>JAIOJX010000004.1:22847622-24083872 GCA_022376925.1 Tragulus kanchil
CTATGTGCTTCTTTAGGCCAAAGAGCTTTGTGGATGTAGGGCTTTGTGGAAGCCCATCCACATCTTATTGAAACCACTTTTTTTGAGGAAAAGCCATTGCACGTGGTTCTCATGGGACTGATCTCTTCTCCTCCCTTCCTATGATCATGATTCCTACGTGGCCAAAGAAACTGAATCAGAGATGGACTTATGACCTAGTTGTGCTAATATGACCTCTCTGTGGGACTTCCACTGTGACTCTCAGGAGTTTTCTGGGTTTTTTTTCTTAGACAAAAGAGTTGTGAGGGCAAGCATCAATGGCCATCTTAGCCACCATGTATAAGCACTTGTCTAAGAATGAACCTGAGAAAGGAAGAGCCAAAAGTTTCAGCGAAAGATTTGAATCCCTCATGAGTTTACTTGAACTACTTGGTTTGGCTGTGCTTGAAGCCAACCTCATTGCCTTGAACTTTACAGTGATGAAAATTTTTGTGCAAAAATGACTCCTTCCAGGGCTGGAATTATGAGATGTGCAGATGTTGTGGACAGCCACGAGAGAGTTCTGGGGATATATTGGGCCCCTGGATATAAGGAAAGTAGTTTAGATGATTACGATTCAGACAGTGATCCTCCAACCCCAGATAAGCTTCTCAGACCCTTGGTTCATCCTCTGGAGAGCGATATTAGCACTGAGGGAGAAGACTGGATAAACATGATGATACCTAAGGGGGGAGCATACACTAATCTGAGAGGAAGGAAAATTGTATCTAAAAGAAATCACAATCAAGTAAGTCAAGATTCTTCCAGTGATGAAGAATATGTGACTTACGGTACTGTGCCGGGGCCACAATCGCCTCCTAAGTTTCAGAAGTTAGAAGGAAAATAAAACCTTGCAGTTTGTGTTTACTTTTGCTATCAAACAGAGAGGCTAAAAGAGTTAATTAGGAAACCTACTCCGCTCTAGTGCATGTAGAAAAGTTATGTCATAAAAGCCTTCCAATTTCTTTTAAGTGCTAATCCCCAGATAAGATAGCAAAGACCTAGAAATTCCTGATGAGCAGTAAAACAGGAAATTCCTGATGAGTGGTAAAATACTGAGATTCCTGACCTTCAGATTCTTCATGAGCGGCAAAACAACGGGAACTCAATTATAAAAGGAGGGTAATTACATTGTGCGATAGCTTACTCACGGAACTCAGCTGTGACTGAGGTAGGAGGCTCTCCAGCTTTGGGGTGAGAACAATTGTTATCTTGTTGATTGAGTTCTGAAATAATGTTAAAGTTCTGAAATAACTTTAGAGTTCTGAAATATTTTAAGGCTTTATATTGTTACTGAATGAGTTCTGAAATAAGTTTAAGGTTCTGTATTATTTCTGAAATAATTTTAAAGCCTTGAATTTTTTAAGTCCTGAACTTTAACTTTGATGTAACGTACTGATGCTAATTACTAAGATTTACTACTACTGACTTGATGTTCCTTATGTTAATAAATCGAATCTTGGCTTGAACTCCACGCCTTTTTTACTGTTGAAGTTCTATTCTCTTAAATTAGAAGGAGCTACAGTTATAGGTTGAAGTTTTCTGAAAATAGTACAGAGGTAAATAAAGTGTTTCCTCGCTTCTATTAATTGGAAATAAGTAACTATACATTGCCCGTGACACAGAGGCGTCAGAAAGCAAGAAAGGGCCCCCAAAATAGCAGGCATGGGAAAATGACAGGAATAAACTTGGAAGATCGCCCAATGGACAAATCTGGGGCAAATTTAGCAATTTTGTAAAGTAAACGTAGTAATGGATTATGTCACATAGAATGCATGTGAGTCCATAGGTAAATAAATAAATAATTGAATAAACAAGTCAGGGAGATGGGCCAACTCTTCCTTACAGTAAAATTCCAATTAGTAAATGTGGAAATAAAAAGTATTTGCCAAATACCACTTCAATCCTATAAAGTCAAGCTTAGATTATCTTCATTTACAGATCATGAAACTAAGCCTTAGATAGTTTGAATAATTTTTTGAAGATCACATAGTATGTGACAGAGGTGGAATTTGAATCTGTGTCTGCTTTCTTCTTAATTTTATGCATATAAGAAAAATAATGAACCAACTAGATAAGTAAGCCATCTTATTTTAAAACAGACTGTATTTTCAAAACTATCTTGTTCCCGAGAAGACTTGAGACAGAATGCTTGAGACTTGGGGGCAGGTTAGAAGAAATACTGGAAAAATACTAGAAAATGTTTTGGTGTTTGTGTTTTATAAGCACACAGAAGAACTCTGTAATTATATATGGTGCAGGAGGGCATGCAAATTAGTCTCAATATGGACTTCCTCTGAAAATAATTAGCATTTGGCAGACAGCATGATCAAATAAATTAGATAACTGAGGCATTTGTCCAGTGGGATAGATACTTGGTTCAAACCTTTGATGAATTTCTTTTTTTTTTAAATATGGGAGTAGTTTAAGGAAAAGCAAACAGTGGGGCATGTTAAGATATCCATTAACTAAACACTCTGAAAAGGGTATAAAATGCCTCTAGCTGCCAAAAAACAATTAGGCTGCAAATATGCCTTTGGTAACCTAACTAGACAATCCCTAAACACTTAGTTCTAATTAATTTTCTTCATTACACAACAATGCCTCTCCTAATTACACTAGAGAAATTCTATAAACCTACTAGCTATTCAGAGTCTTTATTGCACAGATTATTCTGGTAGATCCCTATTAGAAGCAAATTCTCACTCTAATTTATACATACCTCATCTCAGTGGGCACGGACTACTCCATTAAACCCCCGACAGCCAGGCAGACTAATCTCATAGGTGATGATATTCGAAACAGGAATTTTGAGTGTGATGGAACGTCAAGGCTGAATGATTGAAAACATACCAATGTAAAGGTGAAAAGTACAAGCACCAGAAGCACAGAGAGTCTAAATCTACACGTGTTGCTCAAGTTTGTGGAGCAGCAATAGAGGCTGACTCAGGGGAACCAAACTGTCTTCACTGAACTCAAGGGCAAGGGCAGGCAGTGGCAGAGTGCAGCTACTGAAGCAATACAGCACGGATAATAATTGGACTGAGCGGGTCATAGAACTACAGACTTTCAAGGCTAGTATGTGCGTGCTCTGTCGCTAAATCATGTCCAACTCTTTGCAATGCTGTGGACTATAGTCTGCCAGTCTCCTCTGTCTGTGGGATTTCCCAGGCAAGAATACTGGAGTAGGTTGCCATTTCCTCCTCCAGGAGGGTCTTCTCCATCCAGGTGAATGTGTCTCCTGCGTTGGCAGGGGGTCAATAAACCAGACTGGAAAAATACTAGAAAATGTTTTGGTGTTTGTGTTTTATAAGCACACAGAAGAACTCTGTAATTATATATGGTGCAGGAGGGCATGCAAATTAGTCTCAATATGGACTTCCTCTGAAAATAATTAGCATTTGGCAGACAGCATGATCAAATAAATTAGATAACTGAGGCATTTGTCCAGTGGGATAGATACTTGGTTCAAACCTTTGATGAATTTCTTTTTTTTTTAAATATGGGAGTAGTTTAAGGAAAAGCAAACAGTGGGGCATGTTAAGATATCCATTAACTAAACACTCTGAAAAGGGTATAAAATGCCTCTAGCTGCCAAAAAACAATTAGGCTGCAAATATGCCTTTGGTAACCTAACTAGACAATCCCTAAACACTTAGTTCTAATTAATTTTCTTCATTACACAACAATGCCTCTCCTAATTACACTAGAGAAATTCTATAAACCTACTAGCTATTCAGAGTCTTTATTGCACAGATTATTCTGGTAGATCCCTATTAGAAGCAAATTCTCACTCTAATTTATACATACCTCATCTCAGTGGGCACGGACTACTCCATTAAACCCCTGACAGCCAGGCAGACTAATCTCATAGGTGATGATATTCGAAACAGGAATTTTGAGTGTGATGGAACGTCAAGGCTGAATGATTGAAAACATACCAATGTAAAGGTGAAAAGTACAAGCACCAGAAGCACAGAGAGTCTAAATCTACACGTGTTGCTCAAGTTTGTGGAGCAGCAATAGAGGCTGACTCAGGGGAACCAAACTGTCTTCACTGAACTCAAGGGCAAGGGCAGGCAGTGGCAGAGTGCAGCTACTGAAGCAATACAGCACGGATAATAATTGAACTGAGCGGGTCATAGAACTACAGACTTTCAAGGCTAGTATGTGCGTGCTCTGTCGCTAAATCATGTCCAACTCTTTGCAATGCTGTGGACTATAGTCTGCCAGTCTCCTCTGTCTGTGGGATTTCCCAGGCAAGAATACTGGAGTAGGTTGCCATTTCCTCCTCCAGGAGGGTCTTCTCCATCCAGGGATTGAACATGTGTCTCCTGCGTTGGCAGGTGGATTCTTTACCACTGAGCCACCTGGGAAGCAAAGACCCTAAACCCATCTCTGGATGTGTGAGGGCCCAGTGAAGTGACATAAGTCAGAACTAGGAGTCCTTGAGTCCCTGACCAGAGCTTTCTTTTCTTTTTTTGAATTTTTTTTTTTTTGGGGGGGCCACTTCTGTTGGTCTTCCATTTATTTCCATCTTTGTTTTTTGGCCCGCGTGGGCCTCCCATCGCAGTGGCCTATCCCACTGCAGAGCACTGGCTCTGGGCGCATGCGCTCCAGAGCTACAGCTCGGTAGTTGGACACATCGGTCCTTCCCAGGCCAGGGATCGAACTGGCGCCCCTTGCACTGCAAGGGGGTGTCCTTACCCACTGGACCACCAGGGAAGCCCTGACCAGAGCTTTCTAAATGACACAGTGTCACTCTACAGAGAACTAAGATAATTTATGAGAGCCTGTTAGCTGGCTGGTGACAATGTTTGTAAACTGGGTCAGAGTTTAACGCTTGGGAAGCCATTTTTGGCTTCTTTTCCTGGCCACATAAACATCTGTGGTCTTAGTTATCATAACAGTTTTGGAGCTTGGCCTGTGGGCTATTCTGTACAAATGCATCCCTAGAATTCAGAGCTGAAAGCCAACTGATGGTATTGCAGCAGCTTCATTTCTTTTGTGTTTTTAATTTTTATTGGCGTAAAATTGTTTTACTATGTTCTGTGAGTTTCAAGTCCACAGCAAAGTGAGAAGCTTCACTTTTTTGTTAAATTGCTGAGGACCTTCGTTTTGAGTCTAAATCTACACGTGTTGCTCAAGTTTGTGGAGCAGCAATAGAGGCTGACTCAGGGGAACCAAACTGTCTTCACTGAACTCAAGGGCAAGGGCAGGCAGTGGCAGAGTGCAGCTACTGAAGCAATACAGCACGGATAATAATTGAACTGAGCGGGTCATAGAACTACAGACTTTCAAGGCTAGTATGTGCGTGCTCTGTCGCTAAATCATGTCCAACTCTTTGCAATGCTGTGGACTATAGTCTGCCAGTCTCCTCTGTCTGTGGGATTTCCCAGGCAAGAATACTGGAGTAGGTTGCCATTTCCTCCTCCAGGAGGGTCTTCTCCATCCAGGGATTGAACATGTGTCTCCTGCGTTGGCAGGTGGATTCTTTACCACTGAGCCACCTGGGAAGCAAAGACCCTAAACCCATCTCTGGATGTGTGAGGGCCCAGTGAAGTGACATAAGTCAGAACTAGGAGTCCTTGAGTCCCTGACCAGAGCTTTCTTTTCTTTTTTTGAATTTTTTTTTTTGGGGGGGGGCCACTTCTGTTGGTCTTCCATTTATTTCCATCTTTGTTTTTTGGCCCGCGTGGGCCTCCCATCGCAGTGGCCTATCCCACTGCAGAGCACTGGCTCTGGGCGCATGCGCTCCAGAGCTACAGCTCGGTAGTTGGACACATCGGTCCTTCCCAGGCCAGGGATCGAACTGGCGCCCCTTGCACTGCAAGGGGGTGTCCTTACCCACTGGACCACCAGGGAAGCCCTGACCAGAGCTTTCTAAATGACACAGTGTCACTCTACAGAGAACTAAGATAATTTATGAGAGCCTGTTAGCTGGCTGGTGACAATGTTTGTAAACTGGGTCAGAGTTTAACGCTTGGGAAGCCATGTTTGGCTTCTTTTCCTGGCCACATAAACATCTGTGGTCTTAGTTATCATAACAGTTTTGGAGCTTGGCCTGTGGGCTATTCTGTACAAATGCATCCCTAGAATTCAGAGCTGAAAGCCAACTGATGGTATTGCAGCAGCTTCATTTCTTTTGTGTTTTTAATTTTTATTGGCGTAAAATTGTTTTACTATGTTCTGTGAGTTTCAAGTCCACAGCAAAGTGAGAAGCTTCACTTTTTTTGCTTGAAATGCACTCATTAGCCAACCATTTCCACCTAGGCCTGAGGACCTGTTCTGTTTTTTGTTTTCTTTTTAACATATGAATTTTCTCTCATGACATTAGATAAAAAAAAAAATAGCCTGGAGTTTTGCTACTCAAAGTGTGGTCTATGACCGGCAGCATCAACATCACTTGGGAGGTTTTTCACTTCGAAACCTATTGAAATAACTTGCATTTTAACAAGATCTCCAGGTAATTCATACATGCACTGAAAGGTGAGCGGTACAGGTCTAGAACAGTGGATTCCAGTTTCAGCATGCCCAGACTTCCTGATTCACGATTTTTGGGCTGCGGCTGAGAGCGCACATGTCTAACAGGTGTCCCCGAAGGCTTCTTAGACATCTAAAACCTTCTTGGATTCTGACAGTGGACTCTGATTAGTCAAGGACCTTGGAGATTCCTTTGCTGGAGGTTTTGGTAGCCAAGGGCTCTACTAGAGTTATTTTTCCCGAAGTGTGGATTGTGCTGTCTCTTTTAGATGATTCTAGAAATTCTGAATGTTTGAGGGTAATGCTCAGTCAGTGGTCCCCAACTTTAGAGAGACATGGGCTTCCCTGATGGCTCAATGGTAAAGAATCTGCCTGCAATGTAAGAGACATGATTTGATCCTCGGGTCAGAAAGATCCCGTGTAGGTGGACATGGCAACCCACTCCATTATTCTTGCCTGAAGAATCCCCTGGACAGAGAAGTCTGGTGGGCTACAGTTCATGGGGCCACAAAGAGCTGGACACAACTAAGCAACTAACACCTTCACTTTTCCACTTTTAGTAACAAGGCAGATTCCTGGTCCCCACCTCAACCCCCACCCCCTAAATTAGTGGGCCTTGGATGAAGTCCAGAAATCTGTATTTTAAATAAACATCCAAATGATTCTGAGACAGGTGGTCAATAGACACACTCTGAGAAACACTGATTTAAATACTGAACATCTTAGGAGAGAGTAGGATTGTGTGCCCTCTCAGCAGCAGAATTGCAGCTTTCTCCCAACGCGGCAACGAGCGTGTCTCATAATTCAGCGACTGGAGCCATTTTTTTTTTACCTGTTCCTAGAAGCTTCACTTTTTGCTTGAAATGCACTCATTAGGCAAGCATTTCCACCTAGGCCTGAGGACCTGTTCTGTTTTTTGTTTTCTTTTTAACATATGAATTTTCTCTCATGACATTAGATAAAAAAAAAAATAGCCTGGAGTTTTGCTACTCAAAGTGTGGTCTATGACCGGCAGCATCAACATCACTTGGGAGGTTTTTCACTTCGAAACCTATTGAAATAACTTGCATTTTAACAAGATCTCCAGGTAATTCATACATGCACTGAAAGGTGAGCGGTACAGGTCTAGAACAGTGGATTCCAGTTTCAGCATGCCCAGACTTCCTGATTCACGATTTTTGGGCTGCGGCTGAGAGCGCACATGTCTAACAGGTGTCCCCGAAGGCTTCTTAGACATCTAAAACCTTCTTGGATTCTGACAGTGGACTCTGATTAGTCAAGGACCTTGGAGATTCCTTTGCTGGAGGTTTTGGTAGCCAAGGGCTCTACTAGAGTTATTTTTCCCGAAGTGTGGATTGTGCTGTCTCTTTTAGATGATTCTAGAAATTCTGAATGTTTGAGGGTAATGCTCAGTCAGTGGTCCCCAACTTTAGAGAGACATGGGCTTCCCTGATGGCTCAATGGTAAAGAATCTGCCTGCAATGTAAGAGACATGATTTGATCCTCGGGTCAGAAAGATCCCGTGTAGGTGGACATGGCAACCCACTCCATTATTCTTGCCTGAAGAATCCCCTGGACAGAGAAGTCTGGTGGGCTACAGTTCATGGGGCCACAAAGAGCTGGACACAACTAAGCAACTAACACCTTCACTTTTCCACTTTTAGTAACAAGGCAGATTCCTGGTCCCCACCTCAACCCCCACCCCCTAAATTAGTGGGCCTTGGATGAAGTCCAGAAATCTGTATTTTAAATAAACATCCAAATGATTCTGAGACAGGTGGTCAATAGACACACTCTGAGAAACACTGATTTAAATACTGAACATCTTAGGGAGAGAGTAGGATTGTGTGCCCTCTCAGCAGCAGAATTGCAGCGTTCTCCCAACGCGGCAACGAGCGTGTCTCATAATTCAGCGACTGGAGCAATTCCAGGAAATCAGTCCACTGAGCCTTTCCTTCACCAAGGCCCCAGTAGAACTTGCTCACTCCTTTCTTAATTACGTCTGGCCAGCAGTGAGCACTCCAACCGCTGTGCTTTTTAATCCACTTACCCATCTCACAACTCCAATTAACCAGGTGCAGCCATCCATCTGGCTAATACTGAGGACAAGCTGTTTATTTGTGAATGAAGGAAAGGTCTGCAGACGACAAACAAAGGTGCAAAGAGCTCCAGAAGATAACATTTACCACTATCCTTGGGAAACATGGTGAAAGATCAGGGGAATTCATTTGTTATAATAAAAGCAGGAAATGCATTTTGGTGGAGGAAAGTGAACACAGAATTTAGGCAGCTCGGGTACCCATGTGACCGGTCCCCAGCCATCTCTGAACTTTAGTATCTTTATCTGTGAAACAGGAAAGCAATAGGACTTAAATTTTTTATCTCAGGGAAGTGAGGAGACTCTGCTGAGATCAAGTGAGACAGTAAAATGCTGCAGAAGTAGTCCCATTTTGTTTCTGTGCATTTATTTTACACATAATATGGGGGAATCTCCATACACATCTGACACTTTATGAATAGCGTTTTTTTCATATTCATGCATTTATTTCATTGTGTTAGACCTTTGAGTATGATTTTTTTAAGTTATGTTTTAACTGGAGGAAAATTGTTTTACAATGTGCCGGTTTCTGTAATACAACAATGCAAATGAGCCATAATTATGCATATATCACCTCCTCCTTGAGCTTCTCTCCTCTCCCTGCATACACCCCTCTAGGTCCTCACACAGCCCCAGGCTGGGCTCCCTGGGGTATACAACAACGCTCACCAGCTCTCTGCTTTACTCATGGTAGTGTACATAGGTCGATCTTTCTCTGCTTCTCCTGCTCTTTCCTTCGCCAGTAACAGCAAGCAGATTGTACACTTTGATTATATGCTAGTCTTACTATTTTTTTTGCCTTCAAGGGCTTTTTTTTTTTTTTTTTAAATGTCCATCCTTCTAACCTCAGTCTTAAATTAACCTCAGTCTTAAATTTAAATGCGCATTTGAATGTGTCACAGATGGAATGTGTCCTTGGATTCACATGTTGAACCCCTAACGCCCAGTGTGATGGGGTATTTGGAGGCAAGGCTTTGGCAGGTTAAGTTTAAACTATGTCTTGAGGGTGGGGCACTCCATAATGACCTTATTAGAGGAAGTGAGAGCGCACATCTCGGAAAGGTCACATGAGTATACATCAAGAAGGTGGTTGCGACTTGCCGGGTGGTCCAGTGTTGAATATCCGACTTCCATTGCAAGGGCTGAGGGCTCCATCCCTAGTCTGGGAAGATCTCACTTGCCTCCAGGGCAATTAAGCTCAACTAGAGAAGTCTGAGTGTGGCCACTACTGAACCTGCTCAGTCCAGAGCTCGTGCGCCAAGGGTAGAGAAGCCTGGAGGCTACAACTAGGAGCCTCCTCACCGGTAAGACGCAGGGCAGCAGGAAAAAAAAGTTAGCCATGTACAAACCAGAAAGAGAGCCCTCACTGAGGATGGAATCAGCCAGCACTTTGATCTTGGATCTCCCAGCCTACGGAACTGTGAGCAATAAGAATTTGCTGTTTAAATCCCTCCTCCAGCCCCTACCAGTCTTTGGTATTTTGGTATAGCGGCCTGAGCTAAGACAGAGGCAGTCCCTGGAGAACTTGTTAAAACCAGATGTCTGGGTGTACTACCAGAGTTTCTGATTCAGGGGGGCTGGGCAGGGTCTTATAATGTGTTTTTTTATCAGGTGACTTTAATTTGGCTGATTGTGGACCTCATTTTGAGGACCCCTGCATTAAAACAAAATTTGCCCTGATTACAAAATAAGTTTTCTTTAATTAAAAATGTTAATATTGTCCACCTGATATTCATTTTCCTGGTCTCCAGTTTAAGAGGAATCCTACTTCAGATGTAGAGCTGAATGAGGCAGCATAAAATATGCGCCTCTTGATCTTTCAATCACTTTCATCAACAGCGCTGAGCTAAGCACATTTTCTCTCTTTCCATGTCATTAAAAAATATATTTTTAAGCCTTCTAACTACCCCAGGAGTTTATGGTCAAGCAGGAGATACCAAATATACCCTGTAAAACATTCTGTGAGTAATTACTGAGCAAAATAAACTATAAATGCAAAACAGCCTTGCCTAAAGTTCCCAGGTGAGAACACATTCCTAAAGGAAGAAATGGAAATTGAAATGCCAAATGCTCTAAAAATCTTCTTTATTACTTCAGCTTTTTTTCCTTCTTCTTCTTCTTTTTACAGCTAGCTAGAGGCAAACCTTTTGACTTCCATTTAAACAGAGTTGGGGTAGAATTTTGAAGCATTTCCTTTGCCTCTCTGCCCTGTGGCATCAAAGTCTGGAAACACTGTTTCTGAGTGTGATTTTTGGGTTATCTGCAGCAGAATTGCCTTAGAAACCTCTTCAGTGTACACTTTAAAAATGACCTACTGAAGGGGAATCTTGGGAGCGAGGTCGTGGAAGCCTCTCGTTTAACTAGCTCCTCAGGTGAATCATATATAGATTTGTGTACTTTGAGAGGACATGTTCCAGGAGCTTATCCCCAACCCCACGCTGGGCATATTAACTATGGGATTACCCCATGTTCCCGAGATGACTCTATGTGACAGGCGTCAGTAAACCTGCAGCTGTTTACTGCAGGAGGTGTTTTGTTTCAGTTTGAGATAGTTCCTGGGTGGATATTGAGTCCTAGTGGGCACTTGATCTGCCTCTGATAGGAGCTGCCCCTTTGCAAGAAACACAGACACCTGTGATGGACAAAAGGCGAGGGAGGGAGGAAAGACTCTAATCCATACATTAGAAAGGTATCCTTAAGGAGAGGAAAGGATCAAGTTCTCAAGATAGTCAGAAAAGCCGTGTTGCTGTTGGTTGTGCCTAGGGAACTTGACAGACCAGGTTAAAAGATTTGTTATTGTTTGTTTTTTTAAAGAGTCTTTTTACTTTTGTTCTTTTCCCCCATCATGCCTCTTTTATTTATATTTATTTTCATCCATCATTTTATTCTTTGGCATGTGTGGGCCTCCCATTGCAGTGGCCTCCTTCACTGCAGAGCACTGGCTCTGGGCGCGTGCACTCTAGAGTGCTGGCTTGCGACTGGACACACTGGTAGGTGCTCTGAGGCATGTAGGATCCTCCCAGGCCAGGGATTGAACCGGTGCCCCTGGCACTGCAAGGTAGATTCCCTACCCACTGAACCACCAGGGAAGCCCAAGAGTCCTGTTACTTAAGCTTTATTTTATTTTTTTAAATTTTGTACTGGGGTATAGCTGATTAACAATGTTGTGATAGTTTTAGGTGAACAGCAAAATGATTCAGCCATACATAGATTAATACATGTATCCATTCTCCCCCCAATTTTTAAGATTGTTTTGATATGGACCATTTTGAAAGTCTTTATTGAACTGGTTACCCTATTGCTTCTATTTTATGTTTTTTATTATTATTATTTTTTTAACTTTTATTTTACTTTTAACTTATGCAGAGTTTTGTTGTTTACCGACATGGATGTTCCCAGATTAGTCATATGTGCATCCCCCCCATCCCACCTCTCCAGACTGTCACACAGCACCCCTGAAGGATCTCCTTTTCTCAGAGAGCAATGACTATAGCTATTTTCTTCACATATGATAGTACAGGCCTTCATGCTACTTCCTTTATGCCTCCCACCCACTGTTCCTTCCCCATAATGTCCATATGTCCATTGTCCATGTCTCTTTCTCCATCGCTTCACTGCATGTTACCATCTTACTAGATTCCATATATATGAGTTAGTATATTGTACTTGTCCTCTTTCTGACTGACTTCACTTTTTATGATAGGTTCTAGATCCAGCCACCTCATTAGGACTAATTCTTCTGCATTTCTCTTTACAGCTGTGTAGTATTCCATTATATATATATGTATCAGAGCTTTTGTATCCATTCGTTCGTCGATGGGTACTTAGGTTGCTTCCATGTTCTAGCTATTATATAGAGAGCTGCAATGAACATTGGGGTACAGGTGCTTCTTTCAGATTTAATTTCATCAGGGTATAAACCTAATAGTGGGATTGCTGGGTCGTATGGTGCTTCTATTTATAGTTTTTTAAGAACTCTCCAGACTGTCTTCCATAGTGGCTGTATCAATTGACATTCCCACCAGCAATGCAAGAGTGTTCCCTTTTCTCCGCAGCCTCTCCAGCATTTATTGTCTGTCGATTTGTGGATAATGGCCATTCTGACGGGTGTGAGGTGATATCTCATTGTAGTTTTGATTTGCATTTCTCTAATTATAAGTGAGGTTGAGCATCGTTTCATGTGCTTTTGGGCCATCTGTATGTTGTCGTTGGAGAGGTTTCTGTTTAGGTCCTTTTCCCAGTTTTTGACTGGGTTGTTCATTTTTCCGGTGCTGAGTTGTCTTGAGTTGCTTGTAGATTTTGGAGATTAATTCTTTGTCTGTTGTTTCATTTGCTTGTTTTATGTTTTTTTTTTTGGCTCCGAGGTATGTGGAATCTCAGCTCCCCAACTGGGGATTGAACCCACACCTCCTGCCTTTGAAGGCAAAGTTGTAGCCACTAGACCACCAGGGAAGTTCCAAGAGTCCTATTTCTAAAAAGTTAATTGCTTTTCCGCACTGTCTCCAAAGAGTAGACGATGTGAATATGACAGCGGTAAGTGTAGTCCTAGAATCCACTTGTGAGCTTCAGGCTGAAGAGAAGTCTTTTTCTTTAAATCCATGGAGCAATGTCTAATTATGAATGAAAACATATCCAATGCAGTTGCCTTCTAAAAGCACAATAAGTGCAAAGAAATCTAATCACATCAAATTAATCCAGTGGTGATTTTTGAGTATCTGGTGCTTTGGGATTTCATATTATTAAATAAATGGAACCATGTGATGCATTTGCTCCCTGCCATACACATGCAGTCACCATTTTTCCCCATTGAAATATATTCTGTGATTTGATTTTATAAATGGCTGTATAGCTTCCCATTATATTAGTATATGGTTTATCTATGTAGTCTTTGATGATAGGTTATAGTATCTTTTGATAGTTCCCAATCAGTTTTCTATTTTATATCTGATGACTTTTCCTGGTTTTGCCTAATAGTGGGATTGCTGGGTCGTATGGTGCTTCTATTTATAGTTTTTTAAGAACTCTCCAGACTGTCTTCCATAGTGGCTGTATCAATTGACATTCCCACCAGCAATGCAAGAGTGTTCCCTTTTCTCCGCAGCCTCTCCAGCATTTATTGTCTGTCGATTTGTGGATAATGGCCATTCTGACGGGTGTGAGGTGATATCTCATTGTAGTTTTGATTTGCATTTCTCTAATTATAAGTGAGGTTGAGCATCGTTTCATGTGCTTTTGGGCCATCTGTATGTTGTCGTTGGAGAGGTTTCTGTTTAGGTCCTTTTCCCAGTTTTTGACTGGGTTGTTCATTTTTCCGGTGCTGAGTTGTCTTGAGTTGCTTGTAGATTTTGGAGATTAATTCTTTGTCTGTTGTTTCATTTGCTTGTTTTATGTTTTTTTTTTTGGCTCCGAGGTATGTGGAATCTCAGCTCCCCAACTGGGGATTGAACCCACACCTCCTGCCTTTGAAGGCAAAGTTGTAGCCACTAGACCACCAGGGAAGTTCCAAGAGTCCTATTTCTAAAAAGTTAATTGCTTTTCCGCACTGTCTCCAAAGAGTAGACGATGTGAATATGACAGCAGTAAGTGTAGTCCTAGAATCCACTTGTGAGCTTCAGGCTGAAGAGAAGTCTTTTTCTTTAAATCCATGGAGCAATGTCTAATTATGAATGAAAACATATCCAATGCAGTTGCCTTCTAAAAGCACAATAAGTGCAAAGAAATCTAATCACATCAAATTAATCCAGTGGTGATTTTTGAGTATCTGGTGCTTTGGGATTTCATATTATTAAATAAATGGAACCATGTGATGCATTTGCTCCCTGCCATACACATGCAGTCACCATTTTTCCCCATTGAAATATATTCTGTGATTTGATTTTATAAATGGCTGTATAGCTTCCCATTATATTAGTATATGGTTTATCTATGTAGTCTTTGATGATAGGTTATAGTATCTTTTGATAGTTCCCAATCAGTTTTCTCTATTTTATATCTGATGACTTTTCCTGGTTTTTGCCTAAGAATCAAGGGATTGTGGTCTGTATATAGTAGCTCCATTTCCCTCCCTCCAAATCACTTGAATTCTCATTTCATCTTAAGGGGCTTGCTGAAAGCAAATGCAGCAATCTCAGTCCCTTGTGTTTCATTCATTTATTCTTTTGTTCATCGAAATTGTAGGAAATGGAGGCTACTGCCTTTAAGGGTTCTGGGAGTGCTCAAGGGCAATGTTCAAGTGAAAATTAATGTATGATTGAATGCCAGATAGAAGAGTCGCTTACATAGGTCTGGATTTACTACTCTTATTTGGAAGGTCTTCTGTTATTATGAACACTTGTCAGAAAAGTTAGGTGCATGGGTAAGGTCATGGTAGGTCAAGGACAGGTATCAAGGGCCTCTTTTCTCAACCTAACTGCACTTTTTGCTCAGTCACTGATGGTCTTCCTGGTTCACCCTGGTATCTACCATGTAAAGAGACTATCTGATTTTTACCTTACTGCACGGTGATTTTTAAATTAGGTGGAGAATACCAGGCCTCTTTTTTTCTTTTTTTTTTAATTAAACATTTATTTATCTATTTATTTTTGGTGGGGGTGGGGTGGAGGGGCCGGGGCAGTGGGCCGCTTCTATTGGTCTTTCATTTGTCTATTTTTCATCCATCTTTGTTCTTTGGCCCGTGTGGACCTCCCATCACGGTGGCCTCTGTTGTCTCAGAGCTCCGGCTCTGGCCGCATGCGCACCAGAGCTCCAGCTCCGTAATTGGACACATCAGTCCAACCGCTCCGCGGCACGTGGGATCTTCCCAGGTCAGGGATCTAACCGGTGCCCCTTGCACTGCAAGGTGGTGTCCTTACCCACTGGACCACCAGGGAAGCCCAGGCCTCTTTTCTAAAGCAGATCATTTTATTTATAGTGGGCTTGCCTTTAGCATGCTACCTATTGTTTTTGTGGGTTTTCTTTTGTTGCTGCTTTTCCTTTTTTTTTTTTTTTTTTTTAATCAGTGAAGAGTTGAGATTGGTATGGACAGTGCTGGGAGTGGAGTTTCTCTTTTCAGTTTGACCAGAATGTTATTTGCTGCGTATTTCTGAGGTCAAGCAAATCGATAAAAGAGGCCAGCAAAATCCTGCCCTCCAGAAGTTGCCAGCTCATCGAATGTATATTGCAACAAAAACTGGACTTTTATATCTTAAGAAAAAGTGACAGGTGTCAATACTGACTGTTCTGTTAGACAACAGATAACGAGAAACCTATCCAAAAAGTTGTTACAGTTCTTCATTGAACTTTCAGATGTCTGATCATAGATGAGCGTCTAATTAAGCAAAATCTAGCTCTCTCATACAAAGCTGACACCCTTTCAGAAGTAAATTTTAGAGTGACTTTCTGGTCATTTTCAAGAGCATTGAAGCATAAAAGCATTTTGCTTTCCATGGAAGTTCTTTTCTGTTAGTGTCAAAGATAAAATCTCCTTGGTCTCCTCTGTGCTTCTCAGTAGCATAGCTGAACCACTCAGAGAATTTTCCCATCAGTTTTCTATGATTCAAAACTTAGTAGGCTTAAAGGAAACAATCATGGTATCTAGAATGGGCTTGTGTAGACCCAGATGGGTTTTGCGTACTTTCATTGTGCATTTATTTGCTAATCAGAGGAAGCTATTTTGATTCTTATGTATCCAGTTCCTCAGACAAACAGTCAAGCCAGAATAAAGTGAACTATCAAGTGTTATGAATTGATCTGTATTTAGCCTGATTTTTTTTTTGAAAAGGGAATTAGAACATGAAAATTAAAAATTTGGTCAGCCTGACCATTGTAGACCCACACTCAGGTCTGGAGAATGTTCACAGAGTCAAAAGCATCCTGCACCAGGTTAAGTAATAAATATGTTTATTAATAATCAAGCCTCCTTTTCTTTTCCCTGTTGTGTTAATCCATGACAAAGCTAAACACATACTTCAGAACTCTGGATTTAATGCATATCTAATAATCACTTTTATCAAGAATTTATTTGATCTCCCTTATGCTTTTGAGAAACTGGGCCAGTACATATACACTTTTTAAAAATCTATTTGCTTCTACTTTATGTATATTAAGTTCTCAGCCTTCGTGAGGGAATTATTCTGCTCTCTTTGGACATAAATGCTCTTGCTGCGGGTGAAAGCAGTGTTTGTTCAATTGCCGGACTCTCTCTGGATGCCTACAATTGAACATTATACCTGGTCAATTATGAGTCCTTTAATTTCCTGAGGAAAGTAGTATGGCCAGCAGAAGACAATTTTATTCCTTGATTAAAAAGAAAAATCACAGACATTCATTATAGAAAACAGGGGGTAGAGGGAAACAAACCACACATACAAGAAAAGATAGCTCACAATCTTACCACACAGAAATTGTCCTTGTTAATGTTTTGACTTGTTTTCATCCAGTTTTTGTTTTAATAATATTGACAGAGCATTTGCCATGTGCTAAATACTTTGCATTCATTAAGGGATAGATCACATTATCCTAAATTCTTAGAAACCACTCCACCACATAGAAGAGGGTTACTCTCCCTTCCACACCCCATTTTGTGTGATTCTTCTGTGTGGGTTTTTCTGTACCTTGTTTTGCTCAGTGTGCTGTTATAAACATTTAAGCCTGACAATAAGCAATCTTTAAATATATCTATGTCATACCGTTTCAGGCTGTGAATGTAACACAGTGTATTTAATCACTTCCCTGCTGTTGCTGTTGGCATTTTAGACTATTTCTCCTTGTTTTTTTTTTTTTTGTTGTTGTTGTTGTTTTGCTTTTTTTTTTTAACTTTTATTTTACTTTTAACTTTTACAGAATTTTGTTGTTTACAGATATGTATGTTCACAGATTAGTCATATGTATACCACCCCCTTCCCACCCCTCCCAACCATCACATAGCACCCCTGAAGGATCCCCTTTTCTCACAGAGCAATGACTATAGCTATTTTCTTCACTTATGATAGTACAGGCCTTCATGCTTGTTTTTTTGTTTTTTTGATGTTGCTTTCTGCACACTTGTGTGTTCTACCAGTCAGAACCCAAATGTCTATTTTCTGAAACTTGGGTGTTTACAGTGGATATGGGGGCAATATTTTTTTGCTATCTGGAAACTGTTTCTTATGTGTGGTGATAAGCAAGTCAGCTTTGAGTATGAGTATTTCCAGAAAGGAGGAAGAGGCATTTGGACAACAGTTGAAAGCACATTTCAGAATTTTCAGTCCTCTTATCCTGCCACATCTTCCATCTTCTGACCCCTTCTATCAATTTCATATACATCTTTTTTTTGAGGGGGAGCAATGATGTGGGTAACTTTTTATTTTGGTGAAATTGAAAGCTTTCAAAATACTTCTAAGAATAATACCAAGATACCATGGAAGCAATGGTGTATGATTTCCAAGTCCAGGTCAGAAGTGACAAATTTTTTTTCTAAAAGGTAGTAAATATAGTAGATAACAATTTTAAGCTTTACAGGCTGGATGGTTTCTCTTGCAACTCAACTCTGTCACTGTAGCGTGAAAACAACCAATAAGTTAATGGTGATTATAGCTATAATCTAAGAAAATTGTATTTGCCAAACGAAAGTTTTTTTGAGAAAGTTTAGGTTCACAGCTAAATTGAGGGGAAGGTACAGAGAGTTCCCATATATCCTGTCCCCTCATGTTAGAGCTTCCTCTGTGATCAGCATCTCTCACAAGAGAGGTTACTGTTTACAGTCAGTGAGCCTACATCATCCCCCAAGACCATAGTTTACTTAGGGTTCACTCTTGGTGTTGTTTATTCTACAGGTTTGAGAGAGTATAGAAAGACATCCATCATTACAGTATCAGAGAGTACTTTCACTGCTCTAGAGATCCTCTGTGTTCTGCCTCTTCATTCTTCCCTCTCTCTAACCTCTGGCAACTGCTGGTTTTTTTCTTTCACTCTTTCCATGATTTTTGCCTTTTTCAGAATGTCATATAGTTGAAATCATACAAATCTGATTGTTTTTAAGAAGAGGGCACAGAAAGCTGGAGTGAGAATGGAAGTTGTCCGCTGTGAGTTTCACTGGAAGGTGACTTCACTGGCTATTTCATTGCGTGTTAGTCAGTTGTGTCTGACTCTTTGTGACTCCATGGACTTCAGCCCACCAGGCCGTGGAATACTCCAGGCAAGAATGCTGGAGTGGATTGCCATTCCCTTCTCCAGAGGATCTTCCCAGTCCAGGGATCAAACCTGGATCTTCTGCATTGCAGGTAGATTGTTTACCATCTAAGCTTATTTCATTAGGGTACCCCAAATGCCAGATTGTTAGGTGTTTCCTCTCTGCTGGTCAGATTCCATAGCAGGTCCTTTGTTATATCCTATCCAGAGGCGATACTTTGGTTATCAATGCTCTGGGCTCAGGTTGGGGAGGAAGGTTATGAGTCTCATGTTTTGGTGTGTAAGCTTTTTTTTTTCATTCTTCCTATTTCTGATGGTTGATCCCTACCTGAGCATCTTTAGTGACCTCACTGGACCTTTGCATAGAATGAGGGAAGGACTCTGTGCATCTAATTGCTTATGAAGCAGGCTGCATCTATTTTCAGATTTTTAGCTTCATCTTTATTCCACAATCTCAGAGGTAACTAATGTGACCAACTGCTGTACATTTTCGGTTCTGATGTCAAAGGGATTGATTCTCCAATCTCCCTTGTGCCAGTTTAGGATTCTGTTTTCCCAGGTCTGCTAAATCAATGACCACTTAGTCTGTTTTCTAGATCTTAAAATTTTATTTTCATTTTTCCTTCTATTTTTTGTTTTTATCAGTTTATGTCTGTTTCTTTCAAAATCCCTTTAGCCTTGATACAGTGAGGCCTTGGGAGGGAGAGGAGATAATGTGGGTTCCACTTCCTAAATGTTTTGAAAGTCTCCCATGTTGGTGATGCAGACTAGTGATTAATAAGCCCTCCCAGTTGATCTTGCTGCATCATTCTTAAAATTATAAGCACTGGAGAGAGACAGATTTCTGTTCGAGCAATGACTCTGTTGGTTATTACCTCTGGGACCCTGGGAATCTCACCACACCTCCATTTCCAGACTTGAAAAATGAAGATTAAAATGGTACTTGCTTCGTATGAATGTTTTACATACAAATCTGAGTTTGGGCAAGAAGGGTGTTTCCGCTGTGAGTTTCACTGGAAGGTGACTTCACTGGCTATTTCATTGCGTGTTAGTCAGTTGTGTCTGACTCATTGTGACTCCATGGACTTCAGCCCACCAGGCCGTGGAATACTCCAGGCAAGAATGCTGGAGTGGATTGCCATTCCTTCTCCAGAGGATCTTCCCAGTCCAGGGATCAAACCTGGATCTTCTGCATTGCAGGTAGATTGTTTACCATCTAAGCTTATTTCATTAGGGTACCCCAAATGCCAGATTGTTAGGTGTTTCCTCTCTGCTGGTCAGATTCCATAGCAGGTCCTTTGTTATATCCTATCCAGAGGCGATACTTTGGTTATCAATGCTCTGGGCTCAGGTTGGGGAGGAAGGTTATGAGTCTCATGTTTTGGTGTGTAAGCTTTTTTTTTTCATTCTTCCTATTTCTGATGGTTGATCCCTACCTGAGCATCTTTAGTGACCTCACTGGACCTTTGCATAGAATGAGGGAAGGACTCTGTGCATCTAATTGCTTATGAAGCAGGCTGCATCTATTTTCAGATTTTTAGCTTCATCTTTATTCCACAATCTCAGAGGTAACTAATGTGACCAACTGCTGTACATTTTCGGTTCTGATGTCAAAGGGATTGATTCTCCAATCTCCCTTGTGCCAGTTTAGGATTCTGTTTTCCCAGGTCTGCTAAATCAATGACCACTTAGTCTGTTTTCTAGATCTTAAAATTTTATTTTCATTTTTCCTTCTATTTTTTGTTTTTATCAGTTTATGTCTGTTTCTTTCAAAATCCCTTTAGCCTTGATACAGTGAGGCCTTGGGAGGGAGAGGAGATAATGTGGGTTCCACTTCCTAAATGTTTTGAAAGTCTCCCATGTTGGTGATGCAGACTAGTGATTAATAAGCCCTCCCAGTTGATCTTGCTGCATCATTCTTAAAATTATAAGCACTGGAGAGAGACAGATTTCTGTTCGAGCAATGACTCTGTTGGTTATTACCTCTGGGACCCTGGGAATCTCACCACACCTCCATTTCCAGACTTGAAAAATGAAGATTAAAATGGTACTTGCTTCATATGAATGTTTTAGGGATTATGAGACAATAGTTTTAATATGTCTTCACAGTGCCTGCCATATGGTAGGTGCTCAGGAAATGGCAGACCTTGGCCTCTTGCCTACTCTTAAGTCCGTTTATGATAGGGGCAGAAAATGATCAAAAGGTTTATGACATTTTCAGGAACTGAGGTGGTTTTTGAAATGCTGCTTTCTGTAAGAGGTCATTGTTAGGTATCACCTGCATGAGCAACTCTTGACATTCTGAACAGAGTGAACTAATCCACATGTGAAAGCCATAGCAACCCTTATCTTTATTCATTGATCCACTCATTCAATAGAAAGTGCCCACTGTGCAGAACATTTTAAAGTAAATATTATAGGCACTTCATTAGTGGTCCAGTGGTCAAGAATTCACCTTCCAATTCAGGGGATGTGGGTTTGATCCCTGGTGGGGGAACTGGGATCGCCAGCTAAGCCTACAGGCCACAACTAGAGTAAAGCCTGCATACCACAGTGAAGAGACTCACCTAGCAATCGATGTAGCCAAATCAATAAATATTTTTAAAAATAAAATAAATATTATATAGTCTGTCAGTGAATCACTAAAGGCTACAAAATGCCCCTCTAAAGGGAGCATTGTTTCACAATAAGACAATAGAATTAGGATAATTTTTTTTTTTTTTGGTGTGCTGGGTCTTTGTTGCTGCTCTTAGGCTTCTCTAGTTGCAGCAAGTAGAAGCTGTTCTTTGTTGCAGTGTGCAGGCTTCTCACTGTGGTGGCTTCTTGTGTTGCAGAGCATGGGCTCTAGGGCCAGCAGGCTCCACAGTTGTGGTTCCTGGGCTCTAGAGTGTGGTCTCAGTAGTTGTGACACATGGGCTTTGTTGCTCCATGGCATGTGGGATCTTCCTGGATCAGGGATCAAACCCTTGTCCTCTGCATTGACAGGCAGATTCTTATCCATTGTGCCACCAGGGAAGTCTCAGGAAAATATTCTTAGTATTATCTTATATCTAGTATATAGTAAAATTGCTTCATTTTGTCTAACAACAGACTTTTTTTCCTAACAATAGCTCTGTGCATTGATTTTGTTTCCTAATGTGGTCTGTTTGTTGTTTTTTCATTGTTAAAGCTCACTTTTCTCTTAGCTCTACTGTTTCACCTCTAGAACACGTCCCTTTCCTTCATTCCCCATGTCTTTACTTGAAGAAATAAGGTCATTGTCCCCCATTCTGGGTTTGGTCGATGCTTCCTAGCGGTGCAGATTTATGTGTTCCTCTCTCTCCAGTATTATATGGGAGCGAAGGAACAACTAAAGGCAAATTCTTTCCAAATAAGTTCATTGTTTATTTGGTTTGTAAGAATATGCTAGAGTGGTACCAAGTGGTTTACATCTTATCATGACATGTCATGAGTAACATTCAGCTTTTAGAGATACTAATATTGATCAGTGGGTTCAGGTGGTAAACCTCAACCTTTTAGTGTAAGGTTTGTCATCAACATTTTGTTTAATATTTTTATGATCTACTGTTGACTACGATGCATTGAATTGTGTCCCCTCGCCCCCTCCAAAAAAAGAGATTTGTTAAAGTCCTATCCCCTGGTACCTATGAATGGAATAAGATGAAATCATTGGAGTAAGCTTAAATCTAACATGACTAGTGTCTTCTAAGAAGAGGAACTAGTCATGTGAAGACCTGCAGGGAGAATGCCATCTGATGTTAGAAGCAGAGACTGGAATTATATAACCGTCAGCTAAGAAATGCCAGCAATTGATGGGGCTGCAACCAAGTGAGAAAGGGAGGACTCTATCCTGAGTCTCACGGGGAGCAGAGCTCTGCTGACACCTTTATTTTTTTTTTTTTTTTCCCTCTGGCCATGTGGCTTGTGGGTTCTTAGTTCCCTGACCATGAATTGAGCCCAGGCCCCAGTAGTGAGAGCGCCAAGTTCTAACCACTGGACTACCAGGGAATTCCCAGATTTTTGTTGTTTAAGCCACACAGTCTGTTGTACTTTGTTACCACAGTCCTAGGAAGCTTAGCACAATGACCGTTGCTGAGCTTTGATTATTTCATCAAAGGTTGTGAAATGATGATTTTTTGAATTCTATCATTTCTTTTGCATATATTAACTGGGATTTTTTTTTAGATAGAAGAGCTTTCTGTCCTTCACTAAAGCTGTTTTTATTGTCTTAAGATATACTTATCCTTTATCCTAGAAAGTTGTAGTAAATGCTGACTTTTTTTGCCTTTTAATGGTCAATTTTCAGAGTCATGTGTTAGTTCTCTAGCAACCCTTAGTGATATCTAGTAAGTTTATTTCTTTCCTCTTTTTCCTTTAGAATGTACAACGGACTTATGAAGAGAGCTTTTTTAGAGAAAATGTTATTAATAAATTATTCCAAACCTCTATACTTCTCCCAGTTGTAAATGACATGTAGGATTGATATCTTGCCCTTATGTACACCAAAAGAAAAGACCTTGTTAGGATGTCTAAGAAAATACCTTTGGAGACCCAGTGGGAGTCTATCTAAGTTCCAGTAGGGTTATAGTTGAGTTTGGTTCAGGTTACATCTTATCATGACATGTCATGAGTAACATTCAGCTTTTAGAGATACTAATATTGATCAGTGGGTTCAGGTGGTAAACCTCAACCTTTTAGTGTAAGGTTTGTCATCAACATTTTGTTTAATATTTTTATGATCTACTGTTGACTACGATGCATTGAATTGTGTCCCCTCGCCCCCTCCAAAAAAAGAGATTTGTTAAAGTCCTATCCCCTGGTACCTATGAATGGAATAAGATGAAATCATTGGAGTAAGCTTAAATCTAACATGACTAGTGTCTTCTAAGAAGAGGAACTAGTCATGTGAAGACCTGCAGGGAGAATGCCATCTGATGTTAGAAGCAGAGACTGGAATTATATAACCGTCAGCTAAGAAATGCCAGCAATTGATGGGGCTGCAACCAAGTGAGAAAGGGAGGACTCTATCCTGAGTCTCACGGGGAGCAGAGCTCTGCTGACACCTTTATTTCTTTTTTTTTTTTTTTTTTCCTCTGGCCATGTGGCTTGTGGGTTCTTAGTTCCCTGACCATGAATTGAGCCCAGGCCCCAGTAGTGAGAGCGCCAAGTTCTAACCACTGGACTACCAGGGAATTCTCAGATTTTTGTTGTTTAAGCCACACAGTCTGTTGTACTTTGTTACCACAGTCCTAGGAAGCTTAGCACAATGACCGTTGCTGAGCTTTGATTATTTCATCAAAGGTTGTGAAATGATGATTTTTTGAATTCTATCATTTCTTTTGCATATATTAACTGGGATTTTTTTTTAGATAGAAGAGCTTTCTGTCCTTCACTAAAGCTGTTTTTATTGTCTTAAGATATACTTATCCTTTATCCTAGAAAGTTGTAGTAAATGCTGACTTTTTTTGCCTTTTAATGGTCAATTTTCAGAGTCATGTGTTAGTTCTCTAGCAACCCTTAGTGATATCTAGTAAGTTTATTTCTTTCCTCTTTTTCCTTTAGAATGTACAACGGACTTATGAAGAGAGCTTTTTTAGAGAAAATGTTATTAATAAATTATTCCAAACCTCTATACTTCTCCCAGTTGTAAATGACATGTAGGATTGATATCTTGCCCTTATGTACACCAAAAGAAAAGACCTTGTTAGGATGTCTAAGAAAATACCTTTGGAGACCCAGTGGGAGTCTATCTAAGTTCCAGTAGGGTTATAGTTGAGTTTGGTTCAGGTGATTCTCTGAATACCAGTGTAATATTAGGTGTAATTATTATTATTTTTCCCAGTTTGATACATTTTATATCTCCTTGGAACTGCTTAGCATTTTATCTGAAAAAAAATTAAACTTAAGTACACTCTCAGAATTTCTGTCTTCTTTTTATGGGAATCGGGATGAAGAGTTGCATAGTAGTGACTGAATGGAAATTTGTATTTGACTGAACATAAAAATTTGAGTCAGACAACTAGTGTATTGAGGAAAATGTCTTGAATTCATTTGTATAGTCTTAGCTGTATCTCCTGTTTTATCCAGTGCAAGACCAAGTCTAATTTATCCTTATATTCTCAGATGTTCAGTATAATGTTGTCACAGAGTAGATGCCTCATAAATAAGTGAATTTAATTAGAATTCAGTGCAATTAAAGTTCCTCAAAAGAACAATATACTTTAGACACATTTAGAACAATGAACATCATGGGAGGAGATGAAATGGATCCAAGTACCATAAAAAGGATACATTAACTGTATTCAAAATGTTGTGGAAGTGCATTGATAAAGATTCCTACTTTATCAAGTATAAGACAACTTGTAGAACATGGTATCCCATTACATAGAGAACAATGGTAGGTAACATTTCAATATGAATTAAAAGAAACGTTGAGGAATATATAGGTTTATAATGAGCTTTGTCAGTTGGGATGCTACTAAGCAAACAGAAACTGTACACAATATTTCAACATAAGGGATTTGATGTAGAGAAATACTTACAAGGTTGGAGTGCTGAAAAGTAAGAAGGGAAACCCAGATATCACAAAGACAGTAACTGTGGGAAGCAGCTGTCACATTCAGGACTGAGAGACTGCATGAGGCTGAATGTTATCAGAACCTCAGAGGAGGGCTCAAGCCTGCGAGAAGGGAGCAAGCACTTCCTGGCTTTTGCTTGTTCCCTTCTTTTTTAAAATAGATTTATTTATTTATTCATGGTGGGGGCAGGTTGGGGAGGGAGGGGGTGGGCGGGCCACTTCTATTGGCCTTTCATTTCTCGATTTTTATCCGTCTTTGTTCTTTGGCTCCTGTGGGCCTCCCATCTCAGTGGCATCTGCTGTTGTCGCAGAGCGCCGGCTCTGGGTGCATGCGCTCCAGAGCTCCTGCTCGGTGATTGGACACATCATGCGCCCAGAGCTCCGGCTGGGTAATTGGACAATCAGTCCAGCCGCTCTGCGGCACGTGGGATCTTCCCAGGCCAGGGATCAAACCGGCGCCCCTTGCACTGCAAGGCGGTGTCCTTACCCACTGGACCACCAGGGAAGCCCCAGCTTGTTCCCTTCTAAAGGGAGCTATGGGGATGGTGCCAGGAGGGTTGAAAGAACTCGGAGACTTGCACCGGAACTAACTGCACTCCTGGGGTCAAGGGATGTTGCTACCTGCCAGTCTCTGCATTGTGAGAAATGGGACAGGAAGAGTCCTCGTCGAAGGATCACAGAGCAAGGGCTTCCCTGGTGGTCCATGGGCTCAGAGTCCATGCTCCCAATGCAGGGGACCTGGGTTTGATCCCTGGATAGGGAACTAGATCCCACGAGCTGCAACAAAGAGTTCACATGCCCCAGCTAGGAGGGTGCTGCAGCTAGGACCTGGAGCAGCCAAATAAATAAATAAGTCATTTTATTTTGTTTTTTAAAAAAGCATCACAAAGCAGATGATGGAAAAGTAAGCTTCGAACCCAGAGACAGGAGTTTTATGACAGTCATGCGGGGAAAAGGAACACAGACACTCACACCTTATCTCTTTCTTTGAGCTGGATTGTGGTGATCTTTTATTGAGATATAGTTCGTGTGGTCCTTTAAAGTATACTGTTCAGTATTTTTTACTATATTCATAAAGTTGTCTAGTTAGCACCACTCTCTGATTGTGGACTATGTTCATCAGCCCCAGAGACATCCTGTAGACTTTGGCTATCACTCTCATCCACTGCACTCCGTCTCTGCCCCCAGCCCTAGGCAACCATGCATCTACCTTTTGTCTCTGTGGATTTGCCTATTTGGAACATTTCATATAAATGGAATCATTCAGTAATGTGGCTGCCTTTTTTTTACTTCCTTCACTTAGCAAAATGTTTTCAAGGTTCATCCATATTGTGTATGTCAGTACTTTATTGCTTCTTACAACTGAGTAATACTCTCTAACATTGATATACTGCATTCTGTTCATCTTTCATCAGTTGATGGACATTTGTATTGTTGTTAATTTTTGGCTGTTACGAATATTGCTGCTATGAACATCTGTGTACAAGTTTTTGTGAGGCTGTTTGTTTTCAATGCTCTTTGGTATATAGCAAAGGTGGAGTTGCTGACTCATATGGTGACTTTTTATATTTAACGTTTTGAGGAACTGTTTAACTGTTTTCTGTAGCAGCTGCAACATTTACATTCTGACCAGCAAAGAATGAAAGTACCAATTCTGTACATCTTCACCAAGACTTGTTTTTGTCTATCTGATTTTGATCATAGTCATCTTAGTGGATGAGAAAAGAGGACTCATTGAGATTTTTTTTCTGTGAAATGAAATTATGCTTTATTAATGTTAATGTGCTTTCAACCATTTGTACTAATATAATTGTTTTAGAGACTGTCTATACCCTAATCCTAACCCTTTGCTCATTTTTAATTGGATAGTTTTGTTGTTGAGTTGTAAGAATTCTTTATATATACCAAATATTAAACCCTTATCAGATACATGATTTGCAAATATTTTCTTCCTCTCTGTAGATTGTCTTTTTTTTTTTTTGATAATGTGTTTTGCTGCACAAAAGGTTTTCAGTTTTGATGAACTCTAATCTATTTTTTTTTTGTTTTTCTTACTTCTAGTTTTGTTATTTCTCAGAATTCATTGCCTAATTGAGTATCACAAGATTTATATATGTTTTCTTTTAAGAGCTTTCTAGTTTAATTCTTGTATTTATTTATTTATTTATTTTTAAAAACTTTTATTTTACTTTTAACTTTTACAGAGTTTTGTTGTTTACAGATATGTATGTTCTCAGATTAGTCATATGTATATCCCCCCATTCCACCCCTCCTAATTCTTGTATTTAGTTTTTAAATCTATTTTGAGGTAATTTTTGCATATGGATACCCCGTTGTCTTAGAATCATTTGCTGAAGACTACTTTTCTCTAATAAATTACCTTAAAACCCTTGCCAAAAATCAATATGCCATAAATGCCATTTCTTTTTTCCTGGATTCTCAGTTCTATCCTGTTGATCTATATGCCTATCCTTATGCCAGTACCACACTGTCTTAATTGCTGTAGCTTTGTAGTAAGTTTTGAAGTTAGGAACAGTGTTGGTCTTATTTTTCAAGATTGTTTTGGCTATTTGCAGTGCTTTGCATTTCCATATGAATTCCAAGATCAGTTTGTCAGTTTCTGCAGAAAAGGCAGCTGGGATTTTGACGGGGATTGCATAGAATATCCATGCCTTACTTTTAGCAAAAACCATTTCCATTTTCACCAGCAAGTCTGTGTTTTCCAAAATGCTTGGTAGCAGGCAATTCTTGTAAATTGCATTCATTTAGCTCAGAATAAAATCAAGATTTTTGTCTTTCTACTGTAGAACATATCACATTGGTAACTTTATATTTATTTGGGTGAAATCAATATTTGTGTAACCTTGTGAGGATAAGGACTGTGTCTAGATTTGCTGACTACTGTATCCTGTGGCTAAGTCCAGAGTCTTGTATATAGAGAATGCTCAGAATTATTGAGAAATGTGGGCATCTTAGTAAAAGACTACAGAGCAGAAGGGTATTTGGTCTTTTGGGGGCTGTCCAGGGTGATGGCCAAGACATTAGAATATGTAGAAAGAACTCAGCTTGATGATACACAAACATGCATGCTTTTATTATTGCATTTGCATGAAAGATTCACAAGTCTGGGGGAAGGGAATCTGGAGTGACTATAAATAGGTGCAAAGTTTCTTTTAGGGTGGATGGGAATATTTTAAAATTAGATTGTGGTGATGATTATACAATTGTAATGTTACTATCATTCATTCAATTGTACACTTATACAATAAATTTTAAGGTGTCATTTCTATCACTATAAAATAAAAAAAACCCTCCAGCTTGAGGCTGGAGTCAACTGAGTTAATTTCAGTTTTTATTTGGGAAGATACTGCAGATGAAGCAGGTCAAATGGGCTGTATTTCAACAGCAAAAAGAAAAGGTGGAGGTGGAGTGAATGAAAGGCAGAATGGATCCACACAAAGCAGTTGGGTTTGAAGCGCCTTGAAAAGATAATGATGGATCAAGGGCCAAAATTCCTCTCAGGAATCAGTCTGAAAAAAGGGCCTAGAATACAAAGTATACAACCGACACTGGGTTGAAAGGAGACTGGGGACAGAACGCTTAATCCATCTGCCCAGCTCTTGAGAGCAAAGAAACAAAGAAGGTCGTGGCTTGCTTTTTCCAGGGCAGCACCTAGTGTTGGTCTTATTTTTCAAGATTGTTTTGGCTATTTGCAGTGCTTTGCATTTCCATATGAATTCCAAGATCAGTTTGTCAGTTTCTGCAGAAAAGGCAGCTGGGATTTTGACAGGGATTGCATAGAATATCCATGCCTTACTTTTAGCAAAAACCATTTCCATTTTCACCAGCAAGTCTGTGTTTTCCAAAATGCTTGGTAGCAGGCAATTCTTGTAAATTGCATTCATTTAGCTCAGAATAAAATCAAGATTTTTGTCTTTCTACTGTAGAACATATCACATTGGTAACTTTATATTTATTTGGGTGAAATCAATATTTGTGTAACCTTGTGAGGATAAGGACTGTGTCTAGATTTGCTGACTACTGTATCCTGTGGCTAAGTCCAGAGTCTTGTATATAGAGAATGCTCAGAATTATTGAGAAATGTGGGCATCTTAGTAAAAGACTACAGAGCAGAAGGGTATTTGGTCTTTTGGGGGCTGTCCAGGGTGATGGCCAAGACATTAGAATATGTAGAAAGAACTCAGCTTGATGATACACAAACATGCATGCTTTTATTATTGCATTTGCATGAAAGATTCACAAGTCTGGGGGAAGGGAATCTGGAGTGACTATAAATAGGTGCAAAGTTTCTTTTAGGGTGGATGGGAATATTTTAAAATTAGATTGTGGTGATGATTATACAATTGTAATGTTACTATCATTCATTCAATTGTACACTTATACAATAAATTTTAAGGTGTCATTTCTATCACTATAAAATAAAAAAAACCCTCCAGCTTGAGGCTGGAGTCAACTGAGTTAATTTCAGTTTTTATTTGGGAAGATACTGCAGATGAAGCAGGTCAAATGGGCTGTATTTCAACAGCAAAAAGAAAAGGTGGAGGTGGAGTGAATGAAAGGCAGAATGGATCCACACAAAGCAGTTGGGTTTGAAGCGCCTTGAAAAGATAATGATGGATCAAGGGCCAAAATTCCTCTCAGGAATCAGTCTGAAAAAAGGGCCTAGAATACAAAGTATACAACCGACACTGGGTTGAAAGGAGACTGGGGACAGAACGCTTAATCCATCTGCCCAGCTCTTGAGAGCAAAGAAACAAAGAAGGTCGTGGCTTGCTTTTCAGCAGCACCAGGGGGACCACATTAGAAACACTCCAGGGCAAGGCTGGTCACCCTGGTGTGAAAAGAGTGTGGCAGCAGCTGGAGAAATGTGGCGTTGCGGAAACCTCCTGGTTAAGAGCCATCACTTCGCTGTTCACCCTGTCAGCCCAGGCGCAACGATGGCTAAGAAGGAAGATGATCGATAGTGGCCCCTGACAGGCTACAAGGGAAGCAGTAAATGCTCGACAAATGGCTGCAGGTCATGTTGGCTGGGCTGTCGGACTCCCCACCCTGCCCTTGATCTTGATGCTGGAGGGTCTGCATCTCTCATAGTCACTAAGTCTAAATCACACCCTGAGGCTTTCTGGCACTGAAACTTTTGCTCACCCCAAGCTCCAGTGTACCCGGTTCAACTGTTGACAGTGCCCGCTCTGCTGTCATCAGCTGACATGTCTCACAGGCCAAGCAGGCATGCATTCTCACACCGACCCAGAGTCAGCCAAGACTGCTACCCCTTTTATAGGTGAGGATATAAACTCAGACACATATTAACGTGCTGAGATCACACAGCCAGTCAGTGGCAGAGGTGGGGTGTGCTGGGCTTGGGATAGCTCATAGCAAAGCTCATTTTCTCTAGATACTGCTGTCTCATCTTTCTAATAAGAATCTTCAGTTGTTATTGTAGCTATTAAGTCGTGTCCGACTGTTTGTGACTCCATGGACGGCAGCATGCCAGTCTTCCCTGTCCTTCACCATCTCCGCAAGCTTCCTCAAACTCATGAGGAAGTTGAGTTGGTGATGCCATCCAACCATCTTGTCCTCTGTCATCTCCTTCTCCTTCTGCCCTCATTCTTTCCGAAAGTCAGGGTCTTTTCCAGTGAGTCAGCTCTTCACATCAGGTGGTCAGAGTATTGGCCATCCTAGTCAGAGGTCTGATGAAAGATCAATTTCCACCTTTTGAAGGTGGAACAAACATACAGCACATTATTTCGCTCTGACTGAGTGTGTACTTGCACAGAGCAGCAGACGTGCCTCATAGGAATGAAAAAAAGACCAGCTGTATTGCCCCCTGCTTACCAGCTGGAGAATAAGGGTCCTTCTCACTCTTGCAGTAGGATTTGGGGGCAGTGGTGGGAGCTGGGACAGGAAACAGCAGCCTGCGCCTATCAGAGGTGCTTGGGGTCCAGCTGCCTCTCAGCCAGCAACCCCAACAATGACTGCAGCAGTCTGTACCTGACAGTGATTTGGGGCTCCCTGGGGAGGACTTTGGGGGTTTTCCTGTTTTGCAGCCAGTTGGCCTAAGTTTCAACCCTTGCAGGATGCGACAAATCATTCTGGGTCACAAGGCACAAGAAATCCACTCAGCACTCAGAGTATCATCCAAACAATCACATTCATGAAGTTTAAATCTAACCCTTGCACCTCATTTGAAACTAGAATGTTAATGATGAAAGTCTAAATCAACCTGAGGCTTTCTGGCACTGAAACTTTGCTCACCCCAAGCTCCAGTGTACCCGGTTCAACTGTTGACAGTGCCCGCTCTGCTGTCATCAGCTGACATGTCTCACAGGCCAAGCAGGCATGCATTCTCACACCGACCCAGAGTCAGCCAAGACTGCTACCCCTTTTATAGGTGAGGATATAAACTCAGACACATATTAACGTGCTGAGATCACACAGCCAGTCAGTGGCAGAGGTGGGGTGTGCTGGGCTTGGGATAGCTCATAGCAAAGCTCATTTTCTCTAGATACTGCTGTCTCATCTTTCTAATAAGAATCTTCAGTTGTTATTGTAGCTATTAAGTCGTGTCCGACTGTTTGTGACTCCATGGACGGCAGCATGCCAGTCTTCCCTGTCCTTCACCATCTCCGCAAGCTTCCTCAAACTCATGAGGAAGTTGAGTTGGTGATGCCATCCAACCATCTTGTCCTCTGTCATCTCCTTCTCCTTCTGCCCTCATTCTTTCCGAAAGTCAGGGTCTTTTCCAGTGAGTCAGCTCTTCACATCAGGTGGTCAGAGTATTGGCCATCCTAGTCAGAGGTCTGATGAAAGATCAATTTCCACCTTTTGAAGGTGGAACAAACATACAGCACATTATTTCGCTCTGACTGAGTGTGTACTTGCACAGAGCAGCAGACGTGCCTCATAGGAATGAAAAAAAGACCAGCTGTATTGCCCCCTGCTTACCAGCTGGAGAATAAGGGTCCTTCTCACTCTTGCAGTAGGATTTGGGGGCAGTGGTGGGAGCTGGGACAGGAAACAGCAGCCTGCGCCTATCAGAGGTGCTTGGGGTCCAGCTGCCTCTCAGCCAGCAACCCCAACAATGACTGCAGCAGTCTGTACCTGACAGTGATTTGGGGCTCCCTGGGGAGGACTTTGGGGGTTTTCCTGTTTTGCAGCCAGTTGGCCTAAGTTTCAACCCTTGCAGGATGCGACAAATCATTCTGGGTCACAAGGCACAAGAAATCCACTCAGCACTCAGAGTATCATCCAAACAATCACATTCATGAAGTTTAAATCTAACCCTTGCACCTCATTTGAAACTAGAATGTTAATGATGAAAGTCTACAGGCTTTGGGCAATCTTGGAAAGACTTTGATGCCCATCATTCCATAGGATGCTGGGAAGTATTAAATACAAAGCATTATCCCCATTTTACAGGAAAGAAAGCTGACTGAGAGGGCTGAGTGTTCCTGCCACCTTGATGTATGTTCATAGATACGCCATTTAAAAAATTTGTTCATTGAATAACTGAGGCACCCTGTCGTCAGAGGAAGAGGAAAGAAAATAGTATTATTTATTTTGTTTATTTATAATGCTGTCTCCTTTCTGTCTAATTCACCATGCTGGGGAAGTTTCCCTTTCTGTTTCCTGTCTAGACATTGAATTCCTGCCACCCCCTTAAACAATACCTTCTCAGGAATAGCCTCTGGGATATTCAAGTCCATGGACTTGAATGATGTAGCCAGAGGTGGTGGTACAAATTAATCGTGTGGAACCAATAAATAGAACTGGGAAAGAGAAAGTCTTCCCTCCCCTCCCCTTTGCAAAACCATGCAGGAAAGCAGTGAGGTGGGAAGCCAGGTGCCAGCACGGTGGCAGGAAAGTGACTGATGTTATCATTAGGTCTGGAAGTTCTGTGTCCTTGCTCTCCAGCTGTTTCCTAATGACACTTGTTTCCCTTGATTTCTTCTCCCTTTCATAGGAAAGCTCAACATGGAATGAAACTCAGAGTTCAGAGTCTGATTTGCATGTTTTTTTTAATATTATAACTGATATTTGTGTTTTTTTAAATGAAAATTTATTTACATATTGTGCCGCATTATAACTGACTCATATTTATGAGAAGTACATTCTGTAGTCAGAACCTTTCGAGCCTTTTTGGAAAACAATTGTATTATACCTTTAGAGCGATCAGAGGTGCTTGGGGCACTCCAAAATTGCAGCAGTCTGTACCTGACAGTGATTTGGGGCTCCCTGGGGAGGACTTTGGGGGTTTTCCTGTTTTGCAGCCAGTTGGCCTAAGTTTCAACCCTTGCAGGATGCGACAAATCATTCTGGGTCACAAGGCACAAGAAATCCACTCAGCACTCAGAGTATCATCCAAACAATCACATTCATGAAGTTTAAATCTAACCCTTGCACCTCATTTGAAACTAGAATGTTAATGATGAAAGTCTACAGGCTTTGGGCAATCTTGGAAAGACTTTGATGCCCATCATTCCATAGGATGCTGGGAAGTATTAAATACAAAGCATTATCCCCATTTTACAGGAAAGAAAGCTGACTGAGAGGGCTGAGTGTTCCTGCCACCTTGATGTATGTTCATAGATACGCCATTTAAAAAATTTGTTCATTGAATAACTGAGGCACCCTGTCGTCAGAGGAAGAGGAAAGAAAATAGTATTATTTATTTTGTTTATTTATAATGCTGTCTCCTTTCTGTCTAATTCACCATGCTGGGGAAGTTTCCCTTTCTGTTTCCTGTCTAGACATTGAATTCCTGCCACCCCCTTAAACAATACCTTCTCAGGAATAGCCTCTGGGATATTCAAGTCCATGGACTTGAATGATGTAGCCAGAGGTGGTGGTACAAATTAATCGTGTGGAACCAATAAATAGAACTGGGAAAGAGAAAGTCTTCCCTCCCCTCCCCTTTGCAAAACCATGCAGGAAAGCAGTGAGGTGGGAAGCCAGGTGCCAGCACGGTGGCAGGAAAGTGACTGATGTTATCATTAGGTCTGGAAGTTCTGTGTCCTTGCTCTCCAGCTGTTTCCTAATGACACTTGTTTCCCTTGATTTCTTCTCCCTTTCATAGGAAAGCTCAACATGGAATGAAACTCAGAGTTCAGAGTCTGATTTGCATGTTTTTTTTAATATTATAACTGATATTTGTGTTTTTTTAAATGAAAATTTATTTACATATTGTGCCGCATTATAACTGACTCATATTTATGAGAAGTACATTCTGTAGTCAGAACCTTTCGAGCCTTTTTGGAAAACAATTGTATTATACCTTTAGACCACACGAGAGCAGTAGTGTCACATGGAAAAGATGCCTGCCTTCTTTTTGAACAGATGGCACATTTGTTAGATTTCATTGGATGGATTTTTCCTTTATTGAAGCACAGGGGAATTTCACATTTGCAGGTAGAACAGGGGAAGATAGTTAAAATTTTATACCATATTTTTATCTCTTTGTTTATGCTGATAAAGGTAGCAAAGGCAGTTGATTTATCCCCTTTTTGCTGTTGTGAGGGATTGCTGTGCTAACAAGCTGGGGGGAGTGCTCATTACCACTGTGACGCTGGCAGAAGATGTTCTGTTGACTTTGCATTTAATTGGAAATGTCACAAAGACAATACATAAGCCTATCCTTCCTCCAAACCCTCAATACCCTTAGATAGGACTTAAAGCCTACTGTTGCTATGAGAAAACTTTTGCATTTAATCTTTCTCCACATCTATTAAGTAGACAGAATTCAGTCAGCTTCCTCTGAAGATGGAATCGTGTGACCTTCCTTAACCCCATGATCATAGAAACTGTCACAGACAGGTCTAGTCCTACTGGTTTCCTAATGTCCCTGGACCCCTTTGTTTGCAGGAGGTCTTAACTCAGACTAATCAGCTGACTAAGGTAGGGCAATGCATAGGCTGCCATGGCAGACAGTTCTAGACCTATCCTACGAGTGTGTTTGGTTTTTTGGGCTCTATGAGACCATACAGTGTTTACTCCCCCTTTTTAAAAAATTAGTTGCTAACACATTCAGTGCAAAGGGTTCTTACTAAAAATCTAGGATTCTTGCTTTTCTTTAAACATTGGATGGTTTGGTATGACTTGCCTGCACTGTCCCAATTGGTGACAATTGACAGAAGCCAGCTTCTTTGTGGGATTCCCTGTTGGCCCAGCAGCGAAGAACCCACCTGCAATACAGGAGCCACAGAGACGAGGGCTCGATCCCTGGGTGGGGAAGACGCCCTGGAGAAGGAATGGCAACCCACTCCAGTATTCTTGCCTGGAGAACACCATGGACAGGGGAGCCTGGCAGGCTAGAGACCCATAGGATCACAAGAGTCTGACACAACTGAAATGACTGTGCACGTACCTTCTTTGTGGCTGTGTGTAGTCCCTACAGACCCAGGTGTCCCCTTTTGCTTCCTTCCTACCGAGGGAGGTACCAAATGAAATCACTTTGCACTGTTTTTGTTACAATAAGAAAGAAAAAATGAACATTTATTAAAATAGCCATGCCTGTCTCCAAATAGAAAATTAAAAGATACAGTGAAGGTGCCACATGTTTGAAGAAAAATGAACCTGAATGTGGGCCTCCCTACCTTTGGCAGCACTTAGAGAAATTGCCAGCGCCTTGAATTTCATGCCTGAGAGAGTTTCCCACTGGGCAGCTTGAGGGATCTTAGTATCTCCACCAGGAATTGAACCTGAGCCCCAGGCCACTGCCTGTCCTAACCACTGGAGCACCAGGGAGTTCCCCGGAGAGCTCTGTTTTGGAAGAGGGGCTGACCTGGATTTGACCTTGGATAGAGTACCTCACTCTGATTTTTAAAAATTCCTTTGGTGAAATGGGGACAATCTCATTTAGCCCTTACTATGACCCAGCAAGGCAGACACTAACCTTATCAGGGCACATGCCGAGGAAGCCACCTCCTGGCTCTTTCTTGGTTTCTTTTTGTGAGGGGTGGGTTTGCAGGCAGGCAATTCACAAAGCCTCCTAACTACCCGCCTAACTAGCTTCTAGCAAGTTGCAGGCTCGGGAAAAAGGGTTTCGAGCAGGACAAGGGTCTGGGGGGTCGGCTGGACCAGGGTAGACCCCTTTAATTGGCTAAACTTCAGTGCAAAGGGTTCTTACTAAAAATCTAGGTTTTGAAACATTGAATGGTTTGGTATGACTTGCCTGCACTGTCCCAATTGGTGACAATTGACAGAAGCCAGCTTCTTTGTGGGATTCCCTGTTGGCCCAGCAGCGAAGAACCCACCTGCAATACAGGAGCCACAGAGACGAGGGCTCGATCCCTGGGTGGGGAAGACGCCCTGGAGAAGGAATGGCAACCCACTCCAGTATTCTTGCCTGGAGAACACCATGGACAGGGGAGCCTGGCAGGCTAGAGACCCATAGGATCACAAGAGTCTGACACAACTGAAATGACTGTGCACGTACCTTCTTTGTGGCTGTGTGTAGTCCCTACAGACCCAGGTGTCCCCTTTTGCTTCCTTCCTACCGAGGGAGGTACCAAATGAAATCACTTTGCACTGTTTTTGTTACAATAAGAAAGAAAAAATGAACATTTATTAAAATAGCCATGCCTGTCTCCAAATAGAAAATTAAAAGATACAGTGAAGGTGCCACATGTTTGAAGAAAAATGAACCTGAATGTGGGCCTCCCTACCTTTGGCAGCACTTAGAGAAATTGCCAGCGCCTTGAATTTCATGCCTGAGAGAGTTTCCCACTGGGCAGCTTGAGGGATCTTAGTATCTCCACCAGGAATTGAACCTGAGCCCCAGGCCACTGCCTGTCCTAACCACTGGAGCACCAGGGAGTTCCCCGGAGAGCTCTGTTTTGGAAGAGGGGCTGACCTGGATTTGACCTTGGGTAGAGTACCTCACTCTGATTTTTAAAAATTCCTTTGGTGAAATGGGGACAATCTCATTTAGCCCTTACTATGACCCAGCAAGGCAGACACTAACCTTATCAGGGCACATGCCGAGGAAGCCACCTCCTGGCTCTTTCTTGGTTTCTTTTTGTGAGGGGTGGGTTTGCAGGCAGGCAATTCACAAAGCCTCCTAACTAGCTCTCTAGCAAGTTGCAGATTCCCTGCCTCCTAACTAGCATTCTAGCAAGTTGACAAGGCTCGGGGAAGAAAGGGTTTACGGAGGCATGGACAGGAGAGGAAAGCCTTTGGCTGGTGGCTCCGTGCCTGTTTTGGATCCTCGAGGTGGTAGCTAAACTCTAAGTTGCTCCTGAGACGCTAGAGGGACCGACAGGAAATCCATGCTAGTTCTGCGTTCTGCGGAGACAATGGCAAAATGCCCAAAGCAAACAGCCGAGGAAGTTTGCTTTAGTGGAGACAAACTCACAGCTTTGCTCTTTCAAACCCTCTGTTTACAAGTCAAAGCCGAGGCTCAGAAGGGCCTCTGAGCTGACTCACCTCTACAGGTGCAGCCCGCGGGCTTATGGCAGTTGTGGAGGGTGGGATGGGTTGGAGGCTGGGATGACCCTGCGTCTGTAGCTCCCAGAGAGAACGTGCTATCAACCCCTTGGTGCCTGAGGGCTGCTCACCCCAGAGCAGCCAGGGTCTAATTTGAGAGAGAAAATAAAAATAGAAATGATGGCTTCTAGAGCTGAGCATCACCTGTAGGATGCAGCGTAAAGTGAGGCAACAGGAAATGGACAGGTGTTGCTCTTAGGTAAATGTAGCCAGAATGGACCGCGCTGCTCAAAGAATAGAAACCACCAGAGACATATCTAAGGGGTGGCATTGGCTCTGTCACCTGAATGGTGTCCAACAATATAACTGGATTGGGTATATCTCTTAGCTTGAAATGAAATAACTATAATAGTAGTCTGGGGGAAAAACAGGCTGGCTAAAGGTGGACTTGGGTGACTTTTTAAAAACAGTAGGACAGATCTTATGCAACTTTGTATTCCATAAAAGCTTTCCTGCGGGGTTAGTGGGACACAGGTGGACTCCAGATGGACTAACAGGGAAGTGGAGACACACAGGGTACCAGAGGCAACTGTAGAGACTGGGCTTCTCGCCCTTGAAGGGTTGAAGGGAAAGGATCCCAGAGATGGTATAAGACCATGGCCCAGCCCAGTGGTTCTGGAGGAAGATCCGTCTGGCTGTGACTCCTGGTGAGATGCTTTCCGAGTGGAAGGTTAGGCAAGTCATATTCCTTCTTCTAGCCTTCGTTTTCAGGGTGCTGGCAAGAGTCCCTAAGGCCGGGGTTATCAGATGGTGAATGACAACCCTAGCATTCACATGGAAATGTCTGATTTCAAAGCGCTGGCATTTCGCAGGCATACACTGCCTTTGCTTTAAATATGGACCCCACCCCTTCTCCAAATTCCCTCCCAGTGTTTAGATTCTGAGCCCTCAGACCCAGCACCTTAGATCTCTGCTGTTGAAGTTCTGATCCCTCAGTTTGGGAACCTCCCACTTCCTGTCCATTCGGGCTTTCTAGCTTCTTTGTAATCTGGTCTTCAGCTTTTCAAATGGAATCTTTCACTCTTTCCAACGTAATTCCTGATTAACTTTGGCTCGTCTTCATGCTGTTTTCTGTGACCATTCCACTTTTTGTAATACCTTTCCAATTCTTCTGAGATGGCTATTGTGGCCATGGTTCTCTGCCCCTGCATTTCTCTACACTTTTGGTTCCTAGGGTGTGCCCTGTGGAACTCAGTGGGCAAATCTGGAAACTGTTGGCTTGTATAAATGGAGTTGTATGCTAATGTGCATTATAAATCTCACAAAGGATGCTATTGCATGTACGGTTTCTCAAGCTATTTGGACCTAGGAATTTACAAGTCTTGCCCCCTTTCTTCTCTGTCCTTTCTTCCCTTCCTTCCTCTTTTTTCTTTTATCCTCTTTCATTTAAATATTTTCTGGGGTCAGAATATCATGGTCCATCGTTTGGAGGCTTCAGGTCTGCCCATTGTGACTGAGGGTGCCCTTTTCCTACCATAGGGATTGCTTAAGGCCAGAGTCACGAACCAGTTCTTTTCCCAGGCAGGGTATAATGAGGGTATCTAAATTAGCTCTGCTGTTGTTTTTCTGGAAACTCGTAGTTTACACCTGCAGTTGTCCTCTTACCATCTTATCTGGTGACCAGGTCCCTGTATTTGTAAGATCTCGGTGCAGCAAAAGACAGGCAAATCAGCCAAACTATAAGCAAAAAGTTAAATTTTATTGGGATACTGCTCCCAGATGAGGTTCACCGTCCAGTGTTAGGTGGATGGGGGCCCATGGGGCTGTGGGGCCCTGAAGGAAAGAGGGCCTTTGCAAGCATAGGGAAGCTTAAGCACATATTTGCAGTTTGGTGCTAAAGGATGCTTATAGGAAGAGACGGGCATGATCTAAGGTCCATTGTCAAAACTTCTGATTGATCCCCCTGGTTTCCGAGCTCTGGACAATGCATGCTCACCATAGTTTTTGAACTTGCGACCCCACCCTTCTCCAAATTCCCTCCCAGTGTTTAGATTCTGAGCCCTCAGACCCAGCACCTTAGATCTCTGCTGTTGAAGTTCTGATCCCTCAGTTTGGGAACCTCCCACTTCCTGTCCATTCGGGCTTTCTAGCTCCTTTGTAATCTGGTCTTCAGTTTTTCAAATGGAATCTTTCACTCTTTCCAACGTAATTCCTGATTAACTTTGGCTCGTCTTCATGCTGTTTTCTGTGACCATTCCACTTTTTGTAATACCTTTCCAATTCTTCTGAGATGGCTATTGTGGCCATGGTTCTCTGCCCCTGCATTTCTCTACACTTTTGGTTCCTAGGGTGTGCCCTGTGGAACTCAGTGGGCAAATCTGGAAACTGTTGGCTTGTATAAATGGAGTTGTATGCTAATGTGCATTATAAATCTCACAAAGGATGCTATTGCATGTACGGTTTCTCAAGCTATTTGGACCTAGGAATTTACAAGTCTTGCCCCCTTTCTTCTCTGTCCTTTCTTCCCTTCCTTCCTCTTTTTTCTTTTATCCTCTTTCATTTAAATATTTTCTGGGGTCAGAATATCATGGTCCATCGTTTGGAGGCTTCAGGTCTGCCCATTGTGACTGAGGGTGCCCTTTTCCTACCATAGGGATTGCTTAAGGCCAGAGTCACGAACCAGTTCTTTTCCCAGGCAGGGTATAATGAGGGTATCTAAATTAGCTCTGCTGTTGTTTTTCTGGAAACTCGTAGTTTACACCTGCAGTTGTCCTCTTACCATCTTACCTGGTGACCAGGTCCCTGTATTTGTAAGATCTCGGCGCAGCAAAAGACAGGCAAATCAGCCAAACTATAAGCAAAAAGTTAAATTTTATTGGGATACTGCTCCCAGGTGAGGTTCACCGTCCAGTGTTAGGTGGATGGGGGCCCATGGGGCTGTGGGGCCCTGAAGGAAAGAGGGCCTTTGCAAGCATAGGGAAGCTTAAGCACATATTTGCAGTTTGGTGCTAAAAGGATGCTTATAGGAAGAGACGGGCATGATCTAAGGTCCATTGTCAAAACTTCTGATTGATCCCCCTGGTTTCCGAGCTCTGGACAATGCATGCTCACCATAGTTTCCTATTGCAATGTAAATACATAACTGCTTGACCTTGAGCTTGATTGGTGTAACTATAGGAAGTCCTTTGCAAAACCCCCTTCGTTTGCGTATAAAAGCTGTTAGTTTACATTAATAAAGTGGAACTGCCTCGACAGAACCCCTGCCGTGTCTGATTGTCCCCTGCACATGCCGTCGGGCTGGGGGGCCGGCAGCAAAGGCTCGCCTCTCTTTGAGATCTCCTGGTTCAGCCTGGGGCAATCCTGCTGCCTTGCTTTTCTGCGGAAGGTCCCCGCATGGGGCCTAGCCCTTCCAGGAGGTAGTGGTCGCAAAAGATTTCCTGTTGACTCATCACTGATGCCAGCTGCATCGGAATCTTTCCTTCTAGATCTAGTACAGTTGACTTACGTTCATAAATGCCTCTGCGCAGGTGCAAGACCTTACCCCTCTCCCGACTTACGTTTTTATCCTGAGCAAATAAAAACCCGTTGCCCCGCCTCTGGGCGTGACTTCACGGCCCCGCTCACGGACCTGTGAACCTCGCCTGAGAGCAGGATCCCAATAAAATTTAACTTTTTGCTTATAGTTTGGCTGATTTGCCTGTCTTTTGCTCCGCTCAGATCTTACAGTATTATAAGGCATGCCAGTAAAGCCACCCCTGCTTTGGTCTCCTGTTTGTCATCCCCATTCCTTTGGCCTTATTTGTCACTCCAAGGTCTAGCATCCATCTCTGCTTTCAAACTTGACTCTGTGTGGCTAGACTGCCCTCCTGACACCTGCTTACATCTCCACCTTGTCTTTCAATATGCCTTTCTTCATGGTCCTGTCATGGAGAAGGAAATGGCAATCCACTCCAGTATCCTTAAAACCCCATGGTCAGAGGAGTCTGGTGGGCTCCAGTTCATGCAGTCACAAAGAGGTGGACATGACTGAAGCAATTTGGCACAATGGGCCTGTCATGTGTCTCTTTCTTTCTTCTTGGTCCTGTACCTTGCTGATCCATCCTTGTTCTTTGCCAAGTGCTCGGTATGACTTAGTTGTTGAAGACTGTTCAGACTCTGGGCTTAGACACACTGAGTTCTAATTTCAGTTCCACCACCTAAGAACTGCAAACGCTTGGGTAAGTTATTCAACCTTGGCCTCTAGTTTTCTTACCTGCAAAGCAAGAGTAACTCCTTCATAGCATCCGATGAGGGGGTAAATGAAATAACACAGGGGAGGTGCTTCTCATCCTGCCTGTTACAGAGTGAGGGGCAGGAGCTCAGAAGCGCTTTTTCCCGTTTAGCCCACAGTAGGCATCTCAGATGTTAAAGAAACTGCCTCTCTTTGAGATCTCCTGGTTCAGCCTGGGGCAATCCTGCTGCCTTGCTTTTCTGCGGAAGGTCCCCGCATGGGGCCTAGCCCTTCCAGGAGGTAGTGGTCGCAAAAGATTTCCTGTTGACTCATCACTGATGCCAGCTGCATCGGAATCTTTCCTTCTAGATCTAGTACAGTTGACTTACGTTCATAAATGCCTCTGCGCAGGTGCAAGACCTTACCCCTCTCCCGACTTACGTTTTTATCCTGAGCAAATAAAAACCCGTTGCCCCGCCTCTGGGCGTGACTTCACGGCCCCGCTCACGGACCTGTGAACCTCGCCTGAGAGCAGGATCCCAATAAAATTTAACTTTTTGCTTATAGTTTGGCTGATTTGCCTGTCTTTTGCTCCGCTCAGATCTTACAGTATTATAAGGCATGCCAGTAAAGCCACCCCTGCTTTGGTCTCCTGTTTGTCATCCCCATTCCTTTGGCCTTATTTGTCACTCCAAGGTCTAGCATCCATCTCTGCTTTCAAACTTGACTCTGTGTGGCTAGACTGCCCTCCTGACACCTGCTTACATCTCCACCTTGTCTTTCAATATGCCTTTCTTCATGGTCCTGTCATGGAGAAGGAAATGGCAATCCACTCCAGTATCCTTAAAACCCCATGGTCAGAGGAGTCTGGTGGGCTCCAGTTCATGCAGTCACAAAGAGGTGGACATGACTGAAGCAATTTGGCACAATGGGCCTGTCATGTGTCTCTTTCTTTCTTCTTGGTCCTGTACCTTGCTGATCCATCCTTGTTCTTTGCCAAGTGCTCGGTATGACTTAGTTGTTGAAGACTGTTCAGACTCTGGGCTTAGACACACTGAGTTCTAATTTCAGTTCCACCACCTAAGAACTGCAAACGCTTGGGTAAGTTATTCAACCTTGGCCTCTAGTTTTCTTACCTGCAAAGCAAGAGTAACTCCTTCATAGCATCCGATGAGGGGGTAAATGAAATAACACAGGGGAGGTGCTTCTCATCCTGCCTGTTACAGAGTGAGGGGCAGGAGCGCTCAGAAGCTCTTGGAACTTGGATGATATAATTTAGCCCAGTTTAGCCCACAGTAGGACTTACTAGTGGCTCAGATGTTAAAGAAACTGCCTTCAATGCAGGAGTCCCGGGTTCAATCCTTGGGTTGGGAAGATCCCTTGAAGAAGGGAATGGCAACCCACTCCAATATTCTTGCCTGGAAAATCCCATGGACAGAGGAGCCTGGCAGACTGCAGTCCAGAGGGTCACACAGAGTCCCACAGGATGGAAACAACTTAGCATGCATGAATAAATGACTTATCATATTTTTCCTAAAATTTTATTAGAATTATCTTCTCATATCAAAATTGAATCCCAGGTCTCCACCTTTGAGGCACAGAGCTGTAGACTGGAGAGGATAGATCTCAGGGGTAAATCCCATTTTCCCCTCCCTTCCTCACCCAGCCCGTGGTGGGTGATTGACATCTGAGAATGGAGCATATAGACGTCTCTGACGCTGCTGAATAAAATAAAAAGTGTGTGCAGGAGGGACCACGAGCCTCCATCTTGACGTAGCGGCAGACAGTGTCTCTGGAAGCAGATGTCTTATGCTGCAATTCCTCTTGATGGCACTGAAGCCTTACATATCGGCCCAAGTCCAGTCGTTCCCATTCTAAATCCTATTATCTAGGTTAGCTCATCTGTATTCAAAAGATCAATGTTGCATTATTACAAAGATCCTTTCAAGTGTAAAAAGGATGGCACTTCATTACAGAAAGTAAAAGAAACTAATCAAACTTTCTTGGTGAAATCATTGACTTTTTTAAGTAAAGGGCAAATTTAAGAATTCAAAAGTCCGAGATGCGAGAGAAGTGGGTGGTTTGGGCTCTGGACTGTAGGAGTCTGGTTGCAGCGCGCGAGACTCGGCACCTAAAGAAGAAAGAGGCTTTCCTGAAAGAGCCTCAGTGCTTGCGGCTGTTCTCCTTCCTTCTGTCACATTGCTTGCCTTGTGTGTCTGGGAAGACATGAGCCGCTGGTGGAAAGGCTCAAAGAGACAATCCACGAGACAGGGCATAGGTGGTGCCTGTATTGACCAGGTTAATACAAATTGTGAGAAAACCACTGGTAAATATTGTTTATTCACCATCTTAATTCTTGTTTCAATGGAACAGTTCCTGTTTCTTATCATTCATCACCATTGAGGTTCTGTGGGTTGTGTGTTGACAGGCAGGGTGTTAGTTGGAGGAAGAGCCTTTAGGATCAACTCCTGTGGAAGGAGGGGAAGGAAGCAGGCTAGAGTGGAGGGAGAAGCTGATGTATAGGCATGCGAGAGGGATGAAGGGCTTGGGTGCTGGGCTGACCTTTGGAGCTGTCTTCCCTGAGGAGAGCCTGCCTGATAGCCCTATTGTAAGTAAAGAATGCTGGAAAAGGGTGCTTGACTTTAAACAAGCCATTGATCTTTGACTGGGGCGATTCCATCTGGAAGAGGATAGCCAGCAGATAGCTGTCTGTGGACAGCGCACCCAGTAGCCCAACTTAAATTCCTTTTATGTCTGAAAGCAGGATCTGAGCAACTCCTCACAGCATCTTACTACTCTTAACAGCTTAGAAGAAAATGCTCATTGACCATGCAAGGGACTGGGACCAACGAACAATTCTTTCCTTCAAGGTATATTTCTGTTTATCCTCTTCTTGCCAGGATTCCTTGATTGTTACAATATGCCAGGAACAGTTCAAAACACTCTACTTGTGTTCCCTAATTTAACCACTAAGCCATATGAGATACCTAGAATTCTTATTCTCATGTTACAGATGAGAAAACTGAGGCAGACACCGGAAGCTTGGGTAGGCTTTTCTCAGATCCCCTGTGGCCTTCTACACTGCCTCCCAAATGTTGCCTTTGTGTGAAATCAAAGCCGTTTATTCATTTGCTTGTAACTTTTGTCTGAGCTAACTATGTTTGCTTACTGAAAGACATTTGGGGTGTGGCTATAAGCTTAGCGCACCACACTGCCCATAAATGGTAGCTACTAGTCACATGAGTCTTTTGACCATTTGGAATGCAGGAAGGCTGAATTGAGGTTCTGTACAGTGTGAGATACATACTACATTTCAAAGACGTACATGGAAAAAAAAAATTTTATTTTGGCCACTTCTATTGATCTTTCATTTATGTATTTTCATCCATCTCCATTCGTCTGTCTGCCTGGGTCTCCTGTTGCAGTGGCCTCTCTTGTCTCAGAGCACCGGCCCTGGGCGCATGCGCTCCAGAGCTCTGGCTTGGTAATTAGACACATCGGTCCAGCTTCTTCGCTGCACGTGGGATCCTCCCAGGCCAGGGATCAAACCGGTGCCCCTTGCACTGCAAGGCGGTGTCCTTACCCACTGGACCACCAGGGAAGCCCTGGAAAAAGAATTTTAAAAGCTCTCATAAAAAGTTTGCATTGATTGGATGTTGAAATGCTAATATTTTAGATATGTTGTGTTAAATAAAAATATCTTGAAAATTAGGTTCCACCTATTCCTATATTTTAAATGTGACTACTAGAAAATTTTAAAATTACTTAGTGGCTTGTCTTTTATTTTTTAAAATTTATTTTATTGAAGTATAGTTTATTAGTTGATTTATAACATTGTATTAATTTCTGTTGTAGCAAAGTTAGTCCATTATATATATGTATTATATATACATAGACATTGTTTTTCATATTCTTTTCCGTTATGGTTTATCATAGGATATTATAGTTCCCTGTGCTATACAGTAGGACCTTGTTGTTTATCCATTGCCTTTTATTTCTATCTTTTGAGCAGAGTTGCCGTCCAGTATCTGAGATGCTTCTGATTACGGATGTCTTTTGCTCTTAAATTCAGACAAAACCCTATTCAGTTTGGTACCAGATTCAGGTTCTTTTGATGTGCTTCATTTCATTTGTATTTATTAACAGGGATTTCTATGCACCAAATAGCCACCACTTGCTGGTTATTTAGTGATTGTTGAAAACTAGTTAGAGGCAACCTGAGTGAGATGAATTAAAGTTCTATTGTTGTAGGGGAACAAGGTCATCAACTTGAAATTAATCAACAGATTTCAAATCACCTGGAAGGGATATTTTTCCCTCAGCTTTACAGTTTCAGCATGTAAATTGCTGTCTAGAGGAGAGCCCGTAAAATCAAACCCAGCCTTTCTCCCTTCAGAAATTAAAAGCCATTTATTTTTATTTTTGGCGAATGGAATGTGCTTGTCACTCCAGCTCCTTTGCTCTCACACCACCAGTGTGGCATGTTTTCCGGACGTTGAGTGAAGAGGTGGGCAATTTGGTCGTCTTGGTGTCCCACAAGATTTGGAGGAGACCCTTCTGATCCCTGTTGGGGAACCCATCTGTCCCTACTTGATACATTTCACTTCAAATGAGTCAGAAACCCCAAAGCTAAACTTGGCTAAAGTAGCACATACTGTGTGGACTCCAACCAAAGTCATATAAATCTTCCCCGGATCATGCCAAACTTGGCCCCCAAAGCGGGCACACATTTTCCATTCTGGTCCTGGAGTTTGCCAGAAGGCAGGAGGACCACAGGGATGTGTGGGATGCATCTGGCTCTTATCCCAGCTTCCGTGGTTAGCGAAGCTTATCTGAGCTGGGGATGGATATAAACACAGCTTGTGGACTTGAAAAATACCATGTCACCTTGAAGGGTCATTTGGTCCAAGCCCCTGCTGAAAACACTGTTACAGGTAATTGTATATTCTACCATGTAACCTTTCCCAGATACCCTTTGACCCCAGGAATGAAGAAAAACCCAGAGATGGTTTTTAAATACGTGTACATTAGGCATTCCAACTGATTGTTTTCTGACCCCCCGCTTTTTTTTTAAATTTATTTTTGGCTATTCTGGGTTTTCACTGCTGCTGCAGACTTCTCTCTAGTTGCAGGGAGTGGGGCCACTCTCCAGCTGAGGCGAGCAGGCCTCCTGCTGCGGCGACCCACCTCCTTGCAGAACTTGGGCTCCAGGGCACACACAGGCTTCAATATTGGGGCTCACAGGCTCAATGGTTGCGGCTCCGAGGCTCCAGAGCACAGGCCCAACAGTTGTGTTTCACAGGCTCAGTTGCTCCACAGCCTGTGGGATCCTCCCGGATCAGGGATCAAAGCCTTATCTTCTGCACTGGCAGGCAAACTTCACCACTGAGCTACCAGGAAAGCCCTCTCAGCACTTTTTAATATCAATACTTTGATGATAAACCTAAATTGCTGTCTAGAGGAGAGCCCGTAAAATCAAACCCAGCCTTTCTCCCTTCAGAAATTAAAAGCCATTTATTTTTATTTTTGGCGAATGGAATGTGCTTGTCACTCCAGCTCCTTTGCTCTCACACCACCAGTGTGGCATGTTTTCCGGACGTTGAGTGAAGAGGTGGGCAATTTGGTCGTCTTGGTGTCCCACAAGATTTGGAGGAGACCCTTCTGATCCCTGTTGGGGAACCCATCTGTCCCTACTTGATACATTTCACTTCAAATGAGTCAGAAACCCCAAAGCTAAACTTGGCTAAAGTAGCACATACTGTGTGGACTCCAACCAAAGTCATATAAATCTTCCCCGGATCATGCCAAACTTGGCCCCCAAAGCGGGCACACATTTTCCATTCTGGTCCTGGAGTTTGCCAGAAGGCAGGAGGACCACAGGGATGTGTGGGATGCATCTGGCTCTTATCCCAGCTTCCGTGGTTAGCGAAGCTTATCTGAGCTGGGGATGGATATAAACACAGCTTGTGGACTTGAAAAATACCATGTCACCTTGAAGGGTCATTTGGTCCAAGCCCCTGCTGAAAACACTGTTACAGGTAATTGTATATTCTACCATGTAACCTTTCCCAGATACCCTTTGACCCCAGGAATGAAGAAAAACCCAGAGATGGTTTTTAAATACGTGTACATTAGGCATTCCAACTGATTGTTTTCTGACCCCCCGCTTTTTTTTTAAATTTATTTTTGGCTATTCTGGGTTTTCACTGCTGCTGCAGACTTCTCTCTAGTTGCAGGGAGTGGGGCCACTCTCCAGCTGAGGCGAGCAGGCCTCCTGCTGCGGCGACCCACCTCCTTGCAGAACTTGGGCTCCAGGGCACACACAGGCTTCAATATTGGGGCTCACAGGCTCAATGGTTGCGGCTCCGAGGCTCCAGAGCACAGGCCCAACAGTTGTGTTTCACAGGCTCAGTTGCTCCACAGCCTGTGGGATCCTCCCGGATCAGGGATCAAAGCCTTATCTTCTGCACTGGCAGGCAAACTTCACCACTGAGCTACCAGGAAAGCCCTCTCAGCACTTTTTAATATCAATACTTTGATGATAAACCTAAATTGGGCACCCAAATGGACCTTTGCATCTTTTTGAATGAATGAAAGCCTGCCTTATTTTGTATTGACTCTTGAATGACAATAGCATGTTTGGTTTATTTATCTGATTTTTAGGGAAGATTCTGTAAATTTTTTTTTTTTTTTTGTCATTGTTTTAAATGGAGAAAACCAATAATGATTTGGGCTTCCCTTGTGGCTCAGACAGTTAAAGCATCTGCCTGCAGTGTAGGAGACCCAGATTCAGTCCCTGGGTTGGGAAGATCCCCTGGAGAAGGAATGGCAACCCACTCTGGCATTCTTGCCTGGAGAATGCCATGGTTGGAAGAATCAGGCAGTCTATGGGGTTGCAAAGAGTTGGACATGACTGAGTGACTATCACTTTCACTTTCTTTTTAATAATGATTAGCTTTGTTTATCATTTGCTCTCCTTGAATGAATACAATTTATATTCTTGTTTTCACTGAGGTGACTCTGTATGGCATTTGTCTAATTTGTGATGCAACCTGTGTCTGGGGAAGAGACCTGGAGAGGTGGCTGGCAGTTATGTCCTCAACTCTACCTAGGAGCCCTCACAAAACAGCACCTCTATATAAAGAGAGTTATTGTATTCTCAGTCTGTTCTCTTTTCTGCTTTTTCTATCACAAGAATTGAATTACCCATTAAATAATCAAATAAGAACATTACCGGAAAACAAAAAACAGCTATGGATGGGGCTTCCAAGGAACTCAGTTAAAGCAGTCACTGTGTTCTGTGAGAAGGGTTTTTCAGCCCAGGCAACTTGCTGGCTAGGTAAGAGTTTTGGATTTACTGACTGCATTTCAGCCATTTCCCTAACCTCTCTGTGCTTCAATGTCTTAATCTGTGAATAAAGATAAGACTTGATTGTAGAATTTTGTGTGGCCTAAATAAGAGGACACTCTCAAATGACTAGTGCCATTTCTGGATTATAGTGAGTGGTGGCCTCTGGGTAGATGGAAACACTTCTCAAATTTGCTGGTACCATTAAAGGGATCAAAGCCTTATCTTCTGCACTGGCAGGCAAACTTCACCACTGAGCTACCAGGAAAGCCCTCTCAGCACTTTTTAATATCAATACTTTGATGATAAACCTAAATTGGGCACCCAAATGGACCTTTGCATCTTTTTGAATGAATGAAAGCCTGCCTTATTTTGTATTGACTCTTGAATGACAATAGCATGTTTGGTTTATTTATCTGATTTTTAGGGAAGATTCTGTAAATTTTTTTTTTTTTTTTTGTCATTGTTTTAAATGGAGAAAACCAATAATGATTTGGGCTTCCCTTGTGGCTCAGACAGTTAAAGCATCTGCCTGCAGTGTAGGAGACCCAGATTCAGTCCCTGGGTTGGGAAGATCCCCTGGAGAAGGAATGGCAACCCACTCTGGCATTCTTGCCTGGAGAATGCCATGGTTGGAAGAATCAGGCAGTCTATGGGGTTGCAAAGAGTTGGACATGACTGAGTGACTATCACTTTCACTTTCTTTTTAATAATGATTAGCTTTGTTTATCATTTGCTCTCCTTGAATGAATACAATTTATATTCTTGTTTTCACTGAGGTGACTCTGTATGGCATTTGTCTAATTTGTGATGCAACCTGTGTCTGGGGAAGAGACCTGGAGAGGTGGCTGGCAGTTATGTCCTCAACTCTACCTAGGAGCCCTCACAAAACAGCACCTCTATATAAAGAGAGTTATTGTATTCTCAGTCTGTTCTCTTTTCTGCTTTTTCTATCACAAGAATTGAATTACCCATTAAATAATCAAATAAGAACATTACCGGAAAACAAAAAACAGCTATGGATGGGGCTTCCAAGGAACTCAGTTAAAGCAGTCACTGTGTTCTGTGAGAAGGGTTTTTCAGCCCAGGCAACTTGCTGGCTAGGTAAGAGTTTTGGATTTACTGACTGCATTTCAGCCATTTCCCTAACCTCTCTGTGCTTCAATGTCTTAATCTGTGAATAAAGATAAGACTTGATTGTAGAATTTTGTGTGGCCTAAATAAGAGGACACTCTCAAATGACTAGTGCCATTTCTGGATTATAGTGAGTGGTGGCCTCTGGGTAGATGGCCATTTTACAAGGTGGCACTGTGTACCAGGATCGAAGGAGCAAAGGGTGCTGAGTACCTTAAGGTCTGGCAGTCAGCTACATGTTATGGATCATGGAGATGACAGAGCTCCTTCAAATGAGGAGAAGGGACATAGGTGTAACCTTTCCGGGAGGAGCATCAAAAAACATATGGTCATCTGCCCCTCCATTCTTAGCTCTCCTGATGCTAATGTTTAATGTCTCGTCTTAAAATGTAGCTGCAGTGTTCAAAACAGAACCTAATAGCCTGGCATGCTATTGCAGAGGTCAGGAGATTTTCATCTTCAAAAAATGTTTTATGTATTTATTTATATTTGGCTGTACCAGGTTTTTGTTGCTGCTTGGGCTTTTTATCTAGTTGCACCAAGCAGGGACTGCTCTCAGCTTGTGGCTCACAGGCTTCTCACTGCAGTGACTTCTCTTGTTGTGCAGCATGGGCTCTAGGGCACACAGGCTTTCTGTAGTTGCGGCACATTGGCTTAGCAGTTGTGTCTCCTGGGTCCTAGAGCACAGGCTCAATAGCTGTGGTGCACAGGTTTAGTTGTTCCATAGCATGTGGGATCTCTCAGACCAGGGATTGAACCCACGTCTCCAGCTTTGGCTGGTGGATTCTTCCCTGCTGGGCCACCAGGGAAGCCCCTTATTTTTTTCTCTTTTTTTGTTGTGGACAATTTTTAAAGACATTATTAACTCTATTACCATATTCATTCTGTTTTATGTTTTTTCTTGGCTACAAGGCATGTGGGATCTTAGCTCCCTGACCAGGGATCAGACCTACATGCGCTGCATGGCAAGGTGAGGTCTTACCACTAAACTGCCAAGGGAGTCCCTCTTTTTCATCTTTTCTCTTTTCTGTTTAATGTATGATTTCCTAATAGCTTTCACAATAGCTGTCACCCATTGTGAGCTCCCAGTAAACTTGTCATTCACTAGATCTTTCACATTTTTCTTTCACAAACTGTTATCAGGTCTCATATTTGCATAAATTCCTTTTTGCATCAAAGGCAGCATTGGGTTTTTGTTAATGAAAATTTCATTTTGCTGTATTGAGCTGGTTATTATTTCACCTTTAGGATGTCTGGAGAGTGTCTTCAGAGTTCAGATGGAATTTGTGGCCTGACTTGCTCTTGCCATCCTGCAGCTGGGAGATCTTCCTACAACACAAATCTGGCTGTTCTCCCTTTGTAAGAGCTTGCCTTGAGAAAAAAGAATGATTTTAATGCATAAACTACAAGGATTTTCATGTTTTTCTCCTGACTACACTTATTCTCAATTTGTTTTTCTTTCTTTAAGCCACAGAGTTTTTTTTTTTTTTTCAGTTCTTTACAATTTTTTTAATGTTTAATTGAAGGATCATTGCTTTACAATATTGTGCTGGTGTCTGCTATACACCCACAAGGGTCACCCATAGGTATACATATGTCCATTCCCTCTTTTTTATTATTATTATTATTTTGTTTTTTTTTAGGGGGGTTGGGGAGGGAGGGGAGCGGGCGGGCCACTTCTATTGGTCTTTCATTTATCTATTTTCATCCATCTTTGTTCTTTGGCCCTAGTGGGCCTCCCATCGCAGTGGCCTTGTTGTTGCAGAGCGCCGGCTCTGGGCGCATGCGCTCCAGAGCTCCGGCTCGGTAATTGGACACATCAGTCCAGCCACTCTGCGGCACGTGGGATCTTCCCAGGCCAGGGATTGAACCAGCGCCCCTTGCACTGCAAGGCGGTGTCCTTACCCACTGGACCACCAGGGAAACCCTGTCCATTCCCTCTTGACCCTCTCTCTCCCATTCCATGCCACCCCGTTTGAGCTTCCTGAGTCATACAGCAAATGCCCATTGGCTATCTATTTTGCATATGGAAATGTATGCTTCCTTATTACTTTCTCCACTCACCCCACCCTGTTCTTCCTCTCCCTCCCCTGTGTCTGTAAATCTCTTTCATTCTCACTTTTCTTTGATGGTAACAGCATATTTCTGTTGGAGTAGGCCATGAGGAGGATGTGACCACCAGTTGACCCACAAGCTGGACCTAGGAAGTTGAAGGTTCCTCAACTCCCCCTCCTCTTCTTGGAATGTAGTTCCTGCGTATCATTCCCACATTAATAGCTATTTCAAAGACATAGCCTTGAGACAGTAAGGTGTTGCTATCTGTGGTGTATGTGTTCGAACCCAGTGAGGGCCTCTACAGAAAGTTGTAAGGTTCTGGCCGGCAGGTATGGAGATTAGATCTCCGTCTTGCAGCTGCCTGGAGACAAGCCTCATGAGTAAGTTCCCTTGGTTACTAAACCTGGTTTTTTTTTGAGCTTGCCTTAAAAAAAACTAAACTACAAGGATTTTCATGTTTTCTCCTGACTACACTTATTCTCAATTTGTTTTTCTTTCTTTAAGCCACAGAGTTTTTTTTTTTCAGTTCTTTACAATTTTTTTAATGTTTAATTGAAGGATCATTGCTTTACAATATTGTGCTGGTGTCTGCTATACACCCACAAGGGTCACCCATAGGTATACATATGTCCATTCCCTCTTTTTTATTATTATTATTATTTTGTTTTTTTTTAGGGGGGTGGGGAGGGAGGGGGATGGGTGGGCCACTTCTATTGGTTTTTCATTTATCTATTTTCATCCATCTTTGTTCTTTGGCCCTAGTGGGCCTCCCATCGCAGTGGCCTTGTTGTTGCAGAGCGCCGGCTCTGGGCGCATGCGCTCCAGAGCTCCGGCTCGGTAATTGGACACATCAGTCCAGCCACTCTGCGGCACGTGGGATCTTCCCAGGCCAGGGATTGAACCAGCGCCCCTTGCACTGCAAGGCGGTGTCCTTACCCACTGGACCACCAGGGAAACCCTGTCCATTCCCTCTTGACCCTCTCTCTCCCATTCCATGCCACCCCGTTTGAGCTTCCTGAGTCATACAGCAAATGCCCATTGGCTATCTATTTTGCATATGGAAATGTATGCTTCCTTATTACTTTCTCCACTCACCCCACCCTGTTCTTCCTCTCCCTCCCCTGTGTCTGTAAATCTCTTTCATTCTCACTTTTCTTTGATGGTAACAGCATATTTCTGTTGGAGTAGGCCATGAGGAGGATGTGACCACCAGTTGACCCACAAGCTGGACCTAGGAAGTTGAAGGTTCCTCAACTCCCCCTCCTCTTCTTGGAATGTAGTTCCTGCGTATCATTCCCACATTAATAGCTATTTCAAAGACATAGCCTTGAGACAGTAAGGTGTTGCTATCTGTGGTGTATGTGTTCGAACCCAGTGAGGGCCTCTACAGAAAGTTGTAAGGTTCTGGCCGGCAGGTATGGAGATTAGATCTCCGTCTTGCAGCTGCCTGGAGACAAGCCTCATGAGTAAGTTCCCTTGGTTACTAAACCTGCTGCCTGCCAATCTGGAGTGGTCCATCTCCTCCTTCTGTCTCTCTTTGCCTTCCATATATAGGGATTGGTTTCAGATTTTACTTGAGAAATTATTGAGTTTGTGAATGAACAATTTCCTTTTATATTTTTCTAATTGTTAATTGGTGTACTGGAACACAACTTTAAAAGAAGTTGATCTTATGTCTAGACAAGTTTCTGAGTCTTTTTATTTGTTCTGGTAGTTTTTTGATAGAATGATCTGGATTCTCTATGTTTATAATGTCATTGCCTATGAATAATAAGAGTTATTTTTTCCTTTCCAATGTTATATATTTTATTTCTTCCTGAGTTGTCTGCCCTCTGGTTCAGTGCTGACTTGCGGTAGTGGTTGGGCAGCCTCAGCTTGTTTCTGACTTGAAAGGGAGCACTTCTGAGTTTTCATCATTAACTATTCTGTTTGCTGTGGATTTTCGTTTCAAGATACTATTTATCAGATTAAGGCAGTGTCTTTCTTTTTCCTAGTTTGCTACTTTTTTCTCTCTCTCTTTTTTTTTTTTTTGTCTACTTCTATGGTCTTTCATTTCCATCTTTGTTCTTTGGCCTGTGTGGGCCTTCCATCGCAGTGGCCTCTGTCGCTACAGAGCACCGACTCTGGGCGCGTGTGCTCCAGAGCTCCAGTGCCTTAGTTGGACACATCGGTCCAGCCACTCCATGACACGCGGGATCTTTCCAGGCCAGAGATCAAACCGGCACTCCCTGCACTGCAAGGCGGTGTCGTTACCCACTGGACCACCAGGGAAGCTCCTGCTTCTTTATTTTTAATGCCTGAATGGATATTGCATTTTATAAGGTCCTTTTTCTGTGTAAACTGATGATCACAATCTTCTTTCCTTTAATTGTTTGAATTAATTGGTGACTTGCAGTGATAGATGTCTACAGTTAAATCCACCTTTCATTTCTTTTTGTTACTGAGTGGCATTTCTTTTATATTCCACTTACTTAGTGGACATTTGTGTTGTTTGCAGTGCCTCTTTTTTTTTTACTCCGTCTTGCAGCTGCCTGGAGACAAGCCTCATGAGTAAGTTCCCTTGGTTACTAAACCTGCTGCCTGCCAATCTGGAGTGGTCCATCTCCTCCTTCTGTCTCTCTTTGCCTTCCATATATAGGGATTGGTTTCAGATTTTACTTGAGAAATTATTGAGTTTGTGAATGAACAATTTCCTTTTATATTTTTCTAATTGTTAATTGGTGTACTGGAACACAACTTTAAAAGAAGTTGATCTTATGTCTAGACAAGTTTCTGAGTCTTTTTATTTGTTCTGGTAGTTTTTTGATAGAATGATCTGGATTCTCTATGTTTATAATGTCATTGCCTATGAATAATAAGAGTTATTTTTTCCTTTCCAATGTTATATATTTTATTTCTTCCTGAGTTGTCTGCCCTCTGGTTCAGTGCTGACTTGCGGTAGTGGTTGGGCAGCCTCAGCTTGTTTCTGACTTGAAAGGGAGCACTTCTGAGTTTTCATCATTAACTATTCTGTTTGCTGTGGATTTTCGTTTCAAGATACTATTTATCAGATTAAGGCAGTGTCTTTCTTTTTCCTAGTTTGCTACTTTTTTCTCTCTCTCTTTTTTTTTTTTTTGTCTACTTCTATGGTCTTTCATTTCCATCTTTGTTCTTTGGCCTGTGTGGGCCTTCCATCGCAGTGGCCTCTGTCGCTACAGAGCACCGACTCTGGGCGCGTGTGCTCCAGAGCTCCAGTGCCTTAGTTGGACACATCGGTCCAGCCACTCCATGACACGCGGGATCTTTCCAGGCCAGAGATCAAACCGGCACTCCCTGCACTGCAAGGCGGTGTCGTTACCCACTGGACCACCAGGGAAGCTCCTGCTTCTTTATTTTTAATGCCTGAATGGATATTGCATTTTATAAGGTCCTTTTTCTGTGTAAACTGATGATCACAATCTTCTTTCCTTTAATTGTTTGAATTAATTGGTGACTTGCAGTGATAGATGTCTACAGTTAAATCCACCTTTCATTTCTTTTTGTTACTGAGTGGCATTTCTTTTATATTCCACTTACTTAGTGGACATTTGTGTTGTTTGCAGTGCCTCGTTGTTAAAAGTAAGTTGTTGTGAAGATTCATTATACAAGTCTTTGTATGGGCAAACATTTTTCCTTTTCTTAGGTGAACACCTAGAAATAAAATGAATGGATTATACATTAGATTAATGTTTACTTAAAAAAAACCTGTCAAGTTGTTTTCTAAAGTGAATATACTATTTTATATCTTTACAGCAATTCATGGGCATTTCAGTTGCTCTACATCCTTGCCTTTACATCTTGATACAATTATTTTTGAAATATAGCTATTCTTATATATGTGTAGTGATAGCTTTTATAATTTTAATCTGCATTTCCTGATGACTAGTGAGTTTTCTTTTTTATGTGCTTCTTAGTTATTTGTACACATTTTTATGATGCATATGATCAAAGTTTTATATGTATATATATATATATATATATATATATATATGTACTTAATATTTATTTTTTAAATTTGATTGTGCTGGATTTTAGCTGTGGCAAGCAGGATTCTTAGTTGCAGCATGTGAGATTTAGTTCTCTGATCTGGGATTGAACCTGGGCCCTGGATTGTTTTCTCATTAATGAGTCACTGTGTTTTTTATGTATATTCTGACTACAGGACCTTTATCTCATATATGTTTTTGCCATGTTTTCTTCTAGTTTGTGGCTTGCTTTTTTATTTTTAAAATGATGTCTTTAAAAAAATCAAAGTCAAAAATTTAATTTTGAAGTCTAGTTTATCATTTTTAAAAATTACTTGTGTCTTATGCATTCTATCTAAAAACAATTATCTCAAGGCTGTAAGGGTTTTCTCTTGTTTCCTTCTAGAAGATTTATAATTTTCTACGATCCATTTTGAATTAATGTGCAATGTAGAGGTTAATGTTATTAGATTTAGGTTTCTTTTTTAAAATTATTTTAGAGCTTCCCTGGTGGTCCAGTGGCTAAGGGAATTTCTCCTGCTTCTTTATTTTTAATGCCTGAATGGATATTGCATTTTATAAGGTCCTTTTTCTGTGTAAACTGATGATCACAATCTTCTTTCCTTTAATTGTTTGAATTAATTGGTGACTTGCAGTGATAGATGTCTACAGTTAAATCCACCTTTCATTTCTTTTTGTTACTGAGTGGCATTTCTTTTATATTCCACTTACTTAGTGGACATTTGTGTTGTTTGCAGTGCCTCGTTGTTAAAAGTAAGTTGTTGTGAAGATTCATTATACAAGTCTTTGTATGGGCAAACATTTTTCCTTTTCTTAGGTGAACACCTAGAAATAAAATGAATGGATTATACATTAGATTAATGTTTACTTAAAAAACCTGTCAAGTTGTTTTCTAAAGTGAATATACTATTTTATATCTTTACAGCAATTCATGGGCATTTCAGTTGCTCTACATCCTTGCCTTTACATCTTGATACAATTATTTTTGAAATATAGCTATTCTTATATATGTGTAGTGATAGCTTTTATAATTTTAATCTGCATTTCCTGATGACTAGTGAGTTTTCTTTTTTATGTGCTTCTTAGTTATTTGTACACATTTTTATGATGCATATGATCAAAGTTTTATATGTATATATATATATATATATATATATATATATATGTACTTAATATTTATTTTTTAAATTTGATTGTGCTGGATTTTAGCTGTGGCAAGCAGGATTCTTAGTTGCAGCATGTGAGATTTAGTTCTCTGATCTGGGATTGAACCTGGGCCCTGGATTGTTTTCTCATTAATGAGTCACTGTGTTTTTTATGTATATTCTGACTACAGGACCTTTATCTCATATATGTTTTTGCCATGTTTTCTTCTAGTTTGTGGCTTGCTTTTTTATTTTTAAAATGATGTCTTTAAAAAAATCAAAGTCAAAAATTTAATTTTGAAGTCTAGTTTATCATTTTTAAAAATTACTTGTGTCTTATGCATTCTATCTAAAAACAATTATCTCAAGGCTGTAAGGGTTTTCTCTTGTTTCCTTCTAGAAGATTTATAATTTTCTACGATCCATTTTGAATTAATGTGCAATGTAGAGGGTTAATGTTATTAGATTTAGTTTGCTAATTCTTTTTTTAAAATTATTTTAGAGCTTCCCTGGTGGTCCAGTGGCTAAAACTCTGGTTCCCAATGCAAGGGTCATGATTTCAATTCCTAGTCAGAGAACTAGATCCCACATGTCACAACTAACAGTTCACATGCTGCAATTATGACCCAGTTCAGCCAAATACACAAATAAAATAAAAGATATTTAAAACAAATTATTTTAATACTTCTGCTCTGGTGAGTTGGCTGTATTTTTTTCCTTTGTCATTTATTTGTTTTAAGATAAGGTTGTTCTAGTTTCTTAAGATGAATTAGAGGGTTTGCTGGGTGTTTTCTGTTGTCTGCAATAGTTTGTTTGCAATTAATATTATTTCTTAAAATGGGGGAAATTTACTGTTTTAGTAGTCTTGGCTTGCTGGTTTTGTGTGTGTGTATAAATGCTGATTTAATTTTAATTGTTAAAAATGATTTTAGGGCTTCCCTGGTGGTCCAGTGGGTAAGGACACTGCCTTGCAGTGCAAGGGGCACTGGTTCGATCCCTGGCCTGGGAAGATCCCATGTGCCGCGGAGCGACTGGACCCATGTGTCCAATTTACTGAGCCGGAGCTCTGGAGTGCATGCACCCAGAGCCAGTGCTCTGTGACAACAGAGGCCACCGTGATGGGAGGCCCACACAGGCCAAAGAACAAAGATGGATGAAAATAGACAAAGGAAAGACCAACAGAAGTGGCCTGCCTGAAATAAAAACAAAAACAAAGATTTTATTTATTTTTGACTGTGCTGCTTTGTTGCTGCACTGGCTTTTTATCTAGTTGCAGTGAGTGGGGGCTACTCTCTAGTTGTTGTGTGTAGGCTTCTCATAACAGCTTGTCTTGTGGATCCTGGGCTCTCTACAGTGTGCAGAGCTCAGCAGGTGCAGCACGTGGGCTGAGTCATTATGGTTCCTGGGCTCTAGAGCACAGACTCAGTAGTTGTTGTGCATGTGGTTGCTCTGGGGCAGGTGGGATCTTCCCAGATCAGGGATTGAACCCATGTCTCCTAAATTGGCAGGCAGATTCTTTACCATTGAGCAACCAGGGAAGCCATAATTTTAATATTTAGTTATTTAAGTTTTTACTGAAGTGTAGTTTCTTTACAATGTTGTGTTAGTTTCTACTGTACAGCAAAGTGAATCAGCTGGAGTTGAGTCCAGCAACAAGTCTGTTCAGCTCTCCCTGCAAGATACATCCAGCCACTTCTCATCGTCTCTTCTGCTCTCCTCCTATCCTTTCTAAGCATCCATTATCTCTTGTCTGGATTTCTGTCACAGACTCCACGCTTCCATCTTTACCCTGGCCCCTCCTTACTTTGGTCTGTTTCCCAGAGAAATCCTTTTACAACTTTCTCCAGATCAGGCCAACACCCCTGCTCAAAACTCTCCAGTGGCTTCTCTGAATGGAGGGGAAATGTAGACTTGGTAAAGGGCATCTTCAGAATCCCCAAGCTTTCTGTTTAGTGTGACCACCCATCACCCCATCCTTTCCCCATGGGCACCAGATACCTCTGTGTCTCATGTTTGTGCTCCACTTCTACCCCCAACCTCAGTCCCTCCAGTATGTGGAGTAACTGGAATCTTCAGAATTAGGGGAAAGGTTTTTCTGCAACTTAATGTAAATGTTTGCCTTCCAATGAATTGGCACCATCTTACAGGGCTCAAATGCTTGAGACTGTTTTAATTCATCTTCTTCATTAATAGAAGGCTGTACCATAATGTTCTTGCTCATATGTTTGTAAATGCGCCCAAGTGAATAGACTATGTTTTCATTTGATTATGTTTATCTTTTCTAGTTCTTTAAAAGATAATGTTGATTGTTTAATATGAGTTTTTACAATGTAAATTCTCCATGTATTTGTGTCTTTTTTTTTTATCTAGTTGCAGTGAGTGGGGGCTACTCTCTAGTTGTTGTGTGTAGGCTTCTCATAACAGCTTGTCTTGTGGATCCTGGGCTCTCTACAGTGTGCAGAGCTCAGCAGGTGCAGCACGTGGGCTGAGTCATTATGGTTCCTGGGCTCTAGAGCACAGACTCAGTAGTTGTTGTGCATGTGGTTGCTCTGGGGCAGGTGGGATCTTCCCAGATCAGGGATTGAACCCATGTCTCCTAAATTGGCAGGCAGATTCTTTACCATTGAGCAACCAGGGAAGCCATAATTTTAATATTTAGTTATTTAAGTTTTTACTGAAGTGTAGTTTCTTTACAATGTTGTGTTAGTTTCTACTGTACAGCAAAGTGAATCAGCTGGAGTTGAGTCCAGCAACAAGTCTGTTCAGCTCTCCCTGCAAGATACATCCAGCCACTTCTCATCGTCTCTTCTGCTCTCCTCCTATCCTTTCTAAGCATCCATTATCTCTTGTCTGGATTTCTGTCACAGACTCCACGCTTCCATCTTTACCCTGGCCCCTCCTTACTTTGGTCTGTTTCCCAGAGAAATCCTTTTACAACTTTCTCCAGATCAGGCCAACACCCCTGCTCAAAACTCTCCAGTGGCTTCTCTGAATGGAGGGGAAATGTAGACTTGGTAAAGGGCATCTTCAGAATCCCCAAGCTTTCTGTTTAGTGTGACCACCCATCACCCCATCCTTTCCCCATGGGCACCAGATACCTCTGTGTCTCATGTTTGTGCTCCACTTCTACCCCCAACCTCAGTCCCTCCAGTATGTGGAGTAACTGGAATCTTCAGAATTAGGGGAAAGGTTTTTCTGCAACTTAATGTAAATGTTTGCCTTCCAATGAATTGGCACCATCTTACAGGGCTCAAATGCTTGAGACTGTTTTAATTCATCTTCTTCATTAATAGAAGGCTGTACCATAATGTTCTTGCTCATATGTTTGTAAATGCGCCCAAGTGAATAGACTATGTTTTCATTTGATTATGTTTATCTTTTCTAGTTCTTTAAAAGATAATGTTGATTGTTTAATATGAGTTTTTACAATGTAAATTCTCCATGTATTTGTGTCTATATGTAAGTATTTATTTTTATTTTGGATTATTTCATATAAAATTTGAGGCAAGTTAACTTGTAATAATTATGCCTCAATTAAACTTAACTGGCCACTATGCAAAGCTTTGAGGCAAATAAGAATGTTTACTATAAGATGAAACATACAAAAATATATCAAGACTAGGGAGGATAGAAATTATGATTGACGACAGTCAAGCCATTAACAATACAATTATTATAGTTGGAAGAACGTTTGGTTTCTGAGCTTCCTAGCAGGCAAGTTAAAAGAGGAAATAATGTCAATCAAATTATTTGTGAAAATCATTAACAAACATAGTAGTTTTTTGAAAGAGAATAGTCTTTTTCTGGTACCTAAGTATATATACACACATACTTTTTGAATTACACAGTCCTCTTTCCTCTAGTGTTGAATACTAACTTCGCTAACTTAACATCTTAAAACAAGTGTGTGGCATTCTCTTATGGTGACGGGACAGCAACTTGATAAAATAATTAAAGATATAACTCAGCCTAATTCTGCTTTCTGATGGTCCAGCTTAATTCCAGGTTATAATTTAGAATGTCTAGCCCAGACACTGGTTCTCAGAAGAATTACTAGGTTCTCTAAAAAAAACCTGTGAGCTCCTAAACCCTATTACCACCTACTACCTCTGAATCTTGTGATAGGACCCAGGAACTGAGTTAATTTTCTTTTTCTTTTTCTTTTTTTACTCTTAACATATTTATTGAGGTGTGAGTTATACACCATTCAAGCAAACCATTGAAAGTATACATTTCAGCGAGTTTTTAAGTCATTTTTGCAGCAGTTGTCTTATTATTATCATGGTTCAAAAAAAGGGCTACATTTTAAACAAGAAATACCCTATGAAATGGGTTTCTCTGATGGCTCAGACAGTAAAGAATACATTTGTAAGGTAGGAGACCCAGGTTTGATCCTTGGATTGGAAAGATCTCCTGGAGAATGGAATAGTTACCCATTCTAGTATGCTTGTCTGGAGAATCCCATGGACAGAGGAACCTTGGGGACTACAGTCCATTTGGGTCACAAAGAATCAAACATACCTGAGTGACTAACACTTCTTTCTTATAAAATTCCATAGACTCTCAAGTTGAGAAACACTGCTTGACCCATGATCAGATGGATTGCAGAAGACTTACCTGATGTGCTCTGAGCTTTAGCGTTGTGGCATAGGGCTTTGGGTGGCAGAGAGTTCTGTAGAACCGTGGTGATGATAGATTTAACATTTTTGCTTGCAGTATTCTCAGGTGATTGTGTGAATCTGTGGTGTACTAACATTTACTTTGGCTGTAGTACAAGTTTGAACTCTCCTTGCTGACTCATTGGCTATAAGACTTGTCCCTCAGCTAGTGCAGGATTCTAGTTAATGCTCCAGCATCCGTACCTCAGAACAGCTTTCTTCTGTTTTACTTGTAAGCACAATGGTTAGTTGTCTTAGAACTGAAAAACTATGCTACACACAAAGCTATCATTGTCATGACTGAAAATAGAAGGCCTTAGATGTCCTTCATTCCTAGGCAAAGAACAGACATTTTGGATGTACTTACGAAGTGTGCATGTGTTGAGAAGAGCAGGGTGGGTGATGAAAAATTTAGGCATCTACATTCACTAGATAGGGATTTAGGATTAAGGCCTTAGAAATGATAAGGTACCCTTGCAGAGAGTTTCTCCAACATTTCGCAGAATAGGTAAATCAGCATGTTCCTTGATGTAGTGGAAAGAATGGGTTTTGTGGTTTAATCACTTACAAACATCTGAGAGGTCAATCCAGCTGACTACTGTGGTAGGTTTCGTGGCCATTGTACACTGTAAATCTCTACTGTGGTCCTGTGTTTTATGAAAATGAAAGTGAAAATGAAGTCACTCAATCATGTTTGACTCTGCAACCCATGGATGAGCCATGGAATTCTCCAGGCAAGAATACTGGAGTGGGTATCCTTTCTCTTCTCCAGGGAATCTTCCCAATGTAAGAATCAAATCGGGGCCTCCTGCATTGCAGATGAATTTTTTGCCAGCTGAGCTGCAAGGGAATCCTTTTGTGTTTTACAGTGGAATTAATTTTTTTTTTTTTTGTAGAGTATCTCTGTTGCTGGAGATAACAGAGAATTAGACTGTTATTAATTTTTCAGTCTCAATATCCAATTTATCTTATTTTGATTGGAGAATACTGAGAAAATTATAATTCACAGAGATAAGTAGTGCAAATGGCCAAAATATTGAGAAACACTGTATCAGATGTTGCAACTTACCTGATGTGCTCTGAGCTTTAGCGTTGTGGCATAGGGCTTTGGGTGGCAGAGAGTTCTGTAGAACCGTGGTGATGATAGATTTAACATTTTTGCTTGCAGTATTCTCAGGTGATTGTGTGAATCTGTGGTGTACTAACATTTACTTTGGCTGTAGTACAAGTTTGAACTCTCCTTGCTGACTCATTGGCTATAAGACTTGTCCCTCAGCTAGTGCAGGATTCTAGTTAATGCTCCAGCATCCGTACCTCAGAACAGCTTTCTTCTGTTTTACTTGTAAGCACAATGGTTAGTTGTCTTAGAACTGAAAAACTATGCTACACACAAAGCTATCATTGTCATGACTGAAAATAGAAGGCCTTAGATGTCCTTCATTCCTAGGCAAAGAACAGACATTTTGGATGTACTTACGAAGTGTGCATGTGTTGAGAAGAGCAGGGTGGGTGATGAAAAATTTAGGCATCTACATTCACTAGATAGGGATTTAGGATTAAGGCCTTAGAAATGATAAGGTACCCTTGCAGAGAGTTTCTCCAACATTTCGCAGAATAGGTAAATCAGCATGTTCCTTGATGTAGTGGAAAGAATGGGTTTTGTGGTTTAATCACTTACAAACATCTGAGAGGTCAATCCAGCTGACTACTGTGGTAGGTTTCGTGGCCATTGTACACTGTAAATCTCTACTGTGGTCCTGTGTTTTATGAAAATGAAAGTGAAAATGAAGTCACTCAATCATGTTTGACTCTGCAACCCATGGATGAGCCATGGAATTCTCCAGGCAAGAATACTGGAGTGGGTATCCTTTCTCTTCTCCAGGGAATCTTCCCAATGTAAGAATCAAATCGGGGCCTCCTGCATTGCAGATGAATTTTTTGCCAGCTGAGCTGCAAGGGAATCCTTTTGTGTTTTACAGTGGAATTAATTTTTTTTTTTTTTGTAGAGTATCTCTGTTGCTGGAGATAACAGAGAATTAGACTGTTATTAATTTTTCAGTCTCAATATCCAATTTATCTTATTTTGATTGGAGAATACTGAGAAAATTATAATTCACAGAGATAAGTAGTTGCAAATGGCAGCAGTTTTTGGAAACAGATTGCTTTGCTGTGTCAAGATACTTGTCAATTAAACTGAGAAAAAAGTATAAAAAAAGGAGCAGTGGGACATTTTTGTTTAAATGGTTTGTGTTTTCCTGGCTCTGTTTAAATTGTGTATGTCTTTTGTTTAAATATGTCTATTTTTTGATCAGTGTCTGATTTAAAGATATTTAAAGACTGGGATAGAATCTGTATGCTTCCTTACCAGCGCTACTTAAATTATGGTATGTGAACCAGCGTTGTTGTTACTCTAGGCCAAGACAAGAAGAGAAACAAAGAATTAGTGTTTAGAAAATTGTATAGCAATTTGTCACTGTTGCGACATCCAAGTACATGAATTTCTTTCTTTCTTCTTCTTTTTTTTTTTTGTTTCAGTTGGTGTCCGGTCCACTTGGGCGATGTGACCCACATGGTGAGTCACATAGTATAAGCTACTTGCTGTCATCAACCTCTGATGGAAAGGAAGTTAATAAATGAAGGAGTGAAAATAGACTTGTACTTCACCAGTTTGGGAAGCTCTGCCCTAGAGGAAAATTAAACTCTTGGTCACGTGTAATTAGATTCCATATGTAAACTTCTAAAAGGAAGGGATCAGGCTGTTGCTGTATCCATGGCATTGTAACTATTACATTGCTGAAAAGGATTCTATATAAATTTATGAAAAGTTGTTGAGTTTCTAGAATCTTCTACCAGACAAAATCCAGTTTTCTTTCCCAGAGTCAGAGGCACTGCCTTCTCCACTGGGAATGTTCTTAACCCAGGACATCAGAGGCATCTCTGTTTGTTATGCATCCTCCCCCATTACTTAATATGATCCATTAGCCATTCTTCCCAATGTAAGAATCAAATCGGGGCCTCCTGCATTGCAGATGAATTTTTGCCAGCTGAGCTGCAAGGGAATCCTTTTGTGTTTTACAGGGGAAATTTAAATTTTTTTTTTTTTTGTAGAGTATCTCTGTTGCTGGAGATAACAGAGAATTAGACTGTTATTAATTTTTCAGTCTCAATATCCAATTTATCTTATTTTGATTGGAGAATACTGAGAAAATTATAATTCACAGAGATAAGTAGTTGCAAATGGCAGCAGTTTTTGGAAACAGATTGCTTTGCTGTGTCAAGATACTTGTCAATTAAACTGAGAAAAAAGTATAAAAAAAGGAGCAGTGGGACATTTTTGTTTAAATGGTTTGTGTTTTCCTGGCTCTGTTTAAATTGTGTATGTCTTTTGTTTAAATATGTCTATTTTTTGATCAGTGTCTGATTTAAAGATATTTAAAGACTGGGATAGAATCTGTATGCTTCCTTACCAGCGCTACTTAAATTATGGTATGTGAACCAGCGTTGTTGTTACTCTAGGCCAAGACAAGAAGAGAAACAAAGAATTAGTGTTTAGAAAATTGTATAGCAATTTGTCACTGTTGCGACATCCAAGTACATGAATTTCTTTCTTTCTTCTTCTTTTTTTTTTTTTTTTGTTTCAGTTGGTGTCCGGTCCACTTGGGCGATGTGACCCACATGGTGAGTCACATAGTATAAGCTACTTGCTGTCATCAACCTCTGATGGAAAGGAAGTTAATAAATGAAGGAGTGAAAATAGACTTGTACTTCACCAGTTTGGGAAGCTCTGCCCTAGAGGAAAATTAAACTCTTGGTCACGTGTAATTAGATTCCATATGTAAACTTCTAAAAGGAAGGGATCAGGCTGTTGCTGTATCCATGGCATTGTAACTATTACATTGCTGAAAAGGATTCTATATAAATTTATGAAAAGTTGTTGAGTTTCTAGAATCTTCTACCAGACAAAATCCAGTTTTCTTTCCCAGAGTCAGAGGCACTGCCTTCTCCACTGGGAATGTTCTTAACCCAGGACATCAGAGGCATCTCTGTTTGTTATGCATCCTCCCCCATTACTTAATATGATCCATTAGCACTTTCTTGATTTAATTTCTATACAAAAAGAACTAAAGCCCAAATGCCTTTCAGATCATTGCTTCTATGTCTTGCTGTATAGGAATTCTGGAGCAGCTATGACCTATAGATTTTGCATTTTATTGTTCTTTTTCTTTCCCTTTTCTGGTTAGCACCTTCACAGCTAGCACTGTGACTGGTTCCTTTTAAGAGCTTAATACATATAGATATTGCAAAAATTATTCTGATATGTGGAGAAGAATAGCTCAAACATTCTTCAGAAAGAATTGTGGAATTGTCTCCTTTTCTGGTAATTTTAGATGATTATCAGCTATGTACTGTTTGGTGCCTTAGATATACTTGTTAAAGGTATTATACCTGAATGCTTACACATTTTTCCTTATGTACTGATGCATTTAAAAAAATTTTTTTTAAAGAAATGCATACTATTTGTTTATTTGTATTTGGCTCTTCTGGGTTTTCACTGCTGCTGCAGACACCCCTCTATTCGAAGGGAGCGAGGGTCACTCTCTAGTTGAGGTAAGCAGGCCTCATGTGCAGTGACCTCTCTTGTTGTGGAACTTGGGCTCTAGGGCACACAAGCTTCAGCAGTCGCGGCACATGGGCTCAAAAGTTGCAGCTCCAAGGCTCCAGAGTACAAGCTCAACAGTTGTGGCTCACGGGCTTAGTTGCTCTGCAGCACGTGGGATCCTCCCAGGTCATCAACCTCTGATGGAAAGGAAGTTAATAAATGAAGGAGTGAAAATAGACTTGTACTTCACCAGTTTGGGAAGCTCTGCCCTAGAGGAAAATTAAACTCTTGGTCACGTGTAATTAGATTCCATATGTAAACTTCTAAAAGGAAGGGATCAGGCTGTTGCTGTATCCATGGCATTGTAACTATTACATTGCTGAAAAGGATTCTATATAAATTTATGAAAAGTTGTTGAGTTTCTAGAATCTTCTACCAGACAAAATCCAGTTTTCTTTCCCAGAGTCAGAGGCACTGCCTTCTCCACTGGGAATGTTCTTAACCCAGGACATCAGAGGCATCTCTGTTTGTTATGCATCCTCCCCCATTACTTAATATGATCCATTAGCACTTTCTTGATTTAATTTCTATACAAAAAGAACTAAAGCCCAAATGCCTTTCAGATCATTGCTTCTATGTCTTGCTGTATAGGAATTCTGGAGCAGCTATGACCTATAGATTTTGCATTTTATTGTTCTTTTTCTTTCCCTTTTCTGGTTAGCACCTTCACAGCTAGCACTGTGACTGGTTCCTTTTAAGAGCTTAATACATATAGATATTGCAAAAATTATTCTGATATGTGGAGAAGAATAGCTCAAACATTCTTCAGAAAGAATTGTGGAATTGTCTCCTTTTCTGGTAATTTTAGATGATTATCAGCTATGTACTGTTTGGTGCCTTAGATATACTTGTTAAAGGTATTATACCTGAATGCTTACACATTTTTCCTTATGTACTGATGCATTTAAAAAAATTTTTTTTAAAGAAATGCATACTATTTGTTTATTTGTATTTGGCTCTTCTGGGTTTTCACTGCTGCTGCAGACACCCCTCTATTCGAAGGGAGCGAGGGTCACTCTCTAGTTGAGGTAAGCAGGCCTCATGTGCAGTGACCTCTCTTGTTGTGGAACTTGGGCTCTAGGGCACACAAGCTTCAGCAGTCGCGGCACATGGGCTCAAAAGTTGCAGCTCCAAGGCTCCAGAGTACAAGCTCAACAGTTGTGGCTCACGGGCTTAGTTGCTCTGCAGCACGTGGGATCCTCCCAGGTCAGGGATCGAACCCGTGTCTCCTCCATTGGCAGGCGGACTCTTCACCACTGATCTGCCAGGGAAGCCCGTGTACTGATGCATTTTTGAATTTTTTTTTTAAGAGAGCCTTTTATCTTTTTGATTTTTCTTTTCATTCTCCAAATTGACTGCTTTCTAAGCATTTACATGAAAGGGGTCAAGCCTTATACCTTGTTTTCTAACTAAACTTTCTTTAGTTAATAATGTAACTTGAGTGTTCCATGTTGATATATTCAACATATGCATGCATGCATGCTCCATTGCTCGGTTCTGTCTGACTCTTTGCAATCCCACGGAATGTAACCTGCTAGGATCCTCTGCCATGGGATTTTCCAAGCAAGAATACTGGAGTGGGTTGCCATCTCCTCCTCCAGGGGATCTTCCTGATTCAGGGATCGAACCCACGCCTCCTGCATCTGCTTGTGTTGGCAGTCAGATTCTTTACCACTGAGCCATCTGGGAAGCCCATGTTCAACATAAGTCCACCTTATTTCTGGGACAGCAGTTGAGTTTTCTGTTGATTGTACGTACAGTTATGTGTTCTGCATGCTACTGCTGATGGATACTGGCTGACCCGATTGTTTTCATGATTATAAGACTAGTCAAGTTCTAGAATATTAATGCAGATAAAATGTTTTCACATTCATGCAAATTACCATGTGCTAAAGGAACTAAAGGAAATCAGCTTGGCCCTAAAGGGAAAAAGGCAGCATACTTGTTAAAGGTATTATACCTGAATGCTTACACATTTTTCCTTATGTACTGATGCATTTAAAAAAATTTTTTTTAAAGAAATGCATACTATTTGTTTATTTGTATTTGGCTCTTCTGGGTTTTCACTGCTGCTGCAGACACCCCTCTATTCGAAGGGAGCGAGGGTCACTCTCTAGTTGAGGTAAGCAGGCCTCATGTGCAGTGACCTCTCTTGTTGTGGAACTTGGGCTCTAGGGCACACAAGCTTCAGCAGTCGCGGCACATGGGCTCAAAAGTTGCAGCTCCAAGGCTCCAGAGTACAAGCTCAACAGTTGTGGCTCACGGGCTTAGTTGCTCTGCAGCACGTGGGATCCTCCCAGGTCAGGGATCGAACCCGTGTCTCCTCCATTGGCAGGCGGACTCTTCACCACTGATCTGCCAGGGAAGCCCGTGTACTGATGCATTTTTGAATTTTTTTTTTAAGAGAGCCTTTTATCTTTTTGATTTTTCTTTTCATTCTCCAAATTGACTGCTTTCTAAGCATTTACATGAAAGGGGTCAAGCCTTATACCTTGTTTTCTAACTAAACTTTCTTTAGTTAATAATGTAACTTGAGTGTTCCATGTTGATATATTCAACATATGCATGCATGCATGCTCCATTGCTCGGTTCTGTCTGACTCTTTGCAATCCCACGGAATGTAACCTGCTAGGATCCTCTGCCATGGGATTTTCCAAGCAAGAATACTGGAGTGGGTTGCCATGTCCTTCTCCAGGGCATCTTCCTGATTCGGGGATCGAACCCACGCCGCCTGCATCTGCTTGTGTTGGCAGTCAGATTCTTTACCACTGAGCCATCTGGGAAGCCCATGTTCAACATAAGTCCACCTTATTTCTGGGACAGCAGTTGAGTTTTCTGTTGATTGTACGTACAGTTATGTGTTCTGCATGCTACTGCTGATGGATACTGGCTGACCCGATTGTTTTCATGATTATAAGACTAGTCAAGTTCTAGAATATTAATGCAGATAAAATGTTTTCACATTCATGCAAATTACCATGTGCTAAAGGAACTAAAGGAAATCAGCTTGGCCCTAAAGGGAAAAAGGCAGCAATTTCAAAGGCATGTGAACAACAACGCTAAAATAAAATTAATTAACTTCCCTTTAAACAAATTCTTTTAAGTTTTCATGGCAATTTGTGCTTGTGAAAAAAATTCTTGGCATGTCTTCTACAGGAAGACATTTATTTCTCTTTAAACCCTGAAGATAGGAGGAAAAGGGGATAATTCCAAGTGGAAAGGGAAGACCCTATTAACATTGGACAGAGCAGAAAACCATTTTAGTTACTTGATTGTTTGCTAAAAGGCCCTTTGAAGCAGTCTGAAAGTGCAGCACGAAGTCCATACTACAGTTTCCCCATCGAATACTAAAATATAGACTGGATACGAGATGGTGTTTAGTTTGTTTTCAAGTACATTGTAGGTGCTAAGATGTCTATAGAATGGATATGGTTGTAGGAAGAATGACCAAATGCAAACCCAGAGACAGAGCGTGTGGCTGAAGTCCCTTGGTGAGCCCACTACTGCTTGGAGCATGTTGGGTGCCTCACTGAGTCTTCCTGAAGGGCTGAAAAGTGACCCCCCAAATCAGATAGAGCCAATGATTTAGAGAATGTGGAATAGGAAGAATATTCCAGCCAGGCTCTAACCTTTCGGCAGCCAGGCAGAGGCTCCTCTTTTTGCTCCTTAACCACTCTTATATCTTTGGGCAAGAAACTTAGGCTGACAAAGCTTTATCACCAGAGAGTTGGAGAGTTGGAATAAAAATACCAGTTCTGCTTATTCTGCAAGGTTGTTACAAGGATGAAATGAAATAAATGAATATGAAAACATTGTATAAACTGCTGTTATACAACTCTAAAGTCTCATTACTTGCTAAGATTACAATGTCAGATTCTTTACCACTGAGCCATCTGGGAAGCCTATGTTCAAGATAAGTCCAGCTTATTTCTGGGACAGCAGTTGAGTTTTCTGTTGATTGTACGTACAGTTATGTGTTCTGCATGCTACTGCTGATGGATACTGGCTGACCCGATTGTTTTCATGATTATAAGACTAGTCAAGTTCTAGAATATTAATGCAGATAAAATGTTTTCACATTCATGCAAATTACCATGTGCTAAAGGAACTAAAGGAAATCAGCTTGGCCCTAAAGGGAAAAAGGCAGCAATTTCAAAGGCATGTGAACAACAACGCTAAAATAAAATTAATTAACTTCCCTTTAAACAAATTCTTTTAAGTTTTCATGGCAATTTGTGCTTGTGAAAAAAATTCTTGGCATGTCTTCTACAGGGAAGACATTTATTTCTCTTTAAACCCTGAAGATAGGAGGAAAAGGGGATAATTCCAAGTGGAAAGGGAAGACCCTATTAACATTGGACAGAGCAGAAAACCATTTTAGTTACTTGATTGTTTGCTAAAAGGCCCTTTGAAGCAGTCTGAAAGTGCAGCACGAAGTCCATACTACAGTTTCCCCATCGAATACTAAAATATAGACTGGATACGAGATGGTGTTTAGTTTGTTTTCAAGTACATTGTAGGTGCTAAGATGTCTATAGAATGGATATGGTTGTAGGAAGAATGACCAAATGCAAACCCAGAGACAGAGCGTGTGGCTGAAGTCCCTTGGTGAGCCCACTACTGCTTGGAGCATGTTGGGTGCCTCACTGAGTCTTCCTGAAGGGCTGAAAAGTGACCCCCCAAATCAGATAGAGCCAATGATTTAGAGAATGTGGAATAGGAAGAATATTCCAGCCAGGCTCTAACCTTTCGGCAGCCAGGCAGAGGCTCCTCTTTTTGCTCCTTAACCACTCTTATATCTTTGGGCAAGAAACTTAGGCTGACAAAGCTTTATCACCAGAGAGTTGGAGAGTTGGAATAAAAATACCAGTTCTGCTTATTCTGCAAGGTTGTTACAAGGATGAAATGAAATAAATGAATATGAAAACATTGTATAAACTGCTGTTATACAACTCTAAAGTCTCATTACTTGCTAAGATTACAATGTCCTCAAACTTCAGTGAGTAGATCTGAATCTTTTGCAATGCTTGCAAAGAATGCAGTTTTGAGAACTTCTATTTCCAGCAATACATAAGGCAAGAGAGCCCAGAAAACCCTCTCACTACACAACTCCTAGAAATGTTGGATAAAGTAGAGCCAACATGATTATAAATGCATAACTGAGCGTGTGATCAAGAAAGGAAAATTCCTACGGCCAAAAACTGGCAGGAGGAGCTGGGACTCAGAGAGGTAATTGGGTGCCCACGCTACAGCCGCCTCGAGAGGCAGTCATCTAGAGAAATGTATTTTAGGCTAGAAGCAGACAGAAGACAAGGTCTGAACATGCCCCAAGGCAAGGAGGAAGAATTGAGACCTCTATCTCCATCTCTTCTAAAGGGCATTTTCCTAATTAAAAAGGCAGACTGAAAGACAAGTCTACCATTTGCAAAGAGAAATGACAAGGCATCTCATCCTCCTCTGTTCCTTGGTGTTTGCCTGCTGTCTGTCCTGCTAGAGGTCAGATGGGATCAGCTTCCTCTGTACTGATGATGGGCTGCTTGTTGAAGCGGGGAACCAAAGGCACTGACAGCTAAAGTTTCCCTAGGTGATACTTGCTCACCTTCCCCATCCAGCTTTTACATGCAGCTGTAAAAACGGACAGAACTCCCTCAGACCTCCTACTCTGAGTTCTAGGAAGCGATCATGGTGAGCTCTTTCTTATGGGTTATACCTTTTGTGATCTCACATTATTTGCATGGTCCACAAAGATCCCAGGCCTGAAACTAAGTCCTCATTCCTAGGTTGATGGGATGGAGGTACAGAGGGCAGAAACCAGAGAATTTTCTTTCAATGTTGTCCTTCTGCCCAAGTGGATTCTAGAAGTAAAGCCCAGTCTAACATTAACTCCAGTATCCAAATCCATTTGTAACCAGACCCAGCTGAAATATAGACTCTTGAGGACTTTAGACATTAGATATGAGATACAGAATGTGAGTAGCTTTAAAATGTTTGAAAAGTGCTTTGGATCAATTGTAACTGCTGTTATACAACTCTAAAGTCTCATTACTTGCTAAGATTACAATGTCCTCAAACTTCAGTGAGTAGATCTGAATCTTTTGCAATGCTTGCAAAGAATGCAGTTTTGAGAACTTCTATTTCCAGCAATACATAAGGCAAGAGAGCCCAGAAAACCCTCTCACTACACAACTCCTAGAAATGTTGGATAAAGTAGAGCCAACATGATTATAAATGCATAACTGAGCGTGTGATCAAGAAAGGAAAATTCCTACGGCCAAAAACTGGCAGGAGGAGCTGGGACTCAGAGAGGTAATTGGGTGCCCACGCTACAGCCGCCTCGAGAGGCAGTCATCTAGAGAAATGTATTTTAGGCTAGAAGCAGACAGAAGACAAGGTCTGAACATGCCCCAAGGCAAGGAGGAAGAATTGAGACCTCTATCTCCATCTCTTCTAAAGGGCATTTTCCTAATTAAAAAGGCAGACTGAAAGACAAGTCTACCATTTGCAAAGAGAAATGACAAGGCATCTCATCCTCCTCTGTTCCTTGGTGTTTGCCTGCTGTCTGTCCTGCTAGAGGTCAGATGGGATCAGCTTCCTCTGTACTGATGATGGGCTGCTTGTTGAAGCGGGGAACCAAAGGCACTGACAGCTAAAGTTTCCCTAGGTGATACTTGCTCACCTTCCCCATCCAGCTTTTACATGCAGCTGTAAAAACGGACAGAACTCCCTCAGACCTCCTACTCTGAGTTCTAGGAAGCGATCATGGTGAGCTCTTTCTTATGGGTTATACCTTTTGTGATCTCACATTATTTGCATGGTCCACAAAGATCCCAGGCCTGAAACTAAGTCCTCATTCCTAGGTTGATGGGATGGAGGTACAGAGGGCAGAAACCAGAGAATTTTCTTTCAATGTTGTCCTTCTGCCCAAGTGGATTCTAGAAGTAAAGCCCAGTCTAACATTAACTCCAGTATCCAAATCCATTTGTAACCAGACCCAGCTGAAATATAGACTCTTGAGGACTTTAGACATTAGATATGAGATACAGAATGTGAGTATCTTTAAAATGTTTGAAAAGTGCTGATTCTGGGTCCCAAGGAATCAGTAGGTAGTCTGGGTCCAGGAATCTTCATTTTAAGTAAAGGTCCCAAAGGAGGAAGATGAAGATGGCTCCTCAAAGACCCATTGAGTAATGTAACTTTGCTGTTTTCCCAAAACATGTTCCATTGACCACTTTAAATCCTAAAAGTATCTGTGCTTGAGTCCATCTTACTTTAGTGGATTGAAAGGATACCCGTTAATGATAAATTTCCTTTTCTCCTCTGTGGCTACTGGACTTGGTCAGTTTTTGACTCAAGAGGATAACTAGGCAGATAGAAAAACTCCCCCTGGCTTGAAAAACAACAACAACAAATAATAATGAGACTGAACCCATGTGGAGAGTAAATGGAATTGACATTCCCCTCCCCTCTTCTACACTGGCTTCACTGGCTTCACGAGTGCATTGAGGCTGAAGCCATCCAGGCTGGAGATGCCTGGTCACCCTGTTGTGACTTCTGGAGGCTAATGCAGTGTCTCATGAGCCACTCAGGCAGATGTCTGCTTTCTTTGCTGTTTATGTTTTTTTCCATACTGATGACTTGTAGTTGCTCCAAGTGTATTTTGCCCTTCAGAGGAAGGCTGGGGCAATGATGGAAGAAGGGTCAGGGGAAAGGCTCAAGAAAACAGCAACCAGGAAAATTTTTCTCTTGACTCCCCATCTTCTTGTTCTTCATTGCTTTTTGTTATCTATTGAAGTAACCATGAGAGGGGTTTACTTTAGAAAGCCCTGTGCAAGGAAGAGTTGTTTTTCCTATCTTTGAGCTGTTCAGCCATCTGTCCCAATTTCTTCCTGGTTTCCTGTTATTTTCATTTTGCCTTTTATAAAGATTAACATGCGGTGCAACCACATATTCTATTAAGCTTGTCTCCTCACTACTTTATCTCATTAACTGCTTGATCACTGTGAATAAAAATAATCTTCCATTAAGTCACAACTTCAAACGTCCCTGAGACTTTAGATCAAGCAAACCTTCAACAGCTTAAAAAAAATCTCTTTAAATCCAAGAGGTTCACTTCAAAGGAAAACCTGTGGGTGTTCTCAGCTCAACTGACAGGTAAATAGTCATTTGTAACTAAAGATATGCAAGTGAGAAAACACAGCTTACTCTGGAGTTTGTAACTGCTCTGAACTTTTTCTCTGGGTAAGGCAACTTAGAGCTGCCCTGGGATAGGACTGGCTTAAATAATACCACACCCTGCACATGCAAATAGGGTATATCCATAAGCAACCATGCAGTGTGTCATCCTAGCTCATACTTTATTTTTCTTACACAATTACTACAAAAAGAAATATAAAACAGGAAAAAAGGAAAAGATGGTAAGATTTGTATCACCTCAACCAGATATTTGTTGTGGTTGGTTAGTTGCTCAGTTGTGTCCAGCTCTTTTGTGACCCCATGGACTGTATCCCACTTGGCTCCTCTGTCCATTGGATTTCCCAGGCAAGAATACTGGAGTGGGTTCCCATTTCCTTCTCCAGGGGATCTTCCTGACCCAGAGATAGAACCTGTGTCTCCTTCTTGGCAAGTGGATTCTTTATCAGTGGGTCACCTGGGAATCCCTTCCAACCAGATGTAACCACTGTTACTACTGAATTGGCCAAAAAGTTTGATTTTATGGAAAACCCCAAAGTTTCTGGTCAACCAAGTATTTTGCTATTCCTTATAATTTGTATGTGTATAAAAGTAGTAATGTGCATATGCCTTTGTAACCATTCTTTTTTCCTACATCCATATATTTACCTCACATAAAAGATAGCAACTGTTGTGCGAACTGTTTCTTTTGTCTGAACTGCTGTTCTCTTGGGAAGAAATTTTTAATCTCCTTGATCTATCTATTCCCCATTAGATATTCTCACGGCTCAGTGGTTTTCTTGTGGACACTGATTAGGGTTGTCAGTTTTTGTTCCTGTGTGATTTTTGATTGTTCTGTCCCTCCCACTAGACTGCGAGCCTCATAAGGGTAAGGATTGTGTATTCTTAAAGCTCAAAACAGTGCCTGACACACAGTGTAAGCTTCAAGAACTTCATTTTTGATGAATTAATAAGTTTTCACACCTACAGGATAGACCAGATATGGATAAAATTAATTTTTAAAAATATTTTATTTTGTATTTGGGCATAATTGATTAACAATGCTGTGTTAGTTTCAGATGAACAGTGAAGGGGTTCAACCATGTATATACATGTATCCATTCTCCCCCAAACTCCCCTTCCATCCAGGCTGCCACATAATATTGAACAGAGTTCCATGTGCTATACAGAAGGCCCTTGGTGGTGGATAAAACCATTGTTTTCCAGCTATAGTTTAAGTTTGAAGTTGCTTTTTGGCTTTATAGATGGGAATATGGGCATCTTTGTATAAAACAGCTGTGCTTAGTTATTTCTTTAGAAGAATTTCTAATGGTAGAGTTACTGATTAAAGGGCTTTATGCCTTAGATACATACTTTGAAATTGTTTTCCTAAAGGATACCAATTATTACAGTCTCTAGTGGTTGAGGAGACTCTTTCCCCACATCCATGCCAACACTGTCATACTTTACTTTTTTTTTCTCATTTGTATTTTTTTTCCTGCAAATTGACATGGTGGAGGACAGGGATGCCTGATGTGCTGCAGTTCATGGGGTCACAAAGAGTCGGGCACGATTGAGTGGCTAAACTGAATTGAATGATTAAACTGAACTGAACTGAATCTTTGTCTGTCTCTATGCTTGGAAATCTATATATTTTTTTTTTTCTTTCCTGCTTGGAAATCTTACCTCTCTGTATGTATAACAGTTATGCAAATTAAGATTTTTGGCTATGTATCACAGAGTCTGTACTAGCCTAAATTGTTTTTAATCTATCAATTGTTATTGCACGTTTTCACAGATGCAAAACTCTGCATCTTTTTCCTTTATTATTCTTTTATACTTACAAAGTGTTTCACATGCCGGTATTATAGAAATAACAGCTCAGAAAAAAAAAATCTAAGACTGTATACGTGAGTATGTAGAGAGGAAATTCTGGATTAATTTGGAAATGACACTGGTGAATTGATCAGTTATATGGAGGGGAAAAACTTACTCACAGCTACCATTTTACATCAAAATGTGTTCCAGATAGATTCAAACTGAATTTTAAAAATACAAAAGAATGCAAAAAAAATATTAGTGAGTATACAGTTCCACTCATGTCTTATTTGACTGAACACTCAAACTTGTAAGAGTCTAAGAATTACATTGGATGGAAAAAAATTCCTTATTGTTAAAAATTTTGTTTAGAAATTTTGATCAGAAATTCCTCTAGTAGGTCAATACTGAGAGACAGAGATTATAACTCTTTTTTTGTTGTTGTTGTTGTTTGATTTCTTTTGACTGTGCTACACAGCATGCAGTATCTTAGTTTCCCAACCAAGGATGGAACCCGTGGCCATTGGACTGTCAGGGAGGTACCTCTAACTCTTGATCTCTGAATGCAAAGTATCTTTTTTCTGAACAGTACAATACTTTCATTAGTTACACCAGGTTAAGTAAACAGTACAGTGGAGAAAGGACCTGGCCTTGGAGTTTGAAGATGCTGTGTCTACTCCCATCTTTATCTCATTAGTCATTACACAGTGAGTTCATTTTAGGAGAATTTTTTTCTTTTGACATTCTCTTAATCTGTAAAACAGAATAACAAAATCCCTGTGCTGTCTACTTCACAGAGTTGTTGCTAGGTTCAAATCAGATACTGTAAATGAACAGTATTTATTACTAAAGAGTCCTGGGTCACATAATAATAGCACAATATGCTTTATATGATTGCTATTTATATTCCTATCTGTCTTTCCTACAGAACTGTCTCTTTGAGAGCAATTTTGTTCCCCCCTGCATTCCAAAAATGCCCAGCAGGATGGCTTTGCTTAATAGATTATATTTTACAATGATTAAGAGTTATAACTCTGGAGTCCTACTGAGTTTGGTTTGAATCCAGGTTCTGTCATTTGTCTTGGTGTGACCCTGGGCAAGTTATTTAATCTCTCTAAGTTTCAGCTTTCCCATCTATGAAAAGAAGATAATAATAGTATCCATTTTGATAAATCAAGGCTCTTTGGTTAGTTGTCAGTAATTCAAATTATTATTGCTCCAGCAAAAAAGAATGTGCTTGCCGATCTGTCTCTGCCTCTCTCTTTCTGTGTCTCTTCACCGTACTCCCCAGGAGTGATTAGTTAAGGTATGACCTTGTTGCCCTCCTTTGATTTGCTGCTTCTATTGGCCTTCATCATTTTTTGCATACGGGATTTGTCCACATAGCAGAGAAGAAGGTGTTGCCATTCCTCATTAACTCAATGAAGTTCTTTCACTTGAAATTTAAACGATTTCCTGAATTTTTAAGAAAGTGGTAAGATAGTCCTAGTTAGTTCTGCTGTGATCACATCCCCACTCTGGGCCAGCCATGTGTCTGGTACAGGGGTGCCTCAATGGTTTAGACCTGTTCTATCTGCCTTCTTAGGGCCACAGTGTGAGGAATGGGGTTGTCCGTCCCATCACTATCATAGGACTGGAGAATGGAAAGAGCACCTCCTCAAAGACCGGTGCAGTGTAGGGTGTGTTTGCAGACAAAAATAGCCAATGCCTACAATTTCCCTCATAGGACTCTCGTGAGAGTTCAATAGTAGGGCAGTTTTTATCATTTGTATACATCAAGTGCTCAAGAATAAAAAGAAAAGGAAAAAGCTCTTTCTAATATTGTTATTCATTGGAATAGTCACTGGGAGTGAATTTGTTTCTAGGCATCTTGCAAATATCCTTTGCCTTATGAGCTGCTGCAGTTAAACAGTCTTTGAGTAAGTTTATCGTAAATATCTAGGAGAGAGTTCTAGGTCATGGGGTAAAAGAGGAAAGGGAGCCATTATTACCCTTCACAGGAGTTAACCAAGAGAAAGACATTTAACCCCATAATAAATGCTCATTTCAGCGGCAGCGGTAGGAATATTCCTAACCTTGAATCTTTGCTGCCATCCATTCCCAACCTCTCGTCAGGGTCCACTGTTCAGTCTTGTTTTCCTTTTTTTTTTGGCCATGCTGGGTATTCGTTGTAGCATGGGGGTTACTCATTGCAGTGTCCAGACTTCTCTCTCTAGTTGTGGCACATGGGCTTCTCTAGTTCCAGCGTGTGAGATTGAACCCGAGTCTCCGGCATTTGAGGGCAGATTCTTAACCACTGGACCATCAGGAAAGTCCCCTAGTGGTCAACCTTACACATGATTAGAGAGACATAAGACTCTGGTTCCTCTCTGTTTTCTTTCTTTCCCATTAGTTAGTCTGCTTCCTCTGGATTTTTGTCCTTTTGTCTCCTCAGGCTTGGATTTATCTTAGTTTTGACTCTGACACTGGCTGTGCAGAGATAACGCTTAATATTAATACATAATGAGAAAAAAGGAATTTAGTTTAGCTTCTTGGTATGCATTGTATTGTTGAGATTAAAAAAAAAACAGGCCTGAACCTTTTGACTTGGAACCATGGAAACACTCTTCTTATTTAAGCACCATCAACTTAAAGTTGAGGCTTCCAACTGGCATAGATCATCATAGCAAGCAGACGAATCTATTGAAACAAACCCAATTTTTTCTTAAGGACAGACATCAGGAGCACATTAAAAAATCATATGCACCAGGTTGTATTTTAGGGGGTAATTTTCCTTGATTATCAACAACATTTTGACGTACTTGTCTCTGGAACATCTATGAGAAAGAGTTCAAGTGAAAAAATAGTTTCTGCATCTCGTGATATGATTTTAATTCCTCCACCTTGGCTGCTTAGGGATGACAGCTTAATCTGATATCACTGAAAATAAGAAATATCTATATTTCCATGATCAGTGAAAGTTCAAATTGGATTGTAAACCCAGATAGAACTGATCCGAGCCTTATCAGAGCTGAAGCAATGGAAATGCACGAGAACAGAGAAGATTTAATCAGAAAGAAAATTCTGCTTAAGAAACAGAATTGCTTAAGGAACAAAATCTCCACAAAAAAAAACCTCACTGGGGTTTAGGAGGAAGGAGGACAGGAGACGAGAAACACACAAAAAAGAACGTTTCAAACATTGTTTAAAAATGGCACTTTTTCCTCCTAGTAACTACCCCATTTAGGTTTGATAGAAAGTAATCCTTCTTGTTCCTCAGGACATCTCCTGGAGATTGATGGAGAGTCTGCTACACTGGAAAACAGCGCTGACCAGTAATGTATGTTTTTGTTTGCCATGTCTTTTTGCAGCTGACTTGCCTTCCTCTTTCATGGTAGCTTGGCTGCCTTATTTATAGACGTGATTTTTATCTCTTCTTGTCCTAATGGGGATGTTTGGAGAACCAAAGGAACAGTTATGAAAGCAACTGAAAGGCAGAGAACCAAGCCTATGGTAGTTCTGCGATATCCTGAACTCATAGCTTCCTCTGGATTTTTGTCCTTTTGTCTCCTCAGGCTTGGATTTATCTTAGTTTTGACTCTGACACTGGCTGTGCAGAGATAACGCTTAATATTAATACATAATGAGAAAAAAGGAATTTAGTTTAGCTTCTTGGTATGCATTGTATTGTTGAGATTAAAAAAAAAACAGGCCTGAACCTTTTGACTTGGAACCATGGAAACACTCTTCTTATTTAAGCACCATCAACTTAAAGTTGAGGCTTCCAACTGGCATAGATCATCATAGCAAGCAGACGAATCTATTGAAACAAACCCAATTTTTTCTTAAGGACAGACATCAGGAGCACATTAAAAAATCATATGCACCAGGTTGTATTTTAGGGGGTAATTTTCCTTGATTATCAACAACATTTTGACGTACTTGTCTCTGGAACATCTATGAGAAAGAGTTCAAGTGAAAAAATAGTTTCTGCATCTCGTGATATGATTTTAATTCCTCCACCTTGGCTGCTTAGGGATGACAGCTTAATCTGATATCACTGAAAATAAGAAATATCTATATTTCCATGATCAGTGAAAGTTCAAATTGGATTGTAAACCCAGATAGAACTGATCCGAGCCTTATCAGAGCTGAAGCAATGGAAATGCACGAGAACAGAGAAGATTTAATCAGAAAGAAAATTCTGCTTAAGAAACAGAATTGCTTAAGGAACAAAATCTCCACAAAAAAACCTCACTGGGGTTTAGGAGGAAGGAGGACAGGAGACGAGAAACACACAAAAAAGAACGTTTCAAACATTGTTTAAAAATGGCACTTTTTCCTCCTAGTAACTACCCCATTTAGGTTTGATAGAAAGTAATCCTTCTTGTTCCTCAGGACATCTCCTGGAGATTGATGGAGAGTCTGCTACACTGGAAAACAGCGCTGACCAGTAATGTATGTTTTTGTTTGCCATGTCTTTTTGCAGCTGACTTGCCTTCCTCTTTCATGGTAGCTTGGCTGCCTTATTTATAGACGTGATTTTTATCTCTTCTTGTCCTAATGGGGATGTTTGGAGAACCAAAGGAACAGTTATGAAAGCAACTGAAAGGCAGAGAACCAAGCCTATGGTAGTTCTGCGATATCCTGAACTCATAGCCCGTGGCGGGGTTGGCTTGTTATGGAGGCGGAAGTACATGTGCATCACCCAGTTCTGAGTCTATTCACAGAAGACAGATGTGGTCATTGAAGCTGTTGCTATTGGAGGATTTTTCTGCTCAGGCAAAATGATATACTGTAGTTAAGCTTTAATTTTAGCAAGTAGGATGATTGTTACTTCTTTAATGCTTCTGATTAAGGTCAGCAGCCGACATTACTTGGGAACAACTAAGTTGCTTTCATGAGCAGATGATATAGGAAAAAAATAAATATTTTTTCTGTTTTGAAAATGGGGGTGAATACCAGAAAGAAATGAATTATGTCCAGATTGTATCAGTTACTTAATACACTGATATGCCACCCCAAAACACAGTGGTGTTTTTCATATCCTTAAAACAACACCCACTTATTCACTCATATCTTTGCAGTTTGGGCAGGGCTCAGCTGGGCTGGCTTCTCTCTGCTACATATCGCCTTTACTGGCCTCACTCATGTGTTTGCAGTCAACTGACTGGTTCCCAGGGCCCCTTTGACATGCTCGGCAGTTGGCCAAGTGGCTTGGTTCTCCTTTAATGGTTCCTCAGCAGGACAGTCTAGGCTTCTTATATTGCATTGGCAGCCTCCCAACTATATAACATAAAACTCAACCCCCTTCAGAAATATTTCATTCCCTTCCCTGGACCATTTCCTATGCTTCCTGAGAATGTGTCACAAATGTTCTCAGAAGACACTCTTGCACTGACGCTGTCCTGCTCTGCCAGCTGCTTCAGTGTTTGCCCGCCCTTCCATGAGTTAAGCATGGAGACGCCACTGCAGCTGTCTGTCACTGTATGTCCTCCTCCTTGCCTTGGACCCTTGTCCCCAGAGCAGTGTGGCTCCCTGAGACAAGCTGACAACACTGCTCCTATATATTTTGGGATGGAGAGTCTGCTACACTGGAAAACAGCGCTGACCAGTAATGTATGTTTTGTTTGCCATGTCTTTTGCAGCTGACTTGCCTTCCTCTTTCATGGTAGCTTGGCTGCCTTATTTATAGACGTGATTTTATCTCTTCTTGTCCTAATGGGGATGTTTGGAGAACCAAAGGAACAGTTATGAAAGCAACTGAAAGGCAGAGAACCAAGCCTATGGTAGTTCTGCGATATCCTGAACTCATAGCCCGTGGCGGGGTTGGCTTGTTATGGAGGCGGAAGTACATGTGCATCACCCAGTTCTGAGTCTATTCACAGAAGACAGATGTGGTCATTGAAGCTGTTGCTATTGGAGGATTTTTCTGCTCAGGCAAAATGATATACTGTAGTTAAGCTTTAATTTTAGCAAGTAGGATGATTGTTACTTCTTTAATGCTTCTGATTAAGGTCAGCAGCCGACATTACTTGGGAACAACTAAGTTGCTTTCATGAGCAGATGATATAGGAAAAAAATAAATATTTTTTCTGTTTTGAAAATGGGGGTGAATACCAGAAAGAAATGAATTATGTCCAGATTGTATCAGTTACTTAATACACTGATATGCCACCCCAAAACACAGTGGTGTTTTTCATATCCTTAAAACAACACCCACTTATTCACTCATATCTTTGCAGTTTGGGCAGGGCTCAGCTGGGCTGGCTTCTCTCTGCTACATATCGCCTTTACTGGCCTCACTCATGTGTTTGCAGTCAACTGACTGGTTCCCAGGGCCCCTTTGACATGCTCGGCAGTTGGCCAAGTGGCTTGGTTCTCCTTTAATGGTTCCTCAGCAGGACAGTCTAGGCTTCTTATATTGCATTGGCAGCCTCCCAACTATATAACATAAAACTCAACCCCCTTCAGAAATATTTCATTCCCTTCCCTGGACCATTTCCTATGCTTCCTGAGAATGTGTCACAAATGTTCTCAGAAGACACTCTTGCACTGACGCTGTCCTGCTCTGCCAGCTGCTTCAGTGTTTGCCCGCCCTTCCATGAGTTCAGCATGGAGAGACGCCACTGCAGCTGTCTGTCACTGTATGTCCTCCTCCTTGCCTTGGACCCTTGTGTCCCCAGAGCAGTGTGGCTCCCTGAGACAAGCTGACAACACTGCTCCTATATATTTTGGGCTACTTTATTCTGGAGAGGCCCAAGCAGGACTGTGGAGACCTCATTTTATTCATCTTTCTCCATTCTTTGTTGTTCTTCATCCATTTCAGACCTGTGTCCACATGAGCTTGTCTGGGAATGATTGGATTTGACCAAAGGCATCCCACTAAAGTAATCTAAGGATATTTTATTGGACTAAGCCTATCATGCCCCATTCTTTCAAACTTTTGGGTGAATTCTCCCAAGGTCCCGATTTTCTAGATAGCTTCTGTTTTTCCTATAGTTGTCCAGCTGGGACCCCTCCTCCAACTATCACTTCTCTCTTGAAGTAGCACCATTATCAAGTGAAGTTTGTCTCTTCTCAGAGGTGAAGAAATTAAGTGAAGCAAGTGGGAAGTTCAACTGCCTTGACTTAGACAGACACCGTGGGTTAGGATTAAAAAAAAAAGAGTGAGATTCCAAGGCTGTATTTAGTCCATATCTCCATTGGCAATTCCTTCTTATCCTAAGAAATCAAAGACGTCCTGTGGGGGTAGCAACGAGATACTCCATATGGTGCTCTGCTCTTTCTCACCCTTTCCATTTGGCTCATTGTTCAATCTTAATTTGCAATTGTCACAGCTGAGATCACATTCCCAAGTTCCACCGACTCCCAAAGCCCTTGAATCTGAATCCTTGATGGTTTTAATTTTATTTTTGTTGAGAAAGGTTATGTTGTCACAATGGGTAAATCCAGCTCTTCAGTGAGCAAAAACATGCTTTTAGGGAGGGAAGGAGGGTAGATAACTTCTAATTTCGTATTTAGCCTCAGAATGGGCTGTAACTGTGGAACCTCAGTGCAGGGGAGTTGACAACTCAGCCATAATCAAGCTAACTGAATTGGACAGAGCAATGTGAGACATAATTAGCAATTCCGTTCAGCGAGCTGTCTCCTGAAAAACTTAAAATACCTTCCAGGCCTCATGCATATTCAGTGCCTCATTTGCTATTGTTTTTATCCAACAGGTTGAAATTCAAAAGGAAAAAATTCTGAGTTGTCTCTCTCACTTTCATCCTCTGCATTTTCCTCTCTTTTCAGCAGCTTGCCCTCCCCGAGCCTGTCCCATTTCAATACAGCAGGTCACCCCAATGCCAACTGCGCATTGACACATATAAATACTCTGAGCACATTTTATTCTCTTGCTCATACGTTTGTAAACCTTTTTTCTCAAGTAGATAAACTGAGCAGGAACTTTTGCCCTGGCAAATTATGACCCTTTTGGTTCTGGCGGTCAGGCTTCTGTTGGGGATTCTTTCTGTCTCGTGGTTACTGGGTCAGGAGTCGATCTGGGCTGAACTGGAGATGGATGATCCTGTATTTTCCATCCTGATCTCTATCCACCTTGATGAGTTACCCTTCACTTTCCTTGATGTTCCATGTGGCTGAGATTTTGCCTGTGAATATGCAGGGAGTTCTAAGAGGCAATGAGAGAAGTATGCATCAGTTGCTCAGTCATGTCTGACTCTTTGAGACCCCATGGACTGTAGCCTGCCAGGCTCCTTTGTCCATGGGATTCTCCAGGCAAGAATACTGGAGTGGGTTGCCAATTTCCTCTGCCAGGGGATCTTCCTGATCCATGGATCAAACTCGTATCTTCTGTGTCTTCTCCGTTGCAGGAGGATTCTTTACCTGCTTAGCCATCAGGGAGAGGACAGAAGTCAAATATATTCCTATCTGTTCACTGGGTCCCATGACGAGCTGAGCCTATGAGTTCCTCAGTAGAAGGCTGTCTGCTTGGCATCCAAAATGTGTAGGGTTTAACTATTTTGGTAGCCCTGAGAAAGGTTATGTTGTCACAATGGGTAAATCCAGCTCTTCAGTGAGCAAAAACATGCTTTTAGGGAGGGAAGGAGGGTAGATAACTTCTAATTTCGTATTTAGCCTCAGAATGGGCTGTAACTGTGGAACCTCAGTGCAGGGGAGTTGACAACTCAGCCATAATCAAGCTAACTGAATTGGACAGAGCAATGTGAGACATAATTAGCAATTCCGTTCAGCGAGCTGTCTCCTGAAAAACTTAAAATACCTTCCAGGCCTCATGCATATTCAGTGCCTCATTTGCTATTGTTTTTATCCAACAGGTTGAAATTCAAAAGGAAAAAATTCTGAGTTGTCTCTCTCACTTTCATCCTCTGCATTTTCCTCTCTTTTCAGCAGCTTGCCCTCCCCGAGCCTGTCCCATTTCAATACAGCAGGTCACCCCAATGCCAACTGCGCATTGACACATATAAATACTCTGAGCACATTTTATTCTCTTGCTCATACGTTTGTAAACCTTTTTTCTCAAGTAGATAAACTGAGCAGGAACTTTTGCCCTGGCAAATTATGACCCTTTTGGTTCTGGCGGTCAGGCTTCTGTTGGGGATTCTTTCTGTCTCGTGGTTACTGGGTCAGGAGTCGATCTGGGCTGAACTGGAGATGGATGATCCTGTATTTTCCATCCTGATCTCTATCCACCTTGATGAGTTACCCTTCACTTTCCTTGATGTTCCATGTGGCTGAGATTTTGCCTGTGAATATGCAGGGAGTTCTAAGAGGCAATGAGAGAAGTATGCATCAGTTGCTCAGTCATGTCTGACTCTTTGAGACCCCATGGACTGTAGCCTGCCAGGCTCCTTTGTCCATGGGATTCTCCAGGCAAGAATACTGGAGTGGGTTGCCAATTTCCTCTGCCAGGGGATCTTCCTGATCCATGGATCAAACTCGTATCTTCTGTGTCTTCTCCGTTGCAGGAGGATTCTTTACCTGCTTAGCCATCAGGGAGAGGACAGAAGTCAAATATATTCCTATCTGTTCACTGGGTCCCATGACGAGCTGAGCCTATGAGTTCCTCAGTAGAAGGCTGTCTGCTTGGCATCCAAAATGTGTAGGGTTTAACTATTTTGGTAGCCCTGAGGAATGATTGGTTGTTTGAAGAGGGGATATAGTACAATGAAAACAAAAGTCTTGAGTTAGATCTTGAATCAAGTCCTAGTTCTATACTGTGTAGTCTAAGCTGTTTGGTCATGACCAAGTTACTCTACCTCCATAACCTTCAGATGCTTCACCTTAATATGAAGGTCATAACAACCCTGTGTGACTGTTAGGAGGATGACATTAGACAGTGTAAAAGGAGGAGCCTAACCGAATGTCTGGCACATTGTCGGTGCTCAATAATCATATTATTCTTTTTCAAACTCCTTCTTTTGCTCATCTTAGTCTTCATTTTCCTTTTCTTTCTGTTTTACAATCTGATATCTGGACATGTGAAATAGGCTAAATTTTCAAGGGAACTACTCAGTACTTTCAATCTCTTTCCCTATAGACTTTCTGGCATTTAGTAAATGATGATGAAATTTTCAGCATGTTTCTCCTCCCTTCTTGGTATCTGGTAAGGGTGACCACCCAAAGGCATATGTAGGGTTAAATGAGAAATGTTTTTCTAAAAGTAAGCTCCTGGAAGCATCACTGGGTTTTCTCACTCCAGAAGAGCCTTTTTCAGATTTTGTTTTTTTTCATTTGGGGAACATTAGAATAAGAAAAGTTTATTGAAAAAGTTGCATGATAACAATTTTGATTTGCTGGTCTAACTTGAATGTTGAAAGTTTGATTTGCATATTTTTTTTTTTAAAAACACAAGTGGAAAGTAGAAAGTTAAGGCATACTCAGGCTTGTAAATATTTTAGAGGAGGCTGAGATACACTCTAAATGGATTCCTATGTCATATTTGATGGTAATTTTGGCAAAGAATTTCAAGGGGAAATAGGAGAGGGAGAAAGGTCACTAGGGTTGTAAATCAGAGGAGGAGAGTTGAGAACTTGTTCCTCTACAAAGTCACATTTGCTGTAACAGGTTGACATCTGAATGAGTTCATAGGATGAAAAATGAATGCAAGGAATGGATTACATAGAAGCATTTCTGTCTCCAAACTTTCTAGAAAGTCAGTAGATCTGATTATATGTATCATGCCATTTGACAGGTGACTTAGCCTTTATTAATTACTACTGTACCCTGTCTCTAATTTTTTTCCAAGTCTTATTCAAAATATTACAAAATACTTGAGGGAATGGGTTGTCCAAAACAATTAACTTAAACTTGATGAAGCCATGAAACTGTCTCCCATGTGTGGTGTCCATCAGGTAATGAATTGCCAATAACAACCCTGTGTGACTGTTAGGAGGATGACATTAGACAGTGTAAAAGGAGGAGCCTAACCGAATGTCTGGCACATTGTCGGTGCTCAATAATCATATTATTCTTTTTCAAACTCCTTCTTTTGCTCATCTTAGTCTTCATTTTCCTTTTCTTTCTGTTTTACAATCTGATATCTGGACATGTGAAATAGGCTAAATTTTCAAGGGAACTACTCAGTACTTTCAATCTTTTTCCCCTATAGACTTTCTGGCATTTAGTAAATGATGATGAAATTTTCAGCATGTTTCTCCTCCCTTCTTGGTATCTGGTAAGGGTGACCACCCAAAGGCATATGTAGGGTTAAATGAGAAATGTTTTTCTAAAAGTAAGCTCCTGGAAGCATCACTGGGTTTTCTCACTCCAGAAGAGCCTTTTTCAGATTTTGTTTTTTCATTTGGGGAACATTAGAATAAGAAAAGTTTATTGAAAAAGTTGCATGATAACAATTTTGATTTGCTGGTCTAACTTGAATGTTGAAAGTTTGATTTGCATATTTTTTTTTTTAAAAACACAAGTGGAAAGTAGAAAGTTAAGGCATACTCAGGCTTGTAAATATTTTAGAGGAGGCTGAGATACACTCTAAATGGATTCCTATGTCATATTTGATGGTAATTTTGGCAAAGAATTTCAAGGGGAAATAGGAGAGGGAGAAAGGTCACTAGGGTTGTAAATCAGAGGAGGAGAGTTGAGAACTTGTTCCTCTACAAAGTCACATTTGCTGTAACAGGTTGACATCTGAATGAGTTCATAGGATGAAAAATGAATGCAAGGAATGGATTACATAGAAGCATTTCTGTCTCCAAACTTTCTAGAAAGTCAGTAGATCTGATTATATGTATCATGCCATTTGACAGGTGACTTAGCCTTTATTAATTACTACTGTACCCTGTCTCTAATTTTTTTCCAAGTCTTATTCAAAATATTACAAAATACTTGAGGGAATGGGTTGTCACACATACTTACTTGATGTGACTTCTAGCCCCATTCTGTGCAAGCATTGTTGCAAATTGGGAAAGAGAAAATGAAGCCATGAAACTGTCTCCCATGTGTGGTGTCCATCAGGTAATGAATATGTTAGGCCAATAGAGGGCTTCTCTGATAGCTGAGTGCTAAAGAATCTGCTTGCAGTGCAGGAGACTCAGGAGACATGAGTTGGATCCCTAGGTCAGGAAGATCCCATGTAATGGGAAATGGCAACCTGGAAGATCCTATGGACAGAGGAACCTGGCAGGCTACAGCCCATGGGGATTTGGACATGACTTAGCATGCACATTTAAGGGCCAGTAGAAATGGATGCACAGAAAGGATGATGATGTTATAGCCAGAAGAGAAGGATTTTCAAAGGATTTTTTGAAAAGAATCCTTTTTTAAAAATTAGTTTTTCTCACATTTGAGCTTGTGGCCTTTATTCCCATCCCTCACAAATTAAAGGCAGAGACAAGGCCCATGCCCAACACGTAAAGATATGAAGAATGCCATGAAGATGGGGAGAATGTGAAAGATGGAAGTGAACTGGTGGTTACTCAGCTGCTATGGGGAGAATTTGGCTCAGAACAAGTTGCAAAACAGCTTCCATATCATAAAAGTGGGAAACAGGATAGAAGACACACTGGAAATCATGATCTTTTTGACTGAATAAACTCAGTTCTTCAAGATACTGTCTATGTCTCTCAAGCAGGAGCTTGATGAACAATATTTAATGAAAAACTGAGGGGCCAATACCCCCAAAGAGTGGGGATGAAATAGTATCTGGACAGATGGATCTTAAGGAGAGGTTTACACACTGTTAACAGTGAAAACCACTATCTTTTGCCTCGTTGGGCAAAAGTTCACAGAGTCTTGAAAGGAATTAATCTGGTATTTCTTTTTTAATGCCAAAAGAAGCCTAAATCCTGAAAAGTCTCTGCAAAAAGTATATTTTGTTGACAGGTTATTGTATATGGTATAACCTCCTACAAAAATCTTGTCTAAATCCACCAGAATGGTGAAAACGGATGATACTGCATCAAAAAAGGGAATGGGTTGTCACACATACTTACTTGATGTGACTTCTAGCCCCATTCTGTGCAAGCATTGTTGCAAATTGGGAAAGAGATCAATGAAGCCATGAAACTGTCTCCCATGTGTGGTGTCCATCAGGTAATGAATATGTTAGGCCAATAGAGGGCTTCTCTGATAGCTGAGTGCTAAAGAATCTGCTTGCAGTGCAGGAGACTCAGGAGACATGAGTTGGATCCCTAGGTCAGGAAGATCCCATGTAATGGGAAATGGCAACCTGGAAGATCCTATGGACAGAGGAACCTGGCAGGCTACAGCCCATGGGGATTTGGACATGACTTAGCATGCACATTTAAGGGCCAGTAGAAATGGATGCACAGAAAGGATGATGATGTTATAGCCAGAAGAGAAGGATTTTCAAAGGATTTTTTGAAAAGAATCCTTTTTTAAAAATTAGTTTTTCTCACATTTGAGCTTGTGGCCTTTATTCCCATCCCTCACAAATTAAAGGCAGAGACAAGGCCCATGCCCAACACGTAAAGATATGAAGAATGCCATGAAGATGGGGAGAATGTGAAAGATGGAAGTGAACTGGTGGTTACTCAGCTGCTATGGGGAGAATTTGGCTCAGAACAAGTTGCAAAACAGCTTCCATATCATAAAAGTGGGAAACAGGATAGAAGACACACTGGAAATCATGATCTTTTTGACTGAATAAACTCAGTTCTTCAAGATACTGTCTATGTCTCTCAAGCAGGAGCTTGATGAACAATATTTAATGAAAAACTGAGGGGCCAATACCCCCAAAGAGTGGGGATGAAATAGTATCTGGACAGATGGATCTTAAGGAGAGGTTTACACACTGTTAACAGTGAAAACCACTATCTTTTGCCTCGTTGGGCAAAAGTTCACAGAGTCTTGAAAGGAATTAATCTGGTATTTCTTTTTTAATGCCAAAAGAAGCCTAAATCCTGAAAAGTCTCTGCAAAAAGTATATTTTGTTGACAGGTTATTGTATATGGTATAACCTCCTACAAAAATCTTGTCTAAATCCACCAGAATGGTGAAAACGGATGATACTGCATCAAAGTCACGGCTGTATTTGCTACATGGCCTTCAATTTTTTTGCTTCTTTTTTCCCTTACACTTTTTATTTTCTAAAGCAGTGACTTTATTGAGAAATCTTATTTAAAAATCACAAACTGAACAGCAGACCTTTTTTTTTTTGAGAACTAGAAACAGATTTTAAATGACAAAAACACCTCCTTTAATCTTTTTGTAACATCTTGACAGTTGTGCCAGAAGATGTCTGCTCTTGCCTTCAAAATATAATTGCTTTTGGTCTGAAATAATTCATTTCCCACTTTTTTTGCACTGCTATAAATACTTGCCCTTTAAGCTGGATATTTTCCCTTAACTTCATGACTGCTTTTTTGGAAGGGAATGGGAAAGGGTAGGGAGCCAGGAGACTATGGAGACCGGAACCAATATCATAACACAATAACTATACCTTGTGAAGGTATAATGAGAGATAAAGACAGCATCTGAGAACCAGGGAAAAAAGACAAATATTTTGTTATAAAAATGAGGTTGACTTTGTCTAGTGTCATCATTGGATCTTTTTTCAATAACTCATGTGAGGTCATATCATAGTTGAAAACTTTAGCAGGTAGTGTCGTAAAGATCCTGCATCACTTGTATTTTTTTTTTAATTCTTTATTTTAAAGATTTTACAGAGTTTTGTTGTTCACTGACATATATGTTCCCAGATCATTCATATGCATATCTCTGCTCCCCCCTCCCCAGTTTCCCCCCTCCCACCTCTCCGGACCATTGCCCCAAGTGATTGTAGGCACTCCTATTCCCTTAGCACAATGACAATAGCTATCTTTTCCACACGTGCCAGTATAGGTTTCGATGTTACTTCCTCTATGCCTCCCTCTCACTGTTTGTTCTCCACAATGTCTTTATGTCTATTCTTTGTTCCATGAGTTCACTGCGTGTGTTATCATGGCCATCTTACTAGATTCCATATATATGAGTTAGTATACTGTACTTGTCTTTCTCTTTTTGACTTGCTTCACTTTTTATGATAGGTTCTAGAGCTAGCCACCTCATTAGGACTGAGTCTTCTGCATTTCTTTTAACAGTTGAGTAGTATTCCATTGTAGATATATATACCAGAGCTTCTGTTTCCATTCATTCGTCGATTGACATCTAGGTTGCTTCCATGTTCTGGCTATTGTATAGAGAGCTGCAATGAACATCGGGGTGCAGGTGCTTCTTTCAGTTTTGATTTCATCAGGATATAGGCCTAGTAGTGGGATTGCTGGGTCATATGGTGCTTCTATTTTTAGTTTTTTAAGGAATCTCCATATTGTCTTCCATAGAGGCTGTATCAGTTTACATTTCCACCAACAATGCAGGAGGGTTCCGTTTTCTCCGCACCCTCTCCAGCATTTGTTGTCTGTCGATTTATTGATGATGGCCATTCTGACGGGTGTGAGGTGGTATCTCATTGTGGTTTTAATTTTCATTTCTCTAATAATAAGCGAGGTTGAGCATCGTTTCATGTGCTTTTGGCCATCTGTATGTCCTCTTTAGAGAGGCATCTTTTTAGATCTTTTTCCCATTTTTTGATTGGGTTGTTCGTTTTTCCGGTGCTAAGTTGTCTGAGTTGCTTGTAGATTTTGGAGATTAATTCTTTGTCTGTTATTTCATTTGCCATGATTTTCTCCCACTCTGTGGGGTCTCCGTTGAGGTTTTTTGTAATTTTTTTGCTGTACAAAAGTTTTTAAGTTTCATTAGGTCCCACGTGTTTATTTTTCTTTTCAGTTCTGCTATTCTAGTAGATGGGTCAGAGAAGGTCTTGCTTTGATTGGTTTTGCCTATATTCTCCTCTAAGAGTTTGATGGTTTCTGGTCTTATATTTAGGTCTTTAATCCATTTTGAGTTGATCTTTGTGTATGGTGTCAGGGAATGTTCCAACTTCATTTTTTTGCATGTAGCAGTCCAATTTTCCCAACACCACCTGTTGAAGCGGCTGTCTTTGTCCCATTTTATAGTTTTGCCTCCTTTGTCAAAAATAAGGTACCCATCACTTGTATTTTCTCCAAGGAAGCACTTTATGAACACTGAAATAAGAGCATCATCAGATTTCTATAAAATCCTCATCTGTGCACTTTTTAGCATAAAATGTTTCTGATCTATAGAATAAACCTGATGAGAATTAGCAATAGGTGATCTCAGCAAGAAGGGGAGTGCTAATGGAGGAGGATGTGGAATTTAGGCATCAAGGAGAATCCATAACCGCAAAGTGAGATGGTGAGTTGCAATCCCTAAACTCAAGCCTTCAATCACGAACAACAGAATAGGGGAAAAAATTAAGGAGAAAAGAGGTGTGAAATAGAGTCAGAGGTAAACCTAATAGTTTGGGCTTCTTGCAATGTAGCATAGATTTTTTTCCCACATATTTGTCATTTCCACCCTCGCCCCACCAAATCAGTTCTGTGAGAGTAAGTGTAATCCATCAACTCTTTGATGACTCAGTTTTTTGGTTTCTTTGCATGTACTCCTCTCTGTCACCACAGAGCCTAGAAGAGGACCATGCTATACGTGCTGAGGGGCTCCTGTGATTAAGCAACTCTGTGCAGCCTACTTCAATCCAGATTTGATCTGCTGGATGGATTGAAACTAGTTCTGCAAAGCATCTTCTCTGCTTTCCTAATTGCTTGAGAAAATAGGAAATACAGGAATAAAAGGAGGGAAAAACGAGAACCCTAATTTCTGTTGCAGGACCCTTTGAAAACTATATAATGTACACTGTTGCTTCCACTCACCTGGAAGCTACTTACTTTTATATTTAAAGATTTTATTTCTTTATTTTGGCTGCACTGGGTCTTCGTTGTTGCACATGGGCTTTCTCTAATTGCAGCAAGCAGAGGCTAAACTTCATTGTGGTACTTGGACTTCTCATTGCTGTGGATTCCCTTGTTAAAGAACATGGGCTCTAGGCACACAGGCTTCAGTAGCTGTGACTCTTGGGCTCTAGAGCCCTAGCTCAGTAGATGTGATGCACTTGTTTAGTTGCTCTGTGGCCTGTGGGATCTTCCCAGACCAGGGATTGAACCAGGGTAGAAACAGCATTTATATGTAGGCAGAAACCTAAAGAGCATTTGGAGACACAAGTCCAAACCCAAGGTTTCTTCTTTCTTAGACGAAATAAGGATAAGAATTACACACTGAGCATGTCCTATGAGCTGGGCATTGTACTTGATGCTCCCTGTAATACTTGGTTCGGTCTCTATCTGATTCCCCAGAAGGGATCAGGAATATTCTGGGGAGGATCAGTAATCTTAAAATTAACTCATAGTTTATGCTATATGTTACTATGCTCTCATAGGAGTTTCACAATTGATGAAAACAAAGATTCAATCTTGCTAGGCAGGCCCAAGACTTAGATGTAAGAAACAGATTATTTTTCCCTGTATTTTCTTCCTGTTAGTTACATGCCTTGACATAAATTATCACCAAGTGAATTATTTTTAAGTCTATTCTCTAAAACAATTTTTCTTATTTAATTATTTTTGGCTATTCTGGGTTTTCACTGCTGCCACAGGCTCTGTGACTTCTCTTGTTGTGGGACTTGGGCTTTAGGGAACACAGGTTTCAGTGGTTGCAACACAAGGGCTCAATAGCTGTGGCTCCGAGGCTCTAGAGCACAGGCTCAATAGTTGTTGCTCACGGGCTTCATTGCTCTGCAGCTTGTGGGATCTGCCTAGATCAGGAATCAAACCTGTGTCCTCTGCAGTGGCAAGTGAACTCGTCACCACTGACCTACCAGGGAAGCCCTAACTCCATTGTTTTTATTTCCACTCTTCCTTCTTAGAAGCATGTGTGCTAAACTGCTTCAGTCTTGTCTGATTCTTTGTGCCCCTGTGGATTGTATAGCCCACTAGGCTCTGCTGTCCATGAAATTCTCCAGGCAAGAATACTGGAGTGGGTGCCATCCCTCCTCCAGGGGATCTTCCCAAACCAGAAATGGAACTTGCATCTCCTGTATTGTAGGCAGATTCTTTACCACTGTGCCACCGGGGAAACCCTGTTAGGAGCATAAGTCTTACCTATTTCTATTTTGGGGTTGCTAGCAGTTTTATGCAAAGCTAATGATATTTTGTTATTATTAAGGGCCTTGGTATTCCTGGGGGGTCATTTACCTCTTAACTCAGAGATTATCTCATTTTATCCTGAAAACAGCTTTGTGAGGTAGGTCAGTTTTTGTTGTTCAGTCTCTCAATTGTGTCTGATTCATTGCAATCCCATGCATGGCAGCACGCCAGGCTTCCCTGTCCTTCACTATCTCCCAGAGTTTGCTCAAACTCATGTCCATTGAGTCGACGATGCCATCCAACCATCTCATCCTCTTGTCACCCTCTTTTCCTCCTTTCTTCCATGTTTCCCAGCATCAGGGTCTTTTCAATGAGTCAGCTCTTCTCACCAGGTGAACAAAGTATTGGAGCTTCAGCTTCAGGATCAGGCCTTCCAACGAATATTCAAGATTGATTTCCTTTAGGATTGACTGGTTTGATATCCTCACTGTCCAAGGGACTCTCAAGAGTCTTCTCTAGTACTAGAATTGAAAAGTATCAATTCTTTAGCACTCAGTGATCTTTATGGTCCAGTTCTCACATCTGTACATGACTACTGGAAAGGTCATCGCTTTGAATATATGGAGCTTTGTTGGTAAAGAATGTAGGTCATACCACCCTTCTTTTACAGCTGAGGAGCTAAAATCCAGAGTTAGATAAGCTGCTTAAAGCATGTAGGTAGTACATGGGAGAGCTGCAAGTTAAACCCTGGTCTCTTTGGGCCTAATGAAGGTACCTATGTTCCTTTTATACAATGATCTCTTAAAATCTAATGTTTATTGAGTTGCCATCTGTAAGGTAAGTCAAATGCTGTGCCAGGGCTACTCTGCTGAGGAATTCTAAACTGAAATTGGCATAAGAGTGGAATATTTCTGGAGTTCAAATGCCTGTGACATACTGTGATACATGAAATTCTCCAGGCAAGAATACTGGAGTGGGTGCCATCCCTCCTCCAGGGGATCTTCCCAAACCAGAAATGGAACTTGCATCTCCTGTATTGTAGGCAGATTCTTTACCACTGTGCCACCGGGGAAACCCTGTTAGGAGCATAAGTCTTACCTATTTCTATTTTGGGGTTGCTAGCAGTTTTATGCAAAGCTAATGATATTTTGTTATTATTAAGGGCCTTGGTATTCCTGGGGGGTCATTTACCTCTTAACTCAGAGATTATCTCATTTTATCCTGAAAACAGCTTTGTGAGGTAGGTCAGTTTTTGTTGTTCAGTCTCTCAATTGTGTCTGATTCATTGCAATCCCATGCATGGCAGCACGCCAGGCTTCCCTGTCCTTCACTATCTCCCAGAGTTTGCTCAAACTCATGTCCATTGAGTCGACGATGCCATCCAACCATCTCATCCTCTTGTCACCCTCTTTTCCTCCTTTCTTCCATGTTTCCCAGCATCAGGGTCTTTTCAATGAGTCAGCTCTTCTCACCAGGTGAACAAAGTATTGGAGCTTCAGCTTCAGGATCAGGCCTTCCAACGAATATTCAAGATTGATTTCCTTTAGGATTGACTGGTTTGATATCCTCACTGTCCAAGGGACTCTCAAGAGTCTTCTCTAGTACTAGAATTGAAAAGTATCAATTCTTTAGCACTCAGTGATCTTTATGGTCCAGTTCTCACATCTGTACATGACTACTGGAAAGGTCATCGCTTTGAATATATGGAGCTTTGTTGGTAAAGAATGTAGGTCATACCACCCTTCTTTTACAGCTGAGGAGCTAAAATCCAGAGTTAGATAAGCTGCTTAAAGCATGTAGGTAGTACATGGGAGAGCTGCAAGTTAAACCCTGGTCTCTTTGGGCCTAATGAAGGTACCTATGTTCCTTTTATACAATGATCTCTTAAAATCTAATGTTTATTGAGTTGCCATCTGAAAGGTAAGTCAAATGCTGTGCCAGGGCTACTCTGCTGAGGAATTCTAAACTGAAATTGGCATAAGAGTGGAATATTTCTGGATTCTTGAAATTACTGTGATGGGAGAGATTCTATGATCCTGTGTACACTCAATGTGAAAGGATGCCGGGATTGATTGTTAATGTCTATCATGGGATCATAATAGAGAGGCTTTGCCAAGCATTCATCTCCTCTCACAGAATTATTCGATAATAGACGGGGGATAGGGTATATAAGAACTATGTTTTGGACTGATATGGATCAGATTTAAGTCCTGATACCACGATGCACTTAGATGTAATGCCTTGAGGAAATTATTCAAGATGAGTCTCCATTATCTCATTGTTAAAGTGAGGAGGATCATAGTATCTGCTTTGGGGTTATTGTGAGGCTTAATGAGACAGTGCACTTAAGCACATAGTACAATGCTTAACACATTAGGTCTTCCATTAGGAAGAAATGTAATGAGAATAGAAAGTTAACTGATAGACCACTTACTTACTTTTATTTTACTTCTCTACTCTTAGCAAGTTTGCCTGTCTAAGGATACCTAGTTGACAAGTCTTTTATTCGCAGTGACTTGAAAGAGTAATTATTGCTGCATTTATTTCCCTGACAAGCTTCTCTTCACTTCCTTGAGATCAGAAGTCCTTATCTGGCTAATTGATTTAGTCAATAATGAACACCAAATGCTGAATATGGCACTTGGGTAAGAAATCTGAAAAACTACAATTGAAGGTATTATGCATTTTGAAAAATCAGAACGAGTGCAGTCATTTTAAGGAGTTATAGAGGGTGCTGTGCGGTGCTCATTCACTCCAGTCATATCTGACTCTGTGCAACCCTGTGGAATATAGCCTGCCAGGTTCCTTTGTCCGTGGGGATTCTCCAGGTAAGAATACTGGAGTGTTGCCATACCCTCCTCCAAGGGATCTTCCCAACCCAGGTCTCCCCCATTGCAGGTGGATTCTTTACCATCTGAGCCACCAGGGAAACTCAAAGAGAGTTAACTGTTCAGTCACGTGGCCTTTAGCCTACCAAGTTCATTTATTGTGTGGTGTTCTCCAGGGAAGAATACTGGAGTGGGTAGCCATTCCCTTCTCCAGGGGACCTTCCCAACCCAGGGATTGAACCTGGGCCTCCTGCATTGCAGGTGGACCCTTTAATATCTGAGCCACTGGAGAGGTAGCAGGTATAGGGGAGTGAAAATCTTGAGGTTTGTGTTTTGGGTGAAGCTGATACTGTTTTTTTTTTTTTTTTTGCCTGTAAGTCATCATTTCTTTTTCATCCATCTTTTTTATTCTTTGGCATGTGTGGGCCTTCCATTGCTGTGGCCTCTCTTGTTGCAGAGCACTGCTCTGGGTGCATGCACTCCAGAGCACTGGCTCCTAATTGTGCACGCGAGTTTAGCCGCTCCTCAGCATGTGGAATCTTCCTGGGCCAGGGATCAAACTGGTGCCCCCTGCACTGCAAGGTGGACTCTTTACCCACTGGACCATCAGGGAATCCCCTGACACTGCTTTTGCAGAGCAGTTTCTGTCTGTGCTGCGGTGTTATGAGATAAGGGAATTATGAAAGGGTTTGGGGTGGGATTAAAACAGAAATGTAGCTACAAACCATTGTTTCTTGTCCCGATTCCATTAGCACCGAACAGTCAAGTGCTCCATTATGGTGAGTATACTTCGGTAGCTTGTAATTGTCCTGTGTTTCCGTCAAGAGATGGGTAATTGCTCCTATGGGCCATGGATTTCCTGCTAGCAGCAGCTGATTGAAACCAGCCATTTATTGTGGTTAAAAGCCCCAGACTCACTGCAGTGTTTACAGATAAACCTTCTGTGCGACAGTCATTTACTCTACCCAGCCATCCATATATTAAAGATAGTGTACACTACCCCCTCCTTTTCTCTTGAAGACAGATCAACTGTTCTTTTCAGTTTGATTAAATTTCACTATGTGATGTGGATATACAAGCTCTTTTATTTTGTAGTTTATGCTCTAAGGTCAGTTGCATTTTTTCGGATCTGTGTTCTATTTTGGAGGCATTTGTTAATAGTCACACTGCTGTAGTATTTGTTACTTTTTGCAAAGTTCCTTATTCCTCTTTTTCTGTTCCTTTGATAAACCAAATACAGTATTAGCTTGTGTGTCTTTTAATGCCCTCAAGAACTGGAATCTACTAAAGGGAAGCCATCCATTAGCAAGCACGATGTTTGGGGGTTTTAGAAAAGCTGAAAAGTGATTGTGTGTTTTCTTATTTTAATGGCACTTGCTTCTGTAATGGGCACAGTGGATGATGCTACATAAATCAGAAGGAAGACGACATTCTGTGTCCATATTCAACTTACAGCGGTTCCTATTTCTCCACCCTTGCAATTTTATCGAAATTAGGAGAGGCTAAAGGAGCAGTTTGACATCTTCATATGATTCAAGTCTGCCCAGTGGATCTCAAGATTTTGGGTGGTTTTAATTCATTCATTCAGTTTCTTTGTTTATGAATATTAACATTGTTATCATTTTTTCTTGTTCCTTTATTGTTTTTTTATTTTTTTAAGCTTTTTATTTTGTATTGAGTTATATCTTGTTAACAATTTTGTGATAGTTTTAGGTAAACAGTGAAGGAACTCAGCCATACCTATACGTGTATCCTTTTCTTGTACTAAGAATGAATGACAACAATGGTTAGGGGTAAATTGGGAATGCACTGAACTTGTGAAATCAGAAGCTGTCATTTCTACCACACCTTCCTTTTAAAAAAAAAAAAATCTGACAATCCTGTACACTTACTTGAAATTTGTGAGTAATTTGTCTTATGATAGGAAAAGAAAATGTTTAATCCACTTTAAACAAGTCTGAATGACTAAAGAATTTGCATCGTCATGGTGAGACCTAGTCAAATTAACAAAGGAGATGGAATTTATCCTGTATTTCCTTTTGTTCTGTCTTCTCTTTTTGCCACTCTGTCTTCCTCCGGTATATGAAGCTAATCAATTTGTTGGTAATGCAGTAGTAAAGAATATATTAGTATTTGCAGAGTTAGGTCTAAGCATAGGTTCCTGGAGCTTCAGGTGATGATTACTGATTAAGCTTCCAAATTCTGAGCTTGAAATTCGTGGTTTGAGTAGAAGGAAAATATAGCAGCTGGATTAAAGCAAAGAAAGCCTGTCGATAGTAAACCAATCCATGAATTTGGTCCCCTGGCAAATGGGAGATGGGATGCATATGTCCAGGTGTTAAAGAATGTGGGTACACAACAAGAAAACAAAAACTTGACTCCTATGATGGTACAGTTGTATGAAGCATTTCAGCAGATCCAAATCTAACACAAAGATGAATGGAGTAATAATGAAATGTACAAAAAACAGTTCACTATTAAAGGCTAAGGGAAATGATAAATGAATGAATGCCTGCTTGTAGGCCCAGGTACTTTGCTTATAGCTTCTTATTTATTGTGTAACTTATGAGGTAGATGTTATCTTCTTACCTAAAAATGAAGCCAAGGCTCCCAGAGGCTAAATAACTTGGCCCATGTCATAAAACTTGTAAGACAATAGCTAGGATTCTAATTCAGGTAGGCCTGACTCCTGAATCTATATGCTTTCCATTACTCCACCCAGTTCTTGAATTTTTATTTTGTATTGAGTTATATCTTGTTAACAATTTTGTGATAGTTTTAGGTAAACAGTGAAGGAACTCAGCCATACCTATACGTGTATCCTTTTCTTGTACTAAGAATGAATGACAACAATGGTTAGGGGTAAATTGGGAATGCACTGAACTTGTGAAATCAGAAGCTGTCATTTCTACCACACCTTCCTTTTAAAAAAAAAAAAATCTGACAATCCTGTACACTTACTTGAAATTTGTGAGTAATTTGTCTTATGATAGGAAAAGAAAATGTTTAATCCACTTTAAACAAGTCTGAATGACTAAAGAATTTGCATCGTCATGGTGAGACCTAGTCAAATTAACAAAGGAGATGGAATTTATCCTGTATTTCCTTTTGTTCTGTCTTCTCTTTTTGCCACTCTGTCTTCCTCCGGTATATGAAGCTAATCAATTTGTTGGTAATGCAGTAGTAAAGAATATATTAGTATTTGCAGAGTTAGGTCTAAGCATAGGTTCCTGGAGCTTCAGGTGATGATTACTGATTAAGCTTCCAAATTCTGAGCTTGAAATTCGTGGTTTGAGTAGAAGGAAAATATAGCAGCTGGATTAAAGCAAAGAAAGCCTGTCGATAGTAAACCAATCCATGAATTTGGTCCCCTGGCAAATGGGAGATGGGATGCATATGTCCAGGTGTTAAAGAATGTGGGTACACAACAAGAAAACAAAAACTTGACTCCTATGATGGTACAGTTGTATGAAGCATTTCAGCAGATCCAAATCTAACACAAAGATGAATGGAGTAATAATGAAATGTACAAAAAACAGTTCACTATTAAAGGCTAAGGGAAATGATAAATGAATGAATGCCTGCTTGTAGGCCCAGGTACTTTGCTTATAGCTTCTTATTTATTGTGTAACTTATGAGGTAGATGTTATCTTCTTACCTAAAAATGAAGCCAAGGCTCCCAGAGGCTAAATAACTTGGCCCATGTCATAAAACTTGTAAGACAATAGCTAGGATTCTAATTCAGGTAGGCCTGACTCCTGAATCTATATGCTTTCCATTACTCCACCCAGTTCTTGAATTTTTCATATGATGTCTCTGATTATCACGTGTCCTTAGAGTAATTCAACATGATTTGACTGATCAGTATTTGGCTTCTACTTGGCTTTTTAGGAACTCATTCAATTATTGACTCATTCAGGTAATATTTATTTTTAAAATCTAAAAAAAATGAATCCAACTCTATGTTATTTTACTTTTATTAAAAAAAAAATTTGACCACACAGAGTGGCATGTGGGATCTTAGTTCCTCGACCAGGGATCAAACCCATACCCCTGCCTTGGAAGCACAGAGTGTTAATGACTGGATCACCAGGGAAGTCTTGGCTAGTATTTATCTTTGTATCTCCCATGAGTCAGGCACTGCTAGGATTAATGAGAGGTGGTTCCTGTTCTTGAGAGGCTTTCAGGGAGGGGACAGACATGTAAAAGAAATAGTTGTGATTCAGGACTTAAGAGAACTGCATTAGCAATGTGTCCAAGTTTCAGGGGTAGAAAAAAAAGAGGAAGTAGTCATCAATACGTTTGGGAGAAGAGGTTGTAGTTGGTCAAGAGTTGTTTTGTTATTATTATTATTATTTTTTTGAGCTTTAACTTGGGTCTTAAGAGAGAATGATGATTGTAATGATGATGGCAGTGATAACAGCCAGCAGTTTTTGAAGACAGTGTGTTCTCAAAAGCTACTTGTAATGTCTTACCTCCTTTAAACTTCTCTTCACATCTCAGTGCTATTTCTTTTCACATCTAGGTGTTCTTCCTCTTCACCTCTCAGTGATGAAGAAATAAAGGCACTTTGTTTAAGTTCAGTTACTTCTGGAAGATAGAAACAAGATACAAATTCAAGCTGACTAGCTCCAAAGCCAGTCCCGTTCTGTGGTTCTGTTTGACTGGGGCAGTGGTGAGTAAGGCTTTACCTGGAAGACGATGGAGTTGGGATAGAGGAAGGCTTTGGGGCTTTGAAAGGTATTGCCTGGCCAGGTGAGCAGCACATGTAAGATAGAGATGAGAAGCAATGGGGTGCAAATAGAGGATTGCAAGTAGCAGCATATGACTGAACCTGCCTTGTACATTGAGGGTTGCTGAGGAAGAGAGCCCTGAGGCTATGCCCAGATCAGGAAGGAAGGACCTCTTTGGACAAAGTGAAGAACTCGTGTCATTCAAGGATTTTAAGTAGGGGGATGAAATGATCCCACCACTTTTTATCACAAAGATATACACAGGTAACTAGGAGAACAACTTGAGTTTCAGCAATATGAGGTAAAGCACTTGAAATATATTAGTAGCAGGAATTTTGATAACCTCAACTTAAAAAACATTTTAATGGTATATATTATTATTATCTCAGTATTTAAAAATGTGATGCTTAGTAACTTTGTATTTATTTATTTTTGACTGTGCTAGGTCTTTATTCTTGCATGCAGGCTTTGTTTAGTTGGCAGGTGGGGCCTATTTTCTAGTTGTGGTGCTTGGGTTTCTCACTGCTATGGCTTCTCTTGTTGCAGAGCATAGGTTCTAGGCCCATGGGCTTCAGTAATTGAGGCACACAGACTCAGTATTTATGGTTCTGGGGCTCTGGAGTCCAAGGGCTTCAGTTGTTGTGATGCTTGGTCTCAGTAAAAGGCTCTTAGACTCTGGAGCACAGGCTTTGTAGTTGTGGCACATGGGCTTAGTTGAACTGTGACATATGGAATCCTCCTTGACCAGGGCTCACACTAGTGTCTCTTGCATTGGCAGACAGATGCCCATCCACTGTGCCACTAGGCAATGGCTTCAACTGTTAATTGCCTTGCTTTCTTTCTGGTCAAAGCACTTTTAACAATGAGGTCAGGCCAGTCCCTGAAAACGAAATCTGGAATTATGACCAGTTATCTGGGTTTCACACAGACCAAGATGACCTTAATTACTGTTTACATCACTTGAGATCAAGATACAAATTCAAGCTGACTAGCTCCAAAGCCAGTCCGTTCTGTGGTTCTGTTTGACTGGGGCAGTGGTGAGTAAGGCTTTACCTGGAAGACGATGGAGTTGGGATAGAGGAAGGCTTTGGGGCTTTGAAAGGTATTGCCTGGCCAGGTGAGCAGCACATGTAAGATAGAGATGAGAAGCAATGGGGTGCAAATAGAGGATTGCAAGTAGCAGCATATGACTGAACCTGCCTTGTACATTGAGGGTTGCTGAGGAAGAGAGCCCTGAGGCTATGCCCAGATCAGGAAGGAAGGACCTCTTTGGACAAAGTGAAGAACTCGTGTCATTCAAGGATTTTAAGTAGGGGGATGAAATGATCCCACCACTTTTTATCACAAAGATATACACAGGTAACTAGGAGAACAACTTGAGTTTCAGCAATATGAGGTAAAGCACTTGAAATATATTAGTAGCAGGAATTTTGATAACCTCAACTTAAAAAACATTTTAATGGTATATATTATTATTATCTCAGTATTTAAAAATGTGATGCTTAGTAACTTTGTATTTATTTATTTTTGACTGTGCTAGGTCTTTATTCTTGCATGCAGGCTTTGTTTAGTTGGCAGGTGGGGCCTATTTTCTAGTTGTGGTGCTTGGGTTTCTCACTGCTATGGCTTCTCTTGTTGCAGAGCATAGGTTCTAGGCCCATGGGCTTCAGTAATTGAGGCACACAGACTCAGTATTTATGGTTCTGGGGCTCTGGAGTCCAAGGGCTTCAGTTGTTGTGATGCTTGGTCTCAGTAAAAGGCTCTTAGACTCTGGAGCACAGGCTTTGTAGTTGTGGCACATGGGCTTAGTTGAACTGTGACATATGGAATCCTCCTTGACCAGGGCTCACACTAGTGTCTCTTGCATTGGCAGACAGATGCCCATCCACTGTGCCACTAGGCAATGGCTTCAACTGTTAATTGCCTTGCTTTCTTTCTGGTCAAAGCACTTTTAACAATGAGGTCAGGCCAGTCCCTGAAAACGAAATCTGGAATTATGACCAGTTATCTGGGTTTCACACAGACCAAGATGACCTTAATTACTGTTTACATCACTTGAGATCAAGATTCATTCTGGAGCTGAGCTTCAGATCACATCACTTTCTCCCAAAGGAACGCCTCTGAAGAATTTGTACATCACAGAGTTAGTTTTTGTGTCTTTTCAGGAGCCCATTCTAGTGTTTTACAGACTACCCCTGAACTCCAAGCTTCTGAGCTCACAGATAGGTATTGACGGCCCATCTTGTCGGGGGGAACTATGGTTAAAGGGGCCACTTGATTACTGATTTTGGTTGCTGCCTTTCTGGTACTGTGGGTTCAGAGGGAATGCACCACCTGCAGTTTTAAAGCCAATAAGAAGTCTTAATCTTGCCTGATGTTTTCTGTCTTCTATTGAATCAAGCATTACCTGACACTGGCATCTGCTTTCCTGTACTTTGCTGTTATATGATGACCTTTTCTTTGTTTATTGTTTTATTTGAACTTGCTGGGAGTTTATATAATTGATGGCCTTGCATGCCACAGTATGTCTGGGAATCTGCTGGTGATATACTGCAATGTCTGAATGGGTAGTGTTTTCTTTCTTTCCTCCCCTACTCTCACCCCTGATGTTAGAAAGTCAGCATCCCAACTGGTGAAATGACATGGTAATACAGACTCTTTCTTTTCTTGTAAGCAAGGGGTTAGGGTCAATTTTAGAGTCACCCAGTATTGGTGTGTATTTAAAATTTCAACATTTGGACCATCTCTTGAGCTCTGCTATAATACCTGAATTTTAGGTTTCACTATATTTCTGAACAGAGACCCATCTTTGTTCACATTGCTTCAACTTGACTTGGATATTAAAATATACAGATCATAAAATTGTTTATTACTTATGAAAAATAAGCAATATGTGGTAGTCAATATAGGCTTTCCAGCTAATCATTGAACATTTTTAATCGGATTTTAAGACCTATAGTCATTAAATATAGTCAAATAAGGTGAAAAAAGCAAATTATAAGACAATGTATATAAAAAGCAAAAGTGTTAGTCGCTCAGTCATGTCTGACTCTTTGTGACACCCTAGACTGTAGCCTCCCAGGCTCTGTGTTCATGGGATTCTCCAGGCAAGAATACTGGAGTGGGTTGCCATTCCCTCCTCCAGGGGATCTTTCCTACCCAGGGATTGAACCCAGGTGTCCAGAAAAGCCCACAAGACAATGTATACAGTCCCTATTTTAAGCTAAATTTCATAGGATCTCAAATGAAAAAAAAATAAATAAGAAAAAGTCTTGGAGAGTTAGCAGTGATATTGGATCACAAGGTCATTCTGTGTCATCCCTCCCTGTATTAGTGAAGATGTGATTTCTTATGTTCAGATAAGTTTAAACTCACAAGTAGTATTTATGCTCCTGATATAACTCCAGAGCCTCTAATATGCAACAAAGTAGAATGACTAGCAAGTGTAATTCAAATGTATCGTATGTTTCATGGAACAAATTTAATTGTTCAGTTGATGTGGTTAAGTCATAAGCCTCTGATTTATTTTAAATTAAATTGTGCTTAAGTTTTATAGAAACAATTGAGTTTCTTATATTTTGGCATTAAGGGATCAGGCTGGGTAAATCGCTGCATTCATATTCTTAGAGCCTTGTTCAAGGCAAGTATTAAAAACACTTTCACTAGTTTTGGGGATTGATAGGCAAATAGATGTACTTGTAATGACTCTTGCTCACCTGTGATGTTAGCCTTGATCTTTAACATCTATATGTCTCAGTACCTTCTCTAGCATTCAGTCAGCCTGCTCATCATCTATCAGAAGCATATGGTGTACCAAACATTGTAGTGGATGTGTGGATGTTCAAGGTAAAAAAAAATAGTTCCTGTCCTCAGGAAGCTCATGGTTTCTTTGAAAAATAATTCAGTGTACATATTGAATTTCACTGCTTATATGTGTTTTCCTTTAGAGAAGGAGATGGTTTCTAAAACTGATTATGCATTGCCTTCCCTTTTGGGAAGTGTTCTAAAGGAAGCCATGACTGCCAGGCAGTGTTGGGATTGAATGTTTAATCAAGGACATATATTAATGATTAATCATTAAGCATCTAGTTTGGTACTGATTTAGTACCTGTTCTCCATGAATGTTCAGAACTGAGATTTTTCTTGAGTTCCTTAGAATGGATTTAGAAACCTGCAGGCATGAGCTGAGGTTTTTGATTTGGTTCAAGGTCCAGAAATGGAGGTACTTTTTCGAGTTTTGCAGGGTTGTGTAAAGTTGGTTCTGTGCCCCCTCTGCATGGTATAATACTGCAAACGTGGAGCCTGGAAGAGAAGAAAACCAGCTAATACACCGTGAAACGATTCTAAGCTAAATTTCATAGGATCTCAAATGAAAAAATTAATAAGAAAAAGTCTTGGAGAGTTAGCAGTGATATTGGATCACAAGGTCATTCTGTGTCATCCCTCCCTGTATTAGTGAAGATGTGATTTCTTATGTTCAGATAAGTTTAAACTCACAAGTAGTATTTATGCTCCTGATATAACTCCAGAGCCTCTAATATGCAACAAAGTAGAATGACTAGCAAGTGTAATTCAAATGTATCGTATGTTTCATGGAACAAATTTAATTGTTCAGTTGATGTGGTTAAGTCATAAGCCTCTGATTTATTTTAAATTAAATTGTGCTTAAGTTTTATAGAAACAATTGAGTTTCTTATATTTTGGCATTAAGGGATCAGGCTGGGTAAATCGCTGCATTCATATTCTTAGAGCCTTGTTCAAGGCAAGTATTAAAAACACTTTCACTAGTTTTGGGGATTGATAGGCAAATAGATGTACTTGTAATGACTCTTGCTCACCTGTGATGTTAGCCTTGATCTTTAACATCTATATGTCTCAGTACCTTCTCTAGCATTCAGTCAGCCTGCTCATCATCTATCAGAAGCATATGGTGTACCAAACATTGTAGTGGATGTGTGGATGTTCAAGGTAAAAAAAAATAGTTCCTGTCCTCAGGAAGCTCATGGTTTCTTTGAAAAATAATTCAGTGTACATATTGAATTTCACTGCTTATATGTGTTTTCCTTTAGAGAAGGAGATGGTTTCTAAAACTGATTATGCATTGCCTTCCCTTTTGGGAAGTGTTCTAAAGGAAGCCATGACTGCCAGGCAGTGTTGGGATTGAATGTTTAATCAAGGACATATATTAATGATTAATCATTAAGCATCTAGTTTGGTACTGATTTAGTACCTGTTCTCCATGAATGTTCAGAACTGAGATTTTTCTTGAGTTCCTTAGAATGGATTTAGAAACCTGCAGGCATGAGCTGAGGTTTTTGATTTGGTTCAAGGTCCAGAAATGGAGGTACTTTTTCGAGTTTTTGCAGGGTTGTGTAAAGTTGGTTCTGTGCCCCCTCTGCATGGTATAATACTGCAAACGTGGAGCCTGGAAGAGAAGAAAACCAGCTAATACACCGTGAAACAGACAACAGCAATGTCAAACTTAGGGGGATGTCTGTCAAGGTTGATCAGTGTCTTGGTCCACTTGGGTTGCTAGAATAAAATACCACAGATTGGGTGGTTTATAAACAACCGGAATTTATATCTCACAGTCTGGAAGTCCAAGATCATGGCACTAGCATAGGCATACTCTGGTAAAAGTCCTCTTCCTGGTTCATCGCCAGCACCATCTTGTGGTGTCCTCACATGGTGGAAGGGGTCTGGGGTCTTTCTGGAGATTCTTTTATAAGGTGCTAATGCTTTCATGAGGGCTCCTTCTTCATGGCTTAGGTATTTCCAAAAGGCCCCACCTCCTAATGCCACTATCTTTGAGGTTAGGATTTCAACTTAGGAATTTTGGGGAACATAAACATTTAACCCACAGCTGTCAGGCACTCCCGTGTCCAGACTGATCCCAAGTCATCCTGAAGGGACGGGTCTTTGTGATCAAGGAATCAGCAGGTGTTGGGAGTTCATGTCTTGGGGGTACTAAAGGGTATTTCTTATTTCTCTCAGCACACATGTCTGGAGTGTGGTGTGTGTGTGTGTGTGTGTGTGTGTGTGTGTGTGTCTTGATATGTAAGACATCATGACACAAAACTTAAAAAAAACCTAATGAGAAAGCTCTATCTCGGAAACGTTTCAAAGGCAGAGAAAAATGCTTTCCCTTGAATAATAGCAAAGTATTTTGAGAGAAAGCATTCAGATTTTTGAAAGGACTTAATGTTTTCTCAAAATATCTGGATTTATGTATGGATTTGACCCTATCTTTCTGTTATCTCTTTATCTCATGGAATTTGATCCACATACATACGTGAATCTGATCCAGTTGTTTTGGCCTTGAAATAGCTACCTGCTACACTCCCACATGTTGAAGAGTAAAAGATTAGGCATGATTATAACTTGGCATTTCATTTCATAGGATATAGTTGATGAGTCTTGAACAGTTTAGGAGGAATGAGTCTTTCTGGGTCAGATGTTCCTTCTGAGACAAGTATATTTTACATTTTTACCTACATTTTCTCAGGGTCAGAACTGTGTCATCACTCATTGTGGTTCACTTATGGGAGTTTGTTGGGGTAACATCTTTCACCTACTCTGTCTCATTCTTCCTTGCCTTGGTCAATTGGTTTCAAGGTTGATCTCCACTTGGGTTGCTAGAATAAAATACCACAGATTGGGTGGTTTATAAACAACCGGAATTTATATCTCACAGTCTGGAAGTCCAAGATCATGGCACTAGCATAGGCATACTCTGGTAAAAGTCCTCTTCCTGGTTCATCGCCAGCACCATCTTGTGGTGTCCTCACATGGTGGAAGGGGTCTGGGGTCTTTCTGGAGATTCTTTTATAAGGTGCTAATGCTTTCATGAGGGCTCCTTCTTCATGGCTTAGGTATTTCCAAAAGGCCCCACCTCCTAATGCCACTATCTTTGAGGTTAGGATTTCAACTTAGGAATTTTGGGGAACATAAACATTTAACCCACAGCTGTCAGGCACTCCCGTGTCCAGACTGATCCCAAGTCATCCTGAAGGGACGGGTCTTTGTGATCAAGGAATCTGCAGGTGTTGGGAGTTCATGTTTTGGGGGGTACTAAAGGGTATTTCTTATTTCTCTCAGCACACATGTCTGGAGTGTGGTGTGTGTGTGTGTGTGTGTGTGTGTGTGTGTGTGTCTTGATATGTAAGACATCATGACACAAAACTTAAAAAAAACCTAATGAGAAAGCTCTATCTCGGAAACGTTTCAAAGGCAGAGAAAAATGCTTTCCCTTGAATAATAGCAAAGTATTTTGAGAGAAAGCATTCAGATTTTTGAAAGGACTTAATGTTTTCTCAAAATATCTGGATTTATGTATGGATTTGACCCTATCTTTCTGTTATCTCTTTATCTCATGGAATTTGATCCACATACATACGTGAATCTGATCCAGTTGTTTTGGCCTTGAAATAGCTACCTGCTACACTCCCACATGTTGAAGAGTAAAAGATTAGGCATGATTATAACTTGGCATTTCATTTCATAGGATATAGTTGATGAGTCTTGAACAGTTTAGGAGGGGAATGAGTCTTTCTGGGTCAGATGTTCCTTCTGAGACAAGTATATTTTACATTTTTACCTACATTTTCTCAGGGTCAGAACTGTGTCATCACTCATTGTGGTTCACTTATGGGAGTTTGTTGGGGGGTAACATCTTTCACCTACTCTGTCTCATTCTTCCTTGCCTTCTCTGAGCCCATGTTCCAGGAGAACTTCTACACTGGACTCATATTTCCTGAAATCACGTTTCAAAATACAATTAAAAAGAAAAAAAAAGCATCTCATTTCCATCTCACTTTTCTGAACCTGATTTCTTCTTTGATACGATAAATACATTAATGCCTTCCTGCTGACACTCAGATCCATTTGTGGGACTAAGTTTAGGGCACTTGGCACAAGCAGATGTTCAACAAATGTTCCACCCCTTCCCCGTATTTGTGTCAGGGATACAAGGATGGGTAAGACATAGTTTCTGCTTTCAAGGACCTTGAAGCCTAGTGGGAAAGAAAAACAGGTAAATAAATAGAGCCAATGAGACCTTGGAGTCAAGGTGCTTAGAGAGTAAGGAGGCAGTGACTGAAGGCCTCTGTGTTCTCAGCCAACCTGAATGACCCATGTCAGCCATGGTATTTGCACAGGTATAATTGAATGTTCACTCAAAAGACCTAAAGTTATTGGTAACCTGTGAAATTCATTGCAATGGTGAAAGCTATTAATGTGTACACTGAGTAGAAAATGACTTTAGCAATGGGACTGGGTTAGTTTGCTGGGCTGCCAGAATCGAGTGCCACAAATGGGTAGCTTAAACATTAGAAATTTTTTAAAAGCTTTTATTTTATATTGAAGGATAGTTGATTAACAAGGTTGTGATAGTTTCAGGTGGACAGCAAAAGGACTCAGCCATACATATGCATGTATGGATTTGACCCTATCTTTCTGTTATCTCTTTATCTCATGGAATTTGATCCACATACATACGTGAATCTGATCCAGTTGTTTTGGCCTTGAAATAGCTACCTGCTACACTCCCACATGTTGAAGAGTAAAAGATTAGGCATGATTATAACTTGGCATTTCATTTCATAGGATATAGTTGATGAGTCTTGAACAGTTTAGGAGGGGAATGAGTCTTTCTGGGTCAGATGTTCCTTCTGAGACAAGTATATTTTACATTTTTACCTACATTTTCTCAGGGTCAGAACTGTGTCATCACTCATTGTGGTTCACTTATGGGAGTTTGTTGGGGGGTAACATCTTTCACCTACTCTGTCTCATTCTTCCTTGCCTTCTCTGAGCCCATGTTCCAGGAGAACTTCTACACTGGACTCATATTTCCTGAAATCACGTTTCAAAATACAATTAAAAAGAAAAAAAAAGCATCTCATTTCCATCTCACTTTTCTGAACCTGATTTCTTCTTTGATACGATAAATACATTAATGCCTTCCTGCTGACACTCAGATCCATTTGTGGGACTAAGTTTAGGGCACTTGGCACAAGCAGATGTTCAACAAATGTTCCACCCTTCCCGTATTTGTGTCAGGGATACAAGGATGGGTAAGACATAGTTTCTGCTTTCAAGGACCTTGAAGCCTAGTGGGAAAGAAAAACAGGTAAATAAATAGAGCCAATGAGACCTTGGAGTCAAGGTGCTTAGAGAGTAAGGAGGCAGTGACTGAAGGCCTCTGTGTTCTCAGCCAACCTGAATGACCCATGTCAGCCATGGTATTTGCACAGGTATAATTGAATGTTCACTCAAAAGACCTAAAGTTATTGGTAACCTGTGAAATTCATTGCAATGGTGAAAGCTATTAATGTGTACACTGAGTAGAAAATGACTTTAGCAATGGGACTGGGTTAGTTTGCTGGGCTGCCAGAATCGAGTGCCACAAATGGGTAGCTTAAACATTAGAAATTTTTTAAAAGCTTTTATTTTATATTGAAGGATAGTTGATTAACAAGGTTGTGATAGTTTCAGGTGGACAGCAAAAGGACTCAGCCATACATATGCATGTATCCATTCTCCCCCAAACTCCTCTCCCATACAGGCTGCCACACAGCATTGAGCAGAGTTCCCTGAGCTATACAGTAGGATCTTGCTGGTTATTCATTAAATAGTAGATTTTATTGTCTCACTGTTTTGGAAGCTAGAAGTCTGAAATCAAAGTGTTGGCAGGATGGTTCCTTATGAAGGCTAGAATAGGAACCATCCCTCACCTCTCTCCTAGGTGCCAGAAGTCAGGCTTTCCTTGGCTTCATTTGAATCACTCAGATCTCTGGTTTCATCTTCACATGGCATTCTTTTGGGGGGCCTCTCTGTCTCTTCACATGGTATTCTATCAATAAGGATATCAGACATACTGGATTAGAGGTCTACCCTCTTCTCATATGACCTTGTATTAATTTAACTCATTATATCTGCAACAGCTCTAGTTTAAATAAAGTCACCTGTCAGGTCCTGTGAGTGAGGACTTTAACATGGAAACTTTAGTTTAGTTTAGTGAAAGTCACTCATTTCTTGTCTGACTCTTTGAGACTTTATGGACTGTATCCTGCCAGGCTCCTCTGTCCATGGAATTTTCCAGGCAAGAATATTGAATCAGGTAGTCATTCCCTTCTCCAGGGGATCTTCCCAACCCAGGAATTGAGCCAGGGTCTCCTTCATTGCAGACAGATTCTTTACCAGCTGAACTACCAGGGAAGCGCAAAGAATATGTGGGACACAGTTCAATCTATAACAGTTTCTTTATTTTTCCAAAATACAAAGCGGAGCAGTTGATCAGCATTTCTCCCAAGTGCAGCCAAGCCACTGGAAAGGATTTGCACAGGTATAATTGAATGTTCACTCAAAAGACCTAAAGTTATTGGTAACCTGTGAAATTCATTGCAATGGTGAAAGCTATTAATGTGTACACTGAGTAGAAAATGACTTTAGCAATGGGACTGGGTTAGTTTGCTGGGCTGCCAGAATCGAGTGCCACAAATGGGTAGCTTAAACATTAGAAATTTTTTAAAAGCTTTTATTTTATATTGAAGGATAGTTGATTAACAAGGTTGTGATAGTTTCAGGTGGACAGCAAAAGGACTCAGCCATACATATGCATGTATCCATTCTCCCCCAAACTCCTCTCCCATACAGGCTGCCACACAGCATTGAGCAGAGTTCCCTGAGCTATACAGTAGGATCTTGCTGGTTATTCATTAAATAGTAGATTTTATTGTCTCACTGTTTTGGAAGCTAGAAGTCTGAAATCAAAGTGTTGGCAGGATGGTTCCTTATGAAGGCTAGAATAGGAACCATCCCTCACCTCTCTCCTAGGTGCCAGAAGTCAGGCTTTCCTTGGCTTCATTTGAATCACTCAGATCTCTGGTTTCATCTTCACATGGCATTCTTTTGGGGGGCCTCTCTGTCTCTTCACATGGTATTCTATCAATAAGGATATCAGACATACTGGATTAGAGGTCTACCCTCTTCTCATATGACCTTGTATTAATTTAACTCATTATATCTGCAACAGCTCTAGTTTAAATAAAGTCACCTGTCAGGTCCTGTGAGTGAGGACTTTAACATGGAAACTTTAGTTTAGTTTAGTGAAAGTCACTCATTTCTTGTCTGACTCTTTGAGACTTTATGGACTGTATCCTGCCAGGCTCCTCTGTCCATGGAATTTTCCAGGCAAGAATATTGAATCAGGTAGTCATTCCCTTCTCCAGGGGATCTTCCCAACCCAGGAATTGAGCCAGGGTCTCCTTCATTGCAGACAGATTCTTTACCAGCTGAACTACCAGGGAAGCGCAAAGAATATGTGGGACACAGTTCAATCTATAACAGTTTCTTTATTTTTCCAAAATACAAAGCGGAGCAGTTGATCAGCATTTCTCCCAAGTGCAGCAGCCACTGGAAAGGTTCACATATGATCATTTCAAGAAAAATGGAAGAGCAGGTATTGGGAGGAAAAGGAAGGACCCAGGATTCATTGGGTGTTTGCTATAGTCTAAATAGTATTAGCTTCTTGTCCAAGTTATTTTCTTGAATGTAATTTGATTCACATTAAAACATATTTATAAGGTCATCTCTATGTTGCAGATGTAGAAACTGAGGTTCAAAAACATAGAATCACCACCCTGAGTTGGGAGCCAGAAAAGAGTAGAGCTGGGATTTGACAGTTAATAGGTTGAGTGCCAGAAAGTATGTTCTTTGCCTTTTATCTGATGTCCTCCCAAGAGTAGCTGTGATGATGAATGTAAGGTTATGGTAGCCAAAGATCCTAGAACACCTTCCAATAAAAATTGTCTATCCCCAGGTGGAATAACTTTATAAGCTATTTGGTAATATTTTAAAATTTAAAATGGTAGCAGATACCTCTATATTCTCTCATTCTTGGAAAGATCCTTTTATGGGCTAATAGAAACTCATTAATATACATTTCCGCTCAAAGAATGTACAACTGCCTACATTTTCTTACTCCACTCATCAGCATGTTAACCAGCATGGGCAAGAGCTGTGTCCACAGTAGGGAATCATCAGGAGAGACTCTGGTGATGGTTCATAGGGAAACTTGGAACCTCGAAAATTTGACTTTCTTCTGTTTGGCACGCAACATCCTCAACTTCTCCCCTACTCCCCTTTTTTTCTCCTGTATTCTTGTCCCACTACATCCATGTCATGAAAATGGCTACTGAAATAAATTAGTTTAATTTGTGAAATCACGTTACGGTTTTCTCTGCTCACGCCAGTTTGCCCAGATTAGCCCAGGCAGATGGTGGTGGAGTTTCATTGCTGGTGAGAAAAGGGGCCGTTTCCAGAGCTGAAGAACAAGTGTGGGAGAAATGTTGTGGATGCCAGAAAGCTGTGTGCTTGAGTTTTGGGGCCAATGATAGCAGTGCTGTGCATCAGGACGACTCTGCCTTCTGAACTGAGGGCTTCCTGAGAGCTAGAAGCAGCTGGTTCTGAGAAAAGATGGCTTGCAAAGAATCAGAGGCATTATGAGTCTTAAATTATTTAAGTTCCTCCTGTGGCAGCGGACTGTAATTGCTTCCTATTTCTGTAAATATTAGCAGCTGTGAGCCTTTCTAGTCAGGAGCTAAAACAGCGCATAGTGTATCATACTTAAACTCTGGAATATTGTTAAATATCTGACCTTGGGCTGTCAAAGCATACTCATTACCCACACTAGCGGTTATGCAGGGGAGCTGTTGACACTCTGAACTGGTATATTATTTTCAGCCTGGTCTGTAATAACCTCGATAGATGGGGAATTGGCAAAGGGAATTGCAAGTCACCAAGTAGCAATGTCATGATCCATTTCCTCGGGGGAGGTCACCTCTGTGCCTGCTGCCTTTTAGTTGTTTTTATCCTCCCAAGAGTACTATGGAAAGGGCCAAAGATTCCCAATAAAATTGTCTATCCCCAGGTGGAATATTTTAAAATTTAAATTTTGGTAGCAGATACCTCTATATTCTCTCATTCTTGGAAAGATCCTTTTATGGGCTAATAGAAACTCATTAATATACATTTCCGCTCAAAGAATGTACAACTGCCTACATTTTCTTACTCCACTCATCAGCATGTTAACCAGCATGGGCAAGAGCTGTGTCCACAGTAGGGAATCATCAGGAGAGACTCTGGTGATGGTTCATAGGGAAACTTGGAACCTCGAAAATTTGACTTTCTTCTGTTTGGCACGCAACATCCTCAACTTCTCCCCTACTCCCCTTTTTTTCTCCTGTATTCTTGTCCCACTACATCCATGTCATGAAAATGGCTACTGAAATAAATTAGTTTAATTTGTGAAATCACGTTACGGTTTTCTCTGCTCACGCCAGTTTGCCCAGATTAGCCCAGGCAGATGGTGGTGGAGTTTCATTGCTGGTGAGAAAAGGGGCCGTTTCCAGAGCTGAAGAACAAGTGTGGGAGAAATGTTGTGGATGCCAGAAAGCTGTGTGCTTGAGTTTTGGGGCCAATGATAGCAGTGCTGTGCATCAGGACGACTCTGCCTTCTGAACTGAGGGCTTCCTGAGAGCTAGAAGCAGCTGGTTCTGAGAAAAGATGGCTTGCAAAGAATCAGAGGCATTATGAGTCTTAAATTATTTAAGTTCCTCCTGTGGCAGCGGACTGTAATTGCTTCCTATTTCTGTAAATATTAGCAGCTGTGAGCCTTTCTAGTCAGGAGCTAAAACAGCGCATAGTGTATCATACTTAAACTCTGGAATATTGTTAAATATCTGACCTTGGGCTGTCAAAGCATACTCATTACCCACACTAGCGGTTATGCAGGGGAGCTGTTGACACTCTGAACTGGTATATTATTTTCAGCCTGGTCTGTAATAACCTCGATAGATGGGGAATTGGCAAAGGGAATTGCAAGTCACCAAGTAGCAATGTCATGATCCATTTCCTCGGGGGAGGTCACCTCTGTGCCTGCTGCCTTTTAGTTGTTTTTACAGCAGTGACTCCACCTACAGCTGTCATGGCAAATCCCTTATCAAACTGGCAACAACTTGAAATAGGACTAGTTTTTGAACGAGCTTTTCCCTCTTTAGTCTCAGTCGATTTCTTAGCCTTCTGTTCGGTGATTTAATCCTACTGAATTTTTTTTTTTTTTTTTTGAGCCTTCAGACTCATTGTATTCTCATTGTCTTTTGCTTTTGACCTATCCTGAGTTTTCTATCTGGAACTCTGCATGTCCTGTAGTACCTCTGTACTGATGGCTTCTACTTATTCTGTGGATGATGCCTGCTTTTGGAAGTTCTTCTGGGCTACTTAGGTCTTCTTTGCCATCTCTTAGGTGTAGGCATGTTGCCCTAGGAGCACACAGCATATTGGATTGTAGTAACGTACAGGTTTTCATCTGCCATTGTATAGAGAGCTCTTGCAGGATAAGAAATGTGTCAGTCCTATTTGTGGGTTTAGTTGCAGGGTCTTTGTAGAGCCTGGTGCATAAAAAGGGATTGACAAGTGTTTGTTGAGTTGAATTCGTACTCCTATATCTCGTATTGTTGGTGTATAATACCTGTGGGCTTAGTCCTCAGGAGTGTTGCCTGCCTAGGAAATCTGTGTATGCGACAGAATCTCAGATGTCTTCAGATGGCCACTTTCCTTCTTTCCTGTTAACATATTTCTCTGGCATTGGCCTAACCCTGTTATTTTAGTTCCATCCTTTTTTTTGCCAGTGATTGGTCTCAAGGTGGGCACGTGATCCACTTCTGGCCAATAAGGCATATGAGGTATGCTGAAGGTTTGGGGAATGATTTCTCTTTTTATTAATAGAGTTGTGTGAGAAGGAGCCATTTGTATCCTTCTCCTTCTTTTTACTTGGATGCTTTCACAGAAAATGAGAAGAAATGCTGCAACCATAAGGAATAGTGATCATACTTAAACTCTGGAATATTGTTAAATATCTGACCTTGGGCTGTCAAAGCATACTCATTACCCACACTAGCGGTTATGCAGGGGAGCTGTTGACACTCTGAACTGGTATATTATTTTCAGCCTGGTCTGTAATAACCTCGATAGATGGGGAATTGGCAAAGGGAATTGCAAGTCACCAAGTAGCAATGTCATGATCCATTTCCTCGGGGGAGGTCACCTCTGTGCCTGCTGCCTTTTAGTTGTTTTTACAGCAGTGACTCCACCTACAGCTGTCATGGCAAATCCCTTATCAAACTGGCAACAACTTGAAATAGGACTAGTTTTTGAACGAGCTTTTCCCTCTTTAGTCTCAGTCGATTTCTTAGCCTTCTGTTCGGTGATTTAATCCTACTGAATTTTTTTTTTTTTTTTTTGAGCCTTCAGACTCATTGTATTCTCATTGTCTTTTGCTTTTGACCTATCCTGAGTTTTCTATCTGGAACTCTGCATGTCCTGTAGTACCTCTGTACTGATGGCTTCTACTTATTCTGTGGATGATGCCTGCTTTTGGAAGTTCTTCTGGGCTACTTAGGTCTTCTTTGCCATCTCTTAGGTGTAGGCATGTTGCCCTAGGAGCACACAGCATATTGGATTGTAGTAACGTACAGGTTTTCATCTGCCATTGTATAGAGAGCTCTTGCAGGATAAGAAATGTGTCAGTCCTATTTGTGGGTTTAGTTGCAGGGTCTTTGTAGAGCCTGGTGCATAAAAAGGGATTGACAAGTGTTTGTTGAGTTGAATTCGTACTCCTATATCTCGTATTGTTGGTGTATAATACCTGTGGGCTTAGTCCTCAGGAGTGTTGCCTGCCTAGGAAATCTGTGTATGCGACAGAATCTCAGATGTCTTCAGATGGCCACTTTCCTTCTTTCCTGTTAACATATTTCTCTGGCATTGGCCTAACCCTGTTATTTTAGTTCCATCCTTTTTTTTGCCAGTGATTGGTCTCAAGGTGGGCACGTGATCCACTTCTGGCCAATAAGGCATATGAGGTATGCTGAAGGTTTGGGGAATGATTTCTCTTTTTATTAATAGAGTTGTGTGAGAAGGGAGCCATTTGTATCCTTCTCCCTTCTTTTTTACTTGGATGCTTTCACAGAAAATGAGAAGAAATGCTGCAACCATAAGGAAGTAAGCCCCTAAAGGAAAACAACACATGAACACGGGCAGGTAGAAGGTTTTTAAGTCCTCAGTGGTGTTGTTGAGTCATCAGAATCAATCCTGAGACAATCTACCTCTGGCTTTTTGTAAAGTAAACAATACAACTGTCTTCTGATTCATGCAACTCTTTTCTAGTTGTTATATTACCTTCAGCTGAAATTGTCCTAACTGCAATAGATACCAGGAAAAGAAGGTGTGTGCATAGATCTTGAGTGCTCATTTCAAAAAAGTTGCCTCTGCCACACAATGAGAGAAGACAACAAAGACATTATACTGGGCTTGAGGTTAAGACAATTTAGTTCACCTCAGTCTTTCTTGTGTAATCTCGAGCAAGTCACTTATCTCTCTTATTTTCGAGTCAGGCAATCATTTATCCAACAACAACAAAAATAAGTATTTGGTTGTCACCTGTCAATTATATACTATCTAAGGTATTTATTTGGAAGACAAAGTAGTAGAACTAGATGACTTTATTTGTGAAAATAATTCACCTTTTATATTTATGTCTTTGAAAAGAGTTTGAACGAACTACAAGTCTATAAAAATCCTGTACAGCTTCCTTCCAAAATCTGCCTTGATTCCAATTATGTTTACCATTGGCATTTCTTCTCATCCAAATTTCCTGCAGATCCTTGTCTGATAGAATTTTTTTTTAAAAAAACAACAAAACCCACAAAGCATCTGTCTCTGGCAAGCATGCTTGTGAGTCACATCTCCTCCTCTGCAAAGTAAAATCTCATGAAACCAGCTGATTAAAAGTACATAAAGAGAAGGCAGTCTGTTAAATTTATCTTAGGTCCAGCCCCCTACTTTCCAGTCCACGTGCACTTATTCATTCAGTTGCCAGGTCTTGGCAGGTACAATCTACTTAGGTAACCCTGCCCTGGTTCACCTCTCGAATTTCCTGGCTAGAGAAAAAGGCTATTCATCTGTTATCAGGGGGTATTAAAGCCACTGCTGATAAGATTCAGTAGATGATTTTGAACTGGTTCATCATTGTCTGGCCTTAATTAGGACAGGGCTCTTGATTCAGACTACCATGATCCTTCAAGTTGTGTGTCTGTAGTAATCTTTAATCCTGGTGCTGGCGGTGATGGGGTGGAATTATCATTGTACCAGGATGTTAGATGGGGAATAATCCATGCTTGATGAGAGCACTGGGCAATGTCCAGAGGAGAAAGAATCATCTCTCCAAATGGGACAGCAGATGATGAAGAACCAACTGGTACTTGTATGTTTTATGACATTGGTTTGGCTGCTGAGAGTAAGCAGTTGGGTTTATATAGTAGGTCTGTGGTGTGGGGACCCAGCACCTTCTTTGTACTTTTTCTTCCATGATTAGCTTCTTGGTCCATAATAGGTGCTTTTTCCCCTACCACTATGTCTGAATTCCAGCAAGTAAGAGGAAAGAAAGAACTATAGAATTGCATGTGCCTTATTTTTAAGGGCGTGACCAGAATGTTGTACAAGGAACTTCTGCTCATATCTTGTATTGGTTAATACCTTGTCACATACCAGGTCTAGCTTTTTTCATTTTTTATTGGTGGATACTTTTTTGCTCTATTCTGTTGGCCTCTACCATGTATCAACACGTCCAGCTTGAAGGAAGGCTGAGAAATGTAGTCCTTAACCTTGTAGCTATACACACAGATAAAACTTATATTATTATAGAAAAATAGATATAGAAAAAGAGACAAGAAACTCGGGATCTTTGTAGGATAGCAATGTGAGTAGTGTTTTTGTGGGCCCCAGCATCTGAATTTTTTAAAAGTTATTTATTTTTGTCTGTGCTGGGTTTTTGTATTTGCATGGGCTTTTCTCTAGCTGCAGCAAGCAGGGGCTACTCTCTAGTTGTGGTGCATGCAGTCCTCACTGTGGAGGCTTCTCTTGTGATATCAGTAGTTGCATCTCTGGGGCTCTTAGAGCACAGATTTCAATAGTTGTGGTGCACAGATTTAGTTGCTCTGCAGGACATGGGATCTTCCCAGATCAGGGATTGACTCCATTTCCTGGCTAGAGAAAAAGGCTATTCATCTGTTATCAGGGGGTATTAAAGCCACTGCTGATAAGATTCAGTAGATGATTTTGAACTGGTTCATCATTGTCTGGCCTTAATTAGGACAGGGCTCTTGATTCAGACTACCATGATCCTTCAAGTTGTGTGTCTGTAGTAATCTTTAATCCTGGTGCTGGCGGTGATGGGGTGGAATTATCATTGTACCAGGATGTTAGATGGGGAATAATCCATGCTTGATGAGAGCACTGGGCAATGTCCAGAGGAGAAAGAATCATCTCTCCAAATGGGACAGCAGATGATGAAGAACCAACTGGTACTTGTATGTTTTATGACATTGGTTTGGCTGCTGAGAGTAAGCAGTTGGGTTTATATAGTAGGTCTGTGGTGTGGGGACCCAGCACCTTCTTTGTACTTTTTCTTCCATGATTAGCTTCTTGGTCCATAATAGGTGCTTTTTCCCCTACCACTATGTCTGAATTCCAGCAAGTAAGAGGAAAGAAAGAACTATAGAATTGCATGTGCCTTATTTTTAAGGGCGTGACCAGAATGTTGTACAAGGAACTTCTGCTCATATCTTGTATTGGTTAATACCTTGTCACATACCAGGTCTAGCTTTTTTCATTTTTTATTGGTGGATACTTTTTTGCTCTATTCTGTTGGCCTCTACCATGTATCAACACGTCCAGCTTGAAGGAAGGCTGAGAAATGTAGTCCTTAACCTTGTAGCTATACACACAGATAAAACTTATATTATTATAGAAAAATAGATATAGAAAAAGAGACAAGAAACTCGGGATCTTTGTAGGATAGCAATGTGAGTAGTGTTTTTGTGGGCCCCAGCATCTGAATTTTTTAAAAGTTATTTATTTTTGTCTGTGCTGGGTTTTTGTATTTGCATGGGCTTTTCTCTAGCTGCAGCAAGCAGGGGCTACTCTCTAGTTGTGGTGCATGCAGTCCTCACTGTGGAGGCTTCTCTTGTGATATCAGTAGTTGCATCTCTGGGGCTCTTAGAGCACAGATTTCAATAGTTGTGGTGCACAGATTTAGTTGCTCTGCAGGACATGGGATCTTCCCAGATCAGGGATTGAACTTGTGTCTCCTGCATTGGCAGATGGATTCTTTACCACTGAGTCACCAGAGAAAGCCTTTAATTTTTTATGGAATGGTCCTGACTGTAGCCAAGGTGCTAGTTTCCTCGTCATACTTCCTTCTTTATGTTCTTGCTTTTTCTCCCAATTTGTTTCTAGCTGCTGGGAGTGGAAAAGCATGTTTTATAACAGGATTTCTCGGTTCTGGGCTTAGGTCAATGAGATTTCCTATGAGTTAAGTAGGATTCACAGTTGCTCTGTTTTTACAAACTGGAGAAGAAGATTGACACCTAAATGTATACCTTCAGAATATAAGTCTTCCCCATCTTTTCCCCAGATATGCAGTAGAGCCCTTTGCTTCTGTAGGAGAGAGCAGATCCCCAGGTCCAGTGGGGAATGCATGAGACAGAGACATTTTAGAGGCAGCTTTTTTTTTTTTTTTGGCCTAGTGAGAGTGTGTTCTCTAGGAATGCTTCACCTTAAGGAAATCCAAGTAAATGGATTTCAATCTCAGTTTAAGATTTGTAAAAGCATCACGAAACTAGCTCATTGCATATTCTCCAGACTCTTCTACTCTACCTGAAATCTAAGGAGAAATGACATATTATCTGTTTCCTGACAACAAGATCTAGGGATATCCTTCCAAAGAACAGTTATTGACTTGTGCTTTATTTTGTCCTTTTAAGAAATCGACTACTGGGGAATTTAAAAGTTGTAATACCTCATCCTTGAGGGATTTACGGTCTTTCTGTCCATTATTTTGGCCATGAATTGGTGACATTTGCTCATTCCCCAATGAATCTCCAACATGGCCTTATAAAGTTCTTTGAGCAGAGAACTACTAGTCTATGGGTTTCTGTAGTGAGTGAAGGGAAATCTTGAGCCATCCTCCTATAGTGCTGTATGTATAACTAATAGTTTAAAAAGTGAACAGTTTATTTGGTGGCTTAGTTTTTTTTAGGGGAAGGAAGCGATTGATAGGGTTTTATTTTCTTATTGCATAAATTCATGAGACTTTTTTTTATGGTAGAAACACGAGGAATATCAGGAATAAGTTGGCGTAAGGTGGGAAATGAACAATGGGAAGTGCCTCCCATTACCTTACAATGTTCTCTCATTTTTTTGGTTCTGGGCAGGTAAGGAAATGCTGTCTCAGAATCCAGTGTTAGCACCCTCTCTTCTAAAGTTGCACCAGGCTTCTGATTTCTACCATCCTCTTCCATGTGAACAATACTTGTGTCCTATGTCTCACATCTTCAGAGGTCAGTTCTCTGCTAGGTGAAGGGCTGGTTGATCTAAAGATACTCAAATTGTGGGAACATCAGGCACTTAGGTAGTTAAGCTGAATAAATATTTTATGGCAGATTTTTCTGCATTCCTTATGAGTTTATGCTTGTTTAATTTCAGAACTCACTTGGAATTGTTGTTGATGTTTAGTCACTTGGTTGTGTTCAACTCTTTTGCAGCCCCATGGCATGTAGCCCTCCCTGCTCCTCTGTCTATGGGACTTCCCACGCAAGAATATTGGAGTGGATTGCCATTTCCTTCTCCAAGGGGTCTTCCTGACCCAGAGATCAAGCTCACAGCTTCTGCCTTGGCAGGTGGGCTCTTTACCACTGAGCCACCGGGGAAACCCCATGGGATAAAATAACTCGAAAGTTAAATGTTTCATGTGAGTGAAGAACTGAAAGAAACTTGAAGTGCAAGTTCATGAGCCTGTGAAAGTTTTTCACCTCTCCTTTCAGTCTGGTATTTTAGGAATATCTCTACCTATGAATTTACATTCTGTCTCTCCATCTATCTGTCATTTATCTATGGGAGGTTTCTCTACGCATGCTGCCTACAACTTTGCTTTATCCATTTAAATAAAGTATATAGAAAGGGTGAAGGGGTGAAGACACTTGACTACTAAAGTGAGCTTGGTGTCAGATTTATCAGTCTGTTTTGTCCCTGTGAGACAAGTGATTTTTTTGGAGAGTCAGAGCATCTTTTCAAGAGAAATCTGAACACAACCTTGTCCAACTTCTTATTTTACACATGATGGAATTTTGAGGTCAAGAGATAAACGACTTGCTTAAGGCCACACAAATAAATTGCTCTGTTTCTTTACTTTTCAGAAAGTAAACTGTTTATTGAAAAAAAAGTACACACACTCAGAAGTACCAAATTTTTCCCAAAAGGGCTAGATCTGAGTAACTAGCTTAGAGACTGAGCGTAAATACCATCAAGCACTTCAAAAATCTCCTTTGTGTTCCTTCCCTAGTCACTACTCTTTCTTCCACTCCCAGAGGTTATTACTATTCGATTTAAAACATAACTTAATGTTTTGAATTTTATGTAAATTCAACCACACAGTATCTGTTCTGTTTGGGGGCCTGGCTCTTTCATTTAATGTGATGTTTATGAAATTAATTCATTTTTCATGTTGCAATAGTCTGTCCATTTGCATTGCAATACTTTATTCCAGTGTGTGATGAGAACACAATTTCACTGTTTTCCTACTGTTTTGTTTTTAATGACTAGAGATTCCTAGTGTTGATTTTCTGTCCATCTCAATAGTTTTGCTTCCGGACAAGGGTATTTTCTCAAAATCAGCTTACAAGGTAGCTGTCTGAGGCTGAATCTTTAAATATAGCAACCAGGAAACAAAAAAACATACTACCTCTGATTATTTGCTAGTGTAATCCCTACTCTTCTTTTGCCTGACTTTCTATGACTATTGATACACCAGTTGAGCAAGAGTCCGTTGATGTTTCTTCTTTTATATTCTGCATTATGGCCTTTTGCTAGTGAGAACTGATTTACAATTTGGGTTTTGAACGATTCATGTTAAAATGGTTTCTCTAGAGGAGTGACTTTCCTTGTTCATTTCCCCCAGTTCCTCTGGGAGCATCCAGATGGTTCTTGCATTTTAAGTGCACGAACAGTTGCCATCTTGCATAATCTAATTGTCTAAAACTGTTTCTCTAGAGGAAGGGCGACTGTCCGCATGCTGCCTACAACTTTGCTTTATCCATTTAAATAAAGTATATAGAAAGGGTGAAGGGGTGAAGACACTTGACTACTAAAGTGAGCTTGGTGTCAGATTTATCAGTCTGTTTTGTCCCTGTGAGACAAGTGATTTTTTTGGAGAGTCAGAGCATCTTTTCAAGAGAAATCTGAACACAACCTTGTCCAACTTCTTATTTTACACATGATGGAATTTTGAGGTCAAGAGATAAACGACTTGCTTAAGGCCACACAAATAAATTGCTCTGTTTCTTTACTTTTCAGAAAGTAAACTGTTTATTGAAAAAAAAGTACACACACTCAGAAGTACCAAATTTTTCCCAAAAGGGCTAGATCTGAGTAACTAGCTTAGAGACTGAGCGTAAATACCATCAAGCACTTCAAAAATCTCCTTTGTGTTCCTTCCCTAGTCACTACTCTTTCTTCCACTCCCAGAGGTTATTACTATTCGATTTAAAACATAACTTAATGTTTTGAATTTTATGTAAATTCAACCACACAGTATCTGTTCTGTTTGGGGGCCTGGCTCTTTCATTTAATGTGATGTTTATGAAATTAATTCATTTTTCATGTTGCAATAGTCTGTCCATTTGCATTGCAATACTTTATTCCAGTGTGTGATGAGAACACAATTTCACTGTTTTCCTACTGTTTTGTTTTTAATGACTAGAGATTCCTAGTGTTGATTTTCTGTCCATCTCAATAGTTTTGCTTCCGGACAAGGGTATTTTCTCAAAATCAGCTTACAAGGTAGCTGTCTGAGGCTGAATCTTTAAATATAGCAACCAGGAAACAAAAAAACATACTACCTCTGATTATTTGCTAGTGTAATCCCTACTCTTCTTTTGCCTGACTTTCTATGACTATTGATACACCAGTTGAGCAAGAGTCCGTTGATGTTTCTTCTTTTATATTCTGCATTATGGCCTTTTGCTAGTGAGAACTGATTTACAATTTGGGTTTTGAACGATTCATGTTAAAATGGTTTCTCTAGAGGAGTGACTTTCCTTGTTCATTTCCCCCAGTTCCTCTGGGAGCATCCAGATGGTTCTTGCATTTTAAGTGCACGAACAGTTGCCATCTTGCATAATCTAATTGTCTAAAACTGCCCACATGCTTACCATCTTAAGGAGTGCTGTCTGCCAAAGGTGTCAGGTTATCTGTCATACGGCTTTAGGAAAGAAGGCATTTTAGCCTGAAATTATGACATCAAACAGCATCACTCCTAAGTGGCGGAAACTGACAGTTCTTTAACTTCTTTATTAAAAATAAAATCACCAGGCTGAAAATCTAATTATTTAACTGCCGGCAGTTTCCCCTCTGGTAAAATAAACCTTAAATGTTTACAATCAAGTTAGCTAGAGTTTAACCAATTTACTTATTTAACCAAGTATTAAAAAGATCCATACCATACCTTGTAAGTTCTTCTAAACTCTTTTTATTTCCATTGATTTTCATTGAAGAGGTAATTGGCAGCTGATCAGCAGACCTGATTCTGATGAGCTGGTTTGGCTGAACCTTGCCTGTGACAGAGCTCTGGGAAGAGGGAACCTAGAAGTTTGCTGACACTCCAATCTGTCTTCAATGAATGCAAGCTGGCTAAATAAATATTTAATGGGCAGTTGTTTGCAGTTTAATAGAATTAGATAATTCTATTAGAGTCCTGTTTGGAGACCTACAGGTATCATATATCACAGTTGAAGACATGGTTAATAATTTAAGCTAAGTGACTAGTAATTAGACAGACAGTCCGATTAAGCAGAAACCTTTGATTTTAAGCCATCTGGAAGTGAGTGAGTGAGTGAGTGAGTGTGTGTGTGTGTGTGTGTGTGTGTGTGTGTGAGTGAGTGAGTGAAAGAGAAAGAGAGAAAGGTTGGAATTGTGTAGGATTTTAGACTGTAAACTGTTTAAAGGATTAGCTAATGCAGCAAGTCTGGGCCAACCCTTAAATGTGATAACAAAGCATGAGGCCCCTGGGGTTTATTTAATATCTCATCCTCTCAGTTAATGAGATGGAAAATAGTTCACTGTTTATCTACAGTAGATTGAGCAGATGTTGCCAATTCTATTTTATGGAATGTAATCTTGGTGAGATTGTCTTCTGCCTGTTACCTTTTCATGGCTTCCGTGTCTCCTGTACTTTTCTTGATTGGGGGTGGGGTGCAGATACCCTCCTGGCCACGGACTAAGATGAAAACACTTCTAAGTTAGAGCGTACTGGCCTTGTTACATTCTGAACATTCAGTCACCTCTTAAAGGGCAGAGCAGGTTGGTTGACACAGAAAGTTTTTCAGACAACCTATGACTTCTAGAATATAAAGAGTGTTGACTCTAAGATGTCCCCAATAGCTCTTTGTGAAATTGTCAACTTTGTGATTTTCTTTGATTTATTTCATTTACCTCTTCAATGTTTCCCTATTCTACATATGCATAATACATGAACTGGAGAACTGGGTCTAAAAAGTCTAATATGATTATGATTATGATTATTTTGGTAAACAACTTCAATTTTCCAGAATCATCAGGACATTATTGTTCTTGTAAACTGTGATAGGAACATAAGGTAGTAGAGACTTAGTTAAAGCTCCTTTAGCCCCTTTAGGGCTTCCCTGGTGGTTTAGACAGTAAAGAATCTGCCTACAGTCCAGGAGACTGGGGTTCGATCCCTGTGTCAGGAAGATCCCCTGGAGAAGGGAATGGCTACACACTTCAGTATTCCTGCTGGAGAAGTCCCTGGACAGAGGAGCCTGGAGGGCTACAGTCCATGGGGTTGCAAAGAGTTGGACATGACTGAGCAACTGGCACTTTCACATAGCAGAAGCTGCATTTATAATGGGCATGGCTATATATAACAGCTTCTTATTTTTCCCATGGTAAAATGTCTGGAGGTATGTTTCATTTGGTTGTAGATCAGTGGGGCCAAGTTGTGAGACCCAGAGTCTCTGTGGTTCTCTTTGCCTGTTTCCGTATGTTCTCCAGTGTGGCTGCTGCTACTCTATTATGTTTGCATTCCAGGTAGAAACTGGCAAACAAGAGCAGTGTGGCCCAGAAATTCCCAGGAGACATCTGCAAAGTTCTTGTTGGCTATAAATGTGTCATGTGACTACCCTTGGTCACAGAGGTCTCTGGAAAGATGAGTTTGCATCTCTCTAGTCTGTAGGAGAGGAGGAAAGGGAAAGGGAATGGGAGTGAGTATTGCAGGAGCCAAAATACAGTATTTGCCATATTCTCTGAGGAAATTTCCTTTCTTTGTGGTAATACTGACTTAAGTCTCTTCTACCAAAGTATAAGCCTTTTAGATTCCCTTAGGGTCAATGGTCTAAATGTTAATGACAAAACCTTGAAGTTCTTAAATGTTCTTGATGAACTATTCTATATTCTTGGAAGAAGTGGAAAAGGGAAGAATCAGGGAGAGAGAAGGAACTCAGGGACCAGAGACAATGTGAATATATATGTATGACTAAAATATATATGACACTCCTCTGTTACAATGTTCCAGTCCCTAATTCTCCTCTAATAGCCTGGTTCATTGAAGTTTGAAATTCAACTTTATTTATAATTTACCAAAAGGCTGATGTTACTGAGATGTAATCAAGTAATCTTTCCACTTGTTTTCCTTAGCATTTAAAAAAATATAGTCTTTCCTTTTAATGCAAAATAATACACTGTCATTGCAAATGGTTTGGTTTTTTTTGTTTGTTTGTTTTTTACAAAATACAGATTATAAAAGAGAAGCAACATTAAAAAAGCTCACTAACTGAAAGTAACTTGTGTTGATGTTTTCTAATAAGGTAGGGTCTTATTTTGTGCAAATCTAAGCAAATGTGATATGATATAATGCAGGTGATATGATATAATGCAGATATTATTTCATTCTGTGAAAAGATTTGAAATAGCACAGATTTCTCAAATGAAAAATTATGCCCTATAAAATTATAACTTCAAACTTGGGCAGTCATGTGAACTATAAAGGGTACTGAACAGTGTGTGCTGGGGTCATGAACATGGTGATCTAAAACCCCCAGTATGTGCTGTCAGAGTAAGTTGTCAGTAGCTCCTCCTTTGCACCAAAATGATCACCCTCGATGTCTTCTTTGAGTTACATTTTTCTGTTGTAGTCTCAAGTTGTGAGACCCAGAGTCTCTGTGGTTCTCTTTGCCTGTTTCCGTATGTTCTCCAGTGTGGCTGCTGCTACTCTATTATGTTTGCATTCCAGGTAGAAACTGGCAAACAAGAGCAGTGTGGAAATTCCCAGGAGACATCTGCAAAGTTCTTGTTGGCTATAAATGTGTCATGTGACTACCCTTGGTCACAGAGGTCTCTGGAAAGATGAGTTTGCATCTCTAGTCTGTAGGAGAGGAGGAAAGGGAAAGGGAATGGGAGTGAGTATTGCAGGAGCCAAAATACAGTATTTGCCATATTCTCTGAGGAAATTTCCTTTCTTTGTGGTAATACTGACTTAAGTCTCTTCTACCAAAGTATAAGCCTTTTAGATTCCCTTAGGGTCAATGGTCTAAATGTTAATGACAAAACCTTGAAGTTCTTAAATGTTCTTGATGAACTATTCTATATTCTTGGAAGAAGTGGAAAAGGGAAGAATCAGGGAGAGAGAAGGAACTCAGGGACCAGAGACAATGTGAATATATATGTATGACTAAAATATATATGACACTCCTCTGTTACAATGTTCCAGTCCCTAATTCTCCTCTAATAGCCTGGTTCATTGAAGTTTGAAATTCAACTTTATTTATAATTTACCAAAAGGCTGATGTTACTGAGATGTAATCAAGTAATCTTTCCACTTGTTTTCCTTAGCATTTAAAAAAATATAGTCTTTCCTTTTAATGCAAAATAATACACTGTCATTGCAAATGGTTTGGTTTTTTTTGTTTGTTTGTTTTTTACAAAATACAGATTATAAAAGAGAAGCAACATTAAAAAAGCTCACTAACTGAAAGTAACTTGTGTTGATGTTTTCTAATAAGGTAGGGTCTTATTTTGTGCAAATCTAAGCAAATGTGATATGATATAATGCAGGTGATATGATATAATGCAGATATTATTTCATTCTGTGAAAAGATTTGAAATAGCACAGATTTCTCAAATGAAAAATTATGCCCTATAAAATTATAACTTCAAACTTGGGCAGTCATGTGAACTATAAAGGGTACTGAACAGTGTGTGCTGGGGTCATGAACATGGTGATCTAAAACCCCCAGTATGTGCTGTCAGAGTAAGTTGTCAGTAGCTCCTCCTTTGCACCAAAATGATCACCCTCGATGTCTTCTTTGAGTTACATTGTGGATTGTGTTTACCTAGATTACTAGAAGACCACACTCTACATTCTGTTTTGGTAGCATCTGATTTTCATTGTCAGCTTGGTTTGTTATCCTATCTTGGGCTCAGCAGATTTGTAGGGCCAACAAGGGACATTTTCAGAAATGCTCGTTGTGAATAGTCAAGCCAGGAACAACATAGCGTCTGTGTACTATTTATTCTCAGGGTGTTTTTCTTTTTTTTTTGTTTGAGTAATATAAACAAAGTTCAGATTCAGCTGATGCTCCAGGCATCATTCTAGGCACAATTGCAAGCATTAAGTCAATTAGCACTCGGAATAATCCAGTGTGGAAATGGTCCTCTTATCTACTTGGCTCAACTTGTTTTTCTTGCCTTCCATAACTAATTAGCAAATTATATTGGCTCTGCCATCAAAATCCGTCTGAGTTTGATACCTCTAGTACCACTCTCTAAATCATTGTTGTCCTTTGAACTGCTCTTTCTGTTTCCACTTTGCATCTCTCCTCCTCTCAGCCCATGATTATTTTCCTACAGAGAAACAGAGTGGTAGGGCATGATCTGGCAAATATATTAGCATATCGTATAACTCCTAAGGTCAGAGGTATGTGGAGATTGAAAGACAAGGAAGGTTTGGAAGAATATTGGACACTTAAATGATCAGAAATTGGTCCTCATGGACATCTATCGAAATGGAAAACTGGAGCGATATATTTGAGTATGCAGTATAGGCAATTTATTTATTAAAATAATATATTCTAAATTTTTATTGATTGATTTTTGTGTGCACTAGGTTGTTGTTGCTGCACATGGATTTTGTCTAGTTGCAGGAAGTGGGGGTTACTCTCTAGTCGCTGTGCACAGGCTTCTCATTGTGGTGGCTTCTCCTGTTGTAAAGTACATGATGGGTGTGGAGGCTCCATTAGTTACAGTGTGTGGGCTCAGTAGTTGTGGTGTGTGGCTCTAGGGCTCGTGGGCTTCGGTAGTCATGACACATATGCTCAGTAGTTGTGCACAGAGCTTCCCTGGTAGCTCAGTGGTGAAGAGTTCGCCTGCCAATGCAGGAAACACGAGTTTGATCCCTGATCCGGGAAGGTCCCACATGCTGTGGAGCAACTATGCCTGTAAGCCACAACTATTTGGCCTGTCCTCTAGAGCCTTGAAGCCACAACTATGGAGCCCATGTACCACAACTGCTGAAGCCCATGTGCCCTAGAGCCCGAGTTCCACAACAAGAAAAGTCACCGCAACAAGAAGGCTACTCACCTCTACTAGAGAGTAGCCCCCACTCCCTGCAACTAAAGAAGAGCCTGTGACAGCAGTGAAAATCCAGAATAGCCAATAATAAAAAAAAGTAGTTGTGCACAGGCTTAGTTGCCCTGTGGCGTGTGGAATCTTCCTGGACTAGGGATCAAAACCTTGTCCCCTTCATTGGCAGGCAGATTCCTATCCATTCTGCCACTAGGGAAGCCCTAGGTGATTTAAATAAATCATATATTTTTCTTTTGTTGTAAATCATGGAAAATTAATGTGCCCAAGTTCCTGTCTTCATAGAGCAAGGATAGGCATCTGTATTGCAGAAAGTGAGTATGCCCTGTATGGAAAGTGTAGTGAATTTTATCCAACTGCTCTTTCTGTTTCCACTTTGCATCTCTCTCCTCTCAGCCCATGATTATTTTCCTACAGAGAAACAGAGTGGTAGGGCATGATCTGGCAAATATATTAGCATATCGTATAACTCCTAAGGTCAGAGGTATGTGGAGATTGAAAGACAAGGAAGGTTTGGAAGAATATTGGACACTTAAATGATCAGAAATTGGTCCTCATGGACATCTATCGAAATGGAAAACTGGAGCGATATATTTGAGTATGCAGTATAGGCAATTTATTTATTAAAATAATATATTCTAAATTTTTATTGATTGATTTTTGTGTGCACTAGGTTGTTGTTGCTGCACATGGATTTTGTCTAGTTGCAGGAAGTGGGGGTTACTCTCTAGTCGCTGTGCACAGGCTTCTCATTGTGGTGGCTTCTCCTGTTGTAAAGTACATGATGGGTGTGGAGGCTCCATTAGTTACAGTGTGTGGGCTCAGTAGTTGTGGTGTGTGGCTCTAGGGCTCGTGGGCTTCGGTAGTCATGACACATATGCTCAGTAGTTGTGCACAGAGCTTCCCTGGTAGCTCAGTGGTGAAGAGTTCGCCTGCCAATGCAGGAAACACGAGTTTGATCCCTGATCCGGGAAGGTCCCACATGCTGTGGAGCAACTATGCCTGTAAGCCACAACTATTTGGCCTGTCCTCTAGAGCCTTGAAGCCACAACTATGGAGCCCATGTACCACAACTGCTGAAGCCCATGTGCCCTAGAGCCCGAGTTCCACAACAAGAAAAGTCACCGCAACAAGAAGGCTACTCACCTCTACTAGAGAGTAGCCCCCACTCCCTGCAACTAAAGAAGAGCCTGTGACAGCAGTGAAAATCCAGAATAGCCAATAATAAAAAAAAGTAGTTGTGCACAGGCTTAGTTGCCCTGTGGCGTGTGGAATCTTCCTGGACTAGGGATCAAAACCTTGTCCCCTTCATTGGCAGGCAGATTCCTATCCATTCTGCCACTAGGGAAGCCCTAGGTGATTTAAATAAATCATATATTTTTCTTTTGTTGTAAATCATGGAAAATTAATGTGCCCAAGTTCCTGTCTTCATAGAGCAAGGATAGGCATCTGTATTGCAGAAAGTGAGTATGCCCTGTATGGAATGTGATGTGTTCTGAGTTCCAACTTCAGTAATGAATTCTGATCCACTGAACCAGAAGAAAGACTGAACTCTGTTCATTCACTTAAAGACAATTACAGTACCAAGTTATTGTCATGTGGAAGGGTGATCAAAGAGATAAGCAGATAAAATGAACCAGGACAAACTTATTACAAAATTGTTACCAGCCAGTTAATTGACGAAAACATTAGAATGGTTTCCTGGATGTTATATTTGTGACATTTGTCAACATTTAAAAATTTGCAACTTACCGTGGCTTTCCTCCCCTCATTCTTAATAAATAGTCATTTTCAGACTGAATTTTGCATTTCAAATTGCAGAGATTCCCACCCCATCTTACTTACATCCTTGTTTAAGCTTTGAACCCTACAAAATCTGAATCTGTCTCTGCTTCTGCTTTATTCTTATGAACTCGCTCCATTACATAATGAAGTTTGAAGTGTGTTCTTCTCTTTTATACAACCCCAAGAACTCTTAACATAAATAGCTTTAAAGAAATTCGTGGTGGAGTGAGGTGCAGAGAAAGAAAAGGATACGTGTATTAAGTGGGCAAAAAAGGTCCCGATTGTGGGAGAGCTTTCAGGTAGAGCATAGTCATCTAGGGGATAGGTAGGGGAGGACCCTTAGGGTGCTCCTAAAGATCCCAAAGGAACCTAGTAATCATAGGATAAAGAAAGTCTCATAGCCCCCAGGCCCACAAAGAAGAAAAGCACAGAGGGAGATGGAAAGGGGCTGGAGAATTTCGCCAGCAGCCAGTCGGTGCCTTTGCAAGTTGTACACACTCCTCGATACAATATGTTGACTTTGTACAGAAGGCTGAGCTGCTGCTACCCATTCAGATGATGCTGGTAAGGAATGAAAGCAGAGCAGCAGGAGCTGTGCCTTGGAGAGGGTTCTTTTGATTTGCAGCTTCTTTTGAGGCTTTGCTTTTGAGTTTCCTTGGTGCTGTGGTTTGGACCTCTACAGACCTAGAAAAGTTCAGAAACTTGAAAGGGAAGAAGCCCTTCCTCCCCCAGGGCTGGGTCCCCCACTTTCATCCTGTGTCAGGTGTTCACGCCTCACAAAGATGGTGTTAAATGGAACACTCTGCAAACGCTGGGTGGCTGGGAGTCCTTCCGAGATGTTCTGTTCTGGCAATAATGGAGTCTTGCTACTACAGGCTGTTAACACGCACCCTTCCATTGTTGAAGAAAGACACCCAGGAGGCCACAAAACGCGTGGCTTCCGGGAGGATCTCAGCCTGGAGGAGCTCTCAGAGAGAGTTTGGTTCTGTGAAAGGAACACAGAAACCACAGGCCCTTGCTTCTAAGAGCCCTTTTCTCTTTTATTCCTGAGTAAGCTGTTTAATTTTATCTCTGTATTTCACAATACAAGGAGTTTAAAGTAGATGGTTGTAGGAAACAACCAACAAGCACATGCAATTTCAGGGAATGTGCTTTGAGATGAGGTTGTGTTATGGTCTTCAAAGGACTGGGATTCTAAATATTCATATCTATGTCTGTATCTATATTCAATAGGCTATATATATTGCTTTCTGGAATTTTCTATGCATCATTGTATCTTGACTCCTGGAAAGGATAAATACATGGAATATATTCTATCTGTAATACACCACTATTCCCTGTCTGTGTAGACCTCTCTATCCAATCACAGCTTTCTTTCCTGCTAAGCTTTGATGTGGCTTCCGAGTCATTTTCAAAAAGGGTTCTAGAAAGTCCCTATCCATTGATTGAAATGTGTGCCTCAGTGACAAAACAGCTTGAGGGAACAAAAAGTTCATTTGACATGATTCAAAGATTCTTTCACCATAGAACTCCTTAAAGGCCAGACACTTATTTGCTTACTTCCAAGAGTAAAAGAGGGAGAATTTGGAGTTTCAGAGAAAGTTTAAAATAAACATGGCATAGTGGGGCTGCTGAAATGTGGGTGAGAGAGAAAGGGGAATATGTTTAATTTATATTAGGTATTTTTGTCTGCTAGGCTGATGATAAAAAAGCTACCTTAGCAAATCCATTATAGTTAGAATGACAGGGTACAATAGTAATAGTTGAGACAGGCTTCATCAGCCATTTGTGAGTATGGCTTTCTTGCGTCTCAGAGGTCTGCCTGGGTCACTGGAATCACTGTGAATCTGGGTCAAGGACCCAAGTAAGGAAGGGAAGGCTCATTTATCATCTGAGAAGGGTGAGACAACTGTCATCACGCCATTTGACTCCAGCTGTGAAGTGAACAGCTTATTTTGGTTTAGTGATGATTTGAGAGAATCATCAATAAAATCACCAATACTGTTTTCAGCACAGCAATCTGTCTGTGTCAGGGTGTGTGTATGTGTGTGTGTTTGTATATACACATAGGTGTTTGCTGCAAGCAGAAAGGGAAGAGGCAGGAAAAAACTTTACCGCTTCACTCATACTTACATGCAATTTCCTCTTTTCTGTTCAATGATGTTAGAGCCTCATCTCAGTCTCCAGCTGGTCCCTCTTTGTCTCTGATGGTTAGCATACTGAGCAGGTTCTGCAGCTTTATTCCTCAAATGTGCTTCCGTTGCCTACTGTGCTCCTCATCTAACCAAGCCCAGAGGAGTCTTTGGAGGAAGGAGTGATTAACTGGAAGAAATGGACTGAGTAGACTGTCATCAGTCACTTTCCTTTATTTTCAAGAGCTCATCTCTTGAAACTTAATCACTTTGAAGACTCCAATGTCCTTGTGATAATTTCCTGGGTACTTACTAAACTAACGCACACTTTGCACGTTTGATCTCTGAGGCATTGTGTTAAGTTTCTTCTTTTCATGATCCCATTTAATCCTCACAACCACACTGCGGGGTACGCACTCTTATTGTCCCCTGCGTTAGTTAGTGTGGGCTAACTTTTCTAACCGCTTGACCCCAAATGATTCAGAGCTCGAATAACATAGTCATTACTTCCTTGTTCACATAATAGTACTGTTTTAGATAAAAAACCTAGAGGGGGTGGCCTGCATTCATACAGTTTTTTAGGGACCTTAGCTGATGGAGAATTTTCTCTCTTCAACAGAGAGTTTTGAAGGTCCCCTGGTTACCTCTCTTCTAGCTGGCTGAAAGGTGGAAAGAATACAGATGGAATGCTGTGTGTGAGGACTTTAGGTGTTATGTCCGGAAGTTATGGCCCTCCATTCTGTTCATATTCTTTTGGCTGGAACTTAGTCACATGATTGCCTCGCATGGTCAAGGGAACTGGGAAATGCAGTCCCTGGCTAACCAGCCACTTCTCTGACACAGCTCAGTGCTATGTGGGAAGTGAAACACAGATAACCATTTTATTCCAGGCCCTTCCTCAGGCTTCCAGGTCTATAGTGATGATTTGAGAGAATCATCAATAAAATCACCAATACTGTTTTCAGCACAGCAATCTGTCTGTGTCAGGGTGTGTGTATGTGTGTGTGTTTGTATATACACATAGGTGTTTGCTGCAAGCAGAAAGGGAAGAGGCAGGAAAAAACTTTACCGCTTCACTCATACTTACATGCAATTTCCTCTTTTCTGTTCAATGATGTTAGAGCCTCATCTCAGTCTCCAGCTGGTCCCTCTTTGTCTCTGATGGTTAGCATACTGAGCAGGTTCTGCAGCTTTATTCCTCAAATGTGCTTCCGTTGCCTACTGTGCTCCTCATCTAACCAAGCCCAGAGGAGTCTTTGGAGGAAGGAGTGATTAACTGGAAGAAATGGACTGAGTAGACTGTCATCAGTCACTTTCCTTTATTTTCAAGAGCTCATCTCTTGAAACTTAATCACTTTGAAGACTCCAATGTCCTTGTGATAATTTCCTGGGTACTTACTAAACTAACGCACACTTTGCACGTTTGATCTCTGAGGCATTGTGTTAAGTTTCTTCTTTTCATGATCCCATTTAATCCTCACAACCACACTGCGGGGTACGCACTCTTATTGTCCCCTGCGTTAGTTAGTGTGGGCTAACTTTTCTAACCGCTTGACCCCAAATGATTCAGAGCTCGAATAACATAGTCATTACTTCCTTGTTCACATAATAGTACTGTTTTAGATAAAAAACCTAGAGGGGGTGGCCTGCATTCATACAGTTTTTCAGGGACCTGAGCTGATGGAGAATTTTCTCTCTTCAACAGAGAGTTTTGAAGGTCCCCTGGTTACCTCTCTTCTAGCTGGCTGAAAGGTGGAAAGAATACAGATGGAATGCTGTGTGTGAGGACTTTAGGTGTTATGTCCGGAAGTTATGGCCCTCCATTCTGTTCATATTCTTTTGGCTGGAACTTAGTCACATGATTGCCTCGCATGGTCAAGGGAACTGGGAAATGCAGTCCCTGGCTAACCAGCCACTTCTCTGACACAGCTCAGTGCTATGTGGGAAGTGAAACACAGATAACCATTTTATTCCAGGCCCTTCCTCAGGCTTCCAGGTCTATATCTGCATCTTTCTTCTCACACAGCTAAAAAAGACTATACAGAATCCTCTTATGACATCCCTTATAGGTGGAATCTAAAAAGAAATGATACAAATAAACTTGCTTACAAAACAGAAAGACTCACAGACATAAAATGAACTTATGGATGCTGGGGGGAAAGGAGAGGTAGGGAATTTGGGATGGATATATACACGGCTGTATTTACAATGGATAACCAGCAACGAGCTATTGTATAGTGCAGGGAACTCTGCTCAATGTTATGTGGCAGCCTGAATGGAGAGGAGTTTGGGCAGAATGGATACATGTAAATGTATGACTCAGTCCCCTTGCTGGTCCCCTGAAGCAGGTGTTAATCAGCTATACCTCAATACAAAATAAAAGTTCAAAAAGTTTCATATTTATGCATTAATATATAATATTTGTCTTTCTGGTTTACTTCATTCTTTATAATAGGCTCTCAGAAGGGAGGTAGGAGGAGGGTTCAAAAGAGAGTGGACATATGTATATCTATGGCTGAATCATGTTCATGTATGGCAAGAACCATCACAATATTGTTAAGTATTTATCCTCTAATTTAAAAAAGAGCAAAAAAATTCAAAAAACAAAACTAAACAAAACCAAAGGCAATACAGATTCGCATTCATTTGCTGCATCCAGGCCAAAGTATAGGCTTTCTGGATAATACACTGTCCTATGTGAAGTGTGGATGGGATGTGATTCCTTGTGCTCTGCAACATATGCACTGGAAGCTGAGTTATCTTCCCTCTTCCTACCACACACCTATGAAAAAAGATAGTATAAACACACTCATGAATCCCAACCTGGGATATGTAGACATAGGAAATTCACAGCCATCATTGATCTGCAGCAGTGATAAAGTTATTCCTTGTCTAGTAAATAATGGACTTTTTTTTTTTTTTGGCCTCTCTTATTGGTTCTTTGTTGTTTTTATCCATCTTAATTCTTTGACCTGTGTGGGTCTCCCATCGCAGTGGCCTCTCTTTGTTGCAGAGCATCGCTTCTGGGAGCACATGCTCCAAAGTGCTGGCTTGTAATTGGACACACCGGTCCAGCCACTCCAGTGGCACGTGGGATCTTCCTGGGCCAGGTATGGAAAGAGTGCCCTTTGCACTGCAAGGAAAACTCTTTACCCACTGGACCACCAGGGAAGCCCAATGCTGGACTTTTGAAAGAAGGTTTTATGAACATCAGAATAGACTGCATCATCTCTTTGATTTCTTCCCAAACCGGGGATGGAACCCAGGTCTCACACATTGCAGGTGGATTCTTTACCATCTGAGCCACCAGGGAAGCCCTTGGTACGTATACACACATATATTTAAAGTCATATGTCTGTGACAGCCTAGAGGGGTGGGAGGTGGGAGAGAGATTCATGAGGGAGAGGACATATGCATACCTGTGGCTGATTCATGTTGATGTATGGCAGAAACTGGCACAATATTATAAAGCAATTGTCCTCCAGTTAAATCTAAATAAATTTTAAAAATAAATGCATATATATCTACAATATTGTATCTATTGTATGTAGCTTGTATAGCTTACAGGAACTGAACCTGTGTAAATCCTTGGCAGTGAAAGCTCAGAATCCTAACCACTGGACTACCAGGGAATTCTACTTCATTTTAAAAACTTTTTGTTATGTGAAATAAAGTCAACATTTATCCTCTAATTTAAAAAAGAGCAAAAAAATTCAAAAAACAAAACTAAACAAAACCAAAGGCAATACAGATTCGCATTCATTTGCTGCATCCAGGCCAAAGTATAGGCTTTCTGGATAATACACTGTCCTATGTGAAGTGTGGATGGGATGTGATTCCTTGTGCTCTGCAACATATGCACTGGAAGCTGAGTTATCTTCCCTCTTCCTACCACACACCTATGAAAAAAGATAGTATAAACACACTCATGAATCCCAACCTGGGATATGTAGACATAGGAAATTCACAGCCATCATTGATCTGCAGCAGTGATAAAGTTATTCCTTGTCTAGTAAATAATGGACTTTTTTTTTTTTTTGGCCTCTCTTATTGGTTCTTTGTTGTTTTTATCCATCTTAATTCTTTGACCTGTGTGGGTCTCCCATCGCAGTGGCCTCTCTTTGTTGCAGAGCATCGCTTCTGGGAGCACATGCTCCAAAGTGCTGGCTTGTAATTGGACACACCGGTCCAGCCACTCCAGTGGCACGTGGGATCTTCCTGGGCCAGGTATGGAAAGAGTGCCCTTTGCACTGCAAGGAAAACTCTTTACCCACTGGACCACCAGGGAAGCCCAATGCTGGACTTTTGAAAGAAGGTTTTATGAACATCAGAATAGACTGCATCATCTCTTTGATTTCTTCCCAAACCGGGGATGGAACCCAGGTCTCACACATTGCAGGTGGATTCTTTACCATCTGAGCCACCAGGGAAGCCCTTGGTACGTATACACACATATATTTAAAGTCATATGTCTGTGACAGCCTAGAGGGGTGGGAGGTGGGAGAGAGATTCATGAGGGAGAGGACATATGCATACCTGTGGCTGATTCATGTTGATGTATGGCAGAAACTGGCACAATATTATAAAGCAATTGTCCTCCAGTTAAATCTAAATAAATTTTAAAAATAAATGCATATATATCTACAATATTGTATCTATTGTATGTAGCTTGTATAGCTTACAGGAACTGAACCTGTGTAAATCCTTGGCAGTGAAAGCTCAGAATCCTAACCACTGGACTACCAGGGAATTCTACTTCATTTTAAAAACTTTTTGTTATGTGAAATAAAGTCAACATTGAGAAAAGTGCTTAAAACATATGTACATTTTGACATGTGTAATATGTCAAATATAGTAATATAGTAATAGTTCAAACATCTGTATAATAATCTTGTAAGTCAGAAAGTAATATTATCAGCATGCTGAAAGTCCAGCTCCCTGATCACTTTGTTAAAACAGTTCCTTCTATTATTGTCTAAAGTAATTCCCCTCCTAATGTAATGAGATTCACTTCCTTGTTTTCCTATGTAGCTTTACCACCTAAACATGATTCATAATATACATATTTTAAATATTAATCATATTTTGAATTTTGTATGAATGGACTCATATGGTGAATTTTCTAATGTGATATTCTTTTCTTTTTACTAATCATTGTAATATGTACTGAATACTGCTGCAGTTGATTTATTTCTATTCATGCTTTAGATGACCTTATCACCTAGTCTTGTCTGGTATATTTTTAAGTCTTACATTTTCCAAAAAATATATTTAATTCTATGGCCTTAAGTTTTGCCAGAAATTAATCAACAAAAATTCTTCCATGTTAACTAAAAATATGTTGATTATTGCTTTACTTCAATATTGTTTCTTCTTTGTTTTTATGCTATTATGACATGTATAACGGTAAAGTACAAAAACTTCAAGTATGTTGTTGTTGTTCAGTTGCTAAATTGTGTCCAACCCTTCGTGACCCAGGGATTGCCGCACTCCAGGTAGGCTTCCCCATCCTTTACTGTCTTCCAGAATTTGCTCAGATTCATGTTGATGCTAGCAAGCTATCTCATCCTCTGCCTCCCCTTTCTCCTCCTGTGCTCAATCTTTCCCAGTGTAAGGGTCTTTTCCAATGAGTCAGTTCTTCACATCAGGTGGTCAAAGTATTGGAGCTTCAGCTTCAGCATCAGTGTTTCCAATGTGTATCCAAGGTTTATTTCCTTGAAAATCGACTGGTCTGATCTCCTTGCTGTCCAAGGGACTCACAAGAGTCTGCTCCAACACCACAGTTTGAAAGCACACCACAATTCTTTGGCACCCAGCCTTCTTTATGGGCCAACTCTCACATTCATACAAGACTACTGAAAAAACTAACTTTGACTATAAGGACTTTTATTGGCAAACTGGTGTCTCTGTTTTCAATATGTGGTCTAGGTTTGTCATAGCTTTTCCTATAATTTGATGGCTGCAGCCACCATCCAAAGTAACATTGGAGCCTCAGAAGACGAAATTTGTCACTTTTTCCTACCGTTTCCCCATCTATTTACCATGAAGTGATGGGACCAGATACCATGATCTTAGTTTTTTGAATGTTGAGTTTTAAGCCAGCATTTTCACTTTCCTCTTTCATGCTCACGAAGAGGCACTTTAGTTCCTCTTCACTTTTCTGCCATTAGAGAGGTATCATCTGCATATCTGAGCTTGTTGATATTTTCCCCAGCAATCTCGATTCCAGCTTATAATTCATCCAGCCTGGCACTTCACATGGTGTACTCTGCATAGAAGACTCTTCAGAGTCCCTTGGACAGCAAGGAGTTCAAATCAGTCAATCCTAAAGGAAATCAACCCTGAATATTCATTGTAAGGACTGATGTTAAAGCAGAAGTTTCAATACTTTGGCCACTTGATGTGAAGAGATGATTCATTGAGAAAACTCCTGATGCATTATTCTGCTTAGTGACCAGTTAATCAACAAAATTCTTCCATGTTAACTAAAAATATGTTGATTATTGCTTTACTTCAATATTGTTTCTTCTTTGTTTTATGCTATTAGGACATGTATAACGGTAAAGTACAAAAACTTCAAGTATGTTGTTGTTGTTCAGTTGCTAAATTGTGTCCAACCCTTCGTGACCCAGGGATTGCCGCACTCCAGGTAGGCTTCCCCATCCTTTACTGTCTTCCAGAATTTGCTCAGATTCATGTTGATGCTAGCAAGCTATCTCATCCTCTGCCTCCCCTTTCTCCTCCTGTGCTCAATCTTTCCCAGTGTAAGGGTCTTTTCCAATGAGTCAGTTCTTCACATCAGGTGGTCAAAGTATTGGAGCTTCAGCTTCAGCATCAGTGTTTCCAATGTGTATCCAAGGTTTATTTCCTTGAAAATCGACTGGTCTGATCTCCTTGCTGTCCAAGGGACTCACAAGAGTCTGCTCCAACACCACAGTTTGAAAGCACACCACAATTCTTTGGCACCCAGCCTTCTTTATGGGCCAACTCTCACATTCATACAAGACTACTGAAAAAACTAACTTTGACTATAAGGACTTTTATTGGCAAACTGGTGTCTCTGTTTTCAATATGTGGTCTAGGTTTGTCATAGCTTTTCCTATAATTTGATGGCTGCAGCCACCATCCAAAGTAACATTGGAGCCTCAGAAGACGAAATTTGTCACTTTTTCCTACCGTTTCCCCATCTATTTACCATGAAGTGATGGGACCAGATACCATGATCTTAGTTTTTTGAATGTTGAGTTTTAAGCCAGCATTTTCACTTTCCTCTTTCATGCTCACGAAGAGGCACTTTAGTTCCTCTTCACTTTTCTGCCATTAGAGAGGTATCATCTGCATATCTGAGCTTGTTGATATTTTCCCCAGCAATCTCGATTCCAGCTTATAATTCATCCAGCCTGGCACTTCACATGGTGTACTCTGCATAGAAGACTCTTCAGAGTCCCTTGGACAGCAAGGAGTTCAAATCAGTCAATCCTAAAGGAAATCAACCCTGAATATTCATTGTAAGGACTGATGTTAAAGCAGAAGTTTCAATACTTTGGCCACTTGATGTGAAGAGATGATTCATTGAGAAAACTCCCTGATGCTGGGAAAAATAGAAGGCAGAGAAGGGGATGACAGAGGACGAGATGGTTGAATGGCATCACTGATTCAATAGACATGAGTTTGAGCAAACTCCGGGAGATGGTGAAGGACAGGGAAGGTTGGCATGCTGCAGTCCATGGGGTTGCAAAGAGTCAGACATGACTAAGCAACTGAACAACAACAATAACAAAAGCAACTCTGCATAGAAGTTAAGTAAGCAGGGTGATAACATACAGCCTTGTTGTACTCTTTTCCCAATTTTGAATCAATCACTTGTTCCATGTCTGGTTCTAATTGTTGCTTCTTCACCCACATACAGGATTCCCAGGAAATAGGTAAGGGGACTTCCCTGGTAGTCCAGTGGTGAGTGGTAAAGACTTCACACTCTCAGTGCAGGAAATAGGTAAGGAGGTCTGGTATTCCTGTCTCTTTAAGTGCATAGCCAGACAATTTTTTTTTACAAATATAGGTACCTGTGTAACCACCAGTTGGATCAAGTTATAGAATTTTTAACACCCTAAAAGCTTCCTCGTGCCTATTTCCAGCCAATACACACCCTCCATTGATATCAACCATTCTGATTTCCACCATCACAAATTAATGTTTCTTTTTAAACTTCATATAAATTAGATCGTTCAGTAAATTTCAATCATTAGTATGTTTTTTGGTTCCTTTCATGTGTTTGGGTGAAGCAGTAATTTGTTCCGTTTAATTGCTGTGTAGTTTTTCACTGTATGAATAGTTTATCCACTATTGGATATAAACATATCCAAAGTATGTTTATCCACTCTTGATTTTAATAAGTAAAACTGCTCTGAGCAATCTTTCTAAAGTTTCTATTTAAAAAAAGTTTTTTATTGAAGTATAGCTGATTTATAATATTGTATTTGTTTTAGGTATATAGCAAAGTGATTCAGTTATGTATATATATATATATAGATTATTTTGCATTATAGGTTATTATAAGATATTGAATATAGTTAACTGTGCTATACAATAATACTTGTTGCTTATCTATTTTATGTGTAATAGCTTATGTCTGTTAATCCCATACTCCTAATTTTTTGCTCCCTCCATGTCTTCTTCGGTGACCATACATTTCTTTTCTTTTCTTTTCTTTTTTTTTAAACCTTTATTTTACTTTTAACTTTTACAGAGTTTTGTTGTTTACAGCTATGTATGTTCCCAGATTAGTCATATGTATATCCCCCCCTTCCCACCCCTCCCGACCATCACACAGGACCCCTGAAGGATCCCCTTTTCTCACAGAGCAATGACTAGAGCTATTTTCTTCACTTATGATAGTACAGGCCTTCATGCTACTTCCTTTACGCCTGTCACCCACTGTTCCTTCCCCACAATGTCCATATGTCCACTGTCCATGTCTGTCTTTCTGTCGCTTCACTGCATGTGCCATCATCACCATCCTACTAGATTCCATATATGTGTGTTAATATACTGTATTTGTCCTTCTCTTTCTGACTGACTTCACTTTTTATGATACGTTCTAGATCCAGCCACCTCATTAGGGCTGATTCTTCTGCATTTCTCTTTACAGCTGTGTAGTATTCCATTGTATATATGTACCAGAGCTTTTGGATCCATTCGTTCGTCGATGGGCATCTAGGTTCCTTCCATGTTCTAGCTATTGTATAGAGAGCTGCAATGAACATTGGGGTACAGGTGCTTCTTTCAGTTTTGATTTCATCAGGGTATAAGCCTAAGAGTGAGATTGCTGGGTCATATGGTGCTTCTATTTTTAGTTTTTTAAAGAAATTTCCAGACTGTCTTCCATAGAGGCTGTATCGATTTACACTCCCACCAGCAATGCAGGAGTGTTCCCTTTTCTCCACAGCCTCTCCAGCATTTATTGTCTGTCGATTTGTGGATGATGGCCATTCTGACGGGTGTGAGGTGATATCTCATTGTAGTTTTGATTTGCATTTCTCTAATTATTAGTGAAGTTGAGCATCGTTTCATGTGTTTTTGGGCCATCTGTATGTCATCATTGGAGAGGTGTCTGTTTAGGTCCTTTTCTCATTTTTTGATTGGGTTGTTCGTTTTTCCAGTGCTGAGTTGTCTGAGTTGCTTGTAGATTTTGGAGATTAATTCTTTGTCTGTTGTTTCATTTGCTATGATTTTCTCCCACTCTGTGGGCTGTCTGTTCAGCTTTTTTGTAATTTCTTTAGCTGTACAAAAGCTTTTAAGTTTCCTGAGGTCCCACATGTTCATTTGTCTTTTTAGTTCCACTATTCTAGTAGGTGGGTCAGAGAAGATCTTGCTTTTACATTTGTTTTCTATGTCTGTGAGTCTATTAATATTTTGTATAGTTTCATTTATATTATTTTTTATGTTCCACATATCATATAATATTTGACTTTCTCTGTCTGACTTCACTTTTAGCGATATTCTCTAGGTCCATACAGTATGGTGTAAATGGCAATATTTCATTCTTTTTTTTAATAGCTGAGTAATATTCCATTATGTATATATGCCACATCTTCTTAGTTTGTATATTTTTTTAAAAATTATTTTTATTTTTAAGCTGTTTTGTTTTTTTTTTTTTAAAAAGATTTATGTATTTATTTATTTTGATGGGGGGGGTGGGGTGGGGAGGAAGAGAGCAGGCGGGCCACTTCTATTGGTCTTTCATTTGTCTATTTTCATCCATCTTTGTTCTTTGGCTCCTATGGGTCTCCCATTGTGGTGGCCTCTGTTGTCGCAGAGCGCCGCCTCTGGGCGCATGCGCTCCAGAGCTCCGGCTCAGTAATTGGACACATCGGTCCAGCCACTCCGCGGCAGGTGGGATCGTCCCAGGCCAGGGATCGAACCGGCGCCGCTTGCACTGCAAGGCGGTGTCCTTACCCACTGGACCACCAGGGAAGCCCTAAGCTGTTTTCTAGCAGCAGAGTTGATTTGCTGTGTTGTTGGTTTCAGATATACAGAAAAGTTATTCAGTTATACATATACATATATATTCATTCTTTCTTAGTTTTTATCTTACACAGATTATCACATAATATTGAGTTCTCTGTGCTATCTAATAGGTCCTTGTTGATTATTTTACATGTAATAGTGTGTCTAATTAATCCCAATCTCCAGATTTATCCCTTCCTCCTACACTTCCAGTTTGATAGCCATAAGTTTGTTTTTAAGTTTTATTTATTTTTTTAAACATTTTTCTTTGTATTGGGGTATAGCCAATTAAAAATGTTCTGATAGTTTCTGGTGGACAGCAAAGTGACTCGACCATATATATATGTGTGTGTGTATATATATATATATATATATATATATATATATACACATGTATCCATTCTCCTCAAGCTCTTGTTGATGGGCACCTAGGTTGTTTTCATGTCTTGGCTATTGTAAATAGTGCTGCAATGAACATTGGGGTACCCTGTATCTTTTTTTTTTTTTGCCTGTATGTTTTTGAGCTAGAGTTTTCATTTGTCTGGATGCACATTCAGGAATGGGATTGCTAGACTGTATGGTAGCTCTATGTTCTTTTTTTTTTTTTTTTAAGGAACCTCCATACTGTTCCCCACAGTGACTGTATCAATTTATATTCCCATTAACAGTGTTAAGAGGATTATTCCCTTTTCTCCACACCCACTTCAGCAATTATTGTGTGTAGACTTTTTGATGATGGCCATTCTGACTGGTATGAGGTGATATACCATTGTCCTTTTGATTTGCATCTCTGTAATAATTAGTGTTGTCAAACATCTCTGAGTAGTCTTGAAGATGCCTTTTGCGGGGCTTCCCTGATGACTCAGTGGTGTAATCTCCATGTAATGCAGGAGACCTGGGTTCCATTCCTTGAGTGGACAGATTCCCTAGAGGAGGGCATGGCAACCCACTCCAGTATTCTTGCCTGCAGAATTCCATGGACAGGGGAGACTGGCAGGCTGAAGTCCATGGAGTCACAGAGTTGGACATGATTGAAGTGACTAAGCAGTAGCTAGGAATCATGTTTTAAATTTGTGAGCACATGATCATTTTTCACAGTACTCTTTATATCCTACCAAATCTCTTGAACGTAATTATTATATATTTAAGTTATATTCAATATTATTCATAAGCTCATTTATCAGAATTGTTTGTTTTGTCTTTTTAGCCTTTTATCTCTTTCATTTGTTAGTTTTCCTCATATGATTTGTTGTTTTGGCATTCTTATATTTGTAATTTGGGGTCTGTGTTGCTAAGTACTAGTAGTTGGAATGGATTTATTCAGGGTATATGAAAATAGCTGTTCTGGTAGATAATTCAGTTATGATTACGGATCTGAGGCTCTACAGCTGTGTAGGGCAGAAGGGAAGAGAAGCATTGAGCTGTGCAGCCTTTTCTTTAGGTGCATGAATAGATTAACTTTGAATGCTATGAGCTTCATGCAGCATTGTGTTCCAGTGCTTGTTTGAGTTGTCTTTTGGGGCAGCATGTCTTCTACCTTATTAATGCATTGATTTTTTAAAAAATATACATTTATTTATTTGGCTGCAGAAAGTCTCAGTTGCAGTGTGCAGGATCTTTTGTTGTGGCATGAGGGGTCAGTAGTTGTGATGCAGGCTTAGTTACCCTACAGCATATAGAATCTTAGTTCCCTGAGCAGGGATCGTACCTGCGTCCCCTGCATTGGAAGGCAGATTTTTAACCATTGTACCACCAGAGAAGTCCTGTATTGATTTTGATTTGAAAACAGGGACCGATGCAGCTACTCTCTATCACTTCAGTTTTCTCACGAACAATCACAAGATTTTTTGTTTTCTGCTACAGCTTGCCGCTGTACTTGATTCTCTTATTTGGGGATTATCCTGTCATTCTGTTGGTATTCTCTTTTGCTTGAAGTTGTAGGTTTTTCAGTTCTTTGGGAGTTCACTGTCAATCATATGATGTATTTTTCCTTAATGATCAGGTTGGTTGATGCATCTTCTGGGTTCCATTCCTTGAGTGGACAGATTCCCTAGAGGAGGGCATGGCAACCCACTCCAGTATTCTTGCCTGCAGAATTCCATGGACAGGGGAGACTGGCAGGCTGAAGTCCATGGAGTCACAGAGTTGGACATGATTGAAGTGACTAAGCAGTAGCTAGGAATCATGTTTTAAATTTGTGAGCACATGATCATTTTTCACAGTACTCTTTATATCCTACCAAATCTCTTGAACGTAATTATTATATATTTAAGTTATATTCAATATTATTCATAAGCTCATTTATCAGAATTGTTTGTTTTGTCTTTTTAGCCTTTTATCTCTTTCATTTGTTAGTTTTCCTCATATGATTTGTTGTTTTGGCATTCTTATATTTGTAATTTGGGGTCTGTGTTGCTAAGTACTAGTAGTTGGAATGGATTTATTCAGGGTATATGAAAATAGCTGTTCTGGTAGATAATTCAGTTATGATTACGGATCTGAGGCTCTACAGCTGTGTAGGGCAGAAGGGAAGAGAAGCATTGAGCTGTGCAGCCTTTTCTTTAGGTGCATGAATAGATTAACTTTGAATGCTATGAGCTTCATGCAGCATTGTGTTCCAGTGCTTGTTTGAGTTGTCTTTTGGGGCAGCATGTCTTCTACCTTATTAATGCATTGATTTTTTAAAAAATATACATTTATTTATTTGGCTGCAGAAAGTCTCAGTTGCAGTGTGCAGGATCTTTTGTTGTGGCATGAGGGGTCAGTAGTTGTGATGCAGGCTTAGTTACCCTACAGCATATAGAATCTTAGTTCCCTGAGCAGGGATCGTACCTGCGTCCCCTGCATTGGAAGGCAGATTTTTAACCATTGTACCACCAGAGAAGTCCTGTATTGATTTTGATTTGAAAACAGGGACCGATGCAGCTACTCTCTATCACTTCAGTTTTCTCACGAACAATCACAAGATTTTTTGTTTTCTGCTACAGCTTGCCGCTGTACTTGATTCTCTTATTTGGGGATTATCCTGTCATTCTGTTGGTATTCTCTTTTGCTTGAAGTTGTAGGTTTTTCAGTTCTTTGGGAGTTCACTGTCAATCATATGATGTATTTTTCCTTAATGATCAGGTTGGTTGATGCATCTTCTGTGTTCAGTCAGTCATCATGAAGAGGGACTCCCTTTATCAGTTGGGTTTCGCACCAGGGCTGTTGAAGAATGAGCCAAAGATCTCAGCAGGATTCTTGGAATAGGTTAAAACTTTGAAAGCAATGTCCTTTCTGTGTTTCAGTAACTTGTTTAAAAACATTCCAGCAGAATGTTTCATTTTGCTGGGATCTTCTGGAAGGACAGTCTAGTGGTAATCCTGGGATGTATATATCTGGATAATAGCACACAGTCTGATACAGGAGACATCATGGGACTGTCAAGGGAGCCACTTACCATGTTAACTAGGGCCTGGAGGAATGGAATTGAGTGACCAGCAGGGATATGGAGAGGTTTTTGTATTTTTATTTGCTACATTGTGCGGTGGTTTTGTTTTCCTTTATTTAGAATTAAGCCCATCAACTGATTTTCAAATTGACCTTTGCATTTTTACCATATTTAGAGGAAGAAAGTTGAGATCTAACTGTTGCTTGCATTCATCACAAAGTACTCTATTGAAACCATTATTTCATTAAGTTCCAGTTTCCTTATTAAGCTTATTATTCTATAAGTTAAGTTTGTTATAGAACATGTATGTTTATTATTGTTATATAATTATTTATAGTTTATTATTAATAACATGTTTATTTTCTTTTCATAAAAATAATATATGCTTATTTGTAAAAATAGGTTTTTTTCTTTCTTTTTTTTTGCTACTTCTATTGGCCTTTTCATTTATCTATTTTCATCCATCTTTGTTCTTTTGGCCCATAAAAATTTTTTTAACAAATACAGATAAATAAAATAAAATAATGTAATGCTTAATCCCTTTCTACAGAGATAACTGTTGTTAACTTTTGAAATATGTATTGTTATTTCTTTTTTCTCTTTTTTCTATTAGACTTAATAAAGGTTGGATAACTTACTGACAGTTATTCAGTAACTAGTGAAGTCACGATATAACATAAGGAAGACTTACTCCAAAGTCTTTGTTCTTAAACACTACAATTTAAACTTTGCCTTATGGATCAAATCCTAGCCTCCAAAATTCCTGGAAGATACAGGATTATAGCAATTGTTAGATCTCTGTTGGCTCAGCAGCAAAGAATCAGCCTGCCAATGCAAGAAATGTGGGCTCAATTCCTGGGTCAGGAAGATCCCCTGGAGAGGGAAATGGCAACTGGCTCCAGTATTTTTGCCTGGAGAATCCCATGGACAGAGGAGCCTGGGGGTTAGCGTCCATGGCGTTGCAAAGCGTTGGATATGTCTTAGTGACTAAACAACAACAATTAACATCAGACAGGGCCCAAGTGCAGGAGGTTCACTTCTTTGAAACATTCTCTTGGGTCCTCAAGGAAATTTGTTTTTTAGACAGTATCTGTTTCTCTTACTTTGGGCTTCCTGGTGGTTCAGACAGTAAAGAAAAAGTCCTCCTGCAATGCAGGAGATCTGAGTTTGATCCCTAGGTAAGGAAGATCCCTTGGAGGGAGGGCATTTGTATTCATTTATTCATTTTTTACAGCATTTTGTTATTTACTGCCGCACATCAACCTGAATTAGCCATAAATATACATATATCCCCTCCCTCTTGAATTTCCCTCCCGTACCCATCCCATCCCACCCCTCTAGGTTGTTACAGAGCCCCTGTTTAAGTTTTTTGGTCTTACAGCAGATTCCCATTGGCTGCCTATTTTATATATGGTAATGTAAGTTTCCATGTTACTCTTTTCATACATCTCGCCCATTCCTCCCTCCCCACAACGTCCACAGTCTGTTCTCTATTTGTTTCTCCATTGCTGCTCTGCATTTACATTTATCAGTAGCCTCACTCTAGTATTCTTACCTGGAGAATCTCATGGGCAGAGAAGTCTGGCGGGCTACAGTTCTTGGGGTCACAAAGAATCAAACACAACTGAGTGACTAACACACTTGCTTAGTTTCTAACCTCATTGAGTCCAAAATTCTGCTCTCTTCTAAATATCTTACAGAGTGAATTAACTGAGTTTAGTTTTTTGGTTTGTTTTAAAAGAAGGACTGAACTATTGAACTCTATAGAAAAACAACGAACCAACCAAACCCTTACATGAGTTCTAATATTGTAATTATCAGCTTGGATGCCGTTCTCTCTTTGAGATTGAGCAAAGATAGTGGAGGCATTGTGTGTGCTACAGCCTTCTTCCTCATTTTCTGATCTTCTAATCTTGGCAGTCTCAGGGACATTTACAGGGACCCAAAGAATCGGGATGCTGCAACGTCTCTTTAAGATCTGCTTCAGGCAGTGTGTTTCAGCAAAGAGGAAACCTTGTAAAATTGTTGGTATCTGAAATTACAGGTGATGGTCTAAATTCTTGGCTCCAACTATAGAAGACTGATTTCCCCAACTCCTCTCCTCTGGACTTTCTTGCTGCAAGACCAGGCTGGCACTGTTTGCATAAAGTGCTATTTCACTGGAAACAGCTGTGCCTAGAAGCAGATGAGAGTTGGAGAAGGAGGGACCATAAGTCAGCAGAACTGTGCACAGAGGCATTTTCTGTAGCTGCTTTTGGTGGGTGCTGACTAGAAAATCAGACTTTGTATAATCAACGGAACTTTATACCTGCATTTTAGAAGTTAAAAATCTAAGCTCAGAGATACTTAATGACTTACCACCCTGGACATAAGTTGCATCTGGTAGGTTCTGTGCTTTATGTGCATATTAAAAAATTTTTTATTGTGGTAAACATCCCATAATACAAAACATACTATTTTAATCATGTTTAGCTGTACAATTCAGGGGCACTAGTACATTCATATTGTTGGACAACTCCCCACAACGTCCACAGTCTGTTCTCTATTTGTTTCTCCATTGCTGCTCTGCATTTACATTTATCAGTAGCCTCACTCTAGTATTCTTACCTGGAGAATCTCATGGGCAGAGAAGTCTGGCGGGCTACAGTTCTTGGGGTCACAAAGAATCAAACACAACTGAGTGACTAACACACTTGCTTAGTTTCTAACCTCATTGAGTCCAAAATTCTGCTCTCTTCTAAATATCTTACAGAGTGAATTAACTGAGTTTAGTTTTTTGGTTTGTTTTAAAAGAAGGACTGAACTATTGAACTCTATAGAAAAACAACGAACCAACCAAACCCTTACATGAGTTCTAATATTGTAATTATCAGCTTGGATGCCGTTCTCTCTTTGAGATTGAGCAAAGATAGTGGAGGCATTGTGTGTGCTACAGCCTTCTTCCTCATTTTCTGATCTTCTAATCTTGGCAGTCTCAGGGACATTTACAGGGACCCAAAGAATCGGGATGCTGCAACGTCTCTTTAAGATCTGCTTCAGGCAGTGTGTTTCAGCAAAGAGGAAACCTTGTAAAATTGTTGGTATCTGAAATTACAGGTGATGGTCTAAATTCTTGGCTCCAACTATAGAAGACTGATTTCCCCAACTCCTCTCCTCTGGACTTTCTTGCTGCAAGACCAGGCTGGCACTGTTTGCATAAAGTGCTATTTCACTGGAAACAGCTGTGCCTAGAAGCAGATGAGAGTTGGAGAAGGAGGGACCATAAGTCAGCAGAACTGTGCACAGAGGCATTTTCTGTAGCTGCTTTTGGTGGGTGCTGACTAGAAAATCAGACTTTGTATAATCAACGGAACTTTATACCTGCATTTTAGAAGTTAAAAATCTAAGCTCAGAGATACTTAATGACTTACCACCCTGGACATAAGTTGCATCTGGTAGGTTCTGTGCTTTATGTGCATATTAAAAAATTTTTTATTGTGGTAAACATCCCATAATACAAAACATACTATTTTAATCATGTTTAGCTGTACAATTCAGGGGCACTAGTACATTCATATTGTTGGACAACTCTGACCATCATCCATCTCCTGAATTTTTCACTTTCCTAAACTGAAAATTTGTCCCCATTCCCTCTCCTCACCCTCCCAGCTCCTTTCTGACTATGAATTTGAGTATTCTAGATATCTCATTTAAGTGAAATCAAACAGTATTTGTCTGTACCTAATTTATATTGGAATGTTTATGTACATATATTGATCTCATTGAAATGAAGGTTATCTGAACCCCTTTAAAATGGGTTTTTTAAAGTTGACTTGCCTCGTGATTACAAGATCTGCTGAATCTCACATGGTCTCATATTCCCTACTTAAGTGATGTAAGCAACTTCTACCTGCTGTCTATAAGACAGGAACAAAAGGAATACTGTCATCTCAGCATATTAAGAAACTGGGGACTGGTGGGTGGTTCCTTTCACCTGACTGGTGAACAGTCTCCTCTTCCTTCAGTACAGTTTTTATAAACAGCATTTTGTGTGTGTGTGTTTCTGTTTCCTTTTTACATTTATGACTCAGTGGTCTTTTTTTCTATAACAAGATCCAGCTTTCCTGGATGCTCCAGCAGTCCTAACTGTGGTATAAAAGATAACATTTAGCTAAGAAGGCAAGAAGGTTTTGACACTTTATCTAATATGCTGAATAAGATGTCCTTAATATATCTCTTTCTTTTTCTTTTATGCTATCTGACAATCATGTTTGACCACAGCCTCTGACCCTCATTATACTTCCTCCCACAGTTCACGGAGACATAGCTGTGACCCTGATTTTGGCCTGAGAGTAGGAATATGCTCCTAATGGTGATGGCAGAGCTGGTTTGGGGCTCACATCATGATCCAGGTTCCTGAGGCAGTGGTGAACACTGTAACCAGCCTGTCACCATACTAGGTGTAAAGCTTGAGAGCAGAGTGACCAAAAAAGTGAAGACAAATTTAATAGTTTCTTTTCTCTTAGGAGATAGGCAATTGTGTGCTGTTTTTGTTCCTAATGGCTTCCCTGGTGGCTCAAATGATAAACTACCTTCATTGCTGGAGATCTGGGTTCAATCCCTGGGTTGGAAATATCCCCTGGAGAAGGGAAAGGCTAGCCACTCCAGTATTTTTGCCTGTATAATTCCACGGCTCATCCATGGATCGCAGAGTCAGACATGACTGAGTCACTTTCACTTTGCTCCCGATATTTTACTTTTTAGGTATCTTTATTATCTGGTTGGATATCTTCTAATATCTTAAAGGGAACATTCAATGTGATATAGGCGTATGAAAAAAATTTTTCTGATGTGGATCATTTTAAAGTTTTCATTGAATTTGTTACAGTATTGCTTCTGTTTTATGAAAAAATTTTTCTGATGTGGAAGTTGACTTGCCTCGTGATTACAAGATCTGCTGAATCTCACATGGTCTCATATTCCCTACTTAAGTGATGTAAGCAACTTCTACCTGCTGTCTATAAGACAGGAACAAAAGGAATACTGTCATCTCAGCATATTAAGAAACTGGGGACTGGTGGGTGGTTCCTTTCACCTGACTGGTGAACAGTCTCCTCTTCCTTCAGTACAGTTTTTATAAACAGCATTTTGTGTGTGTGTGTTTCTGTTTCCTTTTTACATTTATGACTCAGTGGTCTTTTTTTCTATAACAAGATCCAGCTTTCCTGGATGCTCCAGCAGTCCTAACTGTGGTATAAAAGATAACATTTAGCTAAGAAGGCAAGAAGGTTTTGACACTTTATCTAATATGCTGAATAAGATGTCCTTAATATATCTCTTTCTTTTTCTTTTATGCTATCTGACAATCATGTTTGACCACAGCCTCTGACCCTCATTATACTTCCTCCCACAGTTCACGGAGACATAGCTGTGACCCTGATTTTGGCCTGAGAGTAGGAATATGCTCCTAATGGTGATGGCAGAGCTGGTTTGGGGCTCACATCATGATCCAGGTTCCTGAGGCAGTGGTGAACACTGTAACCAGCCTGTCACCATACTAGGTGTAAAGCTTGAGAGCAGAGTGACCAAAAAAGTGAAGACAAATTTAATAGTTTCTTTTCTCTTAGGAGATAGGCAATTGTGTGCTGTTTTTGTTCCTAATGGCTTCCCTGGTGGCTCAAATGATAAACTACCTTCATTGCTGGAGATCTGGGTTCAATCCCTGGGTTGGAAATATCCCCTGGAGAAGGGAAAGGCTAGCCACTCCAGTATTTTTGCCTGTATAATTCCACGGCTCATCCATGGATCGCAGAGTCAGACATGACTGAGTCACTTTCACTTTGCTCCCGATATTTTACTTTTTAGGTATCTTTATTATCTGGTTGGATATCTTCTAATATCTTAAAGGGAACATTCAATGTGATATAGGCGTATGAAAAAAATTTTTCTGATGTGGATCATTTTAAAGTTTTCATTGAATTTGTTACAGTATTGCTTCTGTTTTATGTTTTTGGTTTTTTGGCCACAAGACATGTGGAATCCTAGGTCTCCAACTAGGGACTGAATCTGCACCCCCTGCACCAGAAGGTGAAGTCCCAACCACTGGACCACCAGGGAAGTCCCATGTGAAGTTACTGACTATGAAGAAGCAAGAGGATGGGATGTGACATATCTAGCCAGTGATAAAGGGCAAGCTGAAATGATTGGGATCTGAAAACCAGCTCCCAAGTAGATATATTTTTAGATAAGAGAGCATGTGATTGTAGAAGAGATTAGCTGTCCACCAGAATTTAGTGCTGGGCCTGCCAAGGTATAGGATCAACCTAGGCAGGGAATTGCCCACCTAGGGATTACATTTCCTGGTCCTCCTTACATACAGGTATGGCCATGTGACTGTTCTTGCAGAGATATTGTTTCTTGGGCCAGAGTTTTAGGAAACCAGCATCTCTTTGATGCTCCTTTCCCCCATCTGTCATCTGAATAGAGCAGACCCTGGGGACCTAGGAATTGACAGAGCCACCAGACAGAAGCATTCCCACTCTCTAAATCTCCATGTGCAGGAGAGCAGTCCCTTCACCGGGAACACTTTCACTGAAGGCTAACAGTTTTATTTTTAAGAGCAGCTGGTGTTGCCCTGACTAATGCAGGCAGGAGGCAGGTTGTAATGGTGTATCCGTCAAGGAAACAACCTTGTCTATATTTATGCTTTACGTTTCAATAGCCTAGATGATGTTGTATCCAGATGCTAATGTCCAGATGCCCTGGCAAATGATGTACTTAAGTCAAGCTACATGATCCTATTCCTTTGCCACTTGATTTGCTTGCAGGTGTTTAAAATAGAATGCTCTTCTTTGTCTGAACTTGTGCCATCCAAATTGTCTTGTCAATAGCAATAGAAAGTATAACTCATCTTTCTTTTAGATCTACTTCTGTATATCATATTCTCAATGTCATTGGTACTACCGTCCCACACTCAGTGGTCATCTGGACTTCGCTAATGCAGTTCTTTAATTTCATTGAGAACAGACGTTTGTCAGATTTAGGTGGCATATGTGCTAATCATAGTTTAATTGGTCTCTCCTGGTCCGTGGTGGTACAGGTGTGATGCAAATAAAACATATATGTGCGTGGAGGTGATTGGAATTACGGTCAACTGACAGGAGGCATCAACCTCTCAGTGCCTGAATAGCCAGTTTATTGGATAAGACAGGACAATTACCACAAATAGCCCATCAGAATGGTTAGAGCTCCCCACAGGCTTTGAGGCAGGTGTTTATGCCTTCAGTTTAATCTCTTTCTTTCTAGTTCCAGGCCACATGCAGCCCTTGGCACCAGCAGAAGCATTTATACAGAATTGCAGGTTACCTGGATGCCCAGTGCTGTGGATCAGGACATTCATTGCCAAACAAGGCATGCACTTTCTATAACACAAGCTCCATTTCTCTAGGAGAAAGGACTTGCTGTGTTTTGTTGGATCATCTGTCTTTTTGGTTTAGTAGAATTGTGGAAGTTTGGATGGTTTCCATTGGCTCCAGTGGACCTTCTAGAACATTTGCTGTTTAAATCTCTCATTTTTTAATTGAGAATTTAGGGTCTCAGAAAGGTTAAGCAAGGGCCCCATGGGTGTGCACTTAGATGCTTCAGTCATGTCTGACTGTGCAACCCTATAGACTGAAACCTGCCAGGCCCCTCTCTTCATGGGATTCTCTAGGTAGGAATACCAGTGTGGGTTGCTGTGCCCTCCTCCAGGGGATCTTCCTGACCAAGAGATCAAACCCACGTATCTTACTATGTCTAACCTGCACTGGCAGGTGAGTCCTTTACCAATAACGCCAGCGAAGGTCCCAAATAGAGCCCATTAGTGCCAACGCCCAGGTGAGGTTTCAGTGCTTCTTGGTCAATGCTGATTACATGACTCACAGTTCCTGTTCTGAGCATCCTTTCCAGTCACCAGTCAACTCCTGTTCAGAGAAAAAGTCTCAACAATTTTTAGAGATTGGAGCAGTAAAACAGCTCCAGAAGGAGAAGCTATGAATAAGAGTTTTCTGCTTAACATCTCTCTTTTCTTTTGTAGAGATTTTTATGCTATGCTCAGTCGATCAGTCATGTCTGACTCATTGTGACCCCATGGATCATAGCCTTTCAGGCTCCTCTGTTGATGGGATTTCCCAGGCGAGAAATACTAGAGTAGATAGCCATGATAGCCATTTCCTTCTCCAGGGGACCTTTTTTTTTTTCCTTTTTAACAAAATTAATTTATTTATTTGGCTGTGCCAGATCTTAATTGTGGCACGATGGAATTTTTTAAAAAAAAACTTTTATTTTACTTCTAACTTTTACAGAGTTTTGTTGTTTACAGATATGTATGTTCCCAGATTAGTCATATGTATATCCCCCCCATCCCACCCGGGGACCTTCTTGATGTAGAGAGTGAACCCATGTCTCCTGCATTGGTAGACAAATTTTTTTTTTTTTTTTAATTTTTTGCTTAATTTTTTGGGTCAAGCCACAAGTAAATATCAGCTGATGGAAATGTATTTTGATTCAACACATAATAAACTGGCTAAAGTTTTCTGGAATTTTGAGAGAAATCTTTTATATCAGATTCCTATAGGCAGGCAGATTCTTGACCACTGGACTACTAAATTTGTTCCTCAGGACCAAAATCACAGGTGGCTCAGTGGTAAAGAATCTGCCTGCAATGTAGGAGATGCTGGAAGACTTGGGTTCAATCCTTGGGTCAGGAAGATCCCCTGGAGAAGGAAATGGAAATCTACTCCAGTATTCTTGTCTGGAAAATCCCACGGACAGAGGAGTCTGGCAGGCTACAGTCCATGGGTTAAAGAGATCAAACCCACGTAACTATGTCTAACCTGCACTGGCAGGTGAGTCCTTTACCAATAACGCCAGCGAAGGTCCCAAATAGAGCCCATTAGTGCCAACGCCCAGGTGAGGTTTCAGTGCTTCTTGGTCAATGCTGATTACATGACTCACAGTTCCTGTTCTGAGCATCCTTTCCAGTCACCAGTCAACTCCTGTTCAGAGAAAAAGTCTCAACAATTTTTAGAGATTGGAGCAGTAAAACAGCTCCAGAAGGAGAAGCTATGAATAAGAGTTTTCTGCTTAACATCTCTCTTTTCTTTTGTAGAGATTTTTATGCTATGCTCAGTCGATCAGTCATGTCTGACTCATTGTGACCCCATGGATCATAGCCTTTCAGGCTCCTCTGTTGATGGGATTTCCCAGGCGAGAAATACTAGAGTAGATAGCCATGATAGCCATTTCCTTCTCCAGGGGACCTTTTTTTTTTTCCTTTTTAACAAAATTAATTTATTTATTTGGCTGTGCCAGATCTTAATTGTGGCACGATGGAATTTTTTAAAAAAAAACTTTTATTTTACTTCTAACTTTTACAGAGTTTTGTTGTTTACAGATATGTATGTTCCCAGATTAGTCATATGTATATCCCCCCCATCCCACCCGGGGACCTTCTTGATGTAGAGAGTGAACCCATGTCTCCTGCATTGGTAGACAAATTTTTTTTTTTTTTTTAATTTATTGCTGAATTTTCTGAGTCAAGCCACAAGTAAATATCAGCTGATGGAAATGTATTTTGATTCAACACATAATAAACTGGCTAAAGTTTTCTGGAATTTTGAGAGAAATCTTTTATATCAGATTCCTATAGGCAGGCAGATTCTTGACCACTGGACTACTAAATTTGTTCCTCAGGACCAAAATCACAGGTGGCTCAGTGGTAAAGAATCTGCCTGCAATGTAGGAGATGCTGGAAGACTTGGGTTCAATCCTTGGGTCAGGAAGATCCCCTGGAGAAGGAAATGGAAATCTACTCCAGTATTCTTGTCTGGAAAATCCCACGGACAGAGGAGTCTGGCAGGCTACAGTCCATGGGGTTAAAAAGAGTTGGATATGACTTAGCAACGTGGAATGAAACATTTTTAAACAGCAGTCACCTTGGAATCGAAGTTTTCTTTCACAGAGGACATGTATGGTAATATTATTATCCTCCTAGGGAAGTGGAACCTGAGCTTACAAAATCACTTATAAATTTCCTAAGGCCCCCCTGGGCAGTATTGGCTGAGTTGAGGTTTGAACCTGAGACTGGTCTCTACCAAACCTGTGCTGTTGCTCTCATGATACACTGTCCTACAGAGCCTTCGGTGTTTCTATAGCATTTTAACTTATTCCCAGAGGGGTGGATTCAGCTTTGGGGAGGCTGTTTCACAAGATTGATACATTTTCTCAAGTTTGTCTTTCAGGTCAAGATTTAGGTGGAAATTTGCTTATTAGATCTTCTGAAACCATTAATGCTCTGAACATTCAGTGATCAAACTAGGATTAAACTTGAATTCAGAGATCTGGGCTAGTTTAATAGATGGATCCAGTGTTCTGGTTGATGGTTACAGCCTTCCTGAGAAATCTCTGCCAAGGAAATCATTATTGAGTTGTGTTAGTTATTAGTTCACTCTTTTTAAGTAACTCAGTTCCTTTGATTTTTTCTTTTTTTGGGTAAAAATTGGCCTTGGGCTACATTTTCTGTTATTTATCACTTGGCTCATAGAAACAGTCCTTGCTGCTTGGGCCATTGCAGTCAAAACTAAACTATTTCTAGGCTAGTTACAAAAAATGAGCATTAATGTTTTATGAACCAATTTATAATAAACTGTCAACTTTCTAGGTGGTATTTTCTTATTTTTGGATATTTTTCTCAGAAAATTCCATGATTCAAATGCCTTTTTAAAAAACAGTTCATTATATACCTTTACCCCTGCCATAGCCATGCTGATTGTGTACAATTCATCCAGTTTTTGTCCTCAATCTAGTTTTTCTTATTTTCATTACAAAGAACAAAAGAGATAAAGGCAGTAGAATGGCTTGCTAAGAAAAGCCAAGTTCTGGGAAAAATTGACAGGTGCCACTCAGTTATTGGTTTAGGAAAATAACTTATAAATCTTTGTTTGGATGGCAGGGCTGAGCATGACATTTGGGAAGTGTTCTGATCCAGATGCTTTTCTTGTTCCCTAGCAAGTTTACATTTTCTTCTTTTTTTTTTTTATTTTCTTTTTTTGTTTGTTTTAGCAGATGAAGATGGAAAAATGAAAGAGCAAAAGTCAGTTTTTCATTAGCTTCATATTGAGTGATTTCTCTAGTCCACCCATGTTTTGGAGGTACTGTTTTTCATAATTGCTAGTCAACATATTAGGCTTCCCTAATGGTTCAGCAGGTAAAGAATCTGTCTGCAATGCAGGAGATTCAGGAGCTGGATGTCAGATCCCTGGGTGGGGAAAATTCCCTGGAGGAGGAAATGGCAACCCTCTCCAATATTCTTACCTGGAAAATCCCATGGAAGAGAAGCCTAGTGGGCTACAGTCCATGGGGTCACAAAGAGTCAGACACAACTGAGCATGCACATGCACACGTTTAGCATATTTGAGTACATAAATGAGCCTTACCACCTAGCTAAAACCAAGACCAGTTTCAAAGCCTGGGGTGCATGTGCAAAGAGCTGTTGCCCTGGATAAAGGTGCTCAAGGCTGAAGATGACCTTGTTTTTAGTTCCAGGAACGTGTTTAAGTGCCTAGGAGCATGCTTCTAATATATCTTTAAAGTCTAGGTCATTTATTTTTGATTTTTTATCCCTCTCTGTTGTCTTCTACAGTATTTATCCAACTTGTGTTCCATTTTCTTTAATATAGTTCCCTTCTCCTTGCTTGAATATGCCTGCCAGTGCAGGAGACGCAAGAGTCACAAGTTCTATCCTTGGGTCAGAAAGATCCCCTTGAGAAAGAAATGGTAACCCACTCCAGTATTTTTGCCTGGAGAATTCCATGGGAAGAGGAACTTGTTGGGCTACAGTCCACGGGACCACAAAGAGTCAGACACAACTGAGCACATATGTTCACATTCTGCACCTTGGTTGGGAAGTAGTCTTATAAACAAAAAGAGTTTATAAAAATACATTGCCAGGATGAATGGAGGGTTTAGATACTTACCCAGAATCTGTCTGTATCCTTTGATATAAGAACATCAAATTGTTCATTTGAATTGGAGGGAGGAGTTTGGCTGCAATAAAGGTTACCAGGAGTAGAGAAAAAATGTTGAGGGTATTGTTTTATCTTTCTTGCCTTGTACAATGGAATGGCTTTGAGTTAATTGATTAATGGGGCAGTGGCCAGAAGTTGCTGTAATCTTTTTTCTTATGGGTGTCTTCATGGATTCCAGTGCCCAAACAGTCAGAACCTAAATGTTGGAACAGGGCACAGGACGGAAGAGAGGGAATTCGCCTTTGGAAATTGGCCTCATGGAGGGATTCCTGGAGCGTGTGCTTTTGCATGGGCACTGGTGTTCACAGAGTAGAAGTGGTGAAGGAAGCTGCTAAGGAATGCACTTGCTGAAGGAAGCTCAAAATACCTGTGCTGGCAGCTGGTGCAGTAGAGGGAGAGCCTGGCCGTTCTGTGGGGGTCATTCTAGAGCTGACGTATTGATTCATGGGCATGTGTGGAACATTCCTTTGGGAGTGACAGTGGGAATATTTTAAGCATCCTTTAGGATCATTGAAATTCAGCATCAAGCAATCTGTTATTCTTGTGAAGGAAGAGTTAGTTGTACTCATTACATATTAATTGGCCAAGTGTGGTGTGTGTCCAGAGCTGCAATCGACTAAACTTGTAACCTGCTTGCAAAGTAACAAGTCAGCATGTGACAATTTCACAGAAGCTAGTAAAAACCAGAAGACTTCCTAGGTAGAGACAACAGACTTCATTGTTCATAGCTCACCAGGCAGCACGAGTATGATAATTTCATTGGTTCCCTGTGCCCCCAAGTCCATAAGGGCAATGCAGAAAAGGTCCAATGGGATTGCTGTGCACGTAATGGGTTTGTTTGAATGACAAGCTTAGGAAACCCCAGTTTTTTAAAGGGGCTGCTGATAAACCTGATCAGCCTTCGCTTCAGAGGGGAAAAATTTTCTTTCTTTAATTGGTCAGGAAACACATCTTTCCTATGTCCCAGAGTGAGAGACTGTCTCTAGCTTCCAAGGCTGTTTGCTATTCCAGAATCTGTCTGTATCCTTTGATATAAGAACATCAAATTGTTCATTTGAATTGGAGGGAGGAGTTTGGCTGCAATAAAGGTTACCAGGAGTAGAGAAAAAATGTTGAGGGTATTGTTTTATCTTTCTTGCCTTGTACAATGGAATGGCTTTGAGTTAATTGATTAATGGGGCAGTGGCCAGAAGTTGCTGTAATCTTTTTTCTTATGGGTGTCTTCATGGATTCCAGTGCCCAAACAGTCAGAACCTAAATGTTGGAACAGGGCACAGGACGGAAGAGAGGGAATTCGCCTTTGGAAATTGGCCTCATGGAGGGATTCCTGGAGCGTGTGCTTTTGCATGGGCACTGGTGTTCACAGAGTAGAAGTGGTGAAGGAAGCTGCTAAGGAATGCACTTGCTGAAGGAAGCTCAAAATACCTGTGCTGGCAGCTGGTGCAGTAGAGGGAGAGCCTGGCCGTTCTGTGGGGGTCATTCTAGAGCTGACGTATTGATTCATGGGCATGTGTGGAACATTCCTTTGGGAGTGACAGTGGGAATATTTTAAGCATCCTTTAGGATCATTGAAATTCAGCATCAAGCAATCTGTTATTCTTGTGAAGGAAGAGTTAGTTGTACTCATTACATATTAATTGGCCAAGTGTGGTGTGTGTCCAGAGCTGCAATCGACTAAACTTGTAACCTGCTTGCAAAGTAACAAGTCAGCATGTGACAATTTCACAGAAGCTAGTAAAAACCAGAAGACTTCCTAGGTAGAGACAACAGACTTCATTGTTCATAGCTCACCAGGCAGCACGAGTATGATAATTTCATTGGTTCCCTGTGCCCCCAAGTCCATAAGGGCAATGCAGAAAAGGTCCAATGGGATTGCTGTGCACGTAATGGGTTTGTTTGAATGACAAGCTTAGGAAACCCCAGTTTTTTAAAGGGGCTGCTGATAAACCTGATCAGCCTTCGCTTCAGAGGGAAATATTTTCTTTCTTTAATTGGTCAGGAAACACATCTTTCCTATGTCCCAGAGTGAGAGACTGTCTCTAGCTTCCAAGGCTGTTTGCTATTCAAACATCCTTGACAAGATCGTCTAGGCAAAAACTTTCTATGCCTCGACTCAGAAAACTTGCAGAAACATAAGAAACCTATGAAGAGCTGACCCAAAGATGTGTTCGAAAGAGTCATATTTTTATAATTATTGTGTTTACTTAATGCCTGAAGTCAAGAGAGTAGTAATACTAATTATGGGAAAGCAGAAGGTATGTTTTTGGGGGCATGTCAGTTTTTTTTTTTTTTTTAATGTCTCTGAAGTTATAACCACTCAGGCTTTCCCTCCTATGACCTATAACTTGGTTATTTTCCAGGGTGGTGTCTTTTCCCTCCTTGTTATCAAAGCTCATCTGGCACAGACATTTAGGATCTGTCTACAAGGCTAATTGGGATGGAAAGAAGAGGTTTCAGGTTAAATGTTGCAGTGTCCATTAAAGAGTAGCGACAGGGACTGGAAGATATCTTATCATAGCCTGTCACTGTGTAATATGCTGCTTCACTTGCACGATTAACTAGGGAATAATGAAAAGTTTCTCTGCGTGTGAGTGTATGTGTGACATGTGTGTGTGTGTGTGTGTGTGTGTGTGTGTGTGTTTGCAGAGGAGAAAACCTGGAATGGGAAGAAGGGAGATGGGGAAAGAGAGGGAGAATGAGGGGGTACCAATGACAGACTGCATTCAGAAAGAGCATGCACATGTGTATGCTTTGATGCCTTTGGGCTAGTGAGGCTCACTTACAGGGCATCTTAAAAAAATTTATGTATTTCTTTGGCTGTGTCGGATCTTAATTGTGACACAAGGGATCTTTGATCTTTGTTGCAGCATGCAGGATCTTTAGTTGAGGCATGCAAACTCTTAATTGCGGCCTATGGGATCTAGTTCCCTAACCAGGGATCAAACCCCAGCCCCTTGCCTTGAGAGTGCAGAATCTTAGCTCTTGAACCACCAGGAAGTCCCTCAAGGGCACTTTAAAGCTCTTAAGTTTACCCTGTCATACCTTCAAGATGTGCAAATGATAACTCCAACCTTTTGGATTCTCTTGGGTAAACATGAAATTAGCCTCTGAAATACCTTCCTTTAATTCAGATACTACTTAAGCCATGGGTTTCTGTTATCACAAAGTCCTGAAGGTTTTGCAGGTAGGACAACAAAGGAAATCAGTTGTTTCATTAAATATTTGAAAACAAATGGAAACAAGGCAAGCAATGTACTTCTTACAGGAAGAACCTCTTAGGCCTGTACCTGGCTTATCTGTTTGCAATTCTGTGACTATGGTGGAATGAATGTGATGGTAGCTTAATCTGACTGTGACTGTGGCTCACAGATCACTGTACCCAGTCAATACTCTATTATTGCAAGTTAAGTGGTTTGCTACAGTATTCCACGCACAGGGTATTAGAAGTTGTGTTCTCTAATTTCCTAAGCAATAATGGTATAAGCAGTATGCATTTTTTATTATAAAAACCAACAATTGCTTCCACAGAGTTAATGGTTTTCTTATATAACCATCAGTACCCAGGAGATTCAGTCATAAATCAGAGCAAAATTAAAGGTAAAAATGCACTAAATTTTGGCAGAATTAGATTTTCTTCGCAGAAGCCAAAGTCGTCAGTTTTGCTTGGACTCAAACTTTGGTTATCCTCTCTGTGCTTTTCTTTTCATGTTATTTAAATGGGTATGTTGTTTCCTGATTAAAACTGATTCTAGGTAATTAAAAAACAAGTCTAAGCTTTGGATGCAGTCTCCCCAAAGAGAGGGAGAATGAGGGGGTACCAATGACAGACTGCATTCAGAAAGAGCATGCACATGTGTATGCTTTGATGCCTTTGGGCTAGTGAGGCTCACTTACAGGGCATCTTAAAAAAATTTATGTATTTCTTTGGCTGTGTCGGATCTTAATTGTGACACAAGGGATCTTTGATCTTTGTTGCAGCATGCAGGATCTTTAGTTGAGGCATGCAAACTCTTAATTGCGGCCTATGGGATCTAGTTCCCTAACCAGGGATCAAACCCCAGCCCCTTGCCTTGAGAGTGCAGAATCTTAGCTCTTGAACCACCAGGAAGTCCCTCAAGGGCACTTTAAAGCTCTTAAGTTTACCCTGTCATACCTTCAAGATGTGCAAATGATAACTCCAACCTTTTGGATTCTCTTGGGTAAACATGAAATTAGCCTCTGAAATACCTTCCTTTAATTCAGATACTACTTAAGCCATGGGTTTCTGTTATCACAAAGTCCTGAAGGTTTTGCAGGTAGGACAACAAAGGAAATCAGTTGTTTCATTAAATATTTGAAAACAAATGGAAACAAGGCAAGCAATGTACTTCTTACAGGAAGAACCTCTTAGGCCTGTACCTGGCTTATCTGTTTGCAATTCTGTGACTATGGTGGAATGAATGTGATGGTAGCTTAATCTGACTGTGACTGTGGCTCACAGATCACTGTACCCAGTCAATACTCTATTATTGCAAGTTAAGTGGTTTGCTACAGTATTCCACGCACAGGGTATTAGAAGTTGTGTTCTCTAATTTCCTAAGCAATAATGGTATAAGCAGTATGCATTTTTTATTATAAAAACCAACAATTGCTTCCACAGAGTTAATGGTTTTCTTATATAACCATCAGTACCCAGGAGATTCAGTCATAAATCAGAGCAAAATTAAAGGTAAAAATGCACTAAATTTTGGCAGAATTAGATTTTCTTCGCAGAAGCCAAAGTCGTCAGTTTTGCTTGGACTCAAACTTTGGTTATCCTCTCTGTGCTTTTCTTTTCATGTTATTTAAATGGGTATGTTGTTTCCTGATTAAAACTGATTCTAGGTAATTATAACAACAATAGGTCACAATGAGGGGCAGTGTTCTTTATAGCTTTGGGATGCAGTCTCCACCCAGCCTTTCTGCACTCGCCAGTTTTCAAGTTTTAACTGTATCTGTGGCGTGGACAGGGTTATGAATCACACAACAAAGACTGTGGAGTGAACATTCCTCCTTTCAAATGGCAGATGTTTGTGTAGGTCAGGGACTTTGAGCAGGACAGAATGTTCTTGGCAAATTACTTATCTGCTCATTTTACAGTAAATAGAAGGTAAGAGAGGACAGTGTTTTTCTGCATTAGGAGACTCGGTAAGGATGGTTCGTTTCCATGTGTCAGGAGCCCTAGCCTAGGAAGGTGTGAGAGGGAGCAATGGTTAGTGAGAAGGGACATGGATGTTTCATTCAGATCAAAGGTAGAATTAGATAGAGCTGCCTGTGGGTGACTGGAACAGGAAGTTTAAGGTCTGCACAGTCCGGCTTATACTTGTGTCTCTCACAGAAGTCTCTTTTTTTGCTCCTCTTTGCATATGTGCTTCATTTTTTCTTCTGAAGTTGGGCTTTTTCTGCATCTTTCTGCATGTGTAGAATATGGTAGCTTCACAGGGTCTCAGTTTCAGTGACGAGTTCCACCTGTTAGGCTGGAGTCAGGCCCAAAGGCCATCAGGAGCTGGGACACACCTTCATTACAGGGAGTGATGGGAGAGTGGCAGTATACAAAATGCGTTTCTTCCTTGTGTGCTAAGTCAATTTGGTTGTGTCCAATTCTGCACGACCCTGTGGGCTGTACCCTGCCAGATTCCTCTGTCCATGGAATTCTCCAGGCAAGAGTACTGGAGTAGGTTGCCATGCCCTCCTCTAGTGGAGCTTCCCGACCCAGGGATCTAATCCATGTCTCTAGGTCTCCTACACTGGCAAGCAGGTGCTTTATCACTAGCGCCACTTGGGTATTTCTTCCTTAAAAGTGTTCCAATTAAACTATATTAATGGTGGAGCTAAGCACAATCAGAGTCTGCAGGATGTCAGTGTAAGATCCCTTGAACAGGCTTTCTTAGATCATTTCTCAAATTCAGTGGACACCTAACTGTCAGCAGGGATGGGTTTAGGGTGAGTGAGTGGAGCCTCAGCAAAATGTAAGTCAATGACTAAAAATATCAATAATCTGAATAAATAATATTTCAATGCAGTATTTTACAAAATAAAAATTAATATAAAAATTCCATGAAGGGCTTCCCTGGTAGTCCAGTGGGTACAGAGTCCACCTTGCAGTGCAGATGTTTGTGTAGGTCAGGGACTTTGAGCAGGACAGAATGTTCTTGGCAAATTACTTATCTGCTCATTTTACAGTAAATAGAAGGTAAGAGAGGACAGTGTTTTTCTGCATTAGGAGACTCGGTAAGGATGGTTCGTTTCCATGTGTCAGGAGCCCTAGCCTAGGAAGGTGTGAGAGGGAGCAATGGTTAGTGAGAAGGGACATGGATGTTTCATTCAGATCAAAGGTAGAATTAGATAGAGCTGCCTGTGGGTGACTGGAACAGGAAGTTTAAGGTCTGCACAGTCCGGCTTATACTTGTGTCTCTCACAGAAGTCTCTTTTTTTGCTCCTCTTTGCATATGTGCTTCATTTTTTCTTCTGAAGTTGGGCTTTTTCTGCATCTTTCTGCATGTGTAGAATATGGTAGCTTCACAGGGTCTCAGTTTCAGTGACGAGTTCCACCTGTTAGGCTGGAGTCAGGCCCAAAGGCCATCAGGAGCTGGGACACACCTTCATTACAGGGAGTGATGGGAGAGTGGCAGTATACAAAATGCGTTTCTTCCTTGTGTGCTAAGTCAATTTGGTTGTGTCCAATTCTGCACGACCCTGTGGGCTGTACCCTGCCAGATTCCTCTGTCCATGGAATTCTCCAGGCAAGAGTACTGGAGTAGGTTGCCATGCCCTCCTCTAGTGGAGCTTCCCGACCCAGGGATCTAATCCATGTCTCTAGGTCTCCTACACTGGCAAGCAGGTGCTTTATCACTAGCGCCACTTGGGTATTTCTTCCTTAAAAGTGTTCCAATTAAACTATATTAATGGTGGAGCTAAGCACAATCAGAGTCTGCAGGATGTCAGTGTAAGATCCCTTGAACAGGCTTTCTTAGATCATTTCTCAAATTCAGTGGACACCTAACTGTCAGCAGGGATGGGTTTAGGGTGAGTGAGTGGAGCCTCAGCAAAATGTAAGTCAATGACTAAAAATATCAATAATCTGAATAAATAATATTTCAATGCAGTATTTTACAAAATAAAAATTAATATAAAAATTCCATGAAGGGCTTCCCTGGTAGTCCAGTGGGTACAGAGTCCACCTTGCAGTGCAAGGGGCACCAGTTCGATCTCTGGCCCAGGAAGATCCCACATGTCGCGGAGCAGCTGGACTGCTGTGTCCAATTGTGAGCCAGTGCTTAGGAGCTCATGTGCCCAGAGTCAGTGCTCTGCAATGAGAAAGGCCACTGCAATGGGAGGCCCACACAGGCCAAAGAATAAAGATGGATGAAAATAAACAAATGAAAAACCAATACCAGAGGCCAAAATTACAAAATAAAAATTCCATGATGAACAAAAGATAAAATTTTAAATACAGAAAGTCTATTACTGTTTTTTTACTTTTTTTAACTTTTTGCCTCTGAGTCCAGTATGGCTCAGAGCAGCACAGTTTGCCAGGTGTCTGCCCCCAGGTCAGTTAGTTACTGAGCAGGACAGTTATTCCCATAATACCCTGTGGTTTGAGGGGATTCAGTTGTCAACACTGGGGATGTGGGCTAGGTCAGCATACCTTAAACGCTGTCTGCTGAAGGATGCTCCTTTTTCTGGAATATGGTCCCTGTATCAACCAGATTCGGTTGCCAGAACAAAATATTGATATCATACACTTGATGGCTTAATTATCAGAAATTTATTTTCTCACAATTCCAGAAACTGGAAGTCCAAGATCAGGAAACCAACACTGTCAGATTCTGGTGAGAGCTTTCTTTCTGGCTTCTAGATGACTCCCTTCTCCCTGTGTCCTCACATGGCTTCTTTATGTGCCTGTAAGTAGAACGAGAAGGTGTCGCTCCTTGAAACCACTAATCCTTTCATGACGACCCACCTTCATGACCTCATCTAACTCTGATTACCTCCCATAGACCCCTTCTCCAAATACCATTACATTGGAGATAGGGGTTTCAACATGTCAATTTTGAGCAAACATAAAACATTCACTGTCTCCTAGCATCCCCCAGTTAGAAATACATGCCAAACATTGTTAACTTCCATTTAGTAATCTTGCCTGAATGTCTCATGAATAAACTCATCTTTTCTTTTAAAAATTATCTTTTGACAGTTTTGTCAAAATATGAGCTCAATAGAGTTAAGATTTTTGTCATTGACTTCTCATTCCAAATAAGTTGCCACAAGTGTACTTTCCTGCAAAGCTGAATTAATCATTAGAAGAATGACTCACGCGTTTAACTAGAAAATGAAACTTGGATACTTAACTGTTTCTGAAACCCCTGGGACCTGACCAATAATTACTCTTCCCACCCATAAAAAGACAGAAACATTTAGCATATGTTTTTTCTTTCCCATCTAAAATCAATCAGAATATGTCACTTTGTGACTTACTGTAGTCAATCAAAATGTTGTGCCTAGTTCTTCTAGGTATAAATCTCCTAAAGACATTTTTCAGAAAAGGCTGTCAAATTATTAAGTGACAGAAATATTGGTAGAGAAAATAAATTCCTTAGACATTTTATAGGGACTAAAAAATAAAGGAGTGTAATTCTTTTTTTGAACTCTCCTCAAGGGCTGTTTTGGCTTTGGTGTTCAAACACCATATTGGAAAACATTTCAACTGTGAATATGATTCTGAAAACACTTTGAGCCCTGATAATATCTGTCCTGGGCAGCCTTGTATCAGGCTGGCAAACGGATCCTGGAAAAACCAGGAGGTATTTTTGTTTTCAAAATGCTTTATATGCAATTCCCCAGAAACAGCCTAAGAAGATAGATACTGTTTTCTAAAAGGTTGCTGGTTTAGCACTTCCCAACTTACAAAGGTTGGAATTTCCCACTGGCTCAAGGTAGAGATTTGTATCACTTATTTTAGATTTACTTAATAGCACATTTGTGTTTGAGATAAAGCATGAGTCCCACTAGGCAGCTAAGATTGTTCTTAAAAATTGGCCTCCTTCTCTATCCCTACCATGTCTACTCAGATCTAAAGTAGAGTGTTCTAAATGCTATTCCAGCCAGATGTGGCATCCTATTTTAAACGACAGCAGTAGTTGCTGTATCTCTTTTAGAGAACATGGTCTGATGTATACCAAGCAAATCTGTGAAGACTGGAGAGTTTTCAGTTCCTTAAATGAAGACTTAACTGTAATTCCCCAACCCTTTGTTTCAGTATAGATGGGAATGAAGGTGTGGTAGATGGTTAATACAATATACACAGCACAGCGTAATAACACTGTACCATTTAAGGGTTTACTCTATCCTTCTTTCCCTCCTGCTTTACAGAGGTTTCCCTCATTAGAAGAATTTTAAAAAACTCACGCGTTTAACTAGAAAATGAAACTTGGATACTTAACTGTTTCTGAAACCCCTGGGACCTGACCAATAATTACTCTTCCCACCCATAAAAAGACAGAAACATTTAGCATATGTTTTTTCTTTCCCATCTAAAATCAATCAGAATATGTCACTTTGTGACTTACTGTAGTCAATCAAAATGTTGTGCCTAGTTCTTCTAGGTATAAATCTCCTAAAGACATTTTTCAGAAAAGGCTGTCAAATTATTAAGTGACAGAAATATTGGTAGAGAAAATAAATTCCTTAGACATTTTATAGGGACTAAAAAATAAAGGAGTGTAATTCTTTTTTTGAACTCTCCTCAAGGGCTGTTTTGGCTTTGGTGTTCAAACACCATATTGGAAAACATTTCAACTGTGAATATGATTCTGAAAACACTTTGAGCCCTGATAATATCTGTCCTGGGCAGCCTTGTATCAGGCTGGCAAACGGATCCTGGAAAAACCAGGAGGTATTTTTGTTTTCAAAATGCTTTATATGCAATTCCCCAGAAACAGCCTAAGAAGATAGATACTGTTTTCTAAAAGGTTGCTGGTTTAGCACTTCCCAACTTACAAAGGTTGGAATTTCCCACTGGCTCAAGGTAGAGATTTGTATCACTTATTTTAGATTTACTTAATAGCACATTTGTGTTTGAGATAAAGCATGAGTCCCACTAGGCAGCTAAGATTGTTCTTAAAAATTGGCCTCCTTCTCTATCCCTACCATGTCTACTCAGATCTAAAGTAGAGTGTTCTAAATGCTATTCCAGCCAGATGTGGCATCCTATTTTAAACGACAGCAGTAGTTGCTGTATCTCTTTTAGAGAACATGGTCTGATGTATACCAAGCAAATCTGTGAAGACTGGAGAGTTTTCAGTTCCTTAAATGAAGACTTAACTGTAATTCCCCAACCCTTTGTTTCAGTATAGATGGGAATGAAGGTGTGGTAGATGGTAATACATGGAAAAGTACCATGAAGGGTTATACACAGCACAGCGTAATAACACTTGCTTCGTCACGTTTTGCCTTGGTATATTCGTTGCATTTTGTTTCACTTTTGCTTTGGCATTCATCATACTCTATCCTTCTTTCCCTCCTGCTTTACAGAGGTTTCCCAAATATCCCCTGCTTCCACACATACATATTCTCCCTGTTATCAACATCTTCCATGTAAGTGGTACATTTGCTAAAATTGATGAATCTACATTGACACATCGCAGTTGCCAAAGTTCACCATTTGCCTTGGAGTTCACTCTTAATATACATTCTGTGACTTTGGACAAATGTAAAGTGAAATGTATCCATCATTCTGGTATTATACAGAGTACTTTCACTGCTCTAAAAGTCTCTCGTGCTGTACCTACTCATCCCTTCCTACCCACTGAAAACCTGGCAACTGCTGATCTTCTTACTGTGTCTATAGTTTGGCCTTTTGCAGAGTATCATATAGTTAGTATCATACAGTATGTAGCCTTTAGGCTTGTTTCATTTAGGAAAGTGCATTTAGATTCCTCCATGCCTTTTCCTGGCTTCCCTGATGACTCAAATGATAGTCTGCCTGCAATGCTGGAGACTCAGGATGCTTTTCCATGGCTTGATAGCTTGTTTCTTTTTGCTACTGAATAATGTCCCGTTGTCTGGATATACCCCAGTTTATTTAGTTTGTTTATCCATTTACCTTCTGAAGGACATCTTGTTTGTTTCCAAGTTTTGACAATGAATAAAGCTGCTCTAATGATGCAGATGAATGTTTGGGTCACATGAGTTTCCAGCTCATTGGGATAAACACCAAGGAGTATGATTGCTAGATTGTATGGTAAGAGTATGTTTAGTTTTGTAAGCAGCCATTAAATTATCTTTCATAGTGGCTATACCATAGCATCTTATGGAAAGACTGAAATGAGCATTTTGGTCAACCTAATACATTCCCACCAACAGTGAAAAGGAGTTCTTTTTCCTTCATATCCTTGTTGGTATGTTAGCGTGATCATTGTTCTGGATACTGACTGTTCTAAATATATGTGTGGTAGTATTATGTTCTACCTTGTTCTGCTCTTAGTTTTTATCTCCTCAACTAACTTATATGCTTCTTAAAGGCATGGGTTACACACATCTTTTTCATCCTTAACCCCTTCTTGTATAATCGCTCAAAAGTCACTCAAAAGTGTGCTGAATGATTGTAGATGCTCAATGTATTAATGTTGGTGAAAAGTTCAGTTAGAAGGAGGGAAGAACTATCATTTATTGAATATATATGCCAAACATTTGACAAAAAGCACTTACCCTCTGAATCCTCATAATTGTCCTATAAGAAAGACAAAATTATTTCCATTTTGCCAAAAATGGAGAAACTGAGGCTGAAAATAGTCAATAAATTGCACAGCATCAGGAGACTCAGGTGAACCCAGGTTTCTAGCCCAAGTCTGTCTGGCTTGATACTGATTTTTCTAGGCTGCTTTGTGCTTGCGGTGAGAGCCAAGATCCTGGTCTTCATTGCCCATGGGGCTAGGCAGACAGGGGAAGAGGCTGAGGGGTTGGGGTGAAGAAACCCCCTGCCTGTAGATCTTGTTCAAAGTTGGTGCCCCTACTTAGGTCTAGCTAGTTGTTACCAGATTTTTAAAAATAGAGAATCTGTACATCTGGATTTGGGGGAGGGTAAAGTCTTCCAAGTTTTATGTTTTAGCAACTAATAATGGCACATGTGAAAGTGAAAAACAGCCTGTGGGTCTGATCTAGGCCACAAACCCAAAGTTTTTAGCAGTTATATTAAGGAATAGTTTTAAAGAATTGCAACTTTCACCCCGACATATGTATTGTAATCATGAATGATGAGAAGTTCTACCTGTCAAGAAAAAGTTAGCCAACTGTAATTAATAGTTTGTTCATTCATTAGCATGTAAAGTTTTTATGGATAATACTCAAATAAGAAGTGTCTTACGTCATTTTACTGACCTATGCCATGTGGAACCTGGATAGTGAATGAAGATGTTTACTATTTTACTTTCCTTACTTGCTATGATGTTCTGACCTGATTTCCTACAAATAGCCAAAGTATTTATTCATCAGTGAACAATGCTGCTTACTGAACTGTATATAATTTCCTTTTAAATTACAGATAACTTGGATATATAACCACATTTAGTTTTTTTTTTATGTTTTATAAAATATATAGATGTTTATTATGTATATTGCTTCATACATATCAAGTATTAGTTTTAAATTTTTGCCTTGTTACAATAGAGAAGTCTTAGAAAACTCTCTAGGAGCCCTATAAGGAATCAATAGTAAAGGGCATAGGAAATTCATATTTGTGAGTGTTTATGCAAGATGCACATATTACTTGTGATGGGAAAACTGAGTTTCAGAGAGGTTCAGCAGCTCGTCTATGGTAACATCACTAGAAAGTGTTAGATTTGGAATTTTAATCCACATATTTTGGACTCCAAGCTTTGTCTCAAGGTAACACTAAAGAGAATTTGCATGGTCGAAGCCTACATCGTTATGAGCACACATTGGTATGAAAAGTTTGCCAGGATTGTGATGTCCGGTGTTCCCCACACAACAGCGCAGTTGGGGAACCATCTTCCTTTGAGCTCTTCCCGTCATTCCTCACTTTAGCAAGTTCTGACTTCTTACTCTCATGACTTCTTTCCTACTCAATCCTTCCGCCTCATCTCTTCTTGTATCTCATCTGTTGTAGGGCAGGGGCTCCCTCAGAGCACAAAGGACAGCAGAGATGAAAAACCTGTTTGGGGAGGAGAATCCACAAGTGGGCAGCATAGGAGGGGCTCCTGCTGGGAAAAGCCAGTGTGGACAGGGGAACAAGAGAACCTTTGGGTCAGCAGGCATGAGAAGGCTCAGAATGGACAACACTTCACAGCCACAGAGGTGTCGCCTGGAAATGGTAGAGACATTGGCAATGCTCACCACAGGATTCCAAGGGGCATTGTAGTGTTCAGGCCCCATAAGATTGAACAGTTTCCATTAATAATAGGGTACCTAGTAGCTGAATAATTCAGATCACAGAGAAGAAGTCCAAGACAGGGACTGAGTCACACACCCCCAGTCACTAAGGCTGCTTATCTAGATATACCATCTCCTTTCAGTAAATGCAACATACATAAACTCCCATTTATAACACATAAGTTATGAGATGCTTAATCACATTACTAAAGGGTTCTTCCCAGAATTTATTTTTTTTTTAAACCTTTATTTTACTTTTAACTTTTACAGAGTTTTGTTGTTCACAGACATGCATGTTCTCAGATTAGTCACATGTATATCCCCCCCTTCCCTCCCCTCCCGACCATCACACAGGACCCCTGAAGGATCCCCTTTTCTCACAGAGCAATGACTAGAGCTATTTTCTTCACTTATGATAGTACAGGCCTTCATGCTACTTCCTTTACGCCTGTCACCCACTGTTCCTTCCCCACAATGTCCATATGTCCACTGTCCATGTCTGTCTTTCTGTCGCTTCACTGCATGTGCCATCATCACCATCCTACTAGATTCCATATATGTGTGTTAATATACTGTATTTGTCCTTCTCTTTCTGACTGACTTCACTTTTTATGATACGTTCTAGATCCAGCCACCTCATTAGGGTTGATTCTTCTGCATTTCTCTTTACAGCTGTGTAGTATTCCATTGTATATATGTACCAGAGCTTTTGGATCCATTCGTTCGTTGATGGGCATCTAGGTTCCTTCCATGTTCTAGCTATTGTATAGAGAGCTGCAATGAACATTGGGGTACAGGTGCTTCTTTCAGTTTTGATTTCGTCAGGGTATAAGCCTAATAGTGGGATTGCTGGGTCATATGGTGCTTCTATTTTTAGTTTTTAAAGAAATCTCCAGACTGTCTTCCATAGAGGCTGTATCAATTTACACTCCCACCAGCAATGCAGGAGTGTTCCCTTTTCTCCGCAGCCTCTCCAGCATTTATTGTCTGTCAATTTGTGGATGATGGCCATTCTGACGGGTGTGAGGTGATATCTCATTGTAGTTTTGATTTGCATTTCTCTGATTATTAGTGAAGTTGAGCATCGTTTCATGTGCTTTTGGGCCATCTGTATGTCATCGTTGGAGAGATGTCTGATTCAGCCCCATAAGATTGAACAGTTTCCATTAATAATAGGGTACCTAGTAGCTGAATAATTCAGATCACAGAGAAGAAGTCCAAGACAGGGACTGAGTCACACACCCCCAGTCACTAAGGCTGCTTATCTAGATATACCATCTCCTTTCAGTAAATGCAACATACATAAACTCCCATTTATAACACATAAGTTATGAGATGCTTAATCACATTACTAAAGGGTTCTTCCCAGAATTTATTTTTTTAAACCTTTATTTTACTTTTAACTTTTACAGAGTTTTGTTGTTCACAGACATGCATGTTCTCAGATTAGTCACATGTATATCCCCCTCTTCCCATCCCTCCCGACCATCACACAGGACCCCTGAAGGATCCCCTTTTCTCACAGAGCAATGACTAGAGCTATTTTCTTCACTTATGATAGTACAGGCCTTCATGCTACTTCCTTTACGCCTGTCACCCACTGTTCCTTCCCCACAATGTCCATATGTCCACTGTCCATGTCTGTCTTTCTGTCGCTTCACTGCATGTGCCATCATCACCATCCTACTAGATTCCATATATGTGTGTTAATATACTGTATTTGTCCTTCTCTTTCTGACTGACTTCACTTTTTATGATACGTTCTAGATCCAGCCACCTCATTAGGGTTGATTCTTCTGCATTTCTCTTTACAGCTGTGTAGTATTCCATTGTATATATGTACCAGAGCTTTTGGATCCATTCGTTCGTTGATGGGCATCTAGGTTCCTTCCATGTTCTAGCTATTGTATAGAGAGCTGCAATGAACATTGGGGTACAGGTGCTTCTTTCAGTTTTGATTTCGTCAGGGTATAAGCCTAATAGTGGGATTGCTGGGTCATATGGTGCTTCTATTTTTAGTTTTTTAAAGAAATCTCCAGACTGTCTTCCATAGAGGCTGTATCAATTTACACTCCCACCAGCAATGCAGGAGTGTTCCCTTTTCTCCGCAGCTTCTCCAGCATTTATTGTCTGTCAATTTGTGGATGATGGCCATTCTGACGGGTGTGAGGTGATATCTCATTGTAGTTTTGATTTGCATTTCTCTGATTATTAGTGAAGTTGAGCATCGTTTCATGTGCTTTTGGGCCATCTGTATGTCATCGTTGGAGAGATGTCTGTTTAGGTCCTTTTCCCATTTTTTGATTGGATTGTTCGTTTTTCCAGTGCTGAGTTGTCTGAGTTGCTTGTAGATTTTGGAGATTAATTCTTTGTCTGTTGTTTCATTTGCTATGATTTTCTCCCACTCTGTGGGCTGTCTGTTCAGCTTTTTTGTAATTTCTTTAGCTGTACAAAAGCTTTTAAGTTTCATTAGGTCCCACATGTTCATTTGTCTTTTTAGTTCCACTATTCTAGTAGGTGGGTCAGAGAAGATCTTGCTTTGATTGATGTCCTTGAGGGTTTTGCCTATATTCTCCTCTAAGAGTTTGATGGTTTCTGGCCTTACATTTAAGTCTTTAATCCATTTTGAGTTGATCTTTGTGTATGGTGTCAGGGTATGTTCCAACTTCATTTTCTTGCATGTAGCTGTCCAATTTTCCCAGCACCATTTGTTGAAGAGGCTGTCTTTGTCCCATTTTATATGTTCGCCTCCTTTGTCAAAAATAAGGTACCCATAGGTGCGTGGCTTTATCTCTGGGTTCTCGATCTTGTTCCATTGGTCGATATTTCTGTTTTTGTGCCAGTACCATACTGTCTTGATGACTGTTGCTTTGTAGTAGAGTCTGAAGTTAGGGAGGCTGATCCCCCCAGCTCCATTCTTTTTCCTGAGGATTGCTTTGGCTATTCGAGGTCTTTTGTGTTTCTATATGAACTGTGTTATTCGTTGGTCTAGTTCTGTGAAGAATGTTATTGGAAGTTTGATAGGGATCGCATTGAATCTATAGATGACATTTGGTAGTATGGTCATTTTCACAATATTGATTCTCCCGACCCAGGAACACAGAATATTTCTCCATCTGTTTAAGTCTTCTTTAATGTCTCTCATGAGTGTCTTGTAATTTTCTGTGTACAGTTCTTTTGTTTCTTTGGGTAGGTTTGTTCCTAGATATTTGATTCTTTTGGTTGTGATGGTGAAGGGGATTGCCTCTTTGATTTCAATTTCTGATTTTTCATTGTTTGTGTGTAGGAATGCCAGTGATTTCTGTATATTGATTTTGTATCCTGCGACTTTGCTGAATTCGCTGATTAACTCTAGTAGTTTTGTAATAGTGTCTTTGGGATTTTCTATGTATAATATCATGTCATCTGCAAATAGAGAGAGTTTGACTTCTTCTTTTCCAATCTGGATCTGTATAGTTTTTCTTTGTCTGTTGTTTCATTTGCTATGATTTTCTCCCACTCTGTGGGCTGTCTGTTCAGCTTTTTTGTAATTTCTTTAGCTGTACAAAAGCTTTTAAGTTTCATTAGGTCCCACATGTTCATTTGTCTTTTTAGTTCCACTATTCTAGTAGGTGGGTCAGAGAAGATCTTGCTTTGATTGATGTCCTTGAGGGTTTTGCCTATATTCTCCTCTAAGAGTTTGATGGTTTCTGGCCTTACATTTAAGTCTTTAATCCATTTTGAGTTGATCTTTGTGTATGGTGTCAGGGTATGTTCCAACTTCATTTTCTTGCATGTAGCTGTCCAATTTTCCCAGCACCATTTGTTGAAGAGGCTGTCTTTGTCCCATTTTATATGTTCGCCTCCTTTGTGCCAGTACCATACTGTCTTGATGACTGTTGCTTTGTAGTAGAGTCTGAAGTTAGGGAGGCTGATCCCCCCAGCTCCATTCTTTTTCCTGAGGATTGCTTTGGCTATTCGAGGTCTTTTGTGTTTCTATATGAACTGTGTTATTCGTTGGTCTAGTTCTGTGAAGAATGTTATTGGAAGTTTGATAGGGATCGCATTGAATCTATAGATGACATTTGGTAGTATGGTCATTTTCACAATATTGATTCTCCCGACCCAGGAACACAGAATATTTCTCCATCTGTTTAAGTCTTCTTTAATGTCTCTCATGAGTGTCTTGTAATTTTCTGTGTACAGTTCTTTTGTTTCTTTGGGTAGGTTTGTTCCTAGATATTTGATTCTTTTGGTTGTGATGGTGAAGGGGATTGCCTCTTTGATTTCAATTTCTGATTTTTCATTGTTTGTGTGTAGGAATGCCAGTGATTTCTGTATATTGATTTTGTATCCTGCGACTTTGCTGAATTCGCTGATTAACTCTAGTAGTTTTGTAATAGTGTCTTTGGGATTTTCTATGTATAATATCATGTCATCTGCAAATAGAGAGAGTTTGACTTCTTCTTTTCCAATCTGGATTCCTTTGATTTCTTTCTCTTCTCTTATTGCTGTTGCTAGAACTTCCAGGACTATGTTGAATAAGAGTGGTGAAAGTGGACACCCTTGTCTTGTTCCTGATCTTAGAGGGAATGCTTTGAGTTTTTCACCATTGAGGATAATGTTCGCTGTGGGCTTCTCATATATGGCTTTCACTATGTTAAGATAAATTCCTTCTATGCCCATTTTTTGAAGAGTTTTTTATCATAAATGGATGCTGTACTTTGTCAAGGCTTTTTCTGCATCTATTGAGATGATCACGTGATTTTTGTCTCTCAGTTTGTTGATATGGTGTATCACATTGATTGATTTGTGGATGTTGAAGAATCCTTGCATGCCTGGGATGAACCCAACTTGATCGTGATGAATGAGCTTTTTGATGTGTTGCTGAATTCTGTTTGCTAGGATTTTGTTGAGGATTTTGGCATCTAGATTCATCAGTGAAATTGGCCTATAATTTTCTTTTTTCGTGATGTCTTTGCCTGGCTTTGGTATCAGGGTGATGGTGGCCTCGTAGAATGTGTTTGGAAGTGTTCCTTCCTGTGCAATTGTTTGGAAGAGTTTTAGAAGGACAGGCATTAGCTCTTCTTTAAATGTTTGGTAGAATCACATTTAGTTTTGACATTAGTTACTAGTTGTCCATTATGAGTATGTAGATAATACCCTTTGCTTGAAACAATAAGGGTAATTTTGGTGTGTGTGTGTTTTAATTAATTAATGTATATTGAGGCATAGTTAATTTACAGTGTGTTTTCAGCATACAGAAGAGTGATTCAATTATATATAAAAGTGTGTGTGTGTGTGTGCTTTTGAATTCTTTAGTAATCTCTTTTTCTCTTGGCCCTTTTGGCTCTTTTTCTCTTCTCTGTCTGTTGTTATCTTGATTTAAGTCATCTGTCTGTGTTGTCTTTTTCACTGAACCTGAGTATTTTGTCTTTTGACCTAAGTGTTGGTAGGATAGTCACAGCAAACTATTTCTGTGTTGCATCACTTCAAGTTTGTATCTGCACAGAGTTCAGTTGAATTGTTATGACTTTTGTAATTTCTGTTCCAAATTGTTCTTTCAGTAAGTGATGTAGTGGGGTGAAACTCACTCATTGGCAATGTTTGAATGACTGTTAATGTACCCACTTAGTGTTCCTTGGGAAGGATAGGTTTGATGAGCTTCCATGATTCCTATGAAGAAAAAAGAATGTTTTCTGGGATGTTGGTAAGGCTCAAAAGTCTGTTAGTATATATTTTTTTTCCTACTACAAGGATATATCTTATCTCTGAACTTTCCAAATTTCCCTGCCATTTTAAAGGTGCATCTCATTCTTTGTTTTATTTTTCCTCCTCCTTTTTCTATTCTCTATTTTGCTCTCCGGAGAAACCACTTTGATTATTTTAACATATTATTTTGGAATTTAATGTTGTTTTTCATTCGCTCAGTTGTGTCCAACTCTTTGCAACCCCATAGACTGTAGCACGCCAAGTTTCCCTGTCCTTCACCATCTCCCAGAGTTTGCCCAAACTCATGTCTACTGGGTCAGTGATGCCCACCAACCATTTCGTCCTCTGTCGCCCCCTTTTCCTTCTGCCTTCTATTTTTCCCAGCATCAGGGTCTTTTCCAGTGAGTTGTTTCTTCACATTAGGTGGCCAAAGTATTGGAGCTTCAGCTTCAGCATCAGTCCTTCCAATAAATATTCAGGGTTGATTTCCTTTAGGATTGACTGGTTGACCTTGCATTCCAGGGGACTCTTGAAAGTCTTTTCCAAAACCATAGATTGAAAGCATCAGTCCTTTGGATGTCAACCTTTTGTATTGTCCAGCTCTTATATTCATACATGACTCCTGGAAAAACCATAAGTTTGACTATACAAACCTTTGTTGGCAAAGTAATGCCTCAGTTTTTTAATATGCTGTCTAGGTTTGTCATAACTTTTCTTTCAAGGAGAAAGCGTCTTTAAATTTCATGGCTGCAGTAATTGCCTGCAGTAATTATGGAGCCCCAGAAAATAAAGTCTTTTATTTATATATGTTTTTAATAACATGCTTTTATTTCTATTTGATTCTACTTGATTTTTCAATTTTAAGTGTTATCTATTTGATAGATAGAAAGGATTTAGCAAGGACTTCATCCTTGGTCACTATCATAGTACAAAATCTTCCCATTTCCCCATTTGTCCAATAGCATTATTACTAAATACAACTTCATGTGCTGTATGCACAGTGAGGCCAAACAAATTGAAATGTTAAAGTATGGAGCAGAAAGAGGTTTATTGCAAGTCCAAGCAAGGAGAACAGGCAGCTCCTGCTCAAGAAAACAGAACTACAGGTGGGTGTGGGAGGGTACAGAACTCTACAGTGGTTTTCAGAGAGAAATTTTTATAGGCAAAATTTTGGGTGATGGATATAAGGTGTGTAATTTTCTTTTGATTGATTGAAAGTTAAAGTGTTAAGCACTCTGTCATGTCGAACTCTTTGTGACCCCATGGACTGTAGCCCACCAGGCTCCTCTGTCCATGAAATTCTCCAGGGAAGAATGCAGGAGTGGGTTGTCATTCCCTTTTCTAGGATATCTTCCCAACCCAGGGATCAAACCTGGGTATCCTGCATTGCAGGTAGATTCTTTATCCTCTGCGCTACCATGGAAGTCTTTTGATTGGTTGGTGATGATGTAATAGGGAGGTGCTCCAGGAATCTTGAACTCAGCCTGAAGTTACCATCCTCTACCTGTTGGGGGCCTTAGCTCCTGCAGAAGAACTCAAGGTATTGTTAAGTATATCCCCTGAGGGGGAACCAGAACCTGACTTCACTATGCTTTCTTGATTGTTCCTCCTTTGTTTCTGCATTCCCTTGCTTCCCTGATTAGCCACTTTTTGAATCTCCTCTTTGGTATTCAGGAGAGTGTAGGAGGGGGAAACATTTTTCTGGTAAGGTTTGGTGCCCAACAGAGCCCCACATGGTCCTGCTCTGTTCCAGAACTAGTTGAAATTTGTTAATTTGTATTTCTACATTCAGTGTCTATATTATTATGGCTTCATAAGAATTACTCACAATCAAGTCATGACACGTACTATAAAATGTACATTTTAACCTTCTGAAATTTCAAATATTTAACAGATGTTTTAAATATAATTTTATTTATTTGTTTATTTTTGGCTATGCTAGGTCTTCATTGCTTTGCACAGGCTTTCCCTGGTTGTGGCGACTGGCCTTCTCATTGCGATGGCTTCTCTTGTGGACCACAGGCTCTAGGCATGCGGGCTTCAGCAGTTGCAGTACACACAGTCTCAGTGGTTTGTGTCACAGGCTCTAGAGCACAGGCTCAGTAGTTGCGGTGCACAGGCTTAGTTCCTCTGGGGCATGTGGAATCTTCCCAGAACAGGGATCAAACCTGTGACCCCTGCCCTGGCAGATGGGTTCTTATCCACAGTGCCACCAAGGAAGTCCTTTACATATGTTTTGGTGTACATTTATTTCACTGATTTTGCTGGTAATGTGCCTTTGAAATTTGGAAACTTGTATCCTTCACTGAATAATAATAATGCCTGTGGGGTTTTTTTTGGTGATTCATGAATTTCCTCCATTCTCTTCTTCTTACTAGATGTTAGACCTACTGAATTATTCCTCTAATTTTTTAGTCTTTTCTTTCCTATTTTCCATTTCTTTTTTTTTTTTAATGTACTTTTTTGGGGGGGTCACTTCTATTGGTCTCTCATTTATTTCCATCCTTGTTCTTTGGCCTGTGTGGGCCTCCCATTGCAGTGGCCTCTCCTTGCAGAGCGCCGGCTCTGGGTGCATGCGCTCCAGCGCTCCGGCTGGTCAGTTGGACACATCGGTCCAGCCGCTCTGTGGCACATGGGATCTTCTCAGGTCAGGGATCGAACCGGTGCCCCTTACGCTGCAAGGCGGTATCCTTACCTGCTGGACCACCAGGGAGGCCCCCGTATTTTCCATTTCTGCATCTTTGTGTTCTGACTCTCTGGAAGGTCTCTTTTCTTCCTTCCTCCCCTGTCTCTTCCCTTCTTCTACATTTAAACTTGCTTTGAATTTAGTTTGCTCTTTTTCCCTTAGTTCCTTGAAGTGGAAAGTTAGGTTGCTGACTGTGATCTTTCTTCTGGCTTAATATAGGTTTTTACAACTATAAATTTCCCCCAAAGGACTATTTTAGCCACATCTCATAAATTTTGGTATATTGTGTTTCACTTTCATTAATCTCAATGTATTTTCTAATTTTTCTTTTGATTTCCTCTTTGACTCATTGGTTATTTAGGACCAATATTGTGTAATTTCCATATATTTCTGAATTTCCCTGTGTCCTTCTGTTATTGATTTCAAGTTTTATTTCATTGTGGCCAGAGAACATATTTTGTATGATACAAGTCCTTATACCTATGTTGAAACTTATTTTATGAACTAGCATATGATCTATTCCTGGAGAATGTTCCCTGTGCACTTAATAAAAATGGTTGTTAAATTGTTGGTTGGTGAGTTAGATAGATTTTTGTTTGGTCTAGATTGTTTATAGTGATTTTCAATTGGGTTTCACAGGCTTAGTTCCTCTGGGGCATGTGGAATCTTCCCAGAACAGGGATCAAACCTGTGACCCCTGCCCTGGCAGATGGGTTCTTATCCACAGTGCCACCAAGGAAGTCCTTTACATATGTTTTGGTGTACATTTATTTCACTGATTTTGCTGGTAATGTGCCTTTGAAATTTGGAAACTTGTATCCTTCACTGAATAATAATAATGCCTGTGGGGTTTTTTTTGGTGATTCATGAATTTCCTCCATTCTCTTCTTCTTACTAGATGTTAGACCTACTGAATTATTCCTCTAATTTTTTAGTCTTTTCTTTCCTATTTTCCATTTCTTTTTTTTTTTAATGTACTTTTTTGGGGGGGTCACTTCTATTGGTCTCTCATTTATTTCCATCCTTGTTCTTTGGCCTGTGTGGGCCTCCCATTGCAGTGGCCTCTCCTTGCAGAGCGCCGGCTCTGGGTGCATGCGCTCCAGCGCTCCGGCTGGTCAGTTGGACACATCGGTCCAGCCGCTCTGTGGCACATGGGATCTTCTCAGGTCAGGGATCGAACCGGTGCCCCTTACGCTGCAAGGCGGTATCCTTACCTGCTGGACCACCAGGGAGGCCCCCGTATTTTCCATTTCTGCATCTTTGTGTTCTGACTCTCTGGAAGGTCTCTTTTCTTCCTTCCTCCCCTGTCTCTTCCCTTCTTCTACATTTAAACTTGCTTTGAATTTAGTTTGCTCTTTTTCCCTTAGTTCCTTGAAGTGGAAAGTTAGGTTGCTGACTGTGATCTTTCTTCTGGCTTAATATAGGTTTTTACAACTATAAATTTCCCCCAAAGGACTATTTTAGCCACATCTCATAAATTTTGGTATATTGTGTTTCACTTTCATTAATCTCAATGTATTTTCTAATTTTTCTTTTGATTTCCTCTTTGACTCATTGGTTATTTAGGACCAATATTGTGTAATTTCCATATATTTCTGAATTTCCCTGTGTCCTTCTGTTATTGATTTCAAGTTTTATTTCATTGTGGCCAGAGAACATATTTTGTATGATACAAGTCCTTATACCTATGTTGAAACTTATTTTATGAACTAGCATATGATCTATTCCTGGAGAATGTTCCCTGTGCACTTAATAAAAATGGTTGTTCAATTGTTGGTTGGAGAGTTATATAGATTTCTGTTAGGTCTAGTTTGTTTATAGTGATTTTCAATTGTTTTTGTTTCCTTGTTTGTCTTTTGTCTATTATTCCACCTATTACTGAAGGTAAGGATATGAAGTCTCCAACTATTTTTTGTTAAATTGTATATTTCTCCCTTTAATTATTTCAGTTTTGACTACATTTATTTTAGAGCCATATTAGTTTAATATATGTTTATAATTGTTATGTTTTCATGATGGATCGACTTCTTCATCATTATAAAATACCCTTTTCTGTAATAACAACTGTGTTTTAAAGTTTAATTTGCCTGATAAAAGTGTACCCCCTCCAACTTCTTCATTTCTTTTATTTCTTTTAAGGTATGACGTGTCTTTTATTGTCTTTTTACCTTTCACCTACCTGCGTCTTTGAGTTTAAATTATATCTCTTGTACACAACATATAGTTGAAATATATATACAATTTTTTAAAAAATGCATCTGTCAATGTCTAGGTTTTGAATGGAGTGTTTAATCTGTTTACATTTAATCCAAATAGTTCCAAGGTAGGATTTATGTTGGCCGATTTGTTATTTATCTCTGTATCTTTTGTCCTTTCTAACTGTTTCTCTTTTGCTATTTTGCTTTAAGTTATATATTTCCTACTATATCATTTGAACTCCCTAAGGCTGCTGGTTCCACCACTGATCTCTTTGTTAAACTGTTTGTTTTCATGGCTCTTGCAGAACTGGGGAGCAGGTGATGGAATAGGTCATATTTGTTGTTGTTCAATCACTAAGTCATGTCTGACTTTGCAACCCCATAAGAAGTGAAAAGCAAGGGAAAAAGGAAAAGAGAGGTCATTTTAGAATGTAACAAAGTTCATTCTTCTTTTGAGACTCAGAGGTTTTCCTTGAATCAATACTTCTTGGTATGTGTTATGTCACTGTTTAATTTCCAGAGATTCAAATAAGTTGATTTTGTGATAAGTTTTGTGATAAGTTTTGTGATAAAGGAGTAGTTTTTTAGATATCCTTTCCCACCATTCCATAGATTGCTTGATATCTTTTTTGTTCTTTTCTTTGACTGTATTTATTGTCCGAGTACATTTTTTGGGGGAAAGTAAATTTCTGCTCTTGTTTTCTGAGTGCAATAGCCAAGATATTTGATCCCTCTGAGGACATTATTAATTTAAAATCTTTTTTCACACTTTATACTCTCCATTTCCTCAATTGGTTTCAGAATCTTCATTTTGTCCTCTCTTCCATATTAGTCCTTTCTGCAGACAAAAATGGCAACTGTAGTAGCAACTGTTTATTAAACACTAACTCTTCTAGTCCATTATACATATTAACTTATTTGCTGCATAATAATTTATTTAATCTTCAAGTGTCACTCATTTTACAGGTGGGAAAATGGAGACATGAAGATGGTAAATACTTGGTTAAAATTACATAGTACAGAATTGCAGAGTTGGAATTCAATTACAGTCTGACTTTCATATCTTTTTTCTCAGATATTAACTTGTACTTGGGTCATCTGCTCATATGTACTAGTGGGTTATAAACATCGTGAGCACATGTCTGGGACTTGTTGACTGTGTGGGGGTCATCTGTAGGGTAGACTGAGCACTTCTGGGTTTTTCTGATTGATATTTTAGGATGTAACCTTTTTTTGTCTACCAATAGATTATCACTTGTCCATCAACTTTCCATCCTTCAAAGTGTTTTGTTCGTATTTTTAAAATTTTGAATTTGTGAGTTTATGCCTTAGGGAGGAAAAAGGTTTACTAGCATTTCAGCAAGGCTTTCAGTGGAACCAGAATTAACTGCATATTTTCAGTACGTTATCCTTTTAGTCATTTTAAGCATACTTTGAACAAATAATCTCTATTTTTTTCTTCTGTTTTGTTATCCAAAGTTATTTTTAGAAGGGGCATCTAATTCTTCTGCTTATCTGCTGTTTCTTTCATGAATGCTAGATTTTTTCCTTTTTAGTTTTATACTTTTGTTTTACATATGCATTCTCAGTAGGGTTTTATCTATGGGATTTTTATGCGGTTTGGCCCGTGTCTTTCTTCACTGAGGTAAGTTTTCTTGTTTTCTCCTGCTAGGTACTCCAGGACGAGTTTTTATGTTAATTTCTTGCCTTAGGAATACAGGACCCTGCAAGGACACACTGGGAAGAAAGGCTTTAGGTTAAGAATTTTCAGGGAAGGCTTCCCCTACTCTTGATGCCTAAAATGTAGAACAGCAGCATCTGCCTCTTTATTACCTTCCAGTGCCAGCGAGCATATAAAACATCATTTCCCTGAAAGTGCAGTGTTCTGAAGGCTCTGGATTAAAGATGAAGGTCTCATTTTCAACTGTCTGTTTCACAGAGGTGCCAGGTCTTAGATCCTATGTGGGCAGCTATTGAAATCAAAGACCCTGGGCTAACTGAGACCAGACCAATTCCTTCCCCAGTCACCAAATTTCCTTCCATCTTCAGTTTTGACCCCTAGGGGATTCCCCTTACTTTTGAGCCCAAACATGGCTTCCCTGGTGGCTCAGTTAGTAAAGAATCCACCTGCAATGCAGGAGACCCAGTTTCCATCCCTGGGTTGGGAGATCCCCTGGAGAAGGGAATGGCAACCCAGTCTAGTATTCTTGCCTGGAGAATTCCATGGATAGAAGAGCCTAGTGGGCTACAGTCCATGGGGTCCAAAGAGTTGGACTTGACTGAGTGACTAACACACTAGCATGATTTTAAAAGAACACTTGTAATTCTTAAACCAGATTATCTGTACATTTTATAGCAGGAGATGTTCAGATGATTTGATCTGCTATTGTTGCTTGAATCTCTAAACTGGTTTCTTATTGAGTTATTTTATATAGATCCCATAGATATTATCCTTACATTGAAAGTATGTGTAATTTTTCCATGACATTGCTGCTAAGTCTATATATATAGACTTTGAACAAATAATCTCTATTTTTTTCTTCTGTTTTGTTATCCAAAGTTATTTTTAGAAGGGCATCTAATTCTTCTGCTTATCTGCTGTTTCTTTCATGAATGCTAGTTTTTTTCCTTTTTAGTTTTATACTTTTGTTTTACATATGCATTCTCAGTAGGGTTTTATCTATGGGATTTTTATGCGGTTTGGCCCGTGTCTTTCTTCACTGAGGTAAGTTTTCTTGTTTTCTCCTGCTAGGTACTCCAGGACGAGTTTTTATGTTAATTTCTTGCCTTAGGAATACAGGACCCTGCAAGGACACACTGGGAAGAAAGGCTTTAGGTTAAGAATTTTCAGGGAAGGCTTCCCCTACTCTTGATGCCTAAAATGTAGAACAGCAGCATCTGCCTCTTTATTACCTTCCAGTGCCAGCGAGCATATAAAACATCATTTCCCTGAAAGTGCAGTGTTCTGAAGGCTCTGGATTAAAGATGAAGGTCTCATTTTCAACTGTCTGTTTCACAGAGGTGCCAGGTCTTAGATCCTATGTGGGCAGCTATTGAAATCAAAGACCCTGGGCTAACTGAGACCAGACCAATTCCTTCCCCAGTCACCAAATTTCCTTCCATCTTCAGTTTTGACCCCTAGGGGATTCCCCTTACTTTTGAGCCCAAACATGGCTTCCCTGGTGGCTCAGTTAGTAAAGAATCCACCTGCAATGCAGGAGACCCAGTTTCCATCCCTGGGTTGGGAGATCCCCTGGAGAAGGGAATGGCAACCCAGTCTAGTATTCTTGCCTGGAGAATTCCATGGATAGAAGAGCCTAGTGGGCTACAGTCCATGGGGTCCAAAGAGTTGGACTTGACTGAGTGACTAACACACTAGCATGATTTTAAAAGAACACTTGTAATTCTTAAACCAGATTATCTGTACATTTTATAGCAGGAGATGTTCAGATGATTTGATCTGCTATTGTTGCTTGAATCTCTAAACTGGTTTTTTCTTATTGAGTTATTTTTATATAGATCCCATAGATATTATCCTTACATTGAAAGTATGTGTAATTTTTCCATGACATTGCTGCTAAGTCTATATATATAGAGTATATGTATGTTCATAGTCTGTATCTATCTATATAGATGCTAAATCAAACAGTATGTATTTTCTTGAGCTTTATTGAGATATAATTGACATATAACGTTGTGTAAGTTTAAGGTATATAAGGTGTTGATTTGATGCAGTTATAAATATATCACAAAATAATTACCACCATAGTATCGGCTAGCCCCCACCACATCATGTAATTACCATGTTTATTTTGTTATGAAAATAAGATAAGACTCTTGTAGCAACTTTCCAGTGTATGTGTGTGTGTGTGTGCTTAGTCGTGTCCTACTCTTTGCGACCCCATGGACTGCACCCACCAGGCTTCTCTGTCTGTGGAATTTTCCAGGCAAGAAAAGTAGAGCTGGCTCATGGATCTTCCTGACCCAGGGATTGAACCTTCATCTCTTGCATCTCTTGCATTGATTCTTAGCTGGATTCTTTACCACTGTACCACTTGGGAAACCCTTCATGTGTATAATGCAGTATTAATAACTATAATCACCATGGTGTCCACTAGATTCCCCAAAACTCACTCATCTTATAACTAGAAGTTTGTACTCTTTAACCAACATCTCCCCATTTCCCTCACCCTTACCCCTAGTCTCTGGTAACTACCATTCTAGGTTATGTTTCTATAGATTTGGCTTTTTTCTAATTCCACATTTAAGTGAATCATACCATATTTGTTTTTCTCTGTGTGACATTTCATTTAGGACATGACCTCAAAATTCATCCATGTTGTTACAACATGTTCTTTCTTGTGACTGAATAACATTCTGTTACATATATACCACATATTCTTTATTCATTAATTCATTGATGGACCTTTAGGTTGTTATGTGTCTTGCCTATTGTAAATAATGATGCATTGGACACAATAATACAGATGTATCTTTGAGATGCTCATTTAGGTCCTTTGGGACAAATACTAGAAGTAAGATTTCTAGATGGTATGGTAGTTCTGTGTTTAATTTTTTGAGGAATCATCCTGTTTTCCACAGTTTTCCACAGTGGCTGCAGCAGCAAGAATGCACAGTGGTTCCTTCTCCATACCCTTGCCAAAAATTGTTATTATTTATTTATTGATAGTAACTGTTCTGACAGGTGTGAGGTGATATCTCATCTTGGTTTTGACTTGTACTTCTTTGATTTGCATAGTGATATTGAGCACTGTTTCATGGCACAGAATATATATTTCAGGTAACCACAGGGAATGCATGACTAGGTCAACAGACGTAACAATAGTTTCTTTGTATTCTGTTCTGGCCAGACCTAACTGGAACATGACATCCTCTTCTGGATACTGAAATTTACAGAATATTAATGGATCCATGATATGTCAAGACAGGGACAGTTAGGATGGTGAAACATCAGGATATTGGGTCATTTGAAGACCAGTTGAAAATGCAGAGAATTTAGTTTGAGGAAGAGAAAGCTTAAGGGGATGTGATGGGCTGTGCTGTGGAAAACTGATCAGATTTATTCTCTGTATCTTCAGAAAGCTTCACAACTGACAGATGTTATAAAAGGAGATAAATTTGGTGTGAGGAAAACCTCTTGCTGATTAGAGGCATCTGCACATGAAAAGATATTCCACCTTGCAGATGGCTGATGACTTTATCAGCTTCTCATCATTGGGAGGGATTCAACACAGGCAGACATTATCTGTAATAGTCAAGTTCTCCAACTCTAAAATCAGATTTCTCGGGTTCAAATCCCGACTTTAACCACTGACTGACTTTATGACCATGCCATGCTACTTAACCTCTCTGAGCCTCTGTTTGCCTGTCTGCAAAGGGTACCTTTATTCTAAGGTCACTGAGAAATGTAAGGGTAAGGCATATAAAGTTGTTGGTAATACATACAAAACACATATAAATGGCACATGGTAAGCACTCAACAAATGTAAGCCATTATTGCTATCATCTGTCAAGGATAGAAAATGGTGTCTAGGAGCAAAACTCCATAGAACAGTGGATATATGAGCACCTGTATTAGTTTCCTATGGCAGCTGTAACAAATTCTCATAAATGTGGTGATTTAAAACAACAGAGATTTACTGTCTCACAGTTGTGGAGACTAGAAGTTTGATCGCAGTTTCTGTGGGCCAAAGTCAACACGTCAGCAGAGCATGCCCTCTGCAGGTTCTAGGGGAGAATCAGTCCCCTGCCTCTTCCAGATTTTGGTGGCCGCTGATATTCATTGGCTTGTGGCTATATCACTGACACCTTTGCCTTTATGCTCACATGATCTTTTATTCTGTATGTTGTCAGATATCCCCCTGTCTCCCTCTTGTAAGGATACTTACTGTTTCATGGCACAGAATATATATTTCAGGTAACCACAGGGAATGCATGACTAGGTCAACAGACGTAACAATAGTTTCTTTGTATTCTGTTCTGGCCAGACCTAACTGGAACATGACATCCTCTTCTGGATACTGAAATTTACAGAATATTAATGGATCCATGATATGTCAAGACAGGGACAGTTAGGATGGTGAAACATCAGGATATTGGGTCATTTGAAGACCAGTTGAAAATGCAGAGAATTTAGTTTGAGGAAGAGAAAGCTTAAGGGGATGTGATGGGCTGTGCTGTGGAAAACTGATCAGATTTATTCTCTGTATCTTCAGAAAGCTTCACAACTGACAGATGTTATAAAAGGAGATAAATTTGGTGTGAGGAAAACCTCTTGCTGATTAGAGGCATCTGCACATGAAAAGATATTCCACCTTGCAGATGGCTGATGACTTTATCAGCTTCTCATCATTGGGAGGGATTCAACACAGGCAGACATTATCTGTAATAGTCAAGTTCTCCAACTCTAAAATCAGATTTCTCGGGTTCAAATCCGACTTTAACCACTGACTGACTTTATGACCATGCCATGCTACTTAACCTCTCTGAGCCTCTGTTTGCCTGTCTGCAAAGGGTACCTTTATTCTAAGGTCACTGAGAAATGTAAGGGTAAGGCATATAAAGTTGTTGGTAATACATACAAAACACATATAAATGGCACATGGTAAGCACTCAACAAATGTAAGCCATTATTGCTATCATCTGTCAAGGATAGAAAATGGTGTCTAGGAGCAAAACTCCATAGAACAGTGGATATATGAGCACCTGTATTAGTTTCCTATGGCAGCTGTAACAAATTCTCATAAATGTGGTGATTTAAAACAACAGAGATTTACTGTCTCACAGTTGTGGAGACTAGAAGTTTGATCGCAGTTTCTGTGGGCCAAAGTCAACACGTCAGCAGAGCATGCCCTCTGCAGGTTCTAGGGGAGAATCAGTCCCCTGCCTCTTCCAGATTTTGGTGGCCGCTGATATTCATTGGCTTGTGGCTATATCACTGACACCTTTGCCTTTATGCTCACATGATCTTTTATTCTGTATGTTGTCAGATATCCCCCTGTCTCCCTCTTGTAAGGATACTTAGGCTTCTCTGGTGGCCCAGTGATTGAGAGTCTTACTACCAATGCAGGGGATACGGGTTTGATCCTGATCTGGGAAGATCCTGCTTGCCACTGAGCTCATGTTCCTACAACTACTGAACCCATGTGCTAATGACTACTGAGCCCAAGCTTTAGAGTCTCAAGCTGCAACAAGAGAAGCCACTGCAATGAGAAGCCTGCACACAACTAGAGAGTAGCCCATATTCTCTGCAATGAAGAACCGGCCAAGCCAAAAATAAATCAATACATAGAAAATATACTTGATTCCATTCAGGATCTACCATAATTCAGGATAGCCTTACCATCTCAGAATCTTTAACTTAATCATATCTACTCTTTGGCATATAAGATTCTGCCATTTACAGATTTCAGGGATTAGGATGTGAATATCCTGTGGCATTCATTAGTCAGCCCACCACAGAAAGCTTTGTGGACATCAAAGAATTATCTCTACAATATTTTGGGCAAGTGTCTTCCAGCCTCCCCTTCAATAATGTCAGGCTTAAGGATCTAATATCACTGGTCTTTAGTTTGTACTATAATCACCTTTAATCCTTTCCTATTCTCGAGAACCTATGGATTTGGAATTACTACTTTTAAGTTTCTTTCATAGAAACTGGTGTGTATTTACTAACGTTCATTTGTACCACCTATTAAAAAAAAGAATGTGTTAAGCTCTGGTGAATGTATTCCAATTCATGCCCGAATGGTTACTGAGGTTTTACAGTGACCTGTCACATTTTAAATAAAGAAGTATATTATTCCAAATTCCTATGTTTGCAAGTGTTAAAAAATAACTGAGTCATTTAAGCAATGACCAGAATTTATTGGCTTACATACCAGAAAAGGCTTGCCATATGTATAGAGTCAGCAGGATCTGAGGTTCAAATGTTGACTTGTTTGCTTAGGACTTGGTGTCTCTGTCTTTGAGTTCTTCAATTGATTGTAGTCAGCCAGCTAGCACTAAGATGGCAAAACGATCACCTTATCTTCTTAGATCGCAGTGGAAAAGGATCCATTTATTTCAACAGTTTCTAGAACTTGCCTTATTGAGCTTTCCAAGGTCATAAGCCCAACCTCTGTTCATGTCAGTTCCATTGAAACTGCAGCCCCATTAAAGGAGGGATGGTTTTCCTTTATAATATTAAGAAGCCTCTATCAGAAATAGGAACATATTGGTTGGTCAGGTCACGATAACAGATGCAATATGCAAAACATCACATGTACTATGTGAAACGTTACATATGCTATATGTAATCATAGTTTCAGCTCTAAGTTTAGCTGGAGGCTTATGGAGCCCATCCCATTGCTTTAAATCTGTGCACCAGGCTTTGGGTACATTTATGTTTGTTTATATATTTAGATAAAATTTGCCAGATGGGACAGATCCATCGGTGCTGCCTAGCCAGTAAGCTGGCTTGGCGGAAGTGATCCGAGACGTGGGTAAATTCATCTTTGAACAAATGAATTAAATACGCACAGTCAGTGGTCTGAGGCGCAGCAGGAAAGTGCCGCCTAATCGGTAGGATGTGAATATCCTTCATCAGCCCCCTTTCCCTTCAATATTTTGGGCAAGTGTCTTCCAGCCTCCCCTTCAATAATGTCAGGCTTAAGGATCTAATATCACTGGTCTTTAGTTTGTACTATAATCACCTTTAATCCTTTCCTATTCTCGAGAACCTATGGATTTGGAATTACTACTTTTAAGTTTCTTTCATAGAAACTGGTGTGTATTTACTAACGTTCATTTGTACCACCTATTAAAAAAAAGAATGTGTTAAGCTCTGGTGAATGTATTCCAATTCATGCCCGAATGGTTACTGAGGTTTTACAGTGACCTGTCACATTTTAAATAAAGAAGTATATTATTCCAAATTCCTATGTTTGCAAGTGTTAAAAAATAACTGAGTCATTTAAGCAATGACCAGAATTTATTGGCTTACATACCAGAAAAGGCTTGCCATATGTATAGAGTCAGCAGGATCTGAGGTTCAAATGTTGACTTGTTTGCTTAGGACTTGGTGTCTCTGTCTTTGAGTTCTTCAATTGATTGTAGTCAGCCAGCTAGCACTAAGATGGCAAAACGATCACCTTATCTTCTTAGATCGCAGTGGAAAAGGATCCATTTATTTCAACAGTTTCTAGAACTTGCCTTATTGAGCTTTCCAAGGTCATAAGCCCAACCTCTGTTCATGTCAGTTCCATTGAAACTGCAGCCCCATTAAAGGAGGGATGGTTTTCCTTTATAATATTAAGAAGCCTCTATCAGAAATAGGAACATATTGGTTGGTCAGGTCACGATAACAGATGCAATATGCAAAACATCACATGTACTATGTGAAACGTTACATATGCTATATGTAATCATAGTTTCAGCTCTAAGTTTAGCTGGAGGCTTATGGAGCCCATCCCATTGCTTTAAATCTGTGCACCAGGCTTTGGGTACATTTATGTTTGTTTATATATTTAGATAAAATTTGCCAGATGGGACAGATCCATCGGTGCTGCCTAGCCAGTAAGCTGGCTTGGCGGAAGTGATCCGAGAACGTGGGTAAATTCATCTTTGAACAAATGAATTAAATACGCACAGTCAGTGGTCTGAGGCGCAGCAGGAAAGTGCCGCCTAATCGTTGGGGAAGAAAGCAAAACCGGCAGAGCAGCAAGCCTCACGCAGTTGCTCCTATGGTCAGGTCTGAGAGGTGGTGGTAGCCAGGAGGCTAGCAGAGTGCTTTGTAGCACAGCACTTATCTGAGTGTGCAATATGTTACTTACAGCTGGGTCTGGCACGATCATCCCTGACTAATGGGAGGCAAAAGGAGGGGGGTTCGAGTGCTGAATAAATAAATTACTTAATTACATATTATCAGAGAGTAGAACAGATGGTCAGCTTAGCCTGTCTCCTGATGCCTTCGGCTTCGGAATAGAGAGTAGATCCTCAGAGACTGAAGCAGCTTGGGCTCTTCATTCTGTTTATCAGTTGGTCCTACCAGAGGCTCATGGTCTTCAGGAATAAACAGGCTCATTTCTCCAAGGGTGAAAGGCACTGGGTGCTCGGGTGTCTGGTCTCAGCTGAAGTTGGACAGGTCTAAGCAGGTCGGTGTTTTCTACTTTGTTAATTTTGGCACCAGATGGAGGTGGAAATGGATTTCATTTCCTGCAGAATGGCTGAAAAGTGGTTTTCAATTGAGGATCTAATCAGATGTGAAAAGGGTAGTTGAGCATTTACTTAATGTGCTCAGGAGCATCTCCTGTCACTGCAGAACGTATGCTCATTTTCCTTGGCTTTGGAGATCCCCGTGGAGAATCCACTTCTTTCTCTGAGCACTGGTTGCTCTGGTGTTAGAGGGATGTACAGCTGGGGTTGTTTCCCGGAAGCATTGTGTTTGTTTTCAGATGCTACTGTTTGGTATAGTAGCATCTACATAACACTGGTTCCCAAATGCTGTTCTGGGGATGAGTGCTCTGTTACTTGCATAAGAATCACTTTTTTTTTTTTTTTTTGGGCCACTTCTGTTGGTCTTTCATTTATTTCCATCTTTGTTATTACCATCTACATAACACTGGTTCCCAAATGCTGGTCTGGGGATGGGTACCCTGTTGCTTGCATCAGAATCACATTTTTTTTGGCCACTTCTATTGGTCTTTCATTTATTTCCATCTTTGGTCTCTGACCTGTGTGGGCCTCTCATCGCAGTTGCCTCTCTTGCTGCAGAGCACCGGCTCTGGGCACATGTGCTCCAGAGTGCTGGCTCAGTAGTTGGACACATCGGTCCAGCCGCTCCGCGGCACGCGGGATCTTCCCAGGCCAGGGATTGAATTGGTGCCCCCTGCAATGCAAGGTGGTGTCCTTACCCACTGGACCACTAGGGAAACCCTCTTTTTCTTTTTCTTTATTAAAGTTACATGTTCTTTAGTCCCTGGCATAGAGATTCTGAGTCACTAAGTCTTGTGTAGGATCTGGGTATCTATGTTTCTAAAAAAGCTCTACAAATGATTGTGAAGAAAGTATAGAGATCACTGTGTATCAGTTTAGAGGCAGGAAATGACAATAAATACAAAGGTGTTCTTAAAGAGATTTTAATACTGAGCTATTTACAAAAGCATGGGCAAGTCTGAGAGAAACTGTTAAGGGATGATGAAAATCTCTTAGCTAGCAATACTAGGAAATGGATGTAAGTCAGATCTTGGTCCGACTTAGAGAACTCCTGGACAAGAACTGTAGACTGCAATGCTCAACCCACGATCCAGCCGAGAGAAAAATCTTTTTCTCTTTTTGCTCTCTGATCTCATTCTGGTGCTTTCCACTGGCCACATCCAAAGGGCCAGAGAGTTCAGATGACACAGTCCATAGAAATTGGACTACTGAAGCAGGACACAGAAGGCGGGAGAGCGAGCCACGAGGAACAAACGGAGACTACCTCGTGTGCATTGTTATAGAAAACATTTTCTAGTTACACATTTGTGTGCCAAATTGTGGATGGCAAATGTGTGCATGTGTTTTGTTCTGCAGACAAGCTTCTTTTCACAGTGTAAACTCACCTCTACCATTTCATCATAGAGAATAGAAACTCAGAAAGAGCATGGCTGGTATCTTGAGAATTATCTCCCTGTGTCCTGCCTATGGTCCAGCCAGTGCACATTCTGTCTCTGGAAGGGGCTACAAGAAGAATATTTTGGAAGATCATCCTTGTCTGCCTGATTGTTAACATTAGATCTAGGAATATATGTGTAGTATACTCTATTCTCTTATTCAGTAATTATGGGCCTATAATCCTATACTCTGAATTTACTTATATTTTCCATGACTTATTTCTGTCTGTAACTGATATGCCGACTGTTCAGGCAGACTGTTGTAAACATAGTTTCTTAAAGAAGCCACATCACTATACTTCCTGAAAGACTGCATTCAGCCATGTTGCTTTGTTTGGATTTTATGTTCTGCCTTTCACTGTATTTAAAACATACTTTGAGGGCTTCCCCTGGTGGTCCAATGGATAAGGACACCGCCTTGCAGTGCAAGGGACGCCGGTTCGATCCCTGGCCTGGGAAGATCCCACGTGCCATGGAGCGGCTGGACCGATGTGTCCAATTACCGAGCCGGAGCTCTGGAGCGCATGCGCCCAGAGCCGGCGCTCTGCAACGACAGACGCCACCGCGATGGGAGGCCCACAGGAGCCAAAGAACAAAGATGGATGAAAATGGAGAAATGAAAGACCAATAGAAGTGGCCCTCCCGCTCCCCTCCCTCCCCAATCCGACCTTCGCCCAAAATAAATAAATAAATAAATCTTTAAAAATAAATAAATTAATTTAAAAAAATAATAAAAAAATAAAGCATACTTTGAATGGTCACTTGTAATCATAACTCCCCATCAGAAGGATTGGGTTAATTTCGACTTTAGTATGTTGCCTGTGGAGATTTGAGCATGTCTTAAAATATAGCATGAAAAGAAACTTCAGAAATTGTCCACGGAGTCCCGAACGGGCACTAAAAAATTCAGATGACACAGTTAAAAGACTACCCCCCCCTTCCGTGTGCATTGTTATAGAAAACATTTTCTAGTTACACATTTGTGTGCCAAATTGTGGATGGCAAATGTGTGCATGTGTTTTGTTCTGCAGACAAGCTTCTTTTCACAGTGTAAACTCACCTCTACCATTTCATCATAGAGAATAGAAACTCAGAAAGAGCATGGCTGGTATCTTGAGAATTATCTCCCTGTGTCCTGCCTATGGTCCAGCCAGTGCACATTCTGTCTCTGGAAGGGGCTACAAGAAGAATATTTTGGAAGATCATCCTTGTCTGCCTGATTGTTAACATTAGATCTAGGAATATATGTGTAGTATACTCTATTCTCTTATTCAGTAATTATGGGCCTATAATCCTATACTCTGAATTTACTTATATTTTCCATGACTTATTTCTGTCTGTAACTGATATGCCGACTGTTCAGGCAGACTGTTGTAAACATAGTTTCTTAAAGAAGCCACATCACTATACTTCCTGAAAGACTGCATTCAGCCATGTTGCTTTGTTTGGATTTTATGTTCTGCCTTTCACTGTATTTAAAACATACTTTGAGGGCTTCCCCTGGTGGTCCAATGGATAAGGACACCGCCTTGCAGTGCAAGGGACGCCGGTTCGATCCCTGGCCTGGGAAGATCCCACGTGCCATGGAGCGGCTGGACCGATGTGTCCAATTACCGAGCCGGAGCTCTGGAGCGCATGCGCCCAGAGCCGGCGCTCTGCAACGACAGACGCCACCGCGATGGGAGGCCCACAGGAGCCAAAGAACAAAGATGGATGAAAATGGAGAAATGAAAGACCAATAGAAGTGGCCCTCCCGCTCCCCTCCCTCCCCAATCCGACCTTCGCCCAAAATAAATAAATAAATAAATCTTTAAAAATAAATAAATTAATTTAAAAAAATAATAAAAAAATAAAGCATACTTTGAATGGTCACTTGTAATCATAACTCCCCATCAGAAGGATTGGGTTAATTTCGACTTTAGTATGTTGCCTGTGGAGATTTGAGCATGTCTTAAAATATAGCATGAAAAGAAACTTCGTAGAAATTGTCCACGGAGTCCCTGAAGATTTATTTGTGGTTCAGTTTTAAGACTCCAGCTCCTTCCTCCACTGAAGAAGTTATTGGCATTTAGAGTCCCCGTTGATGATAAAAACTAACAGCTCGAAGACAGAAGCTTTCATTACAGCTATTCATTAGGCCACCTGTACTTGGTGAGGAGGACATTCACTCGTCTCAGCCCAAGGGAAAAATATGCATATTGATTGCTAGCATCTCCTAGCACCTACAGCATCCTGGACGCTTTACCTGCAATTTGCTTATTCCAATTGCTCAGGCAGAAAACTTGGAGTAAACTTGGAATCTTTATTTTTCTTTGTGCTCCCCCGAATCTATCAGCATGTTTGCGGTCTCTTTATAAAAATATACTCAAAATCTGGCCAATTCTCTCCACCTGCACTGCAGCACAGTAGTTCAAGTCACCATCCTCTCTCCCTCAGATTACTCTGGTCATCTCCTAACTTCTCTGCCTGCTTTTCTTCCTTCTCCCTTCCATCTTTTCTCTACAGAGCAAACAGAGAGAGCCTTATGAAAGGTCATGTCAGGAAGGTCCTCTGTTCGAAGCCCTCTGATGGTTCTTATCTCACTCAGAGTTAGAGCCAAATCCATCAAAGCTTATAAAACTGCTTGCTATCTTTTACTCTGTTCTCTCTAACCTAATTGCCTTTCATTCTCCCTTTCTCTCATTATAATCCTGCCATAGCATGCTCCTGCTGCTGAGCCTTTGTGTATGCTGTTCCTTTTGCCTAAAATGCTCTTCCTCCCATTTTTCTGCCTGATTTAGTTTCTTATTCTTTTAGGTCTGTTAAAATATGACTTGTAAGAGAGGCCTTCACTGATCACCAGTATATAGAGTGCCCAGCATCGTTCTGTTTTCACAGCAGTTTGTTATTTTTCTTTAAAGAACATATTACCATCTGACATATTTATCTGTTTGTCTCTTCCCCACAGAATGAAAGCTTCTCTGGCTTCCCTGCAGGCTCAGTGGTAAAGAATCCACCTGCCAACGCAGAGGACGCAGGTTCAGTTCTTGGTCTAGGAAGATCCCACACACCATGGAGGAACTAAACTCATGCTCCACAACTACTGAGCCTGCTCTTTAGAGCATGAGAGCCACACGTGCTGAAGCTGCATGCCACAGAGGCTGTGCTCCAAAACAAGAGAAAGCCACCACAACGAGAAGCCTATGCACCTCGAGGAAAAGTAGCCCCTGCTCGCTGCAACTAGAAAAAGTGTGTATAGCAACAAACATCCAACACAACCAAACATAAATAAGTAAATTAAACAATTTTTTTTTTCTGAGTTAACTTCTTTGCCTTTTTATTTTATTTTTTTTCATTTTTATTTATTTATTTATTTATTTATTTTTGTACATGTATGTTCCCAGATCATTCATATGCATATCCTTTGACCCTCCCCCCACTGAGATCCCCCCTCCCATCCCTCCAGACCATCACTCCAAGTGGTTGTAGGTACTCCTAATCCCCTAGCACAATGACAATAGCTATCTTTTCTACACATGACAGTATAGGTTTCCATGTTACTCCCTCCCACTATTCAGTCTCCACAATGTCTTTATGTCTATTCTCTGTTTTTTCATGAGTTCACTGTGTGTGTTATCATGACCATCTTACTAGATCCCATATATATGAGTTAGTATACTATACTTGTCTTTCTCTTTTTGACTTACTTCACTTTTTATGATAGGTTCTAGAGCTAGCCACCTCATTAGGACTGAGTCTTCTGCATTTCTTTTAACAGCTGAGTAGTATTCCATTGTATATATGTACCAGAGCTTCTGTATCCATTCATTTGTCGATGGACATCTAGGTTGCTTCCATGTTCTGGCTATTGTATAGAGAACTGCAATGAACATTGGGGTACAGGTGCCTCTTTCATTTTTGATTTCATCAGGATATAGGCCTAATAGTGGGATTGCTGGGTCATAGGGTGCTTCTATTTTTAGTTTTTTAAGGAATCTCCATATTGTCTTCCATAGAGGTTGTATTACTTTACATTCCCACCAGCAATGCAAGAGGGTTCCCTTTTCTCCACACCCTCTCCAGCATTTGTTGTCTGTCGATTTGTTGATGATGGCCATTCTGACAGGTGTGAGGTGGTATCTCATTGTGGTTTTAATTTGCATTTCTCTGATAATAAGAGAGGTTGAGCATCGTTTCATGTATTTTTGGGCCATCTGTATGTCCTCTTTGGAGAGGCGTCTCTTTAGATCTTTTTCCCATTTTTTGATTGGGCTGCTCATTTTCCCTGTGTAAACAATTTTTAAGAAAGAATGAAAGCTTCTCATGGGCCGAGACTGTTGTAAATTCTTGTGGGCTTAGAACTTGCTAACTTACTTGTCTCATTTTCCACATGTGACTGTGTCTGTATATATATATATATATATATATATATATATATATACACACACATGTATGTATATTTGTGTAAGAATACACATATATGTATGCATGTGTTCATTAGTGTGTTGGCGTACAACATTTCTTTTGGCCTAGGAAGGAGATGGCTTTCTGTTCAATGTCTCATTGGAAAAATCTTCATCTTCTGTCCTAGAAGGCAGTGCCAGAGGCAGGACATGGAAGGAGGTGATAGCAGGAACCCCCAAGAGTGGGGGCAGAATTTATGAAGGGACTGAACAATATACTTCATCGACTTTGTGCATCTGGGGTTACTAACTGCCAGTGGAATAGTGTATAACAAAGATAATGAATGGCCTTGGAACATTCCTGGTGATCCAGTGGCTAAGACTCCATGCTCCCAGTGCAGGGGCCTGGGTTCCACCCCTGGTCAGGGACTAAATCCAAGTGCTGCACACAAGACTCTGCGTGCCACAAGTAATGATTCCACACACTGCAAGTAAAAGATCCCAAAAGATCCCATGTGCTGCAGCTAGGATCCCACATGCCACAACTGAGTGCAATCACATAAATAACAGCAACACCACCACTGAAATACTGGTTCCTAGTAGAAGTTCTGCTTTCTATTCCCACCTCGGAAGCAATAGCTTGATAAACCCAAGTGGTCAACATTTATGGTATTCTTCATTCTCTCCCAGGACACTTTGAAATATATACTTTTTGAATTTAGTTTTTGCCTGAAAAATCTGCATCCCATTTAAATGAAATTGAATAAATTTCAGGGCTCCAGCAGCATGTCTTCCATCTGAAACAAAATGGAGATGAATTTCAATTAGATGTTCCCATTATAATCTGTCTGTACCTGTAGTTTTCATCAAAAATTGCTAGGAAGTACCACATAATGTATGATCGGGATTTGCCCACTGGCAGCAGTGTCCCATTATCCTAGTAAAAAAAAAAAGCACAAAATAATTAGTCTGATGCATATAGATAGCAACATCTTACAGCGAGTGACTTTAATTGTGGTGAGTAATATATATGGAGTTTGAAGCATTATATATTTCCCTCCCAAGAAGACACCAATTACTAATTCAGCTGATAAAGTAACAATGTTTTGGAAGATTTAATGCAAACTGAACATCGTAGTCAATAGCCACTGTAAAATGTCCATTTTATGGCCTTATTTTTGCCTGAGTTTAATTTATGATAATTTGGTAGCTGCATATAGCCTGAAAGTGAGCTGTTGGCTTGAGAGTTAGTACTTGGGTATTGCATAAATCATGGCTGAATGTGTTGGCTTCCTCTAATGCGCTTCTTTCTCTTACAATTGGAATCCTTCTCATCTTGTCATTTCCCTTGCCTCATTCCTGCCTGCAAATTCACAGGGCTCTGAGAGCTCAGTGTTTAGAGGGTCACTGTCTGATAGAGTGCACATCACTGTCTATAGAGTAGCATCTTCCAAATGCCAGGGAGAGTGCTTCTGGACTTCAGAGGGGGAAAATTCAGCACCTCCTCTTATGAGATGGAGTATTGGTACTAGCCAACTTTAAGTGTTTTGAAAGAAAATGTAACCCCTCCATCGCACCTTCCCATTTGCCCCTAAACTCTGTGCTAATATAAAAGGTAAGATTCAAAAGTATGTAATCTGTTTTTTTTCAGGGCAGGTTTATATTAGTTGGTTTTTTGATTAATTTGAAAAGTAGGACAAGTAAGTTAGCATGTTCTAGACCCAGAGGTAATCTACCTAAAGGGGACCTAAAGGTGTAATATGAATCAACTAGCTATACTGTAGGATTTAGTTTAGGTGACTGGTCATCAAAAACTACATGGGATATTTCAGAACTAATCAGACTGCTTACCTTCTGTGTTCTTTATGTTGTTGTTGTTGTTTGTCAGTCGTATCGGATTCTTTGTGACCCCATGGACTGCAGCACACCAGGCTTCTCTGTCCTTCACTATCTCACAGAGTTTGCTTGAATTCATGTCAATTGAGTTGCCGATGCCATCTAAGCATCTTAGCCTCTCTCATCCCTGTCTCCTCCTGCCCTCAATCTTTCCCAGCATCAGGATATTTTCCAGTGAGTCAGCTCTTTGATTCAGATAGCCAACGTATTGAAGCTTCAGCCTTAATATCAGTCCTTCCAATGAATGTTCAGGGTTTATTTCCTTTAGGACTCAGTAGTCTCACCTCCTCATTGTCCAAGGGACACTCAAAAGTCTTCTCCAGCACCACAGTTCAAAGACATCACTTCTTTGGCGCTCAGCCTTTTTTATTGTCCAGCTCTCACATCTGTACATGGCTCCTGGAAAAGCCATAGCTTTGACTGTATGGACCTTTGTCAGCAAGGTAATGTCTCTGTTTTTTAATATGCTGTCTAGGTTTGTCATAGCTTTTCTTCTGACGGGCAAACATCTTTTAATTTCATGGCTGCAGTCACGTCCGCAGTGATTTTGGAGTCCAAGAAAATAGTTTTTCACTGTTTGCATTGTGTCCCCATCTATTTGTTATGAAGTAATGGGACCAGTTTCTATGATCTTTGTTTACTGACTTGTTTAAAAAGATTTTACTTGTTAAGCTGTGATTAGTCTTTTTCAGAAGTGATGAAAAAATTTGAGTAGCAAATATCATATATTTAACCCTACTGTAAATGTTGTGGGAGACCATGTTTTAATATTTAGATAATTTTTTGAACTCCTCCAATCATAATTCAGGTATTTGTACCAATTCTTCAGTTAGATGACAGTATTATAACTCAGTTATACAATTGTCATCCTTATGTTATAATCATAGTAACTAACATGAATTTAGCTTAAATGCAACTTTTATGTACATTCACTTTCAATCCACATATCAACTCCAGGTTGTGGGCATTATTGTGCATAATTTAAATATAAAACCAAGCAAATTTAAAATGAATTTTAAAATGATATTATTTCTCTAATATAAAACTACGAACATTTATTGTAAGAAATCTGTCAAAAGCACACAGATTTTTTTGTTTTGTTTTGATTTTTAGCTGTGCTGGGTCTTTGTTGCTGTGCATGGGCTTTTTCTAGGCGCACAGTGGGGGCTACTCTTAGTTATGGTGCTCAGGCTTCTCAGTGCAGTGGCTTCTCTTGATGAGGTGCACAGGCTCTAAGTACATGGGCCTCAGTAGTTGCAGCTCTTGGTCGCTAGGGTGTGTGGGCTCCAGTAGTTGTGGTGCCTGAGCTCTAGAGCATAGGCTCAGTAGCTGTGGCACATGGGCTTAGTTGCTCCGTGGCATGTGGAATCTTCTCAGACCAGGGATTGAATCTGTGTCCCCTGCATTGGCAGGTGGATTCCTATCTACTGTATCACCAGGGAAGTCCAAAAGTACATAAGTGTTAATGAGATTGGCCAAAGAATAGAAAAGATATAAATTACAGATACAAGTATCGGTACCAATATCAGGAATAAAATAAGTGGATGTCACTACAGACTCTATGGAATTCAAAGGATAATGAAGACATCTTACAAAAAACTCCGTGCACTTGAATTTGACATCCTATGGTAGATAAAAAGTATTAATTCCTTTAAAAATTTAAATTATTAAACTCCCTGAAGATGTAAAAGGTACCTGGGATAGCCTTATTGCTAGTGAAAATAGTTTAAAATCTTGTGTAAAGGAAATCTGTAGGTTAGGTGGCTTAACTGGTGAATTCTAACAAACATTTGTAGAAGTAGCACAAATTCTATGTAATTTTTTCCAGAGAATAGAAGAGGTGGGGATACTTCCTGAGTCATTTTATAAAGCTAGAATTGTCCTCTGTAAAAATGAGACAAAGACATTATTAGAGAAGAAAAGTACGAAACAATAAAGCAGTATGCCTTATATATATCACTATAAAATGCTTCCATAAAATATTAGCAAATTCAACCCAACAATATCTAAAAGGATTAATAGAACATGATCAAACAGGTTTTACTTTGGGAATGGAAATCTGGTTTAGTATCTAAGAATCAATCAAGATAATCTACTGAGTTAACATGTTAAAAAAGAAAAAGTGTATGATTGTATCAACCAATCCAAAAATAAATAAATAAATAAATAAACCCTGCCAAAATACAACATTTATTTCCTTTTTTATTTTTACTTTTTTAGCACCAAAAAGACTGCAACATTTATTTCTTATAGTAATTCTCAAAAAATTAGAAATAGAAGGGCAACTTACGAGCCTAGTAAAGGGTATTTATAAGAAAGCAATAGAGACTGAATGCTTTTCTCAGGAAGATAACGAACAGATATTCTATCTTACCACTCCCATTCAATATTCTACTAGAAGTCCCAGGTAATGTAATAAGCAATAAAATGAACTAAATGAAATGAAAAAGAAGAAGTAAAATTGTCTCTATTTGCAGACATGATTTTCTACATAGAAAAGCCAAGGAATTTGCAAATAGTCAAAGCAACAATGATAAAAACAAATGAAACTACAAGCAAAAAAAAAAAACCTCCTATGATAAGTGATTTTTGCAAGGTATTAGATACTAGCTGTATTTTTTTTTAATTACTTTTTTCTTCTATTTACACTGGATAGTATGGAATTCCCTTGAAAAAGGATAATGAAGACATCTTACAAAAAACTCCGTGCACTTGAATTTGACATCCTATGGTAGATAAAAAGTATTAATTCCTTTAAAAATTTAAATTATTAAACTCCCTGAAGATGTAAAAGGTACCTGGGATAGCCTTATTGCTAGTGAAAATAGTTTAAAATCTTGTGTAAAGGAAATCTGTAGGTTAGGTGGCTTAACTGGTGAATTCTAACAAACATTTGTAGAAGTAGCACAAATTCTATGTAATTTTTTCCAGAGAATAGAAGAGGTGGGGATACTTCCTGAGTCATTTTATAAAGCTAGAATTGTCCTCTGTAAAAATGAGACAAAGACATTATTAGAGAAGAAAAGTACGAAACAATAAAGCAGTATGCCTTATATATATCACTATAAAATGCTTCCATAAAATATTAGCAAATTCAACCCAACAATATCTAAAAGGATTAATAGAACATGATCAAACAGGTTTTACTTTGGGAATGGAAATCTGGTTTAGTATCTAAGAATCAATCAAGATAATCTACTGAGTTAACATGTTAAAAAAGAAAAAGTGTATGATTGTATCAACCAATCCAAAAATAAATAAATAAATAAATAAACCCTGCCAAAATACAACATTTATTTCCTTTTTTATTTTTACTTTTTTAGCACCAAAAAGACTGCAACATTTATTTCTTATAGTAATTCTCAAAAAATTAGAAATAGAAGGGCAACTTACGAGCCTAGTAAAGGGTATTTATAAGAAAGCAATAGAGACTGAATGCTTTTCTCAGGAAGATAACGAACAGATATTCTATCTTACCACTCCCATTCAATATTCTACTAGAAGTCCCAGGTAATGTAATAAGCAATAAAATGAACTAAATGAAATGAAAAAGAAGAAGTAAAATTGTCTCTATTTGCAGACATGATTTTCTACATAGAAAAGCCAAGGAATTTGCAAATAGTCAAAGCAACAATGATAAAAACAAATGAAACTACAAGCAAAAAAAAAAAAGCTCCTATGATAAGTGATTTTTGCAAGGTATTAGATACTAGCTGTATTTTTTTTTAATTACTTTTTTTCTTCTATTTACACTGGATATAATTTGTTCTTTTTTTGTATTTAGAAATTATTTATTTTTAATTGGAGGATAATTGCTTTGGAACATTGTGTTGGTTTCTGCCAGACATCAACATGAATCAACCATAGGTACACATATGTCCCCTCTCTCTTAAGCCTCCCTCTCACCTCCTGCTCCACCCCACCCCTTTATTTTGTGGCAGAGCAGCAGGTTTAGGTTTCCTACTACATATGGTAATGTATAATGTATATGTCTCACTATTATTCTTTCAGTTTGTCCCTCTCTCTCCTTCCCGTCTGTGTCCACAAGCCTGCTCTTTTTGTCTGCATCTCCATTGCTGACCTGCAAATGGGTTCCCCATTACCATCTTTCTACATCCCATATGTATGCATTAATATAATGATATTTGCTTTTCTCTTGACTTCCTTCACTCTGAATTATAGGCTCTAGGTTCACCCAGATTTGTTCTTCTTTATCTTTATTTTTGTAAGGTAGAAACTAAGATGATTAATTTCTGATCTTCTTTTTCAAAATACTCATTCATGGCTATAAATTTCCCTCAGTACTGCTTTTAATAAATTTCACATATTTTTAAAATTAATTTATTTTTATTTTCCTTTTACAGAGTTTTGTTTTTTACAGCTATACATAAACCCAAATCAGTCACAGGTATATACTTGTCCCTCCTACCCGAATCCCCCTTTCACATCCTTCCCCATCCCGCCCCTCCAGGTTGTTGCATAGTCCCCATGTAAGTTCCCATAGTCTTACAGCGTATTCCCAATGGTTGTCTCTTTTACGTATGGTGGTGTAGGTTTCCATGTTACTTAAGTTGTATTTTCATTCTTGTTTTGTTAAAATGTTTTTACACTCATCTTGAGGTTTTTTTAAGTTGACTTGTGTTATTTAGAAGAATGTTATTTAATCTCTAAGTATTTTGGGATTTTACAGCTATCCTTCTGTTAGTGATTTCTAGTTTAATTCCATCATAATTGGAGAAGAGACACTATGTTTTCTACACTTTTCAGTTTTTCAAGGTGTGCCTCGTGGTCCAGAATATGGCCTTTCTTAGTCAATGTACCATGTGAGCTTGGGCAGGATATAGATGTAATAGTCTATAGACACCAGTTTTATCTAGGAGATTGATGAGTTCTGTTCAGCTATGTCTTTCCTGATTTTTCATCCACTAGGTCCATTCATTTCTGGTAGAGGGTATTAAAGCCTCCAACTGTAATAGACAATCTGCTTCTTATAGCTCTGTTAGTTTTTGGCCTTATGTATTTTGGCACTTTATTAGGCACACTCACACTTAGGACTTCTTGAAGCAAGGGTCCTTCTTAGTACCCTTTACTTCTGCTTTCCTTGATTAGTGTTATGCTAGTATATCTTTCTCTAGTTCTTTTATATGTGCCTTTATATTTAGTGTGGGTTCCTCACAGATACCATATAGTTGTCTTATTTTTTGATACATTGTGACAGCGTCTGACTTTTAATTGGTATATTTAGACTATTGGCACTTATAGAGATCACTTGTATAGTTGGATTAATATTGACCATATTTGTTATTTTGTTTACCCCCTTGTTTGTCCCTATTTTTGTCTTCCACTATTTTTTGCATTTCATGGTTTTAACCGAGCATTTTAAATGATTATACTGACTCTCTTTTTTTAAGCGTATCAGTTATACTTTTTATTTTTAGTGTATGTTCTAGAGTTTGCAAAATACAACTAATCAAAGTCCACTTGTAAATAGTACTATACAATCATGCTTTGTGGGTAGTGTGCATAGCTTATAATAAAAAATTCCTAATTCCTCCCTTCTGTCCCTTTTATCACTACTGTCATTTATTTAACTTGTGCATAAGGACACATAAGCATATCTATTAAATACATAATAAGTATAATCAACATATATATGTTGAGTAAAATTATACATAATTGAGTTCATTGTTGATATTATTTTAAACAAACCGTTTTCTGTTAGATCAACTAAGAGTAAGGAAAATGAAAGATTTTATTTTTACTTGTTCCTTCTCTGATTCTCTTCCTTTTTTAATGTAAATGTGAATTTCTGAATTATATCACTTTCTTCTCTCTAAAGAGCTGCTTTTACATTTCTTGCAAGGCAAGTCTACTGGCAGTAAACTTTAATTTTTGTATGTCTGAGGAAAATTTTTATTTCTCCTTCACTTTTGAAGCGTAATTTCACAGTATAGAGAATTTTAGACTGGTTCCCAAAATGAAATTGTTAGGAAGAATCTAACAAAATAGACTGTCTGCTGTTTGCTGAAAGTACTAATGTTGCTGAAAGAAGCATTCATAAATAGGAAAACTCAGTATAGTAGAGATTTAAATTCTCCCCAAATTTATGTATGAATCTAACACATTTCTAATACAGATAAGCAGATTCTACAACACGTATGGAAAGGCAAAGAAATTAGAATAGCTGAGACAATTTTGAGAAAGAAGAATAAAGTTACAGAAATCAAACTGCCTGCTTTAAAAACTTACTGTAAAGCTACAGTTATCAAGGTGGTGTGGTATCGCCAACAGGATAGACACAAAGGTCACTGGAATGAAAGAGATTCTAGAAAGAGACCAACACAAATACGACCCGTTGATTTTATTTGTATTTGAAGAATTTTATTTATTTTAAAAATAAACTGTTTCAGAATAATTTTAGATTTACAGAAAAACTGAGAATACAGAGTTCTTATAGATCCTATCTCTACAGTTTCTCCTGTTATTAATATCTTACATTGGAATGGCACATTAATTAATGAACCAATATTAACATATTATTGTTAACTGAAGTTCATATTTTTTTCAGATTTCTTTGCATTTCACCTAAAGTTCATTTTCTGTTCCTGGAGTCCATGTAGGATTCACATTACATTTAACTGTCATCTGTCCTTAGGCTTCTCTTGACATTGACAGTTTCTCAGGCTTTATGTTTGTTGACCTTGACAGTTTTGAAGAGTACTTGTCAGGTCTTTTGTAGATTGCCCCTCATTTGGGATTTCTCTGATATTTTTATCACAATTAGATTGGAGTTATAGTTTTTTGGGAAGAATACCATAGAAGCAAAATGCCATTTTCATCATATCATATTAAAAGCACATGCCACCAATGTGACTAATCACTGTTGATGCTGACCTTGAGAATCTGGCTGAAATAGTGTTTGTCAAGTTTATCAGCTGAAAAGTTGCTCATTGCCCCTCCTTTCTGCATTTTGGTGGAGGTGGTGGTGGTTTCGTTGCTAAGTCATGTCTGACTCTTGTGACCCCATTGTCTGTAGCCTGCCAGGCTCTTCCTGTTCATGGGATTTCCTAGGCCAGAATACTGGAGTGGGTTGCCATTTCCTTCTCTAGGAGATCTTCCTGACCCAGGGATCAAGCCTGAGCCTCCTGCATTACAGGTGGGTTCTCTACCCACTGAGCCATGAGGAAAGCCCTTCTGTACTTTACTATCATGTTTTCCCATAGAAAGACTCTGCAAGTAAATTATTTTGAATTCTTCTGCATAAAATACTTACTTCTTGTTCATTAATATGTCAAATATGTATTTCTGTCCATATGGGCTCATGGATAGTTCATCCTGGGATTTTATGTCATTCTAAGAAATTTTTTAAATTTTGCATATACTAAGATCTATTTTAAAGGGCTATAATATTGAATAGGCTTTGATAGATGAATAGTGTCCTATATAAGCAATTATATGTCATACAGATAGTTTCACCACCCTAAAAATTCCCCTTGCTTCAACTAGCCAAACCCTCCCTGCTGCTGAACCCCTGACAAAAACTAATATTATTATTGTATCTATAGTTTTGCCTTTTCCAGAATGCCATCTAATTGTAATCAGTATGTAGCTTTTTCAGATTTCTTTGCATTTCACCTAAAGTTCATTTTCTGTTCCTGGAGTCCATGTAGGATTCACATTACATTTAACTGTCATCTGTCCTTAGGCTTCTCTTGACATTGACAGTTTCTCAGGCTTTATGTTTGTTGACCTTGACAGTTTTGAAGAGTACTTGTCAGGTCTTTTGTAGATTGCCCCTCATTTGGGATTTCTCTGATATTTTTATCACAATTAGATTGGAGTTATAGTTTTTTGGGAAGAATACCATAGAAGCAAAATGCCATTTTCATCATATCATATTAAAAGCACATGCCACCAATGTGACTAATCACTGTTGATGCTGACCTTGAGAATCTGGCTGAAATAGTGTTTGTCAAGTTTATCAGCTGAAAAGTTGCTCATTGCCCCTCCTTTCTGCATTTTGGTGGAGGTGGTGGTGGTTTCGTTGCTAAGTCATGTCTGACTCTTGTGACCCCATTGTCTGTAGCCTGCCAGGCTCTTCCTGTTCATGGGATTTCCTAGGCCAGAATACTGGAGTGGGTTGCCATTTCCTTCTCTAGGAGATCTTCCTGACCCAGGGATCAAGCCTGAGCCTCCTGCATTACAGGTGGGTTCTCTACCCACTGAGCCATGAGGAAAGCCCTTCTGTACTTTACTATCATGTTTTCCCATAGAAAGACTCTGCAAGTAAATTATTTTGAATTCTTCTGCATAAAATACTTACTTCTTGTTCATTAATATGTCAAATATGTATTTCTGTCCATATGGGCTCATGGATAGTTCATCCTGGGATTTTATGTCATTCTAAGAAATTTTTTAAATTTTGCATATACTAAGATCTATTTTAAAGGGCTATAATATTGAATAGGCTTTGATAGATGAATAGTGTCCTATATAAGCAATTATATGTCATACAGATAGTTTCACCACCCTAAAAATTCCCCTTGCTTCAACTAGCCAAACCCTCCCTGCTGCTGAACCCCTGACAAAAACTAATATTATTATTGTATCTATAGTTTTGCCTTTTCCAGAATGCCATCTAATTGTAATCAGTATGTAGCTTTTTCAGACTGTCTTCTTTCACTTAAATATGTGCATTCATGATTCATCCATGTATTTTCATGACTTGATGGGTCATTTCTTTTTGTTTCTAAATAATATTTCATTGTATTGTTGCCATTTGATTTTTATAAAAGTACATAAGCAATTCAATGGAGAAAGAATAGTCATTTTAACAGTGTTGGAACTATTTGAATCTATATGTAAAGCATGACACTTGAGAGGAGTATGTATTCTAAAGCTTTCAGATGGACTCTTCTGTTTTTTTGTCTGTTAAATCCATTTGGTCTAATGTATAATTCAAATCCAGTACTTCCTTGCTGGTTTTCTTTAAGGTTAATCTGTTCATTGTTGAAAGTTGGATATTAAAGATCTCTACACTTTAAAAAACCCAAAACAAAAAAATATAAGCCTCACTCTTTATACATTATACAAAAATGAACTCAAAATGAATTGAAAATCTGTTTTTTATTATTATTATTTATTTTACTTTTACAGAGTTTTGTCGTTTGTTGCTATACATAAGCCCGAATCACCCATGGGAATACACGTGACTCCTCCCACTTGAACTTCCCTCCCATCTCCCTCCCCAGCCCACCCCTGTGTAAGTTCCCTTAGTCTTAAAGCAGATTCAATTGGTTGTCTCTTTTACATATGGTAATGTAAGTTTCCGTGCTTCCTCATTCCATGCATCTCGCCCATTCCTCTACTCCCACAGTGTCCATAAGTCTGTTCTCTATGTCTGGTTCTCCATTGCTGTTCTGCATGTACATTTATTAGTACCATTTTGCTAGAGTCCATGTATATGTATTAGTATACAATATTTATCTTATTCTTTCTTACTTACTTCGCTCTGTATGATAGGTTCTAGGTTCATCCACCTCATTAGGACTGACTCAAATATATTTGTCTTTATGGCTAAGTAATATTCCATTGTATATATGTACAGCTTCTTTATCCATTCATCTGTTAATGGACATCTAGGTTGTTTCCATGTTCTAGCTATTGTAAATAGTGCTGCAGTGAACAATGGGGTACGTGTGTCTCTTTCAATTTTGATTTCTTCAGGGTGTATGCACTCAGAGATAACCCCATGCATTTATGGATACCTTATTTTTGACAAAGGAGGCAAGAATATACAATGGGGCAAAGACAGCCTTTTCTTTTTTTTTTTAAAGATTTATTTATTTATTTATTTTTGGCGGGGGGCAGGGTGGGGAGGGAGGGGAGCAGGCGGGCCACTTTCATTGGTCTTTCATTTGTCCATTTTCATCCATCTTTGTTCTTTGGCCCATGTGTGCCTCCCATTGCAGTAGCCTCTGTTGTCACAGAGCACCGGCTCTGGGCACGTGCGCTCCAGAGCTCCAGCTCGGTAATTGGACACATGGGTCCAGCCGCTCTGCAGCATGTGGGATCTTTCCAGGCCAGGGATCGAACCGGCGCCCCTTGCACTGCAAGGTGGTGTCCTTACCCACTGGACCACCAGGGAAGCCCAGGACAGCCTTTTCAATAAATGGTTCTGGGAAAACTGGACAGCTACATGTAAAAGAATGAAGTTGGAACATTTCCTAACACCATACACAAAGATAAACTCAAAATGGATTACAGACCTAACTGTAAGACCAGTGACCATAAAACTCTTGGAGGAAAACATAGGCAGAACACTCAATAACATAAATCAAAGCAAGATCTTCTATGATCCGCCTCCAAGAGTAATGGAAATAAAAACAAAAATAAACAAGTGGGACCTAATTAAACGTAAAATCTTTTGTACCGCAAAAGAAACTACACAAAAGGTGAACAGACAACCCACAGAATGGGAGAAAATCATAGCAAATGAAAAAACCGACAATTAATTTCTAAAATATATAAGCAGATAGGAAGGAGCCAAGATGGCGGAGGAATGAGGGGAAGAGAAACCAGCTCCCCAACAGAATCACCAGAACTAATCAAGAAATGAACCACCACCAACAAACCAACCACTAGATGACAGAAGAATTCTATAGGTCCGCGAGAGTAGAAGAGTGAACAGCCAGAAATTTCCCGGAGCTACTGTTCTAAGAATCCTCTATCCTAACCCCCACGCCGGACCGCACCAACGGAGAGCGCGCCAGCAAGTGCCCTAAAAGGGGGCCTAAGCGGAGCCTCGGGGGAGAGAAGGCAGCGCTCAGCGTGAAAATTCCAAGAATCCGCCCGGATCGCCGGCAGAAATTAAGACACTGTGAAGATAGGATACTGGAGCAGGGCCGAGCAGAACGCGCTTGCTGCCTAGCGACCTGAGGCCGGATGGATTCAGGGGAGTGCTGCCTAGAGACCTGGAGCTGGGAGGGAGCGCCCAGTGCGAAAATCGCGCTGCTTGGCCGGGCGAAAATCGCGACTTTCCGTCCAGCACTGGGTGAGTTCAAACACTCCTAGTGGGGGACTGGCTGAAGGGGAAGTCGCCCACAGATTGCTGACCAGGTACCCGGCTCGAGCCAGACGGGGAAGCTTGTGCCTGCCTTTAGGGCTTGGAGGCGTAACCAGCAGTGCCTGCGTGCCAGTGGCAGAGGAGCCCATGCACCCCCATAGCTACACCTGCAGAGGAGGAAGCCGGGAGAAGGGCAGGTATTGGAGGCTACTGACGGGTGCACGGCAGATCTGGGGCACCCCCGCCCAACACGGGACTGCGTGCGCCGCGGTCCCCTGCCCGACGGACTGGGATCAGCCCACCGTTCTGGCCAGCACCTGAGCTTGCAGACCGGTGCCATAAGGGAAAGGCTACATCATCAAGTCAACACCATTGAGAGCAGACTGGCTTCCAGACAGATGAGAGGATAAAAACCAGGGACAGTATTTAGCTTTTCTGTTTATCTGTTGCGGACAGTTCTGTTTATTCTTTTGATTGGTCAGGTTTGGATTTTTTTTTTTCTCTTTTGTCTCTTCTTATTAAGTTTCTCTTCCCTTTTTAATTGTTAATTTCTTTTTTTCTTATTTTTATTAATTTTTTAAAATTTTAATTCTTTGAAACTTCTGGGAGAAAATCATAGAAATGACCGACAATTAATTTCTAAAATATATAAGCAGATAGGAAGGAGCCAAGATGGCGGAGGAATGAGGGGAAGAGAAACCAGCTCCCCAACAGAATCACCAGAACTAATCAAGAAATGAACCACCACCAACAAACCAACCACTAGATGACAGAAGAATTCTATAGGTCCGCGAGAGTAGAAGAGTGAACAGCCAGAAATTTCCCGGAGCTACTGTTCTAAGAATCCTCTATCCTAACCCCCACGCCGGACCGCACCAACGGAGAGCGCGCCAGCAAGTGCCCTAAAAGGGGGCCTAAGCGGAGCCTCGGGGGAGAGAAGGCAGCGCTCAGCGTGAAAATTCCAAGAATCCGCCCGGATCGCCGGCAGAAATTAAGACACTGTGAAGATAGGATACTGGAGCAGGGCCGAGCAGAACGCGCTTGCTGCCTAGCGACCTGAGGCCGGATGGATTCAGGGGAGTGCTGCCTAGAGACCTGGAGCTGGGAGGGAGCGCCCAGTGCGAAAATCGCGACTTTCCGTCCAGCACTGGGTGAGTTCAAACACTCCTAGTGGGGGACTGGCTGAAGGGGAAGTCGCCCACAGATTGCTGACCAGGTACCCGGCTCGAGCCAGACGGGGAAGCTTGTGCCTGCCTTTAGGGCTTGGAGGCGTAACCAGCAGTGCCTGCGTGCCAGTGGCAGAGGAGCCCATGCACCCCCATAGCTACACCTGCAGAGGAGGAAGCCGGGAGAAGGGCAGGTATTGGAGGCTACTGACGGGTGCACGGCAGATCTGGGGCACCCCCGCCCAACACGGGACTGCGTGCGCCGCGGTCCCCTGCCCGACGGACTGGGATCAGCCCACCGTTCTGGCCAGCACCTGAGCTTGCAGACCGGTGCCATAAGGGAAAGGCTACATCATCAAGTCAACACCATTGAGAGCAGACTGGCTTCCAGACAGATGAGAGGATAAAAACCAGGGACAGTATTTAGCTTTTCTGTTTATCTGTTGCGGACAGTTCTGTTTATTCTTTTGATTGGTCAGGTTTGGATTTTTTTTTTTCTCTTTTGTCTCTTCTTATTAAGTTTCTCTTCCCTTTTTAATTGTTAATTTCTTTTTTTCTTATTTTTATTAATTTTTTAAAATTTTAATTCTTTGAAACTTCTAATTTTCTTTCCTCTTTGCCACTGCTTCCTCCCTCTATGTTATAAATCTAAAGCTTTCTCCTATCTACCACTGTCCTCTAGATAAATATTTTCTACCTTCCTGTCTCCACTATTCTCTTCCAGCTGCACTAAACAATACAACACACTAATCTTGGCTACATAACCCTATAAAATCCTTCCAAGACGAATCTATTCCTTCTCATTACCCATACACTCTCCACCTCCTCACCCCCAACACATGTCTTAGTTAAAAATTGCTTTCAAAGAAATAGTCAAAGCCAGGACCTTGCCCAGGATCTATTTTTCCAGGGACTATTTTAATTAATTCAGAGTTTAACAGGCAAGTACCATCTTTGATTGCATCATTTGCCAGAAAGATTTCCTATGCTTTGTCACTGTAAGACTGGTTAGATGTGGTTATTGCTGTGTATGTATGTATATCTTATGACTATGTTAGATAACCTTGGTATGCTTTTATGACTGTCATCCATCAGGGACGCACCTCTTGCTCCTCAGATGCTAGTATTTGAACTAATATCACAGAAAACCATAGCAAACCAGACATAGAGCCTACACCCCTTGACCAATATCAAACCAAGGTTCCTTGGAGTAGAAACCCTGATTCCAAGACCCCACACTATCAAAGAACATACAACACTAGATTGTTCACCTGTAAACAAGACCTAACACCACCCAAGACACAAACCATTGAACCCTTCTAGAAGGACAGAAACCCAAAGGAAGGGAGAATTCAACCAAGAAGCCTGGTGGAGAAAAAAACTCCGTACACACAGACACCCACAAAGAAACAAAAACTAACCTAATAATGAAACGATAGAGAAACACTGCACAAATGAAGGACCAAGCTAGAGAAACACCGCTTCAAATGACAGAGGAGGAGATAGACAAATTATCTGAAAGAGAATTCAGAAAAACTATACTAATGAGGATGCAAAACACCGAAAACAGAATATTAGAGGAAATTAGTGCACTGAGAAAAGACATGCAGGAAATGAAAAATAAGCAAATAGAGACCACCAACTCCATTGCTGAACTCAAAAATACTATAGAAGATCTCAACAGTAGAGTATCAGAGGCAGAAGAAAGGATAAGTGAGCTGGAAGATAGAATGGTGGAAATAAGTGTTGAAGAACAGAACAAAGCCCAAAGAATTAAAAGAACTGAGGATAGCACCAGAGACCTATGGAGCAATATCAAACACACCAACATTAGAATTATAGGAGTTCCAGAGGAAGAAGAGGGGAAGAAAGGTTACAAAAAATTCTTGAAGAGGTTATAGTGGAAAACTTCCCCAGCATGGGAAAGGAAATAGTCCACCAAGTCCAAGAAGCACAAAGAGTTCCATAGAGGATAAACCCCAGAAGAAACACACCAAGGCACATTCTAATCAAACTAACGCAGACTAAATATAAAGATAGATTACTAAAAGCAGCTAGAAACAAACAACAAATAACATATAAAGGTAACCCCATATGTCTAACTACGGATCTCTCAATAGAAACCTGCAGGCCAGAAGAGAATGGCAGGACACATTTAAACGGCTGAAAGAGAATAACCTCCAACCAAGAATTCTCTACCCAGCAAGAATATCATTCAGAATCGATGGAGAAGTCAAAAGCTTCTCAGACAGACAAAAACTAAAAGAATTCTGTACCACAAAACCAGCCCTACGACAAGTGTTAAAGGGCCTGATATAGCCAATAAATACAAAGAGCAGAAGAAGTCCTACAAATCAAACCCCAAACTTCTAAGAAGATAACAATAGGAATATTAATATCAATAATTACTTTGAATATAAATGGATTAAATGCTCCAACCAAATGACACAGGTTGGCTGAATGGATCAAGAAACATGACCCATATATATGCTGTTGACAAGAGACCCACTTCAGACCTAGAGACACCCATAGACTGAAAGTGAGAGGCTAGAAAAAGATATTCCATGCAAATGGAAATCAAAAAAGCTGGGGTAGCAATCCAAATATCAGAAAAAATAGAGTTTTAAAGTAAAGAAGATGCTAAGAGACAAGGCAGGTCACTACATCATGATTAAGGGATCTATCCAAGAGGAAGACATAACAGTCATGAATATCTACGCACCCAACACAGGGCCACCTCAATACATAAGACAGATACTTTCAGACTTAAAAGAAGAAATCAATAATAACACAATAATAATAGGAGACTTTAACACTCCTCTCACACCAATGGATAGATCATCCAAACAGAAAATTAATAAAGAAACACAAGCCTTAAATGCCACACTAGAAAAGATGGACCTCATCAATATCTTTAGGATGTTCCATTCAAAAGCAGAAGAATACACTCTCTATACAATAGCCAGAACATGGAAGCACAAAGAGTTCCATAGAGGATAAACCCCAGAAGAAACACACCAAGGCACATTCTAATCAAACTAACGCAGACTAAATATAAAGATAGATTACTAAAAGCAGCTAGAAACAAACAACAAATAACATATAAAGGTAACCCCATATGTCTAACTACGGATCTCTCAATAGAAACCTGCAGGCCAGAAGAGAATGGCAGGACACATTTAAACGGCTGAAAGAGAATAACCTCCAACCAAGAATTCTCTACCCAGCAAGAATATCATTCAGAATCGATGGAGAAGTCAAAAGCTTCTCAGACAGACAAAAACTAAAAGAATTCTGTACCACAAAACCAGCCCTACGACAAGTGTTAAAGGGCCTGATATAGCCAATAAATACAAAGAGCAGAAGAAGTCCTACAAATCAAACCCCAAACTTCTAAGAAGATAACAATAGGAATATTAATATCAATAATTACTTTGAATATAAATGGATTAAATGCTCCAACCAAATGACACAGGTTGGCTGAATGGATCAAGAAACATGACCCATATATATGCTGTTGACAAGAGACCCACTTCAGACCTAGAGACACCCATAGACTGAAAGTGAGAGGCTAGAAAAAGATATTCCATGCAAATGGAAATCAAAAAAAAGCTGGGGTAGCAATCCAAATATCAGAAAAAATAGAGTTTTAAAGTAAAGAAGATGCTAAGAGACAAGGCAGGTCACTACATCATGATTAAGGGATCTATCCAAGAGGAAGACATAACAGTCATGAATATCTACGCACCCAACACAGGGCCACCTCAATACATAAGACAGATACTTTCAGACTTAAAAGAAGAAATCAATAATAACACAATAATAATAGGAGACTTTAACACTCCTCTCACACCAATGGATAGATCATCCAAACAGAAAATTAATAAAGAAACACAAGCCTTAAATGCCACACTAGAAAAGATGGACCTCATCAATATCTTTAGGATGTTCCATTCAAAAGCAGAAGAATACACTCTCTATACAATAGCCAGAACATGGAAGCAACAAAGATGTCCATGGACGAATGAATGGATACAGAAGCCCTGGTACATACATACAATGGAATACTACTCAGCTGTTAAAAGAAATGCAGAAGACTCAGTCCTAATGAAGTGGCTGGCTCTAGAACCTATCATAAAAAGTGAAGTAAGTCAAAAAGAGAAAGACAAATACAGTATACTAACACACATATATGGAATCTAGTAGGATAGTCTTGATAACACATGCAGTGAACTCATGGAAAAACAGACAGAGCATAGACATAGGGACATTGTGGGGAAGAAATAGGGAGGGGGAAGCATGGAGGGAGTAGCATGGAAACCTATACTGTTATGTGTGGAAAAGATAGCTAGTGTCATTGTGCTAAGGGAATAGGAGTGCTTACAATGGCTTGGAGTGATGGTCTGGAGGAGTGGGATGGGGGGAACTGGGGGGGGTGGGAACCAGGGATATGCATAAGACTGATCTGGGAACATACATGTCTGTGAACAACAAAAGTCTGTAAAACCTTGAAAATAAAGAATAAAAAAAATAAAATAAAATATATAAGCAGCTCATACAACTCAACACCGAAAAAAAAAAAAACAAAAAAAACAACCCAATCAAAAAGGGAAAAAGATCTAAACAGATGTCTCTCCAAAGAAGACTTATACATGGCCAAAAAACCACATGAAAAGATGCTCAAGATGCTCAATGTTGCTCATTATTAGAGAAATGCAAATCAAAACTACAATGAGATATAACCTCACACCAGTCAGAATGGCCATCATCAAGAAATCTACAGACAATAAATGCTAGGAAGGATGTGAAGAAAAGGGAATACTCTTGCACTGCTGGTGGGAATATAATTTGATACAACCATTATGTAAGACAGTGTGGAAATTTCTTAAGAAACTAGGAATAGAACCACCATATGACCAAGCAATACCACGATTTGGCATATACCCTAAGTTTTAAATCATTAAACTTTTAAGGAAGGGTCTAAATGCCAACAAAAAAAAAATTGTGGGACCTCATCAATATCTTTAGGATGTTCCATTCAAAAGCAGAAGAATACACTCTCTATACAATAGCCAGAACATGGAAGCAACAAAGATGTCCATGGACGAATGAATGGATACAGAAGCCCTGGTACATACATACAATGGAATACTACTCAGCTGTTAAAAGAAATGCAGAAGACTCAGTCCTAATGAAGTGGCTGGCTCTAGAACCTATCATAAAAAGTGAAGTAAGTCAAAAAGAGAAAGACAAATACAGTATACTAACACACATATATGGAATCTAGTAGGATAGTCTTGATAACACATGCAGTGAACTCATGGAAAAACAGACAGAGCATAGACATAGGGACATTGTGGGGAAGAAATGGGGAGGGGGAAGCATGGAGGGAGTAGCATGGAAACCTATACTGTTATGTGTGGAAAAGATAGCTAGTGTCATTGTGCTAAGGGAATAGGAGTGCTTACAATGGCTTGGAGTGATGGTCTGGAGGAGTGGGATGGGGGGAACTGGGGGGGGTGGGAACCAGGGATATGCATAAGACTGATCTGGGAACATACATGTCTGTGAACAACAAAAGTCTGTAAAACCTTGAAAATAAAGAATAAAAAAAATAAAATAAAATATATAAGCAGCTCATACAACTCAACACCGAAAAAAAAAAAAACAAAAAAAACAACCCAATCAAAAAGGGAAAAAGATCTAAACAGATGTCTCTCCAAAGAAGACTTATACATGGCCAAAAAACCACATGAAAAGATGCTCAAGATGCTCAATGTTGCTCATTATTAGAGAAATGCAAATCAAAACTACAATGAGATATAACCTCACACCAGTCAGAATGGCCATCATCAAGAAATCTACAGACAATAAATGCTAGGAAGGATGTGAAGAAAAGGGAATACTCTTGCACTGCTGGTGGGAATATAATTTGATACAACCATTATGTAAGACAGTGTGGAAATTTCTTAAGAAACTAGGAATAGAACCACCATATGACCAAGCAATACCACGATTTGGCATATACCCTAAGTTTTAAATCATTAAACTTTTAAGAGGGTATCTTTACTACCTGGGGTTAAGCAAAATAGTCTTAGATGTAACTGCAAAAGTAGGATCCATAAAAGAAGCTGGTAAATAGAAAGTCACCCAAATTAAATATCTTTGTCCTGGAAAAGACGTTGTTTAGAGAATGAGAAGACTAACTGTAGGCTGGGAGGAAAAATTTGCAAAACACATGTTCAACAAAGTATTTTATGTAAAACATATAAAGAACTCTCAAAACTCAATAGTAAAGAAACAAGCAAACTCATTTCAAAATTAGCAAACACTTGGACAGGCACTTCACCAAAGAGTTTATACAAATGACATATGAAAAGATACTCAACATCATTAACTGACAGATGAGTGAAAATCCATCATCTGGCTCCTTAGTACTTCTCTGAATTCCTGTCTCAGATTTCCTGCTTCACTCATTCCTCATCAGTCATATATGTATTTTTGCTCTTAGAATCTCCCAGATACAATCTTGACCTTTAATTGAAATGCACTTCCTCCAAATGCTCAAGTAGCTATCTAGCTCTCTCACCTTCCTGAAAATTTGCTTGCAGTTCCCTATCCTTCTACTCTCAACTCTTCTCTGGTTTTTTTCTCCACAGTGTTTGTCATATTTCAAAAAAATTACATAATGCACTAAATGTATTTATTAGTCATTGATTGATTTTATTTGCCTACTAATATGTAATTATTAGTTGCTCAACGGTAAAGAATCTGCCTGCCAACACAGGAGACCCAGGTTAGATCCCAGGGTTGGGAAGATCCCAGGAGACTAAACAGATGTCTCTCCAAAGAAGACTTATACATGGCCAAAAAACCACATGAAAAGATGCTCAAGATGCTCAATGTTGCTCATTATTAGAGAAATGCAAATCAAAACTACAATGAGATATAACCTCACACCAGTCAGAATGGCCATCATCAAGAAATCTACAGACAATAAATGCTAGGAAGGATGTGAAGAAAAGGGAATACTCTTGCACTGCTGGTGGGAATATAATTTGATACAACCATTATGTAAGACAGTGTGGAAATTTCTTAAGAAACTAGGAATAGAACCACCATATGACCAAGCAATACCACGATTTGGCATATACCCTAAGTTTTAAATCATTAAACTTTTAAGAGGGTATCTTTACTACCTGGGGTTAAGCAAAATAGTCTTAGATGTAACTGCAAAAGTAGGATCCATAAAAGAAGCTGGTAAATAGAAAGTCACCCAAATTAAATATCTTTGTCCTGGAAAAGACGTTGTTTAGAGAATGAGAAGACTAACTGTAGGCTGGGAGGAAAAATTTGCAAAACACATGTTCAACAAAGTATTTTATGTAAAACATATAAAGAACTCTCAAAACTCAATAGTAAAGAAACAAGCAAACTCATTTCAAAATTAGCAAACACTTGGACAGGCACTTCACCAAAGAGTTTATACAAATGACATATGAAAAGATACTCAACATCATTAACTGACAGATGAGTGAAAATCCATCATCTGGCTCCTTAGTACTTCTCTGAATTCCTGTCTCAGATTTCCTGCTTCACTCATTCCTCATCAGTCATATATGTATTTTTGCTCTTAGAATCTCCCAGATACAATCTTGACCTTTAATTGAAATGCACTTCCTCCAAATGCTCAAGTAGCTATCTAGCTCTCTCACCTTCCTGAAAATTTGCTTGCAGTTCCCTATCCTTCTACTCTCAACTCTTCTCTGGTTTTTTTCTCCACAGTGTTTGTCATATTTCAAAAAAATTACATAATGCACTAAATGTATTTATTAGTCATTGATTGATTTTATTTGCCTACTAATATGTAATTATTAGTTGCTCAACGGTAAAGAATCTGCCTGCCAACACAGGAGACCCAGGTTAGATCCCAGGGTTGGGAAGATCTCCTAGAGGAGGAAATATCAACCCATTCCAGTATTCTTGCCTGGGAAATTCTATGGACAAAGGAGCCTGGAGGGCTACAGTCCATGGGATCTCAAAGGAGTTGGATATGACATAGTGACTAAAACAACAATCTATGGAGAGAAATTTTGGGTTCTCTGCAACTGAAGGATCTCATCACCTGGCATATAGTAGATAATAAATATGTGTTGTGTTTTATTAAACAAATAAGATTTTTGCCCATGAGCAGATAGAAGTTTGATATTGTGATGTCAGAATATCAAATACTATCTATGTGCTTTAAATCCTTATTGATTTAGTGGTTAGTTTAGGGAGGTAGTTGTATATATATAGGTGTATATATATATATATATATATATATATATATATATATATACACCATAACATTTTCCTGTAGCTATATTAGAATAACATGATGATTTCGCACAGAATCCATAGTTCTGATACTTATGACTAATCATTCTCCTTTCTAAATATTGTTTTATCTTTTTATACTTTCTGTCTTTCCTGCTCTTCTTTCTTGTTATTTTTTTCTGGGAATATATAATTGAATTTGATTAGTAATATTCTTCTATTTTTTCCCACAGTATAAAATAATACTTTAAAGTTTAATGAAGTATTCTAAACATATTTATGAAAATAGTTTATTTTTCAAAGTAAGGAATAATGTCATAATAGAGTAAGACTTTCCCATTTTAGTTCATTTAACATATGGAATTGGTACCAAGGAACCCAGGCAAGACTTAACAGAATTAAGTGAGTTGACATTCATTTTCACTAAATAAATTAGGTAAACTCAAAAGTAGAAGTTTAGGTCAGTAAGTTTTTACCTTGTTGCTTATGTCCACAGTTGATTTTTTTTGGGATAAAATTTCACTGAGAAGAAAAAAGTAGATAAAAGTGTATTGTTTTGCAAAATGTTACTGACAACAAATATTACATTTGCTCTTAGATAAAATGTATTTATTAGTCATTGATTGATTTTCTTTGCCTACTAATATGTAATTATTAGTTGCTCAACGGTAAAGAATCTGCCTGCCAACACAGGAGACCCAGGTTAGATCCCAGGGTTGGGAAGATCTCCTAGAGGAGGAAATATCAACCCATTCCAGTATTCTTGCCTGGGAAATTCTATGGACAAAGGAGCCTGGAGGGCTACAGTCCATGGGATCTCAAAGGAGTTGGATATGACATAGTGACTAAAACAACAATCTATGGAGAGAAATTTTGGGTTCTCTGCAACTGAAGGATCTCATCACCTGGCATATAGTAGATAATAAATATGTGTTGTGTTTTATTAAACAAATAAGATTTTTGCCCATGAGCAGATAGAAGTTTGATATTGTGATGTCAGAATATCAAATACTATCTATGTGCTTTAAATCCTTATTGATTTAGTGGTTAGTTTAGGGAGGTAGTTGTATATATATATGTGTATATATATATATATATATATATATATATATATATATACACCATAACATTTTCCTGTAGCTATATTAGAATAACATGATGATTTCGCACAGAATCCATAGTTCTGATACTTATGACTAATCATTCTCCTTTCTAAATATTGTTTTATCTTTTTATACTTTCTGTCTTTCCTGCTCTTCTTTCTTGTTATTTTTTTCTGGGAATATATAATTGAATTTGATTAGTAATATTCTTCTATTTTTTCCCACAGTATAAAATAATACTTTAAAGTTTAATGAAGTATTCTAAACATATTTATGAAAATAGTTTATTTTTCAAAGTAAGGAATAATGTCATAATAGAGTAAGACTTTCCCATTTTAGTTCATTTAACATATGGAATTGGTACCAAGGAACCCAGGCAAGACTTAACAGAATTAAGTGAGTTGACATTCATTTTCACTAAATAAATTAGGTAAACTCAAAAGTAGAAGTTTAGGTCAGTAAGTTTTTACCTTGTTGCTTATGTCCACAGTTGATTTTTTTTGGGATAAAATTTCACTGAGAAGAAAAAAGTAGATAAAAGTGTATTGTTTTGCAAAATGTTACTGACAACAAATATTACTAGCTCTTAGTTCAATTCTTAGCTCAGCCTCCTGTTTGAAAATACTGATGTTGTAATTTCTCCTATATAAGAATGGATCAAATGGCATAGGTTTGGAAAACTTATACAGGCAGTGTTTATACTGAGAGTGATTTAGGTTTAAATGGTTATTTGTTCTTTGACAAATCTGTTCAGAAAGCAGTATAAAGAGCACTAGCAAAGAAATCAGAAAACGCTGGGATTTAAGAGGTGAGGAAAGCAAAGTCTGTGGCTTCTCAGTGAATACAGCCTAGTGGAGGGAGATGGATATTTAATAAAATAATCACAGTGACATATAATTACAAACTATAGAGGAGAGGAAACTACAGAAAGGGAAAGCAGGTGATGGAGTAGGTTATGGACCACAAGGCATCTCTGAGGAAGTGGTGCTTGAATTGGAATTATGAAAAGTTGATGATTTAGTAGGTGAAGTGCAATGAGGCTGGGAAGGATTTCCAGTCTGAAACAACCATATTCAAATATTCCTAAGGCAGAAAGGACGACAGCATGTTGGCAGAACAGATAAAGGGCTGGTAGGCTAAAATATGGGGAACAAGAAGGTGATGCTTTCAGATAAAAGCTAGGCAAAGGCCAGATCATGGATCACCTTCAGGATGCCAATAGCAATCTTGATTTATCAGTGGTACATAATCTCTAACAGCTTTGGAAGCCATGGACAGGTCTTCGTCAAAACTCAGATGTTCAGAATTTGGTTTCAAAAATGTCACTTCACCTGCCCAAATGTGGACAATCAACTGGGTTAATGAGAGAGAGAGAGAGTGGAAACATGCTAGTTAAGAGGCTACTTAGTGCTAGTAATGGTCAGAAAAGTGACAATGTGGACTAACTAAAGTGGTTGAACCAGATCAGTTAGGAGGCTACTGTAATCATCTAGGCAGGAGATGAGGGTGGTTTGAACTGAGGGTGGTGGCGGAGATGAAGAGGGATGAATACATTCTCCGTAGCTGTCTCATTTCTTTGGTGTCACGTGGATGACCTCTATGTAATTGATGCAACAAATTAACTGCCTACTGCCAGTTGATAAAAAATTTGCAGGCATAACTATAGTTTAACGGATCCTATTTTGGAGGTTTTTTTTTTTTTTTTTTTTTTTTTTTTAAGGACTGAGGTTTCCATTAGGACCTTCCTGCAGTTCTTAGAAAGATGGCACGATGCTGTTGGGAATGACAGTGCAGATAATTTGTCGAAGTTCCAAGAAAATACTAGAAGAGGAGGGCCCTTGACTCAGGAGCTGCTATACTGGCTGGCAGTTAACACAGAAGCAGGAGGTAGGGAGGTAACAGACATGCAAGGCAGATGTTCTACTGAGCTCCTCCATCTGGATGGGGCCTTTTGGTTGTATGCTCTTTTCCAGCCATGCGGGAAGCAAGTGCCAACCATGCATCTTCATTAAGATGAACAGGACCTTGGAAAGAGGAAAAGCAATTGCCACTTACTCAAAGTCCAGGGTCAGTGAGAACCCAAATACTTCACTGATAGTGCCACTGGGAAAGTGATGGGACCATAATCTGTTCAGCAAGTGATTTTTGGAAAGAGGGCTTATTGAAAATGTTAAAGAAAACTGTCTAATCCAGACTTCCATCAACAACCCACGGATGACATGTACTAATGATAGCCATCTTTCGAACACTTGCTCTGTGTCAGGCTCTCTGTGATCTACCTCCATTCACTACCCTTTATTTTTCAGATCTCATTCCCTGCTGTTCTCTCCACTGATCACTGAACATCAGCCACAGGGACCCCCTCATTGTTGCTTGAAGACCTCAAGCATGTTGTTGTCTCATGGCCTTTTCTCCTGCTCTTTGTTCTTGTCTAGAATTCTCTTCCTCCATATTGTGTATAGTTTGCTGTGTCACTTTAACAGGTCCTCACTCAAACTCATTGCCAAAGAGAGGTCTTGGTTGACCACCTTTATCCTCAATAGCATTTTGAAATATTCTCTAGCCTTTTTTTCCTGGAGAAGGACATGTCAACCCACTCCAGTATTTTTGCCTCCTATGGAAGAGGAGCGTGGCTGGCTATAGTGAGTCAGATATGACTGAAGCAACTGAGCACAGCCTTTCACATTGCTTTTATTTCTCTACATAGTTCTTGGTGTTGCCTAACCATAAAACACACAAGTTCCCTTATCTCCTTGATTAGAACGCAAGCCCCATTATGTGGAGGTTTTGACAGATTTTCTACTATGCTAGCTAAGATGAACAGCATCTACACAGAGTAGGCACTTAAGAAGTATTGGAAGAAGTGGCCAAATGCACCTCACTTAATATTCACAGCATAGTCTGGGAAGTAGGTATTACTATTACTTAATTTGACAGAGGAAGAAATAAAATTAAGCATTTTATATGAAATCAAACAGATATTGATTTCAGAGTCTGATCTTTTTACTTAAGCTATTCTGCCCCATTTTAATCTTTTGATTTTCTCAATATCATATAATGGAAGAGAAAGATCAGAAAATACTATTATCTTTGTTATCAAAGCTGTCCTTTTGCTATGCCAGAGGGTAATAATGCAAAAAGAGAGTGAGAGTGTGGCTACTGTCTAGGTATTAGAAAATCAACATAGAAAAATTGTTATGGGCTGAATATTTGTATTCCTTGCATCAAAAATCATATGTTGAAACCCTAAACTCAATAATGGTAGTATTAGGAGATAGGGCCTTTGATAGTCAGGTTTAGATGAGGTCATGAGGCTTCATAGGAGATTAAGTGCTCTTTTTTTTTTTTTGATGTTCGTTATTTTATTTTATTTTCTTCCCCCTCCATGTAGCATATGGTAGTTTTGTTCCCCAACCAGGGATTGTGCCCCTTGCATTGGGAGCATGGAGTCTTAACCACTGTAAATCCAGGGAAGGCCCAAGATTAAAGTGCTCTTATGAGAACACACAATGATGCCTCAAACTCTCTCACTCACCTTCCCTTCTTCTCCCTTTTTCTTCCCTTTCTTCCCTTGTTTACCTCCAATACCTTGTGAGGAGGCAGCAGTCTGCAAGAGGGCTTGTCACCAGGAGCTGAATCTCCCAGCACCTTGATCTCGGACACCCTAGCTTCCAGAACTGTGAAGAATAAATGTTTATTCTTGAAGTCAGTTAGTCTCTAGCATTCTGGTGTAGTTTCCCAGCCTGTCTAAGATGATAATATTCCCTGCATTTATCCTTGAGCACTTATGCTCAAGTTTGCCTCTAATTGGAGGGGTATAAGACAGACTGGATAGGTATACATCTCATAGAAGAGGCTTGTTGTGATGCCTCTTCTGAGGATCAGACAAAGGACAAATGAGAGAAATAGGAGGCAAAGCCCAGGAGATTCTCAGTCTCCAGACACAGTTCTCTAGGAAGGAAAATTGTAGCCTCTCAGTCTCCTGATGATAAAGCTCTGAAATCCCCTTTTCTTCTTCAGCATTCTGTGTGGTCAGAGGCAGAAAAGTGTTAGCACTGATGAGGATTTAACGATGTGAGGCTCTGTTTGCGTAGATAACTGTGGAAAATCCCCAAGCTTATATGTGCTAATGACCATAGACTCCAGCTCCCTGCAGCCAGGTGGAGTGTCATCTGTTCACGCATATCCTGGACCACCTCATAAAGAATGCTTTGGGAATCTTTTTACTATTTCTCAATTATGGGTTAGCTTGGTTGGAAAACGAGAAGCTTTCCCCACAAAAAGATCTCAGCTGCTGACTTTGCAGACTTCTATTAAGAGTTTGTTCTTGAGTGGTTATTTTTTGTGTTACCAGTTGGAGGAGTATATATTCTTTGTTAGCATTTTACCAAGTTATGTGCATTTCATGTAAGTCTGCCAGCATAAAAATCAGAACTTTCAATATGGCAAGCAATACACCAAAAATGAAATCAAGATATAATAATCTAATTTGGATAAGCTTCAAAATTGGAAGAATGGGGTGTTCCAGATAATGCAAACATTTTTATATTTTAGTCAGCTGAGGGTTAAGCATCCTTTCTTTTCCCAGATTTGAAAGTCTTTAATGTTTAAGTTCATTTTCCTGTCTTCAAAAACAGTAAATTAAGTACAATAAGATCTACTTTTAATTAAAAATATTACAGTGTATCATGTAAACCATTCCAGTTTAACAATTTCATTAATTATAGGAGATGCATTGGCCTAAATACTGATTGATTGTAAGCCATTTCTATTTTTAAAATTTAAATCTTAGTTTCTTTGGCCGTGCTGCATAGCTTACAGGGTTTTAGTTCCTTGACCAGGGATTGAGCCCATGCCCTCAGCAGTGAAAGCACAGAGTCCTGAGCACTGAACCACCAGAGAATTCAATAAACTTTGTCAAGAATTTTTAAAATTTAACTTTATAAACACTCTTAAGTTTCAATCAAATGGGAAACCCTAGGTTGTTGAAAGCTATGGAGGTTTGAATTTCAAAGCTCTATAGTATTTTTCGGTTTCTCTATGAAAGACTGACAGTTCCCAGGTTCTGCTTTTATTTTGCAAATATCAATTTAATATCTCCCCAATCTTTAAATTCCTTTATTTTAGTGCTATTTCCAAACTTCTGATAATATACCTCACTTTTATTTATAGCTGCTTCATTGACGTAAGCAAAATAATTTATGCCACTTTAAAATAATAATTGCAAATGGAGGTTTCCTCCTCCTTTTTAAGTGTGATGAAGTCAAAATGATTGGTTTAGAAGAACAAAAATAAATGAAATATCCCACTAGAACAATTTACACATTTTATCATCATAAAATGTGTGTTACCATATTGGTCTTAATGTGTGTTAGCATATTGGTTTTATTTAACACATCTTTATGCAGAGCTTACCATGTGGCAGGCACGATTCTAAGAGCTGGATAGATATTAAGTCTGCCAGCATAAAAATCAGAACTTTCAATATGGCAAGCAATACACCAAAAATGAAATCAAGATATAATAATCTAATTTGGATAAGCTTCAAAATTGGAAGAATGGGGTGTTCCAGATAATGCAAACATTTTTATATTTTAGTCAGCTGAGGGTTAAGCATCCTTTCTTTTCCCAGATTTGAAAGTCTTTAATGTTTAAGTTCATTTTCCTGTCTTCAAAAACAGTAAATTAAGTACAATAAGATCTACTTTTAATTAAAAATATTACAGTGTATCATGTAAACCATTCCAGTTTAACAATTTCATTAATTATAGGAGATGCATTGGCCTAAATACTGATTGATTGTAAGCCATTTCTATTTTTAAAATTTAAATCTTAGTTTCTTTGGCCGTGCTGCATAGCTTACAGGGTTTTAGTTCCTTGACCAGGGATTGAGCCCATGCCCTCAGCAGTGAAAGCACAGAGTCCTGAGCACTGAACCACCAGAGAATTCAATAAACTTTGTCAAGAATTTTTAAAATTTAACTTTATAAACACTCTTAAGTTTCAATCAAATGGGAAACCCTAGGTTGTTGAAAGCTATGGAGGTTTGAATTTCAAAGCTCTATAGTATTTTTCGGTTTCTCTATGAAAGACTGACAGTTCCCAGGTTCTGCTTTTATTTTGCAAATATCAATTTAATATCTCCCCAATCTTTAAATTCCTTTATTTTAGTGCTATTTCCAAACTTCTGATAATATACCTCACTTTTATTTATAGCTGCTTCATTGACGTAAGCAAAATAATTTATGCCACTTTAAAATAATAATTGCAAATGGAGGTTTCCTCCTCCTTTTTAAGTGTGATGAAGTCAAAATGATTGGTTTAGAAGAACAAAAATAAATGAAATATCCCACTAGAACAATTTACACATTTTATCATCATAAAATGTGTGTTACCATATTGGTCTTAATGTGTGTTAGCATATTGGTTTTATTTAACACATCTTTATGCAGAGCTTACCATGTGGCAGGCACTATTCTAAGAGCTGGATAGATATTAAGTCTCCTCAGTAATTCATATAGCACTATGAGGTGCTTACCATTATCCTCACTTTGCACGTTAGGAAATGAGACACAGAAAGGTTACAGTTTTCCCAAGGTCACACTCCCAGTAAAAGAAAGAGCTGTGATTTGAAACCTCTAGAATATATGCTTTCAACTATTATACTATGCTGTTGGTCTTGATTGCTTAAAAGACACAAGTGTTTAAAATGTCAACTTCCAGTATCCATCAGTGTTTGGAGCTATTAATAACTAGAAGTAGATGAATTTTATGGCCCATTTCTCTTACCTCAGGAATAGATAGTGAATATTTTATAGGTATGTACATCTATGTATGTCACACACACTCACATTCTACCATAAGAATACAGTTATAACTACATTATGGTTCTGACATTTCCTTACAATTTGTCCCCTCCAAGGATTCAGACATTTCTAGATGATCTCAGAAGAGGCTAATGGAAATGTCCCAGTCTTGGTCAATCTATGACTCTTACTCCTTTATGCCGTGCTTCACCTTTGAATGCTGATTATCTCTGTTCCATGCTTTTCCACAGTCTTTGTGGATCCACAATATACTCATGGTTTATTGTGGTTGATTTATTATAGCCAAGAAAATATCAGTTGGTCTGCAGTTACTGAAATTTCTCTCTGTGAAATAGAATCAGAAAAACTAAAATTATCATTATGACTTAGATGTGAATAAACATGTTTTTTTTCTAAAACTAATTTCATATTGCTCTGTTTTTCTTTTACTTATTCACTCAAGGGAAAGAAAGAAAAAAAAAAACGTAAGATTTCCAGTAATGTTAACTAGGACTCCTCTAGTTTGAATCTATCTCTTATAGATGGAATACAGCCAATTCAGAGATGACACTAACCTCCAGGGCTGCTTTGTCCTGGGCTGATTCCCAAAGTGTGTGAATCGTTGGTTTGGCCCTTAGACATGCTGCCATCTGCTGTGGCTCACCACAAACCTTTTTTTTTTTTAAACATTTATTTATTTATTTATTTTGGCGGGGGTAGGGAGGGAGAGGGGTGGGCGGGCCACTCCTATCGGTCTTTCATTTGTCTAGTTTCATCCATCTTTGTTCTTTGGCCCGTGTGGGCCTCCCATCGTGGTGGCCTCTGTTGTCACAGAGCACTGGCTCTGGGCACATGCGCTCCAGAGGTCCGGCTGGGTAATTGGACACATCAGTCCAGCCGCTCCACGGCAAGTGGGATCTTCCCAGGCAAGGGACCGAACCGGCGCCCCTTGCACTGCAAGGCTGTGTCCTTACCCACTGGACCACCAGGGAAGCCCACCACAAACCTTTTTTGTCTCTGGTTGTGAGGAATCTATTCTCCGAGATTCCCTTGTCCTCAGCACTGGTCTTCTCCTATCTCCTTCTCCTATTTACGTCTGTAATAGAAAATTTCAGTAGGATATTCCATAGGCAAAATATTACAGATGCTACTTAACTAAGATACCAGATTAAAATGCAGCCATTTAAAGAAGAATCCTTCAGTCAAATCGAAGTTGTAGAAAAGGGTTAAAATGTTGAAAGAGAGGAAGGATTTGATGAGATCTTCTTTAGAGAAGGTTATGCTAAACTCTGTATTAGCATTCCCCAGAGAAACAAGTCCCAGAATGTGTATATTTATAGGGAGTGATTTATTTTAAGGAATTGGCTTATGCAATTGTAGGGCTAGGTGAGTCCAAAATGTGATAAAAGAGGCCAGCAGGCTGGAAACTCAGGAAGGAACTGTGGTTCAAGTTCAAAGGTACTCTGGTAGAAAACCAGACAGTTGATGTTACAGATCAAGGCTGAAAGCCATCTACTGGAGAATTCCCTCTTGCCCTGAGCAGACCAGCCTTTTGGTCTCTTCAGGTCTTTACCTGATTGAGGCTCACCCACATAATGGAGACAAATCTGCTTTACTTCACTGATTTGAATGTTAATCTCATCCAAAACACCCTCATAGAAATACTCAGAATACTGTTTGACTATTTGGACGTGGGCCAGCCAAATTCGATACATGAAATTAGCCATCACAAGTTCTCCTCTTGTCAATCTGGCACCTATGTGCATCTCCTTAGACCATTCATTCTTAATCTCCAAAGGCAACCACAAAGTAATACCTCCACCTGATATGATACGACTGCTCTGTATACGACCAAACCGACACTAATCCTTCCCATAGAAGAGGATGTAATGTCTTGGATGATATTAACTTTTCTCCTTGATTTTATTCATATGTAACAAATACTGTGCTGTAAAGTTTTACTTAAATACTATTATATAAAGTCAATACATGTATGTTACATGACAAGGAAATAAAGGGAAGAAAAAGATTTTTTTTTTTTTTTGGCGAACACACATATATACAAACTTATAATTAAATGAGGAAGAAAAACTCATGGCATCATGACAACTACAGTCCTTAGTTTTATAGTCATGTGGTTAAAAATAACAATATTTTAAGCTACTTTCTTCTACCACCCATCCTATATTGTATTTACACTCACCTAGTCATGGTTGTTTACCTGATAAAGTGAAAGTGAAAGTGTTAGTCACTCAGTTGTGTCCAACTCTTTGCCAGTCCATGGAATGTAGCCCACCAGGCTCATCTGTCTGTGAAATTCTCCAGGTAAGAATACTGGAACAGGTTGTCATGCCCTTCTCCAGGGGATTTTCCTGACCCAGGGATTGAACCCGGGTGTCCTGAATTGCAGGCAGATTCTTTACCATTTGAGCTACCTGGGAAAACCCTGATAAACGAGGAAACTATCCAGGTTTACTTGATGGGTTCCCCCAAATCTTCATTCCTGAAGGGTCTGGGACATGGTAGAAACGGGGAGGCAAAAGGGCCTGGAAACTCAGGAAGGAACTGTGGTTCAAGTTCAAAGGTACTCTGGTAGAAAACCAGACAGTTGATGTTACAGATCAAGGCTGAAAGCCATCTACTGGAGAATTCCCTCTTGCCCTGAGCAGACCAGCCTTTTGGTCTCTTCAGGTCTTTACCTGATTGAGGCTCACCCACATAATGGAGACAAATCTGCTTTACTTCACTGATTTGAATGTTAATCTCATCCAAAACACCCTCATAGAAATACTCAGAATACTGTTTGACTATTTGGACGTGGGCCAGCCAAATTCGATACATGAAATTAGCCATCACAAGTTCTCCTCTTGTCAATCTGGCACCTATGTGCATCTCCTTAGACCATTCATTCTTAATCTCCAAAGGCAACCACAAAGTAATACCTCCACCTGATATGATACGACTGCTCTGTATACGACCAAACCGACACTAATCCTTCCCATAGAAGAGGATGTAATGTCTTGGATGATATTAACTTTTCTCCTTGATTTTATTCATATGTAACAAATACTGTGCTGTAAAGTTTTACTTAAATACTATTATATAAAGTCAATACATGTATGTTACATGACAAGGAAATAAAGGGAAGAAAAAGATTTTTTTTTTTTTTTGGCGAACACACATATATACAAACTTATAATTAAATGAGGAAGAAAAACTCATGGCATCATGACAACTACAGTCCTTAGTTTTATAGTCATGTGGTTAAAAATAACAATATTTTAAGCTACTTTCTTCTACCACCCATCCTATATTGTATTTACACTCACCTAGTCATGGTTGTTTACCTGATAAAGTGAAAGTGAAAGTGTTAGTCACTCAGTTGTGTCCAACTCTTTGCCAGTCCATGGAATGTAGCCCACCAGGCTCATCTGTCTGTGAAATTCTCCAGGTAAGAATACTGGAACAGGTTGTCATGCCCTTCTCCAGGGGATTTTCCTGACCCAGGGATTGAACCCGGGTGTCCTGAATTGCAGGCAGATTCTTTACCATTTGAGCTACCTGGGAAAACCCTGATAAACGAGGAAACTATCCAGGTTTACTTGATGGGTTCCCCCAAATCTTCATTCCTGAAGGGTCTGGGACATGGTAGTCCTCCCAGGATTGGGTTACTGTTTTCCACTGACCTTAATCACATGCATGTGTGTCCAGTTGTGTGTGACTCTATGTGACCCTATGGTCTGTAGCCCACCAGGCTCCATTTTCCATGGGATTCTTCAGGCAAGAACACTGGAGTGGGCTGCCATTTCCTCCTCCAGGGGAATTTTCCTGACCCAGGGAGGGAACCCGCATCTCCTGCATTGGCAGATGGATTCCCTTCCACTGAGCCACTGGGCATAGTAATATTAAGAGATGCCCTAATATTCCAGACAGTCTTCTTTGCCTCCACTGTGGATAGACAGTGCAGTTTCTCACAGTTCTCCAACCCAGGGAGGTGGGGATTGTCTGACCTGTTTCTTAGCCCTAGTGAAGAATTGGGGGATTCATTGGCACTGCCAGGAGAACCTACAGGTGTAACTACTGTGTACTGTGGGGCCTCACTCATGTCAGAGGGACCTGCAGGAGCCTGAGTAAAGGCAGAGTGAGCCTCTGGAAGACTGTGTTTAAGAACCAACTACATGTCTGCTAAAGACCAAGCAGACACTGTACATGTTTCCCTGGATCACATGTGGGCTGCATGAAGATCAGACTTGGCCATGAACTGCTTCAGGTTTTTTTCAAGAGTGAGGTAAAGAGCTTTCAAGATTGAGAAAACCATGCTGAAGGTATTCACCTATGTCCCTGGAGCTATTCCCTGACAGGCCCAGAGGGGAAAGAGGCTCTGAAATGCCATAAAGTATCTGGTTTTAAGTATCTGCGGAGCCCAAAAGGCATGGTGTTGCTCCATCACTCTCATGCCAGGTCGAATGTGGTACCATGTTGAGCACTCAGACTTCTCAGAGGTGCTCCTGGCCATCTACTGGCCACCCCCAGGAAAATGGGGCACCCACTCGAACATTCTCAAATTCCTACAATACTATTCTGAAATTTCTGAGCCTTTTTCTCCCCTGGAGGTTATAGCTTGCTGGGATGCTTCCATCCTTCTCTTCCTTTTATGTCTTCCTTTAATCCCAGCACTGGAAAGCTTCTCTGCTTCCTCCTCTTCCTGGCTGCAAGTTTTGCCTTGTGTTATGGCTTGTTCTTTTTCCACTTCTTATTAATGACCTAATCTTAGTGGAAGAAAGGATTGTAGAAACCTGAATGTATTTTAGCAAAACCAAAATATATTTTGGGAGACAATCTTATGGCTGTGTCTTCAGAAAACTTCTCTCCTTTGCTTTGCTGATATCAGTGGAATTTTAAGGGTTTCCCTTGCTTGTGGGTGTCTAAGAAGCTTCACTGCAATAAGAATCTCAACTCACCATTGCCTCCTGCATTTCACAATTGATTCCTCCCTCGTTGTTTGACTACAGATTCTTTTTATTCTTCTTCTTCCTTCTTCTTTGTATAATAATCAAAGATTACTTCTCTAGCCTGGGTTAGAGAAGAATTATAATCACCTTATTTCAGTGTTTTACTCTCTTTCTTGTAAGCTGTTCATACAAGCTAGGGTCAGACATGGGATTTAAAGGAATGGATCCAGCTGTGCAACAATTATATTAAAATCCATTTAAAGGTACACTCAAAGAACAAACCCCCAGCTTTTGTTTAGTCAAAAAGATATATGAATATTCAATCAAAGTGATTTCTAATAACTTCAGCATTTTCTCTCAATAGATTGTGGAGTGATTTTGTTTTTCCTAGTCCAGGGTAGAGGCATATTTTCAGTAAAGATGTTAATTGTGTAATTTGACTTTTTAAAAATAGGATGCTAGATGTAATATCTGTATATGCATTTTCATTAAACATTCTTTTCAATCAACTATATTTAAAGATTCTTGTTTGGGTTAAGTCAGATTTGTCAGCTTTCAGTTTGTAGTACATTGTAAAGAATATACTCAAAACAGTCTGAAATGCCATAAAGTATCTGGTTTTAAGTATCTGAGCCCAAAAGGCATGGTGTTGCTCCATCACTCTCATGCCAGGTCGAATGTGGTACCATGTTGAGCACTCAGACTTCAGGTGCTCCTGGCCATCTACTGGCCACCCCCAGGAAAATGGGGCACCCACTCGAACATTCTCAAATTCCTACAATACTATTCTGAAATTTCTGAGCCTTTTTCTCCCCTGGAGGTTATAGCTTGCTGGGATGCTTCCATCCTTCTCTTCCTTTTATGTCTTCCTTTAATCCCAGCACTGGAAAGCTTCTCTGCTTCCTCCTCTTCCTGGCTGCAAGTTTTGCCTTGTGTTATGGCTTGTTCTTTTTCCACTTCTTATTAATGACCTAATCTTAGTGGAAGAAAGGATTGTAGAAACCTGAATGTATTTTAGCAAAACCAAAATATATTTTGGGAGACAATCTTATGGCTGTGTCTTCAGAAAACTTCTCTCCTTTGCTTTGCTGATATCAGTGGAATTTTAAGGGTTTCCCTTGCTTGTGGGTGTCTAAGAAGCTTCACTGCAATAAGAATCTCAACTCACCATTGCCTCCTGCATTTCACAATTGATTCCTCCCTCGTTGTTTGACTACAGATTCTTTTTATTCTTCTTCTTCCTTCTTCTTTGTATAATAATCAAAGATTACTTCTCTAGCCTGGGTTAGAGAAGAATTATAATCACCTTATTTCAGTGTTTTACTCTCTTTCTTGTAAGCTGTTCATACAAGCTAGGGTCAGACATGGGATTTAAAGGAATGGATCCAGCTGTGCAACAATTATATTAAAATCCATTTAAAGGTACACTCAAAGAACAAACCCCCAGCTTTTGTTTAGTCAAAAAGATATATGAATATTCAATCAAAGTGATTTCTAATAACTTCAGCATTTTCTCTCAATAGATTGTGGAGTGATTTTGTTTTTCCTAGTCCAGGGTAGAGGCATATTTTCAGTAAAGATGTTAATTGTGTAATTTGACTTTTTAAAAATAGGATGCTAGATGTAATATCTGTATATGCATTTTCATTAAACATTCTTTTCAATCAACTATATTTAAAGATTCTTGTTTGGGTTAAGTCAGATTTGTCAGCTCTTCAATCAGTTTGTAGTACATTGTAAAAGAATATACTCAAAACAGTGCTAAGCTGTCAAGCTGTGACAACTCTGAATGAGGAAGATTTTCAAAAATTATGAGTGAGATATTTTAAATGTCTCCTTGACATCCATAGCACTATTCAAAATACTTCATCAGAGGCATGTGCTTTAAAAACGCACTTGAAAATTAATGTGAGGAGTGCAATTTGTCAGTCTTTGTCTTAGCAGACGCACCACTGACAGTCACAGAGCATTTGTAGGAAGACAGTGCTGAATCTCTACTGAGACGCCGCGTGGGTGCAGCAGAGATGGAGTGCCCTGTTCAAGGGACAGTTAGAAGGGCCTCTAGCAAAACAGAAACATAAGAGGCTTGATTCCAAGTTCTGTTGATACCGTTTTGAGCCGGTGGCGAATGGCGAGCTCCATTTGTCCTTTGCCAGGAGGCTTGTGTGATTTAGTGATTCCTCGAAGGAGCCATCCCTTCCTTAGCTGTGAGTCAGGGACATGAGCTATTTGTCCTGACCTCGGCTTGTAATAGGGAAGGCTACAGCAAAGAGACAAAGCCTTGGCTATTTATTTTAAATAAGTCTCTTCGGGGGTGAAGAAATATCACAGGCCTGAGGCCGTCTTAAGCTAGCTTCCTCTGAATTCCAGGAAGCCTTTCCAGCACCTGACCTGGAAGAAGCCTCCAGGGATACCACGTAATTGGTGAAGGGGCTTTAGAAATGAATCCCACTGAGCCATGGACTTTCATGTTTCTTTTCACTCCTTCCCAGGGCCTGTCAATTGTATATGTTATATTTTTTCTTGTCTGGGGGTGCTAAAGATATATGAATATTCAATCAAAGTGATTTCTAATAACTTCAGCATTTTCTCTCAATAGATTGTGGAGTGATTTTGTTTTTCCTAGTCCAGGGTAGAGGCATATTTTCAGTAAAGATGTTAATTGTGTAATTTGACTTTTTAAAAATAGGATGCTAGATGTAATATCTGTATATGCATTTTCATTAAACATTCTTTTCAATCAACTATATTTAAAGATTCTTGTTTGGGTTAAGTCAGATTTGTCAGCTCTTCAATCAGTTTGTAGTACATTGTAAAAGAATATACTCAAAACAGTGCTAAGCTGTCAAGCTGTGACAACTCTGAATGAGGAAGATTTTCAAAAATTATGAGTGAGATATTTTAAATGTCTCCTTGACATCCATAGCACTATTCAAAATACTTCATCAGAGGCATGTGCTTTAAAAACGCACTTGAAAATTAATGTGAGGAGTGCAATTTGTCAGTCTTTGTCTTAGCAGACGCACCACTGACAGTCACAGAGCATTTGTAGGAAGACAGTGCTGAATCTCTACTGAGACGCCGCGTGGGTGCAGCAGAGATGGAGTGCCCTGTTCAAGGGACAGTTAGAAGGGCCTCTAGCAAAACAGAAACATAAGAGGCTTGATTCCAAGTTCTGTTGATACCGTTTTGAGCCGGTGGCGAATGGCGAGCTCCATTTGTCCTTTGCCAGGAGGCTTGTGTGATTTAGTGATTCCTCGAAGGAGCCATCCCTTCCTTAGCTGTGAGTCAGGGACATGAGCTATTTGTCCTGACCTCGGCTTGTAATAGGGAAGGCTACAGCAAAGAGACAAAGCCTTGGCTATTTATTTTAAATAAGTCTCTTCGGGGGTGAAGAAATATCACAGGCCTGAGGCCGTCTTAAGCTAGCTTCCTCTGAATTCCAGGAAGCCTTTCCAGCACCTGACCTGGAAGAAGCCTCCAGGGATACCACGTAATTGGTGAAGGGGCTTTAGAAATGAATCCCACTGAGCCATGGACTTTCATGTTTCTTTTCACTCCTTCCCAGGGCCTGTCAATTGTATATGTTATATGCTTGTCTGTTGCTAAAGCTTAAGAAATCAAGGTGGGGGCAGGTACACAATGCAGGATATTGATGAGGAAAACTTAAAATGGATTTAATGGTGGTTCTGTCCATTTGCATAGTGTCTCTGGTCTTTTATGGTACCCTTAAGGGATATTCACAGTAAAGATTCATGACAGGCTTACAGAACCCAAACCCAGAAAGGTTGAAACTCTGATTCTAGGAGCTAGAAAAAAGAATTCAGGTAGCTGCTGTCTCTTGGACCAGCGTGGCTTCTCTTGTGCATCTTTCTGCAGTGAGAAGGGGCTGTTTTTTTGAAGGAGAAAGTGGCCAGCATTGTTAGATGCTATTGAGGCACTGTGGTAACACAGTGTGGGCTGGGACAGTGGCCATTGGCTTAGGGATAAAGTTGAACTCAGAGACAAAGTGACTTTAAGGACAGGTATTTCAGTTGAGCAGGGAGGCAGTGAGCCACACAAGAGTGGATTGAGAAGTACATGAGAGACAAGAGTATAGTGATAAGATAGCCTTGTGATACTTTACATATTCTTATCATTCTGTTGCTAACCAATGAGGAAAAAAGGGCTTTAAAAAGGTTCAGTGATTTATCTGGGATTATATGTCTAGGGAGTGGCAGATACTGGATTCTAATACACATCTGCCTTGGCGGGGTTGAGCTCTTAACCGTGATGAATGCTTTCACCACTTTAATCAAGGCCATGAATCTATGGTCACCTAATGGAATAGAGAGCCTTCTTGGACCCAGGGCGTGCTGAGGACATCTGTGGCCATGGACACTGCAGAGAGGAGATGACTTTCATGTTTTGCTTAGCCTCATAAAAATATCACCCATTACAGGGAAGGTTTTTTTTTCTTAATCCTTTTATTTAGCTGGATTTACCATAGACATAATCGTCTCATTTGCCTTAGCCCTCCAATATCACTTGAAGTAAATATAATTTCAGTGGCCTCCTGTCCCTTATTAGGGCACCTTTAATGATACAGTATTTTGTTATTTGACTTCTACACTCTATCTGTTAGCTTTTAGAATAAAAGAATAATAGAAACAATTAGTTCTGCTAAATGCATCTTGGAGCCATGTGTTAGCTTATCTATGGATTTTCCCCTTAGATGTTTAAATATTCCCCCTGCAATTTAAGTTTCATCAAACAAAGGAGATCTGATTTAAGATAATTCTCTTGGTGAGAATGCAATTGCTGTTGCAATCTGCCATTCACCTAGAACCATTGATCCCAGGATAAACATTCATTTATCAGAGAATTCAAAATAAAACACAACATATGCTGTCGTTTATAACAAATTGGTGGGTAGAATTCTGCATTCTTCCAAGGTTCTCCCAGTGATCAGTTTCATCTCCTTTCACTGTCATTCTTACTGTGAACTACAAGTTGATTAACTTTTTATGAAGTCAGTCCATTATCTTAACTTCTGCATGCTATTTCTTTTGTGTTGTTTTTGCAAAGCATTTATGGACATTTTAAAATTAAAATGACATTTTAAAAGTCTCTTTTATAAGCTGCTCTATCCTTTGGAGCTGTTCACTCTGCACTGTTGCTGGTAAAGTGCTTGGGAGGAATTCAGGTGCCTGGATTGCGACTCTGGCCTTGTGTGGTGACCTTCTTGCCGCAGCCATATAATCATCTCCTGAAAGCTGCGGTCCAGGTGTAAAGAGGTTGTGGCCATGAAGAAATGCTTTTCATTGGAGTTGTTCCTGGGTTTTGCAATCTGCAAAATGACCATGAGCTGATAATTAAGTGATCTCTTTATTATTTCAGAGAGGGAAAAAAACTTCACAATTCTGTTGATTGCAAAGCCTCTGAATTAGAGATTAACAATAAAGAAAACCACACTACATTGAACACTTCTGTGAGTACAGATTCCCTCCTTTCATTTTTTAAAATGTAGATGATATTTTTTTTTCTTGAACAATCAGTGTCTTGTAGGACAAGAGGCTCTTGAATGAAGGTTGGCATTAAAATATTGCATACTTGCTATCTAACAGCAGTATAAGCAGATTGTACAAAGGAGACCACTGTTTAATCACTGAAGTTCAAAATCAAGGTTTCTCTCTATGAAGGGTGTTTGGAGCCTATAAAAAATGCAACAGATGGGTACCTCAAATTTAAATTCTTTTGATAATGATTAAGGATTTGCTACTTAAAAATGATGAAAATAAAACTTTCACTGACAGTCTTTGAAGATGACAGGGGAAGATCTATCAGGAAATTATACATTTATTGTGGAATTCATTTTAAAGTAAATGGTTTTTGCTTCTCTGCACTATATGATCTGACTTTTCTGCATTTTAATATAAGTTTTTCACTTGAGCCCACCTAAATCTCAGAAATAAGATATACAGATAGCTATAAGAGTATGTGCATTATTTTTTGTACTTTTGCTAAACTGAGAAACTTAAAAAAATATTTAAAAAATTTCTGGCATATAAAAGGTCCCATCCGAACTGAGAAATTATTTACCTTCCCTCTATTAATTGTCCTATAGAATATCACCACCTTAGGCAAATAAAACTCACCAGTGAACTACAGGACACAATGGTTCTATTCAAATGTTTGCTAGTTTTCTCATCTGGAATCTGCACGTAAAATTCCATAAATGTCAACTATGAATATCTTCATTGTAATTCTTAACAATTTCTTAGATTGTTTTTCCCATGTCATCAAGAAGTTGTTTTGAAAATTGTTTACTATCTACTGTAGTATGTCCTTGAAACATTTCCCAATAATTGCTACTCAATGTTTCAGGACAGAGCAAGGCTGTGTCAAACATACTCACCTTTGATTATACTCGGCATACAAGCAAATGTAATGTTTATTATGTCTCCTTATAAACTGACCACTTCAGTAGTATACCAATGCTGTGCTCATTCAATAGCCATACATCTAAGAAATTAATTCTATGTCTTTAGAGTATTTTAAAAAACACATTGGATAATACACTTGCTTAGTATCTGAAGAAAACCTTTTTTTATTTTATAAACTATCAACAATTATTGAACAGACTACAGAAGTCTGAGGAATTCTGGAAGGCAAATTTATACTAAGTATAAATGAAATATCATATAGAATCATAGAAGATTTTTTAAGTTCCAGAATGGACTTTTTCTATCATTAGAATACTTTGTGGTTTGGATAACATACTGAATATGGATGAAAAAAATCAATATTAAATGTATTTTATTTAAATTAAAAAATATACATCATATTGAAGTGCAACAGCTCAATGGTTGCACTAGAACAATCTAAAAGTTGTTAATTCCACAGCATGAGGCCCTATATATGCAAAACGAGATGAAATCTACTATGTGCCAGAGCTCCAGATTGCTGGCTGCTTTTGCCTCCTGATATATGCAAAAACTCAGTAAAATATGCTGTGTGAGAAAAGAAATCAGTGGGCTTATATTATTATTTCTAGTAGAAAAAGCTACATGTCTTTGTTTATGAAAAACTTCAGTGGTCCATTGTTTGCTTTTCTCTTATTTTTATTTTACATTATAAATTTCTCTTAGGCTTTAGTGGAATTTTTTAAAAGACTTTTTTAGATCATTACTTGTAAAGAACTAGTCATAAATCTACATATATCAGGCTTCTTAAAGCTGTATTTGCATAACTGATTTGAAAGTAACATTTGTTATAAGCTTAAGTCTTGATGCTATTATCCCATGGCAATTAATTCAAACCTCTGTGAAATGTCAAGGATGATCTGTTTATAGTGTGACCCTTGTTCTTTCTTTGCCAAAGCAGAGGCATTGGATAAACACTCAGATTTCAGGAAGCTGAGGAAAAGGCACTTAATAGCCGCCAGGATTTGTTAATCCTCTCTACCCTCCTGATGGAATTAAAGGCATCCCCAGCTGCTGGATATCCCAACTCTTTTCTCCCTTTGGTAAATCCTCTTGGCTGCTACTAGGCTTACATCCTACAATGCACACTTGATCACAGACCTTCAGTGCTTTCAAATGAACATATTCAGAGAGACTTTTCTTGACCACCCTGCCCCTCTCACAATGTATTTCTCAAGTGGCGTACTTTGCTTCATATAGTATTTTGCTCTACCTGACTTTAGAGTTATTTGTTTATCGTCTTTTACAAAGCACAGTTGTCACAGTTCTTTTTCTTTTTTTCAGCTTCATGCCATGAGCTTGGTTATTTATTACTTCATCTATCTTTATTCTTTGGCCCGTGTGGGTCTCCCATTGCAGTGGCCTCTCTCGTTGCAGAGTGCGGGATCTGGGTGCATGCGCCCAGAGCGCTGGCTGGTAATTGGACACACCGCCGCATCTGGCACGGGTTTGGATCTAACTGGCGCCTTGCACTCTGGTTTTGCCCCGAAGAACAATCTAAAAGTTGTTAATTCCACAGCATGAGGCCCTATATATGCAAAACGAGATGAAATCTACTATGTGCCAGAGCTCCAGATTGCTGGCTGCTTTTGCCTCCTGATATATGCAAAAACTCAGTAAAATATGCTGTGTGAGAAAAGAAATCAGTGGGCTTATATTATTATTTCTAGTAGAAAAAGCTACATGTCTTTGTTTATGAAAAACTTCAGTGGTCCATTGTTTGCTTTTCTCTTATTTTTATTTTACATTATAAATTTCTCTTAGGCTTTAGTGGAATTTTTTAAAAGACTTTTTTAGATCATTACTTGTAAAGAACTAGTCATAAATCTACATATATCAGGCTTCTTAAAGCTGTATTTGCATAACTGATTTGAAAGTAACATTTGTTATAAGCTTAAGTCTTGATGCTATTATCCCATGGCAATTAATTCAAACCTCTGTGAAATGTCAAGGATGATCTGTTTATAGTGTGACCCTTGTTCTTTCTTTGCCAAAGCAGAGGCATTGGATAAACACTCAGATTTCAGGAAGCTGAGGAAAAGGCACTTAATAGCCGCCAGGATTTGTTAATCCTCTCTACCCTCCTGATGGAATTAAAGGCATCCCCAGCTGCTGGATATCCCAACTCTTTTCTCCCTTTGGTAAATCCTCTTGGCTGCTACTAGGCTTACATCCTACAATGCACACTTGATCACAGACCTTCAGTGCTTTCAAATGAACATATTCAGAGAGACTTTTCTTGACCACCCTGCCCCTCTCACAATGTATTTCTCAAGTGGCGTACTTTGCTTCATATAGTATTTTGCTCTACCTGACTTTAGAGTTATTTGTTTATCGTCTTTTACAAAGCACAGTTGTCACAGTTCTTTTTCTTTTTTTCAGCTTCATGCCATGAGCTTGGTTATTTATTACTTCATCTATCTTTATTCTTTGGCCCGTGTGGGTCTCCCATTGCAGTGGCCTCTCTCGTTGCAGAGTGCGGGATCTGGGTGCATGCGCTCCAGAGCGCTGGCTGGTAATTGGACACACCGGCCCAGTCACTCTGCGGCACGTGGGATCTTCCCGGGCCAGGGATCTAACTGGCGCCCCTTGCACTGCAAGGTGGACTCTTTACCCGCTGGACCACCAGGAAAGCCCTGTCACAGTTTTTTCACTAGGATTTAACGTCCAAGGGCCTTTTTGTGGTCATAGATAGTGTACCTGGCACACAGCTGATACTCAGTAAACATTTTTTTGAACGAATGAGTGCATTTTCTTTAAAGGTAAATTATATCTCAACATTCTCTCCTACAGTCTTGTGGTTGCACTGTTTGACCATAGCAGTGTGTTATTCTCCATTTATTATCCCAAAGAAAAGTATTTTCTTGTTAGGAGACAACTTGTGATGTCTTGGCTTCCCTAGTGGCTCAGATGGTAAAGAATCTGCCTGCAATGCAGGCGACCTGGGTTTGATTCCTGGGTTGGAAGGATCCCCTGGAGAATGGAATGGCTACCCATTCCAGTGTTCATGCCTAGAGAATCCTGGGGATAGAGGAGCCTGGCAGGCCACAGTCCATGGGGCCACAAAGAATTGGACATGACTGAGCAAACCACATGTATACACATTGCTTGTGATATATTCTGTGCTTGAAGATTGCCTGATTTGAAAAAAAATGTCTGGAAAACATGAAGGCATTTTTAACTGAAATAGATGAATTGTGCTCTATTTTTAGGAATCTCTTTATTCCGTAAGCTTTGTCTCCACCCTGGCCCTTCTGAAATGCTCAAGAAGGTTTGGCTACCTGCAATCCCTAGGGACACAGAAGTTAGAAATCTTCCTAAATCCACAGATTCTCGGTCTAGAAGGTGAAAGAAGTTAAGTAACATGGGAAGGACAATGTCAGCATGAAATGAGTAAAGAGACAGTGAACAAAAAAAATGGTATTTATGGCCCGTGTGGGTTTTTTTTCTCCAAAGCACAGTTGCAGTTTTCTTTTCAGCTTCATGCCATGAGCTTGGTTATTTATTACTTCATCTATCTTTATTCTTTGGCCCGTGTGGGTTGCCCATTGCAGTGGCCTCTCTCGTTGCAGAGTGCGGGATCTGGGTGCATGCGCCCAGAGCGCTGGCTGGTAATTGGACACACCGGCCCAGTCACTCTGCGGCACGTGGGATCTTCCCGGGCCAGGGATCTAACTGGCGCCCCTTGCACTGCAAGGTGGACTCTTTACCCGCTGGACCACCAGGAAAGCCCTGTCACAGTTTTTTCACTAGGATTTAACGTCCAAGGGCCTTTTTGTGGTCATAGATAGTGTACCTGGCACACAGCTGATACTCAGTAAACATTTTTTTGAACGAATGAGTGCATTTTCTTTAAAGGTAAATTATATCTCAACATTCTCTCCTACAGTCTTGTGGTTGCACTGTTTGACCATAGCAGTGTGTTATTCTCCATTTATTATCCCAAAGAAAAGTATTTTCTTGTTAGGAGACAACTTGTGATGTCTTGGCTTCCCTAGTGGCTCAGATGGTAAAGAATCTGCCTGCAATGCAGGCGACCTGGGTTTGATTCCTGGGTTGGAAGGATCCCCTGGAGAATGGAATGGCTACCCATTCCAGTGTTCATGCCTAGAGAATCCTGGGGATAGAGGAGCCTGGCAGGCCACAGTCCATGGGGCCACAAAGAATTGGACATGACTGAGCAAACCACATGTATACACATTGCTTGTGATATATTCTGTGCTTGAAGATTGCCTGATTTGAAAAAAAATGTCTGGAAAACATGAAGGCATTTTTAACTGAAATAGATGAATTGTGCTCTATTTTTAGGAATCTCTTTATTCCGTAAGCTTTGTCTCCACCCTGGCCCTTCTGAAATGCTCAAGAAGGTTTGGCTACCTGCAATCCCTAGGGACACAGAAGTTAGAAATCTTCCTAAATCCACAGATTCTCGGTCTAGAAGGTGAAAGAAGTTAAGTAACATGGGAAGGACAATGTCAGCATGAAATGAGTAAAGAGACAGTGAACAGAAGGGAGAAAAGAAGAGAGTTCTGTCTTTTTTAACATGAGGAAGAAAACAAATTCTCCAGCTCTAAGGCAGAGTCACCTGCGAAACATGTTTGCAGTAAGATCAAGTCAGACACAGAACCATCCGGTGCAACGTCAGAAAAGGGAGAGATGGAGGAGCATAAAACAGTTCAAAGAGGAGGATGCTCACACTCCCTGGGCACTGAAAGAGCCAGTCATCTGCACTGTCTTCTTTAATCCAGTTGTCCTCAACCTGGCTGAAGACAGGACCAGCCTGTGGAATGTAAACAAAACAACACATCGGCACCAGGTTCCCTCCTAAGAGAGTGTGATTCAATTATTCTGGGGAACAGACTGGGTACCAGAATCTGGAAAGACTCCAGGTGATTCTAGTGTGCATCCAAGACTGAGAATCATTGACTTCATCTTTAATGACCACACAAGGTGGACATACAGGGAGGAGGTTTCTGGTTTCTTTACCATTACTTTCTGCCCAGCTCCACCCCAAGCCCAAAGGGGAGAGTTACTCATCTTACTGGTTAGAGCTGAAGTCACTTTGGGTCATTTATCAACTAGCAGGCAAGGTCCCTGTGAATTTTAACACTTCCACGGGAAGTTACCTTTTTGACCTTGCTGACCATGCAGTTGATGGGTAAATCAAGTCATGCATTACCCACAGCAATAACTAAAGCTCAGATGGGGATTATGAATCTTCCTGAACAGCTGTAGTGCTTATATCATGGCTGAATCAAAAAAAAAAAATCTAAATGCTGTATCATACATAATCTCCTCACCATTACCTCACTGAAATAAAAAATTCAGAAAACAAAACAAGATGTATTCATGAGAAATAATCAATTACAAATCAAAATATTTATATTAAGCTTTTTTTATATAAATGATTTCTTTAGAAATTGTGCTTCCTCTAATCTTTCCATAACATTTCCATAATCCGTCATAATATTATCTGTGAAATTGCTGTAAGATTTGCTTGTGGTCTTGGGGTGTAGGGACTGCCATGTGAAAATCACACTAGGGTATTCTAGAAAAGTGCATTAGGATTAATTTGTTGTTTTTGTTCTGGTCTATAAGCAGTTTAAATTCATCCTGGCCTCTGCTGTGTGTGGGAGAGATCCTTAGATAATTTGTGCTTTAAATGATAGAGGTTCTCACAATTCTTTACATGAATATCCTGACAGGAAAGGCAAAATTGTCTTTTTGCCACTTAGAAATACAGGACAAAGCAGCTAACAAATGTCACCTGGAATTTTATATTATACAAACATACTCCCTGTGTCAGCGAAGGTAGGCCTATAGGATTTTAGCCATTTCCTTCCGGTTTCTCTAGAAAGAATGGGTTAGCTCACATAAGACAGTCTCGAGATTATTGATACAATCACAAATTGAAATGGGACTGTGAGCTCTCTGCTCACAGAGAAGCTTGCCTGGCTCTCTCTGTATTTGAAGTGATTAACGATGCTGTAGCATGATGGGAAAATGGTATGTCTATAATTATAGGAAACCACAGGAGGGAGAAACCCTTTCTGATAGTGGTTTTTGAAGCCACCTAAGTTATTTGAGTCTGAGCCATTAGAGGAGAAAACAGGAAGAAACAAAGTAAGACAAATATGAACAAAGAGAACAATTAGAATATGTAGTAGTGATATTGGTCTAGGGAGAGACTCTGTTATGAGAAAAAAAAAAAAATCAGTTGGGGCCATGTTTTGACCTTGCTGACCATGCAGTTGATGGGTAAATCAAGTCATGCATTACCCACAGCAATAACTAAAGCTCAGATGGGGATTATGAATCTTCCTGAACAGCTGTAGTGCTTATATCATGGCTGAATCAAAAAAAAAAAATCTAAATGCTGTATCATACATAATCTCCTCACCATTACCTCACTGAAATAAAAAATTCAGAAAACAAAACAAGATGTATTCATGAGAAATAATCAATTACAAATCAAAATATTTATATTAAGCTTTTTTTATATAAATGATTTCTTTAGAAATTGTGCTTCCTCTAATCTTTCCATAACATTTCCATAATCCGTCATAATATTATCTGTGAAATTGCTGTAAGATTTGCTTGTGGTCTTGGGGTGTAGGGACTGCCATGTGAAAATCACACTAGGGTATTCTAGAAAAGTGCATTAGGATTAATTTGTTGTTTTTGTTCTGGTCTATAAGCAGTTTAAATTCATCCTGGCCTCTGCTGTGTGTGGGAGAGATCCTTAGATAATTTGTGCTTTAAATGATAGAGGTTCTCACAATTCTTTACATGAATATCCTGACAGGAAAGGCAAAATTGTCTTTTTGCCACTTAGAAATACAGGACAAAGCAGCTAACAAATGTCACCTGGAATTTTATATTATACAAACATACTCCCTGTGTCAGCGAAGGTAGGCCTATAGGATTTTAGCCATTTCCTTCCGGTTTCTCTAGAAAGAATGGGTTAGCTCACATAAGACAGTCTCGAGATTATTGATACAATCACAAATTGAAATGGGACTGTGAGCTCTCTGCTCACAGAGAAGCTTGCCTGGCTCTCTCTGTATTTGAAGTGATTAACGATGCTGTAGCATGATGGGAAAATGGTATGTCTATAATTATAGGAAACCACAGGAGGGAGAAACCCTTTCTGATAGTGGTTTTTGAAGCCACCTAAGTTATTTGAGTCTGAGCCATTAGAGGAGAAAAACAGGAAGAAACAAAGTAAGACAAATATGAACAAAGAGAACAATTAGAATATGTAGTAGTGATATTGGTCTAGGGAGAGACTCTGTTATGAGAAAAAAAAAAAAATCAGTTGGGGCCATGAAAAGCTGACAGGAGGAGTTGGTTCAGCAGTTAAACGAGGAATTCTAAAAAGTCATAGAACACTTACCTGTTCTAATAATCTCCCTATTGTTCTTATCACTCCACCCTTCTTTCTTATCTGTAATATGGAGATAATATTTCTTATCATCTTTATGAAGCACAGTGATACAGACAGGCTTTAGTAAAAATAGAAAGCACTAAGCAGCTCTGTAGCACGGGGAATTCAGCTTTGTGATGACCTAGAGAGCTGGGATGGGGGAGCAGGGAGGGAGGGAGGCTCCAGAAAAGGGGGACTTAGGGATGCTTGTGGCTGATTCACGTTGTTGTATGGTAGAAAGCAACACGACATTGTAAAGCAATTATCCCCCAATTTAACAAAAAAAAAGAAAAAAGAAAATAGTATGTGATTATGATAAACAATGATATGGACCAGGTGGTCTTCATGGCTGTGTACTTCACCCCCCAGCTACAGTGATCTTTAAAATTTAAGTTTCTTTAAAATTAGGAGAGTTGAAGATTTATGTGAGTTTCAAAATCACCTTTAAGCAATCAGGGGTTTGTGGGGCTCTGTTTTCCTCCCTGGCACGGCATATGTGGGGCTGGGTTTTCCTCCCTGGTACCACTCTGAGGAGATGGGCTGAGACCTCTGGCAGCCTGGGAACAATGTATCCACAGGCGTGTGCAGCCTGGCCGGGAGGCTGCCAGTAGAAACTGGCAGCCTAATTCCCATCCTGACCACTTGGTGCCACTCTCGCTTTAAGAACTGCTCTGCCTCAGCCAAATCCTGGGGAAAAAAGCAGCTTCCTCCTAGGTTGGCTTCGATGGTTTCAAAGACAGTCATTGTTTTGAAGAAGGTCATTTGGAGAGTTCGGTGGCTGATGTGATTAGAATGTGTGCGGGCAAGCTGCATTCCAGGTGCCTTGTGTGCTAACACTTAGGTGTTATTACCAGCATTAATTATCCAAGAGGCATGTAGCAAACACAGGTGGGCCCTTGTTGGTTCATTTAAAAAGCAAGAGTCTGCAGAACGTAAATTTCCAGGTACTCAGGCCTTTAACTTGGAGTTTAATTTGGCAAGAGGCTGTATTCCATCCTACTTATCTGTTTATAGACTGGATGTTGTATTAGAAAATCTGCTCATTATTAGTTTCTCCCAATGTATGTTACGTATACACACACCTATACTTAAAACAGAAAAAACTTGAAAATGCTATTGTTGACTATACTTCCTGGTATACAACAGTTTAGGATTTTCCCCCAGCCCACCCTCTTTACTTGCAGAACTTTTATTTGAAACAACAAAAAACATTTTCCTTCATCCTTCACAGAAAGAGCCATCTTTTATATGAGTTAACTACCTCTAGTATTGTCCAAAATGTTACCCAAATGACATGTTACCCAAGATGACACCTCCTCATCTCTTTCCCTGCCTCTCTTTTCCTTCTGGGACCGAAAGGGATTCCAGGAAGGAACCTGAGCTCAGGCTTTCACAACTTCGAGATGACTTTCTAAATTGGAGGACATTGCAGCATTTAGCTGAAGGTCCTGTGTTCTGTTTTAATGGGAACCTAGGAGGGGGGCTTGCCCACTTCTAAAGATGCTGTTGAGAGCAGTGCTTTTCTGACTCATTAATTTGGAAAGGCAAGAGGAGGCTGCGATTAAGAAAAGTCTTTGCAATTAATTGCATGTAAAACCTCAAGTTTTTTCTGACACATTTATAGGAACTGCTCTGCTTTGTTTATGCATGTATACTTGTGCTGGCCTTAGCATGAGTGGAACTGGCCCTAGGCACGGTTGAGTGGCTGGCAGAGTCTGCTTCTGAGTCTCTTCTAATTCCATTGCAGGCCTTTCCTCTCACTGAGCCTCAACCTTCCAGGCTCCTCTGTCCATGGAATTTTCCAGGCAAGAATGCTGGAGTGGGTAGCCATTCCCTTCTCCGGGGATCAAACCCATGTCTCCTGCATTGGCAGGCTGATTTTTACCAGCTGAGCTCCCATGGAAGCCCAGCCTTCCTTTCATTTCTTCTTAAACCTTATTCATTTTCAGTTTCACTGCCTCTGGTATTGGGTTTGCCTGCTTGGGCTTGTTCTTGGTTTTGGAGGTCTGGAGGCTCTGTTAGGACCCTGATTCTGCCATTTCCTTGCTGTGTAAGTTTAGGCAAATTATTTAACTTTCCTGCACTCTATATCCTCCTCTGTAAATAGGGCCATTTTGAGAAGTAAGTGAAACACAACATTTAAACCCTCAGGGTCTAGATGGAATACTTAAAGTGCTTGTTAAAAATGAAGTTTTTTCTGAATCTGATTCTAGACAGCTGACTCAGAATCTTGAGGGAAAAGTCCAGGAATCTGCATTTTTAAAAGAGCTCTAGAAATTCTTACATTCACCAAAGTCGGAGAATTCCTGGATTAAAGCATACAACTTCCGAGGGGGAGTAACTGTCTTTATAAAAGGATTGGGGAAAACAAAACAGGCTTCCTAGTGTCAGGCCAAGATGACGCCGCCTCATCTCTTTCCCTGCCTCTCTTTTCCTTCTGGGACCGAAAGGGATTCCAGGAAGGAACCTGAGCTCAGGCTTTCACAACTTCGAGATGACTTTCTAAATTGGAGGACATTGCAGCATTTAGCTGAAGGTCCTGTGTTCTGTTTTAATGGGAACCTAGGAGGGGGGCTTGCCCACTTCTAAAGATGCTGTTGAGAGCAGTGCTTTTCTGACTCATTAATTTGGAAAGGCAAGAGGAGGCTGCGATTAAGAAAAGTCTTTGCAATTAATTGCATGTAAAACCTCAAGTTTTTTCTGACACATTTATAGGAACTGCTCTGCTTTGTTTATGCATGTATACTTGTGCTGGCCTTAGCATGAGTGGAACTGGCCCTAGGCACGGTTGAGTGGCTGGCAGAGTCTGCTTCTGAGTCTCTTCTAATTCCATTGCAGGCCTTTCCTCTCACTGAGCCTCAACCTTCCAGGCTCCTCTGTCCATGGAATTTTCCAGGCAAGAATGCTGGAGTGGGTAGCCATTCCCTTCTCCGGGGATCAAACCCATGTCTCCTGCATTGGCAGGCTGATTTTTACCAGCTGAGCTCCCATGGAAGCCCAGCCTTCCTTTCATTTCTTCTTAAACCTTATTCATTTTCAGTTTCACTGCCTCTGGTATTGGGTTTGCCTGCTTGGGCTTGTTCTTGGTTTTGGAGGTCTGGAGGCTCTGTTAGGACCCTGATTCTGCCATTTCCTTGCTGTGTAAGTTTAGGCAAATTATTTAACTTTCCTGCACTCTATATCCTCCTCTGTAAATAGGGCCATTTTGAGAAGTAAGTGAAACACAACATTTAAACCCTCAGGGTCTAGATGGAATACTTAAAGTGCTTGTTAAAAATGAAGTTTTTTCTGAATCTGATTCTAGACAGCTGACTCAGAATCTTGAGGGAAAAGTCCAGGAATCTGCATTTTTAAAAGAGCTCTAGAAATTCTTACATTCACCAAAGTCGGAGAATTCCTGGATTAAAGCATACAACTTCCGAGGGGGAGTAACTGTCTTTATAAAAGGATTGGGGAAAACAGCAAAATCAGAAGGAGGAGGGGAGTCATGGAGGGTGTCAGGCATCACAGTTGGGCTTCCTAGGTGGCTCAGTGATAAATAATCTGCCCACCAATGCAGGAGACACGGGTTTGATCCCTGGGTTGGAAAAGATCACCTTGAAGGAGGAAATGGAGGCCACTCCAGGATTCCTGCCTGGGAAACCCATAGACAGAGGAGCCTGGTGGACTATAGTCCATGGGATTGCAAAGAGTCAGCTACGACTTAGTGACTGAACAACAGCAACAACAGTAAGATTTCTCAACTGTTTTGTTGGGGAGAGATCTGGAGGCAATTGCAGGGTGATTTGATCAGGGCTCTCCTGAATTCCATGTAGAAAGAAGAACATGGAGGATTGGTTCATTATGTAGTGGGGTAACATATGAAGTGCCACCTCTCTTAAGTGAAGATGCTAAATCTACTTTACTACTTGGTCACTTTTCCCCAGCTTGGCCATACTTGTGGGCCCCACCTATGTGTAAAGGGTTGTTCCCCTCTACTGCTGATCAGCGGGTGCTTGCTCACTAGACCACAAACTCTGCAAGGGAAGACAGCATGATTTTGTGTTGCTCTGAGATTTCAGGGTCTAGCACAGAGCACACGTTTATGGTAGGCATTTGATCAATGAGTACATGAGTTGGGTAGGAAAACAGTCTCTTAACCTCTAATACATACTAATTAACCTCCCCTTTTCTCCTTTTGGTTCACATTCACACACATACTTCAGGCTTGATCAGATTTAGCCTCCTTGAGTAACAGAACCACCTTGCGGAAGCTGATGCTCTGGTTGAAGCTAGGGTACAGTTATGGAGAATTAGGAATGAACAGGTATGGAATGTGTAAGGTCTGGTCCCGAGGCCCCCTCCCCCACTTCCTACCCCCTCCCCGACACAAGTAAGACCTTGACTAGGAGGCCCCTCGTGCCAGATTGAACAAGGCCAATGAAAACCAGCCACGACACCAACGGAGGACCACCCTGCCCCCGCCAAAACTTCTCGCCGGACAAAGGAAAGCTGAAACTGCCCAATTTGCGAACGCCCCAACACCTGGCCTCAACCAATCAGGTCGACGGTGCCCCAACCTGGCCAGGGGCTCGGCTGACCACGTCACCTTACCTATAAAGGGGGCCCTCCCAGTCTTTGTGTGCGCTTTCCCTCACTCCCTCTCTCCTCTCCTCCCCGTGAGGGACGCCCGAGAGCGCCCGTCCAATAAAGCCTGCTCTGCCTCGCCAATTCCGGTCCTCCTCTCTCATTTTAAAACACCCGGCAGGGACCAACCTTACAGAATGCAGGTGCTAAGGGAAATGAATTCAGTCTTGGCTTGCTCCTGGGCCATCTTCCTTGTTCAGATCATCTAGGAGATTAAAGATCCACTGACGCCAAATGATTCTGATTTGCAGAGCTCACTGACCATGTGGAAAACGGAGTGAAGGAGGGCGAGCTGCTACCTGTGGGCTTTATTTTCGGCCCCCATCCTCAATGCCCAGTCAGGAGATTTTAAGAAGTAACAACAGAGATATGGATATGGTTAATATTTCCTTGAGGCACTAACAACTATTTAGTTTTTCTCAAAATTCAGTGTGATGGGAAAATACAGATTCCTGTGCCCTACTGCTGATCAGCGGGTGCTTGCTCACTAGACCACAAACTCTGCAAGGGAAGACAGCATGATTTTGTGTTGCTCTGAGATTTCAGGGTCTAGCACAGAGCACACGTTTATGGTAGGCATTTGATCAATGAGTACATGAGTTGGGTAGGAAAACAGTCTCTTAACCTCTAATACATACTAATTAACCTCCCCTTTTCTCCTTTTGGTTCACATTCACACACATACTTCAGGCTTGATCAGATTTAGCCTCCTTGAGTAACAGAACCACCTTGCGGAAGCTGATGCTCTGGTTGAAGCTAGGGTACAGTTATGGAGAATTAGGAATGAACAGGTATGGAATGTGTAAGGTCTGGTCCCGAGGCCCCCCCCCCCCCCTCCTACCCCCCCCCCGCCACCAGAACGACCCTGACCAGGAGGCCCCCCGTGCCCGATTGAACAAGGCCAAAGAAAACCAGCCACGACACCAACGGAGGACCACCCTGCCCCCGCCAAAACTTCTCGCCGGACAAAGGAAAGCTGAAACTGCCCAATTTGCGAACGCCCCAACACCTGGCCTCAACCAATCAGGTCGACGGTGCCCCAACCTGGCCAGGGGCTCGGCTGACCACGTCACCTTACCTATAAAGGGGGCCCTCCCAGTCTTTGTGTGCGCTTTCCCCTCACTCCCTCTCTCCTCTCCTCCCCGTGAGGGACGCCCGAGACGCCCGTCCAATAAAGCCTGCTCTGCCTCGCCAATTCCGGTCCTCCTCTCTCATTTTAAAACACCCGGCAGGGACCAACCTTACAGAATGCAGGTGCTAAGGGAAATGAATTCAGTCTTGGCTTGCTCCTGGGCCATCTTCCTTGTTCAGATCATCTAGGAGATTAAAGATCCACTGACGCCAAATGATTCTGATTTGCAGAGCTCACTGACCATGTGGAAAACGGAGTGAAGGAGGGCGAGCTGCTACCTGTGGGCTTTATTTTCGGCCCCCATCCTCAATGCCCAGTCAGGAGATTTTAAGAAGTAACAACAGAGATATGGATATGGTTAATATTTCCTTGAGGCACTAACAACTATTTAGTTTTTCTCAAAATTCAGTGTGATGGGAAAAATACAGATTCCTGTGCCCTACTCACATCAAATCTCTATGTTGCAAACCTTAGGTGTGGGGCAGGGCGTAAGAAATTCAAGAGATTCAGCTGGACTTGGTCTGGAGGACGCTGTTCACAGGGTCCAGCCTAACCTAAGTGTCCCCTTCTCTTCCATACTGGGCATGAAGGGAGTGATGCCTGATAGCTGTAACGTACTTACTGCTTTCCATGTTCCAAATTCCAGCACCGGAGTAAGAGCATTCTTTGGTTTTATACCATAAAAGTTTCTTTAAAATTAGGAGAGTTGAGGATTTATGTGAGTTTCAAAATCACCTTTAAGCAATCGGGGGTTTGCAGAGCATTGTTTGGGTTTATATCATTCTTTGACTCCAAATCTTAGCCTTGTCATTTAGATAAAACCAAGAAACACCTAACATTTTTTTTTTTTAAATTACAATTATGCTTTATTAGAACAATTTTCAGTTCATAACAGAATTGAGTGGAAGACACAGAGATGTCTTGTACATTCTCTGCCCCAACACACACACACAGCCTCCAGCATCACTCTTAAGAGTGTACCCTCATTCCAACTGAGGAGCCTACATGGACACATCATTGGCATCCCCAGTTGATACCAAGGTCCACACGACTTTCTCGAAGCTTATTTGTTTCACCTGTAAATAGTTGAAGCGCTCAAACTTCTCTCACATGCTCTGCGTGTTCCTTTTCCATGTTTTAAAAGGTAACAAGAAGTTTTTTTAGATTTTGTTGCTCTTAACGTTGAACATTTTACGTTAGATGGACTGGAAACTCTAGTCCAACAGGACGAGTAGTGATCTCAACACGATGTCCCTAAGCCTTGCAGTATCAGCATCCCTAGCAGCAATCTGGGCACCTCGAAGGGAAGGAGCGGCGGAGTCTAAGAGTTTCCCTACCTGTTTGGGCTCACTGACCATGTGGAAAACGGAGTGAAGGAGCGAGCTGCTACCTGTGGGCTTTATTTTCGGCCCCCATCCCCAATGCCCAGTCAGGAGCTTTTAAGAAGTAACAACAGAGATATGGAGATGGTTAATATTTCCTTGAGGCACTAACAACTATTTAGTTTTTCTCAAAATTCAGTGTGATGGGAAAAATACAGATTCCTGTGCCCTACTCACATCAAATCTCTATGTTGCAAACCTTAGGTGTGGGGCAGGGCGTAAGAAATTCAAGAGATTCAGCTGGACTTGGTCTGGAGGACGCTGTTCACAGGGTCCAGCCTAACCTAAGTGTCCCTTCTCTTCCATACTGGGCATGAAGGGAGTGATGCCTGATAGCTGTAACGTACTTACTGCTTTCCATGTTCCAAATTCCAGCACCGGAGTAAGAGCATTCTTTGGTTTTATACCATAAAAGTTTCTTTAAAATTAGGAGAGTTGAGGATTTATGTGAGTTTCAAAATCACCTTTAAGCAATCGGGGGTTTGCAGAGCATTGTTTGGGTTTATATCATTCTTTGACTCCAAATCTTAGCCTTGTCATTTAGATAAAACCAAGAAACACCTAACATTTTTTTTTTTTAAATTACAATTATGCTTTATTAGAACAATTTTCAGTTCATAACAGAATTGAGTGGAAGACACAGAGATGTCTTGTACATTCTCTGCCCCAACACACACACACAGCCTCCAGCATCACTCTTAAGAGTGTACCCTCATTCCAACTGAGGAGCCTACATGGACACATCATTGGCATCCCCAGTTGATACCAAGGTCCACACGACTTTCTCGAAGCTTATTTGTTTCACCTGTAAATAGTTGAAGCGCTCAAACTTCTCTCACATGCTCTGCGTGTTCCTTTTCCATGTTTTAAAAGGTAACAAGAAGTTTTTTTAGATTTTGTTGCTCTTAACGTTGAACATTTTACGTTAGATGGACTGGAAACTCTAGTCCAACAGGACGAGTAGTGATCTCAACACGATGTCCCTAAGCCTTGCAGTATCAGCATCCCTAGCAGCAATGTCAATCTGGGCTCTACCCCAGACCAACTAAGTCAGATGCTGGGCTGCAAGCTGTGTTTTAATCAGCCATTCAAAGAGTTGTAATACTGCTATAATTTGAAAACCACTGGACATTAGGGAAATGTTACTCATTGGCTTAAAATTTTAATGAGCACCAATTGGGCTGAGTGGATGACGCCTCACATAGTGACATTTAAGGAGAAGAAAAAAAAATGTTCTTTGTGGCAAGCTGAGGACAAGACAGTACCATGGATCAGCTGTATCATAGTCAGGTTTACTTTTTTGCCTAAACAAACGATTTTAATCTCTGGGCTTTGTGGTCTTTGTAAATTCAGTATTACTATTATTTCTTATTATTCAATCACAGTGCAGCTTCAGTTGTTGCGGGTTTAAGTGAGGTTGCAAGCTCAGTGACTTGTACACTCTGGTAAGCAGTAGATATTCAATGACCGGCCCTTTGCTGCCCTCACCAAAGGCAGCAAGCAGTGTGTGATGTCAGCAAACTGCAAGGCCAGGGATGGAAAGGCCCACGTCTCCTCTGGTCAGTGTTACAACCCTAGCAACTAGCATAGTTTCTGGCTCCAGTAAATGTTGGTTATATGAACAAATATAATGGAATAAATAGAAAACATTGAATGAACGAAGACAGTTTTAGTGGCTGAGTTGACTGATACAGTGTAAATACGAGGAAAAGTTTGAGGCCAAGCTTAGATCCATCCCACGAAATGTACGGACTGATTGCTGACGTCTGGGTCAAAGTGCTAGCAGCTGGAGGCAGATGGGCCAGGTGGAAGGAGGATGAGCAGCGATTTAAGATCCCCCCCCGCTGGCTACATGGACACATCATTGGCATCCCCAGTTGATACCAAGGTCCACACGACTTTCTCGAAGCTTATTTGTTTCACCTGTAAATAGTTGAAGCGCTCAAACTTCTCTCACATGCTCTGCGTGTTCCTTTTCCATGTTTTAAAAGGTAACAAGAAGTTTTTTTAGATTTTGTTGCTCTTAACGTTGAACATTTTACGTTAGATGGACTGGAAACTCTAGTCCAACAGGACGAGTAGTGATCTCAACACGATGTCCCTAAGCCTTGCAGTATCAGCATCCCTAGCAGCAATGTCAATCTGGGCTCTACCCCAGACCAACTAAGTCAGATGCTGGGCTGCAAGCTGTGTTTTAATCAGCCATTCAAAGAGTTGTAATACTGCTATAATTTGAAAACCACTGGACATTAGGGAAATGTTACTCATTGGCTTAAAATTTTAATGAGCACCAATTGGGCTGAGTGGATGACGCCTCACATAGTGACATTTAAGGAGAAGAAAAAAAAATGTTCTTTGTGGCAAGCTGAGGACAAGACAGTACCATGGATCAGCTGTATCATAGTCAGGTTTACTTTTTTGCCTAAACAAACGATTTTAATCTCTGGGCTTTGTGGTCTTTGTAAATTCAGTATTACTATTATTTCTTATTATTCAATCACAGTGCAGCTTCAGTTGTTGCGGGTTTAAGTGAGGTTGCAAGCTCAGTGACTTGTACACTCTGGTAAGCAGTAGATATTCAATGACCGGCCCTTTGCTGCCCTCACCAAAGGCAGCAAGCAGTGTGTGATGTCAGCAAACTGCAAGGCCAGGGATGGAAAGGCCCACGTCTCCTCTGGTCAGTGTTACAACCCTAGCAACTAGCATAGTTTCTGGCTCCAGTAAATGTTGGTTATATGAACAAATATAATGGAATAAATAGAAAACATTGAATGAACGAAGACAGTTTTAGTGGCTGAGTTGACTGATACAGTGTAAATACGAGGAAAAGTTTGAGGCCAAGCTTAGATCCATCCCACGAAATGTAAGGACTGATTGCTGACGTCTGGGTCAAAAGTGCTAGCACCTGGAGTCAGATGGGCCAGGTGGAAGGAGGATGAGCAGCGATTTAAGATCCCCGCCCCCACCGGCTCAGCCAGCCCCAGCCCCACCCAGCGTCCTTCAAGCACTTCGCATCCTCAAAGCCCTTCGTGGCTCCACGCCAGGAGGCGAATCTGCGAAAGAGGCTCTTCTCACCAAGGTCTGCGCTCGCATGGGTTAATGTGAGGTTCTGGAGGCCTTCACAATGATGCTGTATGTGGATAGTAGGCTGATGCCCTTGGGGGCCAAAGAGAAGAGGGCGTGCCTTCAGGAGTTCCCTGAACTCCCGGAAACAACCCCGGACCTACCAAATGAGCAGCGAGAGCAGAAGCAGTTCACTGCATCACCCTGATGGTCCACGGACACCATCTTAAGGCCCCTCTGGCTGTTTCCACTGCCTGCAGTAAGTTCTTATCCAAATTCTTCCAGGAGTTTGTTCAGGAACTTTGGGTGGAGATAGAATGTGTTTGCAAAATAGACCTGTTCTTGTCTAATAGAGGTCTCCTAAACAGCACAGCTAATAATAGGGAGCGAAGCCAGTGCCCTATGCAAAGCAGCTGAGGTTACCAAATGGTGGACGCTCTCAAAGCCTTTAAAGTCAGGTACAGAAGTGAATAAGGTGCTCTTCTCACATTTGTAGTATGCAGGTATTTGGAGAATATAGTGTAACCTTTTTGTAGTGTAACCATTTTTTGAGTGAAAGAAGTACTAGGAACTGCTTTTGCTTTGCTGGAGTTGCGTCATTGTTTATTTAAAGTTGTAAGTGTGAAGTTTCCTGTTAGGAAGCGGCAGTTGCCTTAGAGCTTTTTCCTCCTCAGCCTATTGAGGTGTGATTTACATATAATACAATTCACCCCGTTTAGTGTAGAGCATGAATTATGGTAATTGTATACTATAGCGCAACCAACCACCATAAGCAAGATATAGAAATCTTTCCATCACCCTCAATTTTCTCCTGACTCTGCAGTAGGCCCTGATTCCAGCCCCAGGCAACTACTGATCAGATTTTTATCACTTTAGTTTTGTCTTATTTAGAATATCATATAAAGGGCCCCTAAGGTATGTGGTGTTTGGTGTTTCACTTTTTAAATTTAGCATTATGTTTTAGAGGTTTGTCCCTGTAATTACTGGTTTTGTTGGTTAGTTTTTGCTGAGTAGTATTCCATTGTGTGGATATTAGCATCGGTTGGTGGACATTTAGGTTGTTGCTAATTTTTGGCTATCATAGATGAAGTGGCTACGAAAAACAATTAAGTGCTATGCCATTAAGTACTCACAAGAATAGAGTTGTCTTAGTAAAATATATTGGCAATTAAATGAGCGTCACCTTAACAGATTCTTAATAAGTCATTATGAGAGATTTAAAAATTTTCAGGTTATGAAATAGAATGTGGAGCTCTACTGTTCGAAATGTTTCAGCAGGCTAGAATCCAGGGTAAATCAAGTTTGAAACACTTTTTTTTTTCTCTCCTTTAGTTTTCCTCATGATTCATTTGTTTCTGACTGTTCAAAACAAGGGTTGCCAAAAAAAGTCTGCAATAAAGTTTAATCTCTATGTTTACTCATTTTCCTCCTCCATTTCTTTGTCTTTATTTTCATAACCATCCCATCTCTTATTTGAGTTCTAACTGTATACCAGTTATATTAAATATCTTACCAACTTTATCAAATTAATATTCTTAACAACTGTGGTGCTACCACCCCATTTTACAGATGGAAGGACTGGGACCCTGAACTTTCAATTAATATAAACCAAACCAGGGCTGGAAATTAAGCTTGATTTCTTAGCCTGTGATCTTTCTACTATATCACCTGATAGAAAAATCTTCCTATTTCTTTCTAGCTGCACACAATTGCCTACTCCTACACTGAGTGAGGGTAGGTGAGCTTAACTACTTGCAGGTGGAAAAGGAGCAGGGACTTGCCAGAGCCTGGGCAATAGGGAAAGGGAGAAGTTTTCTTTCAACTAAGAAGTGGAAATATGAATGTCAGGATGGAAAACACTTAAAAGGGCAAGGTTTTGGCGTTCCAGGAATTGACAAAGGAATGCCCCCAATGCTCTTGCCTGTTTCATTACTACCCCTTGGTTGCTTCTTTTCCAAGGTCCATGATTTGAGTTTAACATTTCCATGACCTCTGGCATGGGCTGCCTGTGTCTTCTCCTGCTTCTCCTTCCTTCATGGAAACTTGCAATTTGCATGTCTTTCAAGTCACTTTTGATCAGTCTAAGCACAAGTGATCTCTCCTTTGAGTTCTGGATTCTGTTTGACATTCACAAAGTAGTTAATTACATTTTTTGTGGTAGCAATAAATTAGTTAAATAAAAGGTGTTCGATATTGGTTAAGTACTGTTCCACAACCACAATAGGATTATATTAGTCTCATTAAAAATGGCATACATTTAACATAGCAATAAAAATGAAATAACTAATATTTATTGAAAAACATTAACTGTGGATCATTATTTCATCTGTTTCCCACATGAACTTTATGAGGTGAATATACTATTTCTGCTTTACAGATGAGGAAATGAAGGTTTAGAAGAATTAATTTCCCCAGATTTATACATAATTCAGAAGGGAAAATAAAGAGCAACATAATCCTCCCATCCAATAATTACTTTTAAATATTAGGTAGACTGAAGACAAAGACACTTTTTGTAAACTTAAAGTGCTTAGCAAAGTGCTAGTCAGATGGCGAATATTCAAGGTATATTTATTGAATAATCCAGTGCATTCCACAGAAGCACCACTGAATAACTCACAAGGGAGTTGAACTCACAAGGGAGTTGAATCATTTTCTTGACTTGGAACTTAATTTAGCTTCCCACTAGATTTCTTTGGTGGCTGAGATAGTAAAGAATCTGCCTGCAATGCGTGAGACCCAGGTTTGATCCTTGGGTTGGGAAGATTGCCTGGAGAAGGGAATGGCTACTTACTCCAGTATTCTTGCTTGAAGAATATCATGAACAGAGGAACCTGGCGGGCTGTAGTCCATGGGATTGCAAACAATCGGACATGAATGAGCAACTCACAGGTTCACTTTACTTTTTCTTCCCACGTAGCTGACTGTCCAATACGAGTTTTTCTGCCTACTGATGTCAAGGACTGTTGTTATGAGGAAATTCTAGTCATAGGAAAAATCATAGGGTACCCAGCCCTATCTTTTACTTTATAAAAAGAAACAAGAAAGGACATTTTCTTAAGTAAATCTTCCAGGATCTAAAAAGTTGCATTTTTAGAAAACTTTTACTCAAATCCCTATGGTTCTGTAATGTCCTCTGTGGGAAAATACCTTGAAGTATCTTTGCTTCTTTGTTTTTGAAAAATTATTCTTCCTCTGGTCTATGAAAATTTAATTATATTTGATTTTATAAAAAAGCACAGCTTTGGCCATATCTTTCTCTCCTTTTGAATTGCTGTTTTTTTGTTGTTGTTTTTTTTTTTTTTTTAGTAAAAAAGACATGCTTTTGTCTGGCACTTTTTCTTCCTTCTTTGCCTTTCTTCAAGAATGGACGTTAGGCCAACAGTCTTGACTGGGTGCACCATAGAATAATTGCCATAAGCACCATAGAAAGTAATGGCTGAGAGCACAGCATTTTGGAGTTTCAAATATTCATTCCATCACTTTTTTGCCTGGTGATCTTGGGCAGGTTACTTAATTGCCTCAGTTTTCTCATCTGGAAAATGGTGATGGTAATATTTTCTACTCTATGGGGTTATTTTGAAAATTTCATAAAACAGACATTACATAAAAGATGCTTAGCATACTGCTGGACTGATGGTTAAACTTAAGACAGGCTTTCTTTTCTCTGAAATATTATCCACCAGAAGATTGAGTAGCATTTAACAGAAAGTTCATCAGAAGCTTCTCATAAGGGATGCACTATAAAACATTGTTAAGGTTTGTGGAAAACAGTAAGCCCTAAAGACCTCCTTGAATATTAGTTTTGGATATTTAAAGAGTTGTTCTGCCATTATAGGTTTTAAAAAGAAGCAAAATTATTTAGTTTGTAATTATTCCAGAGGGTTTGACCTCACAAGTTTAAGCAACGTATACTGGTGTAAACCAGAATGTGAGTCCTTAAGAAGTTCTGTGTGTTTGGGTTTGTAGATATTAGGACTATATTCCTACAGGGTGATGAGAAGAGTAAGTGCCCTAATGTAATGCTGATGAGGACTTGAGGCATGGGGTAACTGTTATCGATTGCATTTGCACAAATTCAAACAGTGGAGACAGAAAGGAACTTGATGAGCTCTGAAAAGCAGTTCACCATCTCAAAATGTGCATCTAGAGTTGATAAAGAGGTAATGACTGAGATACATGTGATGAATTCAGATACAATTATTTCAAGTAATTATGTGCTCAAGTTGGCTAAAAACATTTTAGGAATTTTCTTACTGAGAAAATGGGTATATATAGTAATGAGTTCTAAAAAAAATAAGGCCAAAATAATATTGGTACTGTACTTTTAAAAGACTAAATCTTTTCTAATTTTTTAATTTAGAAATACTTTTTTTAATTGGAGGAAGATTGCCTTGCAATGTTGTGTTGGTTTCTGCCATACAACAAATGCACATCAGCATAATTATGCATATATCCCCTCCCTCCTTTGCTCCTAGCCTACCCTGCTAGGTCATCAGAGAGCACCTGGCTGGGCTCCCTGTGTCCTTTAGCAGCTTCCCACCAGCTATCTGCTTACACGTGGTAGTGTGTATATTGTGGTGTTGCTTTCTCCATTCGTACCACTCTTTTCCTTCCCCTGCTGTGTGTCTCTAGTCCTTCCCTGCGAACAGGGTGATCAGTACCATTTTTCTAGATTCCCCATATACGTAATATATGATGTTTTTCTCTTTCTGACTTTGCTCTGTACTGTAGGCTCTAGGTTCATCTGCTGCACTACTACTGACTCAACTTTGTTCCTTTTTATAACTGAATAATATTCCATTGTATATATCATTTCATCTGTTGATTGACTTCTGGTTTGTTTCTGTTGTGGATATTGTAAATAGGGCTGCAGTGAACATTGGGGTACATGTGAAAAAGGCGAGATCTTAAAAGTAATAAACGAGTTGTTCTGCCATTATAGGTTTTAAAAAGAAGCAAAATTATTTAGTTTGTAATTATTCCAGAGGGTTTGACCTCACAAGTTTAAGCAACGTATACTGGTGTAAACCAGAATGTGAGTCCTTAAGAAGTTCTGTGTGTTTGGGTTTGTAGATATTAGGACTATATTCCTACAGGGTGATGAGAAGAGTAAGTGCCCTAATGTAATGCTGATGAGGACTTGAGGCATGGGGTAACTGTTATCGATTGCATTTGCACAAATTCAAACAGTGGAGACAGAAAGGAACTTGATGAGCTCTGAAAAGCAGTTCACCATCTCAAAATGTGCATCTAGAGTTGATAAAGAGGTAATGACTGAGATACATGTGATGAATTCAGATACAATTATTTCAAGTAATTATGTGCTCAAGTTGGCTAAAAACATTTTAGGAATTTTCTTACTGAGAAAATGGGTATATATAGTAATGAGTTCTAAAAAAAATAAGGCCAAAATAATATTGGTACTGTACTTTTAAAAGACTAAATCTTTTCTAATTTTTTAATTTAGAAATACTTTTTTTAATTGGAGGAAGATTGCCTTGCAATGTTGTGTTGGTTTCTGCCATACAACAAATGCACATCAGCATAATTATGCATATATCCCCTCCCTCCTTTGCTCCTAGCCTACCCTGCTAGGTCATCAGAGAGCACCTGGCTGGGCTCCCTGTGTCCTTTAGCAGCTTCCCACCAGCTATCTGCTTACACGTGGTAGTGTGTATATTGTGGTGTTGCTTTCTCCATTCGTACCACTCTTTTCCTTCCCCTGCTGTGTGTCTCTAGTCCTTCCCTGCGAACAGGGTGATCAGTACCATTTTTCTAGATTCCCCATATACGTAATATATGATGTTTTTCTCTTTCTGACTTTGCTCTGTACTGTAGGCTCTAGGTTCATCTGCTGCACTACTACTGACTCAACTTTGTTCCTTTTTATAACTGAATAATATTCCATTGTATATATCATTTCATCTGTTGATTGACTTCTGGTTTGTTTCTGTTGTGGATATTGTAAATAGGGCTGCAGTGAACATTGGGGTACATGTGAAAAAGGCGAGATCTTAAAAGTAATAAACGAGATAGTTTGAAATCATCCATTCAGGTCTTTTGTTCCTACGAGAACTTGTTTTCCCCTTGTCAGGTTACCATTATCTCTTTCTGTTGATATTCTGAGTTATTAAATGTAATAAGCACAATGATGCCTTCCTCCTCAAAGCACAGTCTGTGACTAAATTAAAGCTCTCATAAGCGTTCTGGAGAAGGATATGGCAACCCACTCCAGTATTCTTGCCTGGAAAATTCCATGAACGGAGAAGCCTGGTGAACACAGTCCCTGGGGTCTCAAATATATATATAGGGTTTCCCTGATGGCTCAGTGGTGAGGAATCTGCTGGCAATGCAGGAGACCTGGGTTTCCATCCCTGGGTTGGGAGGTACCCCTGGAGGAGGGCATGACAATCCACTCCAGTAATCTTGCCTGGAGAATTCCATGGACAGAGGAACCTGACAGGCTGAAGCCCTGGGGTCACAAATAGTTGGACACGACTCAAGTGACTTGGCAGTACCAGTGTCAGAGTTCATTTTCCTCTTGTATAAACCCATCACCAACTTTAAATAAATACAAACACAGCCACATATACATATACTTTTTTGTACTGTTAAGAGGAAAACTATGGAGTTTATGATGATTTATCAAATGGTAGAGTTTTATTCATAATTCACTTTTTTAATAATTTTATTGGAGGCTCAGTCACACATTTGGTATGTGTAAGAAAGAGGAATTTTGTAAAACACATGAAATGCAAATAGCATAACTAGAAGTATTCATCAAGTCATAAGTAAGAGTTAAGCCAAAAACTTTCATTAGGTGTGTTCATAATTTATTTCTGTTTGGCATGTTCTAGGTACTGTTGGGAGGACTGTACAATTATTGTCTCATTTAATTCTCACAACCACTTTTTTAGATAGATACTATTTATATCTGTTTTTTGAAGGTGATAATCTGAGGCAAAGAGAGGTTCAACAGTTTTCTCTTGGTCATAGAGCATAAGTAAAAGCATTTGAACTAACTTCAGAAAGTCAACACTGGCTAGTATATCATTTCATCTGTTGATTGACTTCTGGTTTGTTTCTGTTGTGGATATTGTAAATAGGGCTGCAGTGAACATTGGGGTACATGTGAAAAAGGCGAGATCTTAAAAGTAATAAACGAGATAGTTTGAAATCATCCATTCAGGTCTTTTGTTCCTACGAGAACTTGTTTTCCCCTTGTCAGGTTACCATTATCTCTTTCTGTTGATATTCTGAGTTATTAAATGTAATAAGCACAATGATGCCTTCCTCCTCAAAGCACAGTCTGTGACTAAATTAAAGCTCTCATAAGCGTTCTGGAGAAGGATATGGCAACCCACTCCAGTATTCTTGCCTGGAAAATTCCATGAACGGAGAAGCCTGGTGAACACAGTCCCTGGGGTCTCAAATATATATATAGGGTTTCCCTGATGGCTCAGTGGTGAGGAATCTGCTGGCAATGCAGGAGACCTGGGTTTCCATCCCTGGGTTGGGAGGTACCCCTGGAGGAGGGCATGACAATCCACTCCAGTAATCTTGCCTGGAGAATTCCATGGACAGAGGAACCTGACAGGCTGAGGCCCTGGGGTCACAAATAGTTGGACACGACTCAAGTGACTTGGCAGTACCAGTGTCAGAGTTCATTTTCCTCTTGTATAAACCCATCACCAACTTTAAATAAATACAAACACAGCCACATATACATATACTTTTTTGTACTGTTAAGAGGAAAACTATGGAGTTTATGATGATTTATCAAATGGTAGAGTTTTATTCATAATTCACTTTTTTAATAATTTTATTGGAGGCTCAGTCACACATTTGGTATGTGTAAGAAAGAGGAATTTTGTAAAACACATGAAATGCAAATAGCATAACTAGAAGTATTCATCAAGTCATAAGTAAGAGTTAAGCCAAAAACTTTCATTAGGTGTGTTCATAATTTATTTCTGTTTGGCATGTTCTAGGTACTGTTGGGAGGACTGTACAATTATTGTCTCATTTAATTCTCACAACCACTTTTTTAGATAGATACTATTTATATCTGTTTTTTGAAGGTGATAATCTGAGGCAAAGAGAGGTTCAACAGTTTTCTCTTGGTCATAGAGCTAATAAGCTACACAGCCAGCATTTGAACTAACTTCAGAGTCCAAGACTTTAACAATTTTGCAACTAGCCGAACACTGGCTAGATGTTCTTGTTTGTGTAAAGAAAATAAAACTTGTTTGTAATTATAAAATGTAATACAAGCTAATTATTATTATTATTATTATTATTATTATTATTATTTTGGCAGGGGTAGGGAGGGAGGGAGTGGGCGGGACTCTTCTATTGGTCTTTCATTTATCTATTTTCATCCATCTTTGTTCTTTGGCCTGTATGGGCCTCCCATCGCGGTGGCCTCTGTTGTCGCAGAGCATCAGCTCTGGGCGCATGCGCTCCAGAGGCCCGGCTCGGTAATTGGACACATCGGTCCAGCCGCTCTGCCGCACGTGGAATCTTCCCAGGCCAGGGATGGATCTGGCGCCCCTTGTACTGCAAGGCGGTGTCCTTACCCACTGGACCACCAGGGAAGCCTCCAAGCTAATTATTAATGAACAGTAATAAAATATATAAGTTGCTAAAGCCTCAGACTAAAGTAAAATTGATAATTTTAATCCTTACTAACCTACCAGTTTCCATAGAGATAGCTACTGTTAGTTTGTTGTATGTTATTTGTCAAATTTCTATATCTTGTGACTAAATTAATTATATGTTTGTGGATCTTTTTCCACGAAAGGACAAGTGGTTCTGCCTTAGTTTATCTTACTGGTCCTATAGTATGGATGTGCCATAATTTAGTTCTTTTTACTATTCATTACTATTTGGATTATTTGTAGTTAGGAGAAAAGAGGAAACTCTATGGAAATAAATAGCTTAGTCTTTACCATCGCTGTAAATACAAATTTCAATTTTCCAATTTAGGCCCCAGACCTTGGCATTGGTCTTCTTCTTTCTCTAATGCAGAAATTGTTATATCCAATTCAACAGCAAATCCTATTGATTTTAATTTTTAAGCCTATGCAGTTTCTATGTTTTATGTAGAGTGGCCATTTAGGTTAATCTGTTTGGCATGTTCTAGGACTGTACATTATTGTCTCATTTAATTCTCACAACCACTTTTTTAGATAGATACTATTTATATCTGTTTTTTGAAGGTGATAATCTGAGGCAAAGAGAGGTTCAACAGTTTTCTCTTGGTCATAGAGCTAATAAGCTACACAGCCAGCATTTGAACTAACTTCAGAGTCCAAGACTTTAACAATTTTGCAACTAGCCGAACACTGGCTAGATGTTCTTGTTTGTGTAAAGAAAATAAAACTTGTTTGTAATTATAAAATGTAATACAAGCTAATTATTATTATTATTATTATTATTATTATTATTATTTTGGCAGGGGTAGGGAGGGAGGGAGTGGGCGGGACTCTTCTATTGGTCTTTCATTTATCTATTTTCATCCATCTTTGTTCTTTGGCCTGTATGGGCCTCCCATCGCGGTGGCCTCTGTTGTCGCAGAGCATCAGCTCTGGGCGCATGCGCTCCAGAGGCCCGGCTCGGTAATTGGACACATCGGTCCAGCCGCTCTGCCGCACGTGGAATCTTCCCAGGCCAGGGATGGATCTGGCGCCCCTTGTACTGCAAGGCGGTGTCCTTACCCACTGGACCACCAGGGAAGCCTCCAAGCTAATTATTAATGAACAGTAATAAAATATATAAGTTGCTAAAGCCTCAGACTAAAGTAAAATTGATAATTTTAATCCTTACTAACCTACCAGTTTCCATAGAGATAGCTACTGTTAGTTTGTTGTATGTTATTTGTCAAATTTCTATATCTTGTGACTAAATTAATTATATGTTTGTGGATCTTTTTCCACGAAAGGACAAGTGGTTCTGCCTTAGTTTATCTTACTGGTCCTATAGTATGGATGTGCCATAATTTAGTTCTTTTTACTATTCATTACTATTTGGATTATTTGTAGTTAGGAGAAAAGAGGAAACTCTATGGAAATAAATAGCTTAGTCTTTACCATCGCTGTAAATACAAATTTCAATTTTCCAATTTAGGCCCCAGACCTTGGCATTGGTCTTCTTCTTTCTCTAATGCAGAAATTGTTATATCCAATTCAACAGCAAATCCTATTGATTTTAATTTTTAAGCCTATGCAGTTTCTATGTTTTAAATAGAGTGGCCATTTCTTTGCACCTCTTAGCACCAGCGTCTGGTCTAAGCCATCATTGCCTCCTACCTGGATTATTGTTATCATTATGTAGCAGTGTCTCTTCTTCCCAGCAGCAGCCATGAGGCACTTTTTAAAACGCAGATAAAAATCACTCTGGTCAAAGCTCTTCCATGTCTCTCCATTTAATGCACTAAAATCCAAAATGTTTGCCATGGTCTTTAAGACTCCCCAGAAACCAGCAGCATCCTACTGCTTTGCTAAACTTGACCTCTACCATTTCTCCCCCCATAATCAGAGCACGCCAGACAGACAAACATATATGCGACTTCTTGAATGTAGTAAGCACAGATTTTCCTTGGGATCTTTGCATTCTTTTTGTTTCCACTGCTGGAAAACTTCAAGCCCCTCCCATCTTCACCCCCTTTTCTTGTCGGACTCACTCCCTGGTTTCTGTTCAAATGTTGCTTTATCCTGTTTGTCCAGTGAGTGTTGAATGAACCTGTCTTTATCCATTTGAATAAATGCTTGTGTAGAATACATTTCTAGATTCAAAATTACTTCCTTTTGCACTGATTGCAATTGTTTGTCTTTTTCAAATCCTTTGTAACTGTACTCTCCTTCCCACACCCTGGCTTGTTTTGTTTTGTGTTCTCATGCCCTTCTTCAGAGTGGTTCTGAGTTTGTCTGCTGCTTCTACCGTGGAAGCCTGGTTTGCATTCTCTTTCTCCCAGGATCTCTAGAGGAAAAGCAGGCACTAGGCAGCTGGTCTGATCCCCTCAGGAATCTTCACAAGGCTGTGATTTCAAGAGTAACCTTGGGGTATGACAGACTTGTCGTTAAACAGTTTTAATAGATGAAAGAATCTCTTCTTCATACTTCAGTCACATTTATTTCTCCCCAAATGTCTGGTACTAAATTGTAAATACTCAATATCACAAGGAAAAGTTACATATATATATATAAAAGATCTGATTTATCATATTGGTTAAAAATTTCTAGAACATGTATTGAAATTGTGCTAGATTAAGGACATCCTGGAATTTTAGTCTTGAAGTAAAATACCTATCTGTGTTTACCTTTAAAAAAAAATTTACAGCACACTTGTTTACCCTTATTAATATCCTTTAAAAAATCTGAATATTGGTAAACATCAGGTCATTTATGATTTGCTTTGTCTCCTGGATCACGGAGATGACAGTGATCACCATGAGGAATTGGAATCCTGAAACTAAGGATTTTGTAGAAGAGCTCCTTTATTTAATGCCTTGATTTGACAAAAAGGAAAACAAATCTGCCAAGGTTGGGTGACTTATTCAAGGTCACCCGGCTAGTTAATGGGACAGGCAGGTCTTCTGACTCCCCAAATAGTGCTCAGCAGTATCCATGGAGTAGTTTCTACAAACCAAGGTCTGTGCTAAATGAAATTCTCCCTACTAGATAATTCCCCTTCCTCCCAGTCATCCTGACACCCTGCCGTTTATTTAGATGACGTGATTTGGCCTCGTATTTCTTCTGGAGCTGGCAGGGTAAGGATCACCCTATTAGGGTGCTTAATTTTGTGCTAATGATCCTCCTTTCTGTCTGAAGGCTCCAGGTTAGCATGTTTTCAAAGGAACTCTGTGCCGCGTGTCCTTTTCCACTCGCTGCACCATGTGCGCATCGGTGCCTCCCGCAGCCTTCCACTTTTTAATTGCCTCTCCTTCCTAATGAAGCCTGTATCAGCTCCAGTGCTAATTGAACTTCGTCCTTCATTCAGAGTGTTATTAAACAAATAGTCACAGTGTTTGGTCTCACTTTAATAGGATGTTTGCTTAACATCAAAAACTTATTAGTAATCCATTGAAAAGGCAATTAATGGAGGACATGTGGGTAAGGAAATTCAACTGGTTTGCAGCACGGGACAAAAGAATAGTAAAGACACTCAGGTGTGCTCAGATTTAACTGTCTGTGTCCTGGAGGTTGCAAACTGATGGTAAAATTAAGGATTGTTAGCCCAAGTCAGTCAGGTTATTTTTTATATGAAGTAGCATGTACGTGTCTGATACTGAACTGAAGGGCAAACTGGTTGTCTGTCTCCCTTGATCCTAACTAATCTCTTTGTTTTTCACATATATATTTTGTTATTGTTGTTTAGTACCTAAGTTGGGTCCCACACTTTTGTATCCCCATGGATTGTAGCCCGCCAGGCTCCTTCTGTCCGTGGAATTTCCTAGGCAAGAATACTGGAGTGGGTTGCCATTTTCTTCTGGAGGGAGTCTTCCCAGAGTCAGGGAGACTTCGGACCTGCATCTCTTGTATTGGCAGGCTATTGTTTACCACTGAGCCACCAGGGAAGTCCGGACTTATATTTGTTGTTATGTACGATATTGATAGGTTAAAAGAAGCGAACACCTTATCTGTAATGTTGCAAACCCCAGAGATAACTGTTGATAAGATTTTGGTGTATATGCTTCCATACTCCATTTTAACACACTTCTATAAGCTCAAAATTGGATCATCTACCATTTCAACCTATTGTTTGTTAAGTTTTAATTGTTAATATGTCCTGGACAATAAAGAGAGACCTATGTATCATATTAAATGGCTTTAGCATACTTTCTTGGAAAGACAGGCTGTGATTTATTTCATCACATTGTGGGAGGTTTAGAAGTGCCTCTTGTTTGTTTGTATAGCCCTAAGTGCGCATCGTTATTTGGATGAGTAATATTAAGAAATCAAATTGACAGACTGTTCTGTTATAAAACAGTTATCTGTGGTTTGAATATTTGCAGTATTTGGTATTACAAGAATGCATATTTATATCCTATGAAGCAACTTTTATATGAGTATCAAATTTCCTTTACTTGTAATTATGCCAGTAAAATAATTATAGGACAACAGGAGGCTGATCAAGAAATGCTCTTAAGATAATGGCTTAGGGTATAGATTTTTCCCCTACCTGTGAACTCAGGAGGATAAATGATAAGTGGGTTAAAAGGGAAAACAAAGTCTAAAAATACAAACCTAATGGTATTTGGCAATTGGCTAAGGCAGAGCAGACCACATTCTTTTTATGATCCACGTTAAATAGATAGGAGAGAAGAAGAACCAATAATGGACTACTCCATTTGTTCCACAGACCTTAGATATGACTGTGAAGCTCCCATCCACACTAATGTGAGTCGTGCATGACTGGGTCCCCAAGCAATATTTAGTAAATGAATGGTGTAACTGCCTGGCAGGGACCCTTTTAGAAAGTGCTGTTGTTTGGGAGAACCTAAATGTATGTATATATGCTCTGGCTTAGCTAGGATTATGATGCATAAAATGTTGGTAATAGGTTTAAAAGATTAGCATAGAGTGGTTTTCCATGAGATCATTCCTTATATATAAAAAATTAAATGTTGTTCCTAATGTCATCATAAAAGTAAAGCTGGAGGATTATTGATTTTTGGAGGCTTTTATTAGATAACTTGATAATTGACTCTCAATTTTTAAGCACTTGGTCCTGGGTTTTGTTTACCTTGCTCAAGCAATTTGGTATAATTAAGAATTTACTTTTAGGGTTTATGCTTGGGTGGAAAGATACCTCTAGTTGGAATCTCAGAGAATTATTTTCTCTTTGAATCAGGACCATACAATAGTTTAAAAGAAGAATCTCTCCACATTTAATGATGAGAGCAGAATGCCAAACCTTTTAACATGTTTATAATTCCACGAGATAAAAATGTCTGTGGATTGAAAAAAAAAACTTAGTTGAAAGTAGTTAATATATTAGATGGTAAATTGATACATGATTTTAGTAAAGAATAAATACAAATTGTGGAAAAGGGCTTTAGGTAAGATTTTTCTTTCTTTTTTTTTGGATGCTTCCAAAATAGCTGTGAGTTGCTTATCTGTAAAAATCTGGCTAGGAAAATAAGTCATTGATCATGTTGACTCATAAATGAAATCAGTCAGAAATCCTATGTTGCTCGATAGGTTCCTAAGAGAAAAGGAAAGAAACAAAGGGTGAAAGTTGTGAGAGGTACATTCTCAAGCACTGATGAAGCCTTCCTTGTCTTTCTGCTCTTTCTCCTCCTCTTTATTTTTATATCCACAAACTTGTTAATAGTTGTCTTTAGGATGTGTGTTTTCACCGTATGATACTGGATCTCTCTATAGCTTAGGCTGACATTTTTTTTTCCTTTTAATCTGGCAATTAAGGCAGATACAAATATTTAAAAAGACAGTATGGGACTTCATTGGCAGTCTAGTGGTTAAGACTCCACACTTCCTCTGCAGAGGGGGGCAGGTTTGATACCTGGTTGGGGAATTAAGATCCCATGTGCTGTACAGAGTGGCCAAAAAAAGACCATTATGATCAGAAGACTCTTTTGCTTTTTGTTGTTAAAAGGATTTTTTAGTAAGAATCCAAACTATGACTTTTTAATGGAACACATAATCGTTGGGAAAACATAGAAACATGTAAAGTAAAAGGAAAACAAGAATAATTGATAATTCCTTTATTCAGGGGTGTGTCATAGTCTTAAGTGATTTTATTTCATCCCAGTCTCTTTTCCTCTCCAATACGGGTGCCCACACATATATTTGTATTTATTTATTTATTTGGCTGTGTCAGGTCTTAATTGTGGCAGGTGGGATCTTTCATTGCAGTGTGCAGGCTTAGTTGCCCACAGCATGCAGGATCTTAGTTCCCCAACCAGGAGTCAAATCTGAGTCCCTTACCTTGGAAGGCCACTTGACCACCAGGGAAGTCCCCACATGTATATTTTTGATACTATAATAGAATGAGGATGTGAGAAGCTCTTCTGTAGACACATTTGGTTTAAAGTTGTGGATTTTGAATTCCACGAGATAAAAATGTCTGTGGAGAAAAAACTTAGTTGAAAGTAGTTAATATATTAGATGGTAAATTGATACATGATTTTAGTAAAGAATAAATACAAATTGTGGAAAAGAACTTTAGGGACGATGTTTCTTTCTTTTCGTTTGGATGCTTCCAAAATAGCTGTGAGTTGCTTATCTGTAAAAATCTGGCTAGGAAAATAAGTCATTGATCATGTTGACTCATAAATGAAATCAGTCAGAAATCCTATGTTGCTCGATAGGTTCCTAAGAGAAAAGGAAAGAAACAAAGGGTGAAAGTTGTGAGAGGTACATTCTCAAGCACTGATGAAGCCTTCCTTGTCTTTCTGCTCTTTCTCCTCCTCTTTATTTTTATATCCACAAACTTGTTAATAGTTGTCTTTAGGATGTGTGTTTTCACCGTATGATACTGGATCTCTCTATAGCTTAGGCTGACATTTTTTTCCTTTTAATCTGGCAATTAAGGCAGATACAAATATTTAAAAAGACAGTATGGGACTTCATTGGCAGTCTAGTGGTTAAGACTCCACACTTCCTCTGCAGAGGGGGGCAGGTTTGATACCTGGTTGGGGAATTAAGATCCCATGTGCTGTACAGAGTGGCCAAAAAAAGACCATTATGATCAGAAGACTCTTTTGCTTTTTGTTGTTAAAAGGATTTTTTAGTAAGAATCCAAACTATGACTTTTTAATGGAACACATAATCGTTGGGAAAACATAGAAACATGTAAAGTAAAAGGAAAACAAGAATAATTGATAATTCCTTTATTCAGGGGTGTGTCATAGTCTTAAGTGATTTTATTTCATCCCAGTCTCTTTTCCTCTCCAATACGGGTGCCCACACATATATTTGTATTTATTTATTTATTTGGCTGTGTCAGGTCTTAATTGTGGCAGGTGGGATCTTTCATTGCAGTGTGCAGGCTTAGTTGCCCACAGCATGCAGGATCTTAGTTCCCCAACCAGGAGTCAAATCTGAGTCCCTTACCTTGGAAGGCCACTTGACCACCAGGGAAGTCCCCACATGTATATTTTTGATACTATAATAGAATGAGGATGTGAGAAGCTCTTCTGTAGACACATTTGGTTTACAGTTCTGATTGTTTCCTTAGGGTTAATTAAAATTAGTTAAAATTTCTCTGAAGATTTTTAAGCCACATTGGGGCTTAGGGTTGGAGAAAGAGATTGTTGGTATGGATCTACGCTGTCGATTAGAGGAGGGAAGGAGTGATGACATTTGTAACATTTTCCTCTTTTTTAGTAATTTCTCTCAGTGTTGTTGTTGATAGCATAGAATTATCTCTGGCTTGACTATAGCTGCGGACCTGTGTTGATAGTGAGAGCATGCTGAGTTGTGCCCTACTCTGTGCAACGCCACAGACTACCCCATGGACTGTAGCCCGCCAGGCTCCTCTGTCCATGGAATTTTTTTTTTTTTTTTTTTTAATGCACAGAATGACACTGGGTGCCCTTTTTTTTTTTTTAGATTTATTTATTTATTTTCGGGGGGGGTGGGGAGCGAGGGGAGCAGGCCGGCCACTTCTATTGATCTTTCATTTGTCTATTTTCATCCATCTTTGTTCTTTGGCCCGTGTGGGCCTCCCATCGCGGTGGCCTCTGTTGTCACAGAGCACCGGCTCTGGGCGCATGCGCTTCAGTTCTCCGGCTCGGTAATTGGACACATTGGTCCAGCCGCTCCGCGGCACGTGGGATCTTCCCAGGCCAGGGATCTGAACCGGCGCCCCTTGCACTGCAAGGCGGTGTCCTTACCCACTGGACCACCAGGGAAGCCCTGTCCATGGAATTTTGCAGTTAGGGATACTGGAGTGATTGCCACTTCGTTCTCCATGGGATCCTCCCAACTCAGGGATTGAACCCCCATCTCCCATGTCTCTTACATTGATAGGCGAATTTGCTAGCACTGAGTCACCTGGGAAGCCCTAGTGAGGGCATATGGACAGAAAAAGTTAAGACAAGATTTTTGGACATGTAAATGAATCCTTAAAAGTTGGATATAAAAATGAAAGCTTATTTGAGATTAATATATACTATAAATATTCTGATCTATCAATTTTTTTTTTCATTAGGGAAAATAAGAATCGCAGAGTGTGCTGGATATTCTTTGAAAGAGAACACAAATTGAGTAATGGAGATTCACAAATGCCGAAATAAGAGAAATAGGAAGTTTTGCTTTTGCAGACATACTGAAGTGGAAAATAGAAAAGCCGAAATCAACAATAACACCACCAAAAAAAAAAAAAAAAAAAGCCGCATCCATTTGGACTAAAATGCATGTATATATATAACACAACTTTCCAAGCATAAAACGAAATTTCTAACCAAGGGAATGAAAGAAATACCTTTTGAAAAATTGCTGAAATAGGCCTGTTGTTGAAATGGTTTTATTTCTCCTTTAGAAGATCTGTTTACTACAATTCTGGGAATGAGAGGGATGATTTTGAATAAAGAATAGAGCCATTTGAGATGTGCACAGTACCAGAATGTATGAAGACTGGTTTGAATTAAAACAAAATGTCACTAGCAAATAGAAGCCAATAGAAATGTACATTTTGTTTAATGGGAATTCTGAAGGGCAACAGGGATGGGCTATACGCTTACAGGACTCTTTTCTATGGCACTGATCTGGGTGGGCAGAACTTAGGCCTAAAAAAAGCATGCATCTCCCTAGAATCTTAGCTGTTCAGATTAATTGGCAAGTGTTAGAATTAGACCTCCTCCTTGGACAGAGTGCAGGAGGGAAATCTTGAAACGTTTGGTGGAGTCCTCTGGGCAGCAAATCTGTACAAAGCACCTCTTTTGTGCTGGGTGTCATCCTGGCCATCGTCAGTACATTAGTCAGTGCATTAGACAGACAGGTCCTGTCTCTGGGAGCTTCTAGAGTCGGGAGATCTGTAGTACACAGGAAGAGGATGACTGCTCTGTCACCAGTTAAGGTTCGATGATTGGGCAGTGCTGGAAGGGACACTTTTAGGCTGGATGGTCAGGAAAGGCTGCTGCGTCATGTTGAAGAGGGTCTTCCAAAATATTTCTGCAAGTCTCTTCCCCTGCAGTTTTGAAAGGACCTCCTTCTGTGGCTTTTACCTTCTTGTTAAGGGCTTACTGTTATGATTTGGTTTGACAGAAGAATTGTAAAGCTGAAATTAAGATGCTGTTGAAAAAAAAAAAAAGAGAGCTGGAGATGCATTTCTTTTTATAAGTCAGAGGCTCAGGTGCACCATCGTTTCCTCAGCTCCAAGAAGATCATAAATTATTTTTTATTAGAGGGAATTACTGCAGCTCTAGATCTTAATGATTGCTGAACAGGAGGGTTCTTTTTTTTTTTCTCTAAACATCAAGTAGCTGCCAGTTTTAATTTTCTTGTAGAATTTACACATTAAAAACATTGTTTTAGCAGTTGAACAAAACTGTCTCTTATATCCAAGGGACAGTGCCAGAGTATGCAATGCATATCTTGGTTTGATTTCTTCCCCTCCAGCTTGATTCATGAGTAAAAACCAGCCTTGCATTTTATGATTAGAGGACTAGTGTTCAATATTAATAACTATGGAAAAATCAAATTCTGACTTCACCCTTTAATATCTTCATGCCCAGGAGTCGTATAATTTGGAAGTTTGAGGACAAGCTGACTGCATTCCTGGTATCTTTTCCTGATGATGCCATGTAGTTCTTTAGCACAGATGATTAGGGCCATAATTTTGGCACTTGGGATTTCAGGGACCAACCAAATGGCAACAAAGTAAAGAAAAAAAATATTTATCTAGCATTTGTTATATGTCAGACATTTTTTTCTGAGAACAGAGAGAGCTATGAACAACAAAAAAGAAAAAATCAAAATGAGTTAATGTGCCCTCACTTAGAGCACATTCAGATGAGGGGGAGTATTTAACAATGAACAGTCAACAAGAAACGCCAAATGGATATAGATACTAAGAAGAAAATGTATGAAGAAGGAGTTAAAGGAGCAGTCAGGGTCAAGATGAGGCTTACAGTTTTAGAAAGGAGAAGGATTGGTTTGGAAAATGATTACTGAGTTATTACCTTTGAGTACAGAAGGGAAAAGGGTGAGAGGGCAAGCCAAACAGATACCTGCATGGATGAGAGCAGAAAGTGCAAAGTCCCTGAGGCACACGCAAGCCAGGGAGCATCCAAGAGCAGTAAAGAAGCTTGTCTGACTGGCATAGATGGGGAGGAAGAAGCTGTGGGAGGTCAGCTCAGAGAAGATCAGAAGATAGATCATGTAGGTTCTCAGAAGCCTTTATGCAGACCCTCTGACTTTTATTTGGGGTCAAGTGGGGAGTCCTTTCAAGATTGTGAGTGGAGTGTGCCATGATTTAACTTTTTAAGAATACCCTGAAGGAAAGCAACGGAGATAGCAGAGACATCAAGTTAAGAGACTACCCGGTGACAGGGAAAGCTGGGTAGCAGTAGGAGGGTTCTTTTTTTTCTCTAAACATCAAGTAGCTGCCAGTTTTAATTTTCTTGTAGAATTTACACATTAAAAACATTGTTTTAGCAGTTGAACAAAACTGTCTCTTATATCCAAGGGACAGTGCCAGAGTATGCAATGCATATCTTGGTTTGATTTCTTCCCCTCCAGCTTGATTCATGAGTAAAAACCAGCCTTGCATTTTATGATTAGAGGACTAGTGTTCAATATTAATAACTATGGAAAAATCAAATTCTGACTTCACCCTTTAATATCTTCATGCCCAGGAGTCGTATAATTTGGAAGTTTGAGGACAAGCTGACTGCATTCCTGGTATCTTTTCCTGATGATGCCATGTAGTTCTTTAGCACAGATGATTAGGGCCATAATTTTGGCACTTGGGATTTCAGGGACCAACCAAATGGCAACAAAGTAAAGAAAAAAAATATTTATCTAGCATTTGTTATATGTCAGACATTTTTTTCTGAGAACAGAGAGAGCTATGAACAACAAAAAAGAAAAAATCAAAATGAGTTAATGTGCCCTCACTTAGAGCACATTCAGATGAGGGGGAGTATTTAACAATGAACAGTCAACAAGAAACGCCAAATGGATATAGATACTAAGAAGAAAATGTATGAAGAAGGAGTTAAAGGAGCAGTCAGGGTCAAGATGAGGCTTACAGTTTTAGAAAGGAGAAGGATTGGTTTGGAAAATGATTACTGAGTTATTACCTTTGAGTACAGAAGGGAAAAGGGTGAGAGGGCAAGCCAAACAGATACCTGCATGGATGAGAGCAGAAAGTGCAAAGTCCCTGAGGCACACGCAAGCCAGGGAGCATCCAAGAGCAGTAAAGAAGCTTGTCTGACTGGCATAGATGGGGAGGAAGAAGCTGTGGGAGGTCAGCTCAGAGAAGATCAGAAGATAGATCATGTAGGTTCTCAGAAGCCTTTATGCAGACCCTCTGACTTTTATTTGGGGTCAAGTGGGGAGTCCTTTCAAGATTGTGAGTGGAGTGTGCCATGATTTAACTTTTTAAGAATACCCTGAAGGAAAGCAACGGAGATAGCAGAGACATCAAGTAAGAGACTGACCCAGGACAGAAGAGACTGTGGCTTGTACCACGGTGGGATCAAGTCAGGGTGGTAAGAAGTTGGTTTCTGGGTATATTTTGAAAGCAGAGCCAACTGATTTCACTGTCAAATTGAAAGAGGGATATAAGAGAAAAGAGGTTTCTGGCTGGGGCCACTGGAAGACAGAGTTGCTATCTGCAGAGAATGGCTGGACTCTCGCTGTTGGTGGTTCAGGTTTCTAGGGGAGGATCAGGAGCCCACCTTTGGACTGTTGACTTGAGGTGCCCATTTGATAGCCAGTGAAGATAACAGGATACTGGTAATGAGTTGGAGGTACACGTTTCGGAGCAGTCAGTACCAGTGAGCGAATGCTCTCTGCCTTCTATTTTGCTCTTTGTGACTTGTACAAGAATTGTTTTGGGCACGTTAGCATTGCCACCTAGTTTAAAGCCAGCCCTCTTTTTCCCTGCTTTAATTAAATTCTGGATAGATAGTGACTTTCTGTTTGTTTTTCCTTTTTATCCATTTTCTTTTTCTCCCGCTATTCATCATAACCATGCAGTTTCTTCTCATCCTTACAGTATTTCCTCAAGGGTGTGGGTGAAGGGGTGAAGGTCTGCTTGTGATTTATTGGTCTCTGGAAAGCAATGCCTTTTTGATATCCTCTGGAAAGAGGGTCTTTTTTTAGAGAGTTTTTGTTACCTTTCCAATTAACCCATCTTAGAGTTGATTATGGTTTTAAGCTTCATGGTGCAATAATCTGTAACATTTATATTGTGCCATTATCTCTTTCCAAGTACTTTGTGAGCATTTGTTAATTGCTTGCCATTCATCTCACATCGAGTAAAGCTAAATTTACATTCATGGTAGGAGTTTCCCAACAGTGGGGGTTTGAGCCGTGAAGTGACTGCCCATCAAACACCTGGCCAGTTAGGGAAAAGGGATTCATAATGCAAGTAATGATGATGGCCTCATCTCCATTAATTATTATTATTTTAGTACCTGCAGCGTTCTCCTCATAAAAGCCAGAACCTCAAATGAAAGAGGTGTTTTCTTGCCCTGGAGATCATAAATGGTATGACTAACTTGAACAGATGGGCAGTATTAAGCACCAAGAGGATAAATGAGGCAGTGGACCAAAGTTGCCTTAAACACTTCTAATTATGAAAACAGGAACTGTTACCCAACAGGTCCCTAATGCTGTACTCAGTAATCTGGTATAGTGAGAATACAGGCACCTGGCTGACTAGCTAAAAACAAAGGCAACTTCATTTTTACTTGTATTATTGGAGGACTCAGGTAAACATATTTTAATTCATTCATTAAAAAAATTATTGACATGTCTTATATGATACATACCTCGTAGTCTCAAGAGGATATAACAGTACATAGAATGGGGCTTCCCCTGGTGGTCCAGTGGGTAAGGACACCGCCTTGCAGTGCAAGGGGCGCCGGTTCGATCCCTGGCCTGGGAAGATCTCACGTGCCGCGGAGCGGCTGGGCTGATGTGTCCAATTACCGAGCCGGAGCTCTGGAGCGCATGCGCCCAGAGCCGGCGCTCTGCAACGACAGACGCCACCGCGATGGGAGGCCCACAGGAGCCAAAGAACGAAGACGAATGAAAATAGAGAAATGAAAGACCAATGGAAGTGGCCCGCCCGCTCCCCTCCCTCCCCAACCCGACCCCATAGTAAGTAAATAAATAAATCTAAAAATAAAAAAAAAAAAAAACAGTACATAGAATGGACTCATACCGTTGCCCTGGTGTAATTTTCTAGGGTGGAGATAATGTAATTAACAGTTGATGCTAAGCATTGCTGACCCTGCCATTCTATTACTACCATTAATAAATCATTTGATAACAACTGACCTGTTTTATCCACATTTTGCAGAAAAGTAATATGGTAGGAGCTTCATCCCAAAAAATTTTGGGGTTTGCCATCTCACATCGAGTAAAGCTAAATTTACATTCATGGTAGGAGTTTCCCAACAGTGGGGTTTGAGCTGAAGTGACTGCCCATCAAACACCTGGCCAGTTAGGAAAAGGGATTCATAATGCAAGTAATGATGATGGCCTCATCTCCATTAATTATTATTATTTTAGTACCTGCAGCGTTCTCCTCATAAAAGCCAGAACCTCAAATGAAAGAGGTGTTTTCTTGCCCTGGAGATCATAAATGGTATGACTAACTTGAACAGATGGGCAGTATTAAGCACCAAGAGGATAAATGAGGCAGTGGACCAAAGTTGCCTTAAACACTTCTAATTATGAAAACAGGAACTGTTACCCAACAGGTCCCTAATGCTGTACTCAGTAATCTGGTATAGTGAGAATACAGGCACCTGGCTGACTAGCTAAAAACAAAGGCAACTTCATTTTTACTTGTATTATTGGAGGACTCAGGTAAACATATTTTAATTCATTCATTAAAAAAATTATTGACATGTCTTATATGATACATACCTCGTAGTCTCAAGAGGATATAACAGTACATAGAATGGGGCTTCCCCTGGTGGTCCAGTGGGTAAGGACACCGCCTTGCAGTGCAAGGGGCGCCGGTTCGATCCCTGGCCTGGGAAGATCTCACGTGCCGCGGAGCGGCTGGGCTGATGTGTCCAATTACCGAGCCGGAGCTCTGGAGCGCATGCGCCCAGAGCCGGCGCTCTGCAACGACAGACGCCACCGCGATGGGAGGCCCACAGGAGCCAAAGAACGAAGACGAATGAAAATAGAGAAATGAAAGACCAATGGAAGTGGCCCGCCCGCTCCCCTCCCTCCCCAACCCGACCCCATAGTAAGTAAATAAATAAATCTAAAAAAAAAAAAAAAAAAAAAAAAAAACAGTACATAGAATGGACTCATACCGTTGCCCTGGTGTAATTTTCTAGGGTGGAGATAATGTAATTAACAGTTGATGCTAAGCATTGCTGACCCTGCCATTCTATTACTACCATTAATAAATCATTTGATAACAACTGACCTGTTTTATCCACATTTTGCAGAAAAGAAAGCTAAGGTATCAGTAGAACAGGTTGTTTGTTCAATGACTAGTTAGTACGTGGTGGAACTTCAAAGAGAGCCATACTGCTTTAACTTCATCTTGTTTTCTCTGTGAGGTGTTGGAGATGAAGGGCATAGTTGATTTGAATAATTCACATTGCTACTTACAGTGATAAAATTCAGTATATCAATTTTAAATTCTTGACGGCCAGAATGCATGCATCCGGAATTATGTCACAGGTCAGAGAAAAAAATGGTCTCACATTGTTTTTCTCCAAGTTTTTGCCTTGGGCAAGTAGGACTTGGGTTATTCTGTTCTCACATATTCTCTTTCCTGTTCATCTATATTTAATGAAGACAGCTGGTTCTTTGAGATAAGTCTTATTTCTAGAATTTTGGGAGATGGTAATTCAGGGCTGGCCTTAGGCAAAATTATGAAGTATGTTGAGTTAGGAATCTTTGACCATCTCAATCTCTCACTATGTTCCGACCCTCTTTTTACTTACTTGTAAGACCCTCTCTCCTTCCTTTCTACAAACAAAATGAATAATAATATCTTTAACTCTCTCTCCCTACAGAGTGACTTGACTTTTCTGTGTTTGAAGAGGGATTCTGCTTTTCATGATGAAATTCCATGCAAATAATAGATCATGGTGGAGTCCTTGAAGAATCTTTCAAAACATCTTAATATTGTCAAAGAATTGTAAGAGTAGAGACTTTCATGTTGTGTAGAACTGGGTTTTAATTCTGACTCAGTCATTTATAAATTGTGAGTTTCTGGGCAAAATATTTCAGTCATGCGAGGATTATTTTCCTCATCTGGGATGAAATAATTTCTCTATCTGTATAATAACTTTTCCTATGTATGATACTCATTAAGTGCTTAATAAATGATTACTGTTAATATTCATTCAACAAATGTTTGACTTCCTATTGTGTATGGGCTAGGTTCCGAGAAGAGAAATTATGGTACAATCTGAATGTCATGAGTCCTAATGAAAACGATGAAAATGGTATTCTCTGTGAACCTCAATCACTAGGTTAGGTGCTGTCCTACTCATTCTTCTCATTCATTTCACCCTTCATTGGTGAGTACTGTGGTAAGTGAAACACTTTTAGTGCTCAGTAGTCCTGTTCTGGTGATAATTGCCTCTTTATCATCTTGCCATTTTCCTGAACTTCAAGAGATTGACCATGAATGTTGCTAATTTCTGTGGGCTTTCCATTGCTGCTTTTCCCTGTTTTGTTCCTCTGTAAGATGAGGACTTTAGGCATCCTGATTGCAGTGTTGGTGCTTCTATCTTTTTGTTGTGCTGCATCTTTGAAATAGTGATGACCTGAATAAGGCTCTAGTGGAACTGAAACGGAGGGGTTGGATTCCAGAACTGAATCTAAGTAAGGAGCAAAGGAGAGGAAGTTGTTCTTCGAAGTTCAAACCTGAAAGAATGGCAGTGCCATTAGCCAAAATTATGGGCACAGAAGATGTTTTCAAACGTGATGGGAAAGTTGGTGGGGCAAGTCTGGGTAATGGGAAGATGGTTTCATCTTTAGACATATCAATAAGGATATGTTCAGTATCCATCAAAGATATTTTGTAGTTATGTGTACAGAGACTTTGAAAATGGGGACATTATTGTGTGATTTCTCAATACTTGGCAGAGTATATAGAAACTGAATGTTTGAAAATGAAACTCATCAGGAAAGAGACAAGAATTTGGAAGAGTCTGGGATAGGAAGAGAGAAATGAGATACAGATCAGAATCTTCTGAATAGTGACAGTATTTAAAGCCATGAGACTGGGTTAATACACCAAGCATAGCACAGGAGTAGTGGGAGAAGAGGAAAAGCAGAGGGGAGGAGAAGGGTACTTGTGCAAGGTCGTTCATGTTTAGTTAAGGAGCACCAAGAGGACCTGCACTGGATCAGATTCATAGGAAAGGTCCTGTGAGATAAGAGAGTTACAGAAGGTAAGTTACTAAGACGATGAACAACTCCATAGGGCTCAAGAAGATGGAAGGTTGAGAAACAGATTGAGGATTTTGTGATAAAGTTGCCACTAGAAACCTTCTAAGGATAGGTGAGCATGGTAGTTGGCATGGATTGCTCTGGATGAAGGGTGATGATAAACATGAACTACTTTTTCGGGACCTAGGATGGTGAAGAAAGGGAGAGAGGTAGATAGGCTGAAAACCAAAGATGATTTGAATGATTGAGATCAAGGGTAGGTAGATTAGGGGTTAGCTTTTGGTGGAGGGGAAGGCTCAAGTGGAGAGAAGGGGGGAGAAAACCCCTCTTAGGTGGTAGTTCTTAGTTGTAAGACGATTAGGAAGAAGATGATTTAGAAACAGATTCATATGGAAGAGGATGAAGTAATATTTAGGATTTAAGGAGAAAGTAAAGGCTTATTTGGGGGGCATGTTAGCTTTATTTTTGAGCAGTAATCATTCCAAATGAAAAGGAGAGCAGACATTTATATTAAAACATATCAACTCCATTTCACAGATTTCTCCAGGAATATGTAGGGGCATGTATGTGCTTTAATATTAGGGTTTTTTTAATGGCTTAATTGCTGATAGGACCATCAGTATATAATTTTGTGACTTCTTAATGTATCATCATTAGCACCTTGAGTATATATATCATTTTTTTTTTGTTTTCTTTGTCAGTCACACATTCAATGAAATCATATCTTATCATAAAAGCTATATTTTTAAGAACTGAAAGTATCCATGGGATCACACTACTAATATTTAACCCATTTGGTTGATTTCAAGTTATTAACTACCAACAGATTTGTGTCCTTGTGTTTTATAGAGGACATGACATTTCTTAGAACGATGAGATAGTTATTTGTATAACTTTGTTCCTGAAAAGACAGGCTGAGAGGTGAGATTTAGGGGAGCCCAATTATTTGTATAGCTCTGGTATCTTCTTATATCACAGGGCATAATAGCAGTTTCATGCACCTCTGGAAGCAAATATGAGAAATCATAATTTTTAAAAATTGTTAATACTTAAAATTCATTATAGTATGTCTTAAGTATATTAATCAGAGGCCATGGAGAAACTCATTGGTTTATCTGGAAGATTAATATGTTACAAGTTTTAGAGTATGTTATCTCTAAGATTCCATATTTTAATATAAAAAGAAAGTTTTTTTTTTTTTTATTTTACTTCTTGCTTTTACAGAGTTTTGTTGTTTACAGATATGTAAAATCCCAGACTAGTCATATGTATCCCTGACCCCTCCCTCCTTTGGCCCCCTCTCAGGCCTCCCTAGCCCACCCCTCCAGGCCGTCGTATAGCCCTCAGGTAGGATCCCTTATTCCCACAGCACAAGATAGATTCTTGGTGGAGGGAAGGCTCAAGTGGAGAGAAGGGGGGAGAAAACCCCTCTTAGGTGGTAGTTCTTAGTTGTAAGACGATTAGGAAGAAGATGATTTAGAAACAGATTCATATGGAAGAGGATGAAGTAATATTTAGGATTTAAGGAGAAAGTAAAGGCTTATTTGGGGGGCATGTTAGCTTTATTTTTGAGCAGTAATCATTCCAAATGAAAAGGAGAGCAGACATTTATATTAAAACATATCAACTCCATTTCACAGATTTCTCCAGGAATATGTAGGGGCATGTATGTGCTTTAATATTAGGGTTTTTTTAATGGCTTAATTGCTGATAGGACCATCAGTATATAATTTTGTGACTTCTTAATGTATCATCATTAGCACCTTGAGTATATATATCATTTTTTTTTTTGTTTTCTTTGTCAGTCACACATTCAATGAAATCATATCTTATCATAAAAGCTATATTTTTAAGAACTGAAAGTATCCATGGGATCACACTACTAATATTTAACCCATTTGGTTGATTTCAAGTTATTAACTACCAACAGATTTGTGTCCTTGTGTTTTATAGAGGACATGACATTTCTTAGAACGATGAGATAGTTATTTGTATAACTTTGTTCCTGAAAAGACAGGCTGAGAGGTGAGATTTAGGGGAGCCCAATTATTTGTATAGCTCTGGTATCTTCTTATATCACAGGGCATAATAGCAGTTTCATGCACCTCTGGAAGCAAATATGAGAAATCATAATTTTTAAAAATTGTTAATACTTAAAATTCATTATAGTATGTCTTAAGTATATTAATCAGAGGCCATGGAGAAACTCATTGGTTTATCTGGAAGATTAATATGTTACAAGTTTTAGAGTATGTTATCTCTAAGATTCCATATTTTAATATAAAAAGAAAGTTTTTTTTTTTTTTATTTTACTTCTTGCTTTTACAGAGTTTTGTTGTTTACAGATATGTAAAATCCCAGACTAGTCATATGTATCCCTGACCCCTCCCTCCTTTGGCCCCCTCTCAGGCCTCCCTAGCCCACCCCTCCAGGCCGTCGTATAGCCCTCAGGTAGGATCCCTTATTCCCACAGCACATTGACAATAGTTATCTCTTTTATGTATGATAGTACAGGAAAAAGAAAGATTTTTAAATAAAGCTATTAATTTAGTATCTAGTGTTTTTATTTAAGTGCTAAACATAAGTTTAGCATTCTGTGTTTACCATGCTACCAATGGTTTGGATGGATGAATAAGGGACATAGTTTCATAGACAGTTATATACTAAGAATCTACTGTATGTCAAGTATTTCATTGCAGTATTTAGAAATAAGATTGGAAAATAAAATTAAATATGAAATGATCAAAATGCTAACATGGGTAGTCCAGATATATACTGTATGGCTTAAGAGCAGGCAATGTCAATAGTTGTCGTAGTTTAAAAATCCAATTAAAAATGCTGGAGGATGAGAAGAATTTGAGGTAAGTGACAAGGTGGATAAGAAGTTTCAGCCACAAATGCCCCATGGGTATTTTAACTTAAAATTATAGATAGTTTAAAATGCCTTCTGTCTGGGTGGTTAGACATGAAGGTAAACATCTCAAACTTAAACCATTAGCTTTTGCGCTAATACCAGTATCCAGACATACTTTTGCATATACATATAGCTCTGTACATTGAAGTTCAGTGAAAGACAGCTTTAGTTAGACTTGCATGATGGAGGGAAGCTTCTATTTTATTAATAGTTTTGAGGAGCCAAAGAAGTTCCTTCTCTTTCTCCAGGAAAAAAAAAAAAAAAAAAAAAAACAGCTTATTTATTCTTGAGGGCCTAAGATGAATTAACTTAGAGCAGAAACAACCAACCAACCAATCAGTCAGCTGAGCTAGGCAGTTATAAAGCTCTGAGTGAATGGTGCATTTACCTACAATGGTGCGGGCTGAGGCAGGAGCCAGTCTCTCCATAGCATGTTGTTTACAGAAGGCAGAGGTCCTAGGAAGGCACAATAGTAAATATCCACTACTTTGTAGTTGAAGTCCATTGCATCATCTGATATTCCTTATGCAACATTTTCCTCTGAATTTGGTACTTGTCAAAATGCTTTGTGCCACAGGATCCTTAAACCTAAGAGTGTCACCTGTTGGATTAACACAAGTACAGAGAGGCCTGGACAACTCATTGTTATCTGTAGAACCTGTGTGTTTTGTATCTCTTCCTGCCTTTGTTCTCTCTATAATTCCGTCATTTGTTTCCGAGGCTTATGACTGCCTGGTCACAAAATGGCTGCCATGTGTCCAGAAATCAAATCTTGATAGAACTCTGTTCAAGACAGGAAGTAGAGGATCTGGGAAGTATCTAGAGAGATCTCCTCATGTTCTGTCTTTTTTTGGGACATACCAAAAATCTGAGAACTCCAGCCGATTTATTTTCTTTGTAAAACTTAAGCTCATCGAGGAATAGTTTATTTAAGGAAAATTCACTCAATTTAAGGATGCACATTAGGTTTTCACAGTGTTTACAGTCATGTAATCATCACCACAGTCCTGATAAAAAACAATCCTACCTTCATAAAGTTGTGATGTGCCTTTTTTAATGCATCCAGGTAGGGTATGGTGTTATATGACCATTAGATCTTAATGAAAGGTACCATGACAATAATGACATTTATGAAGTGCTTACTATATTGCAGTCACTACACTATTTGACACACATTACCTCCTTTCATTCTTAGAACAACTGAATGGGATAGGCTTGGTTAACAGGGCTTTTAGTCTATATGGTGCCACTGTGTGAAGCAGAGAAAGGGGGCCTCTCTGGTTGGAGGGAGAGGACAAGTTTGACTACGTAGAAAGGGGATGGGATGGAGCATCTTTCCAGATAACCCAGATCCCCTTTGTGGAGTACATCTGTGTTGCTTCTGGAACAGGCAGCCTTGTGGTTTGTTCCCATTTTACAATATGAAAGCTTCAGGTTTATAGGAGTGAACCAGCCTGTTCACGGAGCATTTCTTAGCTTTTGGCTATAGGGTGCTAGCATCTTTGGTGGGTCTATGAAGAAATGTTGTTGACTAGTTATTGATGAGCCTCTTGAAGTTTTGCCTACTTCTTATTAACTATTTTCATATACTTATGTTTATCTAGGTTTATCTCTTCACTGATACATTCACATGAAATAATTTTATCAGTTATTATATTTTCCTCTGAATTTGGTACTTGTCAAAATGCTTTGTGCCACAGGATCCTTAAACCTAAGAGTGTCACCTGTTGGATTAACACAAGTACAGAGAGGCCTGGACAACTCATTGTTATCTGTAGAACCTGTGTGTTTTGTATCTCTTCCTGCCTTTGTTCTCTCTATAATTCCGTCATTTGTTTCCGAGGCTTATGACTGCCTGGTCACAAAATGGCTGCCATGTGTCCAGAAATCAAATCTTGATAGAACTCTGTTCAAGACAGGAAGTAGAGGATCTGGGAAGTATCTAGAGAGATCTCCTCATGTTCTGTCTTTTTTTGGGACATACCAAAAATCTGAGAACTCCAGCCGATTTATTTTCTTTGTAAAACTTAAGCTCATCGAGGAATAGTTTATTTAAGGAAAATTCACTCAATTTAAGGATGCACATTAGGTTTTCACAGTGTTTACAGTCATGTAATCATCACCACAGTCCTGATAAAAAACAATCCTACCTTCATAAAGTTGTGATGTGCCTTTTTTAATGCATCCAGGTAGGGTATGGTGTTATATGACCATTAGATCTTAATGAAAGGTACCATGACAATAATGACATTTATGAAGTGCTTACTATATTGCAGTCACTACACTATTTGACAAAATTACCTCCTTTCATTCTTAGAACAACTGAATGGGATAGGCTTGGTTAACAGGGCTTTTAGTCTATATGGTGCCACTGTGTGAAGCAGAGAAAGGGGCCTCTGGTTGGGGGGAGAGGACAAGTTTGACTACGTAGAAAGGGGATGGGATGGAGCATCTTTCCAGATAACCCAGATCCCCTTTGTGGAGTACATCTGTGTTGCTTCTGGAACAGGCAGCCTTGTGGTTTGTTCCCATTTTACAATATGAAAGCTTCAGGTTTATAGGAGTGAACCAGCCTGTTCACGGAGCATTTCTTAGCTTTTGGCTATAGGGTGCTAGCATCTTTGGTGGGTCTATGAAGAAATGTTGTTGACTAGTTATTGATGAGCCTCTTGAAGTTTTGCCTACTTCTTATTAACTATTTTCATATACTTATGTTTATCTAGGTTTATCTCTTCACTGATACATTCACATGAAATAATTTTATCAGTTATTATATTCTTAAGAACTATTGCGTAGTGAAAGTGTTAGTCGCTTGGTCATGTCCGACTTCTTGCGACCCCATGGATGGTAGCCCAGCAGGCTCCTCTGTTCAGGGAGTTCTCCAGGCAAGAATACTGGAGTGGGTTGTTATTCCCTTCTCCTGGGGAATTTTTCCGACCCAGGGATCAAACCTGGATCCTGTATTGCAGATGGATTCATTACCTTCTGGGGTGACAGAAGATGAGATGGTTAGATGGCATCACCAAATCAATGGACATGAGTTTGAGCAAACTGTGGAAGATAGTGAGCGACAGGGAGGCCTGACATGCTGCAGTCCATGGGGTCACAAAAATTCAGACACAACTTAGTGACTGAACAACAACAATCATTGTAGGGGCTTCCCTGGTGGTCCAGTGGGTAAGGACACCGCTTTGCAGTGCAAGGGGCGCCGGTTCGATCCCTGGCCTGGGAAGATCCCACTTGCCATGGAGCGGCTGGACTGATGTGTCCAATTACCCAGCCGGAGCTCTGGAGCGCATGCGCCCAGAGCCAGTGCTCTGTGACAGCAGAGGCCACCGCGATGGGAGGCCCACATGGGCCAAAGAACAAAAAAGACAGATGAAAATAGATAAATGAAGAACCAATAGAAGTGGCCCGCCTGCTCTCCTCCCTCCCCACTCCACCCCCTACCAATAATAAATAAATAAATAAATCTTTATTAAAAAAAAAAAAAAACATTGTAGTTACTGTCTGTTTATGGAAATTTACATAATTCTATTTATGTTTTTAGTAGAAATTGGTTTCTAGTGGAAATTGATGAGTTACTGGCATCCTGTATGAATGTGTTTGTTTGCATTCAGGTACATGAAAAACTCATATAAGAGGTTTCCTGTTTTTGATAAAATTGCTCTTCTTAAAACCATCAAAGCTCTTGGAGCAACCATGTATCTTATTTTATTAGTCATAGAAGGTTATTGGGTTCTATTAAATTGCTTGATGATGCCATAACATGAATGTGCTGCTTTGGTGGGTCTATGAAGAAATGTTGTTGACTAGTTATTGATGAGCCTCTTGAAGTTTTGCCTACTTCTTATTAACTATTTTCATATACTTATGTTTATCTAGGTTTATCTCTTCACTGATACATTCACATGAAATAATTTTATCAGTTATTATATTCTTAAGAACTATTGCGTAGTGAAAGTGTTAGTCGCTTGGTCATGTCCGACTTCTTGCGACCCCATGGATGGTAGCCCAGCAGGCTCCTCTGTTCAGGGAGTTCTCCAGGCAAGAATACTGGAGTGGGTTGTTATTCCCTTCTCCTGGGGAATTTTTCCGACCCAGGGATCAAACCTGGATCCTGTATTGCAGATGGATTCATTACCTTCTGGGGTGACAGAAGATGAGATGGTTAGATGGCATCACCAAATCAATGGACATGAGTTTGAGCAAACTGTGGAAGATAGTGAGCGACAGGGAGGCCTGGCATGCTGCAGTCCATGGGGTCACAAAAATTCAGACACAACTTAGTGACTGAACAACAACAATCATTGTAGGGGCTTCCCTGGTGGTCCAGTGGGTAAGGACACCGCTTTGCAGTGCAAGGGGCGCCGGTTCGATCCCTGGCCTGGGAAGATCCCACTTGCCATGGAGCGGCTGGACTGATGTGTCCAATTACCCAGCCGGAGCTCTGGAGCGCATGCGCCCAGAGCCAGTGCTCTGTGACAGCAGAGGCCACCGCGATGGGAGGCCCACATGGGCCAAAGAACAAAAAAGACAGATGAAAATAGATAAATGAAGAACCAATAGAAGTGGCCCGCCTGCTCTCCTCCCTCCCCACTCCACCCCCTACCAATAATAAATAAATAAATAAATCTTTATTAAAAAAAAAAAAAAACATTGTAGTTACTGTCTGTTTATGGAAATTTACATAATTCTATTTATGTTTTTAGTAGAAATTGGTTTCTAGTGGAAATTGATGAGTTACTGGCATCCTGTATGAATGTGTTTGTTTGCATTCAGGTACATGAAAAACTCATATAAGAGGTTTCCTGTTTTTGATAAAATTGCTCTTCTTAAAACCATCAAAGCTCTTGGAGCAACCATGTATCTTATTTTATTAGTCATAGAAGGTTATTGGGTTCTATTAAATTGCTTGATGATGCCATAACATGAATGACAGATCTGGTCCAACATTATATGCCTTGTACAGTTTTTACATAATTTTAGATTTTGAAGCTGTCATGGAAAATCTCTAGGGAAATATCTTTAGGAGTTGCAAAACAATGGTTTTTGAAGTAATTTGTTTAGAGGTTGTCAGTCTATATTAGATTTGGTGAATATAACCTGTAATTGGAATTTTCTTCTTTTTCCTGATGTTGAGAGCAAGTAAATTAAAATCAGATGTACATTTCTTGCTATTTAAGTCCAAGATTTACTCATCGTGTCTTCTGAAAAATAGGTATAATTAGATCTCTAGGATAATTTGCTAAATACTCTATAAAAACTGTATACAGATTAATAAGAAAATAGAAATGTGGGCACAAAAGACTCTCCATTAGAAAATGATTGATTAGCTTGTTGAAACTGATAAGGTAGTAGTGTAATTTTCAGGCTTTAGGTGTATAAAACAACTGAGTTAACACTTAAGAGTGTTTACTGTGTGTTAAAATCAGAGGCTCTCAGTTTGAGACATACTTCTTTTTTGGAGTAAACTTGTTTCAGCTTGCTCTTCCGTTTTGTTTTTACTTCTCAGAGATAATGCTTCTCCTTGAGATGACATAGGAGGTATTGAAAGCAAAAGAATTGCACTTGTATCAGGGAGCACACTACACCAGAGCAGTTCTTTTCCAGGTGTGGTTCTCAGACGGGTACCGTCACTTGTGTTAGAAATGCAAATTCTAGGGCCTTCCATGGTGGTCCAGTGGGTAAAGAGTCCTCCTTGCAGTGCCAGGGGTGCCGGTTAGGTCCCTGGCCTAGGAAGATCCCATGTACCGTGGAGCGGCTGGACCCATGTGTCCAATTACCGAGCTGGAGCTCTGGAGCGCGTGCGCCCAGAGCCGGTACATTGTGACAAGAGGCCACTGTGATAGGAGGTCCACATGGGCCAAAGAACAAAGATGGATGAAAATAGATAAATGAAAGACCAATAGAAGTGGCCCGCCCGCCCTCTCTCTCCTCAACCCGCCCCCACCCCCCCAAAAAAAGAAATGGAAATTCTAGGGTCCTAAGACCTCAGAGAAGAAAATGGCAACCCACTCCAGTATTCTTGCCTGGAGAATTCCATGGACAGAAGAACCATACGGACTGCAGTCCATGGGGTCACACAGAGTCAGACACAACTGAAGTGACTAAGCAGCAGTGGCATCTAAGACCCTTTGAATCAGAAACTCTGGGATGGGCTCGGGGATCTATCTTTGCTTTTAAAAGCCTCCTGGGGTCTTTGGATGGATGCTAAGATCTTATAACTGCTGCTGTAAAGGAAAGAGTATACCCAGTTTACCTAGGTTGCTATTAATTTTTAAAATATTTTACTCTTGATAATAGAACTGCTCAATTGGATGTGGACTTGTTCAGTTTTATTAGGTAATGCTAAATCATTTTGTAAACGCTTGTGCCAATTCAGGTTACCACCAGTCTTACTAAAAGTCTTATTGTCTTTGAGCCCAGCTTTGTCTATAAATCTAATTGCTAAAAATCTGGTGGGTGTGGAATGCTATCAAGTTGTAATTTTAATTTGACAAATCCCTAATGAAGTTTAACCACTTTTTGTTTATTAGCCATTCATGTTTGCATTTAAGTGAAGTGCTTATTTTTATCTTGTGCCCATTGCTTCATTGGTTCTTTTTTTTTTTTTTTTAAGATTTATTTATTTATTTATTTTGGGCGGGGGTCGGGTTGGGGAGGGAGGGGAGCAGGCCGGCCACTTCTATTGGTCTTTCGTTTCTCTGTGTTCATCTGTCTCTGTTCTTTGGCTCCCGCGGGCCTCCCATCGCGGTGGCATCCGTTGTCGCAGAGCGCTGGCTCTGGGCGCATGCGCTCCAGAGCTCCAGCTCGGCAACTGGACACATCAGTCCAGCCGCTCCGCGGCACGTGGGATCCTCCCAGGCCAAGGCTCGAACCGGCACCCCTTGCAGTGCAAGGCGGTGTCCTTACCCACTGGACCACCAGGGGAAGCCCTGGTTCATATTTTTGATGCACAGAAGTTTAAAATTATTCCAGATGCTAATCCATTTTCATTTTATATTTCAAATGTCTTTTTGCTGGTTATAATTTTTTTTATCATTCTTCCTGATGTAGCTGAGAAGAAAGGAGTTCATAACTTGAAGGTAGTTAAAACCATTTGTCTTTTCCTTTTATGATTTTTGTTTGTGATTTATTTAGAGAATTCTTTTCTATCCAGGAAACAGAGCTATTTTTTTTCCCAGAAATTGTTTTATGTTGTCTTAGCATTCTTTAATCCATGTTAAAGTTATGCATATATGTATATGAAACTCTGGGATGGGCTCGGGGATCTATCTTTGCTTTTAAAAGCCTCCTGGGGTCTTTGGATGGATGCTAAGATCTTATAACTGCTGCTGTAAAGGAAAGAGTATACCCAGTTTACCTAGGTTGCTATTAATTTTTAAAATATTTTACTCTTGATAATAGAACTGCTCAATTGGATGTGGACTTGTTCAGTTTTATTAGGTAATGCTAAATCATTTTGTAAACGCTTGTGCCAATTCAGGTTACCACCAGTCTTACTAAAAGTCTTATTGTCTTTGAGCCCAGCTTTGTCTATAAATCTAATTGCTAAAAATCTGGTGGGTGTGGAATGCTATCAAGTTGTAATTTTAATTTGACAAAGCCCTAATGAAGTTTAACCATTTTGTGTTTATTAGCCATTCATGTTTGCATTTAAGTGAAGTGCTTATTTTTATCTTGTGCCCATTGCTTCATTGGTTCTTTTTTTTTTTTTTTTAAGATTTATTTATTTATTTATTTTGGGCGGGGGTCGGGTTGGGGAGGGAGGGGAGCAGGCCGGCCACTTCTATTGGTCTTTCGTTTCTCTGTGTTCATCTGTCTCTGTTCTTTGGCTCCCGCGGGCCTCCCATCGCGGTGGCATCCGTTGTCGCAGAGCGCTGGCTCTGGGCGCATGCGCTCCAGAGCTCCAGCTCGGCAACTGGACACATCAGTCCAGCCGCTCCGCGGCACGTGGGATCCTCCCAGGCCAAGGCTCGAACCGGCACCCCTTGCAGTGCAAGGCGGTGTCCTTACCCACTGGACCACCAGGGGAAGCCCTGGTTCATATTTTTGATGCACAGAAGTTTAAAATTATTCCAGATGCTAATCCATTTTCATTTTATATTTCAAATGTCTTTTTGCTGGTTATAATTTTTTTTATCATTCTTCCTGATGTAGCTGAGAAGAAAGGAGTTCATAACTTGAAGGTAGTTAAAACCATTTGTCTTTTCCTTTTATGATTTTTGTTTGTGATTTATTTAGAGAATTCTTTTCTATCCAGGAAACAGAGCTATTTTTTTTCCCAGAAATTGTTTTATGTTGTCTTAGCATTCTTTAATCCATGTTAAAGTTATGCATATATGTATATGTACATTTTATTGAGGTTTCATTCACATAAAATATACCCACTTAAAATATACAGTTTGTGTACTCAGACACTCAATCATGTCGGACTCTTTGTGACCTCGTGGACGAGAGCGTGCGAGGTTCCTCGCCACACAGTTTGGGTTTTGAGAAATGTGTATTCTCATGCTGCCACCCCCACAATCAAGATGTAGTACATTTTCATCACCTCAAAAAGCTCTCTTGGGTCACTTAGTAGTCAGTCCCTGTAACTCTCCTGGCCCCAACCAACCAAGGATGGTGTGTTGTAACCAGAAGATCGTTTGATCTTTTCTAGAACTTTCTATAAATGAAACTGACCAGTATGTATTTTGCATCAGGCACCTTTCTCTAAGCAAAATGTGCTTGAATTTTGCCGATGTTGTTTCCTGTGGCACTACTTTCTTTTTTTATTCTCTTTTTTTCACCGAGTCCTATTTTATTCTGTTGTGTGGATAGTCCACAATTAATGTTGTCCCTTTCTGCATTCCCACCAGTCACGGATGAGGGTTCCCATTTATTCAGCTTGGTCCATCACTTGGTACTTGTCAGTTGACTAATTTCAGGCATTCAAATGTGTCTGTAGAGATACCTCAGTGATTTTTCTGATGTGTAGGAGAGATTCAGTTTGATTCTGTTTTGACATATGAATAGCCAGTAGTCTCAACACCATGTATTCAACAAGACAAAATCTCTTTTTAGTATGCAGTGATAGTCCTTGCATCCCCTGAGTGAAGAGGGAAAGTCGCTCAGTCATGTCTGACTCTTTGTGACCCCATGGACTGTAGCCCATCAAACTCCTCTGTCCTTGGAATTCTCCAGGCAAGAATACTGAATTGTGTAGCCATTCTCTTCTATAGGGGATCTTTCTAACCGAGGGATGAAAGCCAGGTCTCCCGCAATGCAGGTGGATTCTTTACCATCTGAACCCCCAGGGAAGCCTAAGAATACTGGAGTGGGTAGTCTATTCCTTCTCCAGGGGATCTTCCCAACCCAGGAATCAAACTGGGATCACCTGCATTGAAGGCAGATTCTTTACCAGCTGGCTACCGGGAAAGCCCCAACTTCCTGGTATATCCTGAGATAATATCAAAACTAAAAACTGGTACGCAGGTGGACACTCTACCTTTTTTTTCTTTTTTAGAGCTTACAGTAAAATGTTGGTTGAACATGTATGTTTAACTTTAGACTTTTATCAGTATTTAATAAACTTTCCTTAGTACTTGGGATGTTAGTTTTCTTGTCTAGCGTCTTATTCCATTTCTTCTCATTTTAAAATATGTTTAGCCATGAATTTTAAAATATGTCCTTTTTTAAAAGTATATTTTATCTAGAGATGTAGGTCATTGGTGTTTGATCTATACTGTGGTTACTTGATTAGCCATATTGTTGGCAGGGGTCAACTTGTTTGTTTTACTTTTATTCTCTGAGTGAAAGGCAAGTGTTTTCTTGTGAAAAGAATTGGAAATATATATAAAAATATGAAGGAGAAAATGAAATATCTTTTGTAATCATATTTTCCAGACTTTTATCTAATAGTCTGCGCTTGTTTCTTTATCAAAATTGTACGTGTAAATATTTAAGAAATAATTCAGAATAATTTAGTATTGAAAGTAAATCTTCATCTTCTACTCTATCCCATTCTTTGTGTATCCTTTAAGTGTGCAGACTGTTCTAGAAACATTTAGATTTGTCTGTTTGACTACTATTAAATTATAAAATTAAAACCTAAAAATGTATTTACATAGTTGTGACTATGCATTTGTAAAATGTTTTTATCTAAATATTAAGTCATAAGCATAACAACACTAAAATGTGTATAACTATAATCACAAGGAAATGATCTATTAAGATTTAAGATCTTTTAAGATCTATTAAAGTTACAGAACTATTTTTACCAGAGACCCATGTTAGATCATAGTCTGAATCAAGAATAGTTGACTAACAGTTAGTTTTATCTTGCAATTTTTCCAGAAAGCCTATAGTGAAGTAAATAGTGCACACCGAATTCATCTATTTTTATGTTTTTCTTCCCTAAAGCAGAAGCTTCAAATTTATTTTCTGGTATTTAAATTCCCTAGTTAAGGGCAGAGACAAGAAGATTTAAAATGTCTAATCTCTTAGGTTTTAAAAATACAAGCAATTATGGTATGTTGGATTTATTACTTTTGTAGATTAAAATCAATGGGATTTTAGCAATTAATGACAAAATTGCATATAATGGTCTTATAGTATTAATAGTCTTAGTAAGCCATCTGTAGCAGTTTTCAATTTTCAGTATAATTGCATAGAGTAGTTTATGTTTTCTAAAGAAAAGTCTCTAGACAAGCTGTGCCTTGTTTTACTTCTGCTTTAAGCTTATCCCCTGACTGAATCTGAGATCTACGAGGTTTTCCTCTTTGGAGATTTGGGAATTTTCAGAAGTATAGAGATAATAAAAATTGTGATTTGAAAAATTGCATATTATTTAGAGATGGCAGCTTCTTATGGCATTATCAGTGTTTGCATGTCTTTTTTTATTTTGCAAGTGAGCGGGCAGGGTATAACAAAGAAATACTATTGTCTCCTTTGATTTGGGTGTTTAAAAGTTTATCCTTTGAACCTAAGAATGTCTGACTCACCTGGAAATCAGTTTGAGAGAATAGAATCTGTCAATCGGCGTTTAGTTACATGACATAGCTGGTCATTTCTAACGTGGATGTGTGCCATTGACCATTTGTTTTTCTTCGTGTGAACTTTAGTTGCAGGAACTGAGTTAATCTTAATTTTTGGTAATCTCATCATTCCTTAGTATCTTTTATCTTTAATGATGTTTTCTCTTTATCTTCAATCCTGGCTCTCTGCCTATAAGCACTCACTTTGATCCTTAATAATTTTATTTAGACTTACTATTAAATTATAAAATTAAAACCTAAAATTTTTTGTGACTATGCATTTGTAAAATGTTTTATCTAAATATTAAGTCATAAGCATAACAACACTAAAATGTGTATAACTATAATCACAAGGAAATGATCTATTAAGATTTAAGATCTTTTAAGATCTATTAAAGTTACAGAACTATTTTTACCAGAGACCCATGTTAGATCATAGTCTGAATCAAGAATAGTTGACTAACAGTTAGTTTTATCTTGCAATTTTTCCAGAAAGCCTATAGTGAAGTAAATAGTGCACACCGAATTCATCTATTTTTATGTTTTTCTTCCCTAAAGCAGAAGCTTCAAATTTATTTTCTGGTATTTAAATTCCCTAGTTAAGGGCAGAGACAAGAAGATTTAAAATGTCTAATCTCTTAGGTTTTAAAAATACAAGCAATTATGGTATGTTGGATTTATTACTTTTGTAGATTAAAATCAATGGGATTTTAGCAATTAATGACAAAATTGCATATAATGGTCTTATAGTATTAATAGTCTTAGTAAGCCATCTGTAGCAGTTTTCAATTTTCAGTATAATTGCATAGAGTAGTTTATGTTTTCTAAAGAAAAGTCTCTAGACAAGCTGTGCCTTGTTTTACTTCTGCTTTAAGCTTATCCCCTGACTGAATCTGAGATCTACGAGGTTTTCCTCTTTGGAGATTTGGGAATTTTCAGAAGTATAGAGATAATAAAAATTGTGATTTGAAAAATTGCATATTATTTAGAGATGGCAGCTTCTTATGGCATTATCAGTGTTTGCATGTCTTTTTTTATTTTGCAAGTGAGCGGGCAGGGTATAACAAAGAAATACTATTGTCTCCTTTGATTTGGGTGTTTAAAAGTTTATCCTTTGAACCTAAGAATGTCTGACTCACCTGGAAATCAGTTTGAGAGAATAGAATCTGTCAATCGGCGTTTAGTTACATGACATAGCTGGTCATTTCTAACGTGGATGTGTGCCATTGACCATTTGTTTTTCTTCGTGTGAACTTTAGTTGCAGGAACTGAGTTAATCTTAATTTTTGGTAATCTCATCATTCCTTAGTATCTTTTATCTTTAATGATGTTTTCTCTTTATCTTCAATCCTGGCTCTCTGCCTATAAGCACTCACTTTGTTTAATTTAACATCTATTGAATTTAACATAGGTCTTACTAATCTTATGTTCTAGTGTTTATTCGAGTACGCATCCTCGACAAACATGCTTCTTTTTTTTTTGTTGGTGAGCTTTTAGCTTGCTTGCATAGTGTTAGGCTATAAAACACACTCCTGATTTTTCTATTCAACATTTAAAAGTATTATTAAGTATATTATTATTTATTGTTTTCATCATACACATTTTTACTTAACACATTTTGCTTATGTTGCATGATGGACACCTGGCAGGACTCTCCAGCATTTTAATGGTAGGAGAACAATGATCTTTGCAGGCGTGTCTTTAAGGATGATTATTGGGATCCAGGGTATACTCTGACTTAATGTTCTCCCACTAATAGTTCACAAGACTTTTAGTAATTGATGTTATCTGATGTTTTTGCCACTCTAATGTATGTGAAGTGGTGTTCTCTTATTTTAATTTGCACTTCTCTGACTACTAATTAGGTCAACTATTATATGCTTATTGACATTAAAGTTTTTCTTTCTGGAAATTGCCTATTCATTAGCTTTGTCCATTTTACCTACAGATTTCCAGTTTCTTTTTTTTTTTTTTTTCTTTTCTGGGTGACTTATAAGGATTCTCTGTATATAGTAATCAGTCCTTTTGTCGTAGGAAGAAAATTTTTTTGCCTCTCAGTCATCATTTATTTTCATCTATCATTATTCTTTGGCCTCTGTGGGCCTCCTATTGCAGTGGCCTCTCTTATTGCAGAGCACTGGCTCTGGGCACATGCACTCCAGAGTGCTGGCTCACAATTGGACACACCGGCCCAACCACTCCATGGCAATGTGGGATCTTCCTGGGTCGGGGATCTAACTGGTGCTCCTTGCACTGCAAGGTGGACTCTTTACCCACTGGACAGCAGGGAAGCCCCTCCTTTGTGTTAAATCGTGAATGTTTTTCCTCAGTCTGTTGTTCATACTGTTTTAATGAAAAAAATTTTTTTCATTTCATAAAATTTGTATTAAAATTATTTTTTTTCTAGTGAGAGTATGTAATTTAGATTGTTTTATCTTTAATGATGTTTCTCTTTATCTTCAATCCTGGCTCTCTGCCTATAAGCACTCACTTTGTTTAATTTAACATCTATTGAATTTAACATAGGTCTTACTAATCTTATGTTCTAGTGTTTATTCGAGACGCATCCTCGACAAACATGCTTCTTTTTTTTTTGTTGGTGAGCTTTTAGCTTGCTTGCATAGTGTTAGGCTATAAAACACACTCCTGATTTTTCTATTCAACATTTAAAAGTATTATTAAGTATATTATTATTTATTGTTTTCATCATACACATTTTTACTTAACACATTTTGCTTATGTTGCATGATGGACACCTGGCAGGACTCTCCAGCATTTTAATGGTAGGAGAACAATGATCTTTGCAGGCGTGTCTTTAAGGATGATTATTGGGATCCAGGGTATACTCTGACTTAATGTTCTCCCACTAATAGTTCACAAGACTTTTAGTAATTGATGTTATCTGATGTTTTTGCCACTCTAATGTATGTGAAGTGGTGTTCTCTTATTTTAATTTGCACTTCTCTGACTACTAATTAGGTCAACTATTATATGCTTATTGACATTAAAGTTTTTCTTTCTGGAAATTGCCTATTCATTAGCTTTGTCCATTTTACCTACAGATTTCCAGTTTCTTTTTTTTTTTTTTTTCTTTTCTGGGTGACTTATAAGGATTCTCTGTATATAGTAATCAGTCCTTTTGTCGTAGGAAGAAAATTTTTTTGCCTCTCAGTCATCATTTATTTTCATCTATCATTATTCTTTGGCCTCTGTGGGCCTCCTATTGCAGTGGCCTCTCTTATTGCAGAGCACTGGCTCTGGGCACATGCACTCCAGAGTGCTGGCTCACAATTGGACACACCGGCCCAACCACTCCATGGCAATGTGGGATCTTCCTGGGTCGGGGATCTAACTGGTGCTCCTTGCACTGCAAGGTGGACTCTTTACCCACTGGACAGCAGGGAAGCCCCTCCTTTGTGTTAAATCGTGAATGTTTTTCCTCAGTCTGTTGTTCATACTGTTTTAATGAAAAAAATTTTTTTCATTTCATAAAATTTGTATTAAAATTATTTTTTTTCTAGTGAGAGTATGTAATTTAGATTGTTTTATTTTTCTTAGTGAGAAAAATGTTTAAACATTTAAGTCTTTTCTTGTTATTTATGGGCAAAGGGTTATATCTGATACTCACATTTTCTCATATCAAGATAATATTCCAGCATAATCTTCTCTATAATACATCCAAATCTTGCTCATTATTGATGCCTCTCTATTACAGAGCTCCTCTATTCTTTTCCACTGGCTGGTTTATTCTTGTATTAATTTCTGCCTTCCCTCTTTCCCTCTGTCTGTCTCTTCTTTCCTTCCTCCCTTCCTTCCGTCTCTCTGTCTTTTTGTTTCTGTTTTTTTCTGTCATTTATGTTTATCTCATTGGCTTTATAATATCTGCTAGAGCAAGTCTGCCATCTTTTTTCTTCTTTTTTTGGAATTGTTCTACCTACTTAAAATTTCTGTGTTCTTCCATATAAACTCATAGGAAGAATCTCTCAAACTGCATTCAGTTTTACTCATAATACTTGGTTTTTTCGGAATGAAATTTATGAGTAATTCGGGGCACAGATGATATTTTTTAATGAATTGTTCTATCCATGAAGTTTTTATTCAGTTTAAAACATTTTTGAGAGAGTTATTATTCTTTTTTCTTGCAAATGGTCTTTTGGTTGAGAGTAATCCCTAGTTAGCTCCTTTGTCCTTGGTGTCCCAAAGCAAGCTGTGTCTTGCTTTCTGTTGTATCATTTAGCTAGTTGCTATTGTTTAAGACAAATGTATAGATTTTCATGCGAATATTTGACAAAGTTTTCTCAACTCTTCGGATTTGAATTTTCCACGGTTGGCTTTATAGGAGATAAGATTTACTAAATAATAATAGGCATTTTACCTTCAAAATCCTCACACTTCTGATTTCTTTGACTTATGATGCTGAGCTGTGGCTTGCCTCTGACTTCTGTACCACGTGGAGGAGTGGCAGGGTTCTCATGTTAAAGGGAAGCTGTCTCCATTTGTGCTGTTGATGATATATTTGCTGTGGAAGCTTAGGCAGATATCTATCAAATAAAACAGGTTTCCTTCTACTTCAGGTTTTCTAAGTTTTTAAAAACAATAATCTTATAAACTCTTGAGATTTGTGTAAGACCTTCTGTTCCCCTATTGAAATGATCATGTTTTTGTTTTCTGTGTTAGTCTATTAATATGGGGTATAGGGTGATTTAGATTTTCTGATGTTACAGTTGCTATATCCCTGGTATACACTCTGTTAAGTTATAATGTACATGTTTTCATATAGAATTAGAACAGCTAGCTTATATTTTATATAAAATTTTGGGATCTATGTTCGTATATTGAAATGATCCTATAGTGTCATTCTCTTGCATCCAGATTTGGTTTTAGGTTAATACTTAGCTTTGCAAATCATCAGGGAACTCATATTCTTTTCATACTTGCTAGAATGCCTTTTCTGGGGGGCGTAGGGGTATACTTTATAGCTTGTGAGATTTTGAGACCTCATCAGTGAGAGCTCAGAGTCCTAAACACTGGGCCACTAGGGAAGTCCCTTATACTTGGTAGAATTCCTTGAATAAGATAGATATCATTGCCTTCAAAGCATTTGATAATAGGCCCAGGATTGCTACAGATCCGCAGGAAACTTATTGATAGCTTTGTGTCTGTCACAATAGTGTGTTGAAAATATTTAACAACAAGCTCTCTGTGGGGAAGATGTGAAGGGAGGGAGGCTTCTTCATTTGCCAATATCTGTGGTGTAAATATTGCCACTGTGTCCGACTTTAAGTTCACACTATGGTCTCTGAAGGAAAAGTTGTGAAGAATATGCATAATGAACTTCTGTGAACCGGTGTAGGCTTCCCCCAGCATACCACTGGGCTGTCACCACATCTGACGATCACAGCCTTCTGAGAGGAGCGACATGACTTCATTTCCACCTTCAGATCTTTTACACATTTCTCTTCTGGCAGACGCTAACTCAGAATCATTCAGAGAGGAAGGTTCTGGGAATCTTCTAGCTTAGCATAGCATTTTTAGCTTCACAGCAAACAAACTGTCAAGAGTACCACTTTTATTTCATGGCTGTTGGCCAGTTCAACTTTCCTATTTGACACTTTACATATTTCGTATGGCAGGGTTCTCATGTTAAAGGGAAGCTGTCTCCATTTGTGCTGTTGATGATATATTTGCTGTGGAAGCTTAGGCAGATATCTATCAAATAAAACAGGTTTCCTTCTACTTCAGGTTTTCTAAGTTTTTAAAAACAATAATCTTATAAACTCTTGAGATTTGTGTAAGACCTTCTGTTCCCCTATTGAAATGATCATGTTTTTGTTTTCTGTGTTAGTCTATTAATATGGGGTATAGGGTGATTTAGATTTTCTGATGTTACAGTTGCTATATCCCTGGTATACACTCTGTTAAGTTATAATGTACATGTTTTCATATAGAATTAGAACAGCTAGCTTATATTTTATATAAAATTTTGGGATCTATGTTCGTATATTGAAATGATCCTATAGTGTCATTCTCTTGCATCCAGATTTGGTTTTAGGTTAATACTTAGCTTTGCAAATCATCAGGGAACTCATATTCTTTTCATACTTGCTAGAATGCCTTTTCTGGGGGGCGTAGGGGTATACTTTATAGCTTGTGAGATTTTGAGACCTCATCAGTGAGAGCTCAGAGTCCTAAACACTGGGCCACTAGGGAAGTCCCTTATACTTGGTAGAATTCCTTGAATAAGATAGATATCATTGCCTTCAAAGCATTTGATAATAGGCCCAGGATTGCTACAGATCCGCAGGAAACTTATTGATAGCTTTGTGTCTGTCACAATAGTGTGTTGAAAATATTTAACAACAAGCTCTCTGTGGGGAAGATGTGAAGGAGGAGGCTTCTTCATTTGCCAATATCTGTGGTGTAAATATTGCCACTGTGTCCGACTTTAAGTTCACACTATGGTCTCTGAAGGAAAAGTTGTGAAGAATATGCATAATGAACTTCTGTGAACCGGTGTAGGCTTCCCCCAGCATACCACTGGGCTGTCACCACATCTGACGATCACAGCCTTCTGAGAGGAGCGACATGACTTCATTTCCACCTTCAGATCTTTTACACATTTCTCTTCTGGCAGACGCTAACTCAGAATCATTCAGAGAGGAAGGTTCTGGGAATCTTCTAGCTTAGCATAGCATTTTTAGCTTCACAGCAAACAAACTGTCAAGAGTACCACTTTTATTTCATGGCTGTTGGCCAGTTCAACTTTCCTATTTTGACACTTTACATATTTCCGAAAATGTATGCTTTTTGTCTAGGTTTCATATTTGTTGCTGTAGTTTTCCATAGTATTTTAACATTTTTAATACTTGTTATATTATACATTTTAAATTATTTTTCTTGATTATATCTTGCCATGGATTTGCTAATATTTACTTTTGATTATGTCATTTGTTTCCATTTCCTTTATTATTTCCTTAATTCCTTCCTTTCTCTCTCCCTCCCTTCCTCCTTTTCTTGTTCTTTACCTCCTTACCTCCCTCCCTCTATCTATCACTTTTTTTGTTTCAACTTTTTAGTCCTTTAACCTATTTATAATATTAGTTTTTTGTTCCTTGTGATGTTTTTCTCCATCAGGTGTATGTTACCTGAAATAAATCCATTTCCATGACTTTATTTGGCTTGATGGTTACTTGGTGTGCCCAACTTTATTTCTTTCTGTTCTTTTTATAAGAGTTTGGGATTTCCCTGAAAGTCCAGTGGTTAAGACTTCACCTTTCATTGCAAGGGTAAAACATAAGCAGTATTGTAACAAATTAAATAAAAACTTTTAAAATGGTCCATATCAAAAAAGTAACAAAATTTCCTTTTATTATGAATATCATATTGACACAATATTGTAGTATTGGATTTGTTTCTATAATTTCACTTAAAAATTAAAATATCTATTTTTCAAATGTTACAAGTTTTTTTTTAAAAAACTTATTTTATCATAATATTTATTTATTTGTTTCTCTATGTGGCAGCACTGGGTCTTAGTTATGGCATGTGAACCCTAGTTCCCTGACCAGGGATCGAATCCAGGCCCCCTGCATTGGGAGCTTAGAGCCTTAGCCGCTGGACCACCAGGGAAGTCCCATTACAAAGATTTAATGATACTTCAACATATATAGCCTACTGCCAGCAACTCTGGGCTTTCCAGGTGGCTCAGTGGTAAAGAATCTGCCTGCCAATGCAGGAAACATGAACGATGCAGGTTCTATCCCTGGGTTGGGAAGATCCCCTGTAGAAGGAAATGGAAACCCACTCCCATATTATTTCCTGGAAAATCCTAGGGATAGAGGAGCCTGGTGAGCTACAGTCCATGGTGTTGCCGAGAGTTGGACACAACTGAGCACACATGCGTGTATCAACACATATACTATCAAATATTTTCTTTATGTGCTGCTTTTCTAAGTGCACAGATTAGATGATATTTGTGTTTTCTATTCCTTTTTTAAAGGAATTTGTTTGTTTGCCTCTAAGTCATTGTTTATTGTTCATCCATCTTTATTCTTTGGCATGTGTGGGTCTCCCATCGCAGTGGCTGCTCCCACTGCAGAGCGCTGGCCCTGGGCACATGCGCTCCAAAGCGCTGGCTCATAAGTGGACACACCGGTCTAGCCACACCTCCATACATGGGATCTTCCCAGGCCAGGATCAAACCAGCGCCCCTTGTACTGCAAAGAGGACTCTTTACCCACTGGACCACCATGGAAGCCCTTCAATTCCTTTTTTAAAAAGTTCCTTAAATACTGTAAATGTTCTTGGTTTGTATTCTCGATCTTCCAGTTGTTAGTCTTCAAATGTGTGGTTTCATTTAACCATCACCACTATTATGTCAGCTTATAAGCCTCATTATCCCAGTGTCCAGATAAGGAAAACTGAGGCAAGAAAAAGTAAATAATCTACTTAAATAACAGATGATGTTGATTTTATGGGCTGATATTTTAATGCTGGTCTTTTGACCTTAGAAATACTGTTTATGTGATTACCCTAGATTCTTCCATTCACTATCGAGCAACTGATACATGTAACATTAGAGCTCATACTACTCTGAGTGCATTGAGGGTGGGAATAACATCACAATCAGTACGCTATGCTGAACATCTATTATAAATCATAAAAGACTGGGGACAACTTATATTTTCCAAGTTACCTAGTTAGCAATTGTCATAGGATCTCACACCTTTAGTGCTGAGGTAGTATATTTATAGGATCAGTTAGTATTTAGTTCATTAGTTGAAGGTTGCCTCTGTAGGAGGATAGGAGGTTGGTAATTGTAGACTGTTTTTGGTATGTTCATTATGCTCATCTTTCTTCCCCTACTCTATCATGGATGCCACTGCCCCATTTTTCTTACTGTAGTGTAACTCTCATTGTAGACTTTCTTGACTCAGAAACTTCCATTGTTAGTTCTCTCTTGCACATGATGCATTGTCCAAACACTTCCCTGTGGCATTCATATCAGTCTTCACTATGGTTCCAACTTTCTTTTCAGGCTTATCTCTCATGATATGGAATCATTATAAGAACTTGGTATGTATTATGTTGTTTAATCTTTGAAACAAAACTTGGGATATGTACCATTATCCTTATTTCACAGATGAGCATACTGAGGCTTAGGGAACTTGGATAATTTACAAAAGTTCACACAGCTAACACACAGTCAAGTGGCATTTGAATCCAAAGCAGATGCTTGTAAATCATCCATTGCATTTTGTCTGTGAAAAGTAAAAGTGCTAATTGCAGCCTGCCAGACTCCTCTCCAGACAAGAACACTGGAGTGGGTTGCTATTCCCTTTTCCAGGGGATATTCCTGACCCAAGGATCAAACTCATGTCTCCTGAATTGCAGGCAGACTCTTCACCATCAGAACCTCTAGGGAAGCCTTTACATGTACCCTATTTTGAAGCCCAAATCAATTACTCATTGTGTCGCAAACCTACATTGTCCTTTTTTGTCTGTGCCTTTGTTTATATTTTGGCTTTCTTCTGGAGTGCTTTGTGAGTCACAAGTCAAAGGCCCAGCTGGAATTTCATTTCTTGCCCATTTTCCCTTATTTCTCAGCTCCTACGGCACTACAGATGCCCTTCCATAGAGCACTATCACAGAAATATTTATTAGAGTGGTCTTTATCTGTGCCCTTTCTGGCTGGCTCGGGGGTCTCTTTCTGAGTGTAGGTGATGTCTTTATTTCTCCTGCAGGAACTTGAACAGGGATCAGAGTCAGCAGAAGTAAGTTTTAGATGCTGCTCCTGCCCTTTGGTGGGAGTGATCTCTAACAGATGGCTCAGTGCTCAGTACCGCCCCTCTTCCTCACCTGTGGGATCTTTTCGGGTGGTTAGAATTTATAGGATCATTGCAAAAAGTTAGTATTTAGTTCATTAGTTGAAGGTTGCCTCTGTAGGAGGATAGGAGGTTGGTAATTGTAGACTGTTTTTGGTATGTTCATTATGCTCATCTTTCTTCCCCTACTCTATCATGGATGCCACTGCCCCATTTTTCTTACTGTAGTGTAACTCTCATTGTAGACTTTCTTGACTCAGAAACTTCCATTGTTAGTTCTCTCTTGCACATGATGCATTGTCCAAACACTTCCCTGTGGCATTCATATCAGTCTTCACTATGGTTCCAACTTTCTTTTCAGGCTTATCTCTCATGATATGGAATCATTATAAGAACTTGGTATGTATTATGTTGTTTAATCTTTGAAACAAAACTTGGGATATGTACCATTATCCTTATTTCACAGATGAGCATACTGAGGCTTAGGGAACTTGGATAATTTACAAAAGTTCACACAGCTAACACACAGTCAAGTGGCATTTGAATCCAAAGCAGATGCTTGTAAATCATCCATTGCATTTTGTCTGTGAAAAGTAAAAGTGCTAATTGCAGCCTGCCAGACTCCTCTCCAGACAAGAACACTGGAGTGGGTTGCTATTCCCTTTTCCAGGGGATATTCCTGACCCAAGGATCAAACTCATGTCTCCTGAATTGCAGGCAGACTCTTCACCATCAGAACCTCTAGGGAAGCCTTTACATGTACCCTATTTTGAAGCCCAAATCAATTACTCATTGTGTCGCAAACCTACATTGTCCTTTTTTGTCTGTGCCTTTGTTTATATTTTGGCTTTCTTCTGGAGTGCTTTGTGAGTCACAAGTCAAAGGCCCAGCTGGAATTTCATTTCTTGCCCATTTTCCCTTATTTCTCAGCTCCTACGGCACTACAGATGCCCTTCCATAGAGCACTATCACAGAAATATTTATTAGAGTGGTCTTTATCTGTGCCCTTTCTGGCTGGCTCGGGGGTCTCTTTCTGAGTGTAGGTGATGTCTTTATTTCTCCTGCAGGAACTTGAACAGGGATCAGAGTCAGCAGAAGTAAGTTTTAGATGCTGCTCCTGCCCTTTGGTGGGAGTGATCTCTAACAGATGGCTCAGTGCTCAGTACCGCTTCTTCCTCACCTGTGCAGTGAAGATGACAACCTTTTCAGCGGTCGTGATGAAGGAGAAACAAGGAACTGGCACATAAGTGGTAGTCATCCAAAGGTTACCTTCTCTCCTTCTCCCACTTAGGGCAAGTACAGGACCATGTATATTTGATGTATTTGGTAAAACATTGCTGAAAGGAGGAATGAATGTCTGTAGAGTCTCTTGTTGACGAACTCTGCCAACATGTCCTTCACTGAAGTCTTTGCATGGGACTTTCCTGATGTTGTCCCTCCTCCTCTCAAATAAAAGTTGTTGGCCTCATGGTGCATTTTTCAGGTCACTTTACTTTTTCTAGGTGATAGTGACTCTAATTGTTTCAAGAGATAAACTAATCCTTTCTATTGAATTAGTTGTCTGTTTCTTTCCTTGAGGACAAGTACGTCTTAATCCATTTCCACCTACAGACACCTATAAATAATGAATGCTTGTAGAAGCTTCCTGTCAGGTTTAAAGGCAATTACTTTGGATAGGTGGGCTTTGTTGGAGCTTACCTCTTGAGACTGCTGCTGTCCTTATTCAGAGGACTGACTCTTTCCATTTGTCCTCTTGTCCCTATGAGTGAATGGTGTAAAGTTTGTCATATGTATAACTGGGGAGTTGAAACTAGAATTCTTCATTGCTGAGATGACTTTCAACTTAACAGATGAGAAGAGAAAACCTCTTTCATTAGTGGGTGCTGTGTGGAATCATTTAAGGTCAGCAGGTCACCACTGGATATAGGATTCTCTCCTGCTCAGTGTCACTGTCGGTCTGCTCTCTGAACAGGATGGAACCCCTATCAGCCTCTGAAACAGGAGTGCTTTGTGAGTCACAAGTCAAAGGCCCAGCTGGAATTTCATTTCTTGCCCATTTTCCCTTATTTCTCAGCTCCTACGGCACTACAGATGCCCTTCCATAGAGCACTATCACAGAAATATTTATTAGAGTGGTCTTTATCTGTGCCCTTTCTGGCTGGCTCGGGGGTCTCTTTCTGAGTGTAGGTGATGTCTTTATTTCTCCTGCAGGAACTTGAACAGGGATCAGAGTCAGCAGAAGTAAGTTTTAGATGCTGCTCCTGCCCTTTGGTGGGAGTGATCTCTAACAGATGGCTCAGTGCTCAGTACCGCTTCTTCCTCACCTGTGCAGTGAAGATGACAACCTTTTCAGCGGTCGTGATGAAGGAGAAACAAGGAACTGGCACATAAGTGGTAGTCATCCAAAGGTTACCTTCTCTCCTTCTCCCACTTAGGGCAAGTACAGGACCATGTATATTTGATGTATTTGGTAAAACATTGCTGAAAGGAGGAATGAATGTCTGTAGAGTCTCTTGTTGACGAACTCTGCCAACATGTCCTTCACTGAAGTCTTTGCATGGGACTTTCCTGATGTTGTCCCTCCTCCTCTCAAATAAAAGTTGTTGGCCTCATGGTGCATTTTTCAGGTCACTTTACTTTTTCTAGGTGATAGTGACTCTAATTGTTTCAAGAGATAAACTAATCCTTTCTATTGAATTAGTTGTCTGTTTCTTTCCTTGAGGACAAGTACGTCTTAATCCATTTCCACCTACAGACACCTATAAATAATGAATGCTTGTAGAAGCTTCCTGTCAGGTTTAAAGGCAATTACTTTGGATAGGTGGGCTTTGTTGGAGCTTACCTCTTGAGACTGCTGCTGTCCTTATTCAGAGGACTGACTCTTTCCATTTGTCCTCTTGTCCCTATGAGTGAATGGTGTAAAGTTTGTCATATGTATAACTGGGGAGTTGAAACTAGAATTCTTCATTGCTGAGATGACTTTCAACTTAACAGATGAGAAGAGAAAACCTCTTTCATTAGTGGGTGCTGTGTGGAATCATTTAAGGTCAGCAGGTCACCACTGGATATAGGATTCTCTCCTGCTCAGTGTCACTGTCGGTCTGCTCTCTGAACAGGATGCATGTAGATTCTCTTGCTGCTATCAGCCTCTGAAACAGACCCAGAGTCCTGCAGGAGACTCTTCTTGGACATGCTTCTATCACAACTTTCAATTAGAAGATGAACAACTTTTTGGTGTTTTCCATCCAAGATGGGTGTGTGTATGCGCACTCACTAAATTGTGTCTGACTCTTTGCAACCCTGGGGTTGTAGCCCACGAGGCTCCTCTGTCCATGGAATTTTTCTGGGCAAGAATACTGGAGTAGATTGCCATTTCCTCCTCCAGGGGATTTTTCTGACCCAGGGATCTAATCTGCGTCTTCTGCGTCTCCTGCTTTGGCAGGCAGATTCTATACTTTCCCATCTGGGAAGCCCTCCAAGACCAAGTGTTTTAAAAAGGTTATTGTTATAGTCTTTAAAGAGCTTAGTTTTATTTGTGTATTAGTTTTCTGATACTCTATTCATTTGACACAATTTAAACAATAACAGCAGCTCTTATGGATGCCTTGGGTAAAGCTCACAAAAGTGTGCTTTTTGATACTTTATAATAGCTGCACTATGCAGATTCTCGGCAAATGTAATCAAATGAAGCAATCCTTTATACAAAGCAAAATAAAGCTATGTTGTAATTAGTGTGAACATACCAAACAAAACAAGGCTAATTACTGGAGAGGGGAAGAAAATAGAATGGATTTTGTGAGCAATAGGCCATCTTCCTCACTTAGAATGGTTTTTTTTTTTTTTTTTTGCTGTTTCCTCAACTCTGGAGAACATGAAGTTTGATGACATTAACACAGCTTATTAATGATCATTGTAGCTCACTCCATCGACCTAATTAAATCATCAGCTCCAATTGGTAACAGGGGAGCATAATTTAAATGGAACTTTTCTGACAAACTAGATGCCACCACACTCCTAAATATTTAATACTCCCTGTGGCTGCATTAAGGGAAATGTTTAAGAGTCATTTAGCCACGTCTTTCAAAGGTGACTGACACACGTTTTCTATGTCTTTTAAAATACAAGTTAATTAGTAGTGTATTTCTGATTAAAATCTTTGTCATTGGGTATAATGTAGATTGCGAGATTATAATTAAAACCTTTTTTTTTTTTTAACTCATTGATATAATAGCTGAAGGAAAATTGGTTTTATTCAGACCAGGAAAGAGTTAAGAAAATATACACTTGTATCAGAACAGTTAAAGAACTAGAGAAGAGGCAGAAGGAAGTTTACTGAGCATTTACTGTGTAACAGCACTAAGGTTGTGGGGATTTAACAGTGATCACTGCAGTGTTACAGCAGGGAGCACAGACACTAATAATTACAAGTGTAAAGAGTGCTACAAAGAACAAAAGGGAACTGACAAAATCTCCAACCCGCCGCTTATTCCACGTCCAAAGAGGGAGAAAAGCCATGCAAAATTACACCTGCCTCCTCCCCTCATCCACTCGCCTTGACTTTTGTAACCAGACACTGTTTAAATTTTAGTATTTTTTCTGTTTCTATCCCTTTGGAGAAGTTTGAGTTATATCTCCTTTATGGATTTGTGGTGATCAAAAGCACTGTGTGCCCTCCTGACACTGAAACAGGAGTGTACAGATCTGCAGTCCTGACTTTAGTGGTTGGAATTGGTTTCTATGTTTCTGCAGAGCTAAAGCTTCTACCTCACGTGGCTCCTGGTTTCTTCGTTAGTGATTGTTTCTACTCTTTTTAGTTGCAAGGCTGACGCAAAGGAGCTGGGCAGCTTTGGGCTCCAGGTAGCCAGGAAAGCCTGATGGGCATCAAAAACGAAAATGAGATGGGAATAGAAAGTTAAGATTTCCTAACGCTCAAGCCTCATCTGTATCTCTGGTTGAGAGAATGCCCCACTATCTATTTGCCTTATTTCAGGACTATTTTTCTGTCAGTTCCTACCAAGGTCAAAGAAAGATTGGATATGCCACTCTGCTCTTTCAGGATGGCTTTTGTGTATGTGTGGCTGAGCATTTGAAATAGGTCTTTGGATTATTTCAGAGAGAAAAGAAAGTGTCAGAAAAGAATGTGAAAATCAGGGAGAGTTTTTTCTGGCTATGGAACAGCATGTCCAGAATCTTACATAATGTCATCCTTGAAGGTGCGAGAGAGATCCACCTATGGTCAGAAAGCAAAAGGTTGTTTGACATGAACCTGGGGAAGTAAGCTTGATAAGCTTTATTTTCCTCCCCTTAGGACAGATGTAGAGATTATAGGTTTGTGGGTGCCAAAAAGTTTAATCTCTGCTAGATTTTTAAAAATAAATGTCTAAATGTTAGAACAGTTTCAGATTTACAGGAAAGTTACAAAGACCATGTAGAATGTTCTGCCTCACACTTGTTTTTCATGATTATTAACATTTTACATGGGTATGGTGAATTTGCCACAATTAGTGAACCAATATTGATATATTACTATTAATCAGGTTCATGCTTTATTTGGGCTTACCCAGTGGTGCAGTAGTTAAGAATCCACCTGCAGTGCAGGAGGTGCGGGAAGCATGGGTTCAATCCCTGGGTCAGGAAGACCCCCCTGGAGGAGGGCATGACAACCCACTCGAGCGTTCTTGCCTGGAAAATCCAGGACAAGAGGAGCCTGACAGAGTCACAAAGAGTTGGACTCGATTGGAGTGACTGAGCATACATAGATACTTTATTTAGATGTTTTTAGTTTTTACCTGGGGCTTCCCTGGTGGCTCACCTACTGGCTTTGGTTTTTGTCTTCTAGTGTCCCCTCTAGGATACTACCTTACACTTATTTGTCATGTCTCTTTAAGTTCCTTTATCGGGGAGGAGTTGGGTAGATGGTAATTATTTTTCTAAGATGATTAAATTCTATATGAGGTAATGTTTTTATTTGTCATGCACTGAACTCATTCATGGGGAACCCATTCCAGTATTCTTGCCTGGAAAATCCCATGGATAGAGGAGCCTGGAGGGACTGTACTCCATGGGACCACTAAGAGTCACACCAGACTGGAGACACACATGTTATCATTTATATTTCATAAGTGTTTCTGCTGTGGCATTTTGAAGGTAAAATAGATCTATTACCTTGTACATGCCATTACAAACATTTTTTTTTTTTTTTGGTTATGTTCTTTCACAGCCTTCAAAAGCAAGTCAGGTTTTGCAAGCTCTGCTCACACAACAGTCTCTTCATCTATCTCCATACTGGAGGAGTAAGATGAGGATCACATTATTTACTGATAGAATGACATCTGTAGACTTGGGCTTGTTGCTCATGTGAACACTTGAAATTGTTATTAGGCAAAGACTTGTCATTTTTTAATGGCCTGTATACATATATATGTTGATAGATATATGTACAAATTTTCAAAGGATGTGCCTATATGTGTATGAGTGTATATTTTATCCTATTTTCCTCCCTTAGGACAGATGTAGAGATTATAGGTTTGTGGGTGCCAAAAAGTTTAATCTCTGCTAGATTTTTAAAAATAAATGTCTAAATGTTAGAACAGTTTCAGATTTACAGGAAAGTTACAAAGACCATGTAGAATGTTCTGCCTCACACTTGTTTTTCATGATTATTAACATTTTACATGGGTATGGTGAATTTGCCACAATTAGTGAACCAATATTGATATATTACTATTAATCAGGTTCATGCTTTATTTGGGCTTACCCAGTGGTGCAGTAGTTAAGAATCCACCTGCAGTGCAGGAGGTGCGGGAAGCATGGGTTCAATCCCTGGGTCAGGAAGACCCCCCTGGAGGAGGGCATGACAACCCACTCGAGCGTTCTTGCCTGGAAAATCCAGGACAAGAGGAGCCTGACAGAGTCACAAAGAGTTGGACTCGATTGGAGTGACTGAGCATACATAGATACTTTATTTAGATGTTTTTAGTTTTTACCTGGGGCTTCCCTGGTGGCTCACCTACTGGCTTTGGTTTTTGTCTTCTAGTGTCCCCTCTAGGATACTACCTTACACTTATTTGTCATGTCTCTTTAAGTTCCTTTATCGGGGAGGAGTTGGGTAGATGGTAATTATTTTTCTAAGATGATTAAATTCTATATGAGGTAATGTTTTTATTTGTCATGCACTGAACTCATTCATGGGGAACCCATTCCAGTATTCTTGCCTGGAAAATCCCATGGATAGAGGAGCCTGGAGGGACTGTACTCCATGGGACCACTAAGAGTCACACCAGACTGGAGACACACATGTTATCATTTATATTTCATAAGTGTTTCTGCTGTGGCATTTTGAAGGTAAAATAGATCTATTACCTTGTACATGCCATTACAAACATTTTTTTTTTTTTTGGTTATGTTCTTTCACAGCCTTCAAAAGCAAGTCAGGTTTTGCAAGCTCTGCTCACACAACAGTCTCTTCATCTATCTCCATACTGGAGGAGTAAGATGAGGATCACATTATTTACTGATAGAATGACATCTGTAGACTTGGGCTTGTTGCTCATGTGAACACTTGAAATTGTTATTAGGCAAAGACTTGTCATTTTTTAATGGCCTGTATACATATATATGTTGATAGATATATGTACATGCAAGTGGATATGTTTGCATATATACGTGCATATGTGCCTATATGTGTATGAGTGTATATTTTATCCTATTTAAGGCACTTGCTGAAAAATAATTTAATCTCTCATGCCAGGTACTAGAGTAGAGGAAAAGATAGTCTATGCCTGGTTCAAAGACCTTCTCTTTGTAGGCGAATGTGAAAATTCATTGGATCAGGTATAATGACTACCCTATGCTTATTGCCTTTGTTAAGATTTGTAGCTTTGGTAGTGATTAGAAACATCACGCAGATCTTATGAGTGCTCTTGGGTCTGTAGAGAAGTTTCAGGCCAAATATCATGAACACTGACAAATTTCTATGTTTTAGTTCTATTGCAGTTACATGATGGATTGTCAAATAAAAGAGCATGAATATGACAGCTTAGTCTCACATTAATCAGGTCCTGCTTTATTGCCATCACAAATACATCCAGGGTCATGATCCAGAGGCTCTGAGTCTGAGACTCATAAATACAGTTTTATAATGTCCATGTGAGGTTATTAATATTAATTGCTTGTGGTTTTCCCTTGGTGTTAAATCCTCCATTTATGTCTGTGGCTTATTCTGAGTTCTGTGGCTGGAATTCGCATTGTTCCTGAGATTGTGTACTAATAGGCAGTTTTGACTTTCTGTTTTCTATTTTGAGAGGCATAGTGACTTATTTGATCTCTGAGCACTTGTCCAGACACAGAAGTGCTTACTGTTCTCATGATGTAATTTTTCTTTTCTTGTACCCATGATTTTTCCTCTGTGGGGATTTGTTGGATCCATTTTTAAGACTCTTCCTAAGGTTCAACACTCATCTGTAAAACAAAGATAATAGTAGGACCTACTTGCCACTGTTGTGAAGGTTAAACATGCTAACGCATGTAAGGGAATGAGCCTAATGTGTGGCATTTAGTAAGTCTTAAATTAATGTACCGCATAAAAGCCATTTGCACATGGACATAGGAGCCTGGTGGGTTATAGTCCATAGGGTTGCAAAGAGTCAGACACAACTGAAGCAACTTAGTGCACACACACACACACCCCAGGCTATTGAAGAACTCACTGTTGCCAACATGAGCATCTGTGTATCCCCACCATTTTTTCCCCTTCAACAATACATACCCTTAGACCTCAGTATCAGGTAATAAGTAGCAACCTCTGAAAGGTCCATTAATTTTTAGAGGCTACTTAGGCACCGTTGAGTGAACTGGCTCACTTGGGTCTCTGGAATGATATCCTAGAAGAGTTAACATGTTTTTCCAAAAGGGAAAAGTAGTTGATTCCTTTCTCACTACTATTTTCAGACCCATTAAGCTTGCAGTAATGGTGAGGCATCCATGAATGCTTTGAGGAATACATTATGTTTTTTATTCCCTCTCCAAAGAGCCCATTATAACTCTGTCAAGCTGTTTGTTCTTTGATTTCCATCAAAGGGAGTAATTCCAGCAAAGGTTAACAAAGGCCTCTCTTTCTTAATGCCTTTCTGTCACCTGACTTAACATTTACTGATTATGAAAAAGTTAAACCACCAAATAGCTTAATAAGATTTTTAAATAAAGGAATGGAGTAAAATGAAAAGCATGAAATGTAAATGAAAAGTAAAATGTTAAAGGCTTAAAGGCATCATGGGTCTTTTTCCCCTTGTTTTTTCCATCAATGAATACAACTAAACACTATTAAGATCCTGGATTGTGGTTAGGAAGGAGAAAGAAATAGAAAAAGGACAGGAATTATTCTTCAGGTGGAATGAACTTTTAAGATATCTGGTCTACCATGCTGTTAGAAATGAAATTTATGAAACCAAGATGGCAGGCTGCCTATGAATTTTAATAACTTTAAAAGATTTCATACTCAATTTAGGTTTTAATCTGTCTGTTTACCTGAATATGTTGTGTTTTCTTCTTCTTTTTTTTTTTGAACAAAAAATAGTATCTATATAAGCTATTAATAGATACCTAAATACAATACTGTTTTTAAAATGAAATGTTTATAGGTGTACTCATAGAGTACACTAATCAAAATCTATACAACAGTAACACCAAATCCACATACAGATGAAGATATTCCTCTGAACTTCATGTTTCATCGAGCATCAAAAACCACCAATCTTTTAGTCCTTTTCTTGTACATTATTCTATATCCACATTCTCTGCATTGGATGGGATCCCTTGATTTTATTTCATTTTCTGTGTGACATTCTCCACAGATATATATCATTGGCTGCTGTTTTGGCAGTTGAACGTCCTTCTGGGTGTCCATTAGTTTTCCCTAACACCGAGAAACTTCTCAGCCTTCCCAAACAGATTCCTACTCGTCTCTGTCGGTTGTGTTTTCTTCTTATTTCTTCTCTCACACTTGGCCTGGAAGATAGTGAGAGAGTCTTCTCATAGATGCACAGCCTTTTAGTAGGAGGGCTCTATTGACCACAGCTCGTGAAGGCCAAGCATTTGGTAGTTCACTTTATCTCCATTTGTTTGGTCCCTCTCACCAAAGTGAACTGGTAGGTAATGAATTCACACTCAGATTTCTAGGTCACAGTTTGACCAGTGACCTTCATCTCAGAGCTCTTTTGTATAAAAACTTCAGGATTAATATGATGCTTTCAGTCGAATGCTGGGTACAAGAAGGACTTACTTGGGGTCTACTAAACTAATATCCCAAGACTTATAGATGGTGTCAAAGGAGGCTGTTCTTCAGTGCTGATGATGGTTTTGGGAACAAAACCATTGATTTACAGTGAAACGTGCTAAATCCTGGAGAACCGAACCCCTTGAAGATGGTTGCAAGCAGAGGATATGGTCACATGTGTGCACAAGGCATTGCCCAAGGTCCTCCATTACTCTGGGAAATGCTTATTTTATTTTATTGTGGCCTTTTCTACTTACACCTGATCTGCGTGAGGTTTCCTTTCTCTGCTCCTGGCCAGGCTGCCATGCTCTACATCATTAACCCTAAACTCAGGGGAACTGATCCCCTGACAGCCTCTTTGATATAAGATTAGATCCCTTCCAGGCTGCATTTAATTGACTGAGTTCCTAGGGGGAATAGCTGGTTCCTGCTCCCTCTCTCTGCTTTAGTTGGCCACTCTTCTTTAGTAGCTGGCCTGCAAATTCACCGTGTCTCTGTGAAGAAGGAAATACAACAGTAACACCAAATCCACATACAGATGAAGATATTCCTCTGAACTTCATGTTTCATCGAGCATCAAAAACCACCAATCTTTTAGTCCTTTTCTTGTACATTATTCTATATCCACATTCTCTGCATTGGATGGGATCCCTTGATTTTATTTCATTTTCTGTGTGACATTCTCCACAGATATATATCATTGGCTGCTGTTTTGGCAGTTGAACGTCCTTCTGGGTGTCCATTAGTTTTCCCTAACACCGAGAAACTTCTCAGCCTTCCCAAACAGATTCCTACTCGTCTCTGTCGGTTGTGTTTTCTTCTTATTTCTTCTCTCACACTTGGCCTGGAAGATAGTGAGAGAGTCTTCTCATAGATGCACAGCCTTTTAGTAGGAGGGCTCTATTGACCACAGCTCGTGAAGGCCAAGCATTTGGTAGTTCACTTTATCTCCATTTGTTTGGTCCCTCTCACCAAAGTGAACTGGTAGGTAATGAATTCACACTCAGATTTCTAGGTCACAGTTTGACCAGTGACCTTCATCTCAGAGCTCTTTTGTATAAAAACTTCAGGATTAATATGATGCTTTCAGTCGAATGCTGGGTACAAGAAGGACTTACTTGGGGTCTACTAAACTAATATCCCAAGACTTATAGATGGTGTCAAAGGAGGCTGTTCTTCAGTGCTGATGATGGTTTTGGGAACAAAACCATTGATTTACAGTGAAACGTGCTAAATCCTGGAGAACCGAACCCCTTGAAGATGGTTGCAAGCAGAGGATATGGTCACATGTGTGCACAAGGCATTGCCCAAGGTCCTCCATTACTCTGGGAAATGCTTATTTTATTTTATTGTGGCCTTTTCTACTTACACCTGATCTGCGTGAGGTTTCCTTTCTCTGCTCCTGGCCAGGCTGCCATGCTCTACATCATTAACCCTAAACTCAGGGGAACTGATCCCCTGACAGCCTCTTTGATATAAGATTAGATCCCTTCCAGGCTGCATTTAATTGACTGAGTTCCTAGGGGGAATAGCTGGTTCCTGCTCCCTCTCTCTGCTTTAGTTGGCCACTCTTCTTTAGTAGCTGGCCTGCAAATTCACCGTGTCTCTGTGAAGAAGGAAATGTGACAGATAAAACTAATGCCTATGATTCTGAACTCTCCTTTTTTTCCCCTCCCCCTTCTAATAACATGTCTGCTGTTAGACCTGTCAATGAGCTACTTTGTTCTTTTTGAATCCTCTTCCTTCAAGTAATAAGAGAGTGGCTTCTTTCCTCATCTGTTGTTCTCACTGTACGTTATCTATCTTTCTGAAAATGAAAGATGAGAGAAATGGTAATTAAAATACTACTTTTTTTTCCTTCGCTCGAATGTCTTTGCTTCTGTTTTTAAACTTTGTAAGAATCTTTGACTTTTCTATAATGACTCTTGAATTGCAAACATTTTTTCCTGATCTTTCATTTTCTTAAAATGATTAAAAAATTCAAGTCACCTTGTTTTCCCTAAATATTAAAAGTAATATATGCTCAATGTCAAGAATTTAAACATTAGAGAAGTGTATAATGTGGAAAAGTAAAAGATGCCTATAATAACTCTCCATTTTCCCTCACAATCATAATCTTTATTTTTGATGTGTAATTCTCCTGATGTTTCTCTCTATATATATTGTTACATTTTAATAATAATAACATCACTTTCCAACAATTAAGAAATAATTTTGAGGGTGGTAGTTTAGATTCGTTAATTTTCCTTCTCTAAGACATAGCTGGAGGCTCTTGAGCAAACACCCTAGAGTCCAATTTCAATTGTAGATTTGTAAGTGATTAAAATATTTAAGGACTGCCCTGATGGCTCAGTGGTAAAATCCACCCCTTGAAGATGGTTGCAAGCAGAGGATATGGTCACATGTGTGCACAAGGCATTGCCCAAGGTCCTCCATTACTCTGGGAAATGCTTATTTTATTTTATTGTGGCCTTTTCTACTTACACCTGATCTGCGTGAGGTTTCCTTTCTCTGCTCCTGGCCAGGCTGCCATGCTCTACATCATTAACCCTAAACTCAGGGGAACTGATCCCCTGACAGCCTCTTTGATATAAGATTAGATCCCTTCCAGGCTGCATTTAATTGACTGAGTTCCTAGGGGGAATAGCTGGTTCCTGCTCCCTCTCTCTGCTTTAGTTGGCCACTCTTCTTTAGTAGCTGGCCTGCAAATTCACCGTGTCTCTGTGAAGAAGGAAATGTGACAGATAAAACTAATGCCTATGATTCTGAACTCTCCTTTTTTTCCCCTCCCCCTTCTAATAACATGTCTGCTGTTAGACCTGTCAATGAGCTACTTTGTTCTTTTTGAATCCTCTTCCTTCAAGTAATAAGAGAGTGGCTTCTTTCCTCATCTGTTGTTCTCACTGTACGTTATCTATCTTTCTGAAAATGAAAGATGAGAGAAATGGTAATTAAAATACTACTTTTTTTTCCTTCGCTCGAATGTCTTTGCTTCTGTTTTTAAACTTTGTAAGAATCTTTGACTTTTCTATAATGACTCTTGAATTGCAAACATTTTTTCCTGATCTTTCATTTTCTTAAAATGATTAAAAAATTCAAGTCACCTTGTTTTCCCTAAATATTAAAAGTAATATATGCTCAATGTCAAGAATTTAAACATTAGAGAAGTGTATAATGTGGAAAAGTAAAAGATGCCTATAATAACTCTCCATTTTCCCTCACAATCATAATCTTTATTTTTGATGTGTAATTCTCCTGATGTTTCTCTCTATATATATTGTTACATTTTAATAATAATAACATCACTTTCCAACAATTAAGAAATAATTTTGAGGGTGGTAGTTTAGATTCGTTAATTTTCCTTCTCTAAGACATAGCTGGAGGCTCTTGAGCAAACACCCTAGAGTCCAATTTCAATTGTAGATTTGTAAGTGATTAAAATATTTAAGGACTGCCCTGATGGCTCAGTGGTAAAATCCACCTGCAATGCAGGAGACATGGGTTGGGAAGATCCCCTGGAGGAAGAAATGGCAACCCACTCCAGTATTCTTCCATGGACAATCCCATGGACAGTGGAGCCTGGCGGGCTACAGTCCGTGGGCTCACAAAGAGTCGGATGCATCTGAGCACATGTGCATGAAATATTAAAATCCGGTTGAGTCATAGAGACCTGATTTTCTTAGACCTTCTATCCCCAGTACAGCCCTGAGTTGTTAACGCTGTTCTCTAATGTCACAACCCAATGATGTCAGCCTCTTTGTTCCCTGCTCTTGACTTTGATTCTCTCTGGTGTGTCTCTCCTTGACATGATAGCTCAAGGAGAAGGCCACAGAGATGTGTTGACTTTGGGCTTTGCTATTTAGCACCTGTGTGGTTCTGGGAGCACGTCTTCATCTTCAAAATGGAACGTGTGGCAATTACTGTGGTTGCTAATTCTTGAATTTCTCTTCGTGTCTACATAATTGCAGCTAAGAGATGATGTGAGACCCATCATCTGCACAGCGCTTTTTCTGCTTCTCCTATAGGAAGAAGCAGGACTTTGAGGTGGAAATCAGCTAGGCAGTGACATTCCAACTCCTCACAGACTGTATTTCACTCTGAAGTCAAATTGTTCAAGCCCATGTTGCCCACCCACTTCCTGTCCCCCAACTCCATGCCCAGTTTTATTAGAACTTTCTTGTATCATTTATTTTTTCTCCTGATAGCAGGACACGATAATACTTCAAATCCAGTGCATTTGATGGTGACTTTGCACATAGGCAATGAATTGAAAACTAATTGTGTGCCAATCAACAGTATGCTGTCATAAAAATGTTGTCATTTATTAAACTTTTATTTCTTAATCTCTGAATAAGATAAAGTAGTTGACCCAGTTATTCCATCCTCTTGTCTTTTTTCCTGGCTCTTAGGAAGAAATAATTTTGAGGGTGGTAGTTTAGATTCGTTAATTTTCCTTCTCTAAGACATAGCTGGAGGCTCTTGAGCAAACACCCTAGAGTCCAATTTCAATTGTAGATTTGTAAGTGATTAAAATATTTAAGGACTGCCCTGATGGCTCAGTGGTAAAATCCACCTGCAATGCAGGAGACATGGGTTGGGAAGATCCCCTGGAGGAAGAAATGGCAACCCACTCCAGTATTCTTCCATGGACAATCCCATGGACAGTGGAGCCTGGCGGGCTACAGTCCGTGGGCTCACAAAGAGTCGGATGCATCTGAGCACATGTGCATGAAATATTAAAATCCGGTTGAGTCATAGAGACCTGATTTTCTTAGACCTTCTATCCCCAGTACAGCCCTGAGTTGTTAACGCTGTTCTCTAATGTCACAACCCAATGATGTCAGCCTCTTTGTTCCCTGCTCTTGACTTTGATTCTCTCTGGTGTGTCTCTCCTTGACATGATAGCTCAAGGAGAAGGCCACAGAGATGTGTTGACTTTGGGCTTTGCTATTTAGCACCTGTGTGGTTCTGGGAGCACGTCTTCATCTTCAAAATGGAACGTGTGGCAATTACTGTGGTTGCTAATTCTTGAATTTCTCTTCGTGTCTACATAATTGCAGCTAAGAGATGATGTGAGACCCATCATCTGCACAGCGCTTTTTCTGCTTCTCCTATAGGAAGAAGCAGGACTTTGAGGTGGAAATCAGCTAGGCAGTGACATTCCAACTCCTCACAGACTGTATTTCACTCTGAAGTCAAATTGTTCAAGCCCATGTTGCCCACCCACTTCCTGTCCCCCAACTCCATGCCCAGTTTTATTAGAACTTTCTTGTATCATTTATTTTTTCTCCTGATAGCAGGACACGATAATACTTCAAATCCAGTGCATTTGATGGTGACTTTGCACATAGGCAATGAATTGAAAACTAATTGTGTGCCAATCAACAGTATGCTGTCATAAAAATGTTGTCATTTATTAAACTTTTATTTCTTAATCTCTGAATAAGATAAAGTAGTTGACCCAGTTATTCCATCCTCTTGTCTTTTTTCCTGGCTCTTAGGAAGAAATAATTTCATGTGGAAGTTTTCCTGCTCTTCTGGTGTGTTCTCTTTGGAGAAAAGGCACCAGAAAGAAACTGGTTCTGCTCTGGTGGAAAAGAATTATGAGAGATCCTTTGAACTCTCTGAATTCTAGAGTCAGACAGAGATTTGAAATTGTTACTACATCAAATACATAGAAAAAGCCATAGGACCCTACTCAAGTCCTTCAGCTCCTCCTCCAATGGATGGGAAAGATGTTTCTAGACGAAGCATAACATGAGACTTAGAGTAGCTGCATTCATCCCCAAACTTGATGTGCCTGATTCTTGAAACTCAGGATGGAAGAACTGGTGAAGGGGGCTCGGATTTTAGTGATATTACTATCTTGTTGTTCTTCTTTGTTCTAACATGATGAATTAATTAACTTTTTTTTTTTTTTTTCTGTTGTGTTCTGTTTGAACATTGCCTAATATCTAAAACCATGAGGGTGACCTAGGGAGAGTTAGGAAACAGTGGAAAGTGAATGGAGTTAGCCCACTCAAGTCATCCTATGATGCCTGCAGTACCTAGTACCTGTAAGCACTTAGGAAATGATCGCTCTCATGGTGGTGGAGGGTTGTGGCACCTTTTAGGGGCATCCTATTGCCTTCTTGGCATTCTTCCCACTGATCCTCAGATGATCTTTCTTCCAGGGCATTGTTCCTGGCTACACCTTTGTTGTCATCTGCCTTGTCTTTATCTGTGGTGACTTAGTTATTCCCAAAGCCAATGGTATTGAGTCCCTTGCTGGGGATGAGAAGAAAACTCTGTTCACAAGTACTAATACTTGTTAACTTGGTTCTTCAGTAGGTATTCCTTACATTGCAACTCTAGATTTGCCTTTTTAGCTTCTCATTGTCCCTAATCTTGGAAAAAAAACCTGAGAGTAAACCTTCTAGAGGCTTTGCTGGATGATAACTCAATAGCATCACCCAAATGAAAATCTTTAAAATTCAATCTCCATTTATGCTAATCTGAGAATCAGGATTGGGTTTATAACACCTTAGCACTTTTGTCTACTTAAAGTAGTTGACCAGTTAATTTCCATCCTCTTTTTCTTTTTCCTGGGCCTTTCTTTTTTTTTAGGAAGAAATAATTTCATGTGGAAGTTTTCCTGCTCTTCTGGTGTGTTCTCTTTGGAGAAAAGGCACCAGAAAGAAACTGGTTCTGCTCTGGTGGAAAAGAATTATGAGAGATCCTTTGAACTCTCTGAATTCTAGAGTCAGACAGAGATTTGAAATTGTTACTACATCAAATACATAGAAAAAGCCATAGGACCCTACTCAAGTCCTTCAGCTCCTCCTCCAATGGATGGGAAAGATGTTTCTAGACGAAGCATAACATGAGACTTAGAGTAGCTGCATTCATCCCCAAACTTGATGTGCCTGATTCTTGAAACTCAGGATGGAAGAACTGGTGAAGGGGGCTCGGATTTTAGTGATATTACTATCTTGTTGTTCTTCTTTGTTCTAACATGATGAATTAATTAACTTTTTTTTTTTTTTTTTTCTGTTGTGTTCTGTTTGAACATTGCCTAATATCTAAAACCATGAGGGTGACCTAGGGAGAGTTAGGAAACAGTGGAAAGTGAATGGAGTTAGCCCACTCAAGTCATCCTATGATGCCTGCAGTACCTAGTACCTGTAAGCACTTAGGAAATGATCGCTCTCATGGTGGTGGAGGGTTGTGGCACCTTTTAGGGGCATCCTATTGCCTTCTTGGCATTCTTCCCACTGATCCTCAGATGATCTTTCTTCCAGGGCATTGTTCCTGGCTACACCTTTGTTGTCATCTGCCTTGTCTTTATCTGTGGTGACTTAGTTATTCCCAAAGCCAATGGTATTGAGTCCCTTGCTGGGGATGAGAAGAAAACTCTGTTCACAAGTACTAATACTTGTTAACTTGGTTCTTCAGTAGGTATTCCTTACATTGCAACTCTAGATTTGCCTTTTTAGCTTCTCATTGTCCCTAATCTTGGAAAAAAAAAAAACCTGAGAGTAAACCTTCTAGAGGCTTTGCTGGATGATAACTCAATAGCATCACCCAAATGAAAATCTTTAAAATTCAATCTCCATTTATGCTAATCTGAGAATCAGGATTGGGTTTATAACACCTTAGCACTTTTGTCTACTTTTAGGTGACTGTGTCATTTATTCAAATACATCCATGTTATCTCTGTTATACACCAGGCATTCTTTTACCATTGAGAGAGGCATTTTCCCTGTGCTAATGAAGTTCAGTGGGGGAAATGGAAAATAAACAAGAAAACAGTTAAATGTGTAATTACTTTAGGAAGGATCAAGTGGCAGATGGAGGGTGTTATGTAGAAAGGTAAAATTGACTATCAAGCAAGAACTGTTAAACGGGAGTGTGTGCTAAGCTGCTTCAGTTGTGTCCGACTTTTTGTGACCCCATGGACTGTAGCTTGCCAGGTTCCTTTGTCCATGGTATTCTCCAGACAGGAATACTGGAATAGGTTGCCATTCCCTTCTCCAGTAGATCTTTGCAACCCAGGGTTTGAACCCGCATCCTTTATGCTTCCTGCACTGCAGGCCAGTTCTTTACCACTAGCGCCATCTAGGATGATCAAAGGATGTGATGACTGATTGGAAGCCTGAGTGAATGAAGCAGCCCTCTTGGTGAAGTTCCAGGTAAAGAGTTTTAGGTGGAGGCAACAATTACAACAAAAGCCCAGAATGAGCCTGGAAGACCAGGGAGGCCAGAGCAGAATAGGTGGAGGGTAAGGTGACCCACAGGAGCCAGAGTGGAAGCTATTAACCAGACTGTATGGTGTGATAAGGACTGTGGATCCTAAAACTACTGAAGATCTTTTGTACTTCCTGCTGTGAACTTGTCTGAAGAACTTGCCTTATCAGTGCTCCCTGGCAATCTGTCAGGACTTCTCATATGATACTGAATTTTATTGATTATAAACTTTTTTTTAAAGTTTTTTATACAAAAATAATCTTGGCATTGTGTCAGTTTATCTGATGCCCTTTGTATTTCCTTGTGGTAAATAAAATAGTGGCGTGCCATATAGTTGATATCTTAGGTGTGGTGAAATATGGCACGTCCAGGTTTTCAAAATGGTTCATAATTGACATCTCTCTCATCTCCCTAGCTTCATGGGGATCCGCTGAACCACAGCAGCAGTCAGAAGCTCTTAAGTATCTAGATATTTTATTACAGAGAGAATGAATGCCTTTCAACCATATACTGTGGGTCCTCAATCCTCCTAATCAAGCATTTTCAAGGTAATGATTGACTGGAAACAGAAGTGTACAGCTTTGGGACAGAGTTTGTTATGTGCCGAGCTAAGTGGATTCATTTTTACACAGTAGATGAATCCACTGTTCTGACTTTATTGCTACTTTTCACCGACTAACGGAGCTAAGCAGATAATAATAAACCATTTATGGATTTAGCATGTTTCCCTAATTTGTGTACGACTTAGATTCTGTTACTCTCTCCTGATGTTGTAAAATTCTCTAAGGTATCTTTTTTTTTTTTTTTTAAGATTTATTTATTTATTTTGGGCGGGGGTCAGGTTGGGGAAGGGAGTGGGGTGGGAGGGCCACTTCTATTGGTCTTTCATTTCTTTATTTTCATCCATCTTTGTTCTTTGGCCCGTGTGGGCCTCCCATCGTGGTGGCGTCTGTCGTTGCAGAGCACAGGCTCTGCGCGCATGCGCTCCAGAGCTCCAGCGCGGTAATTGGACACATGGGTCCAGCCGCTCCGCGGCACGTGGGATCTTCCCAGGCCAGGGATCGAACCGGCGCCCCTTGCACTGCAAGGCGGTGTCCTTACCCACTGGACCACCAGGGGAAGGCTCTAAGGTATCTTTTTTGATGTGACTAGACCACTGGGTATGGGTACATACCCAGTGAGTTGTGTCTGACTCTTTCGTGACTCCAGTGGACTGTAGCCTGCCAGGCTCCTCTGTCCCTGGGCTTCTCCAGGCAAGAATACCGGAGTGGGTTGCCATTTCCTATTCTAAGGAGTATTCCTGACCCAGGGATCAAACTCGTATCTTTTTTGCCTTTTCCATTAATGTGTGGATTCTTCACCACTGCACCAACTGGGAAGCCCTGAATGGACCAGTGGAACTCTGCTATTAAAATAATTGTTTGCTTCTTTCTGTACTGTGGACTCTGAGTTTCTAGAGGGAAGGGATTGGGCCCTTCATTTATGTATTTTGAATGCCTACTAGAATGCCTCACTCAAAGTAGATATTCAATGGAAAATGATTAAATAATAGGAATTACATTTCATTATCCTAAGTAGCTTATGATCTAAGGAAGAGATAGCTTCTTAATGTATCGAAAGCTTAAACAGATTCCTAGTTGGTAGGGTCAACCATTTATATTTCAATTCAGACATCAAAATAAAGTGTCTGTCATGATTTTTTTATTGATTTGTTTTCATCCATCTTTATTCTTTGACCTATGTGGGCCTCCCTTTGCAGTGGCCTCTTTCATTTCAGAGCACTGGCCTGGGGCACATGCACTCCAGAGCACTGGCTTGTAACTGGACACGCTGGTCCAGCCATTGTGCGGCACATGGGATACTCCCTGGCCAGGAATCGAACTGATGCCCCTTGCACTGCAAGGCAGACTGTTTACCCACTCAACCACCAGGGAAACCCCTGTCTTTATGATTTTTATAATTTACCTCACCTTGTTGTTGAACTCCCATTTCTGCTGACAACAGAAAATATCTAAACTTCATGTGTAAAGTGAACTCAAGCTATTCGGGTATAAGACTATCTTGTTTGGGTAAATATTCAATCAGTTCAAAGAGTAGGAACTTATCAAGTGTACTTTTTCTTCTTAAGGGGCCTTTTTTTTTTTTTCCTTCCCAAGATGACATCATGAGAGGAGTGACCTTGGTTCAAGTGATACACTCTGTTTCTTGGCTGGCCTCCAAGGAGATGTTAGCCCATCAATTCACTGGATGTTTGGACAAGTGATATATAGGCATGTTTTGGTCTTTTGGAGACCTCATATTGGTTTCAGACTGCTGCTGTGTAGGGAAGCGCAGGCCAAGCAGAAAGGCCAGAGGTATGTATTGCAGCTGACAATAACTGCAGTGAGGTTGTCCAATTGTAGCCACCACTGACTGCTAGACAGCTGAGTCAGTGAGCCTTCAGATACTTCCAGACTCTGCTTTCCTGTCTTTCGGAAGTGACTTCAGCCAGCAAGGAACACAGACAAGCTGTCCTTGCTGTGTCCTGGCTTCTTTGAAAAACTTACTTTATTGAAGTATAGTTGACTTACAGGGTTGGGTTAATTTCTCGCGGACAGCAAAGTGACTCAGTTATGTACACATACATTCTTTGTCATATTTGTCCATTACACTAAGTAGCTGAATATAAATAATAGAAAGGAATTACATTTCATTATCCTAAGTAGCTTATGATCTAAGGAAGAGATAGCTTCTTAATGTATCGAAAGCTTAAACAGATTCCTAGTTGGTAGGGTCAACCATTTATATTTCAATTCAGACATCAAAATAAAGTGTCTGTCATGATTTTTTTATTGATTTGTTTTCATCCATCTTTATTCTTTGACCTATGTGGGCCTCCCTTTGCAGTGGCCTCTTTCATTTCAGAGCACTGGCCTGGGGCACATGCACTCCAGAGCACTGGCTTGTAACTGGACACGCTGGTCCAGCCATTGTGCGGCACATGGGATACTCCCTGGCCAGGAATCGAACTGATGCCTTGCACTGCAAGGCAGACTGTTTACCCACTCAACCACCAGGGAAACCCCTGTCTTTATGATTTTTATAATTTACCTCACCTTGTTGTTGAACTCCCATTTCTGCTGACAACAGAAAATATCTAAACTTCATGTGTAAAGTGAACTCAAGCTATTCGGGTATAAGACTATCTTGTTTGGGTAAATATTCAATCAGTTCAAAGAGTAGGAACTTATCAAGTGTACTTTTTCTTCTTAAGGGGCCTTTTTTTTTTTTTCCTTCCCAAGATGACATCATGAGAGGAGTGACCTTGGTTCAAGTGATACACTCTGTTTCTTGGCTGGCCTCCAAGGAGATGTTAGCCCATCAATTCACTGGATGTTTGGACAAGTGATATATAGGCATGTTTTGGTCTTTTGGAGACCTCATATTGGTTTCAGACTGCTGCTGTGTAGGGAAGCGCAGGCCAAGCAGAAAGGCCAGAGGTATGTATTGCAGCTGACAATAACTGCAGTGAGGTTGTCCAATTGTAGCCACCACTGACTGCTAGACAGCTGAGTCAGTGAGCCTTCAGATACTTCCAGACTCTGCTTTCCTGTCTTTCGGAAGTGACTTCAGCCAGCAAGGAACACAGACAAGCTGTCCTTGCTGTGTCCTGGCTTCTTTGAAAAACTTACTTTATTGAAGTATAGTTGACTTACAGGGTTGGGTTAATTTCTGGTGTACAGCAAAGTGATTCAGTTATGTACACATACATTCTTTTTCATATTTTTCCATTATGGTTTATCACAGGATATTGAATATCATTCCTTGTGCTGTACAGTAGGACCTTATTGTTTATTCGTTCTGTACGTAATAGTTTGGATCTGTTAATCCCAAACTCTGTCTGAATTTTTGACCCACAGAATCTGTGAGCATAACAGATGGTTCTATGTCTAAGTTTTGGAGTAATTTGTTACATATTCTTTGATATGCAACCCTTTCTCCCTCCCTCTTTCTTCTGTCTGCTTTCCTTCTTTCAAACAAAAATTAAAATCCACAATATTTGGAAGACAGTCGGTAAATCTAAGGACTATTTCTTCAAGTCTGTAATTAATGAGTATCTTAATTGTGAGGTGCTTTGAAAGCGTGTGTTACAGAAAAGGATTCTCTATATTTTTTAAAGAACTTTTGTTAGAGCCAAATTATATGAAGGGAAAAAAAATTTCTTTCTGTTTTTTTAAACTCAGGACAATTCCACCAGCCTCACCCCAGGCCACAAGCTATTTTCATTAGAGAAAAAAATGTTTTTCATTTCCTCAAATGTGGTAATATGTGCACCCAAGTAAGTACAGAGTTGAAAGTCAAAAGTTGTGATACAGCTGGCTGCATAAGTTGATCTCTATCTGAATGCCACTGGCTTGATTATTGGAGTTCGTTGTCACAGCAGGGTGGGAGAGGATGTGGCTGCATCAAAAGGAAATTACATTTGCTAAAAAATATGGGTGAAAATGTCTTCAGCAATTACCACAGGTCATCTCAGCTGCACACAGCAAATGGCAGAGAAAATTGGGGAAAAAAGCGCAGGCCAAGCAGAAAGGCCAGAGGTATGTATTGCAGCTGACAATAACTGCAGTGAGGTTGTCCAATTGTAGCCACCACTGACTGCTAGACAGCTGAGTCAGTGAGCCTTCAGATACTTCCAGACTCTGCTTTCCTGTCTTTCGGAAGTGACTTCAGCCAGCAAGGAACACAGACAAGCTGTCCTTGCTGTGTCCTGGCTTCTTTGAAAAACTTACTTTATTGAAGTATAGTTGACTTACAGGGTTGGGTTAATTTCTGGTGTACAGCAAAGTGATTCAGTTATGTACACATACATTCTTTTTCATATTTTTCCATTATGGTTTATCACAGGATATTGAATATCATTCCTTGTGCTGTACAGTAGGACCTTATTGTTTATTCGTTCTGTACGTAATAGTTTGGATCTGTTAATCCCAAACTCTGTCTGAATTTTTGACCCACAGAATCTGTGAGCATAACAGATGGTTCTATGTCTAAGTTTTGGAGTAATTTGTTACATATTCTTTGATATGCAACCCTTTCTCCCTCCCTCTTTCTTCTGTCTGCTTTCCTTCTTTCAAACAAAAATTAAAATCCACAATATTTGGAAGACAGTCGGTAAATCTAAGGACTATTTCTTCAAGTCTGTAATTAATGAGTATCTTAATTGTGAGGTGCTTTGAAAGCGTGTGTTACAGAAAAGGATTCTCTATATTTTTTAAAGAACTTTTGTTAGAGCCAAATTATATGAAGGGAAAAAAAATTTCTTTCTGTTTTTTTAAACTCAGGACAATTCCACCAGCCTCACCCCAGGCCACAAGCTATTTTCATTAGAGAAAAAAATGTTTTTCATTTCCTCAAATGTGGTAATATGTGCACCCAAGTAAGTACAGAGTTGAAAGTCAAAAGTTGTGATACAGCTGGCTGCATAAGTTGATCTCTATCTGAATGCCACTGGCTTGATTATTGGAGTTCGTTGTCACAGCAGGGTGGGGAGAGGATGTGGCTGCATCAAAAGGAAATTACATTTGCTAAAAAATATGGGTGAAAATGTCTTCAGCAATTACCACAGGTCATCTCAGCTGCACACAGCAAATGGCAGAGAAAAAGGGCTTCCTGGGAGAAGGAGCAGAAAAGAGTGTTAGAACTGGGCTCGTGGCTGTGCAGAATCAAAAGGAGCCCCCCATTATGTAGACTGGGAGTAAACAGCAATATCAGTATAATGGACTGTAATAAATTCCTAGCAGTTTTTAAGATCTCTCTTTTGTTCTTTCAGGTCAGCAAAAATGCCATCATCTCTCCTTGCTTTGTGTCGTCTGCACTACCCTTTTAGACCCAGATGATTCCCATTCTATTCCAGCTGGCTGCCTTTAGATTTTTGAATTAGCACTCAATATATTTTAATTCAGTTTGGATACTAATGGATGCCTGAACTTATTTAGCCCATCCATTCAAGCATCTTGAAGTGCAATTCTAATTGAAGCAATTTTTCTAATTACAATTTTAATTCTTTATTTTTCTCTGTCTCTCAAAAAAAATATATAAAATGCTGAAGCATTGATGGCTGGAAAAATCTGGGTAAGCAGTATAGGAAAGTAAAATTGGAGTGCCTCTTCTAATTTTTTAGAAGTAGAAAAGATAAGTGTTAAGTAAAGTTAGATTTATGTCGATTGTAACAGTCTTGTGTATAACTCAGCCTATTTTTGTACAGTACTTTTGTATAGATTTTATGAGAAGTCTGGAGGTCAAATTGTGTTTTTACCAAAATAAAGACACATAGAATAAAGATATAACTTGACATGGTTAAGGTATCAGACAGGTGTTTCTCTTGTTCCCTAGTTTCCAGGGATTTTCAAAGGGTTCAAATATTTGCATTTTAAGGACAAGCTCAGCATCTTTCTGCTTCAGTACTCTAGGTATATATTCTCTGTGTCCCTTTGTTTTGCTTTTGGAATCTTTCTTCCATCACAGTAGGAGAGGAATGCTTGTAGCCAAAGCAGAAAGTGAGATACTCCTCTCCCTACAACAACAATAAATTGTTTTTTTTTTTTTTCTGTGTTACTAAGAGTGAGCTGTCTGGATAGTCTTTTAGTTGGGCCATGTTTAATCAACTAGAGTGAGTGGTAGTAGCTTTTTGCTGGTCTGCTCATAAGCCTTCCTATCTCCCTTTTTGGGTAATATGCCTAGGCTCCTGAACACTGGAACTGTCAGGGTTGGTTCTATTAACTATTTCTCTGGCAACAGAAATTGATTCTAACCATTTTGGGGGCTAAAAGGAGCCCCCATTATGTAGACTGGGAGTAAACAGCAATATCAGTATAATGGACTGTAATAAATTCCTAGCAGTTTTTAAGATCTCTCTTTTGTTCTTTCAGGTCAGCAAAAATGCCATCATCTCTCCTTGCTTTGTGTCGTCTGCACTACCCTTTTAGACCCAGATGATTCCCATTCTATTCCAGCTGGCTGCCTTTAGATTTTTGAATTAGCACTCAATATATTTTAATTCAGTTTGGATACTAATGGATGCCTGAACTTATTTAGCCCATCCATTCAAGCATCTTGAAGTGCAATTCTAATTGAAGCAATTTTTCTAATTACAATTTTAATTCTTTATTTTTCTCTGTCTCTCAAAAAAAATATATAAAATGCTGAAGCATTGATGGCTGGAAAATCTGGGTAAGCAGTATAGGAAAGTAAAATTGGAGTGCCTCTTCTAATTTTTTAGAAGTAGAAAAGATAAGTGTTAAGTAAAGTTAGATTTATGTCGATTGTAACAGTCTTGTGTATAACTCAGCCTATTTTTGTACAGTACTTTTGTATAGATTTTATGAGAAGTCTGGAGGTCAAATTGTGTTTTTACCAAAATAAAGACACATAGAATAAAGATATAACTTGACATGGTTAAGGTATCAGACAGGTGTTTCTCTTGTTCCCTAGTTTCCAGGGATTTTCAAAGGGTTCAAATATTTGCATTTTAAGGACAAGCTCAGCATCTTTCTGCTTCAGTACTCTAGGTATATATTCTCTGTGTCCCTTTGTTTTGCTTTTGGAATCTTTCTTCCATCACAGTAGGAGAGGAATGCTTGTAGCCAAAGCAGAAAGTGAGATACTCCTCTCCCTACAACAACAATAAATTGTTTTTTTTTTTTTTCTGTGTTACTAAGAGTGAGCTGTCTGGATAGTCTTTTAGTTGGGCCATGTTTAATCAACTAGAGTGAGTGGTAGTAGCTTTTTGCTGGTCTGCTCATAAGCCTTCCTATCTCCCTTTTTGGGTAATATGCCTAGGCTCCTGAACACTGGAACTGTGGTCAGGGCTTGGTTCTATTAACTATTTCTCTGGCAACAGAAATTGATTCTAACCATGGCTTCTCTGGTGGATCAGTGATAGAGAATCTGCCTGCAATGTGGGAGACCCAGGTTTGATCCCTGGGTTGGGAAGGTCTCCTGGAGAAGGGAATGGCTATCCACTCCAGTATACCTGCCTCGAGAATTCCATGGCTGGAGGAGCCTGGCAGACTACAGTCCATGGGGTTGCAAAAAGTTGGACATGACTGAGAGACCATCACTTTGACATCTTTCATGAGCTCATGGCCATGCAAAGACCACGAGTCCTTATGTGATGTTGGTAGTTAGACACTGGGAGAAGGAGGTTCACATTTTCTGATAAGGGTACTTCATTTGGCTGTTATTCCCATGGTTCCTGCCATCTGACTCACCTGTTTTAGTTGGAGGATTCTAAATACAAGGAGAAACAGTGCAGCAATGAGTGAAGGATGGACACAGAAAGAATGTGTGTCACAACATCTAGGAGCTGTTCTATTCCTCAGGCCCTAGAGTTTTGTGGTCTTTCCATCAGTTCTGTAATCTACTGTAGTATTCAGGTGCATGGCCATCACATTTCTCTTTAGTAAAGGTTGGTTTGAGTTGAATGTAGCTTGCAACTAAGTCATATTAGTTGCATGGATTTCTGAGTATACCTGTTTATTTCCTTCTCTCATGAGTCAGCCCTGGGACTGGTCATTCCTATTACCTTTTTTTTTTTTTTTCTTATCTTCTTGCTATAAATTAATTCAAGAGATAGTCATTAACTACTGCGTCCAGGTTATTGAAATTGCAAAGACCAGTAAGAAATGGGTCTTAGTCATAATGATGTCAACCAAAAAGTGCTAACAGGCAATAATCAAGGAGAACCATTTATTTGGGATTACATAATTGCAATTCAGAGTACACAGATTTGGAAACAAACGTCAAGAGTTTTCAAAGACAAAAAGGCCCAAAAATTTTTTTTTGCATACCTGCACTTATAAAGAATTTCGATTGGTGCTCATAAGCCTTCCTATCTCCCTTTTTGGGTAATATGCCTAGGCTCCTGAACACTGGAACTGTGGTCAGGGCTTGGTTCTATTAACTATTTCTCTGGCAACAGAAATTGATTCTAACCATGGCTTCTCTGGTGGATCAGTGATAGAGAATCTGCCTGCAATGTGGGAGACCCAGGTTTGATCCCTGGGTTGGGAAGGTCTCCTGGAGAAGGGAATGGCTATCCACTCCAGTATACCTGCCTCGAGAATTCCATGGCTGGAGGAGCCTGGCAGACTACAGTCCATGGGGTTGCAAAAAGTTGGACATGACTGAGAGACCATCACTTTGACATCTTTCATGAGCTCATGGCCATGCAAAGACCACGAGTCCTTATGTGATGTTGGTAGTTAGACACTGGGAGAAGGAGGTTCACATTTTCTGATAAGGGTACTTCATTTGGCTGTTATTCCCATGGTTCCTGCCATCTGACTCACCTGTTTTAGTTGGAGGATTCTAAATACAAGGAGAAACAGTGCAGCAATGAGTGAAGGATGGACACAGAAAGAATGTGTGTCACAACATCTAGGAGCTGTTCTATTCCTCAGGCCCTAGAGTTTTGTGGTCTTTCCATCAGTTCTGTAATCTACTGTAGTATTCAGGTGCATGGCCATCACATTTCTCTTTAGTAAAGGTTGGTTTGAGTTGAATGTAGCTTGCAACTAAGTCATATTAGTTGCATGGATTTCTGAGTATACCTGTTTATTTCCTTCTCTCATGAGTCAGCCCTGGGACTGGTCATTCCTATTACCTTTTTTTTTTTTTTCTTATCTTCTTGCTATAAATTAATTCAAGAGATAGTCATTAACTACTGCGTCCAGGTTATTGAAATTGCAAAGACCAGTAAGAAATGGGTCTTAGTCATAATGATGTCAACCAAAAAGTGCTAACAGGCAATAATCAAGGAGAACCATTTATTTGGGATTACATAATTGCAATTCAGAGTACACAGATTTGGAAACAAACGTCAAGAGTTTTCAAAGACAAAAAGGCAGTCTTTGCATACCTCACTTATAAAGAATTTCGATTGGTGTTGGGGGTAGAAAGTCTTGGCTTAAACATGATTGATTGCTAAGGCTATCATTAAGCAAAAGTCTCTACCTGGAGTAAGTTGCAGGTATTCTCTCTGAGTTTCTGGAATGTTTGAAATATTCATGGTTTAGCTTAGTTGAAAAGTTTATGTTTCACTCCATGAGGATGTGAAAGGCCCATTTCCTAAATGACCTCCTTACTCCATTTGAAAACCCTTAGCATAAGGCACTCCATTTTATTTCATCTTTTACATCTTTTTTGATCTGGGCTTCCCTTGTAGGTCAGCTGGTAAAGAATCTGTCTGCAATGCCGGAGAACTGTCCCTGGGTTGGGAAGATCCCCTGGAGAAGGGAAAGGCTACCCACTCCGGTATTGGTATTCTTACCTGGAAAATTCCATGGCTCACCTATGGGTTGCAAAGAGTTGGACATGACTGAGCAACTTCACTTTCACTTATTTGATCAAGATCTTTTTCTGCAGGCTTTGCTGATCAAGTATAGATTTGTATAGTCCCCTATTGCTGAGATGGACCTGTTCCAGAAAGTCACGTCTTGTGTCAAGGGGATTTTTAATCTCTAATGGTTATTTCAAGGAGTCTGTGTCTTAAAGGTTAGGCCACATTTGAGCAACAAGGAAGCAGTTAGGTAATGGCTATTAGGTAGTTTCCATTAAGCCACTTAGACGTTCAGATGAATAAGCCTTACTTATCATTTTATTCTGCTGAGTGACTATAATCTTGGTGGTTGTAGAGGTTCTGGGGCAGATCTGAGTCATTAGCAGAATGTGTGTGCTAAGTCACTTCAGTCATGTCTGACTCTGTGACCCTCTGGACTTGTAGCCTGTCAGGGTCCTCTGTCCATGGGATTCTTCAGGCAAGAATACTGGAGTGGGTTGCTGTGCCCTCCTCCAGGAGAATATTCCTGACCTGAACCTGCATTTCCTGTGACTCCTGCATTGTAGATGAATTCTTTACTGCTGATGTCAACCAAAAGTGCTAACAGGCAATAATCAAGGAGAACCATTTATTTGGGATTACATAATTGCAATTCAGAGTACACAGATTTGGAAACAAACGTCAAGAGTTTTCAAAGACAAAAAGGCAGTCTTTGCATACCTCACTTATAAAGAATTTCGATTGGTGTTGGGGGTAGAAAGTCTTGGCTTAAACATGATTGATTGCTAAGGCTATCATTAAGCAAAAGTCTCTACCTGGAGTAAGTTGCAGGTATTCTCTCTGAGTTTCTGGAATGTTTGAAATATTCATGGTTTAGCTTAGTTGAAAAGTTTATGTTTCACTCCATGAGGATGTGAAAGGCCCATTTCCTAAATGACCTCCTTACTCCATTTGAAAACCCTTAGCATAAGGCACTCCATTTTATTTCATCTTTTACATCTTTTTTGATCTGGGCTTCCCTTGTAGGTCAGCTGGTAAAGAATCTGTCTGCAATGCCGGAGAACTGTCCCTGGGTTGGGAAGATCCCCTGGAGAAGGGAAAGGCTACCCACTCCGGTATTGGTATTCTTACCTGGAAAATTCCATGGCTCACCTATGGGTTGCAAAGAGTTGGACATGACTGAGCAACTTCACTTTCACTTATTTGATCAAGATCTTTTTCTGCAGGCTTTGCTGATCAAGTATAGATTTGTATAGTCCCCTATTGCTGAGATGGACCTGTTCCAGAAAGTCACGTCTTGTGTCAAGGGGATTTTTAATCTCTAATGGTTATTTCAAGGAGTCTGTGTCTTAAAGGTTAGGCCACATTTGAGCAACAAGGAAGCAGTTAGGTAATGGCTATTAGGTAGTTTCCATTAAGCCACTTAGACGTTCAGATGAATAAGCCTTACTTATCATTTTATTCTGCTGAGTGACTATAATCTTGGTGGTTGTAGAGGTTCTGGGGCAGATCTGAGTCATTAGCAGAATGTGTGTGTGCTAAGTCACTTCAGTCATGTCTGACTCTTTGAGACTTTATGGACTGTAGCCTGTCAGGGTCCTCTGTCCATGGGATTCTTCAGGCAAGAATACTGGAGTGGGTTGCTGTGCCCTCCTCCAGGAGAATATTCCTGACCTAGGGACTGAACCTGCATTTCCTGTGACTCCTGCATTGTAGATGAATTCTTTACTGCTGAGCCACCCAGGAAGCCCAAGTAACGGTATAAACACAACTATATTGCAAAATTCATAAAACATTCATTAACATTTGAGGCCCTGATCTTAACCAGTTGCCTGTACCTGAACAAAGCCAGCTAAAAATGTCGATAAAGAACCAGAGGTTGCCATTAAAAGACGCTGGAATGGAGATGTCATATGCTATTTTTCTAACTTGATCAAGTTGTGATTCAACTTCTCCAGAAGTACTGATCCAGGCGTAGCAGTAGGTGTTTATGACTCAGATGCTGCCTTACTCTGCAGGGAGATAACCAAGTGTTTTTTGATGATCTAGTACAACCCTTGCCAGGAAACCCAAGGACTGTTGCAGCTGGCCAGGGCTCCAACAGTGGGGCTTGCCAGTTCAGCTATGGTTAGGGAAACATTCTTTTCCAGTCGGTGATTATGGATCCAAGGAACAAATTCTTTGGCACTGGTAATCAGCAGAGTAGATGGGGTTTAAAAAGAGGGTTGTTAAGTTTTATTTAGTCTCATGAGATTGTATTTTTTTCTTTGACAAACAGTTGGCATGGAATACTATGGTAGCCCCAAAGACATTGTCCTACCTTATGCCAACTATCTAGATATTCATAAGCCCACAACTGTCCTCTGTAATCACACACAAAGGTGTAAACATAAAGGACACATAGTACGTCATCAAGAGTGCAGTTATGTACCATTCTTTCATATGGATTTAGGAAGATGTTCCAGCTGAGAAAGCTGAACAAAATCTGTTTGCCATTCTTTGGAAACTCCTTTAGGTAAGTCAAAATGTCCAGGAACTGTGTGCATAGTCTTTCCTGGTTTGTATCTAAGACATACAGTACAAGCTAATGGTGCTTCTTTGATGGCCCTAAAAATCTATTCCCAGCTGTACTATTTCACGAAAATTACAAGTTTATCAGTTCTCCAGTGGGTCATCTGATGAGCCCTTTCTCTCAGGGTCATTTTATAGACTCTAGTAAGACTAGTTTCTTATTTGGGCCAGATCATAAATTGGTTAATGGACTGGAGTGGGTTGCTGTGCCCTCCTCCAGGAGAATATTCCTGACCTAGGGACTGAACCTGTTTCGACTCCTGCATTGTAGATGAATTCTTTACTGCTGAGCCACCCAGGAAGCCCAAGTAACGGTATAAACACAACTATATTGCAAAATTCATAAAACATTCATTAACATTTGAGGCCCTGATCTTAACCAGTTGCCTGTACCTGAACAAAGCCAGCTAAAAATGTCGATAAAGAACCAGAGGTTGCCATTAAAAGACGCTGGAATGGAGATGTCATATGCTATTTTTCTAACTTGATCAAGTTGTGATTCAACTTCTCCAGAAGTACTGATCCAGGCGTAGCAGTAGGTGTTTATGACTCAGATGCTGCCTTACTCTGCAGGGAGATAACCAAGTGTTTTTTGATGATCTAGTACAACCCTTGCCAGGAAACCCAAGGACTGTTGCAGCTGGCCAGGGCTCCAACAGTGGGGCTTGCCAGTTCAGCTATGGTTAGGGAAACATTCTTTTCCAGTCGGTGATTATGGATCCAAGGAACAAATTCTTTGGCACTGGTAATCAGCAGAGTAGATGGGGTTTAAAAAGAGGGTTGTTAAGTTTTATTTAGTCTCATGAGATTGTATTTTTTTCTTTGACAAACAGTTGGCATGGAATACTATGGTAGCCCCAAAGACATTGTCCTACCTTATGCCAACTATCTAGATATTCATAAGCCCACAACTGTCCTCTGTAATCACACACAAAGGTGTAAACATAAAGGACACATAGTACGTCATCAAGAGTGCAGTTATGTACCATTCTTTCATATGGATTTAGGAAGATGTTCCAGCTGAGAAAGCTGAACAAAATCTGTTTGCCATTCTTTGGAAACTCCTTTAGGTAAGTCAAAATGTCCAGGAACTGTGTGCATAGTCTTTCCTGGTTTGTATCTAAGACATACAGTACAAGCTAATGGTGCTTCTTTGATGGCCCTAAAAATCTATTCCCAGCTGTACTATTTCACGAAAATTACAAGTTTATCAGTTCTCCAGTGGGTCATCTGATGAGCCCTTTCTCTCAGGGTCATTTTATAGACTCTAGTAAGACTAGTTTCTTATTTGGGCCAGATCATAAATTGGTTAATGGACTGAGACTGTAACCATTGTCAGCCCAATAAAACACCTTGTCAAGTACCCTAGATTGGACATCCTTAAAAATAAGCTTTAGATCTTTCCTTAGGAAGTTATTACTATTAGCTATAAGAGCCTTGGTTTTGATAGATTTTAAGGCAGCCTTCATTCGCTTGATCAACCAAATTTGTTACCATTAGCTTCTTCTGAATAAATTTTTGAATGTCTAGGGACTTTGGTAATGGCAAAAGCAGACTGAAGTTAGACTGAGTCTAGTAATTTGTTAATGAAGGATCCATCCTTAATTTGAGGTCCTTCAGAGGTTAGAAATTCTGTTTCTAGAACATGCTGAAATCATAAATGATCCCAGAGATGTAATGATTATCTATATAAATGTTTGCAGTTTTATCTCTTGCTTAAAGTCCTAATTAAGGCATATAGTTGAACTTGTTGATGTAAAGTGATTGTCATGAGCAGAGATGCTTCAGCCACTTTGAAAGCAGAATAACATACCCAGTGCGTTATTTCCTTCATCATTTCTTTAATAGGAACCATTGATAAACCAGAATTCAACATTCATAATAGGAGTTTTCTGCAAGTCATCCTTGATGTCATTAGTTGGTCCTTGATATCATTAGTTAACAGTCATGAGCTGTTTTGTCAGAAGGCAGAGGAAGGAGCGTTGGAAAGTTAAGATTGCTACAGTGAGAGTATAATTTAGGGAGAAGTTAGCAACAGAGTTTCATAAGAGATAGGTGATGTGGCTGGCAGAATGATGTTGCATTGATGATTTGTCATTGCACAAGGAGCATCTTTTTTTTTTTTGATTTAGGAAGATGTTCCAGCTGAGAAAGCTGAACAAAATCTGTTTGCCATTCTTTGGAAACTCCTTTAGGTAAGTCAAAATGTCCAGGAACTGTGTGCATAGTCTTTCCTGGTTTGTATCTAAGACATACAGTACAAGCTAATGGTGCTTCTTTGATGGCCCTAAAAATCTATTCCCAGCTGTACTATTTCACGAAAATTACAAGTTTATCAGTTCTCCAGTGGGTCATCTGATGAGCCCTTTCTCTCAGGGTCATTTTATAGACTCTAGTAAGACTAGTTTCTTATTTGGGCCAGATCATAAATTGGTTAATGGACTGAGACTGTAACCATTGTCAGCCCAATAAAACACCTTGTCAAGTACCCTAGATTGGACATCCTTAAAAATAAGCTTTAGATCTTTCCTTAGGAAGTTATTACTATTAGCTATAAGAGCCTTGGTTTTGATAGATTTTAAGGCAGCCTTCATTCGCTTGATCAACCAAATTTGTTACCATTAGCTTCTTCTGAATAAATTTTTGAATGTCTAGGGACTTTGGTAATGGCAAAAGCAGACTGAAGTTAGACTGAGTCTAGTAATTTGTTAATGAAGGATCCATCCTTAATTTGAGGTCCTTCAGAGGTTAGAAATTCTGTTTCTAGAACATGCTGAAATCATAAATGATCCCAGAGATGTAATGATTATCTATATAAATGTTTGCAGTTTTATCTCTTGCTTAAAGTCCTAATTAAGGCATATAGTTGAACTTGTTGATGTAAAGTGATTGTCATGAGCAGAGATGCTTCAGCCACTTTGAAAGCAGAATAACATACCCAGTGCGTTATTTCCCTTCATCATTTCTTTAATAGGAACCATTGATAAACCAGGGAATTCAACATTCATAATAGGAGTTTTCTGCAAGTCATCCTTGATGTCATTAGTTGGTCCTTGATATCATTAGTTAACAGTCATGAGCTGTTTTGTCAGAAGGCAGAGGAAGGAGCGTTGGAAAGTTAAGATTGCTACAGTGAGAGTATAATTTAGGGAGAAGTTAGCAACAGAGTTTCATAAGAGATAGGTGATGTGGCTGGCAGAATGATGTTGCATTGATGAGAATTTAGTCTATTGCACAAGGAGCTTAAGGGTGAGAGAAGAACCACGGCTGTCTCTTCTGTAGATCTCTCAAGGACTGCTGTGGCTATAGTAGCTCTCATGCAGACAGGAAGTCCTTTGACAGTTGGGCCTAATCATTGTCTCTAACAGACAAGGAGCCAGCACTGGTCTCCATATTTCGGGATAAGGATCCTGAGGCATTTCCTTCTCTTTTTACACATGAAATGGAAGTTGATTACTAGGGTGTCCTAATGTAGATGGGCTGAGAACTTTTATTTTAATTGGCAGAAGGTGCATGAGCATTCTTTCCCCATTCTATGTGGTCCACTTTATCAGATTTTAGCATGGTATAGAGGGCTTGAGCTATTAAGGAAAAATTTAGGTATCCCAACTTCTATAATATCTTGCCATCCATAAGATTCCTAAAAGTCATCATTTAGTTTGAGGTTGTGGGGAGTTTAAAATGCTTTGGAACCTGTCAGGGTCCAGAAAAGAGTTGCTGATCTGAAATTGTATCCCAGATACTTAAATTGAGTTTGGACAAATTGAAGTTTTTCCTTGGAAACCTTACGGTTTTTGGTTGCTAGTAGCTTGAGGAGGTGAATACTGTCCCATTCACATGCTTCTTTAGCAGGAGAGCGGAGGAGGTGTCATCAACATACTGCAAAAGTGTTGACTCATGTGGGAAAGTAACATATGTCAAGCTTGCCTTTTAAAATCTGTGAAAAGGAGGATAGATTGGGTATAGCTTTGTGGTGGACAAATTGACAGCTCTAGTCCACTTTGAAAGCAGAATCATCCAGTGCGTTATTTCCTTCATCATTTCTTTAATAGGAACCATTGATAAACCGGGAATTCAACATTCATAATAGGAGTTTTCTGCAAGTCATCCTTGATGTCATTAGTTGGTCCTTGATATCATTAGTTAACAGTCATGAGCTGTTTTGTCAGAAGGCAGAGGAAGGAGCGTTGGAAAGTTAAGATTGCTACAGTGAGAGTATAATTTAGGGAGAAGTTAGCAACAGAGTTTCATAAGAGATAGGTGATGTGGCTGGCAGAATGATGTTGCATTGATGAGAATTTAGTCTATTGCACAAGGAGCTTAAGGGTGAGAGAAGAACCACGGCTGTCTCTTCTGTAGATCTCTCAAGGACTGCTGTGGCTATAGTAGCTCTCATGCAGACAGGAAGTCCTTTGACAGTTGGGCCTAATCATTGTCTCTAACAGACAAGGAGCCAGCACTGGTCTCCATATTTCGGGATAAGGATCCTGAGGCATTTCCTTCTCTTTTTACACATGAAATGGAAGTTGATTACTAGGGTGTCCTAATGTAGATGGGCTGAGAACTTTTATTTTAATTGGCAGAAGGTGCATGAGCATTCTTTCCCCATTCTATGTGGTCCACTTTATCAGATTTTAGCATGGTATAGAGGGCTTGAGCTATTAAGGAAAAATTTAGGTATCCCAACTTCTATAATATCTTGCCATCCATAAGATTCCTAAAAGTCATCATTTAGTTTGAGGTTGTGGGGAGTTTAAAATGCTTTGGAACCTGTCAGGGTCCAGAAAAGAGTTGCTGATCTGAAATTGTATCCCAGATACTTAAATTGAGTTTGGACAAATTGAAGTTTTTCCTTGGAAACCTTACGGTTTTTGGTTGCTAGTAGCTTGAGGAGGTGAATACTGTCCCATTCACATGCTTCTTTAGCAGGAGAGCGGAGGAGGGTGTCATCAACATACTGCAAAAGTGTTGACTCATGTGGGAAAGTAACATATGTCAAGCTTGCCTTTTAAAATCTGTGAAAAGGAGGATAGATTGGGTATAGCTTTGTGGTGTGACAGTCTAAGTAAATTATTGTGCTTCCCAAATAAAAGCAAACAAACATGACTTTCACAGTCTACAGGGAGACTGAAAAAGGTGCTGCAAAGATCAAGTACAGTAAATAATTTTCTTTCCATAGGAATGGAAATTATGAAAATGTGGCGGTTGGATACAACTGGATATTGAAGGATGACATTGTTATTAATGGCTGTGAGATCCTGAACAAATGCCCGTCCTCATTTATGTTTTTTTGTATGTTTAGTTTTTTGCAGGGCAGGTGGGTTGTGTTGCAGGAGCTAGTCAAAGGATTAAAAAACCTTGGACTTTGTATTCCTTAATAATTAGCTTAATTTCTGCAAGGACAACATGGTTACAAATGTTGGGGAGAGGCTTACTTGGATTTACTTGAATTTTTATCAGGAGTGCAGAGTGAAATCACAGGGTATCTGTGGTGGATTGTGCCTACAGCTTTTTAGGAGCTTGCTCTAAGAGGGTTAAGCTTTCTTTATTTTCCTTAGTTGGTTTCCAAGTTCAAAACTGTTAAGGACATTGAAGGGTTTTCAGTACTGTCAGGTGAAATGGAGACTGAGTAGAGTTTGAGAGTTATTAATCTATCGCCCTTTTGAGAAAAAAAGATGGCATCATGATGTTTTTCTAAAAAGCCTCATCCTAGTAAGTTGACAGGAATAAAATCGATCAATAGGAAGGAATGGTTGTCCAGGGGTCCATTTGGAAGGGTGAAACAAGGAACTGGTAAAGCTGTAAGGGGTCTATTGGATATTCCCACCATTTGAATGCTTTCACTACTTGGAGGGCCTGTTTGAAGTTTTTTACATGGAGTGTGGAAAGTGTGGCTCTAGTATTAAGATGAGTAATGACCTCGTTTCTGATCATAAAAGAAGTTTCATCCAGGTGAGTAAAGGAGGGGTCAGAAAAACTTGTCTTTGTTGCAGCTTCACTCAGTGAAAGGAGCTAAAGATTTAACACTGGAGGATTGTCTAAAATGTTTTAGCTTAAGACTATCCTTTTTCCAATGATCAGGCTTTTTTCATAAATAATGGAAATGTTTTTAGAGTTTAAAGGCTTTGTTTTAGTTTGCCAAAGACTTTGGAAGGGGACTGATAGCTCTTGAAGCTGGAAATTGATGGGTTTAGTGACCTTTCTTTTGCATTTTGAATGATTTGAGTCGATTGTTTTAACCAAGTCAGGAATTGTCACAGTTTCCCAGCTGAGTTCAGTTTACTGGAAATGTGAGATCTTCCTCTAGGCCATTTTTGACATAGACTTAAAAGCCCTCTAGGAGATTCTGTGTCTAAAAAACATGCAGGGTTTTCCTTAAAAACAATTTTAAGTCTATTACAATAGTCATGCACAACAGGTCATTGGTCCTTTGAGTGCATGCTTGGATTTTATTCGTGTCACCAGGTTTGGGGAGAGCCAGAGGAATAGCTTTGTTGACTGGAAAGGTGCGCAGCCTGAGTTGTGAGTGAAGTTTTATCTGGGGCAAAATGAGGACTGTAGCCTCAGAGATAGCACCTCAGATAGCTCTGAGAGACTGCTCCAAAGAGGCAGTGAGCAAAGATTTCGGTGAAGGGAGAGTTCAATGCAATCAAGCACTTACTTTCCAAAAGGTTTTCTGCTAGTCAAGAGGAACTGGAGTCACCAGGAAGGGATTAAGTGATGATCTAGACATGAAGACATGCAGGGTTTGGGATCATGAAATCATTTCGTGAAAATACCTACCTATCTAAAGACCTGTTCACCAAATTCCCAGGAGCACAGACTACCTCACTCCACTCTGAACTCCCTCAGTGAGTGCTGATGGTCCGGAGTTGCAGGGGCTCAGAATTCAGTCTCTGCAGACGCAGATGGCAGATGCCCTTGTTGTTGTCAATGTTCTTGGCAAGTGTCAGTCTGTAGTTGACAAACAAGAGCCAGTTGGTAGTTGACAGTTTCATATAAGGCGTTTGCTCTTCTTTTGGCTTTGGATTTAGGATTTGATATGGTTTGTTACTGAAGATCTTCTAAAGGATGCTTCCCATCCATTGGTGGCCACACCTTCTCCCATGAGCATGAAAATTGCTTAATAATAATATAGAAAAACCTGGGTTCATAGATTTGAATGAAAATGCTAAATTCCGCTGGTCCAAGTGGGTATTCTTGGGAAATTCCTTGACTGTAACTTGTAGTTCTGCCTTAGTCTAAGGTGTATAAACTATATTTAAAGGGATGTCATTATTATAGGTCTCAAAGAGATGAATTGAAACCACTTAAGTGGAAAAGGTTGCCGCTGGAGGACTGAGGGTGCCCTCAGGGTCTTGAGCATAAGAAGGAAATCCAGCAAAAGAAGGAAAAGAGAAGTGGAAGATGGAGCACAGACTTGAGGAACTTGGCTCCATTTTAAAGGAGGAAGCAACAGAAAATTTCCTTAAAAACAATTTTAAGTCTATTACAATAGTCATGCACAACAGGTCATTGGTCCTTTGAGTGCATGCTTGGATTTTATTCGTGTCACCAGGTTTGGGGAGAGCCAGAGGAATAGCTTTGTTGACTGGAAAGGTGCGCAGCCTGAGTTGTGAGTGAAGTTTTATCTGGGGCAAAATGAGGACTGTAGCCTCAGAGATAGCACCTCAGATAGCTCTGAGAGACTGCTCCAAAGAGGCAGTGAGCAAAGATTTCGGTGAAGGGAGAGTTCAATGCAATCAAGCACTTACTTTCCAAAAGGTTTTCTGCTAGTCAAGAGGAACTGGAGTCACCAGGAAGGGATTAAGTGATGATCTAGACATGAAGACATGCAGGGTTTGGGATCATGAAATCATTTCGTGAAAATACCTACCTATCTAAAGACCTGTTCACCAAATTCCCAGGAGCACAGACTACCTCACTCCACTCTGAACTCCCTCAGTGAGTGCTGATGGTCCGGAGTTGCAGGGGCTCAGAATTCAGTCTCTGCAGACGCAGATGGCAGATGCCCTTGTTGTTGTCAATGTTCTTGGCAAGTGTCAGTCTGTAGTTGACAAACAAGAGCCAGTTGGTAGTTGACAGTTTCATATAAGGCGTTTGCTCTTCTTTTGGCTTTGGATTTAGGATTTGATATGGTTTGTTACTGAAGATCTTCTAAAGGATGCTTCCCATCCATTGGTGGCCACACCTTCTCCCATGAGCATGAAAATTGCTTAATAATAATATAGAAAAACCTGGGTTCATAGATTTGAATGAAAATGCTAAATTCCGCTGGTCCAAGTGGGTATTCTTGGGAAATTCCTTGACTGTAACTTGTAGTTCTGCCTTAGTCTAAGGTGTATAAACTATATTTAAAGGGATGTCATTATTATAGGTCTCAAAGAGATGAATTGAAACCACTTAAGTGGAAAAGGTTGCCGCTGGAGGACTGAGGGTGCCCTCAGGGTCTTGAGCATAAGAAGGAAATCCAGCAAAAGAAGGAAAAGAGAAGTGGAAGATGGAGCACAGACTTGAGGAACTTGGCTCCATTTTAAAGGAGGAAGCAACAGAAAAATGCATCTTACTGTGGCTGAGAAATCTTTTCAGAGAGTTTATTATTTATATAATGAAGAGAAATGGTTTTGGAGTCCCAGACTCATTTAGAGGCTTTTATTTATTTTTATAAACATTTTATTTTTTTAAACATTTATTTTATTTATTTATTTATCTTTTAAGGGGTGGGGTGGGGAGGGAGGGGAACGGGCAGGCCACTTCTGTTGGTCTTTCATTTCTCTGTTTTCATCTGTCTTTGTTCTTTGGCTACTGTGGGCCTCCCATCACGGTGGCCTCCGTTGTCGCAGAGCACTGGCTCTGGGCGCATGCGCCCCAGAGCTCCGGCTCGGTAATTGGACGCATCAGTCCTGCCGCTCCGCAGCATGTAGGATCTTCCCAGGCCAGGGATCAAACCGGTGCCCCTAGCACTGCAAGGCGGTGTCCTTACCCACTGGACCACCAGGGAAGCCCTAGAGGCTTTTAAATACGAAGTTAAAGTAAAGATTCCATTCAGTTTGTTTGGAACTGTGAATTTTAAGTTTATTGTACAGGAAAACAAGTGTGGGGACTTCAAAAGGGGTCCATTGTGGCCATTGCCATTTTAAATTATCCTTGGTGTTCTTGGTCTGAGAGACACATTTATAAGTTGAAAGACCATAGTTTTAAAACATGAAGCCAGCTGGTATCCCTGGAGGAGGATAATCCTCTTGGGAGGATTTAGAAAAACACAATTCCATAATTAAAGCAGCATACCAAAAAAAAAAAAAAAAATCACCAGTAAGGAAACCCCTCAAGGGGTTTAGTCCTGAGCAAGCACCACAAAATGATCATCTGGGATAACTGCCCACCTTATCCCAAAGGTGAAAACCTCAACAAAAGGAGGGAGATCAGAGCCTGAGAGTACTTTGAGTTGAAGGGAGATAGTGGTGTGTGGAAGCGGTGAGCATGAAAGACTTGGGTGAAAACTCATCTGATTCCAGGAGATGCTGGTCCTATGGCAGTGAGATGGCTTGAAATCCCACTTATGATGCCAGTTACATCAAACTGAAAATGTTATGAAGCAGCAGTTAAGCAAAATCATTTACTTGTCATCAAAAAATTGCAATTTAGGATACACAAGTTTGAGTAGCAACCTCAGTGGTTTCCCACTAGGGAGTGAAAGTCAGGAATTTTTAGGGATAAAAAAGTTAATGTCTGCATCATTCTCCTAAAGACTTTTAGTTGATGGTGGTGGCAGAAAACTAGTCTTGACCAAACATTATTGGTTGCTAAGGCTATCACTAAGCAGAAGCCTTTCCTGCAACAAGTTGTACATATTCTTATGGAGTTCTTTGAATATTTGAAATATCTGTGGTTTAGCTCTTTTCAAAAGTCCATGTTTTTAGCCTATGAGAATGTGAAACAACTACTTCGTTAATGACCTCCTGGCTCCATTTTAAAACCCGTCAACATAAGTGACTCCATTTATTTCACCTTTCACAGTAGGCATACAAACTCTTTGAGGCAGGGTGGGGACTGATGTGGAGGTAACCACAAAATAAACCACGTTTCCTCAGATGTTCTGCAGAACAGTGGCCCTACTGATTATGTTGTACAGAAAGGGATTCCTGGCTTTAAGAATTTCACAACTTCATACATTTGAAAGATACATTAAACCATAAGATCTTTTCAAGTTTTATAGTGCATATAAGAACTCAGCGATATTACAGAAATGGTACATCTTTTGCCCAATATTTCATAATTATAGAAAATGGAAACCCTTGCCCCCTATATGACCTATTGACCTTCTATAAAAATAGCAATCCTCAGAAATGATTTGAATAGAGGTAAGTAGACAGCTGTGGCAGAAAGGAGATGGGAGAATTAGTTCACCTTTGGAATGGATGGTAATGACTTCCAAGGAAGTAAGATTTTGAATTGGGACTTGGTGAGTGAGTTCATCAGCTAAGGGAAGGGATAGGTGTTTTGGAAAAAGTTACAAGATGGGATAAGTCAGAGATTAAAAAAAAAATACATCTATGGTGTATCTGGGATTGTATCAATAATGCCCTAGGGGATTAAAGAGGGTATAGAGAGGATTAATAACAAGAATGAAAAATGAAAGGGAAGGAAAACAGGAAAATATAAACTGTTAGATTAGGACATTGGAGCCTCATGCTATGCTGATGAACCACTGAACCTTGTTTCTTGTCTGGAGCACACATTTATCTGTCACAACACCACTTAGTATTTTGGAAACTAACATTTTTTTTTTATCACCCTGGGCATTTTTTCCCACCTGCAGCGTTTACAGTTTTGCTGCTGGGCATTGTGAACAGACTAAAATGCCAGAATCTGGCTTAGAAAAAATGAGTTTTGGCTTGTCTATTAAAAAGGAAATTATAGGAGTCTTTTAGCTCCACAGACAACAAACCAAGACCTTGTTGAGGTTTCAGCCTCTCTCAGAAAAGTGATCTTTAGAATAGTCCATCTGAAATTGTCAGAACAACGCTAGTGAGGTAGTATGCATGATAAAGACCCCTCCTGTTTCCTTCCGCCAGAGGAGGCTAGCCTAGCCACATACACTATCCTTTCTTTACTTCTTGCCCACCCTCCTTCTGCTCATAAAAAATCTTCGATTTTATACAACCCCTCGAGTGTCCTTCTATTAACTAAATGAGATGTTGTCCAAATCATGAGTCGTTAAAGCCAATTAGATTTTCAGATTTACCTGGTTGAATTCCATCTTTTCTTAACATTCCAAATTCTAAAAGTTTTTCTGCTGCAGTATTCCACTATATATAAAGAGCCTAACTTTAAGTTGGAGCTTTTTTGGTGATACCTTTTGGTGCCGTATTAAGGATATGTGCATATTATTAAACTCTAGTGAAGGTAAAAATTATTGGAAAGTCCCCTTCATTCCATTTTATATGTTTAAATTCCCCTTAAGCTGATTTAGAAATATCTTCCTCAGCAATTCTATCCATTTATTTATTTAATAAATATTTTCTGAATGCTTAATGTCTGGGTGTGTGTGGTCAGTTTTGTCCAACTCTTTGTGACCCTATGAATTGCTGGGTTTTCCCAGCAAGAATACTGGAGTGGATTGCCATTTCCTCCTTCAAGGGAACTCCCTGACCCAGGGGTCGAACCCGAGTCTACTGCCCCATGATTGCCTTAAAGAGGGTATAGAGAGGATTAATAACAAGAATGAAAAATGAAAGGGAAGGAAAACAGGAAAATATAAACTGTTAGATTAGGACATTGGAGCCTCATGCTATGCTGATGAACCACTGAACCTTGTTTCTTGTCTGGAGCACACATTTATCTGTCACAACACCACTTAGTATTTTGGAAACTAACATTTTTTTTTTATCACCCTGGGCTTTTTTTCCCACCTGCAGCGTTTACAGTTTTGCTGCTGGGCATTGTGAACAGACTAAAATGCCAGAATCTGGCTTAGAAAAAATGAGTTTTGGCTTGTCTATTAAAAAGGAAATTATAGGAGTCTTTTAGCTCCACAGACAACAAACCAAGACCTTGTTGAGGTTTCAGCCTCTCTCAGAAAAGTGATCTTTAGAATAGTCCATCTGAAATTGTCAGAACAACGCTAGTGAGGTAGTATGCATGATAAAGACCCCTCCTGTTTCCTTCCGCCAGAGGAGGCTAGCCTAGCCACATACACTATCCTTTCTTTACTTCTTGCCCACCCTCCTTCTGCTCATAAAAAATCTTCGATTTTATACAACCCCTCGAGTGTCCTTCTATTAACTAAATGAGATGTTGTCCAAATCATGAGTCGTTAAAGCCAATTAGATTTTCAGATTTACCTGGTTGAATTCCATCTTTTCTTAACATTCCAAATTCTAAAAGTTTTTCTGCTGCAGTATTCCACTATATATAAAGAGCCTAACTTTAAGTTGGAGCTTTTTTGGTGATACCTTTTGGTGCCGTATTAAGGATATGTGCATATTATTAAACTCTAGTGAAGGTAAAAATTATTGGAAAGTCCCCTTCATTCCATTTTATATGTTTAAATTCCCCTTAAGCTGATTTAGAAATATCTTCCTCAGCAATTCTATCCATTTATTTATTTAATAAATATTTTCTGAATGCTTAATGTCTGGTGTGTGTGTGGTCAGTTTTGTCCAACTCTTTGTGACCCTATGAATTGCTGGGTTTTCCCAGCAAGAATACTGGAGTGGATTGCCATTTCCTCCTTCAGGGGAACTCCCTGACCCAGGGGTCGAACCCGAGTCTCCTGCATTCTCCTCCATTGGCCAGTGTACCACTGAGCCACCTGGGAATCCCCCAGTATCTGTAAGAATCTCTGTAAGGCACTGGAGATCTACTACTCAGTGATCTTTGATTATCATGGAGAGATGGAGAAACAAACAAATTCCAATTTAATACTCTAGTTGCCTAAGAAGGACCACTTCCAAGACCTAAGAGTTGGGCTCTTGCCTAGAACTAGGAAACAAATCATCCAAGAAGACACATGGACTGCAAGGAGATCAAACCAGTCAAGCCTAAAGGAAATCAGCCCTGAATATTCATTGGGCTGGTGCTGAAGCTCCAATACTTTGGCCACTGGATATGAAGACTCAACGCATTGGAAAAGACCCTGATACAGAGAAATACTGAGGGCAGGGGGAGAAGGGGGAGATAGAGTGCCGGTCCTGCCGGCAGTCGAACAGAACCTGAAGAGAGTGCAGCACGGCTAAGACAGAAAGAAGGACAGAAAGGATGAGGTTGAGAGGGCCAGCAAAGAGGTAGACAACTCTGCAAGTTGTTGACAAGTTTATTGAATTCGCTCATATATTTTATACTTCTCAAAATCGGATAACACACAGCAAACAGTAGTGTATACGTGCTTTTGGCCAGGTTTCTCGGACCTAGCATCCTGTTAGTTTCCATCAGGCATGTCATTAACTAGGTCTTACCTCCTGGTATGTCATTATCTGGGTTAACTAAAAACCTACACACAGTTCTTTACATTCCAAATTCTAAAAGTTTTCTGCTGCAGTATTCCACTATATATAAAGAGCCTAACTTTAAGTTGGAGCTTTTTTGGTGATACCTTTTGGTGCCGTATTAAGGATATGTGCATATTATTAAACTCTAGTGAAGGTAAAAATTATTGGAAAGTCCCCTTCATTCCATTTTATATGTTTAAATTCCCCTTAAGCTGATTTAGAAATATCTTCCTCAGCAATTCTATCCATTTATTTATTTAATAAATATTTTCTGAATGCTTAATGTCTGGTGTGTGTGTGGTCAGTTTTGTCCAACTCTTTGTGACCCTATGAATTGCTGGGTTTTCCCAGCAAGAATACTGGAGTGGATTGCCATTTCCTCCTTCAGGGGAACTCCCTGACCCAGGGGTCGAACCCGAGTCTCCTGCATTCTCCTCCATTGGCCAGTGTACCACTGAGCCACCTGGGAATCCCCCAGTATCTGTAAGAATCTCTGTAAGGCACTGGAGATCTACTACTCAGTGATCTTTGATTATCATGGAGAGATGGAGAAACAAACAAATTCCAATTTAATACTCTAGTTGCCTAAGAAGGACCACTTCCAAGACCTAAGAGTTGGGCTCTTGCCTAGAACTAGGAAACAAATCATCCAAGAAGACACATGGACTGCAAGGAGATCAAACCAGTCAAGCCTAAAGGAAATCAGCCCTGAATATTCATTGGGCTGGTGCTGAAGCTCCAATACTTTGGCCACTGGATATGAAGACTCAACGCATTGGAAAAGACCCTGATACAGAGAAATACTGAGGGCAGGGGGAGAAGGGGGAGATAGAGTGCCGGTCCTGCCGGCAGTCGAACAGAACCTGAAGAGAGTGCAGCACGGCTAAGACAGAAAGAAGGACAGAAAGGATGAGGTTGAGAGGGCCAGCAAAGAGGTAGACAACTCTGCAAGTTGTTGACAAGTTTATTGAATTCGCTCATATATTTTATACTTCTCAAAATCGGATAACACACAGCAAACAGTAGTGTATACGTGCTTTTGGCCAGGTTTCTCGGACCTAGCATCCTGTTAGTTTCCATCAGGCATGTCATTAACTAGGTCTTACCTCCTGGTATGTCATTATCTGGGTTAACTAAAAACCTACACACAGTTCTTTAGATTACAATGGTTCCGGGGCATAAAGCCCCTCAAGCCCTTATCATCTGTTGTCTGATGCTCCAGGTGTCCTTTACGATAACTCAGGTATGTCTTCACAATACCTGGGGTGGTGGGACAGAGAGCTATGCTGTTATCAGCTCCTGTTTCCAGGGAAGCTCCCAGAGCTATGTTTCCCAAGAGGAAACCCCTTGAAACAGGGCAGCTCCCCGCAATAGAGGACGAAATGGTTGAATGGCATTACTGATTCAATGGCCATGAGTTTGAACCAATTCCGGGAGATAAGTGAAGGACACGGAAACCTGGTGTGCTGCAGTCCATGGGGTCGCAAAGAGTTGGACATGACTTAGCAACTGAACAACAACATATGTGCTGACAAAGCAAGAGACTTTATTGCAAAAGGGAGCCTAGATGGAGAGCAACAGGGTCAGGGAACTCAGGAGAACTGCTCTGCCAGGTGGCTCTCAGTTTTAGGTTTTATGGTAATAGGGTTAGTTTCTGGGTTGTCTCTGGCCAATCATTTTGACTTAGGGTCTTTTCTGGTGGTGTGTGCCTGGCTCGGCCAAGATGGATTCTTGCGAGAAGGATTCTGGGAGGTTGGCAGGAGGTACGTACTGTCATGCCACTCTCCATTTTACCTTTCCTGAATTCTTCTGGTTGGTGGTTGCTTGTGAGTTCTGTGTGCTTTACCAGGACCTCCTACTGTAAGATCATTTATGCAAGTGGTTCTTGCCATGCCTGGCCAGAGCATTTGGTTTTGGTCAGTGTACTGTTAATCGGAAAAGAGAAGGGGGGGGGGAAAATAGAGTGCCGGTCCTGCCGGCAGTCGAACAGAACCTGAAGAGAGTGCAGCACGGCTAAGACAGAAAGAAGGACAGAAAGGATGAGGTTGAGAGGGCCAGCAAAGAGGTAGACAACTCTGCAAGTTGTTGACAAGTTTATTGAATTCGCTCATATATTTTATACTTCTCAAAATCGGATAACACACAGCAAACAGTAGTGTATACGTGCTTTTGGCCAGGTTTCTCGGACCTAGCATCCTGTTAGTTTCCATCAGGCATGTCATTAACTAGGTCTTACCTCCTGGTATGTCATTATCTGGGTTAACTAAAAACCTACACACAGTTCTTTAGATTACAATGGTTCCGGGGCATAAAGCCCCTCAAGCCCTTATCATCTGTTGTCTGATGCTCCAGGTGTCCTTTACGATAACTCAGGTATGTCTTCACAATACCTGGGGTGGTGGGACAGAGAGCTATGCTGTTATCAGCTCCTGTTTCCAGGGAAGCTCCCAGAGCTATGTTTCCCAAGAGGAAACCCCTTGAAACAGGGCAGCTCCCCGCAATAGAGGACGAAATGGTTGAATGGCATTACTGATTCAATGGCCATGAGTTTGAACCAATTCCGGGAGATAAGTGAAGGACACGGAAACCTGGTGTGCTGCAGTCCATGGGGTCGCAAAGAGTTGGACATGACTTAGCAACTGAACAACAACATATGTGCTGACAAAGCAAGAGACTTTATTGCAAAAGGGAGCCTAGATGGAGAGCAACAGGGTCAGGGAACTCAGGAGAACTGCTCTGCCAGGTGGCTCTCAGTTTTAGGTTTTATGGTAATAGGGTTAGTTTCTGGGTTGTCTCTGGCCAATCATTTTGACTTAGGGTCTTTTCTGGTGGTGTGTGCCTGGCTCGGCCAAGATGGATTCTTGCGAGAAGGATTCTGGGAGGTTGGCAGGAGGTACGTACTGTCATGCCACTCTCCATTTTACCTTTCCTGAATTCTTCTGGTTGGTGGTTGCTTGTGAGTTCTGTGTGCTTTACCAGGACCTCCTACTGTAAGATCATTTATGCAAGTGGTTCTTGCCATGCCTGGCCAGAGCATTTGGTTTTGGTCAGTGGTTCCTCTAACATTTTGAGTAGGGTAAATACAGTATTTGGGGAGTTCCTTGTGTGGGATACCACCTCTCTTCCTGTTGGTCTGTGAGACAGGGAAGGGTCAGAGAGGGCTTCATGGAGGATCTGATGGCATCCACAGCTGAATCCAAAAAGATGAACAAGGAAAATCCACATATAAGAAAATGAATGACAGTGAGCTGTTTCTGGGCAGAGAGAAGAGAATGTGTCAGAGATCAGCCAAGAGGCATCACCATTCAGTTTGGAGGGGAGATTTGCCTGGTTCTGCAGTTGGTTCTGCACAAACCCTGAGTGGGTGATTGTGATGATCAGCTCTGAAATGAGGCTGCATTCATCTAGAGGTGCATGCAGGCTAGCATGGCCCTGCCTTTAGTTTTCTTTTATTTTCAGACTAGGTAAAATCCACAATGAAGAAGAATGTTTTATTTTATTTTATTTATTGGAAGATAATTGCTTTACAATGTTTCTGCTGTACCACAGGGAGAATCAGCCACATGTATACATAACGTCACTCCCCTCCCACCCCATCCAACTCTCTAGGTCATCCCAGAGCACAGAGCCTAGGTCCTTGTGGTGTACAGCAGCATTCCACTAGCTACATGTTGTACACACTGTGGTGTACATGTGTCAGTGCTGGTCTCTTAATTCATCCCACTGTCCCTTCCACCTGTGTCCACGTGCCTGTACCCTGTACCCGCGGCTCTATTCCTGTCCTGCAAATAGGCCCACTGGTACCCTTTTTTAGATTTCATGTATATGTGTTCATATACAGTGCTTGGTTTGGGGAAAGAGCATTATCTTTCAGATAAGTGCAACAAGCACTTGTGCTCTATTCAGTGTCTTATAGGGGTTCTTGCCCTTGTTCTGAATCAGTGTCCTCTGTGAGGACACATCTCTCTGGATATTATAACAGCAGGAATGAGGACTCTCTTTTTTGAATTTTATAAAATGAAAATTGGATTTGTGGCTCTGCCCCTTTCTAAGTTTAGGGCCTTGGGGTAGTTGCCTCTATAAGCCATAACTGCTTTGTTAAATAGGTGTCATAATGCTAGCTACCTCACAGTCTTGTGAAATGAAAATAAATCAACTGTAAAATTCTGGGGAGTAGCACCTGATGAAGCTCACATTTGAGAATTTACTGCTCTGACTGTTACCATTTTATCTAGGTGTCTTCCTCCTAAAAGGAACTTTCTTCACAAATAGTAAGTGGTCAGTTTTGACTTTTTCCTATTGGGTACAGTATCTGATTTCTGCGTAATACTTATTTCTGTTAGTAAGACTTATCACTCAGCTCAAATTGACTTAAGCCAAAAAAAGAGAAAGGGTCGATGTTACATACAACCAGGGACAGAGGTTCCAGGCATGTTAGGAGATGGGAGGTCTTTCTGTCAGGTGACTATTTTCCTCTAAGTCTCATGATTAAGCAGGATCTTTCTTCTCTCTAGGCCCATAGTTCCTGGCTTTAAACCCTGTTTTTAGTCTTCAAATTCAGCAGAAATTGTGTTTTTCTTTCTCCAAACAATCTAGCAAATAAATGCTCCTGACCTGAATCTTGACTTTCTTGGAACACATGCTTATCTCTAGATTAGACACTGTGGCTACAGTAGGAATTCTCTGATTGCTCAGGTTGGGAGCTCCTGCCTGTTTCAGGAGTTGTGGGAGAAGAGGAGGTTCAAAGAACACTAGGAAATTGGGGATAGGTTGTTCCTTCATGGAGAAGCAGGGTGTTGATGCCAGAAGAAGAGAGAGAGTATTGGAACAGGAAAAAAAAATGACAGATGTCCACCACATTCACCCTGCCCTTTTATTTTACTGTTGGCTTTGGAAAGCTGGCGTAAAACTCAACATTCAAAACACAAAGATCATGGCATTCACTCCCATCACTTCATGACAAATAGGTGGGCAAACGATGGAAACAGTGACAGATTTTATTTACTTCTGGTGCAAAATCACTGCAGATGGTGACTGCAGCCATAAAATTAAAAAGACGCTCCTTGGAAGAAAAGCTATGACAAACCTAGGAAGTGTATTCAAAAGCAGAGACATCACTTTGCTAACAGAGGTCCATATAATCAAAACTATGGTTTTCCCAGATTTATGGATGTGTGAGTTGGACCATAAAGAATAAGCGCCGAAGAATTGATACCTTTGAACTGTGGTGCTGGAAAAGACTCTTGAGAGCCCCTTGGACTGCAAGGAGATCAAGCGAGTCAATCCTAAAGGATATCAACCCTGAATATTCATTGGAAGAAATGATGCTGAATCTGAAGCTCCAATACTTTGGCCACCTGCTGCAAAGAGGCCACTCATTGAAAAAGAGTCTTATGCTGGGAAAAAATAGAAGGCAGAAGAAGGGCATAACAGAGGATGAGATGGTTGGATGACATCACTGACTGAATGGACATGAGTTTGAGCAAGCTCTGGGAGGTGGTGAAGGACAGAGAAACCTGGTATGCTGCAATCTATGGGGTTGCAAATAGTTGGGCACAACTGAGTGACTGAACCTTTTTTGGATATCTATTAAAACCAGACCATCCTACAATAATAGTCCTTTAAACTGTGATTTACATTGTAGTTTGAACAGTATGGATAAAACACAGTTGAAAAAACAGTGACTTAGGATTTTTTGAATGATCTGTCTGGCTTACATGAGCTGTGTGACTATTGATAAGCACTCATCTATCTTTCAGTTGAGACTGGGGTCAGTCTTTTCAATTTATTAATAAATAGGCTTGCAGCTCAAATTCTATGTTATTCGTGAAATAGTACCCATTATTGGTGATTAACTTTATTTTTTTTTCTGACAGTTGACAGTGGTGTATGTATGCATTGGCAAACTTTTAGATATTATATGATCTTTGATCTACTGCTTTTAAAAACCAGAAAGAACCCTGGTATAAGATTCCAGCTTTTCTCCATATTCCTCTAGACTAACCTCAGCACTTCCGCCCCACCCCCTGCTATCATATCCTTGACAGAATGTCATATCAAGAGAAAATAGAGTTTTATCTTTTACTCCCATCCCCCTGTTGTGCTTGTGTGCTCAATCATGTCTGACTCTTTGAGATGCCATGAACTGTAGCCCACCAGGCTCCTCTGTCCATGGGATTTTTCCAGGAAGGAGTGACAGAGACATCACTTTGCAAAGATCCATAAACTATGGTTTTCCCAGATTTATGGATGTGTGAGTTGGACCATAAAGAATAAGCGCCGAAGAATTGATACCTTTGAACTGTGGTGCTGGAAAAGACTCTTGAGAGCCCCTTGGACTGCAAGGAGATCAAGCGAGTCAATCCTAAAGGATATCAACCCTGAATATTCATTGGAAGAAATGATGCTGAATCTGAAGCTCCAATACTTTGGCCACCTGCTGCAAAGAGGCCACTCATTGAAAAAGAGTCTTATGCTGGGAAAAAATAGAAGGCAGAAGAAGGGCATAACAGAGGATGAGATGGTTGGATGACATCACTGACTGAATGGACATGAGTTTGAGCAAGCTCTGGGAGGTGGTGAAGGACAGAGAAACCTGGTATGCTGCAATCTATGGGGTTGCAAATAGTTGGGCACAACTGAGTGACTGAACCTTTTTTGGATATCTATTAAAACCAGACCATCCTACAATAATAGTCCTTTAAACTGTGATTTACATTGTAGTTTGAACAGTATGGATAAAACACAGTTGAAAAAACAGTGACTTAGGATTTTTTGAATGATCTGTCTGGCTTACATGAGCTGTGTGACTATTGATAAGCACTCATCTATCTTTCAGTTGAGACTGGGGTCAGTCTTTTCAATTTATTAATAAATAGGCTTGCAGCTCAAATTCTATGTTATTCGTGAAATAGTACCCATTATTGGTGATTAACTTTATTTTTTTTTCTGACAGTTGACAGTGGTGTATGTATGCATTGGCAAACTTTTAGATATTATATGATCTTTGATCTACTGCTTTTAAAAACCAGAAAGAACCCTGGTATAAGATTCCAGCTTTTCTCCATATTCCTCTAGACTAACCTCAGCACTTCCGCCCCACCCCCTGCTATCATATCCTTGACAGAATGTCATATCAAGAGAAAATAGAGTTTTATCTTTTACTCCCATCCCCCTGTTGTGCTTGTGTGCTCAATCATGTCTGACTCTTTGAGATGCCATGAACTGTAGCCCACCAGGCTCCTCTGTCCATGGGATTTTTCCAGGAAGGAGTAACTGGAGTGGGTTGTCATTTTCTCTCCCAGGGAATCTTCCTGACCCAAGGATTGAACCTGTGCCTCTTGTGTCTCCTGTCTTGGAAAGCACGGATTCTTTACTGCTAGTGCCCAGTCCCAACCGAGCTAAACCTGAGCGGTCTGCCTCATGGTGCAGGCAGGACACAAGTCAGGCTGTTTGCGATGGGCCTTCACTGAAAGGGAATTTCCATAGCAGGGACTTGTGCCAAGTAGCATGTGTTCACTTCTATACTTTTCCCGTGTAAAGGAAAATAATTCTGTGTCCTGCTGCTGCTGGTGCACTGAGCTTCCGTTCTTAATTTAAATCCTCTTAAGTGTTGGGAGGAAAGAGTATGGAAACTCTCAGTCATTGACCATCAAGGATATCAAGATGATAGGGGAATGCTGAGTGGAGAAGAGTTCCTTGTGTGAGCCCCTATTCCTATGCCACAGCTTGCAAGAAGCATTTACTTTTTCTCAACCTGGGGAACCATCTACATGGTTAAGCAAGGTTCCGTGGAGAGAGATTATTCAAAAGAGGCAGCAGGAAGGAAACCTCATGTACATGCTATCATGTTTTAGTTGTGCTTTCCTGGCCAGAATGCTTGCTGATAGCAGAAGCACACAGAATTCCACCTTTCCTGTCTCCTACCTGTCCCCTGGTCTCCCAGGTCACTCAGCAGCTTATCTCCAAGTCTTGAACTCTGGCTTCATTCGGGAGTCCCTTCCCACCGTCGAATCTCCTGCCAAGCCTGCGAAGTTGGCGTTCTCACTGCAGGTTGTTTGTGCTCACTTCTCTTATTACTCTCTTAAATTCAATTAGTGCCCTCTCACCATGGAGGCCAGTGTTCTCTCTGAGAGCAAGAAATAAAGAGCCCTATCGCTTGTCTCTTGCCCCATCTTGGCATTGCCATGCAGTCCTTACCTAGTCTCCAATTTAAATTCAGTCCACAGTGAGGGTCACAAATCAGCGGTTGTTAGAATGTATTATGAAGAAATAAACATTTATCAAATTGCTTTTCGAGAAGGTGAATAAGAGACTGTTGCTCAATTTTTCTGTCCATTGGGATTTTTCCAGGAAGGAGTAACTGGAGTGGGTTGTCATTTTCTCTCCCAGGGGATCTTCCTGACCCAAGGATTGAACCTGTGCCTCTTGTGTTTCCTGTCTTGGAAAGCACGGATTCTTGACTGCTAGTGCCCAGTCCCAACCGAGCTAAACCTGAGCGGTCTGCCTCATGGTGCAGGCAGGACACAAGTCAGGCTGTTTGCGATGGGCCTTCACTGAAAGGGAATTTCCATAGCAGGGACTTGTGCCAAGTAGCATGTGTTCACTTCTATACTTTTCCGTGTAAAGGAAAATAATTCTGTGTCCTGCTGCTGCTGGTGCACTGAGCTTCCGTTCTTAATTTAAATCCTCTTAAGTGTTGGGAGGAAAGAGTATGGAAACTCTCAGTCATTGACCATCAAGGATATCAAGATGATAGGGGAATGCTGAGTGGAGAAGAGTTCCTTGTGTGAGCCCCTATTCCTATGCCACAGCTTGCAAGAAGCATTTACTTTTTCTCAACCTGGGGAACCATCTACATGGTTAAGCAAGGTTCCGTGGAGAGAGATTATTCAAAAGAGGCAGCAGGAAGGAAACCTCATGTACATGCTATCATGTTTTAGTTGTGCTTTCCTGGCCAGAATGCTTGCTGATAGCAGAAGCACACAGAATTCCACCTTTCCTGTCTCCTACCTGTCCCCTGGTCTCCCAGGTCACTCAGCAGCTTATCTCCAAGTCTTGAACTCTGGCTTCATTCGGGAGTCCCTTCCCACCGTCGAATCTCCTGCCAAGCCTGCGAAGTTGGCGTTCTCACTGCAGGTTGTTTGTGCTCACTTCTCTTATTACTCTCTTAAATTCAATTAGTGCCCTCTCACCATGGAGGCCAGTGTTCTCTCTGAGAGCAAGAAATAAAGAGCCCTATCGCTTGTCTCTTGCCCCATCTTGGCATTGCCATGCAGTCCTTACCTAGTCTCCAATTTAAATTCAGTCCACAGTGAGGGTCACAAATCAGCGGTTGTTAGAATGTATTATGAAGAAATAAACATTTATCAAATTGCTTTTCGAGAAGGTGAATAATTTAGCAAAAAAAAAATTACTACCAGCATCACAACAAAATTGGGCTTCTGACTGACAATTTATTCCTCTGAGATGCTAGGAGCTGAAGCATGCTGAGTGAATATTGATTAGCTGGATGCAGATAAAGGCAGTTTTTTTTTTTTTTTTTTAGTAATTTCTGAGTTACTAACTTGTTGTCAATTAAGAACTAAAAAAAAACCATTTAATTGCCCCCCAGAGTAGGAGTATGGCCCTGAGGTTTGCTGATGCCCAGAGATGCTGGCTCATTTTTGGCAACTTATTTTTAATCACGACAGAACCACAGGTTATTGTGAGAGGAGCTGGGAAAAGCTTTAGTCTTTGGTTTATCTGTGTAAAGCTGTGTTTCCCCCAGGGGATGTTTTTCTGAACTTTTATTATCTTTTCAAATATTTATTGAGCACTTGAAGTGTGTTGCTGCTGTGTAGTCACTTCAGGCATGTCCGACTCTTTGTGACCCCATGGACTGTGTGACCCCTTCAGCCTCCTCTGTTCATGGGGATTCTCCAGGCAAGAAGACTGGTGTGGGTTGCTGTTTCCTTCTCCATGATGTATGTTAGGCACCATATTATTCTTTTATATAAGTGACCATCTGGCAACCCTGTATGGTAGGTGATGTTATTTTTACCTGACTCATGGGAAAACTGATGTTAAGAGAGGGAGATATACTTGCCCAGGGGTACACAGCTTGTGATAGCAAAGCAAAGATTTATGTCCAGATCAGTGTAATTTCAGAGCCCTTACTCATTAAATACAACTGCATATCATATTATTTAAGACATGAGCCACTTATGACCCACTCTGAAACCATCTTCCATGATTTGGGGGGAGTCCACCCATAAATGGCTTATCTGTTTTCTACACATGGAGAATAGGTAGGATTTCTCTAAGCCTAATCAGAACCAGTAACATCTGGAAACTGACTCATGGAGGCCTTCACATGTGACCAGACCCAAGCTTACTTACTTGGCATTACATCTAATTTATTGGTCTCCTGTTAAGCATCTCGTGTGAGTTCAAGATAAAGGCAGGACAGTGAGAGATTATGAGTTTTGACTTGATCAGGGGCAATAAGAGATGATGAGTACTGGAATCAATTCCATGATGTTGAAGTTGTAATGTAGAGTCTTACCACTTATTAGGTGTCTAACTTTGGATAAGTATCTTCACTTTGAGCCTAAGTTTCCTGAACTGGTAAATAGGGTTGATGGTAATTATTCTGCTATCTGCTCAGAGCCAGTCTTCTTTCTTCTCTTTGGCTCTGAATGCCACTGGAGACTCATCTCTGTAAACGCCCTTGTCAGCTGACTTGTGCTGGATTTGGCCAATGGGATCCCCTGGTGGGAGAGCAGATGGCTGGAGGAATGGAGATGCTAGGGTATTTCTCCCTCTGTCTGCCTCCTGCAACCATTCTCTCCCAGAGCTCCAACTCCTGCAGACATGTCAGTTAGGGATCCAGCTTTCATCAGTGAGACTGACCTATTGGCTCGGGGCACATTCATTATGATGTGCCCTCTTCTTTGTCTCTCTTGCCCTGAGGTGGCAGTTCCCTGTTTCGGCTCAGGTCTGAGTAGCCTTATTATCCCTGTTAGGCTCCTAAACTCTCCTGCCATCTTTGCAACTGATTTCCTACATGAAATGCTCTTGGTTTGGATTACCCAGAGTGTTTTCGGTTTTCCTACTGATGTGATCTTTCAGGATTAAGTGAAGAATGCATTTAAAGCCCCCAGGGTATAAAGAGATGCTCAGTAAGCCTCCACGTGGCCAGAGATCAGGGATAATGAGAAAGGCGAACATTAAAAGATGATGATAAAGTAAATTGTAATTGAGATTGTAGGAAGTGCTTAGGGTCCAGAGTGCTGGACTCTTGGGTTTAATTTCTGCTTCTCAGTTAAGTCATGTATGAGAAGTTAGATGAGGAATTAGGTTAGTACCTTAAGTATTAATGATCTCACCTTATCTACCTATTTAGTAAGACATGAACAAAGTATGTATTTCTTAACTACAAAAAGGTAGATACTCATTTGGTTAGGAACAAATGATAGGGATTAGGGAAAACTCCTTGAAGGAGGAAAAATTGGCCTGAGTCCTGAAGGATGACTAACCCAGAGATTATTGATGCCACAGGCAGACTGGAAAGCTGGTGAGTGTATAAGCATTCTAGATAAGGGTTTTGGAAAAAACCACATAGAGTTCTCTGTGCTATCCAGTATGTACTCATTAGTGATCTATTTCACGTATAGTATCAATAGTGTATACATATCAGTCCCAATTCTTGCCCCTTCCTTCTCCCGTGGTATCCGTGTGTTTGTTTTCTGTGTTCATGTCTGCATCCAAAAGAAAGGGATGTATGTATTATGTATGACTCATTAACTTTGTTGTATAGTAGAAACTAACAATATTGTAAAGCAACTATAGTTCAATAAAATTAGTTTACAAATAAAAAAGGAGGGCTTCCCTGGTGGTCCAGTGGGTAAGGACACCGCCTTGCAGTGCAAGGGGCGCTGGTTTGATCCCTGCCCTGGGAAGATCCCACGTGCCGCGGAGCGGCTGGACCCATGTGTCCAAATACCGAGCCGGAGCTCTGGGGCACGTGCGCCCAGAGTTGGTGCTCTGTGACAACAGAGGCCACTGTGATGGGAGGCCTACACGGGCCAAAGAACAAAAGATGGATGAAAATGGACAAATGAAAGACCAAGAGAAGTGGCCCACCTGCTCCCCTCCCTCCCCACCCCCCCCAATAAATAATAAATAAATCTTTAAAAAAAAAAGATAAGGAAAATGCATTACAGCATTAAAAAAAAGACCACATTGGAAAGTTATACAGCTCTTGTTAGGAACCAACCAAGAGCAAGTCCGCTGATGAGGTATAGGCAGCCTAAGTTAGGAGAGAAGGAATAGGTTGGATGATGTTCCCAAATGCCTCTCATTTCTTGTATTTCTTTTATCTTTCACTTGTCATAAACACTCATCTTAGGAGTCCTATCAAGAAATTACCCAGAGGCCTTTTCACAAGTTGAGAGCTTTGGTTTATTTGTAAAGAAGGTAGTCTTCTACTTCTCCTACTTAGGGGATAACAGACTCTCAGGAGAGATCCTTCCATGGACCTAGAGATCATCATACTAAGCGAAATAAGTCAGAAGGAGAAAGACAAGTACCACATGATAGTCCCTACATGTGAAATCTGTGACACACACAAACTTATCTTCAAGACAGAAACAGACTCACAGACATGGGGAGCAGACTTGTGGTTGCCAAAAGGGAGAAAGTGTGGGAGAGGAAAGGATTGGCAGTTTAGGATTAGCAGATGCAAGCGATTGTATATAGGATGGATAAGCAGCAAGGTCCTACTCTACAGCGCAGGTAACTATATTCAGTACCCTGTGATAAACCTTAATGGAAAGGAATATGAAAAAGAATATGTATAGATATGTATAACTCAATCACTTTGATGTCAAGCAGAAATGAACACATCATTGTAAATCAGCTATACATGGATTAAAAAAAGATCATTGTATCCTGTATCAAATAGGAGGTTGGTAGGCATTGGATATTCAAACTTTTAGGTTGTATAACCTGAAAAGTGAAAATGTTAGTCACTAAGTTGGGTCTGACTCTTTGTGACCCCATGAACTGAAGTACACTAGGCTCCTCTGTCCATGGGATTCTCCAGGCAGGAATACTGGAGTGGCTTATCATTTCCTTCTCCAGGGGATTTTCCCGACTGAGGAATCAAACCCAGGCCTTCTCTTAGCAGGTGGATTCTTGACCACAGAGTCACCAGGAAGCCTTGATGATGACTCATAATCCAGCCTCTGCAGAACTTCTATTAAGTAAGAACTTAGAACCTCTTCTAAGTAAGAAATTATAAGCAGACATGTCAGGATTCCTGAAGACTTTCTTCAGTGTTGTGAATTATTTTAACATCCTGAGATATATTTCAGTTAAAATCTCCAAAGAACTCATGAGTTGGAAATTGGCCTTGGATACCTGTTTTGAAAATTCTTCCTTTGGTATTTTGGACACATTCATGCTTTTGGCATTTGCCATGGCTGTAGGCTGAGGAAATATTTATTGGGTGCAGAACATCTTTACCTCTGTGAGTGAAACCTGTCTAGCCTGAGGCTGGTGTCCTCCCCTGGGGCCTTTCTCACGTGATGTTGACCCGGAAGGCTTCAGGTGGGGATGAGTGGGACTGAAGGAACAAGAATGTACATTTGCAAGAGCTGCTGCATTTTGCGATCTTCCATTGCCAGCTAAGTTGGCAGGCACTAGAAACAGCTACTGCAGGACTTGAAAGTTACATGAATGGGAAAAACTGATTTGCGACGAGGAAGGATTGGAAAAGGGTGTGGGAGAGGAAAGGATTGGCAGTTTAGGATTAGCAGATGCAAGCGATTGTATATAGGATGGATAAGCAGCAAGGTCCTACTCTACAGCGCAGGTAACTATATTCAGTACCCTGTGATAAACCTTAATGGAAAGGAATATGAAAAAGAATATGTATAGATATGTATAACTCAATCACTTTGATGTCAAGCAGAAATGAACACATCATTGTAAATCAGCTATACATGGATTAAAAAAAGATCATTGTATCCTGTATCAAATAGGAGGTTGGTAGGCATTGGATATTCAAACTTTTAGGTTGTATAACCTGAAAAGTGAAAATGTTAGTCACTAAGTTGGGTCTGACTCTTTGTGACCCCATGAACTGAAGTACACTAGGCTCCTCTGTCCATGGGATTCTCCAGGCAGGAATACTGGAGTGGCTTATCATTTCCTTCTCCAGGGGATTTTCCCGACTGAGGAATCAAACCCAGGCCTTCTCTTAGCAGGTGGATTCTTGACCACAGAGTCACCAGGAAGCCTTGATGATGACTCATAATCCAGCCTCTGCAGAACTTCTATTAAGTAAGAACTTAGAACCTCTTCTAAGTAAGAAATTATAAGCAGACATGTCAGGATTCCTGAAGACTTTCTTCAGTGTTGTGAATTATTTTAACATCCTGAGATATATTTCAGTTAAAATCTCCAAAGAACTCATGAGTTGGAAATTGGCCTTGGATACCTGTTTTGAAAATTCTTCCTTTGGTATTTTGGACACATTCATGCTTTTGGCATTTGCCATGGCTGTAGGCTGAGGAAATATTTATTGGGTGCAGAACATCTTTACCTCTGTGAGTGAAACCTGTCTAGCCTGAGGCTGGTGTCCTCCCCTGGGGCCTTTCTCACGTGATGTTGACCCGGAAGGCTTCAGGTTGGGATGAGTGGGACTGAAGGAACAAGAATGTACATTTGCAAAGAGCTGCTGCATTTTGCGATCTTCCATTGCCAGCTAAGTTGGCAGGCACTAGAAACAGCTACTGCAGGACTTGAAAGTTACATGAATACCAGAGGGGAAAAAACTGATTTGCTCACTAGGAAGCTCTATTAAGTGAACATCTGTTAACTGTAAAAATCCCATGCACCAAATGGGAAAATATAATGAAATTCAGAGCTTTGGAGCAAATTAAAATCATAAAATACCAGTGGGCAGGAATCACTGTGTGTTTCACTATCCTGAAGTTCACATGGAAACTTGGAGCAGGGCGAAACAAAGCGGAAACACTTCAGATTATTTACTGTTGGTATGGAATAGAGTTCCCCTTTGCTTTGGAAGACAGTTGGCAGTTGGAGGAAAATGCACTCAGTGAGGAAGTGCATGTGAAAAGTTCCCCCACTGTTAACTGTTGACATAATAAAAAATTGTGGCTCTGCCCTGGGAAGGCTAGAGTCAGAACATGGGAAGTCTGGGACTTGGCCATGTCCTGTGCAGAGCTGGGGACTGCTACAGATTTGTGCTACTGAAATCTTTAATGGAGGGAAGGGAAGGAGCAGGGAATGCGTGGTTTTTCCATATGGTGTGTGCCCAAGAAAAAACGCCTTAGCAACGTGGTGTGTGGAAGGAATTGTGTTTAAAATGCTCATCTCATTTGGCACAATGAATACAAAGGGCAATACCCAGGGAACCTTTAGATCAGGGCTTTGTGTGTGCTCACAGTCATGGAAATTCCATTAGCTGTTTCCTTGGTCCTTTTGAATTGCAACCATCCTAGACTAGGAAGCAAGAGAAAAACACAGGTTAACTGGGAAGAACAGATCTATGTCGAAGATAGGGTGAGGTCAGTTTAATTTCAGTACTACATAAATTCCCTGTGGCCACTTGGGCGTTTGTTATATTAATGACTTTGAACATTTTAGTAGTGGCATAGGAGTTATTTAATCTTGTGATTATCTTCCCTGATTTCCTATGGGACTGGAGGAGGGGTAGAAAGTTAACAAGGGGATGTGAAGCATAACAAAGGGGTCAAAGGTACCTAGCACAGGAGAAAAATGTTGATTATTGTCAGATGCATATAAATGGAATGGGCTTTTGGAAAGATGTGCTTTGCCCCATGTTTTGCTGAGCTCTAATTGGAGACCTAGCTTTCCTAATTGTGTGGTGAGGTCTAGTTACTGTAGTTAAGAGGGAAACTGTATTTCAGAGGGCAGAGGGTAAAGCTTTTAAATAAGGCTTCTTTCCCAAATGCCTAAGCAAGAAATTGCAACAGAAATATACTGTGGAGCTAAAAAGTCTTAAAGTGCCTCTTAAATCTTTACTACAATTACCATAATATAGAATAATAGAGCCGATACTATTTTAAAAAGCTTTCGAAGATTGCAAGTAGCAGCCATAAATTGTGGGTTGCAGAAAATCTGTAACTGTAGTTATTCAGAGGCTTTTTATTTTAATGAAAGAGAAAAGGTTTTAATAAAACCAGAGAGAACTAACAGGGGACCTTGGGAGGTAATGGGAACATCCCCTTAGCTTTAGAGGTGCGAAGGAGTCTAAATGTTTGTTGAGTATGTGCTTATTAAAATATATACATATATATATATATGTATATATATATATATATATATATATCAGATTCTTCTTCCTGGCCATGTCTGAGGGCATTAGGGTATCTTTGATTTATTCATTCAACAACAGAAAGGTAGCCAAGCATGGAGCAAGAAATAATCAAACACTAGATGAGATGTGAATAGTTTGGGAAAATGAGGCAGATATTCCGGTTGTCTTTGTGAAGGAAAGAGCGTAAGGCCATTAGGATAGCTTGCTGTAAACAGAAGGGGTACCAGTGACCTGATTCGCCTGGAAAAAATTGTTCCTGTGTCTTGTGAGGTTTGTTATGCATGGGAGTTCTGCAGGAGAAATTTACAGTGTGAAAGGATGCTTTCAGAATTCTCCTCCCCTACCTGTGTCTACAAATAGAAAGAAAGAAGGAAGTAAAGAAACCTTACACAATACCATGTTTTTCTGCCTCTGCATTCTTTGTTCAGTCTTCATCTTGTCAAGTTGAGCTGAAAAGTGTCGCATAGTTTAAACCGTCTGGGATTCCATTTACCAAGCTTCCTTACCAAACCCACCTGCCGTTAATAACACGGTTCCTTTGACTGTCAAATTATTACTGACTTGTAGTTGATGTACTATGGATGCATCAAATATTAGTCATTGCTATCGGATGGTATTCATAGTCTTGGTTAATCTCTAGTTGTGGTACATGTAATGATAGTATGGGCTTCCCAGGTGGCTCAGTGGTAAAGAACCACCTGCAGTGCGATCCCTGGTTGGGAAGATCCCCTGGAGAAGGAAATGGCAACCCGCTCCAGTTATCTTGCCTGGAAAATCCCCAAGGACAGAGGAGCCTGATGGACTATAGTCCATGGGGTTGCAAAGAGTTCCATGCAACTTAGTGACCAAACAACAGCAGCAACAGCAAAACATTGATGATGGTGGTGGTGGTGGTGGTGCTGGTGGGGTAGAGGGGGCACACGCCCAGAGCATCCTCATTGGCAGGTGTATTAATTGACCTGAAAAAGTGGCTTCAAAGGGGAGTTTATTGGATGACTCACGGATGGAAGGTAGGAGGAGAAAGTGAAAGAGGGATGAAGAAGGAAAGATGGAGGGCTAAGACATTGCATGTGTGGTGGGGAAAGGAAACGTTTGAAGTAGATGCGTGAGTAGAGGGCAGATCATAAAGGGTGGTGGACATGGTACCTGATACCCAGAAACTTTTTCTTTTTCAAATTTTGGCCTCTTTCATTGGTCTTTTATTTATTTATTTCTGTCCATCTTTGTTCTTTGGCCTGTGTGGGCCTTCCACTGCAGTGGCCTCTCTCATCGCAGAGCACTGGCTCTGGGCACATGCGGTTCAGTGCACTGGCTTGGTAGTTGGACACACTGGTCCAGCTGCTCCGTGGCACATGGGATCTTCCCAGGTCAGGGATGGAAACGGTGACCTTTGCACTGCAAGGTGGACTCTTTACCCACTGGACCACCAGGGAAGGCTCTCTTTGTGTTTTAATTCTGTCCCTCACTTCCCAAATCTGGTATTATTTCTTCTATGAATCTGTCACCTATGGAAAGAACTTTAGATTTGTGTATCTTTTGCTTTTTCCCCTGAAAAATACCTAAGTTGAGGAAGCAAACTATAGCCTGGCCATTGCTTGAAAGTGGGGGAGGGTGAAGCAAATCAATAAAGACCAAAGTGAATGAACCTTTGTGGAAATTATTCACACACACACAACCCTACACCTGGTTCATTCTTCAGTATAGAGTGCTACAAGTACGATTACAGGGTCAGAGAGTATATACATTTAAATGGTCTTGTAACATCTTGCCAAACTACTAGCATATGGAGCATTTTTAAGTTGAATACTACCCAGATCTGCCAGCCAAGAAGTAACATGGAGAGCTCTGCAACTCAGTGACTGTTCACTTTAGTTCTCTCAAGTCTCTATTTATTCAGCAGCAAGTGGTCTATCAACATCTAAAAACCCTGTGTCTTGTCTCCTTATCTTATGCAAAGTTGTGCTTGCTTTTTGGGTTCCAGTAACATCACCGATCCTCTAACCAGGCAGTTCTGTGAGTAGCTCAGAGGACATGACCTGAAAAACAGAAAATAAGCATCTGTTGGGTATTCATATACTAGACTAATCCATTTCAACTCTCCGAGTGATTTCTTGGGGCTTCCCAAGTGGTGTCTGCTTGCCAGTGCAAAAGCAACAGGAAATGTGAGTTTGATCATAGGGTCTAGAAGATCCCCTGGAGGGGGAAATGGCAACTCACTCTAGTATTCTTGCCTGGAGAATCCCATGGACAGAGGGGCTTGGTGGGCCATAGTCCATTGGTCATAAAAGAATCAGACAGAACTGAGCATGTGTTCAATAATTTCTTAGTTCCTCTTCATAGCAATATGAAGATACTAGAGTATGGAACTTAGGCATAGAAGCACCTTGTTATTTATTGGTATACAACACATTAAAGGAGAAGAAAAGGAGTCAAAGATAAAAATGATGATTAATGTTGGTGCTGGTATTCTGTTTTTTTCTTGATACAGAGACTAGGTGTGGAATAGGTTTCTATATAGGATAACATTTCATCACTGGTCAAGCATAGACCTGCTTTGTTTTGTGCCTTCTTTAATTATAGCAATTAAATATTTTATTGTAAAAGTTTAATGTGACATTGGTTATTAAAAAGTTAACTGAAGTGGGTGAACAGTTTCTTATAACTGATCAATATTTACTAAAAGTATAATATACAACTAGGATTCTGCATGGTTTTACATTATTATTTTTAACATACCCCCTACCCTTGTTTCCTGTCCTTTCTTCTTTGGTCTGTGATTGTTAAACTTACCTTTGGGATCTTCTGCACTTCAAGCATTCAAGTCATCTTTAACATTTTAGTCTTTCCTCTAACTGCTATGAATCGTGTTTCTTCCATCATACCTGTATTAGTTTCCTGTTGTTGCTGCCACACATTGCCATGAACTTGATGGTTTAAAACAATACCCTTTTTTTGTGGAGGGGGGTGTTCTGGAAGTTAAAATTAGTCTCACTGAGATAAAATCAGGATGTTGGCCATGCTGTGTTCTTTCTTGAGGAAAGAAATTCGTGTTCATGTCTTTTCTGTCTCCTGCAGTAGGACTACATTCTTGGACTCTTGCCCCTTCCATCTTCAAAGCTAGGAACATATGACTGAGTGTTTCTCATATTGAATCCCTCTGCCAAAGAATTTTCTGCCTCCCTTTTCCACATTTAAGAATCCTTGTGACTACATGAAGCCTGCCAAGGTGGTCCATCTTAAGTTCTTTATTTTAAGGTTATATGATTAGCAGCCTTAATCCCATCTTCAATGCTAATTCTCCATGGCCATTTAATATGTTCACAGGATCTAGGAATTAGAATATTGATATATATTAGGAGACATTATTCTGCCTGTCCCAATAAGTATCATATCCATTCCTTCTTTTATGATTACCATTTACTGTGATCATTGCAGTAGCCTTTGACTTTCTTCTGTTCTTAGTTTCTCATCTCTCCAGACATGGATATCTCTACTGGCAAACTCATCTCCATAAAGCTTAGTATGGGGTATATAGTATTATATCTTAAAAAGCTTAAAAAGCTTAATTGGCAGCATTTTCCATAAGGCAGTATTCACCAAATTCTTTTGATTAGGTAACCTGTCTACAAATTTATGTATACATAAATGTTTTTATCTAATTATAATTTTTGTTCACATGCTGTTATACTAGTGTTTTATAAACTTAACAACATAGGTAAAATTTTAAAAAATATGTGCAGAAGATGAAATGAACAAGATTTTGTGATAGAAATTTTGCATGTAATCCATAATTCTAAAATTATTAATATTATCAGGAAAATAAATATGAGGAAATTGTGCATCATAATTTTATAGTAATCTTGATTTAACACTTTAATATATTGAATTTCTTGGACTACATACAGATTATTGTGATAACTTTTATTAAAAAGGGCAAGTGTTGGTTGCTCAGTCACGTTGGATTCTTTACAGCCCTACGGATAAAGCCTGCCATCCATTCTTGGAATTCTCCAGACAAGAATATTGGGGTGGGTTGCCATTTCCTCTTTCAGGGCATCTTCATGACCCAGGGATTGAACCTGAATCCCTTACATCTCCTGTATCTCCTGCATTGGGAGGCAGATTCTTTACTAGTAGCACCACCTGGGAACCAAGAAATGTCAATAGATCATTTGTCCTTCCTACCTTTAATGGTTTAATTATTTGTAAGCCCTGATTTGTAGACCTCTGTACTAGAAGATAAAATCAGTACTCTCTTGAATAGAGTTCAAAGCCTTCTAAGATCTTTTATTTGATGATTCATTTGTAATTTTCTATTCTATGTATTTACTCATGTTAATAATTCTTCATAGACAACCTTTCACCTTCCTTCCTCAATTTTTCCTTATCTGACTCAACTTTCATCCAGTCTTCAGGCCACAGGACCTGACTTACTGAAGTTGTATAGCAAATGTTGGTTGAATTAAAGAGCCTTCTGTTCTGTTCCATTTCTTTTGATGTACTTTTTCTCACTTGTGGCTACATACCCATTTATTTGTTAACCTGTTTGTTACTATGGCTAGATCAAGGTACACAAAGGTATAAGGCGACTGTTGTCATCAAATAAATACTCACACCTAGGTCTGGAAATCTCACAGAGTGTATCTACTTTATTGTAGTATATCTAATGAATAAAGGCTGTATCGCCTGAAGTTTTCCTTTTGATAGGTAACCTGTCTACAAATTTATGTATACATAAATGTTTTATCTAATTATAATTTTTGTTCACATGCTGTTATACTAGTGTTTTATAAACTTAACAACATAGGTAAAATTTTAAAAAATATGTGCAGAAGATGAAATGAACAAGATTTTGTGATAGAAATTTTGCATGTAATCCATAATTCTAAAATTATTAATATTATCAGGAAAATAAATATGAGGAAATTGTGCATCATAATTTTATAGTAATCTTGATTTAACACTTTAATATATTGAATTTCTTGGACTACATACAGATTATTGTGATAACTTTTATTAAAAAGGGCAAGTGTTGGTTGCTCAGTCACGTTGGATTCTTTACAGCCCTACGGATAAAGCCTGCCATCCATTCTTGGAATTCTCCAGACAAGAATATTGGGGTGGGTTGCCATTTCCTCTTTCAGGGCATCTTCATGACCCAGGGATTGAACCTGAATCCCTTACATCTCCTGTATCTCCTGCATTGGGAGGCAGATTCTTTACTAGTAGCACCACCTGGGAACCAAGAAATGTCAATAGATCATTTGTCCTTCCTACCTTTAATGGTTTAATTATTTGTAAGCCCTGATTTGTAGACCTCTGTACTAGAAGATAAAATCAGTACTCTCTTGAATAGAGTTCAAAGCCTTCTAAGATCTTTTATTTGATGATTCATTTGTAATTTTCTATTCTATGTATTTACTCATGTTAATAATTCTTCATAGACAACCTTTCACCTTCCTTCCCTCAATTTTTCCTTATCTGACTCAACTTTCATCCAGTCTTCAGGCCACAGGACCTGACTTACTGAAGTTGTATAGCAAATGTTGGTTGAATTAAAGAGCCTTCTGTTCTGTTCCATTTCTTTTGATGTACTTTTTCTCACTTGTGGCTACATACCCATTTATTTGTTAACCTGTTTGTTACTATGGCTAGATCAAGGTACACAAAGGTATAAGGCGACTGTTGTCATCAAATAAATACTCACACCTAGGTCTGGAAATCTCACAGAGTGTATCTACTTTATTGTAGTATATCTAATGAATAAAGGCTGTATCGCCCTGAAGCTTTCAACTGATTCCTCATCCCATCTAGCCATAGCTAATGTTTTCCTTTTATATTCTTAAGGTCTGTGCATTGGACAGAGTAGGTACTCAACGACTCTTGAATTAGAGTAAGATTCAGTAAGAGGCTTTCTGGTTGTCTGTTTTTGTGGTTTTCTGCTCTGTAGTTGCATCTGACCCAGTGGTAAAGGCACAAGTGGAATTTTGATTGCTGGAGTGTCGTATAGTTGAGATGGAAAGTTCTTTGGAAGGGTGCCTGATGCCAAACATCAAACCTGTAGTTGTTCACTTACCAAAGTCATGTCTGCGTATGTCATTTCACGGCAATGTGCAAATTGCTTGCGACTGTACCCAGTAGAATGGTGCTCGATCTGAGCTAATTTGCAGCAGTTTAAAAACAAACTCCAGAGCCCAATATCACAACTGTTTTCTTCCTTTTTGATCTTCCCTCATTAGGAGGACAGGGTAAGGGTTGTATAACGTGCTGAAATCTGTCAATACTCTCTGTGTCTTATTCATTAAAACCTTCAGATGCTGTTTTCCTACTGGCTTCATTTACCAGGGAGGGCGAGGAGAAAAACACTGAACAGGTGTTCTTGACTTGAAAAACAGCAATTTCAAGCAACGCACAAGGGGAGAAGTTGAAAATTTTCAGATTCTGAAGTTGTCACTGGGAGATAAATTTGGGTTACACATTCGCCTCTCATAAACAGACTTTCTTTAACATAAATTTCTGCTGTGCATGCGGCACCTGATTTCTCTGGGGGCAGACATGCTTCACAGAGCAATCATGCTGCAAAGAGATAGTGTATATTTTCCCAGCCTCCTTCCAAATACACAAATATGAGCTGGAGGAGTAGTGTGCTGAGCAGCTAATATGGAATTGTAGCTTCCCTGGCAGGGAGAAAAATACCTATGGTAAATATTTGGTTTGATTGATGGAAAAGTGTCTGAATTTTGACTAAGCTAAACTCAAATGTTTCTGTAATACCATAAGAAGATTATTGGTCAAATAAACAATGAGGTACATTAAGTATCTTATACAAAAGAACTGCACAATACTGTGTTTATTTCTGAAGCAGCAGCTTTCTGAAGCAAAGGAAAAGTTAAAAGAGAGATTTCCTCCAGCAGTGCTTCTCAAAACATGGTCCCCAGGTCAGTAGCATTAGCTTGATGTATTCGTTTGTTAGAGGTGCACCGTCTTGGCCCACGCTCCAGAAATTTACTGAATCAAAAATTGGGGGAGTGAAGTCCCACAATCTGTGTTTCAGGTGATTCTGATGCATGTTTAAATTAGAGAACCATTATTTTGAACCAGATTTCAATTCATTAATTCATTCAACAGATATTTATTGGGTATCTAACAAATCCAAGCACTCTTTTTAAAAACAAACTCCAGAGCCCAATATCACAACTGTTTTCTTCCTTTTTGATCTTCCCTCATTAGGAGGACAGGGTAAGGGTTGTATAATGTGCTGAGATCTGTCAATACTTTGTGTGTCTTATTCATTAAAACCTTCAGATGCTGTTTTCCTACTGGCTTCATTTACCATGTACAGTAGTACATGCATTGTGATATACACACATGTATATACACATGTGATATACTTTGTGATACAGATAGTACAGCATTGTGAACAAATAGCAAACTCTGGCTGTCTTGTATTTTATATTTCAGTGAGCAAGCCTCAAAAGTCAAAGGAAATGGGAATTCATTCATTTTGTTTATGCCATTTTGGGCATGTCACAATGGCGTTTTCCACAACCATGGTGTTTGAGGTGGGTTTGGCATATGTTACAGTGTTAACATTTGGGAACGGAACCAGCCTTACTTCATTTTGCAGTGTTAAGTTAGCTTCCCTTTCATGGCCAGCTCTCCTGGGACTGGTTCCAAGATCTCTGTCTAGATGCTCGAGATCTGTGACTAACCTCTGTGGGCAGCTGACATGCATATATTTTTTTGTTCCTCCAGTAATTTGCTGGACTTTTATGGTGGCTGTATACAGTAAAGAATACATCTTCAATGCAGGAGACTTGTGTTCAATTCCTTGTTTGGAAAGATCTCATGGAGAAGGGAATGGCTACCCACTTCATTATTCTTGCCTGGAGAATTCCGTGGACAGAGACTTGGTGGGCTCTAGTCCAAAGAGTTGAACATGACTGAGTATCACTTTCACTTTTAGTAATGTACTAATCATCATTCTGTGTTTGAAAGTTTAGTATGGGCATCGGAAATGAATTGATTTGCATGGTTGGTGACATCTGGGCTTTCATTCTGCAAAGACTATCAATGAATCAGGTGCTATAAAGGATGCATAATTTGTTGAAAGTCAAGACACCAATACTTTATACTCTCCAATAAGCATACATAAATATTCTTATTATGAAAAATAGGAGCAGTAGTGCATCCTGACGCCTTGATATTAGGTAGGCTAGAATCAGTAGGAACTTGATACCTTTTATCTTGCTGGTCACTTATTAAGATACTGTTTTTTCCAACTTAGAAAAATTTCATAATAAAGCAAGGCAAGTCAAAAAACAAATGCAGTAAACACCTATATAATTACCATCTATGTTTCCTCATTCTCTTTTTGTTAATGTACGCATACATACACACTGAGTTTCACCATTCCATCTTAAAATTTAAGTTCCAGATACTTAAACATTTCATCCATTAATGATTCAGCATGAATCTCTTAGAATAAGGAAATTTGGCTAAGTTATGACAATGTCATTATAGTTTCAAAGAAAATAACAATCCATAAAACACTGGACATCTAAATCTTCCTCAGATAATCCCTCTACTTTGTTTTCACCATGACACTTTTTGATACTTCATTTCCTTTTGGTCATGTCACAATGGCGTTTTCCACAACCATGGTGTTTGAGGTGGGTTTGGCATATGTTACAGTGTTAACATTTGGGAACGGAACCAGCCTTACTTCATTTTGCAGTGTTAAGTTAGCTTCCCTTTCATGGCCAGCTCTCCTGGGACTGGTTCCAAGATCTCTGTCTAGATGCTCGAGATCTGTGACTAACCTCTGTGGGCAGCTGTCATAGGCATATATTTTTGTTCCTCCAGTAATTTGCTGGACTTTTATGGTGGCTGTATACAGTAAAGAATACATCTTCAATGCAGGAGACTTGTGTTCAATTCCTTGTTTGGAAAGATCTCATGGAGAAGGGAATGGCTACCCACTTCATTATTCTTGCCTGGAGAATTCCGTGGACAGAGACTTGGTGGGCTCTAGTCCAAAGAGTTGAACATGACTGAGTATCACTTTCACTTTTAGTAATGTACTAATCATCATTCTGTGTTTGAAAGTTTAGTATGGGCATCGGAAATGAATTGATTTGCATGGTTGGTGACATCTGGGCTTTCATTCTGCAAAGACTATCAATGAATCAGGTGCTATAAAGGATGCATAATTTGTTGAAAGTCAAGACACCAATACTTTATACTCTCCAATAAGCATACATAAATATTCTTATTATGAAAAATAGGAGCAGTAGTGCATCCTGACGCCTTGATATTAGGTAGGCTAGAATCAGTAGGAACTTGATACCTTTTATCTTGCTGGTCACTTATTAAGATACTGTTTTTTCCAACTTAGAAAAATTTCATAATAAAGCAAGGCAAGTCAAAAAACAAATGCAGTAAACACCTATATAATTACCATCTATGTTTCCTCATTCTCTCTTTTTGTTAATGTACGCATACATACACACTGAGTTTCACCATTCCATCTTAAAATTTAAGTTCCAGATACTTAAACATTTCATCCATTAATGATTCAGCATGAATCTCTTAGAATAAGGAAATTTGGCTAAGTTATGACAATGTCATTATAGTTTCAAAGAAAATAACAATCCATAAAACACTGGACATCTAAATCTTCCTCAGATAATCCCTCTACTTTGTTTTCACCATGACACTGATTTATTGAAGAGTTCATGTCAGTTCAAATTTCCCACATTTTTGATTTGCTTATTTCCTTTTGGTGTCACTTAATGTATATCTCTGTCCCTTGAATTCACTGTGCACTAAAACCTAAGGCTAGAAGCTCACTTGATTTTATTAAATATCTATATGAGTGCCTAGAATGTGGCAGTCACAGTATGGTAAGCAAAATAGCTGTATTCTTGCTCTTATGAAGCTCAAATCATATCTAGGGAAGATAACACATTTAAGCAAACATACTATGTACTTATATAAAAATAGCTTCCCCTAAAGGTAAGTGCTGTGATGAAAATTAAGTCTGATGATGTGACAGTGAGTTAGTGAATAGTTGGTTGCAGAGGGTATGGCCAACCAACACCTCATGGTAGAGATAGTTGAGCTCTGATCTGAATGGAAGTGACAGGAAGTGAGGGATATGGGTGAAAAAAATTATTTGCTAAACCCGCTTACTGAAACAGAGACTTCTTAGGGGATCATGAGTCTCTTGAAGGAAGGAAGGAGGATGTGGGGATTACTTAAGATTTTGAGGAGAATATCACGTGAGGTATTGGACAGAGGGTGATGGAACAGTCTTGATCAATCAAATAATAGTTCCATGGAGAATGTTCCCTTGTGTTAGTGGCTGCCCGTATTTTTTACCTGGGTGGGTACAATGATGTCAACACAATGAACAAAAAGGAGAAAAAATTTTTTAAAAGCATCAAGAATTATAATTCAGAGTTGTCGAGTGCTATTGACTCTACCCTCCCAAGTCCCTAAAATACCAAGCAGAATTTGGTTGAGAGTCATATGCCAGAAAAATTCAGTCTTCCACTGTGGAAAGTTGGGAAAAGTTGGAGTTACTTTTAGTTTTTCTTTGCCTATTTACTGTCTTTCCTATCCTTTCAAAATGTATGTTCTTTTATTATTCCAGTCTATTTTTATGACTTGTAGGCACACATTCTGGATGCATCTATGAATATAACTTTATTAAAAACGTGTGAATAAATATGAGTAAACAGAGATGGAGGGGACTGAACAAGATGGTTTTTTGAAGTTTTCTGCTCCTTGGCAAGAAAGCAGTACAAGCCTGGACATTCATGTGCATTTGTGTGCCATAATAATGTGGTGGGTGACTGTGTCAGATTAAATACCATCTATATACAAAGCACAAATTTAGTAGGAGGTATCTGTGATTGATTTCTCATCTCGCATCTGACAGAGCCTGGTTGTGAGGTTTTTGATGCCTGTCAGAGAGCAGAGGAAACACTACCTCTAGAAGTACTTGAGGAAGCAGTAGACTGAGGTCTGGGTGATGTGAAAAGCATCCTCAGAGAGAGAAACACACTGGAGCAACTGCCATTCCTCATAACTGTTCCTCATTTTAGGCCTCAGTCTGCCCATCTGTGAAACCCATCTGTGAAGTGTGTTCATTGAAAATGCTTGATGTATTGATGTGTCAGGAAAAACAGCTAAAAAAGAAAACATTCACCAGTCATGTAGTACTTCTAGGGATTTGTAATCAAGCTTGTGGTTCTGAGTGAGTTGGATTCTGTTTTATGATATATGTCTTTCTGGGTAAAATGCTGTGTGTGTGTGTGTATGTGTGTACTAGTGCTTGCACTGGAGGAGGAGGACCAAAGAGGATGAGCACATTATATCATTATAGTACTAAAGCACTTCAGGAGCATTCGTAGTTGATTTACATGGTTTTGAAAGACCATGGTCTTCCCAACAGAAATTTCTGAGATTAGGAGGGTATTACAAATACACGTTTTCCAGCATCATAGCCACTAGCTACGTGTCACTGTGGAGCCCGTGAAATGTAGCTGGTATGAATAAGGAACTAAAAGTTTAACTTGATTAATTTAAGTCTAAATAGCCACATGGCGTTGGTGGCTGCCATTTTGGACAGATCAGGTCTTAAACAGATGTGGAAGACAGACTAAAAAAGTCAGCACCTGTGCTAGTGTAGGGGTAGGTTGAGGGGAAGGGATAGTTAGGGAGTTTGGGATGGACCTGTATACACTACTGTTTTTAAAGGGAAAATTTGGATGCATCTATGAATATAACTTTATTAAAAACGTGTGAATAAATATGAGTAAACAGAGATGGAGGGGACTGAACAAGATGGTTTTTTGAAGTTTTCTGCTCCTTGGCAAGAAAGCAGTACAAGCCTGGACATTCATGTGCATTTGTGTGCCATAATAATGTGGTGGGTGACTGTGTCAGATTAAATACCATCTATATACAAAGCACAAATTTAGTAGGAGGTATCTGTGATTGATTTCTCATCTCGCATCTGACAGAGCCTGGTTGTGAGGTTTTTGATGCCTGTCAGAGAGCAGAGGAAACACTACCTCTAGAAGTACTTGAGGAAGCAGTAGACTGAGGTCTGGGTGATGTGAAAAGCATCCTCAGAGAGAGAAACACACTGGAGCAACTGCCATTCCTCATAACTGTTCCTCATTTTAGGCCTCAGTCTGCCCATCTGTGAAACCCATCTGTGAAGTGTGTTCATTGAAAATGCTTGATGTATTGATGTGTCAGGAAAAACAGCTAAAAAAGAAAACATTCACCAGTCATGTAGTACTTCTAGGGATTTGTAATCAAGCTTGTGGTTCTGAGTGAGTTGGATTCTGTTTTATGATATATGTCTTTCTGGGTAAAATGCTGTGTGTGTGTTTTATGTGTGTACTAGTGCTTGCACTGGAGGAGGAGGACCAAAGAGGATGAGCACATTATATCATTATAGTACTAAAGCACTTCAGGAGCATTCGTAGTTGATTTACATGGTTTTGAAAGACCATGGTCTTCCCAACAGAAATTTCTGAGATTAGGAGGGTATTACAAATACACGTTTTCCAGCATCATAGCCACTAGCTACGTGTCACTGTGGAGCCCGTGAAATGTAGCTGGTATGAATAAGGAACTAAAAGTTTAACTTGATTAATTTAAGTCTAAATAGCCACATGGCGTTGGTGGCTGCCATTTTGGACAGATCAGGTCTTAAACAGATGTGGAAGACAGACTAAAAAAGTCAGCACCTGTGCTAGTGTAGGGGTAGGTTGAGGGGAAGGGATAGTTAGGGAGTTTGGGATGGACCTGTATACACTACTGTTTTTAAAATGGATGACGAACAAAGTCCTACTGTAGAGCATAGGGAACTCTGCTCAATGTTATGTGGCAGCCCGGATGGGAGGTGAATTGAGGGGAGAATGGATACATGTACTCTGTATTGCTGAGTCCCTTTGTTGTTCACCTGAAACCACAACATTGTTCATTGGCTATCCCCAAAACAAAATAAAAAGTTAAAAAGGAAAAGAAATAGGTTGAGCTTTAAAAAATAAAGTGAACATCTGGTCATGTAGTCTGCCATTTAAATTATTTTATTTTGGGGTTCTGATCACATGTATATTTTCGTATGTTCAAAATGTGCACCCGTTCTCACTCTCCTGAAATCTCCCTCCTTTCTCCTAGTCTTAAACATATACACACCACTCCCTGTTCTGCTCTGCTGTTACTGCTAAGTCCTAAAATTTTCTTTTATATCCAGACTTCTTGAGGCAGTACTATGTATGTATTACGCTTCATCAAGCTCTTCACCATTAGTTCTTTAAAATTAAGAACTGGATGTTCACCCTTGACTTAGGTTCTCAGGGATTCCAGATGTTTTCCATGCTGGTCATAGCCTCCTCCTTAATACTTTTCATGGTATTTGCACCATTATCAGCCTCTTCCTTAAGACCCCTCTTTAACCTCCTCGGTGCCACAACATTCTGAGTGTTTGCTTCTCCCAATTGTCTGTTCCTCTTCTTTCCAGCTCAAATTTGCTCTGCTAGATTTAGCCAAAAGCTCTGATTTATGTCCTTGGTGAGGAAAATACAGCTAATTCTAAACTCTTAAATGGTCTGTTTTTAAAATCTCACCCCTTCTTGAAGTTTTTTGTTTGATATGCAAACATTTACATTTAGTATCAAAATATAACTCATAATTTTCCTATCAAAATGAATCCCTCATCCTATGTTGAAAGGACCACTCTATATGTCTCGTTACCCAGAGTTGAAGAGCTTGGTCATTCTTGACTTGTTAGCATGGTTTTGTGCTCCCTTCTCAATGTAGTCTACCCATGGTGGCAGTTCATTTTTACAAAATATGGAGTACTCTGTGAATTTGCATGTCATCTTGCTGAGGGCCCATGCTAACTTCCCTTGTATTACTATAATTTTAGTATGTACTACTGATGCCAGGGGAGTTCTTCCTAGAAGGTGAAAGTGGCTGCTGGATTATAATGAGTTTTGTTTTCCATGGTCCATACCCTGGCTTAGGTTTTCCTCGGCTCATGTGTGCATTATTTTCAGCCTACTAATTGGTGTTATTACCTTCCCTCTTTTTCCTCCAGTACTATGCCAGGTTTTCATGCAACTGGCTCATCGTCCTTTTCCTCCTTTAGTCCCTTAAAAAGAAAATAAATAGGTTGAGCTTTAAAAAATAGAGTGAACATCTGGTTATGTAGTCTGCCATTTAAATTATTTTATTTTGGGGTTCTGATCACATGTATATTTTCGTATGTTCAAAATGTGCACCGTTCTCACTCTCCTGAAATCTCCCTCCTTTCTCCTAGTCTTAAACATATACACACCACTCCCTGTTCTGCTCTGCTGTTACTGCTAAGTCCTAAAATTTTCTTTTATATCCAGACTTCTTGAGGCAGTACTATGTATGTATTACGCTTCATCAAGCTCTTCACCATTAGTTCTTTAAAATTAAGAACTGGATGTTCACCCTTGACTTAGGTTCTCAGGGATTCCAGATGTTTTCCATGCTGGTCATAGCCTCCTCCTTAATACTTTTCATGGTATTTGCACCATTATCAGCCTCTTCCTTAAGACCCCTCTTTAACCTCCTCGGTGCCACAACATTCTGAGTGTTTGCTTCTCCCAATTGTCTGTTCCTCTTCTTTCCAGCTCAAATTTGCTCTGCTAGATTTAGCCAAAAGCTCTGATTTATGTCCTTGGTGAGGAAAATACAGCTAATTCTAAACTCTTAAATGGTCTGTTTTTAAAATCTCACCCTTCTTGAAGTTTTTTGTTTGATATGCAAACATTTACATTTAGTATCAAAATATAACTCATAATTTTCCTATCAAAATGAATCCCTCATCCTATGTTGAAAGGACCACTCTATATGTCTCGTTACCCAGAGTTGAAGAGCTTGGTCATTCTTGACTTGTTAGCATGGTTTTGTGCTCCCTTCTCAATGTAGTCTACCCATGGTGGCAGTTCATTTTTACAAAATATGGAGTACTCTGTGAATTTGCATGTCATCTTGCTGAGGGCCCATGCTAACTTCCCTTGTATTACTATAATTTTAGTATGTACTACTGATGCCAGGGGAGTTCTTCCTAGAAGGTGAAAGTGGCTGCTGGATTATAATGAGTTTTGTTTTCCATGGTCCATACCCTGGCTTAGGTTTTCCTCGGCTCATGTGTGCATTATTTTCAGCCTACTAATTGGTGTTATTACCTTCCCTCTTAGTTGGGTTTGGACTAACTACTCCAGTACTATGCCATCTGACTGTTCTGCATGCATCTTACCCTCCGGGTACATTGGCTTGCCTACTTTTGTTGAATCATTCTTTTTCCAGTCACTGCTTTTGCTTAATGCTACTAGCCCTGCCAAAAAGTGACTCATCTTATTTGTGAATTCAAATCCTATATGCCTTAAACTTTTTTGATTTATTTATATACTCTTCATCAAGTGCTTATTGAATGAAAGCTATGTACTAGCATTGAACTAGGCACTTGTGTCTTTAGGACTCAGCTCATAACAAGACAGGAGCTCTGCTTTCACGTAATGTGTTTTTGTAAAGTGGAAAGTCTAAAAAGTAAATCGGCAGTTAGGGTACCATGAGATAAACTTCTATCTCATCATCGCATGGAATTCATCCCAAACCACTTTGGCTCCTCTGTACTCGTGGAGACTACTCATTGTCACTTAATTATATTATTTATTTTTATCCATTCTCCTGATTTTACTTTTCTTTGTTAGTTTCATTTCCTCTATTGGATCAAACTTCTTGAGGACAGAAAATACTTTTTTTTTTTTTTTCTACTGAACATGCCCTATAGCTTCTAGCCTACAATGTTTCATATAAAAAGCACATATTAAATATGGCAATTTCTCGTTGTTGTTGTTTAGTTGTTCCTGACTCTTTGCGACGTCATGAGCTATCCACGGGACTTGCCTGGCAAAAATACTGAGGTGGGTTGCCGTTTCCTTCTCCAGGGGATCTTCTCAACCCAGGAATTGAACCCATGGGTCTTGCCCAATCTCACTGCACTGTCTTTAACTGAGCCATTGGGGATGCTAAACTTCCCTTGTATTTTTTAGCTACCCATGGTGGCAGTTCATTTTACAAAATATGGAGTACTGTACATATCTTGCTGAGGGCCCATGCTAACTTCCTTGTATTACTATAATTTTAGTATGTACTACTGATGCCAGGGGAGTTCTTCCTAGAAGGTGAAAGTGGCTGCTGGATTATAATGAGTTTTGTTTTCCATGGTCCATACCCTGGCTTAGGTTTTCCTCGGCTCATGTGTGCATTATTTTCAGCCTACTAATTGGTGTTATTACCTTCCCTCTTAGTTGGGTTTGGACTAACTACTCCAGTACTATGCCATCTGACTGTTCTGCATGCATCTTACCCTCCGGGTACATTGGCTTGCCTACTTTTGTTGAATCATTCTTTTTCCAGTCACTGCTTTTGCTTAATGCTACTAGCCCTGCCAAAAAGTGACTCATCTTATTTGTGAATTCAAATCCTATATGCCTTAAACTTTTTTGATTTATTTATATACTCTTCATCAAGTGCTTATTGAATGAAAGCTATGTACTAGCATTGAACTAGGCACTTGTGTCTTTAGGACTCAGCTCATAACAAGACAGGAGCTCTGCTTTCACGTAATGTGTTTTTGTAAAGTGGAAAGTCTAAAAAGTAAATCGGCAGTTAGGGTACCATGAGATAAACTTCTATCTCATCATCGCATGGAATTCATCCCAAACCACTTTGGCTCCTCTGTACTCGTGGAGACTACTCATTGTCACTTAATTATATTATTTATTTTTATCCATTCTCCTGATTTTACTTTTCTTTGTTAGTTTCATTTCCTCTATTGGATCAAACTTCTTGAGGACAGAAAATACTTTTTTTTTTTTTTTCTACTGAACATGCCCTATAGCTTCTAGCCTACAATGTTTCATATAAAAAGCACATATTAAATATGGCAATTTCTCGTTGTTGTTGTTTAGTTGTTCCTGACTCTTTGCGACGTCATGAGCTATCCACGGGACTTGCCTGGCAAAAATACTGAGGTGGGTTGCCGTTTCCTTCTCCAGGGGATCTTCTCAACCCAGGAATTGAACCCATGGGTCTTGCCCAATCTCCTGCACTGCAGGCTGGTTCTTTATCACTGAGCCATTGGGGAAGCCTGTAGCCTCTAGTGCACAATTTCTCATATAAAAAGCACACATCGAATATTTGGCAGTTTGTAAGAAGGCTATATTTTACATTTGGGGATCTTTCCCATGCACTGAATAATTATTTCTCCATGAACGTAAAATACAGAAATGTGAGGACAGAGAAGGTGAGATTTGTTTGTACTCAGTCTGTATTGAATGATGGTTTAAACAGGCAGATTGAATTACTTATGCCTGATGGGCATTTGTATGTATTCTTTGGATAAATGTCTGTTAAGATTTTCTGTTTGTTTTTAGTCATGTTTATCAAGCCAAATGGCAGACAGAAACACAAAGAAAAGGAAATACGGAGATACAGAGCAACCAGGAAACAAAAGATAAAATGTCAGTACTGTCTTCATTTTCACCTCCTTGGTTCAGTTTATTCCTAGGTATTCTTTCTGTTGCAATTATAAATGGATTGTTTTCTTAATTTCTCCTCCTCCTAGCTCCTCATTGTTAGCATATAAAAATGCAGCAAATTTTGTATATAGATTTTGTACCTTGCAACTTTATTGTATTTATTATTTCCAATAGTATGTTGGTAGAGTATTTAGGGTTTTAATATACATAAAACAATGCCATAAATCAATAGCAAGTTTTACTTCTTGATTCTCTCTTTTGCTCTGATTGGAACTTCCAATGCTGTATTGAATCAGACTGGTGAGGGTGGCATCCTTGTTTTGTTCCTCATCCTATAGGAATTGCTTACAGATTTTTACCATCGAGTGTGATGTTAGCTATGGATTTGTGGTATATGGGCTTTGTTATGTTGAGGTATTTTACATGCATTTTGGGAATTTTTATGATAAATAGGTGTTGAATCTTGTAAAATACATTTTCTATATCTATTGAGATGTTCATATGACTTTTTAAAAAAACTTTTATTTTGCTTTTAACTTTTACAGAGTTTTTTTGCTTACAGATTTGTATGTTCCCAGATGTTCATATGACTTTTATCCTTCATCCTTCACTTTGTTAATCTGATATATCAGGTTGATTATTTGTGGATGTTGAATAATTCTTACATAGTGTAATAAATCCTGCTTGATCATGTTATATATTTCTTCTAATATTTTGTTGTATTTGATTTGCTAATATTTTATTGAGGATTTTTCATCTATATTTATCAGAGACATTGGCCTATGGTTTTCGTTTTTTGTGTTGTCTTTGTGTGGTTTTAGTATCTGGGTAATGTTGGCTTTGCAAAATGAGTTAGAAGCTGTTTCTTCATTTGGATTTCCATGCACTGAATAATTATTTCTCCATGAACGTAAAATACAGAAATGTGAGGACAGAGAAGGTGAGATTTGTTTGTACTCAGTCTGTATTGAATGATGGTTTAAACAGGCAGATTGAATTACTTATGCCTGATGGGCATTTGTATGTATTCTTTGGATAAATGTCTGTTAAGATTTTCTGTTTGTTTTTAGTCATGTTTATCAAGCCAAATGGCAGACAGAAACACAAAGAAAAGGAAATACGGAGATACAGAGCAACCAGGAAACAAAAGATAAAATGTCAGTACTGTCTTCATTTTCACCTCCTTGGTTCAGTTTATTCCTAGGTATTCTTTCTGTTGCAATTATAAATGGATTGTTTTCTTAATTTCTCCTCCTCCTAGCTCCTCATTGTTAGCATATAAAAATGCAGCAAATTTTTGTATATAGATTTTGTACCTTGCAACTTTATTGTATTTATTATTTCCAATAGTATGTTGGTAGAGTATTTAGGGTTTTAATATACATAAAACAATGCCATAAATCAATAGCAAGTTTTACTTCTTGATTCTCTCTTTTGCTCTGATTGGAACTTCCAATGCTGTATTGAATCAGACTGGTGAGGGTGGCATCCTTGTTTTGTTCCTCATCCTATAGGAATTGCTTACAGATTTTTACCATCGAGTGTGATGTTAGCTATGGATTTGTGGTATATGGGCTTTGTTATGTTGAGGTATTTTACATGCATTTTGGGAATTTTTATGATAAATAGGTGTTGAATCTTGTAAAATACATTTTCTATATCTATTGAGATGTTCATATGACTTTTTAAAAAAACTTTTATTTTGCTTTTAACTTTTACAGAGTTTTTTTGCTTACAGATTTGTATGTTCCCAGATGTTCATATGACTTTTATCCTTCATCCTTCACTTTGTTAATCTGATATATCAGGTTGATTATTTGTGGATGTTGAATAATTCTTACATAGTGTAATAAATCCTGCTTGATCATGTTATATATTTCTTCTAATATTTTGTTGTATTTGATTTGCTAATATTTTATTGAGGATTTTTCATCTATATTTATCAGAGACATTGGCCTATGGTTTTCGTTTTTTGTGTTGTCTTTGTGTGGTTTTAGTATCTGGGTAATGTTGGCTTTGCAAAATGAGTTAGAAGCTGTTTCTTCCTTTGCATTTTTTCGAAGGAGTTTAAAGGTAGGTATTATATCTTCTTTGAATATTTGATAGAATTCACTGTGAAGCTATCTGATCCTGGACATTTTTTTTCCCCAGAGTTTCTTGATTACTGTTTCAGTTTTCTTATTAGTGATCAGTGTATTTGATTTTTCTCTTATGATTCATTCTTAGAAATTTATATGATTCTAAAAATTTATCAGTTTCTTCTTTGTTCAGTTTGTTGGTGTGTAGCTATTCATAGTATTCTCATATAATCTTTTCTGTATTTAGTATTGCCTTGTTTCTTATTACCTTTTTTCACTTGAAGTGTATTTTCTCTGATAGGAATATGGCTACACTTGCTTTTGGCAAGTTTTCTATCTCTTCACCTTGAGCCTATCTTTGTCTTAAGAACTGATGTGAGTTCTATTTATTAATCCATACAATTACTCTTCCTTTTTGGTGAATTCTATTCATACACTAAATGTAAATTATTATTGATAAATGAAGACTTAGTACTGCTGTTTTAGTTTTTGTTTTTTGGTTGCTTTATTTTGCCATTTATTTTTTCTGGTATTGCTGTCTGCCATTTTGATTTGCTGGATCTCTATGATGTGTCTCAGATTCCTTTTTAAAAATGTGTCGTTGCTCTAGATTTATGTTTTGTGATTACCATGAGGTTTGTATTAAACATCATACAGATAAAATAGTCCCTTTCCGGCCTATAGCTTCTCATCTTCATTTACCTATATGAATTTCATTCTTTTCCCTTCTCATTCTGTTTTTCTTGTTTCAAATTATCCCTTTCTATGTTGTGAGTTTCTTACCTAATTGAAGTTCAGTTCAGTTTATTTCAGTTGCTCAGTTGTGTCCGATTCTTTGTGACCCATGGACAGAGGCACGCCAGACTTCCCTGGCCTTCACAATCTCCTGGAGCTTGCTCAAACTCATGTTCACTGACTCAGTGATGCCATCAAACCATCTCATCCTCTGTTGTCCCCTGCTCTTTCTGCCTTCTGTTTTTTCCCCAGAATGAGGGTCTTTCCCAGTGAGTCTTTATTTTTACTGCTTTTGCCCTTTTTGCTTCAGAAAAATGTTTAAAAACCTATTCTTAGGTCTTTTACCTGAAATAAAAACCTACCTTTTGTTTCTGGTAGAAGAACTATAAGGCAAGTCTTTGTTTTCTTTTTGGGTGCATATTCAGTTGTGTACAACTCTTTGAGACTCCATGGATTGTAGCCTGCCAGGCTCCTCTGTCCATGGAAATCTCCAGGCAAGAGTACTGCAATGGGTTGCCATTTCCTCCTCTAGGGGATCTTATGAGCCCAGGGATCAAACTCTGGTATCCTTCATTGGCAGGTGGGTTCTTTAATGCTTGAGCTACCTAGGAAGCTCATAAGGCAAGTCTAGTATGGATGAACTAGAGCTGAACTCCCTCAGCTCTTCTTTTTCTAGGAAAGCCTTTGTTTCTCCTTTACGTCTGAATAACTGTGCTGGATAGAGTTTTGTAGGCTGTTTTTATGGACAATTTATCTTATTTCACTCCTTTGTGACCTGTGTAGATTGCCTGTGAGAAAACTACTGATAGCCTTGTGGGGGTCACTTTGTAGATTATCTTGCTTTTTCTGTGGCTCTCCTTAAAATTCTTTGTCATTGACTTTTGGCAGTTTTCATATAATGTCTTGGAAAAGATCTTTCTGCCTTGAGACTTCTTGGGTAGGTTTTCTCTTTAACTTCATTGACTTGTAAATACAGTTCTTTGCCCCAGGTTGGGAAGCTCTCAGCTATTATTCACTTAAACAAACTCACCACTTTCTTTTCCCTTTTCCTAGGATGCCCATTGTCCTTACGTTGCTCTTCCTAAAAGAGCTGCATAGTCTCTTAGGATTTCCTCATTTTCTTAGATCTTAATTCTATCTCCTTTTTTACCAGTGTCATATCTAGATTTGCATCTTCAGGGTTGCTGATTCTGCCTTCCATATGGGCTGCTCTGTTTCCAGTGCTCTCAGATGTGTTGCCTCATTTATTTTATCCTTTAGCTCTAGAATTTCTGTTGGCTTTCTTTTAGATATAAATGTCTTTGGTAAAGTATTCTTCTGTTCATTAGCTTTATTCTTGAACTCCTTGAACTGCCTTTGATTTTTTTTTTTTTAATAGCTTTTGTGTTTCTTCATGACAGCTATTTTGAATTCTTTATTAGATCAATTAATCCCATGACTTTGGTTTCTGGAGGGTTGTCATTTTCTTTTTATGATGCAGTGTTGCTCTGTTGTTCCTTGGTGCTTTGAGTTGTTCCTCTTCTGGTGAGTTTGAGGTAGCAAATACTTGCTTCTTTAGATAAAGCTTTTTTACATGATGGTAAAAATTCAACAAAATTAGTAATTTTGTTTTTGTGTTAGTAACCTTTTGTTTTTGAGGCTTCCCTGGTGGCTCAGATGGTAGGAAATCTGCCTGCAATGCAGCAGACCTGGGTTTGATCCCTGGGTCAGGAAGATCCTCTGCAGAGGGGAATGGCTATCCACTCCAGTATTCTTCCCTGGAGAATTCTATGGACAGAGAAGCCTGGTGGGCTACAGTCCCTGGAATGTGACTGAGTGACGCACACTTTCATTTCTTTACTTTTGTTTTTCAGTAGGTGGCGCTATAGCACAAGGGGTTTTTTTTGTTTGTTATTTACATTTTTTTTTTTTTATTATATTTTTTGCAGGGTTTTGTTGTGTGCTGCGACACATTGACCTGAATCCGCCATAAGTATACATATGGCCCTCTACTCCTGAACCTTCCCCTATTGTCCCTCCCCATCCCACCCCTCTAGGTTTCCACAGAGCCCGTTTGAAATCCCCTAATCCCACAGCCTATTCCCCTCGCTCACACCAGTGTCTGCAAGACTGTTCTCCATGTCTGCCTCTTCATTGCTGCCAGCACTCTCAGCTATTATTCACTTAAACAAACTCACCACTTTCTTTTCCCTTTTCCTAGGATGCCCATTGTCCTTACGTTGCTCTTCCTAAAAGAGCTGCATAGTCTCTTAGGATTTCCTCATTTTCTTAGATCTTAATTCTATCTCCTTTTTTACCAGTGTCATATCTAGATTTGCATCTTCAGGGTTGCTGATTCTGCCTTCCATATGGGCTGCTCTGTTTCCAGTGCTCTCAGATGTGTTGCCTCATTTATTTTATCCTTTAGCTCTAGAATTTCTGTTGGCTTTCTTTTAGATATAAATGTCTTTGGTAAAGTATTCTTCTGTTCATTAGCTTTATTCTTGAACTCCTTGAACTGCCTTTGATTTTTTTTTTTTTTAATAGCTTTTGTGTTTCTTCATGACAGCTATTTTGAATTCTTTATTAGATCAATTAATCCCATGACTTTGGTTTCTGGAGGGTTGTCATTTTCTTTTTATGATGCAGTGTTGCTCTGTTGTTCCTTGGTGCTTTGAGTTGTTCCTCTTCTGGTGAGTTTGAGGTAGCAAATACTTGCTTCTTTAGATAAAGCTTTTTTACATGATGGTAAAAATTCAACAAAATTAGTAATTTTGTTTTTGTGTTAGTAACCTTTTGTTTTTGAGGCTTCCCTGGTGGCTCAGATGGTAGGAAATCTGCCTGCAATGCAGCAGACCTGGGTTTGATCCCTGGGTCAGGAAGATCCTCTGCAGAGGGGAATGGCTATCCACTCCAGTATTCTTCCCTGGAGAATTCTATGGACAGAGAAGCCTGGTGGGCTACAGTCCCTGGAATGTGACTGAGTGACGCACACTTTCATTTCTTTACTTTTGTTTTTCAGTAGGTGGCGCTATAGCACAAGGGGTTTTTTTTGTTTGTTATTTACATTTTTTTTTTTTTATTATATTTTTTGCAGGGTTTTGTTGTGTGCTGCGACACATTGACCTGAATCCGCCATAAGTATACATATGGCCCTCTACTCCTGAACCTTCCCCTATTGTCCCTCCCCATCCCACCCCTCTAGGTTTCCACAGAGCCCGTTTGAAATCCCCTAATCCCACAGCCTATTCCCCTCGCTCACACCAGTGTCTGCAAGACTGTTCTCCATGTCTGCCTCTTCATTGCTGCCAGCACAAGTTTTTGGTTTCTCCTACCTGAGCTGTCTGTGGTTGTACTTGAGAAACTGTGCTGTTCACCCTCCACTGCCTCTGCCAGAGTTCTTGCTCTGTGCCCCTACTGTGGCTGCTTGTGCCTCTGGGCTTGCTCCACCTTGCTTTAACCAGTGCTGGGGCTGTCGCTGGTATTGCTCCCTGGGGCTCTTCAATGAGGGCACCGTGCTACCTCAGGGATAGCCTGAGTCTGGCCTCTGCTACTACAGGAGGAGGAAGGAGGAGAGATTGAGCCCACGGGTGCCTCTACCATGTCCAGTTATGTCAGGTTCACGGGCACCACCTCTTGTGTGTAGGGGCTAGAGTTGCTTGTGCATGTACAGTCAGAGGTCCCACTGGCCCTCGCGCCCCGTTCTCCGCAGTGGAGGGTGCTGCTGCAGTCAGGAGATTGGAGTGTGTGTACTACCTCTGGGTTCCCTGGGGCCACAAGGTTTTTTGGGGTTACTGTGCAGAGTGAGGGGGCCGTGCGATCCTAGGCATTGTCTCTGCTGTTCTCGCTTTCTGTTTATTCTATGTGTTCCCGTCCACTGATTTTAGATGTACATGCTTGTGGAACTCTGCGGAGAATGTTTGACAGAGAAACCTTTATTGTGTTCTAGATGTTTTTGCTGATAATAGATTGAAGAGGTGAGAGAAAGGGAGCTAAGTGTCTTATACAGTCACCTTCTCCACCATTTTTTTTTTTTTTTTGATTAGTGTTGCCATAGTATATGGGCTTCCCTGGTGGTTGCTAGTGGCAAAGAATTCTCCTACCGATATTGGACATGAAGGAGATGCAAGAGACATGGGTTCAATCCCTGGGTTGGAAAGATTCCCTGGAGTAGGAAATGGCAACGCACTGCAGTATTCTTGCCTGGAGAATCCCATGGACAGAGGAGCCTGGTGGGCTGCAGTCTATGGGGCCTCTGAGTTATGTGAATTTAGTTATTGCAGGTAATAAATGTAGTTATTGTGTAGGCTAATTTTATGAACCATTCTAAATATATGAGGCTAATGAAAAAGAGATTCAGAAGGTTTTGAAAGAACAGTGTAGGAGAAATTTTATGACTGACCTGATGGAAGAGTATTCAGATGGATAGAATGTTTGTTGAAAATGCTGCCTTAAATAGAACTGTAGTCATGCCATATGAGGTTGATACTCATATTATTTTCCATATATTAATAGTAAGTCTTTGGTTGAAATTCAAAATTTTATCATATCTTATCTCTGATGGTTAAAATTGATGATGAGTGATTTTTTATTCTTTTTTCTCCACTGCTTTGCTGAATTTATATACAATGCATGTGTAGCTTATGTATAGGTTTCTAAAAATACTTTGACATAGAGAATTATTGGTGTAAGCTTAGCATTGCGTTAGAATAGAGGATTAGAAAAGAGAGGTACACATGACGTGCTTTGAAACTTACGGGCAATAGCATCCTTGTCTTTCCCATTCCAATCGTTAATGTTCTGAGCTCTTCAGATTGTTGTACCTTTAAAACAGAATTAGCTCCTACAGAGCCTAAATATCAAGAGCTTGGTGACAGTAGTTTATTTTGCCATCAGCAAGATAAGTAAGTATCTCAGCATTCCAGACCCCATAGAATTCCTATAGCTGTTTCCAAAAGCTGACTCAATTGACATCTGGCCACTTGGCAATTACAGCCTGTGCAGGAGAAGTTGCTGTCCAAGGTGATTGGTATTTCTTTCTCATGCATTCTAAATACCGGGAATACCAGGGCTGATTCAGAGGCCCTGTTAGATTCTCCAAACCCCTGACATATAACCCTTGGTCAATAATTTCAAGCTAGCATTTTTGTTGTACTTCCAAAAAAAAGTCGTGTTTTTTTTTTTTTTTTAATTGGAGTATATTTGTTTTACAGTATTTCATTAGCTTCAGGTGTACAGCAAAGTTATTGTTATATGCTCTTACAGAGTTTTCTTGTTTACAGGTATACATAATCCCCAAACAGTCATAGGTATATCTCTGACCCCTCTCTGCTGAGCCCTCCCTCTCTTTTCCCGCTTCCCACCCTGCCAGATTGATGCTTAGTCCCCATGTAGGTTCCTTTAGTCTTACAGCTTAATCACAGTGGTTATCTCTATTACACATGATAGTGTAGGTTTTCTTGTTGCTCTAAAACCAGTCAAGTTTTTCTGTAGGGCTCCTGGAGCTAGCTGGAAAAGCAGCCTGAGGGTGAGGGATAGGGGGAAACTTACCACAACCAATGGCTAAAACTGAAGGTTCACATGGCTTTAAATATTATTTTTGTAAGAAGGAAAATTGCCCATTAATCTATGATCCATGGGCCCAAGAAAAGTAGAAGGAGAGCCCTTGTTAAATATACACGAGGGTGTGTTTGTGTCTTTTTGCCTGTAAGCATTGGGAGTGATTACTTGGGGTTTTCCCATTGTATCTCACAAAGTCAGAAAACTAAGGGAGGGCTGATTGTTTACAGGCATGAAGCATAATCGTCTCATGGCATGAACATTTCCTTGGGCGATTTTTGACAGCAGTGAGATGAATGGCTCATGATGTGTACTAAGTGTTATTTACAATTATGCCTCTGAATGCTGTCATGGAATGATCTCATGTATTGGAAAGTCACAATAGATGCGTTCGTATAAGTGAAAGACAGTTGATTTGATTAATATTGTTTCAGGAAGGAAAACTAAGGTCATTAAATAAAATTTACAGAAATAATAGATGGAAGAGTTTACTGGAAAATAGAGTTATGTAAAAGACTGGAGTTGGCTCTCTCTCGAGGTAGTGAATTCCTTGTTGCTTTAGATGACCCATATTGAGACACGTGGTCTCTGATACCATTTTCATGTATTGAAGCTTTGCTGTGTGCCTCCATTGTAGTCATTAACGCAAAGGCTTCCTTGGACAGGTCAGCTCAGGTTGGGGCATTGGAGGGTGGTGTCTCTGGCAAGTTGGAGAATGCTTTCTCTGCTTAGAGTTATTTCAATTCAAATAAAAAGCAAAGTCCAGGGCTTCCCTGGTGGTCCAGTGGGTAAGGACACTGCCTTGCAGTGCAAGGGGCGCCGGTTCGATCCCTGGCCTATCCAAACAGTTCAAAAAAAGGTATATCTCTGACCCTCTCTGCTGAGCCCTCCTCTCTTTTCCCTTCCCACCCTGCCAGATTGATGCTTAGTCCCCATGTAGGTTCCTTTAGTCTTACAGCTTAATCACAGTGGTTATCTCTATTACACATGATAGTGTAGGTTTTCTTGTTGCTCTAAAACCAGTCAAGTTTTTCTGTAGGGCTCCTGGAGCTAGCTGGAAAAGCAGCCTGAGGGTGAGGATAGGGGAAACTTACCACAACCAATGGCTAAAACTGAAGGTTCACATGGCTTTAAATATTATTTTTGTAAGAAGGAAAATTGCCCATTAATCTATGATCCATGGGCCCAAGAAAAGTAGAAGGAGAGCCCTTGTTAAATATACACGAGGGTGTGTTTGTGTCTTTTTGCCTGTAAGCATTGGGAGTGATTACTTGGGGTTTTCCCATTGTATCTCACAAAGTCAGAAAACTAAGGGAGGGCTGATTGTTTACAGGCATGAAGCATAATCGTCTCATGGCATGAACATTTCCTTGGGCGATTTTTGACAGCAGTGAGATGAATGGCTCATGATGTGTACTAAGTGTTATTTACAATTATGCCTCTGAATGCTGTCATGGAATGATCTCATGTATTGGAAAGTCACAATAGATGCGTTCGTATAAGTGAAAGACAGTTGATTTGATTAATATTGTTTCAGGAAGGAAAACTAAGGTCATTAAATAAAATTTACAGAAATAATAGATGGAAGAGTTTACTGGAAAATAGAGTTATGTAAAAGACTGGAGTTGGCTCTCTCTCGAGGTAGTGAATTCCTTGTTGCTTTAGATGACCCATATTGAGACACGTGGTCTCTGATACCATTTTCATGTATTGAAGCTTTGCTGTGTGCCTCCATTGTAGTCATTAACGCAAAGGCTTCCTTGGACAGGTCAGCTCAGGTTGGGGCATTGGAGGGTGGTGTCTCTGGCAAGTTGGAGAATGCTTTCTCTGCTTAGAGTTATTTCAATTCAAATAAAAAGCAAAGTCCAGGGCTTCCCTGGTGGTCCAGTGGGTAAGGACACTGCCTTGCAGTGCAAGGGGCGCCGGTTCGATCCCTGGCCTGGGAATATCCCACGTGCCGCGGAGCGGCTGGACCGATGTGTCCAATTACTGAGCCGGAGCTCTGGAGCGCATGTGCCTAGAGCCGGCGCTCTGTGACGACAGAGGCCACCGCGATGGGAGGCACACAAGAGCCAAAGAACAAAGACCGATAAAAATAGAGAAATGAAAGACCAATAGAAGTGGCCCGCCCCCCCCCCCCCCCACCCCACCCCCCAAAAGATTAAAAAAAAAAAAAAAAAAAGCAAAGTCCATTGTGCTGGCTACACAAAAGCTCTAACTAACCAATGCATCTACTGGGGCAGGCCTGTTCATATACTGGATTTTTATTTTATTATTAAATTCAGTGGTGCATTATGCTGGTCTTACACATAAAGGTCCTGAGATTGGGTAGTTTGGCTCTGGCCTAATAGCTATTCAATGGGAGAGCTAGAATCATTGATTCATAGTTAATTCATTTTATCTTCCTGATAACACAGACTTGAAGAAGTTCAACCACTTACTAACATTCCCAGCTATTTTCTGAAAAAGTCCAAACTGGTACATGCACCATTTTATTCCCAGTCAGTTTGGATTCTTTCATTGATATATGCTAATGGCAGTGCCATTTGCTAGATGATATCACAGCAGGTCCTTGGGAAGGGTTATCCATACATAATTTCAGGCTTGTCATCATAAGGAAATTGAGAGTCACAGTTTTAAACCAAATAGTCACAGCTTTAAACCAAGTAGTTGCCCTAGGTAGGTATGGTGAGTAAAATGGGCTGAGTGAAAGTCATCAGTTTTAAACGGAAATGACTGGAGTTGGCTCTCTGGGCCAAGTATTGAGACACGTGGTCTCTGATACCATTTTCATGTATTGAAGCTTTGCTGTGTGCCTCCATTGTAGTCATTAACGCAAAGGCTTCCTTGGACAGGTCAGCTCAGGTTGGGGCATTGGAGGGTGGTGTCTCTGGCAAGTTGGAGAATGCTTTCTCTGCTTAGAGTTATTTCAATTCAAATCAAAAGCAAAGTCCAGGGCTTCCCTGGTGGTCCAGTGGGTAAGGACACTGCCTTGCAGTGCAAGGGGCGCCGGTTCGATCCCTGGCCTGGGAATATCCCACGTGCCGCGGAGCGGCTGGACCGATGTGTCCAATTACTGAGCCGGAGCTCTGGAGCGCATGTGCCTAGAGCCGGCGCTCTGTGACGACAGAGGCCACCGCGATGGGAGGCACACAAGAGCCAAAGAACAAAGACCGATAAAAATAGAGAAATGAAAGACCAATAGAAGTGGCCCGCCCGACCCCCTCCCCCCTCACCCCCCCCCCCAAAAGATAAAAAAAAAAAAAAAAAAAAAGCAAAGTCCATTGTGCTGGCTACACAAAAGCTCTAACTAACCAATGCATCTACTGGGGCAGGCCTGTTCATATACTGGATTTTTATTTTATTATTAAATTCAGTGGTGCATTATGCTGGTCTTACACATAAAGGTCCTGAGATTGGGTAGTTTGGCTCTGGCCTAATAGCTATTCAATGGGAGAGCTAGAATCATTGATTCATAGTTAATTCATTTTATCTTCCTGATAACACAGACTTGAAGAAGTTCAACCACTTACTAACATTCCCAGCTATTTTCTGAAAAAGTCCAAACTGGTACATGCACCATTTTATTCCCAGTCAGTTTGGATTCTTTCATTGATATATGCTAATGGCAGTGCCATTTGCTAGATGATATCACAGCAGGTCCTTGGGAAGGGTTATCCATACATAATTTCAGGCTTGTCATCATAAGGAAATTGAGAGTCACAGTTTTAAACCAAATAGTCACAGCTTTAAACCAAGTAGTTGCACGTAGGTAAGGTATGGTGAGTAAAATGGGCTGAGTCGTATCCTCCCCAAATTCTTGTCTACTCAAGATTTTAAAATGGTCTGGAAATAGGGTCTTTGCAGCTGAGTTAGTTGGGGAACTAGAAATCCAGGTATAATTAGTTAAGGATCTGGAGAGGAAACTATCTTGAAATTAGAGTGGACCTGAAATCCGGTGATGATTCTCCTCAGAAGAGCAGAGGATACATAGATACTCAGTAGAGCCATAGAGAAGAAAACCGTGCGAAGATGGAGGCAGAGCCTGGGCTTCAGTTATGCTACCAGTCAGGGAGGATCGAAGAGTGCCCGCAGCCACCACAAGGTGTGCCAGAGGCAGGGGCAGGCTGTTCTCAGAGCCTCTGGAAGGAGTCAGCCCTAGTGACATCCTGATCCAGATTTCTAGACTTTAGGTAACAGAACCACAAATAATACATTCCTGTTGCTTTAAGCCATAGATTTTGTGGCAGTTTTTCATAGCAGCCTCTGGAAATGAATATGCCGAGTTACTCCCAAAATCTGCCTGTTCCTCACCTCTCGTTTCTACCCACACATATTCACATACTGTGCTGGCCGAAAGGTTCATTCCGAGTTTTCCATAAGGTCGCCTGAAAGGTTCCGAATGAACCTTTTGGCCAACCCAATGTCTGTATGCTTTCTGTCTCTGGATCCCTGAAAATATCATCAGTAGAATTATTTTAAAGTGAATTTCTAATAAATTCCTAAGAAAATAAAAAAAAGGTCACCTGGGAAGACTAACCTTAATAGCAGAATTCTTTTAAAAAATGATGATTGTTTCTAATATCTTACTCTAAAAGCTCTTATGCTGATTCAGACAGTATTTTAACAGGATTTGAGTGAGGCTATTTGAAGGTAAAAGTCAAATGCTTCTGGCATTTAGTTTCTGAGAAAAAAGAATATATCTTTAAAGCATACTGTATGTCATACTAATATACTAAAACCATATGTTTTCCCACATTTTCATGATATATGCTTCCTTGGGAAAGGGTTAATTCCATACATAATTTCAGGCTTGTCATCATAAGGAAATTGAGAGTCACAGTTTTAAACCAAATAGTCACAGCTTTAAACCAAGTAGTTGCACGTAGGTAAGGTATGGTGAGTAAAATGGGCTGAGTCGTATCCTCCCCAAATTCTTGTCTACTCAAGATTTTAAAATGGTCTGGAAATAGGGTCTTTGCAGCTGAGTTAGTTGGGGAACTAGAAATCCAGGTATAATTAGTTAAGGATCTGGAGAGGAAACTATCTTGAAATTAGAGTGGACCTGAAATCCGGTGATGATTCTCCTCAGAAGAGCAGAGGATACATAGATACTCAGTAGAGCCATAGAGAAGAAAACCGTGCGAAGATGGAGGCAGAGCCTGGGCTTCAGTTATGCTACCAGTCAGGGAGGATCGAAGAGTGCCCGCAGCCACCACAAGGTGTGCCAGAGGCAGGGGCAGGCTGTTCTCAGAGCCTCTGGAAGGAGTCAGCCCTAGTGACATCCTGATCCAGATTTCTAGACTTTAGGTAACAGAACCACAAATAATACATTCCTGTTGCTTTAAGCCATAGATTTTGTGGCAGTTTTTCATAGCAGCCTCTGGAAATGAATATGCCGAGTTACTCCCAAAATCTGCCTGTTCCTCACCTCTCGTTTCTACCCACACATATTCACATACTGTGCTGGCCGAAAGGTTCATTCCGAGTTTTCCATAAGGTCGCCTGAAAGGTTCCGAATGAACCTTTTGGCCAACCCAATGTCTGTATGCTTTCTGTCTCTGGATCCCTGAAAATATCATCAGTAGAATTATTTTAAAGTGAATTTCTAATAAATTCCTAAGAAAATAAAAAAAAGGTCACCTGGGAAGACTAACCTTAATAGCAGAATTCTTTTAAAAAATGATGATTGTTTCTAATATCTTACTCTAAAAGCTCTTATGCTGATTCAGACAGTATTTTAACAGGATTTGAGTGAGGCTATTTGAAGGTAAAAGTCAAATGCTTCTGGCATTTAGTTTCTGAGAGTTGCAATTATTATAAATCATGAATATATCTTTAAAGCATACTGTATGTCATACTAATATACTAAAACTCATGGTAATATAGAATACTTGATTATAGTTTGCAGCCCAAAGAAAGGTATTTTTAAAGCAGTAGATTTAAATTCGATGTTGAGTGTGTGCTTTTTCAACTGCAAATTCATGTGTTAGCTGCAACCACTTTTAAGTTAGTTGGAAGGGTAAATATTTTAATGGTATACTTCTGTCTACTTTCTGTTCAGATACTCATATGCTGGCTTTATTAAGCATAAAGAAATAAACCAAGTCCAAATTTATGATTAGCCTTTTTATTTATAATAGAATAAAGCATAATTTGTATTTCACCTGCATAAAATACACATATATCTCCCCTATAAATTTGAATTATTTTCCTCATTTCCTTTGAGATGATGATTTCTTAAGCAGGAAGCTGTTGTATAACACAGGTCAGTGCAGTGCTGTGGGATGACTTAGTGGGTGTGGGATAGGGGGCGGGAGGGGGGCTCAGGATGGAGGGGATGTATATATACTTACAGCTGATTCACTTTGTTGTATAGCAGAAACTAGCACAACATCATTAAAGTAGTTATACTCCAGTAAAAAGAAAAAAAAAAGAATTCTAGCAGAACTTTGAAAGTGATATTGAGAGAGGAGAGCCAGGAGTGAATAATGAATTTAGGGTTTGTTAAATTTTTCATGTCTTTAAGCCCAAGACTTATACAAAGATCTCGTTTCTACCCACACATATTCACATACTGTGCTGGCGAAAGGTTCATTCCGAGTTTTCCATAAGGTCGCCTGAAAGGTTCCGAATGAACCTTTTGGCCAACCCAATGTCTGTATGCTTTCTGTCTCTGGATCCCTGAAAATATCATCAGTAGAATTATTTTAAAGTGAATTTCTAATAAATTCCTAAGAAAATAAAAAAAAGGTCACCTGGGAAGACTAACCTTAATAGCAGAATTCTTTTAAAAAATGATGATTGTTTCTAATATCTTACTCTAAAAGCTCTTATGCTGATTCAGACAGTATTTTAACAGGATTTGAGTGAGGCTATTTGAAGGTAAAAGTCAAATGCTTCTGGCATTTAGTTTCTGAGAGTTGCAATTATTATAAATCATGAATATATCTTTAAAGCATACTGTATGTCATACTAATATACTAAAACTCATGGTAATATAGAATACTTGATTATAGTTTGCAGCCCAAAGAAAGGTATTTTTAAAGCAGTAGATTTAAATTCGATGTTGAGTGTGTGCTTTTTCAACTGCAAATTCATGTGTTAGCTGCAACCACTTTTAAGTTAGTTGGAAGGGTAAATATTTTAATGGTATACTTCTGTCTACTTTCTGTTCAGATACTCATATGCTGGCTTTATTAAGCATAAAGAAATAAACCAAGTCCAAATTTATGATTAGCCTTTTTATTTATAATAGAATAAAGCATAATTTGTATTTCACCTGCATAAAATACACATATATCTCCCCTATAAATTTGAATTATTTTCCTCATTTCCTTTGAGATGATGATTTCTTAAGCAGGAAGCTGTTGTATAACACAGGTCAGTGCAGTGCTGTGGGATGACTTAGTGGGGGTGGGATAGGGGCGGAGGGGGCTCAGGATGGAGGGGATGTATATATACTTACAGCTGATTCACTTTGTTGTATAGCAGAAACTAGCACAACATCATTAAAGTAGTTATACTCCAGTAAAAAGAAAAAAAAAAGAATTCTAGCAGAACTTTGAAAGTGATATTGAGAGAGGAGAGCCAGGAGTGAATAATGAATTTAGGTGTTATTTCATGTCTTTAAGCCCAAGACTTATACAAGATCTTTGTTCTATCATCGTAGCACTTTGAAACTTACAGTATTTTCTTGCCTAACCTTTACTGACTCTGTAAATACTATTTGTATATTATAGTAGGTCAGGGTACCTTAACGTAGTACTATTGATATTTTGAGTTGGATAGCTCTTTGTTTAGGATCCTGTCTTGGATAGCTCTGTAGCTGTGTGCTGTGTTCACTTGTGTCCAGCTGTTTGAGATCCCAGGGACTGTAGCCCGCCAGACTCCTCTGTCCATGGGAGTCTCCAGACAAGAATACTGGAGTGGGTTCCTGTGCCCTTCTCCAGGGGATCTTCCCTACCCAGGGATGGGAGTCTTGGCTCCTGCATTGGCAGGCGTATTCTTTCCCAGTCAGTTGCTTGGGAACCTGCTGTCTTGCGTGTTGTAGGATATTTAGCAGCATTTCTGGTTTTAACCACTAGGTGCCAGTAGTGCACTAACCGTAAACCCTGCTGCTGCTGCTGTTTAGTTGCCAAGTTCTGTCCAGCTCTTTTGAGACCCTGCGCACTGGGGCCTGCCAGGCTCTTCTGTCTGTCAGGTTCTCCAGGCAAGAGTACTGGAGTGGGTTGCCATTTCTTTCCCTAAGTAGTGACAAACCAAAACATCTCCAGACATTGCAAACATCCCCTGGGAATCGAAAGCAGAGAAGTTTACCTGGACAGCTCTGTAGCTGCGTGCTGTGTTCACTTGTATCCAACTCTTTGTGATCCCATGGACTGTAGCCCGCCAGACTCCTCTCTCCATGGGATTTACCTCCTCTGTCCAAGTTTATCTGGTAAACTTCACTTTTCCCCTTGATTATTGTATCTGTCAGAGGACTTCTGGAAGGTCTGGGAGTGGTTGGTTGCCTTCCTTGATTTTTCCACGTATCATTGATATTACAGAATACTGGAATTATAGAATCAATTCTGAGGCTTCATTATACAAATTCAAAATTCAAGATTCAAAAAGCTGTGACTTACCTCACCCACACAGACAATGATAGAAATTGTCCTAGATTCTATTGGTCATTGCACTGTCTAATGTTTGTTTACCTTTCCCTCTTTAGTGACTCATTAATGCTACTGTGTGTTTGTTTTTTTTTAATTTTTTTTTGGCCTCTAAGTCATCCTTTATTTTTCTTCCATCTTTATTCTTTGGCATGCGTGGGCCTCCCATCACAGTGGCTTCTCTCCTTACAGAACACTGGCTCTGGGCGCATGTGCTCCAGAGCGCAGGCTTGTAATTGGACACACCGGCCCAACCATTCCTCACTCAGCATATGGGATCTTCTTGGGCCAGGGATTGAACCGGTGCCCCTTGCACTGCAAGGCGGACTCTCTACCCACTGCAACACTAGGAAAGCAGCTACTGTGTGTTTTTAATTTTTCCTTAGTTTTTTTTTCTAAAAATATTTCCTTTTTACCTATCTTTTCCCAATAATTCTTTGTCATTGTCTAGAATTCCAGTTTCTCCACTCTGCTCCCTGGGTATTTCGTGTTTAGTGCAGTAGAAAAATTAACATTTTTTTTTTGTGTGTGTGTGTTTGAATGATGCTTCATGTTAATTAGGCCTCTCTTTTTTTCCTATTTAACCATTTCATTTATTCATTCGCCAAGTATTTATGGAGTGTTTCTTAGAGTTAGGCCCTGTGCAAGATTCTGGGCATTTAATAATGAATGAGACTGCTTGTAACTATTGAACCAAAGGTAACTTTTAGTACAAACAGACTTACTGTATCTTCATAGGGCATTACTTCTTTTGACTCATTCTTTTGTATACTTCTCATTGGCTGAAATATGGCTTTGTAGCCATTAATGGGCCTGACATTTCTCTTCTTTCATGTTCTCTAATTTCACTGGCCAAGTACTTTAATAATTGTAGTTACCAAGTGACCTATGGGGATCTCCTCTCCTACCCGTGAACACTGGCTACTGTCCTCCCACTTCTTCAGAAAGCCCATATATTGTTCTTCTCAAAGTGGGCTCTCACTTTCTCGTTCCCTTACTCAATTATCTGGTCCTCTGAGGATTTGCTGGTTCATCCCTGACTGGGAGTGATACAGTTTGGTGGTGCTAGTGGTGCTAGTGCTAAAGAATCCACCTGACAGTGCAGGAGACAGAAGAAATGTGAGATCAATCTTTAGTCAGGAAGATCCATTGGAGTAGGAAATGGGCAACTGGCTTCAGTATTGTTGCCTGGCTTATTGCATGGACAGAGGAGCCTGGAAGAATACAGATCCATGGAGCTACCGAGAACCGAACATGCTCTGAGTGACTGAGCATGCGTCTATGCAGCGTGGCCCAGTACTATAAAATAGCAATGGTGTGTGAGCTGCCAGTATACCTCTATGTTTTCTTGTTGCCCCATAAAAAGCTAACCAGTTGAAAGGAATTAATAATGTATTTGATTTAAACTAATATGACCAAACTATCACCATTTTAATATATAATCCAGATAAAAATGATTGAGATATTTCCTTTTTTTTTTTTGCTTGGTATTAAGGCCTTGAGATCTAATGTTTGTTTTCTTCTTAACGCACATCCCAGTTTAGACTAGCCATATCATAAGAACTCAGAAACCCCCCCACCCCCATGGGGTCAGTGGACAATCTGTTGATGGCAAAGATTGAGCATATTAACTTTTCCGGTCTACCACACCCAAATTGCAGCAAATCCCAGCCAGCCAAGATGTCACAGAGTCCCCACCCACTCTAGAGTGAGTACCTTCCCACTCTAGAGATGTGTTTCCTTTCAGTTGTCTTTTAAGGACTTTTCCCTTTTGTCATTAGAAAATCCATTCAAGTGTGTGTTCTATGGAAAGGAAAGGGTTAGATTTGTTGAATTCCTCACTGCAGTGGATGTAGTAGTCTGGGGTTTATGCTATTATGTCCCTATAAAGCATGCTGTACATCTCCTAACAAGACTGCCATTCATTTTTTCAATAAATCCTGCACAGGGGTGTTAGGGTCTGTGAACTGACAATTGATTTACTGCCTGGAAAATTATTCTTTATTGATTTATATTACATGGAGGCGACTGCAAATCTATAGTGTCTCTAATCAGAGAGAAAATGCTAAAGTTAGTGTCATTCTTATTTAGACAGGCAATTCCAAGGAGTAGAATTGGTTTAGCACCTCTAGGTGACATCTCCATGTTATTCAATTTTTAATTCCTGTAATCCGTGAATTATAATACATAAAGCAAGTGCGACCAGGATAATTAATTTAAAAAAAAGCCCAAAGAGTCCTTTGTGCAAATAAGTCTTTTAGATGCCAGGCTGGCATTCTCTTTCCGTGTGGAATTGGGTGCCTCCACTGGATTTTTCTTTGCATCATATCTGGTTTGTTACTCGCATATTGAAAAGGCAAGTGTCTTAAATGAGTAAAATCTTTGGGAAAAAAGTGCTCTAAGTTGACTTAATGAAGTTAGGGGAGATTTCTAAAAACCACGTTAACATGATTTAGTTGATTTCTACAAGCTACTATTTCAGGAAGCTTTCTAACATTGAGGAGGGGCTAACCTGTCATCTTGCCCTGCCTTTTTGAGACTCCCCGTGTGCTCTGTTCTAATCAAGGGGCTTCTGTCCAGAACACACCCTGAATTTAATTTAAATGCAAAAAGATCAAGTACAGCAGCGTGTTAGGTTACTGCTTGGTCAGAGGGCCGTGGCATTGGTGGATTGCTATGTATATCCTCTGGGTATGTCAATTGGCTTTGGTTATTCTTACAACTTCTTGAAATTGTATGTAAAGCATGTGCATGTGTGAATTTGTCTCTTCTATTTTTTCCCCCCTGGGGAAAGGACCTACATATCATATTCTTAAATTGATCCACGATCTTCAGGAAAAATCTCAGGTGCACACTGTGTGTTCACTGTTGAATCCTCAGCACTTAGCACAGTACTTAGCAAAGAGCAGGTCTCTAAATGTTTGTTGGACAAATGAATGCTCTCAAATTGTGTCAACATGTCAAGTGAGTTTCCTGGAATACTTTAGTTTGTCCAGAGAAAACATTTTTTACTTTGCCTGGTTTCTTGCAGTGCCTACCAGATGTAGTCACCCACAGTGTTTATATTGAAAGATAAGCTAAGATTGCCATTTGGAATTGGGAGCCCAAGGTTTTGATCCGATCTGGCAGGTGACATTTTTCCATTTGCATAGCTTTTCTTTCTTCTATTCCTGTTTCTTTCTGCCCTGGCTCCTAAATCTCTTTCTCTTCCTTTGACTTCACCCTAAAAATAGTAGATCCAAGTGGGAGCTTGGGAAGATTTCCCCCTTGAAAGGGTAATAGTGAAGGACATTGTTTTTATGTCCATTCAAAGACACTTTTTACCTGATTCAATAGGAAGTTTGTTTACTTATTCAAAAGGCATGTATTAATTGTGAAACACATTCTGTGCTTGGCCCTGGGGACATCGTACAGACCTTGTCCTTAGGATGCTTACAATTTAATATGGAAATGACTATATACAGATTTTTAACCAAAGGCTCTGTGGTTTAGTTTGATGTGAAGCACAGTTATTTCACCAATAGGAAACTTAGATATAGTTCATTACCTCGATCTTTTTGTTGGTGCTTATGGGCTCATCAGGGTGCCTCGGGTAACATACAGAGTCCTGAGGAGCAGAATGAGAGCAGTTGAATTTGATTTTCAGCTGCTGGACCTTCCTACAGGACTCAAGGGGATAGTTAAGGCATTTTAAAAATATAAACAAAGCCAGACCACTACTTTGTCACTTTATTTTCCTATCTTCCAACTAAGACAACAAAGACAAAAACACTGCCTTCCATAGAAATAGTCTTTAATTCTACACTTTTCTACAATGAAGGGCATGTCGAGATCTCTCATTTACCATACAGTACACCACTGGGTTTATTATTTTTCCTGATTCTATTACTTAAAAATAGTCAAATGACAAAGGTACTGGGTCTTTAAAAACTGAAAACTAGATATTTTTTTGGTTGTTGTAGACAAGCAATTTAATGAAAATGCTACTGAAATGCTTTTTCCTCTATGAAAACTAGTAAATCAATTACAAAAGCAATTTTCTTACACAGTATGATTTTATTGTGTTTGACCAGGGCATTTGATAAGTATTAGTTCTTGCTGAGAGCAAAGAGTAAATTTTATTTCAAGCTTTTCTTTCATGCAAACAGTGAGAGAAGTATCAGAAGGGCAGTTGGACAGTAGCCTTGCCTGGTTGGTGATCACAAGAGGATGAGAGAATCTATGGGCTGGTCTGACTGCCTCATCATCTACACCAATAAATGCAGGAAACAGACTTTTTTTGCAATTAAAAAAAGGGGGAATGATAGTAAATCTCATATCTGGGTTATTTCCTTCAGGAACAGCTGTTGTGCTATTCCTCCATTCTTACTGAGAGGTTTTCCTCCATTAAATAAACACATGCCTAACCCCAACTCAAACAAAACAAATAAATGTACAACAAGAAAGGGAAAAAAACTGGATCTGACGTGTAAACATATTGGAGTGGAAGGTTAGATGCTATGGATTTCATTTCTGCCCTTGAAATGACTATATACAGATTTTTAACCAAAGGCTCTGTGGTTTAGTTTGATGTGAAGCACAGTTATTTCACCAATAGGAAACTTAGATATAGTTCATTACCTCGATCTTTTTGTTGGTGCTTATGGGCTCATCAGGGTGCCTCGGGTAACATACAGAGTCCTGAGGAGCAGAATGAGAGCAGTTGAATTTGATTTTCAGCTGCTGGACCTTCCTACAGGACTCAAGGGGATAGTTAAGGCATTTTAAAAATATAAACAAAGCCAGACCACTACTTTGTCACTTTATTTTCCTATCTTCCAACTAAGACAACAAAGACAAAAACACTGCCTTCCATAGAAATAGTCTTTAATTCTACACTTTTCTACAATGAAGGGCATGTCGAGATCTCTCATTTACCATACAGTACACCACTGGGTTTATTATTTTTCCTGATTCTATTACTTAAAAATAGTCAAATGACAAAGGTACTGGGTCTTTAAAAACTGAAAACTAGATATTTTTTTGGTTGTTGTAGACAAGCAATTTAATGAAAATGCTACTGAAATGCTTTTTCCTCTATGAAAACTAGTAAATCAATTACAAAAGCAATTTTCTTACACAGTATGATTTTATTGTGTTTGACCAGGGCATTTGATAAGTATTAGTTCTTGCTGAGAGCAAAGAGTAAATTTTATTTCAAGCTTTTCTTTCATGCAAACAGTGAGAGAAGTATCAGAAGGGCAGTTGGACAGTAGCCTTGCCTGGTTGGTGATCACAAGAGGATGAGAGAATCTATGGGCTGGTCTGACTGCCTCATCATCTACACCAATAAATGCAGGAAACAGACTTTTTTTGCAATTAAAAAAAGGGGGAATGATAGTAAATCTCATATCTGGGTTATTTCCTTCAGGAACAGCTGTTGTGCTATTCCTCCATTCTTACTGAGAGGTTTTCCTCCATTAAATAAACACATGCCTAACCCCAACTCAAACAAAACAAATAAATGTACAACAAGAAAGGGAAAAAAAAAAACTGGATCTGACGTGTAAACATATTGGAGTGGAAGGTTAGATGCTATGGATTTCATTTCTGCCCTTGAGCTGACTATACAGATACACAGATTGCCCTTGTCCCAAATATAGAAGAGCAAAAAAAATAAAAGCTTGCAAACAATTTACTATGTGCCTAGTACTGCCTTAGGATTCATGTGACATATGTGCTCCCTTCTGTTTCCCCAGTATATTTTATCTCACCCACAGGTGATTGGGATTTTGCAGCATGGTTGTTAAGAGCCTGGCTATTGACCCCGTGTCTCGTAGTCTGTATTCTGAGCTATAAAATGCTGACCGTGATAGTATCTATGTCATTCTAGCTCATAGTGTTGTAACGAGAATTAAATGAGATAATCGGTGTGCTCCACAGATGTTAGCCTCACAACAAAGTGCTGGAGTGAGTGGGACATGGTATTTTATTATAGGAATCCAGAGAAAGGAGATGTAACAATTTTCTTAATGACTTCTCTCATTCCACTCCATCCCATGCTCGGTGAGAAGGTATTCCCTTCTTTTTGCCTCAGCACCTTCTGTAGTCCCTTATCATGTTGTATTAAATCTATGTACATAAATACCAGCCGTCCTCACTTTCCCAGCATGCAAGCTCCTCCATGGTAGAGTTTGTTACTCAATTTTGGTTTCTCAGCACCTATTACTGTTCTTGGATCAGAGAGAAAGCTGAAAATGTTCTTAAAGCAAGGAGTGGAAGGCAGGAAAAAGACAAGAACTGGAGTGGTCTTTTAGAAGATAGGCTTAAGAAGTTAATTGCAAGCAATGAAGTCATTCACAGTAGTGACCGCAGAGGAAGAGAAGGCTCAAGGAGGGAGGAGGGAAGGAAGGAAGATCAGGAGGTGAATGAGAGGTTCACCCAAGGAGGGAACATATTTGGAATATTTGAAAATAGGCTAAAAACCACATGCAGTCTATGTCTTAGAGAGAGAGGTCAAAGTACACTATGTATTCTGTTGATAGGGTCTTCAATGTCACCTTGAAGTTGGTAGGAATTTGTGCTTTGGAAATAAAAAGAATCCTTGATCAGGTATTGAATAAATTATTAGTGTTGTATGAAGCCTCTGTGGGTTTTTAGACCAATGTAAGGCAGAACTGTAAACCCATCAAGGAACTCCAGTGCCATTAGAGATGACAAGCTTGAAATCTGATGTTGATGAGACAAGGAGAAGGGTTAGCAGCAGCTGACAACAACCTTTCAGTCTATAGTGTTAATGACTCAGGCAGTAAAGACTCAGTGATGCACTGCTGCTTTTCAGGCACCTTCCTAAGGGCTGATGGAGAATGAAATGGCAACCCACTCCAGTGTTCTTACCTGGGAAGTCCCATGGACAGAGGAGCCTGGTGGGCCATAGTCCCATGGATTACATAGAGTCAGACAAGACTGAGCATGCGCGCTCGCGCACACACACACACAGACACACCCATTTTAAGTAACATTTTATTGATTTTTGACAAGTGTCTACCTCCCTGTAACCAATATTCTAATCAAGACACAGAAAATGTCTAGTGTTGTGCTGGATCTGGCTTGAGAGTTCTAATTATTTAATTTTTAGGAATTTTGGATGCTGGTTATTAAATACAACCAGCAGTTGAAAGTTATATGATCTTAATTGATTTTATTAAAATAAAACATACTAGAAACTTCTTAGTTATGTACTGTATGTAATACTGTGATTTTGGAGTTATTTATATGTGTTTTATTTGAATGGATGAAATCTTTTGTCTTAGTATGTGTTCAGTGATGTCCTGTTGGTAACTGAAAATGGGCCACAGTGATAGATTTAATGCCATGGAATTTGGCAAATATTTACAAATCAGGGCTTGACATTTTTTAACTGATTGTCTAGATATAAGTAAGTAAAGGGTAAAATGTTAATGATATGGATTTAATTTGAAAGTGGCATCTCTATAGCTGTCATTTTATGACTAGCATAAAAGTTGAGCCTATTTGAGGATATATTCCTCCTGTATTTGAAAACTATTACCTGGTTTAGGAGAGAGACTACTCATGTCAGTATTAAACAAAGTAGGTTGCAACATATATGGTGCTGAAGCTTAATAAATGTAATTTGTAAGAGAGTGAGAAGGAAGTTAACAGTATGTGGCCTATCAGATACGATGAACATAAATTTATTGAGGAAAGAATTAGAGAGTTGGAATGCAGCATCGTTTGTGGAAACTTGCTTGAATTGGAATCAGGGATAGCTTAGATTTATTAGAGTTTGGCAAAAGCCTGTGAAACCATTCTGTGTGAATTAACCGGATATGTGGAATTTATAATAAAGTATATTCTGTATTTTATTATTTGTAAATTGTGTATGGTATATTTTTTATATCAGTGAAACTTATAAAAACTGTAATGTGTATATATATATATATATATATATATATATATATATACATATAAAATTTCCCAGAGAGCTGGTTATTAAGCATTTACTATCACAGACGTGATCATTCATCCTCCCATGAAATTACTTTATGTATTTTCTGCATACTCCTGACTTTGGCTTCAAGCTGTCATTGATTTACTCTCTGTCACTATAAATTAGTTTTGCTGGTTCTAGAATTTCCTATAAATGGAATAACAACTTTTAGTGTATTGCTTCTTTGCTCAACATAATGTTTCTGATATTCATCCACATTGTTGTCTGTATCAAATATCACTGATTTCTTTCTTTTAGTTGCTGGGTAGTATTCCATTGTATGGATGTACCATGATTGATTTTTCACATCTGGATTGGTTTTTTTCTCTTCTTCAGTTTCTGGCTTTTAAGAATAAAACTGCTGTGAGATTTTGTTTACAAGTCATTTTTTGAATCAGTGTTTTAAGTTCTTGGGTTAAATACCCATGAGTGGAATTGCTAAGTCTCATGTATGTTGAATTAGTCCAAGACGCTGTTGCTGAACTTTTCCAAGTGACTATATTATTATACATTCTACCCAGTAGTGCCTGAGAATTACAGCTGCTGCACATCCTCACCAACACTTTACTGTATTCATCTTTTTAATTTTATCCATTCTAATGTGTGTGTGTGTGTATATCAGTACTTCATTGTAGTTTTAATTGGTACACTGTTTTCTGAGTAACTGAAAAAGTACAGCAAAATATCTAACAGAGTCAGAGAAACCAAAACAGAAGAGCATTGTGAGAAACAGGAAGCATGTAAAGCCAAGAGGTTAAAGAAGACAAGAACAACAAAACATTCACTGAATTTAAGAACCAGGAAGGTTATTTGTTACTTTAGTATGAGTGATACAGGGAGAAAATTGAAATCTTTCAGTAGAAATTCTCACTACTTGCTGGCCTTAAATGTGGAATTCTGTGCTGCCCATGTCGTGAAAGGTCAAAAATATTTTTTTTGTAGCTCAAACACTAACATCACACAAGGAAGATTCTCTCGCTAAGTAGTACCTGAGGCTGGTACTGAACCCTCTCTGGCAAGGACACTTTATTTCCAGACTGACCTCACATAAGGTGTTCTCATTTGATGATTCAAGACGGCTTCTCCCTATGTCATGAATTGCCAGAAGGTAGATGAAACTTCTTACCCCCAACACCTTTCTACTTGGTGATACTTTTCCCAAGAGGCTGTGTTCAGTCATCTCAAGTGTCCTCTGGTTTATTCTCATTAGGCAGAACCTTGTTCAGTACCCACTGCATAGGTTTTATTTAATCAGTGTTTATTAATATATTGAATAAAGAATGAATGAATGTACGAGTTACCATATAAAGTAGAATTTTGGTTACTCTCCTGTTATCAATTTCCTTTCCGATTTTTGAAATAGAAGTCACATTGGTTTATAACATTCTAGAAGTTTCATGTGAAGCATTAGTATTCTACTTTGTGTACACTGCAGCAGAATTACCACCCAAAATTTAAAATTTAGTTTCCATTTGTCACCATACAGTTGACTGCTTTTACCTACTTCTTCCTTCCCTCAGTCCCTTCCCCTTTGATAGCCACTGCTTTGTTCTCTGTATCTACATGTTTGTTTTGGTTCTTAAGTTTTTTGTTGTTGTTGTTATTGTTTTATATTCCATTTAGGGATAGAAATGATATTTCTCAGCATGATTTGTTTCACTTAGTTTCCCTGTTGTAAATCCATCTTATATGCTATTTTATATACATGTATAACAACAATTTTGTAAATTCATTCTTCCTTATTCTGAGTAACTGAAAAGTACAGCAAAATATCTAACAGAGTCAGAGAAACCAAAACAGAAGAGCATTGTGAGAAACAGGAAGCATGTAAAGCCAAGAGGTTAAAGAAGACAAGAACAACAAAACATTCACTGAATTTAAGAACCAGGAAGGTTATTTGTTACTTTAGTATGAGTGATACAGGGAGAAAATTGAAATCTTTCAGTAGAAATTCTCACTACTTGCTGGCCTTAAATGTGGAATTCTGTGCTGCCCATGTCGTGAAAGGTCAAAAATATTTTTTTCTGTAGCTCAAACACTAACATCACACAAGGAAGATTCTCTCGCTAAGTAGTACCTGAGGCTGGTACTGAACCCTCTCTGGCAAGGACACTTTATTTCCAGACTGACCTCACATAAGGTGTTCTCATTTGATGATTCAAGACGGCTTCTCCCTATGTCATGAATTGCCAGAAGGTAGATGAAACTTCTTACCCCCAACACCTTTCTACTTGGTGATACTTTTCCCAAGAGGCTGTGTTCAGTCATCTCAAGTGTCCTCTGGTTTATTCTCATTAGGCAGAACCTTGTTCAGTACCCACTGCATAGGTTTTATTTAATCAGTGTTTATTAATATATTGAATAAAGAATGAATGAATGTACGAGTTACCATATAAAGTAGAATTTTGGTTACTCTCCTGTTATCAATTTCCTTTCCGATTTTTGAAATAGAAGTCACATTGGTTTATAACATTCTAGAAGTTTCATGTGAAGCATTAGTATTCTACTTTGTGTACACTGCAGCAGAATTACCACCCAAAATTTAAAATTTAGTTTCCATTTGTCACCATACAGTTGACTGCTTTTACCTACTTCTTCCTTCCCTCAGTCCCTTCCCCTTTGATAGCCACTGCTTTGTTCTCTGTATCTACATGTTTGTTTTGGTTCTTAAGTTTTTTGTTGTTGTTGTTATTGTTTTATATTCCATTTAGGGATAGAAATGATATTTCTCAGCATGATTTGTTTCACTTAGCATCATACTCTGAAGGCGCATTCGTGTTGTAACACATGACAATATTTCATTTTTTTATGGCTGAGTAGTATGCTATTTTATATACATGTATAACAACAATTTTTGTAAATTCATTCTTCCTTTAATGAGCACTTAGATTGTTCTCATTTCTTGATTGTTGTAAATAGTACTGTGATGAATGTAGAGATGTAGAATCTTTTCAACTTAATGTTTCATATTCTTTAATAAATGTTCAGAAATGAAACAGCTGGATCATATGGTAGGTAGTTCTATTAAATTTTTAAGGAATGACTGTATTGTTTTCCATACTGGTTACACCAAGTTACATTCCTACCAGCTGTATAAGTGAATTCCCTTTTTCCTACATCCTTACCAACACTTGATAATTCTTCCCCCACCCTTTTGTTAATAGCCATTCTAATAGCTGTGAAGGTGGTATCTCATTGTTGTTCTCATTTGCATTTCCCTAATAATTAGTTAGGTTAGTCATCTTTACACATGCCTTTTGGCATCTGTTAATCCTCCATGCTCTTATTTTCTTTGATCTTTAATATTAGCTTTTAAGTATCTATTCTGTTTATTTTCACTCTTATCTGTATGTTTTTTACCCTTCATCTGTTTCTCTGTTTCCTTTAGGTGCAAGATTAAATTGTTTGTAGTTTTTCTTGTGTTTGGAGTGGGCCTCTATTACTATAAACTTCTCTCACTAATGATTTGCATCTTACAGGTTTTCATATATTGTATTTTCACTTTCACTGGTCTTCAGGTATTTATAATCTTATTTGATTTCTTTTTTGACCCAATAGTTATCTATAACATGTTTATTCTCCACCTATTTGTGGTTTTTATAGCTTTCTTCTTGTAGTTGATTTCTAATTTCATATCATTGTGAATGGAAAAGATGCATGATGTGATCTCAGTCTTCTTAAATTTATTGATGCTTCTTTTGTATCACAGTATATGTCCGTTTTGAAATGACTCCATTGTGCACTTGAGAAGAATGTGTATTTTGCTGCATTTGCATGGGATGTTCTGGATAAATCTGTTAAGACTATTGAGTCTAATACATTTTAAGGCACTATTGTCTTGTTTACTTTCTATCTGGATGATCTGTCCATTGATAACAGTGAGATGTCAAAATATCCTAATAATAATGTCTTGCTATCAATTTCTCCCTCGAAATCTGTCAATAATTGCTTTATATATTTTGAGGCTCCTATGTTAAGTGCATGTATAAATTATGTTATATCTTCTGATGAATTGTCCCCTGTATCATTATATCCTATCCATCTTTTGTTTCCTTTTTTAGCATAAAGTCTATTATTCCTACTATGAGTATGGGTTATACGTACTCAGCTGGATCATATGGTAGGTAGTTCTATTAAATTTTTAAGGAATGACTGTATTGTTTTCCATACTGGTTACACCAAGTTACATTCCTACCAGCTGTATAAGTGAATTCCCTTTTTCCTACATCCTTACCAACACTTGATAATTCTTCCCCCACCCTTTTGTTAATAGCCATTCTAATAGCTGTGAAGGTGGTATCTCATTGTTGTTCTCATTTGCATTTCCCTAATAATTAGTTAGGTTAGTCATCTTTACACATGCCTTTTGGCATCTGTTAATCCTCCATGCTCTTATTTTCTTTGATCTTTAATATTAGCTTTTAAGTATCTATTCTGTTTATTTTCACTCTTATCTGTATGTTTTTTACCCTTCATCTGTTTCTCTGTTTCCTTTAGGTGCAAGATTAAATTGTTTGTAGTTTTTCTTGTGTTTGGAGTGGGCCTCTATTACTATAAACTTCTCTCACTAATGATTTGCATCTTACAGGTTTTCATATATTGTATTTTCACTTTCACTGGTCTTCAGGTATTTATAATCTTATTTGATTTCTTTTTTGACCCAATAGTTATCTATAACATGTTTATTCTCCACCTATTTGTGGTTTTTATAGCTTTCTTCTTGTAGTTGATTTCTAATTTCATATCATTGTGAATGGAAAAGATGCATGATGTGATCTCAGTCTTCTTAAATTTATTGATGCTTCTTTTGTATCACAGTATATGTCCGTTTTGAAATGACTCCATTGTGCACTTGAGAAGAATGTGTATTTTGCTGCATTTGCATGGGATGTTCTGGATAAATCTGTTAAGACTATTGAGTCTAATACATTTTAAGGCACTATTGTCTTGTTTACTTTCTATCTGGATGATCTGTCCATTGATAACAGTGAGATGTCAAAATATCCTAATAATAATGTCTTGCTATCAATTTCTCCCTCGAAATCTGTCAATAATTGCTTTATATATTTTGAGGCTCCTATGTTAAGTGCATGTATAAATTATGTTATATCTTCTGATGAATTGTCCCCTGTATCATTATATCCTATCCATCTTTTGTTTCCTTTTTTAGCATAAAGTCTATTTTGCCTAGTATGAGTATGGGTTATACGTACTTCCTTTTAGCTGCTATTTGCTTGGAATGTCAAATTCTGTCTTTTCACTTTGAGCCTATGTTTGTCTTGAGAATTGGGGTAAGTCTCCTAGAAACAGTACATAGTTGTGTTGCTTTTAAATCCATTTAGCCACTCTGTGTCTTTTGATGGATGAGTTCAATCCATTTACATTTAGGGTGCCTATGATAAATGAGAACCTAGTATTGCCATTTTATGTTTAATTTTCTGGTTGCTCTGTTGCCAGTATTTCTTTTTTCTTGTGATTCTACCTACCATGTAGATTTGGTGGTTTTCTGTGATGTTTGTCTCATTTTCCTTTTTAGTGTGTGTGTTTAGTGTATCTGCTCTATGTGAATGTTTTGTAGCTATTGTGAGGTTTGTGTTATAAATATCTTACTGATAAAACAGTCCTTTCTCTGCTGAAAGCATCTTATCTTCATTTACCTCTATGCATTCTTTCATTTTCCTTTTCCTCTTGTGTTTTTGTTCTCTCAGATTACTTATTTTTATGTTGTGAATTTGTTATCACATTGAAGTAGTCATACTTATGTTTCCTATTTTATAATCTTTAACCTTGCAGTGTAATTAAATGTTTAACACCTATTTTGATCTAGAATTGCATTTTTCTGACTGTTATCACCTTGTTTGGAATTATGTGTACTCTTTTGTTTCAGTTAGAAGAGCTGCTTTAAATATTTCTGGTAAAAGAGCTCTAGTGTTGATGAAATCCTCCCAGCACTTGTTTGTCTAGGAAAGCCTTTATTTCTTCTTCACACCTGAATGATAATCATGATGGATAGAATACTCTTGGTTGACAATTTTTATCTTTCAGTATTTTGAGCATGTCATTCTATTCCCTCTTGGCCTGTAGAGTTCTTGCTGAGAAATCTGCTGAAAGGCCTAATGAGGTTTTCCTTTGTAGGTTACCATACTTGTTTCCTTGGGTACTTTTAAAATTCTTTCTGTCATTGACTTTGAAAGTTTTAATATGATGTACTTGGAGGAGGAGACCTTCTTGTGTTGAGCTAACTAGTTGTTTTCTTAGCTACATGGCTTGTAAATCCAGTTCCTTCTGAAGGTATGAGGAGTTCTCAGCTATTATTTCTTTAAATAAATAAACTCTCCACTGCCTTATCTCTTCCTCCTCTGGGATACCCCTTATTCTTGTGACATCCTTCCTAAAAGGGTGGGATAAATTGACTTGGGGTAAGTCTCCTAGAAACAGTACATAGTTGTGTTGCTTTTAAATCCATTTAGCCACTCTGTGTCTTTTGATGGATGAGTTCAATCCATTTACATTTAGGGTGCCTATGATAAATGAGAACCTAGTATTGCCATTTTATGTTTAATTTTCTGGTTGCTCTGTTGCCAGTATTTCTTTTTTCTTGTGATTCTACCTACCATGTAGATTTGGTGGTTTTCTGTGATGTTTGTCTCATTTTCCTTTTTAGTGTGTGTGTTTAGTGTATCTGCTCTATGTGAATGTTTTGTAGCTATTGTGAGGTTTGTGTTATAAATATCTTACTGATAAAACAGTCCTTTCTCTGCTGAAAGCATCTTATCTTCATTTACCTCTATGCATTCTTTCATTTTCCTTTTCCTCTTGTGTTTTTGTTCTCTCAGATTACTTATTTTTATGTTGTGAATTTGTTATCACATTGAAGTAGTCATACTTATGTTTCCTATTTTATAATCTTTAACCTTGCAGTGTAATTAAATGTTTAACACCTATTTTGATCTAGAATTGCATTTTTCTGACTGTTATCACCTTGTTTGGAATTATGTGTACTCTTTTGTTTCAGTTAGAAGAGCTGCTTTAAATATTTCTGGTAAAAGAGCTCTAGTGTTGATGAAATCCTCCCAGCACTTGTTTGTCTAGGAAAGCCTTTATTTCTTCTTCACACCTGAATGATAATCATGATGGATAGAATACTCTTGGTTGACAATTTTTATCTTTCAGTATTTTGAGCATGTCATTCTATTCCCTCTTGGCCTGTAGAGTTCTTGCTGAGAAATCTGCTGAAAGGCCTAATGAGGTTTTCCTTTGTAGGTTACCATACTTGTTTCCTTGGGTACTTTTAAAATTCTTTCTGTCATTGACTTTGAAAGTTTTAATATGATGTACTTGGAGGAGGAGACCTTCTTGTGTTGAGCTAACTAGTTGTTTTCTTAGCTACATGGCTTGTAAATCCAGTTCCTTCTGAAGGTATGAGGAGTTCTCAGCTATTATTTCTTTAAATAAATAAACTCTCCACTGCCTTATCTCTCTTTCCTCCCTCTGGGATACCCCTTATTCTTGTGACATCCTTCCTAAAAGGGTGGGATAATTATTTGAATATTTCCTCTTTCTTTTTAGATATTATTAATTACCTTCTACCTGTATGATTTCTAGATATTTATCTTTGAACTTACACATTTTCTCTTCTGTATTGTCTGTTCTATTTCCAGTGCTTTCTAATGTCTTCTTCATCTCATTTGTGTTCTTTAGCTCCGGAATTTCCATTTGTTTCTTTTTTCAAGTTAAAACCTCTTTGGTTAAATATTCCTTTTGTTCATTAATTTTATTCCTGAGCTCATTAAACTGCCTTTCAGAGTTTTCTTGCAGATTATTGAGTTTCTTCTGAAAGCTATTTTTACTTCTTTATCAGTTAGGCGGCAATGTTCTATGACTTAAATTTGGTTTCCTGAGAATCATCATTTTCATTTGTGATACAGTATCACTGTCGTTTTTGTTATGGTGCTTGATGGTTATTTCTCTGCCAGCCCATTCAAAGTCACAAATTCATTCATTTTTTAGGTAAGTCTTTCCCTCCATCCCTACTTCCCTCCCCCAACTAGATTCTAAGGAGTCGGCTATTAATAGATGTTAGACGTTGTTTTCCCCTAGTAGGTGTGTTATAGCACAAATTTTTGGTCTCTCTTACCTGTGGTTATATTTGACAGTTGACACTTTCTATACTCCACTACCTCCATCAGAGTGGCACTCAGTGCCCTGGTAGTTGCTGCCGTGTCTCTGGGGTCACTGGTTCTTGGCGCTGGTGTCCCTGGTATTGCTGCTTGGAGCACTCAGGACCCTGAGTATGATAGAATACTCTTGGTTGACAATTTTTATCTTTCAGTATTTTGAGCATGTCATTCTATTCCCTCTTGGCCTGTAGAGTTCTTGCTGAGAAATCTGCTGAAAGGCCTAATGAGGTTTTCCTTTGTAGGTTACCATACTTGTTTCCTTGGGTACTTTTAAAATTCTTTCTGTCATTGACTTTGAAAGTTTTAATATGATGTACTTGGAGGAGGAGACCTTCTTGTGTTGAGCTAACTAGTTGTTTTCTTAGCTACATGGCTTGTAAATCCAGTTCCTTCTGAAGGTATGAGGAGTTCTCAGCTATTATTTCTTTAAATAAATAAACTCTCCACTGCCTTATCTCTCTTTCCTCCCTCTGGGATACCCCTTATTCTTGTGACATCCTTCCTAAAAGGGTGGGATAATTATTTGAATATTTCCTCTTTCTTTTTAGATATTATTAATTACCTTCTACCTGTATGATTTCTAGATATTTATCTTTGAACTTACACATTTTCTCTTCTGTATTGTCTGTTCTATTTCCAGTGCTTTCTAATGTCTTCTTCATCTCATTTGTGTTCTTTAGCTCCGGAATTTCCATTTGTTTCTTTTTTCAAGTTAAAACCTCTTTGGTTAAATATTCCTTTTGTTCATTAATTTTATTCCTGAGCTCATTAAACTGCCTTTCAGAGTTTTCTTGCAGATTATTGAGTTTCTTCTGAAAGCTATTTTTACTTCTTTATCAGTTAGGCGGCAATGTTCTATGACTTAAATTTGGTTTCCTGAGAATCATCATTTTCATTTGTGATACAGTATCACTGTCGTTTTTGTTATGGTGCTTGATGGTTATTTCTCTGCCAGCCCATTCAAAGTCACAAATTCATTCATTTTTTAGGTAAGTCTTTCCCTCCATCCCTACTTCCCTCCCCCAACTAGATTCTAAGGAGTCGGCTATTAATAGATGTTAGACGTTGTTTTCCCCTAGTAGGTGTGTTATAGCACAAATTTTTGGTCTCTCTTACCTGTGGTTATATTTGACAGTTGACACTTTCTATACTCCACTACCTCCATCAGAGTGGCACTCAGTGCCCTGGTAGTTGCTGCCGTGTCTCTGGGGTCACTGGTTCTTGGCCGCTGCTGGTGTCCCTGGTATTGCTGCTTGGAGCACTGGAATGGTGTGTGTTTCTGCCATGTCCAGGGACTCCTGAGTCACATGCCCCACGATTGCTAGGGAAGGTCTGAGGTTTTATGCTGCCTTATTTGGGCTTTTCATGTTACAGAGTGCCACAGTCATGGATGGAGTATGGGGGTGCAGATGTCAGTGCCCCCATGACTGAAAGGGCAAAGTTGCAGGTTCCTTTACCACTCCTGACCACTTGCTGTGGCTAGGGGTGCCACTGTGGCCGAGATCCTGGAGTTGTGTCCCTTGCCTAGCCTGATGCTGCTGGTTCTCTGGGCTTGGCCACCATGGCTGAAGGTCCAGGATCACAGGCATGCTCTTTGCCTTAGTTCTGTCTCCTCCAGTTTTCACATCTTTAGGTGTACAGATACCTAAAATTCTCTGGCATCCTGGTGCGTTGTGCAGTGTCACCTTTGTTGAGTTGTGAGTGTTTTACTGGTTGTAGATTGATATGTAGAGACTAAGAGTGTCTCAAGCTTCTGTGATGCAGAAGTCACTCCTCCATTCTGCTTTTTTTTTACCCCTGTAAGTATGCAAACCTCTATGGAAGGGGTTATGTGGCTGGTGATTGCTGACAAATAGTTGTGGATGCAACACTGGGGGAACTGGAGCTCTGGATTCTTGCTATAAATAAGCCAGACTTTGGATATAAGAAAGGTGAAATTCATCTCTTCTAGATTGACTTAGAAATTGGCCAGTAATTTTTTAAAAATGGCAGAAACCTTTTATAACTTCTAAAGTCAACTTTGGAGCTTGGAAACAAAACTGTGTTTTGTATATCCCTCTGTTAATGCCACATTATACAAAGTTAGCATGTTTGCTTCTCACTGAAGGCTCTGAGCTCCTCCAGGGCAGAAACAAAACTGTGCTTTTGTATAGTTCTAGTGGTTAGTTACGTTGTTTTCCCTAGTAGGTGTGTTATAGCATAAATTTTTGGTCTCTCTTACCTGTGGTTATATTTGACAGTTGACACTTTCTATACTCCACTACCTCCATCAGAGTGGCACTCAGTGCCCTGGTAGTTGCTGCCGTGTCTCTGGGGTCACTGGTTCTTGGCCGCTGCTGGTGTCCCTGGTATTGCTGCTTGGAGCACTGGAATGGTGTGTGTTTCTGCCATGTCCAGGGACTCCTGAGTCACATGCCCCACGATTGCTAGGGGAAGGGCTGAGGTTTTATGCTGCCTTATTTGGGCTTTTCATGTTACAGAGTGCCACAGTCATGGATGGAGTATGGGGGTGCAGATGTCAGTGCCCCCATGACTGAAAGGGCAAAGTTGCAGGTTCCTTTACCACTCCTGACCACTTGCTGTGGCTAGGGGTGCCACTGTGGCCGAGATCCTGGAGTTGTGTCCCTTGCCTAGCCTGATGCTGCTGGTTCTCTGGGCTTGGCCACCATGGCTGAAGGTCCAGGATCACAGGCATGCTCTTTGCCTTAGTTCTGTCTCCTCCAGTTTTCACATCTTTAGGTGTACAGATACCTAAAATTCTCTGGCATCCTGGTGCGTTGTGCAGTGTCACCTTTGTTGAGTTGTGAGTGTTTTACTGGTTGTAGATTGATATGTAGAGACTAAGAGTGTCTCAAGCTTCTGTGATGCAGAAGTCACTCCTCCATTCTGCTTTTTTTTTACCCCTGTAAGTATGCAAACCTCTATGGAAGGGGTTATGTGGCTGGTGATTGCTGACAAATAGTTGTGGATGCAACACTGGGGGAACTGGAGCTCTGGATTCTTGCTATAAATAAGCCAGACTTTGGATATAAGAAAGGTGAAATTCATCTCTTCTAGATTGACTTAGAAATTGGCCAGTAATTTTTTAAAAATGGCAGCGAAACCTTTTATAACTTCTAAAGTCAACTTTGGAGCTTGGAAACAAAACTGTGTTTTGTATATCCCTCTGTTAATGCCACATTATACAAAGTTAGCATGTTTGCTTCTCACTGAAGGCTCTGAGCTCCTCCAGGGCAGAAAATAGCATCTTCATCTTTTTATATTCTGTTGCATGTAATATATAATAGGTGTGTGGTATTTGAAGAATGAACATTTAGGAGGTGATAAATTGTGGAAAAGGTTTAAGAAACAGAAGTAAAATGGAAAGTTTGAGAATTGACAATACTGATTAAAAGAAAGGCAGAAAACTTAAAATTACAGCTTCAGATTTTAGCTGAGCTCTTCAGCTCTCCTCAGTGTAAAATCAGGGTTTATAAGATATAACTTGTTTGATAATGCATATTTGAGGGCTCTGGACAAAAGTGATAAGTAATTCAAGCCTCTGTTGAGGGTATTTGATACTTGATTACCCAAAAAGAAGCAATTTTCTTATGCAAAAGTTTTCTTAAAGTAGGAGATGGTTGCCTAGGACTATGGGAAATTCTTAACAAAGCATAGAATCACTTTTTTTCCCCCAGGGATAAGGCAGTGAAAGCTAGAAGAGTGGAAAAGCATCATATTGCAGCTCCAGAGCTCAATTATATCAAGAATTCTATTTCTGTCTTTTCTTGCATACTTAAATTCTTTCCTCTGCAATCTGACTCCAGGAATAATCCCATGTGCCCTTCATTTCTATACGCTTCAGCCTCTTCAAGAAACCTATGATTTCCCAGGTTGTCTTTCAAGACTTGGAGTTTCATTGTTATTTGACTCTGCACATTCACTCATCTGACTTCATTCGCTTTGACCTCTTTCTACTCTTTATAAAGGTGTAGTGTCTTTATCATTGGCAATTAGAGTTGTCTCTCTCTCTCCCCTCCCCCAAAGTTTTCAGTCTTGAACTCTGAAAGGTCAGACTGCACTTTCTGCTACCTCAGTTGTTATCTCCATGGACATTATCACTCTATTGCTGACAAATAGTTGTGGATGCAACACTGGGGGAACTGGAGCTCTGGATTCTTGCTATAAATAAGCCAGACTTTGGATATAAGAAAGGTGAAATTCATCTCTTCTAGATTGACTTAGAAATTGGCCAGTAATTTTTTAAAAATGGCAGCGAAACCTTTTATAACTTCTAAAGTCAACTTTGGAGCTTGGAAACAAAACTGTGTTTTGTATATCCCTCTGTTAATGCCACATTATACAAAGTTAGCATGTTTGCTTCTCACTGAAGGCTCTGAGCTCCTCCAGGGCAGAAAATAGCATCTTCATCTTTTTATATTCTGTTGCATGTAATATATAATAGGTGTGTGGTATTTGAAGAATGAACATTTAGGAGGTGATAAATTGTGGAAAAGGTTTAAGAAACAGAAGTAAAATGGAAAGTTTGAGAATTGACAATACTGATTAAAAGAAAGGCAGAAAACTTAAAATTACAGCTTCAGATTTTAGCTGAGCTCTTCAGCTCTCCTCAGTGTAAAATCAGGGTTTATAAGATATAACTTGTTTGATAATGCATATTTGAGGGCTCTGGACAAAAGTGATAAGTAATTCAAGCCTCTGTTGAGGGTATTTGATACTTGATTACCCAAAAAGAAGCAATTTTCTTATGCAAAAGTTTTCTTAAAGTAGGAGATGGTTGCCTAGGACTATGGGAAATTCTTAACAAAGCATAGAATCACTTTTTCCCCAGGGATAAGGCAGTGAAAGCTAGAAGAGTGGAAAAGCATCATATTGCAGCTCCAGAGCTCAATTATATCAAGAATTCTATTTCTGTCTTTTCTTGCATACTTAAATTCTTTCCTCTGCAATCTGACTCCAGGAATAATCCCATGTGCCCTTCATTTCTATACGCTTCAGCCTCTTCAAGAAACCTATGATTTCCCAGGTTGTCTTTCAAGACTTGGAGTTTCATTGTTATTTGACTCTGCACATTCACTCATCTGACTTCATTCGCTTTGACCTCTTTCTACTCTTTATAAAGGTGTAGTGTCTTTATCATTGGCAATTAGAGTTGTCTCTCTCTCTCCCCTCCCCCAAAGTTTTCAGTCTTGAACTCTGAAAGGTCAGACTGCACTTTCTGCTACCCATACATTGTTGTTATCTCCATGGACATATCACTTCTCATTTCGTGAAGATTTAAGCTCCTAACTCACTCTCATTTTCTTATTGTGACTGATTTTAGGTTTTATGTTAATAATTTCTTCCATGATCTTCAAGTTCCTTGATACCTTTTCCAGAGAACCTCTTGTCTGCTTGATAAAACCATAAACTTCCTAATTGAACCCTAGATTTTGAATTCTCTACAATGACACCCCTTCCATAATTTTAATTCTAAGCATCTTACTTTCCAGCCATCATGTTTCTTGTTCAGTGCCTCTAGTACCCTTGGCCAATAATCATTTTACTCCACTGGCTTTACACTAATATCACATTTTCATTGTTATTTGCTCCCTTATATGTTACTTAGCTTGAGTTCTGTAGTCTAACTATGAAATATGTCTGCTCAGACCTTGTGCTTCTTTTCAGTGTTTGACCACTGTTTGACCCTAAGTCTGATCCAGTCTTGCTCCTGATCATTAGGACTGCATCACTCCTGACACTAAGCTAGTCTGATACTAAGTTATTTTATGCCATATTGTTGAGAGGCAAGTCCTGTTTTATTCATGTACAAATGATCAGTCGTGCTGCAATAATGACCAGTCTTACCAGTCTTAAGAAAGTTTTTCATTGCTTTCCTCTGTAATCAAAAAGTGCTTTTCACAAACCTGTCTTCCCTGGATAGAAATCGCCTCTTCTTGTCCTATATGTAGCTGAAGACTTCACACTCAGAGAAACTCACTGTCCACTCCAGAGTGACTTTCCCTTGCATGCAAACTAATAGTTTCAGCTTTTTTTCAGTTTATTTCTGGTCTTTGATTATTCTTTAACAGGTCTGCCATTTTAATCACTTTCACAGATACACTCTCAACTGTATTGCCTTTTCCTCTATCCTGTTACTGTATTTGTGAAGTACCACTCATCTGACTTCATTCGCTTTGACCTCTTTCTACTCTTTATAAAGGTGTAGTGTCTTTATCATTGGCAATTAGAGTTGTCTCTCTCTCTCCCCTCCCCCAAAGTTTTCAGTCTTGAACTCTGAAAGGTCAGACTGCACTTTCTGCTACCCATACATTGTTGTTATCTCCATGGACATATCACTTCTCATTTCGTGAAGATTTAAGCTCCTAACTCACTCTCATTTTCTTATTGTGACTGATTTTAGGTTTTATGTTAATAATTTCTTCCATGATCTTCAAGTTCCTTGATACCTTTTCCAGAGAACCTCTTGTCTGCTTGATAAAACCATAAACTTCCTAATTGAACCCTAGATTTTGAATTCTCTACAATGACACCCCTTCCATAATTTTAATTCTAAGCATCTTACTTTCCAGCCATCATGTTTCTTGTTCAGTGCCTCTAGTACCCTTGGCCAATAATCATTTTACTCCACTGGCTTTACACTAATATCACATTTTCATTGTTATTTGCTCCCTTATATGTTACTTAGCTTGAGTTCTGTAGTCTAACTATGAAATATGTCTGCTCAGACCTTGTGCTTCTTTTCAGTGTTTGACCACTGTTTGACCCTAAGTCTGATCCAGTCTTGCTCCTGATCATTAGGACTGCATCACTCCTGACACTAAGCTAGTCTGATACTAAGTTATTTTATGCCATATTGTTGAGAGGCAAGTCCTGTTTTATTCATGTACAAATGATCAGTCGTGCTGCAATAATGACCAGTCTTACCAGTCTTAAGAAAGTTTTTCATTGCTTTCCTCTGTAATCAAAAAGTGCTTTTCACAAACCTGTCTTCCCTGGATAGAAATCGCCTCTTCTTGTCCTATATGTAGCTGAAGACTTCACACTCAGAGAAACTCACTGTCCACTCCAGAGTGACTTTCCCTTGCATGCAAACTAATAGTTTCAGCTTTTTTTCAGTTTATTTCTGGTCTTTGATTATTCTTTAACAGGTCTGCCATTTTAATCACTTTCACAGATACACTCTCAACTGTATTGCCTTTTCCTCTATCCTGTTACTGTATTTGTGAAGTACCACTTAATCCTAGTTGAATCCAACTCTGTAATTACTCTGCTTCTGGACGTAGGTGGTTGAACATGACTGGAGAAAAGCAAGCTATTTTGAATAGTGTTTCTTGAAATCTATGGGCTTCACTGATGGCTCAGATGGTTAAGAATCTCTGGGGAAGATTCCCTGGAGAAGGAAATGGCAGCTCACTCCAGTATTCTTGCCTGAGAAATGCCATGGACAGAGAAGCCTGGTATACTACAGGCCATGGTGTCACAAGAGTCAGACATGACTTGTCAACTAAGCCACCAACCATGGGAACTTTATTCAAGTGGGCTCAGCCATCCTACTTTTTTTTCCTAGTCCATTCATTCTTTTACTCTCTTAGGTGATTATTTCCTTTTCATCTGATTTTCATTAAATTTTCAACACATAGTTTCTCATCTTCATTCTCATTTGATAACCTTTCACTGAGAAAGGAGAAGCACTTAAGATTTCTGCATGGTCCCACTCTCACTCTGACATCTTCCAGTGCACTTTGAACTGTATCTATATAATCTGCCTTTCCTTTATTTTTATTAATAAACCTCAGTTTTCTCTCTAAGGCCAGCCTCAACACTTGTGATGCCTCAATTTCCCCCTCCCTCCCACTTCTTTTTTATTGATTTATTCTAATGGCATGAAAATACGCTATAATTTCTCACATCTGAAAAAAACCATTTTCTGGCTTCACATTTCCCTCTAGCTTCTGCCCTATCTTCTGACCTCGATTCCTGTAAAACTCCTGGAAAGAAGTGTCTATTTGCTTGCTCCCAGATTCCTTGACTATGTTCAGAGCAGTTTTAAATCCCCACCACTCCACTGAAAGCACTTGCCAGAAATCTCCAAATGACCTCCACATGACTAAAGCCAATGACCGTGTCTTCCTCTTCATCTTTCTTGACCTCAGATACAACACTTGGGTTCTGAGTTACTGTTTTTCTCTGAGAAATCAGGTACTTCTGTCTCCTTTGCTGATGTTTCCTCATGTTAGTCCTGGGATCCCTTTCATTCTCTATTTCTGGTCTTTGATTATTCTTTAACAGGTCTGCCATTTTAATCACTTTCACAGATACACTCTCAACTGTATTGCCTTTTCCTCTATCCTGTTACTGTATTTGTGAAGTACCACTTAATCCTAGTTGAATCCAACTCTGTAATTACTCTGCTTCTGGACGTAGGTGGTTGAACATGACTGGAGAAAAGCAAGCTATTTTGAATAGTGTTTCTTGAAATCTATGGGCTTCACTGATGGCTCAGATGGTTAAGAATCTCTGGGGAAGATTCCCTGGAGAAGGAAATGGCAGCTCACTCCAGTATTCTTGCCTGAGAAATGCCATGGACAGAGAAGCCTGGTATACTACAGGCCATGGTGTCACAAGAGTCAGACATGACTTGTCAACTAAGCCACCAACCATGGGAACTTTATTCAAGTGGGCTCAGCCATCCTACTTTTTTTTCCTAGTCCATTCATTCTTTTACTCTCTTAGGTGATTATTTCCTTTTCATCTGATTTTCATTAAATTTTCAACACATAGTTTCTCATCTTCATTCTCATTTGATAACCTTTCACTGAGAAAGGAGAAGCACTTAAGATTTCTGCATGGTCCCACTCTCACTCTGACATCTTCCAGTGCACTTTGAACTGTATCTATATAATCTGCCTTTCCTTTATTTTTATTAATAAACCTCAGTTTTCTCTCTAAGGCCAGCCTCAACACTTGTGATGCCTCAATTTCCCCCTCCCTCCCACTTCTTTTTTATTGATTTATTCTAATGGCATGAAAATACGCTATAATTTCTCACATCTGAAAAAAACCATTTTCTGGCTTCACATTTCCCTCTAGCTTCTGCCCTATCTTCTGACCTCGATTCCTGTAAAACTCCTGGAAAGAAGTGTCTATTTGCTTGCTCCCAGATTCCTTGACTATGTTCAGAGCAGTTTTAAATCCCCACCACTCCACTGAAAGCACTTGCCAGAAATCTCCAAATGACCTCCACATGACTAAAGCCAATGACCGTGTCTTCCTCTTCATCTTTCTTGACCTCAGATACAACACTTGGGTTCTGAGTTACTGTTTTTCTCTGAGAAATCAGGTACTTCTGTCTCCTTTGCTGATGTTTCCTCATGTTAGTCCTGGGATCCCTTTCATTCTCTATTTACTCTCACTCCAGAGTGATGTTGTCCAGATTCTTGCTTTTAAAATTATTTAAAACCCGATGATTTCTAAATCTGTGTCTCCAGCTTGGACTAATATGAACTCAGCTTTCTGACTGCTCTCCTAACAGTTCCATTTAGATAACAAATTAGCATATCTGCAATTTGACTGCCAGTTCCTGTCTCCATCCCAACCTGTTTCTTCTTCTCCATCTCAGTGAAGAATAACCTCATCCTTCCAACTGAATATACCAAAATCTTAGACGTGTCCAAGACTCTTGTCTTTTTCTTCAGTCCTACCTCCAATGAGAAAATCTAGTTGGCTCTATATTTAACTTGTATACAGAATTCTAATATTTTCTTACTTTTCCTATGTTGACATCCATTTGCAATCCAGGAGTCGAAATGATTGTTTTGAAACATGTTAGGTCATGGCATTTTCCAATGGTTTCCAATAGCAAGGGAATGATGCTCAGAGAAAAAGAAAGTTTTGTTAGACTGGCTCATGGCACGTTTTGATATCTGGTCCTTTGTGATCCCCTAGATACCATGTCCTATAGTTTTCCCCTGTGTTTCCTAGACTTTAGTCATACTGACCTTCTCTTTCCTCAAACCTACCAAGCACACTTCCACATCATGGCCCAGTCTGACAAACCTTTCCTGCTGCCTGAAGCATTTCTTCTCCAGTAGTCATATGGCCTTCTCTCTCTATTATTTATGGTCAGGTATAGCTTATTAGATGAGCTTTCTTTTATTACAATAAATGAAAAATTCCCTGTCCTCCTATTGCTTTTCTTTTATTCCTTGTCTTGCCTTATTTTTCTCCTCTTTTATGATTTATGTTTTATATTTATTCTTGTTTGTTTACTGTATGTCTTCTTTTTTTAAGGTCAAATAATTTAGTTGATCTAATCCCTTCAGTTTGATGAGTAGTAAATTCTAATTCTGTTTTTAAAATTTGTTTTTCTTGGAGGATAATTTTTTTATAATGTTGTCATTGTCTTTTTTATACAACAATACAAATCATTCATAATTATATATATATTTATTTATATATGTCCTCTCCCTCTTTTTCTTTTTTTTTTTTTTCAGTCCTCTTCCTCTTGAGCCTCTCTCTCCCACCCCCCCATTCCACCTTCTCTGGGTTGTCACACAGTGCCAAGCTGAGATCCCTGTGTTATATAACTGTGTCTAGCTAGTTATTGATAAAGAAGTTGTGGGATATATATATATATATATATATATATATATATATATATGATGGAATATTACTCAGCCATAAAAGTATACAAATTTGGCTCAGTTGTAGTGAGCTGGATGAACCTAGAGCCTGCTATATAGAGTGAAGTACCTCCAATGAGAAAATCTAGTTGGCTCTATATTTAACTTGTATACAGAATTCTAATATTTTCTTACTTTTCCTATGTTGACATCCATTTGCAATCCAGGAGTCGAAATGATTGTTTTGAAACATGTTAGGTCATGGCATTTTCCAATGGTTTCCAATAGCAAGGGAATGATGCTCAGAGAAAAAGAAAGTTTTGTTAGACTGGCTCATGGCACGTTTTGATATCTGGTCCTTTGTGATCCCCTAGATACCATGTCCTATAGTTTTCCCCTGTGTTTCCTAGACTTTAGTCATACTGACCTTCTCTTTCCTCAAACCTACCAAGCACACTTCCACATCATGGCCCAGTCTGACAAACCTTTCCTGCTGCCTGAAGCATTTCTTCTCCAGTAGTCATATGGCCTTCTCTCTCTATTATTTATGGTCAGGTATAGCTTATTAGATGAGCTTTCTTTTATTACAATAAATGAAAAATTCCCTGTCCTCCTATTGCTTTTCTTTTATTCCTTGTCTTGCCTTATTTTTCTCCTCTTTTATGATTTATGTTTTATATTTATTCTTGTTTGTTTACTGTATGTCTTCTTTTTTTAAGGTCAAATAATTTAGTTGATCTAATCCCTTCAGTTTGATGAGTAGTAAATTCTAATTCTGTTTTTAAAATTTGTTTTTCTTGGAGGATAATTTTTTTATAATGTTGTCATTGTCTTTTTTATACAACAATACAAATCATTCATAATTATATATATATTTATTTATATATGTCCTCTCCCTCTTTTTCTTTTTTTTTTTTTTCAGTCCTCTTCCTCTTGAGCCTCTCTCTCCCACCCCCCCATTCCACCTTCTCTGGGTTGTCACACAGTGCCAAGCTGAGATCCCTGTGTTATATAACTGTGTCTAGCTAGTTATTGATAAAGAAGTTGTGGGATATATATATATATATATATATATATATATATATATGATGGAATATTACTCAGCCATAAAAGTATACAAATTTGGCTCAGTTGTAGTGAGCTGGATGAACCTAGAGCCTGTTATATAGAGTGAAGTAACTCAGAAACAGAAAAACAAATACTTATTAACTCATATATACGGGATCTAGAAAAATAGTACTGCTGAACCTATTTACAGAGAGGAAATAGAGTTGAAGTTGTAGAGAACACATTTGTGGACACATTAGGGGAAGGAATGGCTAGGAGAAATTGAGAAAGTAGCATTGGCATGTATACCACATTTTTTCAAAGCCGTACACTTGGAGTTGTGAACCCCAGGCCTTGGGAGGCCCTGTTGTGTTCTAGTGGCCAGCTTATTGTGTATTTCTTAAATTAATTAATATGAGAGCCTTCTCTGTCTTGGTTTCCTCACTTTGACATACGAAATGCTATTGTTTCATTAAAATGCTGCACAGTGTTCATCAAGAAACCCTAGATTTTTTCTGATTCAGCCTACTCCCTGTTGATCATCATTGTGTTTATTGATTTACCCTGTATATCATTCCCCAACTGCTTTTCCCCTTGACCTATTGTTTATTTTTTGGTAAAACAAGCATTTGAGCAAATAGAAAATACTGAAAATCTTACTAGAGTGAGATAAAAATAGAAAAATGTGCAGTAACAATGGCTTTTGGTGACGTTTAAAATAACTGGAAGTTTGACCACGCTGGGGAGATCTGGAGGGGTTGCTGGCCATGTACTGCAGTAGAGCAGAAAGCTTGAGGAGACCATATTTGCTGGAGTTAAGTTGGAATTCATCCAGAGTGGGCTGTCACAATTCCTTGCAGGCATTCCAGTTGATTTAAAATGGTGCAATTAGCACTAACACCCATTATTTATCTATATCAACCTTTTTTATCGGACCAAATCTACTCATTAAGAGGCATTAGCTCATGATCATTCTGCCCCTTGACCTGAGGATTTGGTCCCATGACCCCTGTGCTGGGGAAGGGTCCCTTCCTCTTGTGACAGTGGGGCCGATGGCTACCCCGGTCTAGATCACAGATGGTAATTGAAAACGGTGTGACTCAGCCTTCTGAGGTGACCTTGACTGGGCTGCTCATGGGTCTCTCTGTGCTCCATAAATTACAGGTAATTACGTAGAAATAGGAGATCAGCTCATTCCCTTGAGTTATATGTGAAGTGCAACTGATTTCACTTAGGGCTGAGCAGCAGTAAAGTATATTAATATCAGCTTAATTTGTGGTAATTGAGATAGCAATAAAGAATTATCCCTGGAATATTTTATTCCCCTGATCATCTGAGGGTTTAAACCAGGGAAACAGTATTTTTGGTCATAGTATAAACTGTCCCATTCTCTCTCATCAGGAACTTAGTGTAATTAGTGTCTGGCAGACAACACTGCGTTCAGTCATTTCCCATGTCCCTTGGATGCATTTTTATTAGCCAAACCATCAAGTAACCTTATTTATTATTCTAGATAGAAACATTTTGATCTCATTAACATGGATAATTTTCTCCAAACTTATATAGTCATACTTCAGCCAAAACTCCCTTTATGACAATTAAGATATCCTGTTTTTTTCTTCTGGTGCCTTACTATACAATTAAGATACCATTCAAATCAGTAAATTTATTAGTATATTAACACACTAATTGGATTACAAACACATCCTCTTATTCCTAAAATGTTTATGATTTAATTGACTTGTTTAAACTAATTTTCATCTCCCTTTGCAATTATAACTCGTAGTTAATTGAACTTATTTACACATGGAATACTGATACTGCATTCCCTTGAACCAAGGAAATAACATCTAAAGGTCTCATCAGAGGGTTAGGTTTTTTGGCTTTATTCATTGGGTACCTGAAACTGCTACTAGAGATAATAGCAGTCATGTAATGTTCATTTGCTGAAATATGTAAGAATTAATTGCAGTACCTTGTAGGACAAATAAGTTTAATTGTTAGTCTATAGTTATTTATCTATTCATGCACATTATACGTGGAAGAGCTATTGCTCAAGAAACATGGTCATTTCCTTCCTCTTTGGATAGGGGTCGATAAAGACAGTGGCCAGGCCCAATGTCACAGAAATAATGGACACAATGACATGTTTTACAATGCTGTTACTCTGTACTGCTGTTTCACAGGTCTTGAATGCAGTTTGAATTAAAGATTTTTAAAGGAGACAAAGAGACATTTCTATGCACGTTTATGGGAAGCAATTTCAAATGCGCTGTAATGCCCAAATGGTAGTGATTTCTGTCTGTGGGGTAAATATCATGACTTGAGTCTAAAACCGTATTGTCTTGGAAAATGGGAGCTAAGACATAAACAGAGTTGTCCATGGTGATTTAGAGGACCTGTAGTATTACATTTTCCCACCTTGCAACTTTGAATGTCCTTTCTCATTACTGCTGTTTAAACTATAAACCACATGCAGAAAAGTACCTAGAACAAGAACCAATGACCTTTGTGAGCACTCCCAGGTTGAGGAGCTGATTGTCACCAGCATGCCAGAACCCCTCTTCCCGTCCCTTCCAATGTTTCTCAAAGTTACTATCATCCTGATTTTAGGGGAATTACTATTCTGCTTTACCTTTTAAGTTTTATCTATTCCTGAATATAAAATTTCCAACTTTATATGGCAGTCACACGCCACATATTCTTGTGTGTCTGGATTATTTGGCTTAATAGTATATGCTTGTGAGTATATGATCAGTGTCTTAAGTTCTTATAGGTAGTTGTGGTTTGCTTATTTTTATTGCTGTATAAGATCTCATTGTGTGAACATAACACAAATGATATGTGTATTTATTCCATCATTGATGACCGTTCTTACTGTTTTCCAGGTTAGAGTTATGACACAGATGTAATGCTGGATTTGGAAATACAGTCTGAAGTGAAATATCTAGGTCAGAGTCTGAAATTGACTGTTTAAAAGTAGAACTTATAAGAATTTCAATTGTTCCACATTCTTATTACTCCTTAAATCATTCATCTTTTTACCTTATGCAGTTGTATTCAGTTCTGATTTTAAGTTACATTTTCCTAATGATTAATGGGGTCCAACATCCCTTCACATTTATATTTACTCTTTACATGTAAGTTTTCAATTATTCGGTATTTTTATATACTGAAATTTCTTTTGGGCTTTCTGGCCCAAGAATTCTCAAGTGTCCCCTCTGTGCCCAGAGAGTGCCTTTTCCACCTTGCTGAGCCATACTCTGACGTATCTACACCTTTGTCACATTTCCACCTGTAGCTATGAGTACTTCTCCTCTCTCAAGTATTTTTCCCAACCTGTACTTCTAAACCCATCTGGATTTGGAGCCTGGGGAGGCCGTCTCTTTAAAATGTTGAAATTCTATAGTGCAACATACCTGCTTTAAAATAAATTATGCCTGAGGTTACTTACCGTGTGAAGATTTTACCCTCTTAAGTGTTCATCACAATTCCTATTGATCACTCAGTGGCATTAGTAAAGTCATGTGTGTGCGTGTGTGCTCAGTTGTGTCTGACTCTGCAGCCAGCCAGGTTCCGCTGTCCATGGAATTACCCAGTCAAGAATACTAGAATGGGTTGCCATTTCCTTCTCCTGGGGATCTTCCTGGTCTAGGGATCAAACCCACATTGCCTGTGTCAAATGTAGTATTTTGTATTATTACCTTATGGTTTGAAAGATCAGAAATCTTAAAAGGATCTCACTGGTAAAATCAAGGTGTTGCCTGCATTATTTTCTGGATACTTTAGGGAAGAATATGCTCTCTTGCCTTTTCCAGACTCTATAGATCACCTACCTTTCTGAGCTCATGGCCTTTCCTTTCTCACATCCCTCTGATACTCAATTTTATAGCTTGGCTTTTCACTTATAAGGACTCTTGTGATTATATTGAGCTCATTCAGATAATCCAGGATAATCTCTCCCTGTCAAGATCACATAATTCACATACTTAATGCCATCTTCAGTCTTAATGCCCTTGACATGTAACGTATTCGTAATATATTCTCAGGTTCTGGGGACTAGCAGTGGACATCTTTGGGGGTGTATTATTCTGTCTACCACAGTTTTCACATGGAGAAAGTGTTTAGAAAGCATCATGAATCACGAATGGATTTTACTTTATGAAATCTTTGTCTTATCTAAACTGGTGTCCTTGAACTTATTTCTATAGCTTTGCTTTCCAAGCAGAGACTTGACCTCAATATAAAAACAGCATAGATAAAAACTTTGACAGAAAAAAAAAATTTACAGGAGATATAGTGAGAGTAAGATGATGGTCAAAACAGATAATTTCACACCTAAAGTTGGCACAGTTTGTCTGGGAAGTCCCTTTTACCCTTAGGCAGATCTTACAGCTTGAGACAAATCTGTTATGCTGCAGACATATTTATCATTTTCACCACTTCATTCAATTTACGTTATAAGAAATTCATTTGGGGATGCTGGAGAATAGTTCTCAAATGCCAGCTGTTGATTAAACAGGGCAGAGTAGCTGTGGACCAGAATTGGTAAAGAGTTAGAGGGAGAAGGCAGTGGGAGTTGATGTTAATAACAGTGTCTATCCATGTGCTTGAAAAATCCTCTTTAAATTATACTTGTGAGTGGATGGGAGAGTGCTTTCTCTTGAAGCCACCATCAATCCTCTGCCCAGGTTGCAGCTCTCTTCAATACATCAGCCTCTCCTCCTAACATGCTTGCTTGTCTTTTGTCTGAGGACGAGAAGCCATAGTCTTCACTGTGACAGAAGAATGTGAAGGCCATTGACCCAAGAGTCAAATCAAAGGACAGAATATTTAACCTCAGATCCTCTAGAAAATAAGGCAGCCTCCTAGGATGAAGGTTTTCTCAATGGAAGGTGTATGCAATTAAATGGAGTTGAAATTTTGGCTGGTTGCTTTTCAGAGGAGGGGAGAGTCCACTGATAACCCGGTCATCTTCCTTTGCAGCTTCTTAGGGCAGGTTTTCATGCTTTTAGGAGTTGTTTTTAATGAAAACATTTCCAATGTAATCCTATAGTAGAAGCAATACAGCTAGTAGTTAGGAACATACAGTTTGAGTGGTATGGACTTGGATTCACATCTAACTAGAGAGCTGTGTGACCTTAGGCCAAGTGATCCATTTTCTTATCTGCAAAATGAAAAAAATCATATCTAACACATTAGTGTTATGATTAAATATGAGGTAGTACATGTAAAGCATTTAGTAAACAGCTAATGTACAGTATCTTGATACTGTATATAAGGAGATATCATCCCCTCCCTCCAGGCTTCTTCAGTTCTTCTAGGAGTCACACAATGAATGTAACTGTATTGGCAGCCCCGTGTGAAAGATGGCATGTGTGGAAACTCTAATGTAATAGTGAGCAAAGGAACTGAAGTTAAAATTATTTAAAATACTTGGTGCACCAAATGAAACATGACTGGGGAACAGCCTTGACACTTAAGCTACGACAGTTAACAACCCTCATCAGAGTTCTTTCTCCACCAGGGACCACATACCACAGGGGAGACTTACACCCTGTATCGTGGGCAGGTGGGGGCACGCTGGCTTCTCACAGGAGAGATCGGAGGGGATGTCTGGGCTGAGCAGACAAGTGTCTCCTCACACTCAGGATAGGCATTGCTTGAAAAATCCTCTTTAAATTATACTTGTGAGTGGATGGGAGAGTGCTTTCTCTTGAAGCCACCATCAATCCTCTGCCCAGGTTGCAGCTCTCTTCAATACATCAGCCTCTCCTCCTAACATGCTTGCTTGTCTTTTGTCTGAGGACGAGAAGCCATAGTCTTCACTGTGACAGAAGAATGTGAAGGCCATTGACCCAAGAGTCAAATCAAAGGACAGAATATTTAACCTCAGATCCTCTAGAAAATAAGGCAGCCTCCTAGGATGAAGGTTTTCTCAATGGAAGGTGTATGCAATTAAATGGAGTTGAAATTTTGGCTGGTTGCTTTTCAGAGGAGGGGAGAGTCCACTGATAACCCGGTCATCTTCCTTTGCAGCTTCTTAGGGCAGGTTTTCATGCTTTTAGGAGTTGTTTTTAATGAAAACATTTCCAATGTAATCCTATAGTAGAAGCAATACAGCTAGTAGTTAGGAACATACAGTTTGAGTGGTATGGACTTGGATTCACATCTAACTAGAGAGCTGTGTGACCTTAGGCCAAGTGATCCATTTTCTTATCTGCAAAATGAAAAAAATCATATCTAACACATTAGTGTTATGATTAAATATGAGGTAGTACATGTAAAGCATTTAGTAAACAGCTAATGTACAGTATCTTGATACTGTATATAAGGAGATATCATCCCCTCCCTCCAGGCTTCTTCAGTTCTTCTAGGAGTCACACAATGAATGTAACTGTATTGGCAGCCCCGTGTGAAAGATGGCATGTGTGGAAACTCTAATGTAATAGTGAGCAAAGGAACTGAAGTTAAAAATTATTTAAAATACTTGGTGCACCAAATGAAACATGACTGGGGAACAGCCTTGACACTTAAGCTACGACAGTTAACAACCCTCATCAGAGTTCTTTCTCCACCAGGGACCACATACCACAGGGGAGACTTACACCCTGTATCGTGGGCAGGTGGGGGCACGCTGGCTTCTCACAGGAGAGATCGGAGGGGATGTCTGGGCTGAGCAGACAAGTGTCTCCTCACACTCAGGATAGGCATTGCTTGCAAGCCTGGCCTCTCTGAGACCAATACAGAGCACAAAGGTTCTTCCTCTTACCCGCTTTTTAATGATAATGAAACACTTTACAAACACGGAGCGCCCTTTGTAACTTAAGAATTGTAAGAATGTTTCTCCTCAAGAGTAAAGGTGTGGGTAGAGGAGCAAAGGGCTCGGGTGATGACCTCTTTTACATCTCTAGAGAGACAAAAAGCTTCTTCATGATTATTAATTAGCTTGAGATTTCTAGTTGGAGAAAATATAAAAAGGACAAAAGTAGATTGTACGAAGCTTACTCATGCGACTCAGCTATGACTGAGATAGGAAGCTCTCCAGCTCTGGGGTAAGAACGTCTGTCTGCATTTGATTGAGTTCTGATTACTTGTGCTTGCCTTTATTTGATGATTAATAAACCCACTCTTGGTTTGACAATGCTTGAGACCACGATACTTTATTGTTGAGGTCCGAGGCTCACACCCTGAGGGGACCACGCCGTGTTCACGTAAAAGTCTCTGAGCTATTCAATATAGTTTCTCTTAGTGGGGGTTAGTGAGAATAGTAATCAGAGTAAACGCAGACGTGGTGCCCACGACACCTGCACTTTCTCAAAAACAAACTTGCAACAGGTTCTCATCTTCTAACTATTTGAGTCTTTCTACAATGACCTATCTCTGTCCCTTCAATGTGAAAATGTTTCTTATTTCACTTTCTTATTATATCATGAAATCCTACACAATCAGCTGTATTCAAGTTTAATAGGGAGCAGGGGTAAGGGGAAAATTTCCATTGTCCAGTTACACAAATACAAAAATCTATTCATGCTATTCCAAGAATAAAAATCTTATAGTGCGTTGCCTCAACTTCACACATTATAGTCAGATTTTGTATATGGGTACAATTTTGTGGGTACCCATAGACCTATAAACATGATTTCTAGGGTATATTCTTCCAACCTAGCAGATTATACTTGAGAGCCAACCTACTAGAGCAGTGAAAAGTGTACATTCAGGAGTCAGAGAGCCCTTTATTGAAATCCTGGACTTATTACTTAGTAGCTGAGTGTCTGAGTGTGTTTCTTAATCTCTCTGCCCTTCAGTTTTCCATCTGCAAGTGGGGATAGCAGACAAGTGCTTCACACTAGCAAGCCTCATCTCTCTGAGACCAATACAGAGCACAAAGGTTCCTCCTCTTACCCGCTTTTTAATGATAATGAAATACTTTACAACTCAAAGAAGCACCCTTTGTAACTTAAAAATTGTAAGAAAGCTTTTCTATAAACAAGGTGTGGGTAGAGGAGCAAAGGGCTCCGGTGATGACCTCTTTTACATCTCTAGAGAGACAGAGAGCTTCTTCATGATTATTACTTAGCTTGAGATTTCTAGTTGGAGAAAATATAAAAAGGACAAAAGTAGATTGTACGAAGCTTACTCATGCGACTCAGCTATGACTGAGATAGGAAGCTCTCCAGCTCTGGGGTAAGAACGTCTGTCTGCATTTGATTGAGTTCTGATTACTTGTGCTTGCCTTTATTTGATGATTAATAAACCCACTCTTGGTTTGACAATGCTTGAGACCACGATACTTTATTGTTGAGGTCCGAGGCTCACACCCTGAGGGGACCACGCCGTGTTCACGTAAAAGTCTCTGAGCTATTCAATATAGTTTCTCTTAGTGGGGGTTAGTGAGAATAGTAATCAGAGTAAACGCAGACGTGGTGCCCACGACACCTGCACTTTCTCAAAAACAAACTTGCAACAGGTTCTCATCTTCTAACTATTTGAGTCTTTCTACAATGACCTATCTCTGTCCCTTCAATGTGAAAATGTTTCTTATTTCACTTTCTTATTATATCATGAAATCCTACACAATCAGCTGTATTCAAGTTTAATAGGGAGCAGGGGTAAGGGGAAAATTTCCATTGTCCAGTTACACAAATACAAAAATCTATTCATGCTATTCCAAGAATAAAAATCTTATAGTGCGTTGCCTCAACTTCACACATTATAGTCAGATTTTGTATATGGGTACAATTTTGTGGGTACCCATAGACCTATAAACATGATTTCTAGGGTATATTCTTCCAACCTAGCAGATTATACTTGAGAGCCAACCTACTAGAGCAGTGAAAAGTGTACATTCAGGAGTCAGAGAGCCCTTTATTGAAATCCTGGACTTATTACTTAGTAGCTGAGTGTCTGAGTGTGTTTCTTAATCTCTCTGCCCTTCAGTTTTTCCATCTGCAAGTGGGGATAGATAGTATAAATACACCCCTCATGCAGTAATAAAGTAATATAATATCACATTTGATAAGCATAAAGTAAGATATCAAGTATTAGCTGTTTAACATTACTATTGTTACTGTAGGCTGTGTTTAAACACTTAAGAGTTTGTCAGTGTTCATATTTTTTAACGACAGGACAATTGAGAGAGGTCATTTGAGACACAAAACACACTCTCCTAAATGAATATGTTATTTTTATGTGATTACCCAGCGGTTCAGAACCTTATGATGAAAATATCTGATGGTCTTATATTTAATTGTTGTTGTTCCCAACTTTAACCCAGAGTAATGCTGGAAGCAGATGTGTAAGAGAGGCATCAGAAGTGAAAACTGAACAGTGACCTTAGAACAGTGATAAATATTTTCTGGTTAGAGTGGAGTTTATATTAAAGTAAATGTATTTTGGAGTCTAATATGGTGTGGCCTTTTCCTAATACTTGAAACAAAGTGTATGTAAGAAAATATAATGCTTTCTATTATATGGTAATTGATTTCTTCTATATCTTTACATGCACAGAAACACTATTGTTTTCTCAGCCCTTGTATCTTTTATTAAATGAAATAACATGGACATAATATTAAATAAAAGAACAAGGGTGAAGATAACTCAGCAGTTTATGTCTGTGGCATTTTCTATTACTTATCCCGGGAGGCACTAAAGCGTGGCTTTTTGTTGATTCACAGTAGGAAATAAAATCCTACACAATCAGCTGTATTCAAGTTTAATAGGGAGCAGGGTAAGGGGAAAATTTCCATTGTCCAGTTACACAAATACAAAAATCTATTCATGCTATTCCAAGAATAAAAATCTTATAGTGCGTTGCCTCAACTTCACACATTATAGTCAGATTTTGTATATGGGTACAATTTTGTGGGTACCCATAGACCTATAAACATGATTTCTAGGGTATATTCTTCCAACCTAGCAGATTATACTTGAGAGCCAACCTACTAGAGCAGTGAAAAGTGTACATTCAGGAGTCAGAGAGCCCTTTATTGAAATCCTGGACTTATTACTTAGTAGCTGAGTGTCTGAGTGTGTTTCTTAATCTCTCTGCCCTTCAGTTTTTCCATCTGCAAGTGGGGATAGATAGTATAAATACACCCCTCATGCAGTAATAAAGTAATATAATATCACATTTGATAAGCATAAAGTAAGATATCAAGTATTAGCTGTTTAACATTACTATTGTTACTGTAGGCTGTGTTTAAACACTTAAGAGTTTGTCAGTGTTCATATTTTTTAACGACAGGACAATTGAGAGAGGTCATTTGAGACACAAAACACACTCTCCTAAATGAATATGTTATTTTTATGTGATTACCCAGCGGTTCAGAACCTTATGATGAAAATATCTGATGGTCTTATATTTAATTGTTGTTGTTCCCAACTTTAACCCAGAGTAATGCTGGAAGCAGATGTGTAAGAGAGGCATCAGAAGTGAAAACTGAACAGTGACCTTAGAACAGTGATAAATATTTTCTGGTTAGAGTGGAGTTTATATTAAAGTAAATGTATTTTGGAGTCTAATATGGTGTGGCCTTTTCCTAATACTTGAAACAAAGTGTATGTAAGAAAATATAATGCTTTCTATTATATGGTAATTGATTTCTTCTATATCTTTACATGCACAGAAACACTATTGTTTTCTCAGCCCTTGTATCTTTTATTAAATGAAATAACATGGACATAATATTAAATAAAAGAACAAGGGTGAAGATAACTCAGCAGTTTATGTCTGTGGCATTTTCTATTACTTATCCCGGGAGGCACTAAAGCGTGGCTTTTTGTTGATTCACAGTAGGAAATAAAAGTTTAAGAAGTTGACTGTGTAATCCATCTTTCCATACACAAATTAAATCTCTCTCTCAGTGTTTACATAGTGCTTATTGCCAAATATAGAGAAATATGCCTTAGCACATCATCTAAGCAATTTTTCACTTGATATTTAGCAAGATGTGCGCCAGATTTTGTAGACTGAAAATAGTGATAGTGCCTAGGTAACCAGTAGTGCACATCCAGCTTTCTTCAAAAGTTACAGAATAAACAATAATGTATACAAGAAAGAACCTATATGAAATTTCATTAACTATATTTTCTTCTTCTTCTTTTTTTTTTCTATTCTTCTTGTATGGCATGTGGGGCCTCACCGATATGTGTAGAGGGTGAGGGAGCAGAAGGGGTAAAGAGATTGCCCCCTTCCTAGAAATAAGGAATACTTGCCCAGCAACATCCCTTTGATATGCAGAGCGATCAGTTCTGAGTTCTTCCCCCTTTTCTGCCTGCTTTTATCAGGCTCCTGGAATCTGAGGACCAGGTGAAAACTAGAGATGACTTCCTACACAGAGCACCGAAGTTGCTGAAAAACCAAACAGTCCTAAGCATACTCAACTGCTTACCTTGCCTTGCCCATTCCCTCAGAAAACCCATAAGAAAGGCTGTGACCCATCCTTCTCTCCTTTCTGCTCATCCTTTACCTCTTGGCCGGCCCTGGTACTTCTTTCTGTGGCCCTGGATGGCATAGCCCCTTTTAAATTCCTTTTACCTCTTGGAAAACTGAACAGTGACCTTAGAACAGTGATAAATATTTTCTGGTTAGAGTGGAGTTTATATTAAAGTAAATGTATTTTGGAGTCTAATATGGTGTGGCCTTTTCCTAATACTTGAAACAAAGTGTATGTAAGAAAATATAATGCTTTCTATTATATGGTAATTGATTTCTTCTATATCTTTACATGCACAGAAACACTATTGTTTTCTCAGCCCTTGTATCTTTTATTAAATGAAATAACATGGACATAATATTAAATAAAAGAACAAGGGTGAAGATAACTCAGCAGTTTATGTCTGTGGCATTTTCTATTACTTATCCCGGGAGGCACTAAAGCGTGGCTTTTTGTTGATTCACAGTAGGAAATAAAAGTTTAAGAAGTTGACTGTGTAATCCATCTTTCCATACACAAATTAAATCTCTCTCTCAGTGTTTACATAGTGCTTATTGCCAAATATAGAGAAATATGCCTTAGCACATCATCTAAGCAATTTTTCACTTGATATTTAGCAAGATGTGCGCCAGATTTTGTAGACTGAAAATAGTGATAGTGCCTAGGTAACCAGTAGTGCACATCCAGCTTTCTTCAAAAGTTACAGAATAAACAATAATGTATACAAGAAAGAACCTATATGAAATTTCATTAACTATATTTTCTTCTTCTTCTTTTTTTTTTCTATTCTTCTTGTATGGCATGTGGGGCCTCACCGATATGTGTAGAGGGTGAGGGAGCAGAAGGGGTAAAGAGATTGCCCCCTTCCTAGAAATAAGGAATACTTGCCCAGCAACATCCCTTTGATATGCAGAGCGATCAGTTCTGAGTTCTTCCCCCTTTTCTGCCTGCTTTTATCAGGCTCCTGGAATCTGAGGACCAGGTGAAAACTAGAGATGACTTCCTACACAGAGCACCGAAGTTGCTGAAAAACCAAACAGTCCTAAGCATACTCAACTGCTTACCTTGCCTTGCCCATTCCCTCAGAAAACCCATAAGAAAGGCTGTGACCCATCCTTCTCTCCTTTCTGCTCACTCCTTTTACCTCTTGGCCGGCCCTGGTACTTCTTTCTGTGGCCCTGGATGGCATAGCATCTCCCCTGTTCTTAGGAACTGGGAGTTACAAACTATCTTTTCTGGGGCAATCAACTCCTGGTCTGTTGACCTGAAGAAAAACAAAATCCAAGGTTCATTTTAAAACAAAAATTCAAGACATTATTATTATTAAGACTTGCTTTGGTGTTTATAGAATGAAAGAAAAGAATATCCCCTGCCCAGCCCTCAGGGCATGATCGGGAGAGAAAATAGTAATGAAAAGAGTGTCTTTTTTGTTCACTCATTTCTTTGTTTCTCCCAATAATTTTTGATTATCTTTGTGTATTAGATGTGACTTTAAGGGGGCTTCCTCAGTGGCTTAAGTGGTAAAGAAACTGCCTGTCAGTGCAGGAGATGCAAGAGACACAGGTTTGATCTTTGGGTCAGGAAGATCCCCTAGAGAAGGAAATAGGAACCTGCTTCAGTGTTCTTGCCTAGAGAATCCCATAGATGGAGGAGCGTAGTGGGTACTATCCATGGAGTCACATAGAGTCGGCAATGACTGCTGAACTGGTCTGTCTCTGTGACTTTAAGCATGGGGATACAGTTTTGGGGGACAAAAACTTCTCAAGGAGCCCAGTCCAGTGGGAGAACAGACAGGGACATCACTCAATTTAACCTAGGGTTCTAGACGTGAGGAGAGACTAAAAGAGTGGCCATGTGACTGCTGGAGTGAAATGCCAGGCTGAGAATAATGAAGGCAAGAAATATTTCCAAGAGACACTGACACTCAGCTGAGGTCCTTTTTCTTATTCTTCTTTAAAGTAAGGTTTGATGAGGTGAAAATGTATATATACTGAAATACACCTTTTCAGAGCATTCAGTTCTGTGACTTGACAAATATATATGGTTGTATAGCCATCAGCATGGTCAAGATATAATGTTTCTATCATCACAAAATTGCTCCTTTTGCCTCTTTGCAGTCAACATTGTACTCTTCCTGCTGGTTCCTGGAAGTCCGTTTTCTGACCCAGTAGTTTAGCTTTTCTCAGAATATCACATGAACAAATTTATGCATATGTGTATGTATGTGTTCCCCCACTTCATTCTGTCTCTTGATTTATGTGTCTGTCCAGTACCACACAGTCTTAATTACAGTTGTTCACTAGGATGTCTTGAAATCTAGTCTTATAAGTTCTACAACTCTGTGCTTCATTTTCAAAATTGTTTGAATGTTTTAAAATTTCTTTCGACTTTACTTATAAATTTTAGAACTAGCTCCTCAATTTCTACAAATAATCTTCTCAGATTTCAATAAAGTGACCTGAAGAAAACAAAATCAAGGTTCATTTTAAAACAAAAATTCAAGACATTATTATTATTAAGACTTGCTTTGGTGCTTATAGAATGAAAGAAAAGAATATCCCCTGCCCAGCCCTCAGGGCATGATCGGGAGAGAAAATAGTAATGAAAAGAGTGTCTTTTTTGTTCACTCATTTCTTTGTTTCTCCCAATAATTTTTGATTATCTTTGTGTATTAGATGTGACTTTAAGGGGGCTTCCTCAGTGGCTTAAGTGGTAAAGAAACTGCCTGTCAGTGCAGGAGATGCAAGAGACACAGGTTTGATCTTTGGGTCAGGAAGATCCCCTAGAGAAGGAAATAGGAACCTGCTTCAGTGTTCTTGCCTAGAGAATCCCATAGATGGAGGAGCGTAGTGGGTACTATCCATGGAGTCACATAGAGTCGGCAATGACTGCTGAACTGGTCTGTCTCTGTGACTTTAAGCATGGGGATACAGTTTTGGGGGACAAAAACTTCTCAAGGAGCCCAGTCCAGTGGGAGAACAGACAGGGACATCACTCAATTTAACCTAGGGTTCTAGACGTGAGGAGAGACTAAAAGAGTGGCCATGTGACTGCTGGAGTGAAATGCCAGGCTGAGAATAATGAAGGCAAGAAATATTTCCAAGAGACACTGACACTCAGCTGAGGTCCTTTTTCTTATTCTTCTTTAAAGTAAGGTTTGATGAGGTGAAAATGTATATATACTGAAATACACCTTTTCAGAGCATTCAGTTCTGTGACTTGACAAATATATATGGTTGTATAGCCATCAGCATGGTCAAGATATAATGTTTCTATCATCACAAAATTGCTCCTTTTGCCTCTTTGCAGTCAACATTGTACTCTTCCTGCTGGTTCCTGGAAGTCCGTTTTCTGACCCAGTAGTTTAGCTTTTCTCAGAATATCACATGAACAAATTTATGCATATGTGTATGTATGTGTTCCCCCACTTCATTCTGTCTCTTGATTTATGTGTCTGTCCAGTACCACACAGTCTTAATTACAGTTGTTCACTAGGATGTCTTGAAATCTAGTCTTATAAGTTCTACAACTCTGTGCTTCATTTTCAAAATTGTTTGAATGTTTTAAAATTTCTTTCGACTTTACTTATAAATTTTAGAACTAGCTCCTCAATTTCTACAAATAATCTTCTGATACTTGGATAGACTTTGCAATAGGCCAAGTTAAAAGCACTGACATATTACTAACAATAAGTTTTCTAACCATGATTTTTTATGCCTTTATTTAGGTCTTTAAAACTTGTTTTCAGCAGTGTATATTTTGTAGGTTTTAGTGTGTATCTCTTGCATATAACCCATTTAATTTACCCCTAAGTGTTTTATGTTTTGATACTGTTATATATGGTATTATTACTTCAATTCTAATCTCCAACCATTTGTTGGAAAAGTACACCTACTACGGTCTACTTGGACCTTCCAGCTTCTGCCATGGAGTAGAGGTTTTGCTTTATTACATGATTAAATATGGGAAACAAAGCAAAATAAAACAGCATACCCAGCCATGATCTGTTTATATTTTTTTATCCTTTTTGTTTACCTGGTAACAACTACCTCCCAAGAGTAATTAGGGACTGCTAACTGATTTCTTGGTACCAATGGAAGATATTTTCATTGTTCTTTCTGCCTGAAGTGCCAGATGGTTGTGCTATGACTAGTGAGGTGCGTGAAGTTGTCAAATGACTAGTTGGAGGAATCAGTGGATAAAATGGACACTTACTTCATTAGCTGTATGTGAAAAACATGCAGACAACAGAGTCCGAGTGTTGTGAGAGTGTTGTGAACATTATTGTTACAGTTATATTGATGTTTACTATACTGACAGATATACAAATACATATTTGTATTTATTACTTAATTTTTGAATAAATCCTTTTGGGTACAGTGAGCTCAAAACCTGGAAGTGTTTACTTTAAAAAATTACGTACTAAATTTCTGTTCTTCAAAAAAGTGATGAAGAACATTTAGCTTAGGCAAAATGCTTAATGCATAGTAATCTATGTTTACATCTCACTCTGAAATATCATTTATCATCTGGATAAAATGGGTCTTTAAAATGACTTTTATTCAGTTTTTATTCTGGATTATCTTGTGCAAGTATGAAAACTTAAACAGTAGCTGTGAATGAGTTGACTGTATTAGCAGAAGAGTATCTCTGGTCATTAAATGGTGTTGTATTTATACCAGAGTGTCCAGATCCTTCAAACAGAAAGCTAGTTAATTCCAATAGTGGATCATTTTTTTTTTTTTCCCATCTAATTTATGGAATCAGAGCAAGGGCTTTGGAAATTCATTCTGTCAGATGTAAAATGTCTGATATTGTAGTGTATATTTTTGTAAAGTTTAGTTAAAAGGCTCACCAGTTAAAATAAAACTCTTCTGTTTTGCCATATTACTAAAATTGGGGGAGCTCAGCATCACAGGAAAACAATGTTGTCACTAAATTAAAAAAAACTTCAAGCCATGTGCTTGGTATTCATCATGGTAAGCACATACTTTATCATCGCCCTAGTGTACAGAAACAAAAGCTATCAAACTTAGTTGAAATACATACATAATGTAGAGTAACTGAACTCCAAAACTTTTATGTGGGAAGCTAGCATGTGAGCTTTCCGTCTATCTTTGCCACCCACAATCATCCAGGTATTAGAAACATTTTAGGCTCTAAAATATTTGAAAATAAACATAAATGCTCTTCCATGGTGTTGAACTTTTTTTGATAATGAGTTATCTAAAATTTTTCTTACAAGTTTTTTTTTCAAAGTCAGTGGTAAATAATTTAGTAAATGCAAATACATTGATTTACATGAATGGAGCACCAAGTAACATCAACTCTTAATGCCTTTTATTAAAATGTAATTGTTCAAAACAAAGTTTATGAATAGGTAACTGTTGCACTTCGTCTGTACTAAAGAAAGAGAAGAGCAGAACAGATTAAATGTAATGGTGTACAAGATTTTAGTTTGAAATTGTATAATTGTGCTTTGGAATATTTCGAACTGTGGAAAACAGCTTTTGATGGAGTTCCTATTTTTAACTGAATAGGAATAACCTGGAAGTGTTTACTTTAAAAAATTACGTACTAAATTTCTGTTCTTCAAAAAAGTGATGAAGAACATTTAGCTTAGGCAAAATGCTTAATGCATAGTAATCTATGTTTACATCTCACTCTGAAATATCATTTATCATCTGGATAAAATGGGTCTTTAAAATGACTTTTATTCAGTTTTTATTCTGGATTATCTTGTGCAAGTATGAAAACTTAAACAGTAGCTGTGAATGAGTTGACTGTATTAGCAGAAGAGTATCTCTGGTCATTAAATGGTGTTGTATTTATACCAGAGTGTCCAGATCCTTCAAACAGAAAGCTAGTTAATTCCAATAGTGGATCATTTTTTTTTTTTTCCCATCTAATTTATGGAATCAGAGCAAGGGCTTTGGAAATTCATTCTGTCAGATGTAAAATGTCTGATATTGTAGTGTATATTTTTGTAAAGTTTAGTTAAAAGGCTCACCAGTTAAAATAAAACTCTTCTGTTTTGCCATATTACTAAAATTGGGGGAGCTCAGCATCACAGGAAAACAATGTTGTCACTAAATTAAAAAAAACTTCAAGCCATGTGCTTGGTATTCATCATGGTAAGCACATACTTTATCATCGCCCTAGTGTACAGAAACAAAAGCTATCAAACTTAGTTGAAATACATACATAATGTAGAGTAACTGAACTCCAAAACTTTTATGTGGGAAGCTAGCATGTGAGCTTTCCGTCTATCTTTGCCACCCACAATCATCCAGGTATTAGAAACATTTTAGGCTCTAAAATATTTGAAAATAAACATAAATGCTCTTCCATGGTGTTGAACTTTTTCTGATAATGAGTTATCTAAAATTTTTCTTACAAGTTTTTTTTTCAAAGTCAGTGGTAAATAATTTAGTAAATGCAAATACATTGATTTACATGAATGGAGCACCAAGTAACATCAACTCTTAATGCCTTTTATTAAAATGTAATTGTTCAAAACAAAGTTTATGAATAGGTAACTGTTGCACTTCGTCTGTACTAAAGAAAGAGAAGAGCAGAACAGATTAAATGTAATGGTGTACAAGATTTTAGTTTGAAATTGTATAATTGTGCTTTGGAATATTTCGAACTGTGGAAAACAGCTTTTGATGGAGTTCCTATTTTTAACTGAATAGGAATATAATTTTATATTCTGTGGTGGAATGGATCGAGTTTGAGGAGTTCTGTAAATTTTTAGTGTTTATATTTGGTGAAAGATATTAAGAATATCTAAAAGAGATTTATCTGACAACCTTTATTTTGTAAAAATGGTTCTGAAGAAATATTTTCCTAGTGGAGGCAAAAGTCAGGACCTATAAATATATTGGGTTGAAATATTTACAGAATTCAATATGAAAACATTGGAAATGAGATTATTGTCCATTTAACTGAGTTTGTTCTGCCTACCTTGGAGCCTAAATAGAGAATAATAGAGAGGAATAAATTGAAACTGTCAACAATTTAAAATCTATTAACTGTAAAATGCAAATTTGAATGCCAGCAATTTTAGTTAATTAATAGAAGCTAGTTTCCTTGAAGTATGTATGTTTTTGTTTTTAGAAAGAATTTTATTCATTTTTGGAAATAAGTTTTGAATGAAACTATTTTGTAGTTGAACAATCTAATGAATCAAAATTGTTGGTCTATAAACACATATTCCAAAAAGTATTTAATGATCTTCGTTATGCTTTCATTCCCCATATTTTCCCAGTTATGCGGCTACTTATCAGTTTAACATTCAGGGACAATTGACATTATCAAATTGTTATGTAACTTTCCATAGATGGATATTTATTTTGAAAAGTCTTAAAATATTCTTCTTACTGTAAGATTCTTCTTTGACTTAAACATTTTTAACTATTTATTAGAGGTTACTTATTAATATAAGGTAAAAAAACACATAATCAAGATTTTGGCAAAATATCTCACATGTACAAAATGAGTCTTCAATATAAAAAATCTACTTATGTATCCTTGTCTTACTTTGTCCATGCCATTTCTATTCTGTTCAAAAATCTTTTCTTTTTTTATAGGGCCAGCTGTATTAAGTAACATCAACTCTTAATGCCTTTTATTAAAATGTAATTGTTCAAAACAAAGTTTATGAATAGGTAACTGTTGCACTTCGTCTGTACTAAAGAAAGAGAAGAGCAGAACAGATTAAATGTAATGGTGTACAAGATTTTAGTTTGAAATTGTATAATTGTGCTTTGGAATATTTCGAACTGTGGAAAACAGCTTTTGATGGAGTTCCTATTTTTAACTGAATAGGAATATAATTTTATATTCTGTGGTGGAATGGATCGAGTTTGAGGAGTTCTGTAAATTTTTAGTGTTTATATTTGGTGAAAGATATTAAGAATATCTAAAAGAGATTTATCTGACAACCTTTATTTTGTAAAAATGGTTCTGAAGAAATATTTTCCTAGTGGAGGCAAAAGTCAGGACCTATAAATATATTGGGTTGAAATATTTACAGAATTCAATATGAAAACATTGGAAATGAGATTATTGTCCATTTAACTGAGTTTGTTCTGCCTACCTTGGAGCCTAAATAGAGAATAATAGAGAGGAATAAATTGAAACTGTCAACAATTTAAAATCTATTAACTGTAAAATGCAAATTTGAATGCCAGCAATTTTAGTTAATTAATAGAAGCTAGTTTCCTTGAAGTATGTATGTTTTTGTTTTTAGAAAGAATTTTATTCATTTTTGGAAATAAGTTTTGAATGAAACTATTTTGTAGTTGAACAATCTAATGAATCAAAATTGTTGGTCTATAAACACATATTCCAAAAAGTATTTAATGATCTTCGTTATGCTTTCATTCCCCATATTTTCCCAGTTATGCGGCTACTTATCAGTTTAACATTCAGGGACAATTGACATTATCAAATTGTTATGTAACTTTCCATAGATGGATATTTATTTTGAAAAGTCTTAAAATATTCTTCTTACTGTAAGATTCTTCTTTGACTTAAACATTTTTAACTATTTATTAGAGGTTACTTATTAATATAAGGTAAAAAAACACATAATCAAGATTTTGGCAAAATATCTCACATGTACAAAATGAGTCTTCAATATAAAAAATCTACTTATGTATCCTTGTCTTACTTTGTCCATGCCATTTCTATTCTGTTCATTCCATATTTTCATCACTCTTTTATCGTTAGTATATTTATGTTATATAGGGCCAGCTGTATTTTCTGTGCCAAATTGGATAGAAATCAATATCCCCCAAAGTATTTCCTATCTTTATCTTTATAGAAAAGTTGGCTTACACTGCTGTAGGGGAAAAGTCATTTAAAAGGTATTCTAAGGAGAGGTCAGTGAATTGAAATGGTACCACCTTCTTGCTAGACCTACTAATAGAGTTAGGGACTGACTTCACATCAGATTTAGGAGAAATGACAGTTGTAGATTGTCTGAAGAATGTCTGATGAAAAGTTACGATTCCATTTTAATGAATTGTCATTGTTGTTCGGTCACTAAGTTTTGTCCAGCTCTTTGTGATGCCTTGCACTGCAGGACACCAGGCCTCTCCATCACCATCTCCCTGAGATTGCTTAAGCACATTGTCCATTGATTCAGGGATGCCATCCAACCATCTCATCTTCTGTCGTCTCCTTCTCCTCTTGCCCTCAGTCTTTTCCAGAATCAGAGTCTTTTCAGTGGGTTGGCTCTTTGCATCAGGTGGCCAAAATATTGGCGCTTCAGCGTCAGTCCTTTCATTGAATATTCAAGGATTGATTTCCTTTAGGACTGATTGTTTGTACTCCTTGCTGTCCAAGGGACTCAAGAGCCTTCTCCAGCACCACAGTTTGAAGTGTCAATTCTTTACTGCTCAGCTTTCTTTGTGGTCCAACTCTTCACATCTATGTAGTTGAACAATCTAATGAATCAAAATTGTTGGTCTATAAACACATATTCCAAAAAGTATTTAATGATCTTCGTTATGCTTTCATTCCCCATATTTTCCCAGTTATGCGGCTACTTATCAGTTTAACATTCAGGGACAATTGACATTATCAAATTGTTATGTAACTTTCCATAGATGGATATTTATTTTGAAAAGTCTTAAAATATTCTTCTTACTGTAAGATTCTTCTTTGACTTAAACATTTTTAACTATTTATTAGAGGTTACTTATTAATATAAGGTAAAAAAACACATAATCAAGATTTTGGCAAAATATCTCACATGTACAAAATGAGTCTTCAATATAAAAAATCTACTTATGTATCCTTGTCTTACTTTGTCCATGCCATTTCTATTCTGTTCATTCCATATTTTCATCACTCTTTTTATCGTTAGTATATTTATGTTATATAGGGCCAGCTGTATTTTCTGTGCCAAATTGGATAGAAATCAATATCCCCCAAAGTATTTCCTATCTTTATCTTTATAGAAAAGTTGGCTTACACTGCTGTAGGGGAAAAGTCATTTAAAAGGTATTCTAAGGAGAGGTCAGTGAATTGAAATGGTACCACCTTCTTGCTAGACCTACTAATAGAGTTAGGGACTGACTTCACATCAGATTTAGGAGAAATGACAGTTGTAGATTGTCTGAAGAATGTCTGATGAAAAGTTACGATTCCATTTTTAATGAATTGTCATTGTTGTTCGGTCACTAAGTTTTGTCCAGCTCTTTGTGATGCCTTGCACTGCAGGACACCAGGCCTCTCCATCACCATCTCCCTGAGATTGCTTAAGCACATTGTCCATTGATTCAGGGATGCCATCCAACCATCTCATCTTCTGTCGTCTCCTTCTCCTCTTGCCCTCAGTCTTTTCCAGAATCAGAGTCTTTTTCAGTGGGTTGGCTCTTTGCATCAGGTGGCCAAAATATTGGCGCTTCAGCGTCAGTCCTTTCATTGAATATTCAAGGATTGATTTCCTTTAGGACTGATTGTTTGTACTCCTTGCTGTCCAAGGGACTCAAGAGCCTTCTCCAGCACCACAGTTTGAAGTGTCAATTCTTTACTGCTCAGCTTTCTTTGTGGTCCAACTCTTCACATCTATGCATGACTACTGGAAAAACTAGAGGTCTGTTGATATGGCCCTTGGTCAGCAAAATGATGTCTATGCTTTCCAAAACATGGCTCAGTTTTGACATAGCTATTTTTCCAAGGAATGTCTTTTAATTTTGTGGCTGCAGTCACCGTATCATTGATTTTGGAGCCATTTTAATGAATAGGTTACATAAAAGGCAAATAGTTAAGCAATTTTATGTGATCTGTAGACTGGATTTTTATTAGTTTATGGTTTTTATTAGCAATTAACATCTATTAAAAACAAAACAAGATTTAGCAATGTCATTGAAGAAAGATGCTCCAGAACAGTATTCTAGCATGACTTTTTTTTTGCAGCATAGCTTTCTTATCCCCACCTCTCACCCTCTTTCCAAGTATACACGTGTATGCATATGCTTGGGAAACTAGCATATTATATGTCATGATATGTAAATACATAAACCTTAAGTGTAAGTTTATGTGGGCCTTCACCCATTGTCTATAACATATTTTACTATATGCTGTATTTTAAGTTGTCTTGTTTGAATAAAAGTGTGACCAGTTTTTAAGAAAGCTGCATCCCAGTTTTAGCTTTTGATATTTTCTCATTGCATGTGTAAACCACAGTTGATTTATTTCTTGTTTTGAGGAGCTTCAGTGGATTCAATTATTTCTATTAATATTATAAACATTCTGTGATGACTATCTTGTTAAATTTTTCACATCTTAATTCGTTAATTTCTTGACATGGAATTTTTGGAACAAAGAATGTAACCGTATCAGTACTTTATTTTTTTTTGAATTGCTGAATAGTATCCTATCGTGTGGCTAAGCCACAATTGGTGTATCCGTTGTCTTGCTGATGGACGTATGGAGTTTTGTAACATTTGGCTGTTATGAAGAAGATTGCTGTAAACATTCTTGTACAGGTTTTTGTATAGATAGATGTTTTCATTTCTCTTGAGTAGATACCCAGGACTAGACATGCTGAGTCATGAGGTGGAACTATGTTTTACTTAAGAAAATGTCAGCAGTCCTCTAAAATGGTTGTATCTTTCACACCCTTACCAACAAAGAGAGCAATCATTGTTCCACTTCCTCACCAGAAATCTGTTTTAGCCATCTATCATGTTAGGAATAGAGTCTCAATAAGGCTTTTCATTTGTTTTTCCTTGGTAACTAATAGTTCAGTACACTTTCTTGTTTTCTTAGACAGTTAAATTTGTTGTCAATATCTGTTTAACTCTTATATCCATGTTATAAATGAAGAATTTTAAGGTATTTTTGTTGGAAATTTATGGGAGTTATTTCTTCCAAATACAAGTTCTTTGTATTGTGGTTTAAATTTTTTGCTCATGTCTGTGACTTGTTTTTTCATTTCTTACTTGGTTTTATTAGCAATTAACATCTATTAAAAACAAAACAAGATTTAGCAATGTCATTGAAGAAAGATGCTCCAGAACAGTATTCTAGCATGACTTTTTTTTTGCAGCATAGCTTTCTTATCCCCACCTCTCACCCTCTTTCCAAGTATACACGTGTATGCATATGCTTGGGAAACTAGCATATTATATGTCATGATATGTAAATACATAAACCTTAAGTGTAAGTTTATGTGGGCCTTCACCCATTGTCTATAACATATTTTACTATATGCTGTATTTTAAGTTGTCTTGTTTGAATAAAAGTGTGACCAGTTTTTAAGAAAGCTGCATCCCAGTTTTAGCTTTTGATATTTTCTCATTGCATGTGTAAACCACAGTTGATTTATTTCTTGTTTTGAGGAGCTTCAGTGGATTCAATTATTTCTATTAATATTATAAACATTCTGTGATGACTATCTTGTTAAATTTTTCACATCTTAATTCGTTAATTTCTTGACATGGAATTTTGGAACAAAGAATGTAACCGTATCAGTACTTTATTTTTTTTTGAATTGCTGAATAGTATCCTATCGTGTGGCTAAGCCACAATTGGTGTATCCGTTGTCTTGCTGATGGACGTATGGAGTTTTGTAACATTTGGCTGTTATGAAGAAGATTGCTGTAAACATTCTTGTACAGGTTTTTGTATAGATAGATGTTTTCATTTCTCTTGAGTAGATACCCAGGACTAGACATGCTGAGTCATGAGGTGGAACTATGTTTTACTTAAGAAAATGTCAGCAGTCCTCTAAAATGGTTGTATCTTTCACACCCTTACCAACAAAGAGAGCAATCATTGTTCCACTTCCTCACCAGAAATCTGTTTTTAGCCATCTATCATGTTAGGAATAGAGTCTCAATAAGGCTTTTCATTTGTTTTTCCTTGGTAACTAATAGTTCAGTACACTTTCTTGTTTTCTTAGACAGTTAAATTTGTTGTCAATATCTGTTTAACTCTTATATCCATGTTATAAATGAAGAATTTTAAGGTATTTTTGTTGGAAATTTATGGGAGTTATTTCTTCCAAATACAAGTTCTTTGTATTGTGGTTTAAATTTTTTGCTCATGTCTGTGACTTGTTTTTTCATTTCTTACTTGGTGTCTTTTGATATGAGTACATTTTGCTGAAGTTCATTTGGTCACTTTTAGGCTATTACTTGTGCTTTTGTGTCTGTCCAAGCCTATCTCACAATTCCCACAATGACAGAAATATTCTCTTATATTCTTTTCTGAAAGCTTTTTGTTTTTAGTAATTACTGTTTTGTTCTCTGATCCATCAGATTTTCTATATGAATGGATAAAGGAGTTGCACTCAAAAATTTCTGCTCAGGTTTTCAGTTTCTTAGTCTTTCAGTTGAGGTGACTGGCCAATGCTGATAGAGATGATTGGATAAGTGACCCTGACTGTTGTAGTGTTGGAGGGAAAATTTTATCCATGTTTCTAGTTGTTCTCAGGAGGACGCTTTTTCTAAAACAAGAGAGTCCAATAGGATCAGAGAGGAAGTCAGTCCTCTTGTTTTAAGTTTTGCAGTTTTCTCATACATACCCAGAGATAATTTTCTATTTACCTTGGTGTTTGTCAGAAATTTAGATTTAAACTCAATTCTGTTTCTTGAGCACTTGGCTGTATGTGTTTATATTGCAGAGAAAGATTAAAAAAGTGAGAGAGGAAGAGAAGAACTCTGTTCCCAGCTGGAAGCTTGGTGAAGAATAGGGAAGATACTGTGGCTAATTGGATATATCTGTGGGGGAGTGATCCTTTAAAAAGAAAGGCATTTTTAATTTTGTGATTTGCTGAAATCAAGTGGGAGGAACTCCTTCTTTTAGTGGCATCGCCAGCAGCAGCACTCACATGACTTAGTTGATTATTGATAATAGGTACCAGTTACCACCCTTACAGTGGGCCTTCTGATACAAGACCGGGAGTGTGGAGTAAACACTCTAGAAGCTTCAGGAAGTGTTACCAACAAAGAGAATATTGTTCCACTTCCTCACCAGAAATCTGTTTAGCCATCTATCATGTTAGGAATAGAGTCTCAATAAGGCTTTTCATTTGTTTTTCCTTGGTAACTAATAGTTCAGTACACTTTCTTGTTTTCTTAGACAGTTAAATTTGTTGTCAATATCTGTTTAACTCTTATATCCATGTTATAAATGAAGAATTTTAAGGTATTTTTGTTGGAAATTTATGGGAGTTATTTCTTCCAAATACAAGTTCTTTGTATTGTGGTTTAAATTTTTTGCTCATGTCTGTGACTTGTTTTTTCATTTCTTACTTGGTGTCTTTTGATATGAGTACATTTTGCTGAAGTTCATTTGGTCACTTTTAGGCTATTACTTGTGCTTTTGTGTCTGTCCAAGCCTATCTCACAATTCCCACAATGACAGAAATATTCTCTTATATTCTTTTCTGAAAGCTTTTTGTTTTTAGTAATTACTGTTTTGTTCTCTGATCCATCAGATTTTCTATATGAATGGATAAAGGAGTTGCACTCAAAAATTTCTGCTCAGGTTTTCAGTTTCTTAGTCTTTCAGTTGAGGTGACTGGCCAATGCTGATAGAGATGATTGGATAAGTGACCCTGACTGTTGTAGTGTTGGAGGGAAAATTTTATCCATGTTTCTAGTTGTTCTCAGGAGGACGCTTTTTCTAAAACAAGAGAGTCCAATAGGATCAGAGAGGAAGTCAGTCCTCTTGTTTTAAGTTTTGCAGTTTTCTCATACATACCCAGAGATAATTTTCTATTTACCTTGGTGTTTGTCAGAAATTTAGATTTAAACTCAATTCTGTTTCTTGAGCACTTGGCTGTATGTGTTTATATTGCAGAGAAAGATTAAAAAAGTGAGAGAGGAAGAGAAGAACTCTGTTCCCAGCTGGAAGCTTGGTGAAGAATAGGGAAGATACTGTGGCTAATTGGATATATCTGTGGGGGAGTGATCCTTTAAAAAGAAAGGCATTTTTAATTTTGTGATTTGCTGAAATCAAGTGGGAGGAACTCCTTCTTTTAGTGGCATCGCCAGCAGCAGCACTCACATGACTTAGTTGATTATTGATAATAGGTACCAGTTACCACCCTTACAGTGGGCCTTCTGATACAAGACCGGGAGTGTGGAGTAAACACTCTAGAAGCTTCAGGAAGTGTTCCACTTATCTATGCCTACATAACAAATGCCCCTAACTCCTGTTAGTTTAAAACAACAAGCATTCTGTTACGTGCTGTGCTTTTCTGAGTTGCATAGTTAGTCAGGGCTTGGCTGGGTGACTCAGAGCATCCAGCTAGAGGAGGGGTACTCTAGCCCCTCTAGGATGGTTTCACCCATACTCTAGAGCCATGGTGAGGCTGGACTAAGCTGGAATTGTCCCCCAGATGATGATCTTTGAGCTCCTACTCAGGCACAATTCTTTTTGTTTTTTAAGTAAATATTTATTAGAACACAACTCTGCCTATTCACTTACATGCTGCCTGTGGCTGCTTTCACGCTCCAACAGCAAATTTGAGGAGGTGCTACAGAGATCATATGTCCTGCAAAGCCCCAAATATGTGCTGTTTGGCTTTTAGCAGAGTAAGTCTTTTGACCCTTCGTCTAGACAGCAGCATCCATCAGAATTTTCTGAAATGATTCAAATGTTCTGTAGCTTCATTTTGTATTATGGGAGCTACTAGCCATACATGGCTATTGATAACTTGAAATGTAGCTAGTACAACTGAAGAACTAAATATTTAATTTTGGTTTTAACAGCTTCATGTGACTAGTGCCTACTGTATTAGAGAATGCAAGAACAATAAACAGAAATAGAAAAAATATCTACTTTTTGAGCCATCCAGAATTAAATTTTTATACCTCAGTCTCAGAGGAGGTGTGCTAGAGTGTGTTGGCATTTCTGTCCCCTTGTGGTAGACGGGACTCATACTCTCCAATATGTAGTTGTTATTTCCTTCCAAGTACAAGGAGGATCATGATTCCTCAGCCTTTGGAAGCTAAGTATGGCTACTTGATTGACTCTGTTCCCATACGGAAGATAGCTGTGGCTAATTGGATATATCTGTGGGGGAGTGATCCTTTAAAAAGAAAGGCATTTTTAATTTTGTGATTTGCTGAAATCAAGTGGGAGGAACTCCTTCTTTTAGTGGCATCGCCAGCAGCAGCACTCACATGACTTAGTTGATTATTGATAATAGGTACCAGTTACCACCCTTACAGTGGGCCTTCTGATACAAGACCGGGAGTGTGGAGTAAACACTCTAGAAGCTTCAGGAAGTGTTCCACTTATCTATGCCTACATAACAAATGCCCCTAACTCCTGTTAGTTTAAAACAACAAGCATTCTGTTACGTGCTGTGCTTTTCTGAGTTGCATAGTTAGTCAGGGCTTGGCTGGGTGACTCAGAGCATCCAGCTAGAGGAGGGGTACTCTAGCCCCTCTAGGATGGTTTCACCCATACTCTAGAGCCATGGTGAGGCTGGACTAAGCTGGAATTGTCCCCCAGATGATGATCTTTGAGCTCCTACTCAGGCACAATTCTTTTTGTTTTTTAAGTAAATATTTATTAGAACACAACTCTGCCTATTCACTTACATGCTGCCTGTGGCTGCTTTCACGCTCAACAGCAAATTTGAGGAGGTGCTACAGAGATCATATGTCCTGCAAAGCCCCAAATATGTGCTGTTTGGCTTTTAGCAGAGTAAGTCTTTTGACCCTTCGTCTAGACAGCAGCATCCATCAGAATTTTCTGAAATGATTCAAATGTTCTGTAGCTTCATTTTGTATTATGGGAGCTACTAGCCATACATGGCTATTGATAACTTGAAATGTAGCTAGTACAACTGAAGAACTAAATATTTAATTTTGGTTTTAACAGCTTCATGTGACTAGTGCCTACTGTATTAGAGAATGCAAGAACAATAAACAGAAATAGAAAAAATATCTACTTTTTGAGCCATCCAGAATTAAATTTTTATACCTCAGTCTCAGAGGAGGTGTGCTAGAGTGTGTTGGCATTTCTGTCCCCTTGTGGTAGACGGGACTCATACTCTCCAATATGTAGTTGTTATTTCCTTCCAAGTACAAGGAGGATCATGATTCCTCAGCCTTTGGAAGCTAAGTATGGCTACTTGATTGACTCTGGAAAATAAAATGTGAGCAGAAATTATGTGTATCACTTCCAGGTCAAAGCTCCCATGTGCCAGTACTCAACTCTCCTGCTCACTCATTTGGGAACAGTTCTTGTTCTGAAGAATTACAAACTTAAAGAGTAATGCCCTGTCTTTTTTCCCCCCTTCAACACGCGTGCAGACAAGGTTCAGTGGTGGGAGCTAGTCACATTAGCCAGGCTTGTTCAAGAAGGTGAATGAGAGGGGGATAACAGTTACTCGTAGAATGCTTCTGAAATTCAGCTGTATCCATACTGTCAACATCACACTTAGGGCTCACTCTTGCTCTCTGTGAACGAGTCTCTTTAGTTCTTGGTTTTAACTTCTGTAGTACTTTGCCTAATACACGACCAAGATGGCAGCCAAGTAACTATCTTCATCTGTTCTCTGCCTTTAGATTTTGGCTTGTTTACCAGTCTTAGAAGCACTAGTGTCTAGTTCACAACTTTAAGGCATGCTCTTAGTGTTATTTAGAAGCTTCTCTGTATAAGGGAAAGGGTGTTTGAGATACAATTTAAATCTTTACCACAGAATTTTTTCAACAGAGCTTTTTATTTTTTACACATTTACTGATTTTTAATTGGAGGATAATTGCTTCATATTTTTGTTGGTTTCTGCCATACATGGCTATTGATAACTTGAAATGTAGCTAGTACAACTGAAGAACTAAATATTTAATTTTGGTTTTAACAGCTTCATGTGACTAGTGCCTACTGTATTAGAGAATGCAAGAACAATAAACAGAAATAGAAAAAATATCTACTTTTTGAGCCATCCAGAATTAAATTTTTATACCTCAGTCTCAGAGGAGGTGTGCTAGAGTGTGTTGGCATTTCTGTCCCCTTGTGGTAGACGGGACTCATACTCTCCAATATGTAGTTGTTATTTCCTTCCAAGTACAAGGAGGATCATGATTCCTCAGCCTTTGGAAGCTAAGTATGGCTACTTGATTGACTCTGGAAAATAAAATGTGAGCAGAAATTATGTGTATCACTTCCAGGTCAAAGCTCCCATGTGCCAGTACTCAACTCTCCTGCTCACTCATTTGGGAACAGTTCTTGTTCTGAAGAATTACAAACTTAAAGAGTAATGCCCTGTCTTTTTCCCACCTTCAACACGCGTGCAGACAAGGTTCAGTGGTGGGAGCTAGTCACATTAGCCAGGCTTGTTCAAGAAGGTGAATGAGAGGGGGATAACAGTTACTCGTAGAATGCTTCTGAAATTCAGCTGTATCCATACTGTCAACATCACACTTAGGGCTCACTCTTGCTCTCTGTGAACGAGTCTCTTTAGTTCTTGGTTTTAACTTCTGCGTAGTACTTTGCCTAATACACGACCAAGATGGCAGCCAAGTAACTATCTTCATCTGTTCTCTGCCTTTAGATTTTGGCTTGTTTACCAGTCTTAGAAGCACTAGTGTCTAGTTCACAACTTTAAGGCATGCTCTTAGTGTTATTTAGAAGCTTCTCTGTATAAGGGAAAGGGTGTTTGAGATACAATTTAAATCTTTACCACAGAATTTTTTCAACAGAGCTTTTTATTTTTTACACATTTACTGATTTTTTAATTGGAGGATAATTGCTTCATATTTTTTGTTGGTTTCTGCCATACATCAATATGAATCAGCTCTAAGTATATTTGTCCCCTGCCTCTTGAACTTTCCTCCCACCACCCACTTTATCTTTTTTGGGGGGAGGGAGGAGGGCACTTCTATTGATCTTTCATTCATTTATCTTTGTTCTTTGGCCTGTGCGAGCCTCCCATCGCAGTGGCCTCTTTCATCACAGAGCACCGGCTCTGGGCGCATGCGCTCCAGAGCTCTGGCTCGGTAGTTGGACACACTGGTCCAGCTGCCCCACGGCACGTGGGATCTTCCCAGGCCAGGGATCGATCCGACGCCCCTTGCACTGCAAGGTGGTGTCCTTACCCACTGGACCACCAGGGAAGCCCTCCCATCATCCACTTTACCCCACTTCTCTATGTTGTCACAGTTTCTCACATCTTAAGGATTTTACAGTCAAAACTTGGGTTCTTTCAGAATATGTTTTATTTGCAATGCTCTGAATTTGTTCTTTCCTGTAAGACTGAATCTTTGAGAAAGTTGGGTTGCTCGAAAAGACTCTCCTGGACCCTTTACATTTCCTTCCAATTCTGTTAAAAAAAATAAACTGAAGAGTTCCTTCTTTGATTGCTTTCCCTATTTATTGTATTAGAGAACGGAGGATAGGTCAGATGATTTCTTCAACACTGTTTAGAAACTGCCTTAGTAAGTTACTGAATTCATTAAGCGTATGTGCTAGCCTAGGGGACAGTGTTGCCAAACTTTTTTTTTTTTTTTTTTTAGGTTTCTCATAGATGGCTTTTATTATGTTGAGATAGGTTCCTTCTATGCCCATTTTCTGAAGAGTTTTGATCATAAATGGATGTTGTACTTTGTCGAAGGCTTTTTCTGCATCTATTGAGATGATCATGTGATTTTTGTCTTTCAACTTGTTGATATGGTGTATCACGTTGATTGATTTGCGGATGTTGAAGAAGCCTTGCATGCCTGGGATGAACCCGACTTGATCGTGATGTATGAGTTTTTTGACATGTCGTTGAATTCTGTTTGCTAGGATTTTGTTGAGGATCTTGGCATCTAAGTTCATCAGTGAAATTGGCCTATAGTTTTCCTTTTTTGTGTTGTCTTTGCCTGGTTTGGGTATCAGGGTGATGGTGGCCTCGTAGAATGTGTTTGGGAGTTTTCCTTCCTGTGCAATTTTTTGAAAGAGTTTTAGAAGGACAGGCATTAGCTCTTCTTTAAATGTTTGGTAGAATTCGGCTGTGAAGCCAGCTGGTCCTGGGCTTTTATTTTTGGGTAGATTTGTAATCACAAAGTTGATTTCTGAGCTTGTGATTGGGTTGTTCAAAGTTTCTGTTTCTTCCTGGCTCAGTCTTGGGAGATTAATCCTGTCCAAGAAACTGTCCATTTCTTCCAAGTTGTCCAGTTTGTTGCCATAGAGTTGCTCATAATAGTCTCTTAGAATCCTTTGGATTTCTGCATTATCTGTTGTAATCTCTCCTTTTTTGTTTTTGATTTTGTTGATCTGGTTCTTCTCTCTTTCTTAATGAGTCTGGCCAGTGGCTTGTCAATTTTGTTTACCTTTTCAAAGAACCAGCTTTTTGTTTTATTTATCTTTACTATTGTTTCTTTTGTTTCTTTCTCGTTTATTTCTGCTCTGATCTTTATGATTTCTCTTCTTCTGCTGGCTCTGGGATGTTTTTGTTCTTCTTTCTCCAACTGTTTTAAGCGGAGGGTTAGGTCATCTGCTTCATATTTTCCTAGTTTCTTGAGGTGGGATTGTATTGCTATAAATTTCCCTCTTAGAACTGCTTTTGCTGTATCCCATAGGTTTTGCACTGTCGTGTGTTCATTGTCATTTTCTTCTAGGAATTGTTTAATTTCTCCTTTGATTTCCTCAACGATCAGTTGGTTTTTTAGGTATGTATTGTTTAATCTCCATGTGTTTCTGTGTTTAGGGTTTTTTTTCTGGTAGTTGATCTCCAGTCTCATTGCATTGTGGTCCGAGAAGATGGTTGATATAATTTCGGTTTTCTTGAACTGACTGAGGTTAGATTTGTGGCCCAAGATGTGGTCTATCCTGGAGAATGTTCCGTGAGCACTTGAGAAGAAAGTGTATTCTTCTGCTTTTGGATGGAACGTCCTAAAGATATCGATGAGGTCCATCTTTTCCAGTGTGGTATTTAAGGCTTGTGTTTCTTTATTAATTTTCTGTTTTGTTGATCTGTCCATTGGTGTGAGAGGAGTGTTAAAGTCTCCTACTATTATTGTGTTATTGTTGATTTCTGAGCTTGTGATTGGGTTGTTCAAAGTTTCTGTTTCTTCCTGGCTCAGTCTTGGGAGATTAATCCTGTCCAAGAAACTGTCCATTTCTTCCAAGTTGTCCAGTTTGTTGCCATAGAGTTGCTCATAATAGTCTCTTAGAATCCTTTGGATTTCTGCATTATCTGTTGTAATCTCTCCTTTTTTGTTTTTGATTTTGTTGATCTGGTTCTTCTCTCTTTCTTAATGAGTCTGGCCAGTGGCTTGTCAATTTTGTTTACCTTTTCAAAGAACCAGCTTTTTGTTTTATTTATCTTTACTATTGTTTCTTTTGTTTCTTTCTCGTTTATTTCTGCTCTGATCTTTATGATTTCTCTTCTTCTGCTGGCTCTGGGATGTTTTTGTTCTTCTTTCTCCAACTGTTTTAAGCGGAGGGTTAGGTCATCTGCTTCATATTTTCCTAGTTTCTTGAGGTGGGATTGTATTGCTATAAATTTCCCTCTTAGAACTGCTTTTGCTGTATCCCATAGGTTTTGCACTGTCGTGTGTTCATTGTCATTTTCTTCTAGGAATTGTTTAATTTCTCCTTTGATTTCCTCAACGATCAGTTGGTTTTTTAGGTATGTATTGTTTAATCTCCATGTGTTTCTGTGTTTAGGGTTTTTTTTCTGGTAGTTGATCTCCAGTCTCATTGCATTGTGGTCCGAGAAGATGGTTGATATAATTTCGGTTTTCTTGAACTGACTGAGGTTAGATTTGTGGCCCAAGATGTGGTCTATCCTGGAGAATGTTCCGTGAGCACTTGAGAAGAAAGTGTATTCTTCTGCTTTTGGATGGAACGTCCTAAAGATATCGATGAGGTCCATCTTTTCCAGTGTGGTATTTAAGGCTTGTGTTTCTTTATTAATTTTCTGTTTTGTTGATCTGTCCATTGGTGTGAGAGGAGTGTTAAAGTCTCCTACTATTATTGTGTTATTGTTGATTTCTTCTTTTATGTCTGAAAGTACCTGTCTTATGTATTGAGGTGCCCCTGTGTTGGGTGCGTAGATATTCATGACTGTTATGTCTTCCTCTTGGATAGATCCCTTAATCATGATGTAGTGACCTGCCTTGTCTCTTAGAATCTTCTTTACTTTAAAGTCTATTTTGTCTGATATAAGGATTTCTACTCCAGCTTTCTTTTCATTTCCATTTGCATGAAATATCTTTTTCCAGCCTTTCACTTTCAGTCTATGAGTGTCTCTAGGTCTGAAGTGGGTCTCTTGTAAACAGCATATATATGGGTCTTGCTTCTGGATCCATTCAGCCAGCCTGTGTCGTTTGGTTGGAGCATTTAGTCCATTTACATTCAAAGTAATTATTGATACAAATGTTCCTATTGTCATCTTCTTAGAAATTTGGGGTTTGATTTGTAAGGCTTCTCCTACTCTTGTATTTATTGGCTATATCAGGCCCTTTAACACTTGTTGTAGGGCTGGTTTTGTGGTACAGAATTCTTTTAGTTTTTGCTTGTCTGTGAAGCTTTTGACTTCACCATCGATTCTGAATGAGATTCTTGCTGGGTAGAGAATTTGTGGTTGCAGGTTATTCTCTTTTAGCCGTTTAAATGTATCTTGCCATTCTCTTCTGGCCTGTAGGGTTTCTGTTGAGAGATCCGCAGTTAAACGTATGGGGTTTCCTTTATATGTTATTTGTTGTTTGCTCCTAGCTGCTTTTAGTAATCTGTCTTTATATTTAGTCTGCATTAGTTTGATTAGTATGTGCCTTGGTGTGTTTCTTCTGGGGTTTCTCCTGTATGGAACTCTTTGTGCTTCCTGGACTTGGCTGACTATCTCCTTACCCATGCTGGGGAAGTTTTCAACTATAACCTCTTCAAGAATTTTTTCATAGTCTTTCTTCTCTTCTTCTTCTTCTGGAACTCCTATAATTCTAATGTTGGTGCGTTTAATATTGTCCCATAGGTCTCTGAGGCTATCCTCAGTTCTTTTAATTCTTTGGGCTTTGTTCTGTTCTTCAGCACTTATTTCCACCATTCTGTCTTCCAGCTCACTTATCCGTTCTTCAGCCTCTGATACTCTACTGTTGAGACCTTCTATAGTATTTTTGAGTTCAGCAATTGAGTTGGTGGTCTCTATTTGCTTATTTTTCATTTCCTGCATGTCTTTTCTCAATGCACTAATTTCCTCTAATATTCTGTTTTTGGTGTTTTGCATCCTCATTAGTATAGTTTTTCTGAATTCTCTTTCAGATAGCTTGTCTATCTCCTCCTCTGTCATTTGAAGTGGTGTTTCTCTAGCTTGGTCCTTCATTTGTACAGTGTTTCTCTGACGTTTCATTATTAGGTTAATTTTTGTTTCTTTGTGTGTGTCTGTGTGTATGGAGTTCTTATTCCCACCAGGCTTCTTGGTTGAATTCTCCCTTCCTGTGGGTGTTTGTCCTTGTAGAAGGGTTCAGTGGCTTGTGTCTTGGGTGGTGATAGACCTTGTTTACAGGTGAATAATCTGTAGTGTTGTATGTTCTTTGATAATCAGTGTGGGGTCTTGGAATCCGGGCTTCCGCTTCGAGGATCCTTGGTTTGATGATTGGTCAGGGAGTGTAGGCTCTATGTCTGGTTTGCTATGGTGTTCTGTGATACTAGTTCACACACTAGCATCTGAGGAACAAGAGGTGCATCCCCGCCCCTCGCGGCGTCCGCGGCTCCTTGCGGCGGGCGGGCTCTCGCGGGCGGGTTCCGGCGGCTCCTCGCGGCGGGCGGGTTCCCGTTGCCAAACTTTTTGCTGTTGCATAATAATTTCTTTCCTCTAGCCTCCAAAATATTTTTTCTCACTTAAAATATTTTTTCCCTTTAACAGCTAGCTTGAGTCCTATCATGCTTTTTATTCATTGCCTATTTCCCGCACGGACAGCACATATTGTACCTTTAGTGTTACCATTTCTATTATCAAATTCTGTAGCTGCATACAAAACTGTCCCCAAACTCAGGGACTTAAACCACCAGACTTTTTGTTACTTGTCTTAAATTTCTGAGTCAGGCATTCAGGCAAGGCATGGCTGGATTTTTCTTTTGATCGAGATGATATTGATGGAGGTCCCTCTATGACATTCTGCTTGTAAAAGAGCTGTTTGGGCATACTTGCTTCATTTACACCTCTGGCAAAGAGGGCTGTTTGCCTTATCCGTTCTTCAGCCTCTGATACTCTACTGTTGAGACCTTCTATAGTATTTTTGAGTTCAGCAATTGAGTTGGTGGTCTCTATTTGCTTATTTTTCATTTCCTGCATGTCTTTTCTCAATGCACTAATTTCCTCTAATATTCTGTTTTTGGTGTTTTGCATCCTCATTAGTATAGTTTTTCTGAATTCTCTTTCAGATAGCTTGTCTATCTCCTCCTCTGTCATTTGAAGTGGTGTTTCTCTAGCTTGGTCCTTCATTTGTACAGTGTTTCTCTGACGTTTCATTATTAGGTTAATTTTTGTTTCTTTGTGTGTGTCTGTGTGTATGGAGTTCTTATTCCCACCAGGCTTCTTGGTTGAATTCTCCCTTCCTGTGGGTTTTTGTCCTTGTAGAAGGGTTCAGTGGCTTGTGTCTTGGGTGGTGATAGACCTTGTTTACAGGTGAATAATCTGTAGTGTTGTATGTTCTTTGATAATCAGTGTGGGGTCTTGGAATCCGGGCTTCCGCTTCGAGGATCCTTGGTTTGATGATTGGTCAGGGAGTGTAGGCTCTATGTCTGGTTTGCTATGGTGTTCTGTGATACTAGTTCACACACTAGCATCTGAGGAACAAGAGGTGCATCCCCGCCCCTCGCGGCGTCCGCGGCTCCTTGCGGCGGGCGGGGCTCCTCGCGGCGGGCGGGTTCCGGCGGCTCCTCGCGGCGGGCGGGTTCCCGTTGCCAAACTTTTTGCTGTTGCATAATAATTTCTTTCCTCTAGCCTCCAAAATATTTTTTCTCACTTAAAATATTTTTTCCCTTTAACAGCTAGCTTGAGTCCTATCATGCTTTTTATTCATTGCCTATTTCCCGCACGGACAGCACATATTGTACCTTTAGTGTTACCATTTCTATTATCAAATTCTGTAGCTGCATACAAAACTGTCCCCAAACTCAGGGACTTAAACCACCAGACTTTTTGTTACTTGTCTTAAATTTCTGAGTCAGGCATTCAGGCAAGGCATGGCTGGATTTTTCTTTTGATCGAGATGATATTGATGGAGGTCCCTCTATGACATTCTGCTTGTAAAAGAGCTGTTTGGGCATACTTGCTTCATTTACACCTCTGGCACTTTGGCACAGATGCCTGTAGGCAGGACTTAGCAGGAATGTTGACCAGAGCGCCTACAATGACTGCCCCACATGGGCTTCTGAGAGCAGTTAGACATTTTACATGGAGGCCTGGGGCTCCCTTAGAAAGTGTTACATTGAAAAGAGCACCGGTTTCACGATCTGTTAGCCATTTAAAAAAATCTTGAAAGTCACAGAGTTACAGCTGCTGAGCTCTATTAGTCAAAGCCGCCATGTTTTCTCTGATTTAAAATGAGAGTCTTGTGTTGTAATGCTTCCATGTAAAATACCTGGTGTAATAGGATTCAGTCTTTTTTTCCCCCCAAGTTCATTTGCTTTTCTGAGTGTGAGGTCTGAGAATAGTTCTGCAGGGGGCTTCTTCACTTACTCCTCATCTTGGCATTTCCTTTGTGTAATGAAAATTCCAATCTCTAGTTCCCCCCCTTTTTTCTCCGTTATTTATAGAATTGCCTCCAAATATCTGGCACTTGTATGCAACAGTTAAAAAATGTTTTCTGATAGTAATACAGATTTGTTTTACCACATTTCTTAACTGATTTTAAGGAAATTTGAAGGTAAAAAGTGGAGGCATCTATCCATACGCTCATGTTTTCATCTGGAACATGAAGAATAAATAAAGTTTCAAAACAATTTTAGACTTAAAAAGATAAATTAATTTTTAAAGACGTGTTCAATTTAAGATACCTAAGGGGTACTCAGAGGAAGCTCTCTAATTACTGTTTAGAATCATGAACAGAATTATTTACTGAAACCCAAGCTTTAACACCATAGTAAGCTCAGCTAGATTTTGTAAATGAGAAGATGTTCATTTCCTATCTTCTAAGCTCTTCCCTGGTTATAAAGACATAAATGAGCTTCAAGGAGGGGAAACAAGGCTTCTCCTTCAACCTGTGCAGTCTAGTTGAATATAATTAAACCACTGTCTTAGGAATCATTATTCTAAGTTATGATGTAAGAATCTTAAGGGTTTCTAGGAAACTGAAATGCTTGTTTTAAAAACTAATTGTTATTAAGGAAAGGTTTGGGAGTCCAGATCATGAGAGGAGGAAGAAAAATAATAGCAAACAACATGGAAATTGAGTTTGTCTCCCTTTAATTGTTTTATTCATTTGTTTTATGATTTAATTATTTCTGCATCATCCTGTCCCTATGACCATCTTGTTATTGAAATTTTGAATTCCTTCCTCCTTTAGGTGCCTTGGTGGTAAGCAACAGAAATAACGATGACCAATTTAAGCAGAAAATTGATTTGTAGAAAATTGTACAGTTCACAGAATCAAGGACCTGGACAGAGGATGCAAGGCAAATGACAACACAGACATTGGTAAGGTAGGTGCCAAAGCTTGTCCATGGTCTTTTATGATGTAATTGCAGAACTGGACTCCTGATTGTGCAGATGCCACGGTGAATAATCTCTGTCTAGTAAGATTTGTTTCATTTGCATCACTTGAGAGTCCTGGGCAGGGGTGCCCAATTGGGCAGCCCTAGGTTTCATGCTCAAGTCCTAGCTTCCGGGTGTCAGAAAATGAGAAGTTCTGGCACCATATGACTTCTGTCATCCCTGACTCCTGACAGTATTCATGCACTGGAATTTTCACCTAAAGTCAGAGGGTTTGGGGTGTTGTATTACTAAAAAAAAAAAAAAAATAGCAAATGTTAACTATGGCCACTCTTTTGTCAGATTCTGTGTGGATTGCTAGAGATGCAGTAGTGACCAAAAAATGTTCCCTGCTGTAAAGAATCTCCCAGTATGATTGAAAAAAAGATGTGAAAAAATTAGTGATTTCTATTAGAGCACAGAGCACAGTTTCTGGACCAGTTAGAGGGATTGCTGGCCTCGGATAGCCTTTGGGAGGCAGTCAAACAGGTAGGCTAATGCTTCTTGGAGCACCCAAGCTCAGAATGACAGGATAAGTTAGCCACTCTTGGGGTTGTTGAAGAGAGGTGTTCCATGCTGTCTTGAACTTGCTTGTTGTGGAAATGACCTTTATTTTGGCATTCTACACATGAGGGGAGAAACTACAGGGACAGATAGTCCAGAAGGTATGACCAGATTAGGGAATGATAGCTACTTTTCTGCATTTTTTTTTTTTAATTACACTGGGTGGCATAACTTTTCCACCATTGAGCCTCATGCACACGCTTGGTAAAGACAAACTGTCACTATGTTGTAAGCTTTATGTGCATTATTTCCTTTACTTCACCAGCTCTACCAAGTAGATGATATTATCTCCATCTTACAGATGTTGAAACAGACACACATAGAGGTTAAGCTCTTGTCTCAGGGTTCTTTGGCTAACAGTAGTTCCATCAGAAATTGAGTCCGTGAAATTTTAACTTTAAAGCCAATTCTTTGACCTCAAGCTGGATTCCAGTTCTATTCCCAATATAGTGCTTATATCCATAAATGCTGTCACTTCTTTGCTTGCAGAGTGTGTTTAGAACTTCTTTGCTTGTGGAGCAGTTTAGAACTGCTCTATCTATAGTAGGACCAGGTCACCTTTCCTTTATACCTCCTGTCTGGAAGATAGGTGTCCATGAAAGGCTCATCTTAGGTCACCCATTCCTTGTTTCCAGTGAAACTTAACATTTTAAAAAATTAGTTTATGGCTACATTGGGTCTTCATTGCTGAACGTGGGTTTTCTCAAGTTATGGCAAGTGGGGCTTCTCTCTAGTTGTGTTGTGTGGGCTTGTAGTTGCAGTGGCTTCTCTAGTTGCAGAGCATGGGCTCTAGGGCACACGGGCTTCAGTAATTAAGGCTTGTAGGCTCTAAAGTGTGGGCCCAGTAGTTGTGATGCATGGACTTACTTGTGGATATCTTCCAGGGTCAGGATATAACTCGTGTACACTGCAGTGCCACACAAATTCTTATACACTAGATCACCAGGAAATCCTTAAGGGATGCTTGATTGTCTCCCACAGTGCTCACTGATGTAGTCAATTTCATTGGACTTTTTTGTGGGGGGGTCTCTTTCATTGTTTTTTTAAATTTTTTAAAATTTATTTTCATTCATCTTTATTCTTTGGCCTGTGTGGGCCTCCCCCGCAGTGGCCTCTATTGTTATAGAACACCAGCTCTGGGTGCAGGTGCTCAAGAGTGCTGGCTCATAATTGGACGCCACTGGTCCAGCTGCTCTGTGGCACATGGGATCTTCCCAGTACAGGGACAGAACTGGTGGCCCTTGTACTGCAAGGTGGACTCTTTACACACTGGACCACCAGGGAAGCCCTTCATTGGACCTTTGTTTGCAGGCTCCATATTATGCTTGGAGCCATTTCTTCTGCAGGGGATCTTCCCAATTCGGGATTGAACCCAGGTTTCCAGACTGGCAGGCAGACAGTTCCAAGAATTTTTTGAGTCACACATAGGTTAAGCTCTTGTCTCAGGGTTCTTTGGCTAACAGTAGTTCCATCAGAAATTGAGTCCGTGAAATTTTAACTTTAAAGCCAATTCTTTGACCTCAAGCTGGATTCCAGTTCTATTCCCAATATAGTGCTTATATCCATAAATGCTGTCACTTCTTTGCTTGCAGAGTGTGTTTAGAACTTCTTTGCTTGTGGAGCAGTTTAGAACTGCTCTATCTATAGTAGGACCAGGTCACCTTTCCTTTATACCTCCTGTCTGGAAGATAGGTGTCCATGAAAGGCTCATCTTAGGTCACCCATTCCTTGTTTCCAGTGAAACTTAACATTTTAAAAAATTAGTTTATGGCTACATTGGGTCTTCATTGCTGAACGTGGGTTTTCTCAAGTTATGGCAAGTGGGGGCTTCTCTCTAGTTGTGTTGTGTGGGCTTGTAGTTGCAGTGGCTTCTCTAGTTGCAGAGCATGGGCTCTAGGGCACACGGGCTTCAGTAATTAAGGCTTGTAGGCTCTAAAGTGTGGGCCCAGTAGTTGTGATGCATGGACTTACTTGTGGATATCTTCCAGGGTCAGGATATAACTCGTGTACACTGCAGTGCCACACAAATTCTTATACACTAGATCACCAGGAAATCCTTAAGGGATGCTTGATTGTCTCCCACAGTGCTCACTGATGTAGTCAATTTCATTGGACTTTTTTGTGGGGGGGTCTCTTTCATTGTTTTTTTAAATTTTTTAAAATTTATTTTCATTCATCTTTATTCTTTGGCCTGTGTGGGCCTCCCCCGCAGTGGCCTCTATTGTTATAGAACACCAGCTCTGGGTGCAGGTGCTCAAGAGTGCTGGCTCATAATTGGACGCCACTGGTCCAGCTGCTCTGTGGCACATGGGATCTTCCCAGTACAGGGACAGAACTGGTGGCCCTTGTACTGCAAGGTGGACTCTTTACACACTGGACCACCAGGGAAGCCCTTCATTGGACCTTTGTTTGCAGGCTCCATATTATGCTTGGAGCCATTTCTTCTGCAGGGGATCTTCCCAATTCGGGGATTGAACCCAGGTTTCCAGACTGGCAGGCAGACGCTTTACCCTTTGAGCCATGAGGGAAGCCCCTTTGTTGGACTTTTGACAGAGATTTCCTATTAGCTCGTAAAACAAACTTTAGACATCCCAGTTTTGGTTTTTCAAAATGAAAGAATGACAGTAAGGAGTTAATTCAGAATGAAAAGACTCCGATTCTATTAAGCAGAGGCAGAGTCACAAAGAGTGTGGGGAAAGAGATAGGCATGAGGCAGGTGTTGGGCGTACTTGCCACTATAAAGAGGGTTAGACAGAGGGAATAGTTTCTGATTCTAATCCTTAATTCTGAACTCTTATGAGGAAAGATGATCTCTCTGGCTTTAGTCTTGTGACCTATTCTTTTTTACGTACACACATGGACACAGTGTTGGGAGATACAGTGGGCTTTTATGTCTTTCAGCTATAGCTAAAACACTCAGTGAATTCTAAACACCTGATTTTTAAAAATGAGATCTGTATTTGGTGTCACATAGGACCATAAAATGGTTTCATTGATTATTTTTCTTTAAAAACTTTAGTCACACAGGTGAGTGTATAGACTGGCAGTTTTTTAGTTACTTTCCATTGGAAATGATTCTGTAAGAGAAATTGATTCTAGGGCTCCTAAAACTCTGCTAATATTACTTGAAGAGAAAATCCAGTAGAATCATGCTTTTTTTTTGATGGTTCAGGGAATACTAGATGAACATTCTTCAATCTAATACTTATGTTTAAAAGTGGATCTGGGGCATGAATTAAATATATGGAGAGAAAGAAAGTAAAGGGGGCATAAAGAATTACAGCATTTTAAATTTTACTTGATGTTTATATCAATTAATATTATGATCCAGAGATTAGTTTTAAAAAATGAAAAGTAAATAATTCACCCTTAACTAATTACAGTATTTCAAAGAGAAAGAACAATGCATTCTATAGGAGTTTTCTTAGCATTGACACTATGATTTATTGATAAAGTAGTCTTGCTGATTACCAGAATTGCCAGCTGAGTATTTTTCTCCCATTCCAGGTAAATAAACCCTTAAGAAATTATTCTGAATCAGCCTATTCTAAATCTGAACTGAAGAAGCTGAAGGAAAATTTTGCAGTAACTGTTTTATGTTTATTTTGCGTCACACATTGTAGAGTGCTAAGAGAAGAGCAAATGCTTTAATTAAAAGGAACAATTTTCTTAGGAAAAACAATTGTTATGTTTGCTAACCAAAGCTAATGTGTTACACACCCAAACTGGAGCTTTAATATATGCCAGCTTTTAAAACACCAACCGGTGGTACTTGTGAGTGTATATTTATTCAGTGTAATTGATAAAAATGTTTAATTAAATATTATGAAGGGTAATTCCCTACCTTTTTTTTTTTTTTGTGGCCACTTCTATTTCTCTTTCATTTATTTATTTTCATCCATCTTTGTTCTTTTGCCTGTGTGGGCCTCCCATTGCAGTGGCCTCTCTCACTGCACAGCACCAGCTCTGGGCGCATGTGCTCCAGAGCTCCGGCTCAGTAGTTGGACACATCGGTCCAACCACTCTCCAGGGCATGTGGGATCTTCCCAGGCCAGGGATCAAACTGGTGTCCCTTGCACTGCAAGGTGGTGTCCTTACATACTGGACCACCAGGGAAGCCCTCCCTAGCTTTTTTTATTAGATAAGTTGAAACCATGAGCTTCTGAGATTATTCTTGTATAATTAAATAAAAACATCCTAAGAATAGAAAAGCCATGCTGGCAAAAGTTCAAGATGGTTTTGAAACACTTGTTTGTAAAAGTACTAGATCAAAGTTGCCCGACTTGTTTCTCTTAACTGTCCCCTCTCTCTCCTTTCTTTATTCACCATGTATCTACAGTCTAAAGAGACTTAAGAATGGAGGAAAATACAAATCTTTCATCAAAGAGTCTTTGGACTAATTGTAGAGGATTGATTGTCTGATAAATAACACCAATAATAATAAATGTGTTAGGGAAGAAGAAAGTAGATTATATTATCAAGTTGAAGGGAGGAAAACCCCTTTCAAAGTTATTCAAATTTGACAAGTTTTCTGATTAAACAAATAAACTGTATCATTGAATTTATTTTAAACTTTGCTTGGTAAAGAGAGTAGATATTTCACCAGTAGTCAGACTTTTAAGTTAGCCCATGTGTCTGTGTTACCACATTATCGTAGCCAGATTATCCTCAGGTTAGTTATTTTTTCACTTGTATATTTTATCAAGTGAGCATTAAATACTTTCCAAAAGGCATCTAATTCTATGGCAAACTGATTTGGACAAGTTTAGATATCTAACAGGTAAAACCAGCTGTACCCTGATCCTTCTCTACCAACCTCCTGCTGCTACATTGCTTTCCAGAAAAATTATTTTAATCCATTTTAGCTGTTTCATCTGGAATTTACCTCTGTGTCTTTAAATAACAAGATTATCCTGTATACTGTATTCTTTTTAAGTGACATAGCTACACCAAGAATGACAGTTTGGGAAATTTTCTATCAGGCAAACGTCTTTGCTCTGTATTCAGAAAACAATAACTAGGGTTTCACTTGGTGATTTTAAAATTTATACCTCAACCTTTCTGAATAAAGTCATAAGGTAAGGTTCCATTGGACAATCATTTTTTTCTGATGTTAATTCAATTTATAGAACTTACTTGTACAAAGTAAGACATTAATGATGTTTTGTTATATTTGCATAAGAAAAATAATAATACGCCAGGAATTTTGCATATAGTTTTTGAATATTATACTCTAGTCAAACTTTTATGTCTTTACATGACTGAATTCTCAGTAATAGTATACCCATGAAAATGATATCCCATTTCATATATTAATAGCATTGAGAATGAGTTCTTTTGCTCTATATTGTTTTCTACTGCCTACCTATAAGATTTCATGACTCTTCATGATAGATGTACTCATTCAGTTTCTCTGATTTTCTTCTGTCCCCCTAAGTAATGCTTGTTTTACCTCTCTGTTGCTATTTTTCTAAAACATGCTTCCAAAACTGTCCTATGGTATTTTAATTCCAGGCTATGTTAACTAGAGTTTCATGATCAACTATTTTAGGGAAATTCTAGACCTTAAGAAGATAGTGAAGGCTCTGAAAATTCCCACAGTGTTTAAAAAGAAAACACAAACAATAATGTCAAGTCTTTGACTCTGTTTAAATCAGCCTTTCTCCAGTTTGTTTGAACTAGAACATGTTTGTAGCATGCTTGTTTGTAATTTGAGAAACACTGATGAGCAGACAGCTAGTTTAGGGAGAATTATTTCATGCTATTCCCTTTTCTTATCATGTTGTCCAACTTTTTTTTCCCCTCACCAAATTTCTATGAACATCTCATTCATTCCAGAAAAAGGAAAGGTGCATGGCATTTGGATAAATGGTGAAAGACCAAGGGTATGGTTGGTAGGAGATAAAATACACCTACATCATTTAACAAGCATTTTGTTACAGTATTAGTCTCCTTAACTGTATTCAAAGCTTCCTGAGTATTGGGCTTATTTAAAAACAAAAAAGTACTGAAACCAGACTCAACACAGCTTCTCAAATTGCCCAGAAGCACTGGGTACAATTCTAACATCACACCTCAGAAAGACACAATACTGCTTGAGAACAATCCAGTAAAAGATTGGGGACAAAAATTTACTGTATGAAGCCAGAGTTAGAAACGTGTCTAAGAAGTAAATTGACTTTCTGTCCAATGTGTACATAGAAGCCCAGGGAGATATTTATGTGTGATTTCAGTGAAGTAAATACAGGAAAAAATAAAGCAAAGTCCTATGGAATCACTAACAGAGAACTGAGGCAGGAAACATACATGAACACAAAGAGGGTTTAGACAAGCTTAGACCTGGCGCTGATAGATGACGGTAGATTTCTTAGCCTGAATGGTGTCAGATTCTTGATCTCCAAAGGAGAAGATTTCACATTGGGATCAAAAAGACTGACTTTGGTCACTCAGAGCTTCGTGCAGGAAAAGTTTATTAAAGAAAAAAGGAAAAGAGAAAGCTTCCAGGAAAGAAACTGGAAGGGGAATAGAAGAGTATCCTCAGAAGCTAGTTTATAGGAGGGATTTTGTACTTTCCAGTTAGTTAGTAGCAAAAGAACAAAAGAAAAATCTGGGAACATATCTGTAGACAACAAAACTCTGTAAAAGTTAAAAGTAAAATAAAAATTAAAAAAAAAGAGAATATCTTAAGGTTGTAAAGGGCTCACTGGGCCCACACCCATAACATTAACATAAGATTAGCCAGTGAATATTCTCTGGTCGTCTAAACTAGATGACACATTCCAATGTGAAATAGTTTGCTTTCATAAAACAATAAAGTTAGTTTCAGACTAAATCTTTATCATGGCAAACATTTTAGACTAGAAAATGTTCCTTCTCCTCTTCCTCCTCCTGGCTTCCTTTTATGCTATTCCATATTTTTTCCCTCACCAAATTTCTATGAAAAGGAAAGGTGCATGGCATTTGGATAAATGGTGAAAGACCAAGGGTATGGTTGGTAGGAGATAAAATACACCTACATCATTTAACAAGCATTTTGTTACAGTATTAGTCTCCTTAACTGTATTCAAAGCTTCCTGAGTATTGGGCTTATTTAAAAACAAAAAAGTACTGAAACCAGACTCAACACAGCTTCTCAAATTGCCCAGAAGCACTGGGTACAATTCTAACATCACACCTCAGAAAGACACAATACTGCTTGAGAACAATCCAGTAAAAGATTGGGGACAAAAATTTACTGTATGAAGCCAGAGTTAGAAACGTGTCTAAGAAGTAAATTGACTTTCTGTCCAATGTGTACATAGAAGCCCAGGGAGATATTTATGTGTGATTTCAGTGAAGTAAATACAGGAAAAAATAAAGCAAAGTCCTATGGAATCACTAACAGAGAACTGAGGCAGGAAACATACATGAACACAAAGAGGGTTTAGACAAGCTTAGACCTGGCGCTGATAGATGACGGTAGATTTCTTAGCCTGAATGGTGTCAGATTCTTGATCTCCAAAGGAGAAGATTTCACATTGGGATCAAAAAGACTGACTTTGGTCACTCAGAGCTTCGTGCAGGAAAAGTTTATTAAAGAAAAAAGGAAAAGAGAAAGCTTCCAGGAAAGAAACTGGAAGGGGAATAGAAGAGTATCCTCAGAAGCTAGTTTATAGGAGGGATTTTGTACTTTCCAGTTAGTTTTTAACAATAGATCAAAAGAATAATCTGGGAACATATCTGTAGACAACAAAACTCTGTAAAAGTTAAAAGTAAAATAAAAATTAAAAAAAAAGAGAATATCTTAAGGTTGTAAAGGGCTCACTGGGCCCACACCCATAACATTAACATAAGATTAGCCAGTGAATATTCTCTGGTCGTCTAAACTAGATGACACATTCCAATGTGAAATAGTTTGCTTTCATAAAACAATAAAGTTAGTTTCAGACTAAATCTTTATCATGGCAAACATTTTAGACTAGAAAATGTTCCTTCTCCTCTTCCTCCTCCTGGCTTCCTTATTCACCCCTTTCAGTAAGATGCTTCTTAAAAGAAGCTGGGAATAGACTATTTTTTTCTTTTAAAGAAGTTTATTCTATGGACTAAAGAGTCTCCCAGGAGTGATAATTCTCTTGACGCTTTTCAGATGATCACTTGCTAACTATGCATCTTATTTGCATTAGGGACTATGCATCTTTGCATTAGAGTTTCCTCATCTGTAAAGGGAGAATGATCATAGTGCCTTCCTCATTGTAATGTTAGGAAGATTAAATAGCTCTGGTATCTTAGTAGGAATTCAGTCTCTAATAGCTACTATTATTTTGTATGTATTCTCCAAGGGAAATAGTATTCGTAGCTGTCATATGGTGATCTATTAGGTAAATTTTACTACTAACTTGAATCTTTCCACCATGGATAAGTAGATATTATCATTTGCATTTTCCAGATAGAGAAACAGAAGGTTAGCTAGATTAAGAAACCTCTCTGGACTCTCGAAGGTAGTGAATCAGAATTTGAATCTAGAGGGTTTAATTCTGAGAGGTCTGATTCCTATTCAGACTGCTCTTCTCTGACTCAAATCTTCCCAGTCCTGGGCTGGGAAGGTTCAGATGTGCTGAAGGACTTCCTTCAGTTCTGGGCGGGACTTCTACTTCAGTGTGTCCCACAAGTATTTCTATATGTGTATGTATGTGAATACTGTGAATATAAATCAGTGGGAAAGGAGAATGGTAGATGTGCAGAAGATGCTGGTGAATTGAAGAAAGAGATAAATTTGTTTTAAAGATTTTTGATTGGAAAGGCTTTTCCATGCTCGTCTTCTGCAAGTGCCTGCCATTTACTCCATTTACCAGCCCCATGAAGAAGTCTGTGCCCTTGACAAATGTTCCCTCCATCATATATGCCCCTTTCCATTAGATTTTTTGTTGCCTTCCCAGGATCTGCTCCTGGTTATGGGGCAGTGTGGGCTTTGTGAAATACATATTTGACTAAGTAGTGACTCTAACCCTAGACAGAGAGGGTCATGCTCTGTGTTGTTCATAAGAACACTATTTACAGTGGCCAGGACATGAAAGCAACCTGTGTCCATCAACAGAGGAATGAATAAAGAAGATGTGGTACATATATGCAACGAAATGTTACTTAGCTATAAAAGAACAGAATTGCACCATTTATGGTGACATGGATAGACCTCGAGTCTGTATGCAGAGTGAAGTAAGTTAGAAAAACATACATTAACTCATATATGTGGAATTTAGAAAAATGGTACTTGTGAACCTATTTGCAGGGCAGGAATAGAGAAACAGATGTTGAGAACAGACATGAAGATGTGGGGCAGGGGGTGAGCAAGGTAGGGTGTATGGTGAGGTAGCATTGACTTATTTACACTATCATGTGTAAAACAGATAGCTAGTAGCAAACTGCTGTACAACACAAGGATCTCAGCTCAGTGCTCTGTAATGATCAAAGGGGTGAGATGGGAGGCATGGGATGAGAGGACACTGACACATGACTACTGGGGGAACCATAGCTTTGACTATATGGACCTTTGTTGGCAAAGTGGTGTCTCTGCTTTTTAATATGCTGTCTAGGTCTTTTATAGCTTGTCTTCCAAGGAGCAAGTGTCTTTTAATTTCAAGGCTGTAGTCACCATTCACAGTGATTTAGAGCCCAAGAAAATAAGATCTGTCACTGTTTCCATTGTTTGCTCATTTATCTGCCATTAGTGATGGGACCAGATGCTATGATCCTCGATTTTGCATGTATAGTTTTCAGCCAGCGTTTTCACTCCCCTCTTTCACCTTCATCAATAGGGTCTGTAGTTCCTGTTCACTTTCTGCCATTAGGGTGAAGTCATCTACACATCTGAGGTTGCTGATATTTCTCTCGTCAGTCTTGATTCCAGCTTATTCTTCATCCAGCCCAGCATTTCACATTATGTGCTCTGCATATAAGTTAAATAAACAGGGTGACAATGTGCAGCCTTAATGTACTCCTTTCCCAATTTAGAACCAGTCCATTATTCCATGTTTGATTCTAACTGTTGGTTCTTGACCTGCATGCAGATTTTTCAAATTTCTTAGGAGGCAGGTAAAGTGTGCTGGTATTCCCATCTCTAAGAATTTTCCACAGTTTGTTGTGATCTACACAGTCAAAGGTTTTAGCATAGTCAGTGAAGCAGAAGTAGGTGTTTTTCTGGATTTCCCTTGCTTTTTCTTTGATACAGTGGATATTGGCAATTTGATCCCTAGTTCCTCTGCCATGTATAAATCCAGCTTGTACCTCTGAAATTTCTCAGTTCACATACTATTAAAATTTAGCCTGAAGGATCTTGAGCATGACCTTGCTAGCATGTGAAATGAGCACAGTTGTGTGGTAGTTTGAAGATTCTTGGCATTACCTTTCTTTGGGTGCAAAATTGGAATGAAAACTGACCTTTTTCAATCCTGTGGCCACTGGTGAGTTTTCCAAATTTGCTGGCATATTGAGTGTAGCATTTTAACAACATCATTTTTTGGGATTTGAAATAGCTCAACTGGAATTCTGTCACCTCCAGGAGCTTTGCTCATAGTAATGCTTCACTTGACTTCACACTTGAGTCTCTCTGGCTCTAGGTGAATGACCACACCATTGTGGTTATGTGGGTCATTAAGACCTTTTTCTATATTTTTTGTCTCTATTGTCTTACATGTGGTTTGAACCCCATGTGCTCCTCACCAGTGTTTGCTACATTAATTGATGCAGTATATTTAAGATAGTCCAACTTCTGTCTTTAGTTTAAAACCTTTTCTTTGGATTATGAAGAAGAAACATGAGCACTGAACTCTGCTTACAGTATTTATGGTTTGTAACTTCTCTTTTGTTGACAGTATTGTATTTTTGTCAAGTAGAAAACTGTAACAAAAATTTTAAGGTTGAGAGATACGAATTAATCAGTCTAGGGGATCCATCAAAATCTAAATGTAAATTTTGCTTGAGCTTGATTTTTTTTTTTAATTGATCACTTGGTATTGTGAATGTTTTTGAAATTCCCTTGTACATAAAAAGTAGAATACAATGCAAACGATCTATGAGTGATTTGACAACTTTCCAACATTATAAAGATTGCATTATTTAAATCCCTACTTCATATTCCAGTGGTTTCTTAATCACCCATGGTATGAAAGAGTTTCTTAGACCTCTGCTGAAGCAGCTCTGATTAGGGAAGGAGGATTTTTACATATTCTAAGACATCTTAAAGTGTACAAGGGTAGTTATCTAGGAAATTATTGTCTGGGATAGGATTCTATTTGATGGTTTTGATTTATACTCATTGGACCTTATATAGAAAAGAAGGATCTTGAGCATGACCTTGCTAGCATGGGAAATGAGCACAGTTGTGTGGTAGTTTGAAGATTCTTGGCATTACCTTTCTTTGGGTGCAAAATTGGAATGAAAACTGACCTTTTTCAATCCTGTGGCCACTGGTGAGTTTTCCAAATTTGCTGGCATATTGAGTGTAGCATTTTAACAACATCATTTTTTGGGATTTGAAATAGCTCAACTGGAATTCTGTCACCTCCAGGAGCTTTGCTCATAGTAATGCTTCACTTGACTTCACACTTGAGTCTCTCTGGCTCTAGGTGAATGACCACACCATTGTGGTTATGTGGGTCATTAAGACCTTTTTCTATATTTTTTGTCTCTATTGTCTTACATGTGGTTTGAACCCCATGTGCTCCTCACCAGTGTTTGCTACATTAATTGATGCAGTATATTTAAGATAGTCCAACTTCTGTCTTTAGTTTAAAACCTTTTCTTTGGATTATGAAGAAGAAACATGAGCACTGAACTCTGCTTACAGTATTTATGGTTTGTAACTTCTCTTTTGTTGACAGTATTGTATTTTTGTCAAGTAGAAAACTGTAACAAAAATTTTAAGGTTGAGAGATACGAATTAATCAGTCTAGGGGATCCATCAAAATCTAAATGTAAATTTTGCTTGAGCTTGATTTTTTTTTTTAATTGATCACTTGGTATTGTGAATGTTTTTGAAATTCCCTTGTACATAAAAAGTAGAATACAATGCAAACGATCTATGAGTGATTTGACAACTTTCCAACATTATAAAGATTGCATTATTTAAATCCCTACTTCATATTCCAGTGGTTTCTTAATCACCCATGGTATGAAAGAGTTTCTTAGACCTCTGCTGAAGCAGCTCTGATTAGGGAAGGAGGATTTTTACATATTCTAAGACATCTTAAAGTGTACAAGGGTAGTTATCTAGGAAATTATTGTCTGGGATAGGATTCTATTTGATGGTTTTGATTTATACTCATTGGACCTTATATAGAAAAGAAGGATCTTCCAAGAATACTGAGATGTCATGAACGTGATTTAAAGATTTTTGAGTGGAAAAAGGTTTTCATTCTAATCATAGCAAAGAGAATTGTAATCTTGAAATGTCCTGTGGCCTGCTGATGTATTTTTTTCCCCTGCCTTTGTTGTCATCAGCCTTTCTTAATATGTTTTCTTTTTAAACTGCACTAACTCCTGGGATTTTAATATTCTAATCAAAGTTAGTGGTGCCCTATTGAAAGGAGCCAAATGAACAGCTAAAGTTGCAGCATCACCATTCAGAAACTTCATTGTATTTATAAGGAGCTTTAAAAAAAAAAAACAGGCTCTGAGATATGACAGACTCGAGTCATTTCTTTCCTCTTTATTTCTTCCTTTATTAAGCTAAATTGCCTGTGAATTATAGCTATTTTAGTAAATTTTCTATTGATGGTGTATTAGTCATTTTTTAATGAAATTTTCTTTCAGTGTGAGGTACTTTGACCATAGTTTCCATCACCATGGCAACCAGTTTGTTGGTATTAATAGTGTCAGAGTCATGGATTTTATTCCCAGAACTGACCCCTCAATAGTATACTACTTTAGGTGTTCAGGTGCATCCAGTCCAGTGCTTTCCAAGTGTATGTTTCAACAGAAACCATGAAAGGTATTGTAAATGAATTCATCCAATACCCTTGGTATTTGGGGTAGGAGCAACATAACTGCCCCTAGACTTCTCAAAGTGTGGACCATATACCTCTGCCTATAAATCCTTGAACTGCTATTAAAAATATGAATTTGAAGATCTTTAAACTGATCTGCTAAATTTGACTGTTTGGGAGTCCTTGAAACTACATGTTGAGAAAGTAAACCAAGTCTAGTCTGTTTATTGTGGGAGACTAAAAATAATAGCATTTTCACTCATGAAGGTCAGCAGATCATCACTTCATCTTAGTTATAAATCATTGATTTTTCAGATGCTTTCTTCAAATCCAAGTGTTTTCTTAATTATCTATGGAATGAAGGCTTTTCTAGATAATTATTTTTTTTTAATCACATTAAAAAGCACCTAACACAAGACCTACTCTCTTAACAAAGTTTTAAGGGTACACGATAGTATTGTGAACTCTGAGCATCATGTTGTACAGCAGGTCACTGAAAGTTTTTCATCTCAAATGACTAAGACTTTATAACTATTGAAAAATCACTCCCGTGCCCAAGCCCCCAGATTATCACAGACTTTTGATAGAGCAGTTTCTTTTTAAAAGTTTTTATTGAAGTATAGTTGATTTATAGTGTTGTGTTAGTTTCAGGTGTACAGCAAAATGAGTCAGTTATGCATATCCATATGTCCATTATTTTTTTAAGATTCTTTTCTCATATAAACCATTACAGAGTAATGAGTAGAGTTCCCTGTTCTGTGCAGGAGGTCCTTATTAGTTATCTGTTTTATACATAGTAATGTGTATATGTGAATCCCTAGGTCCCAATTTATCCCTCACTACCTGCCTTTCTTTTCTGATAACTGTAAGTTTGTTTTCTACATTAGCGACACTATTTCTCCTTTGTAAAATAAACCTTGGTCTAGTTAGAGAAGAGGGATTCTCTTCACTCCATTCAAATAGGCAAATGTCAGAAATTGAAAAGTACATTTAGTTCAGTGGTTCAGTCAAATAGGCAAAGACACATTTGTACTTTACTTTCTTTATATATGTTAAATATATATTTAAATCCAAGTGTTTTCTTAAACCTGCTTGAAAGTTGTGTTGCATGTGGAAAGAATCAGAAGGAATGATAGGATCTACAATTAGAGTCAGTTTAAGAATCAAGGAAAGCATGTGGATTGTGAGTTACTGTATCCTTTGTATGGCACAGCAAATGAGTGATGGAATATTCTAAACAAGTAACAACAATTGATACTTCCTATGGATTCATGCTTATCTGAGGATACATTTTCATTGTTTCCTTAACCTGAGTTAGATGCATGGTCATAATTCGTTTGGGGGCATCCAGCAATCTTGGTCCCTAATAAACATACATAACCTGATTCATTTTTATTCAACCTTTTACAAATGTACTTGGTGATATGGCCACAAACAAACATCAAATGACTATTAGTTAACCACATGTAAGACATTGCTAGTAGCTGAATAGGTTATAAATATAATCTTTATACTTCAGAGACAAACAATATTGAGAAACAATGCGTGTTTTCCCTGGGTTATTCTACCTTTAAAAGTAGTGTTAGGATCATAACTCAGACTTTTCTGACCCAAACATAAGTCTACATTATGGGGTTGCCTCTTGTGGAAAGAGATATAGAAAGAGAGGGAGAGAGGTAAAGAACCTCCATTAAACATTGCTTTCTGCAATTTAAGTTTAGACACTTTAAAAGGAACATATTAACCTTTCCCTCCTTTTTTTCATGCAAATCAGAGCAGTGGGCAATGAACAAATTATAAATCCAGCAAGTACACAATATGAACATAGATTTCATAACCCTTTTGAAATTGAAGACTTGAGGGGTCACTGCTTTGTCACTTTTCAGTCACAGAGAACAATCTCTTCCTTTCCATCCCTTTGGACCGTCAGCTTTAGACATATGTGCAAAGAATTCTGCTAAATTATAAGGGCAACTCATTTTAAAGGTTAAAGGATGAGATGCAATTAGCCTCTAAATTCAGACCTGATTATTGAAGTCAGATTATCCTTTGGTTTAGAACAATGTAACCAGACATTTTAATGCATAAATGTGTCCACTGGTGGACAATTAGACTTGTCAGTTGTCAATTGAAGAGGCAGGTTAAACTGAAATTGGTAGTATCTTTGTGACCTTGTGCATAGAACTGTCTCTCTGGAAATACAATCGAGAGTTTTGAATGGGTGAGGGAAGTAGCAGAATCTAATTATGGCTCAAGTACCAATGCCCAACACATTGGTAGTATTTTTTTGTATGGCACAGCAAATGAGTGATGGAATATTCTAAACAAGTAACAACAATTGATACTTCCTATGGATTCATGCTTATCTGAGGATACATTTTCATTGTTTCCTTAACCTGAGTTAGATGCATGGTCATAATTCGTTTGGGGGCATCCAGCAATCTTGGTCCCTAATAAACATACATAACCTGATTCATTTTTATTCAACCTTTTACAAATGTACTTGGTGATATGGCCACAAACAAACATCAAATGACTATTAGTTAACCACATGTAAGACATTGCTAGTAGCTGAATAGGTTATAAATATAATCTTTATACTTCAGAGACAAACAATATTGAGAAACAATGCGTGTTTTCCCTGGGTTATTCTACCTTTAAAAGTAGTGTTAGGATCATAACTCAGACTTTTCTGACCCAAACATAAGTCTACATTATGGGGTTGCCTCTTGTGGAAAGAGATATAGAAACAGAGGGAGAGGTAAAGAACCTCCATTAAACATTGCTTTCTGCAATTTAAGTTTAGACACTTTAAAAGGAACATATTAACCTTTCCCTCCTTTTTTTCATGCAAATCAGAGCAGTGGGCAATGAACAAATTATAAATCCAGCAAGTACACAATATGAACATAGATTTCATAACCCTTTTGAAATTGAAGACTTGAGGGGTCACTGCTTTGTCACTTTTCAGTCACAGAGAACAATCTCTTCCTTTCCATCCCTTTGGACCGTCAGCTTTAGACATATGTGCAAAGAATTCTGCTAAATTATAAGGGCAACTCATTTTAAAGGTTAAAGGATGAGATGCAATTAGCCTCTAAATTCAGACCTGATTATTGAAGTCAGATTATCCTTTGGTTTAGAACAATGTAACCAGACATTTTAATGCATAAATGTGTCCACTGGTGGACAATTAGACTTGTCAGTTGTCAATTGAAGAGGCAGGTTAAACTGAAATTGGTAGTATCTTTGTGACCTTGTGCATAGAACTGTCTCTCTGGAAATACAATCGAGAGTTTTGAATGGGTGAGGGAAGTAGCAGAATCTAATTATGGCTCAAGTACCAATGCCCACATCCTTTTCATATACATCACAAACAGCATGAAAGGATGGATATTGGGTAGATGTTCTAAAAAGGAAGTGTAATTGGTGATCAGGTAGCCAAGAGGATCAAGCAATTCTTATAGCCTGTTGTATGTTTTTCACATAGAGTTCTATTTGAGAAGAAAGAAGGATAAAAGAAAACATTGTTTCTTGACCTTCCTCCTGCCTCTATTTTACATGCACACTTAGGAAGGAGAATTTCTGTTATCACCTGAGCATGAAAATAGCAGCTTCCTATCTAATGGCTAATTAGTCATTTTTAATGATCTTTATTCACTCTGAGCCACTTTGTCCAAAGCCTGCCACCATGGCAACCAGTTACTTGGAAAGTGCATTAGGCTAAAAACAAACATTTAGGTGGGAAGAAAACTGCTTTTTTTCATTCAAATTTGGATTTAATTGAGTGAGTGGTAATGGGAGGTGAGGTGAGATAATTAACTCATGCTACCAAGAGTTTCTCAGGATTAAAGACCTGGGTAAAGTGTTCATGGTCCAACTGTAGCCTGCATGTACCAACGAGGGGCAAATGACTTCCAAGACAAGCAAGAGAGTAAAGGCAGGGACTTTACGTGGATGTGGTCAGCTAATTTGGGGAAGGGAACACAGTCAACATTTTGATAGAGGTCAGTACTGCAGATTAGCAGTAATAAATTCTCTTTTCAGAAGACAGAGTTATTCTTAAGTAATTTAGAAGTCATGACAGCATTTAATTTTGCACTTTGACTTATCTCTAAGGAGTCTTATATTTCTAAGAATGGCAAATGTGAAAATTGGTATGAAAGAAAAATGATTAACGATGAGTAGATTCATGCATGATACTGTCAACAGTTCTCATGCTAAAACTTGTTCTCTTTCCCATTTTCCAAAATATTGTATTTGGCTCCTTTACAGCCTTGTAATTAATTGAGTAGGGCAAGGGTTGCATTTTCTCTACTATTGTGTACAGTTATGTCTGAAAACATTAGTGAAGTTAACCTAGATTAACTCTCTGGAAATACAATCGAGAGTTTTGAATGGGTGAGGGAAGTAGCAGAATCTAATTATGGCTCAAGTACCAATGCCCACATCCTTTTCATATACATCACAAACAGCATGAAAGGATGGATATTGGGTAGATGTTCTAAAAAGGAAGTGTAATTGGTGATCAGGTAGCCAAGAGGATCAAGCAATTCTTATAGCCTGTTGTATGTTTTTCACATAGAGTTCTATTTGAGAAGAAAGAAGGATAAAAGAAAACATTGTTTCTTGACCTTCCTCCTGCCTCTATTTTACATGCACACTTAGGAAGGAGAATTTCTGTTATCACCTGAGCATGAAAATAGCAGCTTCCTATCTAATGGCTAATTAGTCATTTTTAATGATCTTTATTCACTCTGAGCCACTTTGTCCAAAGCCTGCCACCATGGCAACCAGTTACTTGGAAAGTGCATTAGGCTAAAAACAAACATTTAGGTGGGAAGAAAACTGCTTTTTTTCATTCAAATTTGGATTTAATTGAGTGAGTGGTAATGGGAGGTGAGGTGAGATAATTAACTCATGCTACCAAGAGTTTCTCAGGATTAAAGACCTGGGTAAAGTGTTCATGGTCCAACTGTAGCCTGCATGTACCAACGAGGGGCAAATGACTTCCAAGACAAGCAAGAGAGTAAAGGCAGGGACTTTACGTGGATGTGGTCAGCTAATTTGGGGAAGGGAACACAGTCAACATTTTGATAGAGGTCAGTACTGCAGATTAGCAGTAATAAATTCTCTTTTCAGAAGACAGAGTTATTCTTAAGTAATTTAGAAGTCATGACAGCATTTAATTTTGCACTTTGACTTATCTCTAAGGAGTCTTATATTTCTAAGAATGGCAAATGTGAAAATTGGTATGAAAGAAAAATGATTAACGATGAGTAGATTCATGCATGATACTGTCAACAGTTCTCATGCTAAAACTTGTTCTCTTTCCCATTTTCCAAAATATTGTATTTGGCTCCTTTACAGCCTTGTAATTAATTGAGTAGGGCAAGGGTTGCATTTTTCTCTACTATTGTGTACAGTTATGTCTGAAAACATTAGTGAAGTTAACCTAGATTAATATATAATTTCACCTGATAGTTAAGACTTTACCTTCATTCACATTCACAGTATGTAATGTAGTTTCATTGCTAGATTTGTGACTGTGAGTTGAATGACATTTTCAGTTCTTTAAATTCTACTTTCTCTCCCTGGTGTGCTGCAGTCCATGGGGTCTCAAAGAGTCAGACACAACTGACCAATGGAACTGAACTGAACTTCCCTCCCACATTAAAATCTAGTACATTTTTAAGCTGGAAAAAGTATTTACTTCAATTTTTGTTGGAAAGTAATATATAAACTAATAGGTGAAATTATGTGTTTTTCCATAATAGTATACTCAATTATAAGGGGATCAGAAGTTTACCAGAGGAGAAAATTGACCTCCCTTAGTCATTAGCTAAGGTCCTTAGTGTGTGTGTGTGTGTGTGTGTGTGTGTGTGTGTGTGTATGTATATATATATATATATATATAGTGACAGTTTGTAAAAAGATTGGGTCATATAAAATAAGTATATAGACCAAGCAGTGGACTCCCGGTTTGCATCCTGAGATATTTCAATGAAATTGTATTGTTATAAAATCTTAACCAACTACATTGACAAAGAGGATTTCTGATTAGTTGATCTTTCTACTTAGTGGAAAATTAATCAGGATTTTTTTTGTTTCAGTTTTGTTACTGAACAGTTCTAAATTCAAATTTCCTGCATCTTTCTCTTAAAATACTCTGATACAATTTTTAATTGCATTTTTTGGTGCGACTCTTGGTGGTGCAGTGTGTCATAATTCTGAACAGTAATTTTCTGGGTATCATGCTCAAGATATAAATGATAAAGTGGATGAGGATAAATGTATCATGATCTCTGGACCATTGTTCCCAAAAATCTATAATGGCCACATATTCTGGAGGCACAGCTGACTTGGTAACTACTGTCTTTTCCCACTATGTCCTGTGATTTAAGTATATGTACTTCTCTAATGAATAATGAATTTTTAATTCATTTATAAGTGCTACCTAATTCGTTGTAACATGGTCATTACAGTTTTCCTTAGAAAAGCTGACTTGGAGTATAGCTACTATCATGTGGAGAGAATATTCAGTATTTTTACATTATGATGAACAGATATTTATTGACAAGTATAGGTCAGATACTTTTTAAAACACTTTTCACGTACTGTCTCATTTAAGTTCCTGTTCACTGTGGCATAGGTAGTTTAAATTCTACTTTCTCTCCCTGGTGTGCTGCAGTCCATGGGGTCTCAAAGAGTCAGACACAACTGACCAATGGAACTGAACTGAACTTCCCTCCCACATTAAAATCTAGTACATTTTTAAGCTGGAAAAAGTATTTACTTCAATTTTTGTTGGAAAGTAATATATAAACTAATAGGTGAAATTATGTGTTTTTCCATAATAGTATACTCAATTATAAGGGGATCAGAAGTTTACCAGAGGAGAAAATTGACCTCCCTTAGTCATTAGCTAAGGTCCTTAGTGTGTGTGTGTGTGTGTGTGTGTGTGTGTGTGTGTGTATGTATATATATATATATATATATAGTGACAGTTTGTAAAAAGATTGGGTCATATAAAATAAGTATATAGACCAAGCAGTGGACTCCCGGTTTGCATCCTGAGATATTTCAATGAAATTGTATTGTTATAAAATCTTAACCAACTACATTGACAAAGAGGATTTCTGATTAGTTGATCTTTCTACTTAGTGGAAAATTAATCAGGATTTTTTTTTTTGTTTCAGTTTTGTTACTGAACAGTTCTAAATTCAAATTTCCTGCATCTTTCTCTTAAAATACTCTGATACAATTTTTAATTGCATTTTTTGGTGCGACTCTTGGTGGTGCAGTGTGTCATAATTCTGAACAGTAATTTTCTGGGTATCATGCTCAAGATATAAATGATAAAGTGGATGAGGATAAATGTATCATGATCTCTGGACCATTGTTCCCAAAAATCTATAATGGCCACATATTCTGGAGGCACAGCTGACTTGGTAACTACTGTCTTTTCCCACTATGTCCTGTGATTTAAGTATATGTACTTCTCTAATGAATAATGAATTTTTAATTCATTTATAAGTGCTACCTAATTCGTTGTAACATGGTCATTACAGTTTTCCTTAGAAAAGCTGACTTGGAGTATAGCTACTATCATGTGGAGAGAATATTCAGTATTTTTACATTATGATGAACAGATATTTATTGACAAGTATAGGTCAGATACTTTTTAAAACACTTTTCACGTACTGTCTCATTTAAGTTCCTGTTCACTGTGGCATAGGTAGTTTAATTTCCATTTTAGAGAAACCAAGTGAGAGAAACCAAGGCATATAGAGATGGCTTACTTGGTCCATGTGCATATAGCTATATATTGGTCATTAATAAGATGTTATGAAAATAGGTCTTCCTAGTTGAAAACCTGGAGATCCACTGCTCTAGATGACAACATTTTTGAAAAATTGTTGCAGACTTGGTTTTGGTCATTTGTCAGTTGTTAAAGTTCAAAACGAGATAAGCAATTTGGTTGGTAATATATAATAATTGGGCTCAGGTTACCTGTAGTTTATTCTGAGTGGGTATGTTAGAGAGGTCTATTTATTGGTCTCCGTGGCAATCAGGAGATGTATGTAGGTGGGAGACATAACTGTGTCACCTGGAGTGTATCTGCTTAGTATTCCCTGAGAATACCTGCTTTTAGCCCTGTTTGAGGTATTCAGCGCTGCAGCAGTCCTGGTCTCTGGGGGATCCACAGAATTCAGGAACTTGTTTGCCAGGCAGACCTGAAATAACTGTTATTTATTTATAGCCTCTGGCACTGTCTGAAACATTCTGCAACACAACTAGGTTAACAACTTCAAGTTAATGTAAACACTCCAAAAATGAAAGCACTGGGTGCTGAATTGCAAATATGGCCAGGCCAAAAAGAAGGAGGGGGGCGAAATAAAGGCACAGGCCACACAGAGACTGCAGAGTCCACGAGCCATTCCTTAGGGGGAAGTTTGGAAATGACTGGTTGGTAATGGGTGCTTGATGCTATGAAGGGTGTGTATTGTAAGCTTGGGCTGCTCACAGGTTGGACAGGGCATTTTTAAGGAAAGGGAGTTGAACTAAGGGAAAGAATTTTATGACAATATTCTCCTCAAAGTTTGAGCCACTTTCGAAAGAACTCTGCAGTGCCCTCAGAGCAAGTGCCAGCTCTTGATATGACCTTCATGATCTGCTGTCCTGCCTCCTCTCTGAGCCCCTCTCCTGCCTCTCTGTTCTTTACTTACTCTGCTCCAGCCACAGAGCTACTTCCTTGATGTTCCTTGAACATGGGTTCCTTTCACCTCAGTCCTTGACTTGCTATTCTCTTGGCCTGATACTAACATATCTTCCTCCCTTATGTCCTTCAGATGTTTTCTCAGAGTTCACCTTAGCAAAGAGGTATCAGTTCAGTTCGCTTACTTAGTCATGTCTAACTCTTTGCGACCCAAGGGACTGCAGCATGCCAGCAAAGAGGTCTACCTGACCACATTGGTAGGTATTCTAGTTGTCTGTAGTCTGCATATCAAACTACCTCAAAACATAGTGATTCAAAGCAGCATTCTTATTGTAGCTCACAATTTTGTGGGTGGAGAGTTTGGACAGGGCTTGGTGGGAAGTATCCATTGAAGTTGATATTGACAGAGGTCATTCAGTGCCATTTAGTGGGTGAATGAGGAGGCTACACTCACGTGCCTGGCACTGTGGCAGTGATGATAGAAGGCTCATCTCGGTTAGTGTTGTTTTCTAGTGACAAGTTATCTGTTACAATGTAACAAAGCACCCCAAAACATAGTGGCTTAAAATAACAAACATTATTATCTTGGTGTTCCTTTGGATTAGAAATCTAGGTGAAACTTTACTGAATTTTCTGGCTCAGCGTTTGCCAAATGGAAGGCAGTTGAGATGTTTTCTGGCGTGGTGGTCTCTAGTCTTGCCTGAGGAGAAGCAGAATCCAAACTCATGCAGCTGTTCTCAGGTCTCAAGTCCTTACTGGTTGTTGGTCAGAGATACTAGTTCCCTACTGTGTGGTCCTCTGTTAAGTTGACCACATCACTCCTTGGCAGCTTGCATACCCTGGAATGAGAGAGCTGGTGAGGGTGAAGGTTGCAGTAGTTGATGGATCAAACAAGACAGAAGACATGGGTTTTTGGAATCTCACAGGTAGATGTGACATTTCAACATGTTTGTGGTATTCTTTTTGTTAGAACTGAGTCACTAGGTCCAATGCCTACTAAAAGTCCAAAGCAATGCCCCGGTTTTTCTCTGCAGTGCCCTCAGAGCAAGTGCCAGCTCTTGATATGACCTTCATGATCTGCTGTCCTGCCTCCTCTCTGAGCCCCTCTCCTGCCTCTCTGTTCTTTACTTACTCTGCTCCAGCCACAGAGCTACTTCCTTGATGTTCCTTGAACATGGGTTCCTTTCACCTCAGTCCTTGACTTGCTATTCTCTTGGCCTGATACTAACATATCTTCCTCCCTTATGTCCTTCAGATGTTTTCTCAGAGTTCACCTTAGCAAAGAGGTATCAGTTCAGTTCGCTTACTTAGTCATGTCTAACTCTTTGCGACCCAAGGGACTGCAGCATGCCAGCAAAGAGGTCTACCTGACCACATTGGTAGGTATTCTAGTTGTCTGTAGTCTGCATATCAAACTACCTCAAAACATAGTGATTCAAAGCAGCATTCTTATTGTAGCTCACAATTTTGTGGGTGGAGAGTTTGGACAGGGCTTGGTGGGAAGTATCCATTGAAGTTGATATTGACAGAGGTCATTCAGTGCCATTTAGTGGGTGAATGAGGAGGCTACACTCACGTGCCTGGCACTGTGGCAGTGATGATAGAAGGCTCATCTCGGTTAGTGTTGTTTTCTAGTGACAAGTTATCTGTTACAATGTAACAAAGCACCCCAAAACATAGTGGCTTAAAATAACAAACATTATTATCTTGGTGTTCCTTTGGATTAGAAATCTAGGTGAAACTTTACTGAATTTTCTGGCTCAGCGTTTGCCAAATGGAAGGCAGTTGAGATGTTTTCTGGCGTGGTGGTCTCTAGTCTTGCCTGAGGAGAAGCAGAATCCAAACTCATGCAGCTGTTCTCAGGTCTCAAGTCCTTACTGGTTGTTGGTCAGAGATACTAGTTCCCTACTGTGTGGTCCTCTGTTAAGTTGACCACATCACTCCTTGGCAGCTTGCATACCCTGGAATGAGAGAGCTGGTGAGGGTGAAGGTTGCAGTAGTTGATGGATCAAACAAGACAGAAGACATGGGTTTTTGGAATCTCACAGGTAGATGTGACATTTCAACATGTTTGTGGTATTCTTTTTGTTAGAACTGAGTCACTAGGTCCAATGCCTACTCAAAGGGAGGGGAATACACCAAGATATGAGTGTCAGGAAGTTGGGATCATTGGGAACGAGGTTAGATGCTGGCTACCACAACCAGAATGTCTACACATGATTTCTCCAGTATGATGTACTAAGAGCTCCCAGAAAGAGTGTTCTGAGAGATCTTGCTAGAAGCAAGGATTATTATGTCCTGGCTTCACAGAAAGTCATAGAAAATCACTTTCACCAGATCCTGTTATTGAAGAGAGTCATCAAGGCCAGCCCAGGCTGAAGGATAAGAGAATCAGACTCAACATCTCAACATAAGGATTGGCAAAGAATTTGTAGTCATCCTTCATTTACCAAAGTGCTCTGTATAATATAATATGCCTTTACTCACCACATACCAGTTAATTTCCTTAGCTCATTTCATAGTTCTCCATACCATTGTATTTTTAAAATTTTTATTTACTCTCTCTAATAACTAGAAAGTGAGCTCCCTGGAGTCAGAGATTTGCCCTTTTGTTCACTGCTATAACTGGAGTTTAGAATAGTGCCTGATGCGTACCAGGCTTTCAGTAAATATTTATGCCAATTATTTGGACCTCCCAGGCATTATGGGGCTTCCCCAGGGACTTAGCTGTAAAGACGCCACCTGAGGTGCAGGAGACACGGGTTCAATCCCTGGGTCTGGAAGATCTCCTGAACAAGGAAATGGCAACCCACTCCAGTATTCTTGTCTGGGAAATCCCATGGACAGAGGAGTCTGGTAGGCTACAGTCCATGGAGTCACAAAAGAGTTGGACACGACTGAGCAACTCAACAACAACAACAACTAGTCCTTATATGATTTAGTCTGTTTCTCTAGTCCTTTTCTCCAGGTCAGTATTCTCTATCCAGACTGAATTTTCTGTTCTTGTTACTATTCCTAAAAACATGCCAAGTTTATTGCTGTTTCACAGGTTTCATACCAGATATCCCAGCTTTTACTTGATTTCCAAATGACTTTTTGTCATTTTGGTCTAAGTTTAAGCATTGAGGAGAAGTTATATATTAGGTCCCTGATCATTTTCTATTATATCATCTAGTTTTATTTTCTTCACTACACTTACAGCTAATACATTCTGGTGCAGTGTCTGTTTTCTCAGTCTTTTAGGACTTAGAACAGCATCTGACTAATTGTAGGCCCTCAGTATTTTGTCGGGGGGCGGGGGCCTAAAGTGAATCTATTGATAATGTATGATAATGCTGGTGTTCTTAATATTTTTTCCTGTAAAATTTAGCTCAAATTCCATGCCTGTAATTCTTCCTTGTTGGCATTGCCTCCTGCCCCCTGCTTTATGGCTATTATCATGAAATCACTGACTGTCATTATACCACTTTTCTTAGTGACAGTAAAATATCTACCCAAGATGGGCCTAATGACCTGGAAGTAATTGCAAGAGAGTGCAAACAAGAGAGTTGCCAGTTGGACAACAAAGCTGGTAATTTATGCACAGAGCTTTATCCCCATAGCAATAAATCTGTTTCTGAACTTGATTTTAGACCTATCATGTCAATTGATAATTAAAACTTGGGAGAGCTTGGGGAAAGCATCTGGAGACTAAAATACTTTTACAAAATATATGTTGAATATTGTGGAGGTAGGATAGAGAGCAACACTGAGTGCATTTGTGGGCTATATTTTGAACCTCATGAATTTTCAAGATGCTTTAAAATCTATATTCTTGTCTGTTGCCTTCTGTTCTCCAAGTTCAAAGACTTCTTTTTTTTTTTTTTTCAGAAAGTAAAATAACATTTCCTAGGTCACTAAAATTTAGGAGAGTGATGGGCTCAGCATCAGTGGCAAGTTTTTGCCTCATTGGCTGGGCTCCTTCAAAAGACTGTAGAAGTCATGGCTAGGTGAAAGGACAGAGATCACTGGAATTCAGGAATCTTATGCCTATTCACCTTTGACAATGTAGAAGCATGATGTTTTCAACCTAGTCTGTTTCAGTTCATTATATCTCCCTCAAATGATCCAAATGCCTCATTAAGCGTATATTTCTAGTGCCAACATTGACTAGCAAATCATGCATGTTGAGAAATAACTATTTAAATTAAAACTAATTTTCCCAAATGGGAAAGATTAAATGACAGGAAGAATTGACTGAATGGAAGCTAAGAGTTCATGAATTCCATGCTCAGGACAATGGATTCTGTTCAGTTGTGTCCTTTCTCGAGTGAAAATCACAGTCTTTTAATTGTAGATTGGTGAGAGTGCTCTCTGAACTAGGAGCTTGTTGAGTGCTTTTTCTTTATGGTGACAGAGCTACACACATACATGTTAGTATATACATGTAGAGAAATCAATTTTGTCTTTTACAAACATAGTAACCAGTATCATAAGATTTTTTTTTTTAATTTTGGCCTTTTTTGGGGTGGAGACCACTTCTATTGGTCTTTTATTTATTTATTTTCATCCATCTTTGTTCTTTGGTCTGTGTGGGCCTCCCATCACAGTGGCCTCTGCCACTGCAGTGCACTGGCTCTGGGTGCATGCACTCCAGAGCTCTGGCTCAGTAGTTGGACATAGCTGTCCAGCTGCTCCGCGGCACGTGGGATCTTCCCAGGCCAGGGATCGAACTGGCACCCCTTGCACTGCAAGGCAGTGTCCTTACCCACTGGACCACTAGGGAAGCCCTGGCCTCTTTTTCTTAATTGTATTTTTATCCATTTATTTGTAGCCATCTTTTTCTTTGGCCTGTGTGGGCCTCCCATTGCAATGGCCTCTCTCTTTGCAGAACACTGGCTCTGGATGCATGTGCTCCAGGGTGCTAGCTTGCAATTGGATACACTGGTCTGGCCACTCTGTGGCATGTGGGATCCTCCTGGGGCAGGGATTGAACCAGTACACCCTACACTGCAAGGTGGACTCTTTACCCACTGGACTACCAGGGAAGCCCCAGTATCATAAGATTTTTTAAATTGTAGATGAACATAATCTTGAACTGTAATGCTTTAGGTATGAAGTCAAAAAGGTTAATAGTTCATTCAGGTGAAAAGGTTTTGACTTCAGTTAAACACTAGTAGGTAAATAGTGCCAGAAGTGATTTAGAATTGAATTTCAAATGTAGTTTTGTTTCAATTTACTACAAATAGATTCCATCAATGCGACAGATTCATTATATCTCCCTCAAATGATCCAAATGCCTCATTAAGCGTATATTTCTAGTGCCAACATTGACTAGCAAATCATGCATGTTGAGAAATAACTATTTAAATTAAAACTAATTTTCCCAAATGGGAAAGATTAAATGACAGGAAGAATTGACTGAATGGAAGCTAAGAGTTCATGAATTCCATGCTCAGGACAATGGATTCTGTTCAGTTGTGTCCTTTCTCGAGTGAAAATCACAGTCTTTTAATTGTAGATTGGTGAGAGTGCTCTCTGAACTAGGAGCTTGTTGAGTGCTTTTTCTTTATGGTGACAGAGCTACACACATACATGTTAGTATATACATGTAGAGAAATCAATTTTGTCTTTTACAAACATAGTAACCAGTATCATAAGATTTTTTTTTTTAATTTTGGCCTTTTTTGGGGTGGAGACCACTTCTATTGGTCTTTTATTTATTTATTTTCATCCATCTTTGTTCTTTGGTCTGTGTGGGCCTCCCATCACAGTGGCCTCTGCCACTGCAGTGCACTGGCTCTGGGTGCATGCACTCCAGAGCTCTGGCTCAGTAGTTGGACATAGCTGTCCAGCTGCTCCGCGGCACGTGGGATCTTCCCAGGCCAGGGATCGAACTGGCACCCCTTGCACTGCAAGGCAGTGTCCTTACCCACTGGACCACTAGGGAAGCCCTGGCCTCTTTTTCTTAATTGTATTTTTATCCATTTATTTGTAGCCATCTTTTTCTTTGGCCTGTGTGGGCCTCCCATTGCAATGGCCTCTCTCTTTGCAGAACACTGGCTCTGGATGCATGTGCTCCAGGGTGCTAGCTTGCAATTGGATACACTGGTCTGGCCACTCTGTGGCATGTGGGATCCTCCTGGGGCAGGGATTGAACCAGTACACCCTACACTGCAAGGTGGACTCTTTACCCACTGGACTACCAGGGAAGCCCCAGTATCATAAGATTTTTTAAATTGTAGATGAACATAATCTTGAACTGTAATGCTTTAGGTATGAAGTCAAAAAGGTTAATAGTTCATTCAGGTGAAAAGGTTTTGACTTCAGTTAAACACTAGTAGGTAAATAGTGCCAGAAGTGATTTAGAATTGAATTTCAAATGTAGTTTTGTCATTTACTAGCAATAGCTTTTCATTCTTTTCAAGAAGGTAACAAATGTTTTATTCTCCTTGATCTTTCTCATTTCTGACTTTCAGTATTCTGCCTATTTTTTCAAAGCCCATATGAAAGTCGACAAATTGTAGGATGGTTCTTATTTTTTATTGAAGTATAATTGATTTAAAATGTTAATTCCTGTTATACAGCAAAGTGATTCAATTATATATGTATATGCATTATTTTTAAGCATTATTTTCCATTGTGGTTTATCATAGGATTTTTTTAACTGGAGAAAATTTGTTTTGGATTAGTTTCTGCTATACAATGAAATGACTCAACTGTATATGTATGTGTATGTATATATATCTCCACTCACGTGAACCTTCCCCTACCATCCCTATCCCCCTTTTTTAGACCATCACAGCGCAGAGCTGAGCTCCCTGCAGTATACAGCCGCTTCCCACTATCTATTTTTCACTTGGTAGGGATCTATGTTGGTGCTCTCAGTCGATTTGTCCCACCTTCTCTTGCCCATCCCGAGTGTCAACAAGTTCGTTATCTACATCTGTGTCTCTATTACTGCCCCACAAATTGGTTTATTTTTCTAGATTCCACATATATATGTTACTATATGGTATTTGTTTTTCTCTTTCTGACTGACTTCACTCTGTATGACAGACTCTAGGCCCATTCACATCTCTACAAATGACTCAGTTTCATTCTTTACAAATTGACCCAAAAATTCTATTCATTTATTTGTAGCCATCTTTTTCTTTGGCCTGTGTGGGCCTCCCATTGCAATGGCCTCTCTCTTTGCAGAACACTGGCTCTGGATGCATGTGCTCCAGGGTGCTAGCTTGCAATTGGATACACTGGTCTGGCCACTCTGTGGCATGTGGGATCCTCCTGGGGCAGGGATTGAACCAGTACACCCTACACTGCAAGGTGGACTCTTTACCCACTGGACTACCAGGGAAGCCCCAGTATCATAAGATTTTTTAAATTGTAGATGAACATAATCTTGAACTGTAATGCTTTAGGTATGAAGTCAAAAAGGTTAATAGTTCATTCAGGTGAAAAGGTTTTGACTTCAGTTAAACACTAGTAGGTAAATAGTGCCAGAAGTGATTTAGAATTGAATTTCAAATGTAGTTTTGTCATTTACTAGCAATAGCTTTTCATTCTTTTCAAGAAGGTAACAAATGTTTTATTCTCCTTGATCTTTCTCATTTCTGACTTTCAGTATTCTGCCTATTTTTTCAAAGCCCATATGAAAGTCGACAAATTGTAGGATGGTTCTTATTTTTTATTGAAGTATAATTGATTTAAAATGTTAATTCCTGTTATACAGCAAAGTGATTCAATTATATATGTATATGCATTATTTTTAAGCATTATTTTCCATTGTGGTTTATCATAGGATTTTTTTAACTGGAGAAAATTTGTTTTGGATTAGTTTCTGCTATACAATGAAATGACTCAACTGTATATGTATGTGTATGTATATATATCTCCACTCACGTGAACCTTCCCCTACCATCCCTATCCCCCTTTTTTAGACCATCACAGCGCAGAGCTGAGCTCCCTGCAGTATACAGCCGCTTCCCACTATCTATTTTTCACTTGGTAGGGATCTATGTTGGTGCTCTCAGTCGATTTGTCCCACCTTCTCTTGCCCATCCCGAGTGTCAACAAGTTCGTTATCTACATCTGTGTCTCTATTACTGCCCCACAAATTGGTTTATTTTTCTAGATTCCACATATATATGTTACTATATGGTATTTGTTTTTCTCTTTCTGACTGACTTCACTCTGTATGACAGACTCTAGGTTCATACACATCACTACAAATGACCCAATTTCATTCTGATTGAGCCATTATGGGATGGCTATTAGAAGGCAACAAAATCATCATATAAAAATTCCTGGAACAGTTGGAGGTCTTGTGTTCTAGATTCCCCATCTCTAACTTTGGTGACTCATTAAACCAGGCTTATTTTCTTTCACATTACTACATTGTAGAAATTATTATGAGGTTAAAAGAATAGGTGTCTGAGAAAAGTGTTTTCAAAATATAAAATGCTAAGGAATCTAGGTGTTATTCTTTGTGTGCATGTATATTTATTTATATGTAATGTGTCTTGATAGATACAGCTTACTCATGTTGTTGGATACACAGAAATGCGACCCTATGTGAAAAAGATGTCATTTTTGCCCTAATGGAATTTTCTGTATGTACTGTATGTTCTGTGTAACCCATTGTCTTAATTGCTATATTCAAAGTTAAAAAAATGTAAGAAGAGAAGAAGGCAGACAAATCCAGTTTGTTTGAATGTACTGGAAAATGTTTCGTGAGTAGAGTCAGTAGTAGAGAATTATGTTTAGATTAAGAGCAATGTCAATAATGATCTTTTACTAGATTTTAAATTCCCTCAGGACAGGGTCCAAGATATTTAACTGTTGTATTTCAATGTCCTCAAAGATAGTAGGTCTTGAAGGAATGAATAAATTCATTAAGGACATCCTTAATTACACCAAATTCATTCATCCTCATACCCATCTGAATGCAGAGTCCCAAGGAATAGGAAGGAGAGATAAGAAGGCCTTCCTAAGTGAACAGTGGAAAGAAATACAGGAAAACAATACAACTGGAAACATGAGAAATCTCTTCAGAAAATTAGAGATACCAAGGGAACATTTCATGCAAAGATGGGTCTAATAAAGGACAGAAATGATAGGGACCTAACAGAAGCAGAAGAGATTAAGAAGAGGTGGCAAGAATACACAGAAGAACTATACAAAAACCCTATCTATTTTTCACTTCGTAGGGATCTATGTTGGTGCTCTCAGTCGATTTGTCCCACCTTCTCTTGCCCATCCCGAGTGTCAACAAGTTCGTTATCTACATCTGTGTCTCTATTACTGCCCCACAAATTGGTTTATTTTTCTAGATTCCACATATATATGTTACTATATGGTATTTGTTTTTCTCTTTCTGACTGACTTCACTCTGTATGACAGACTCTAGGTTCATACACATCACTACAAATGACCCAATTTCATTCTGATTGAGCCATTATGGGATGGCTATTAGAAGGCAACAAAATCATCATATAAAAATTCCTGGAACAGTTGGAGGTCTTGTGTTCTAGATTCCCCATCTCTAACTTTGGTGACTCATTAAACCAGGCTTATTTTCTTTCACATTACTACATTGTAGAAATTATTATGAGGTTAAAAGAATAGGTGTCTGAGAAAAGTGTTTTCAAAATATAAAATGCTAAGGAATCTAGGTGTTATTCTTTGTGTGCATGTATATTTATTTATATGTAATGTGTCTTGATAGATACAGCTTACTCATGTTGTTGGATACACAGAAATGCGACCCTATGTGAAAAAGATGTCATTTTTTCCCTAATGGAATTTTCTGTATGTACTGTATGTTCTGTGTAACCCATTGTCTTAATTGCTATATTCAAAGTTAAAAAAATGTAAGAAGAGAAGAAGGCAGACAAATCCAGTTTGTTTGAATGTACTGGAAAATGTTTCGTGAGTAGAGTCAGTAGTAGAGAATTATGTTTAGATTAAGAGCAATGTCAATAATGATCTTTTACTAGATTTTAAATTCCCTCAGGACAGGGTCCAAGATATTTAACTGTTGTATTTCAATGTCCTCAAAGATAGTAGGTCTTGAAGGAATGAATAAATTCATTAAGGACATCCTTAATTACACCAAATTCATTCATCCTCATACCCATCTGAATGCAGAGTCCCAAGGAATAGGAAGGAGAGATAAGAAGGCCTTCCTAAGTGAACAGTGGAAAGAAATACAGGAAAACAATACAACTGGAAACATGAGAAATCTCTTCAGAAAATTAGAGATACCAAGGGAACATTTCATGCAAAGATGGGTCTAATAAAGGACAGAAATGATAGGGACCTAACAGAAGCAGAAGAGATTAAGAAGAGGTGGCAAGAATACACAGAAGAACTATACAAAAAGGACATAAGTAACCTGGATAACGACAATGTTGTGATCACTCACCTAGGGCCAGATATCCTGGACTGCAAAGTCAAGTGGGTCTTAGGAAGTATCACCATGAACAAAGCTAATGGAGGTGGTGGAATTCCAGCTGACTGAGCTATTTCAAATATTAAAAGATGATACTATTAAAGGGTTGCACTCCATATGTCACTGGAGATCAGTTTTCATTCCATTCCCAAAGAAGGGCAATGCCAAAGAATGTTCAAACTACCACACAATAGCACTCATTTCACGTGCTAGCAATGTCATGCTCAAAATCCTCCAAGCTAAGCTTCAACAGTACATGAACCGAGAACTTGCAGATATATGAACTGGATTAGAAAAAGCAGAGGAACCAGAAGGCACACGGCCAACACCCACTGGATCATACAGAAAGTAAGAGAATTCCAGAAAATCATCTATTTCTGCTTCATTGACTACAGTAAAACGTTTGCGTAGATCACAGCAAACTGTGGATAATTCTTAAAGATATGGGAATACCAGACCATCTTACTTGCCTCCCGAGAAACCTGTATGCAAGACAAGAAGCAACAGTTAGAACTGGACATGGAACAATGGGCTGTTTCCATATTGGGAAAGAAGTACATCAAGGCTGTATATGGTCACCCTGCTTATTTAACTTATATGCAAAGTACATGTGAAGTGCTGGGCTGAATGAAGCACAAGCTGAATTCAAGACTGCAAGGAGAAATATTTCAGTCTCATATATGCAGATGACACCACCCAAAGGGCAGAAAGCAAAGAGGAACTACAGAGCCTCTTGATGAAGGTGTAAGACGAGAGTTGTATTTCAATGTCCTCAAAGATAGTAGGTCTTGAAGGAATGAATAAATTCATTAAGGACATCCTTAATTACACCAAATTCATTCATCCTCATACCCATCTGAATGCAGAGTCCCAAGGAATAGGAAGGAGAGATAAGAAGGCCTTCCTAAGTGAACAGTGGAAAGAAATACAGGAAAACAATACAACTGGAAACATGAGAAATCTCTTCAGAAAATTAGAGATACCAAGGGAACATTTCATGCAAAGATGGGTCTAATAAAGGACAGAAATGATAGGGACCTAACAGAAGCAGAAGAGATTAAGAAGAGGTGGCAAGAATACACAGAAGAACTATACAAAAAGGACATAAGTAACCTGGATAACCACAATGTTGTGATCACTCACCTAGGGCCAGATATCCTGGACTGCAAAGTCAAGTGGGTCTTAGGAAGTATCACCATGAACAAAGCTAATGGAGGTGGTGGAATTCCAGCTGACTGAGCTATTTCAAATATTAAAAGATGATACTATTAAAGGGTTGCACTCCATATGTCACTGGAGATCAGTTTTCATTCCATTCCCAAAGAAGGGCAATGCCAAAGAATGTTCAAACTACCACACAATAGCACTCATTTCACGTGCTAGCAATGTCATGCTCAAAATCCTCCAAGCTAAGCTTCAACAGTACATGAACCGAGAACTTGCAGATATATGAACTGGATTAGAAAAAGCAGAGGAACCAGAAGGCACACGGCCAACACCCACTGGATCATACAGAAAGTAAGAGAATTCCAGAAAATCATCTATTTCTGCTTCATTGACTACAGTAAAACGTTTGCGTAGATCACAGCAAACTGTGGATAATTCTTAAAGATATGGGAATACCAGACCATCTTACTTGCCTCCCGAGAAACCTGTATGCAAGACAAGAAGCAACAGTTAGAACTGGACATGGAACAATGGGCTGTTTCCATATTGGGAAAGAAGTACATCAAGGCTGTATATGGTCACCCTGCTTATTTAACTTATATGCAAAGTACATGTGAAGTGCTGGGCTGAATGAAGCACAAGCTGAATTCAAGACTGCAAGGAGAAATATTTCAGTCTCATATATGCAGATGACACCACCCAAAGGGCAGAAAGCAAAGAGGAACTACAGAGCCTCTTGATGAAGGTGTAAGACGAGAGTAAAAATGCTGGCTGAAAACTATACATTCAAAAAACTAAGATCGTGGCATCTGGTCTCCTCACTTCATAACAAATAGATGGGCAGACAATGGAAACAATGAAAGACATTATTTACTTGGGCTCCAAAATCACTGTGGATGGTGACTGCAGCCGTGAAATTAAAAGATACTTGCTCCTTGGAAGAAAAGCTATGAAAAATCTAGATAGCATATTAAAAAGCAGAGACATCACTTTGCCAACAAAGGTCCATATAGTCAAAGCTATGGTTCTCCCAGTAGTCATGTATGGATGTGAGAGTTGAACCATAATGAAGACTGAACACTGAAGAATTGATGCTTTCGAACTGTGGTGCTGGAGAAGACTCTTGAGAGTCCCTCCAAGGAGACTCTTAAACCAGTCAGTCCTAAAGGAAATCAGCCCTGAGTATACATTGGAAGGACTGATGCTGAAGTTGAAGTTCTAATGATTTGGCAACCTGATGTGAAGAGCCGACTCATTGGAAAAGACCCTAATGCTGGGAAAGATTGAAGGCAGGAGGAGAAGGGGATGAGAGAGGAGGAGATGGTTGGATGGCATCACTGAGTCAATAGACATGAGTTTGAGCAAGCTCTAGGAGATGGTAAAGGACAGGGAACCTGGCATGCTACAGTCCTTGGGGTTACAGAGAGTTGAATAGGACTGAGCGACTGAATAACAGCAACAGGAACAACCACAACACAGGAATGTCAGCTGATTTAAAAATGCACAGTGAAAAAGCTGTGAATTTTCTTTGGGGACCTTCTGAAGATGATAATTCAGGTGACAGCCTGTCAGATATCTTTGAGAAACTGTTCCAAAGAGGGAAAGGAAGGGAAAGGAAGGTAGTTATGAAAGTGTAAGTCACTCAATTTTGTCTGACTCTTTGTGATTGCTTGGACTGTAGCCCACCAACCTCCTGTGTCCATAGAGTTCTCCAGGCAAGAATACTCCAGGAAGTGTGTTGCCATTTCCTTCTCCAGGGGATCTTCCCAACCCAGGCATTGAACCTGCATCTTTTGCACTTCAGGCAGATTCTTTACAGTCTGAGCAGTCAGGCTCAGTTATACATGAACTTTTGTTTTGCTGGGAAAAATATATGGTCAAGAATAAAAAGATTACTGCTAATCACAAAGTACAGACATTTCAGGTTAGTGGTTTTAGCGGTTTTACATGCAGACCTGGAGGTCATTGAAAATTTTCCTTAGGTATATATCTTAACCATCTAAGGGCCAGTATATCTACAACACAAAATAGTTTCTGTTTTTCTCCATCCTAAACTCCCCTCAGGGTTCAGCATTGACGGCTGATTGCTGTGGCTAATGGTTTGTTCTCTGTAGATCTGGAATGGTAGGCAACTTTTTCTCCTCGTAGAAACAACTAATATTTTTATATATCTGACCTGCAGGAAGAGTCAAAGGCTGTTTTATAAGATGAAGCTAGAGAACACGATGGATACTATGCCATGACTTTGTGAATAACCTTGGTTTCCTTTTATTGCAACCTTTTTAATTAAGACATTTTGATAATGCTTACAGTGGTGAAATGATAATAATAATACTACCCACACAACATAAGAAGTAGCTTCTACTCTTTCGATTCCTCAAGTGAGTATATTGAGGTTTAGAGAGGTTAAGTATTTTGCCTGAGGTCACAAAACTGGTAATAGCAAAGCTTTAATAGGAGAGGAGGTAGGGACTGTGATAATTCATCCTTATGTATCTTTTTCACTCTGAAGGGGTCTTTAGATCTTTTCTCTGTCTTCTGGATAATCTTGCAGGGTGATCTGCTAAGTGAGTGAATCATTGTCATATTAAACTTTGAACTTAGATTCCCTCTGCATCACAAAAAATGACCACACTTGGAATGTCAAATTCCAACTGAATTTAATATCTATTATTACATTTTTAGTCTAAATATTAATACAAAGGGAAAAAGTGATCCTTGATATTATTTCTGGATTACATCACACACCTTTAATTATCTTGGTTTGAAATTCTCAGAAAATAAGGCGAATCAATATTCTATTGAAAATCTCTGTTGTTTTATGCCAGGAACTGTAGAGGAGTAAAGGAGACATCTCCTCTACTCCTGTCTTACTGCTCATCCACCAAAATAGACTACTGATGTCATCTGTGCAGCTTTCTTTTCATTTCATAACCTACGTCATTACCTTCACTGCAGTCCTAGCTTGTTTCTATTTAGGGCTTTACTCTATAGCAGACATCCTGCTGAGTACTTTGAAGGTATTATATGGTTATGTGCACACAGCATCCTAGGAGGTTAAAGATCCTGGGAAGAGACTGGCACTTATACAGACATCCTCTGTGGGTTAGATTGTGAGCCTGAGTTAATTAGCCAAGAATGCAGAGACTTTGTGTAGGGGAGGTGAATGCTGAGAGAAAGCAGGGCCAGTTTTAGCATATCTTAGCGTAATTCCTGCGTGTTCCAGAGTTCCTAACTGGAGATCACCAGAACTATTGATAAAATTTTCAGTTCAGTTGAGTTCAGTTGCTCAGTCGTGTCTGACTGACTGCATGGAATGCAGCACACCAGACTTCGCAGTCTTTCACTGTCTTCCAGAGTTTGCTCAAACTCAGGTCCATTGAGTTGGTGATGCCATCCAACAATCTTGTCCTCTGTTGTCCCTTTCTCCTTCTGCTTTCTATTTTCTCCAGTATGAGGGCTTTTCCAAAAAATCGTCACCATTTTGACAGACCTGAGATCATCATTTTTGCTGTGCCATAGTTATTTTTGAGGCACTATTGAGAAAATTGCACAAATTATGTTCCTGTTCAAGAAAATCTTTACAATATTGGGACACTCATGATTCTGAAACAAACTTAGTAGTACCAAATACATATCTTTAATCTGGAAGCAAAAAATAGATCTATAGTTTCCTCCAGTTTTCTTGAACTGCATAAACCCATTTCCTTGAAGTCTACCTCAATTCTGGTTTAATATAAATATTTTTAATTTTGGCCTCTTTTATTTTTCAAATTTATTTTCATCCATTTTTATTCTTTGGCCTGTGTGGGCCTCCCATTGCAGTGGCCTTTCCTGTTGGAGAGCACTGGCTCTGGACGCATGCACTCCAGAGCACTGGCTTGTAATTGGATAGACTGGCTGAGCCAATCTGCAGCATGTGGGATCTTCCTGGGCCAGGGATCAAACTGGTGCCCCTTGCACTACAAGGTGAACTCTACCCACTGGACCACCAGGGAAGCCCTAATAATCATTTTTTAAAAATTATTTTTGGCTCTACTGGCTCTTTATTGCTGCATAGGCTTTTCTCTAGTTTCTGCGAGTGGGGACTACTCTTTGATTCTGGTGACTTGTCTTATTGCAGAGCACAGGTTCTAGGCAACTGGGGTTCAGTAGTTGCAGCATGTGGGCTCAGTAGTTGTGACTCCTGGGCTCTAGAGCACAGGCTAAGTAGTTGTGGCACACATGGCTTAGTTGTCCCATGGCATGTGGGATCTTCCCGGATCAGGAATTGAACCCATGCCTCCGGCATTGGCAGGTGGATTCTTTACCACTGAATCATTAGGGAAGCCCCAGGTTTAATAATCTTTCTGCTGAGTGGTTCTGATAATAAGTTCATGAGGAGTATGAAAAATCCATTTTCTCATAGCTGAATATTATTATTATTCTCACTTTAAGGTGAGGAAATTGAGATTCAGAAATTAGGGAACTTGCACATGTCTTACGGATAGTAATGACAGAGTTTTGGTTTTGAAACCAGCTGGAGCTCTTAACAATTCTCCTCTTCTGTCTAGTTTTTAAAGGAAATAACAGCTGGGTTTATCCTGTATTGTTTTGTGGGATTAGTTAACTGTGCAGCTGATGATGTAACATTCGATGAGGATGAAATAAATCATGTCAAATGTAAAATCCCTGTATGACTTTGAATTTCCTATATATATAATCATGGCTCATGTATGAAAAAAACCATAAGATTATCAGAGAATCATTGTAATTTCCTTATCTTTTCTTTTAAAAAACGCTCTATTTTTATCCATTTTTATCTTGAACAGTATGAGGTATTTGGGTAATATGTGCTTTATAAAAGGAAAAGACAGGGACCTCATTTTTTATTTGGATGATTATATGCAGCAGATGTATGTGTCCAGGATAGTTGAAAGCAAGGGCATAGACATAGAAGTGAAAGGGAATGAAAGTGTAAGGCATCTGCTGAAATTCCTTAAAAAGTGCCTGAGAAGGTCTTTCTTGCTTTTGCCTCCAATCTGTGCCTTGCCCAGTCTTCAAAGACTTCTTTGAGCACAAATCTTGACAAAGGCTTCTCTGACCATTTCAAATCTCTGTAGTATGACTCCTTGCATGAATTCACAATGACATTATACCTGTATAATACAAATTATTTTCCATCTCATTCCTCAATGTTTATCGGATTCTAAGTTATTTAAGAAGAATAACTCATAGTTCTTATGAGAGGTGGTAACCAGAATTAAATTATACCTTGATTATAAGATATACCCTGCTTTTAGACTTGTGACAGTTGTTAGAACCACTGAAACTTAGAATCTAAAAAATGAGGCACATGTGTATTTTTTAACCATGATAGTTGTGACTCCTGGGCTCTAGAGCACAGGCTAAGTAGTTGTGGCACACATGGCTTAGTTGTCCCATGGCATTACCCGGATCAGGAATTGAACCCATGCCTCCGGCATTGGCAGGTGGATTCTTTACCACTGAATCATTAGGGAAGCCCCAGGTTTAATAATCTTTCTGCTGAGTGGTTCTGATAATAAGTTCATGAGGAGTATGAAAAATCCATTTTCTCATAGCTGAATATTATTATTATTCTCACTTTAAGGTGAGGAAATTGAGATTCAGAAATTAGGGAACTTGCACATGTCTTACGGATAGTAATGACAGAGTTTTGGTTTTGAAACCAGCTGGAGCTCTTAACAATTCTCCTCTTCTGTCTAGTTTTTAAAGGAAATAACAGCTGGGTTTATCCTGTATTGTTTTGTGGGATTAGTTAACTGTGCAGCTGATGATGTAACATTCGATGAGGATGAAATAAATCATGTCAAATGTAAAATCCCTGTATGACTTTGAATTTCCTATATATATAATCATGGCTCATGTATGCAAAAAACCATAAGATTATCAGAGAATCATTGTAATTTCCTTATCTTTTCTTTTAAAAAACGCTCTATTTTTATCCATTTTTATCTTGAACAGTATGAGGTATTTGGGTAATATGTGCTTTATAAAAGGAAAAGACAGGGACCTCATTTTTTATTTGGATGATTATATGCAGCAGATGTATGTGTCCAGGATAGTTGAAAGCAAGGGCATAGACATAGAAGTGAAAGGGAATGAAAGTGTAAGGCATCTGCTGAAATTCCTTAAAAAGTGCCTGAGAAGGTCTTTCTTGCTTTTGCCTCCAATCTGTGCCTTGCCCAGTCTTCAAAGACTTCTTTGAGCACAAATCTTGACAAAGGCTTCTCTGACCATTTCAAATCTCTGTAGTATGACTCCTTGCATGAATTCACAATGACATTATACCTGTATAATACAAATTATTTTCCATCTCATTCCTCAATGTTTATCGGATTCTAAGTTATTTAAGAAGAATAACTCATAGTTCTTATGAGAGGTGGTAACCAGAATTAAATTATACCTTGATTATAAGATATACCCTGCTTTTAGACTTGTGACAGTTGTTAGAACCACTGAAACTTAGAATCTAAAAAATGAGGCACATGTGTATTTGTTGGTGTGGCATTTAACTTTCAAAAATGTATCTATATCCTCTTCCTATAGAACTGTTATGTTTATCAAAATTAGGGATGAATGTATTTTCAGAGCTTGTAGTACCTAATTGCTAGTACTGAATACTTGTACTTTTTTGGATGTGGTCTTAGAGGAGCCTGGTGGACTCCAGTCCATGGGGTCACAAAGAGTAAGACACAGGTGAAGCGACTGAGCACAGCAGAGCAGCTTTATAAGGATGTAATTTATCTACCATATACTTTGCCCATTGAAACTATACAATTCCATGGTGTTTAGTGCATTCACAGAGGTGTGCAAGCAGCACAGTTTCAGAAGGTTTTTATCCCCGCCTAATAGAAACCCCATTCTCCTTAGCTGTTAGTCTTCAATCAACAAATCTCTCCTCATCCCTCACTTTATGCTTCTGTAGATTTGCCTGTTCTGAACATTTCATAAAACTGAATCAAATACGTGGTCTTTTGTAGCTGTATTATTTCACTTTGTATGTTTTCAAAAGTAACTCATGTTGAAGCACGTATGAAGATTTCACATCTTTTTATTGCTAAATAATAATTCATTTCATAGATGTACCACATTTTATTTATCCACGTAAACCACATATTGTGCCACATACTAATGAACATTAAGGCTGTTTCCACATTTTGCCTATTAATGATACTAAATGCTTTTTATAGAATTATAAGGTCATTTCTCATCAGTATACACTGCAAGGTAAAATAGTAATTCTGTGTTGAAGCTTTTGATAATTTGCCAAACTGATTACCAAAGCAGTTGTACAATTTACATTCTTACAAGCAATATATGTGGATTTGCATCTTTATGAAGTCTTTGCTTTTGCCTCCAATCTGTGCCTTGCCCAGTCTTCAAAGACTTCTTTGAGCACAAATCTTGACAAAGGCTTCTCTGACCATTTCAAATCTCTGTAGTATGACTCCTTGCATGAATTCACAATGACATTATACCTGTATAATACAAATTATTTTCCATCTCATTCCTCAATGTTTATCGGATTCTAAGTTATTTAAGAAGAATAACTCATAGTTCTTATGAGAGGTGGTAACCAGAATTAAATTATACCTTGATTATAAGATATACCCTGCTTTTAGACTTGTGACAGTTGTTAGAACCACTGAAACTTAGAATCTAAAAAATGAGGCACATGTGTATTTGTTGGTGTGGCATTTAACTTTCAAAAATGTATCTATATCCTCTTCCTATAGAACTGTTATGTTTATCAAAATTAGGGATGAATGTATTTTCAGAGCTTGTAGTACCTAATTGCTAGTACTGAATACTTGTACTTTTTTTTGGATGTGGTCTTAGAGGAGCCTGGTGGACTCCAGTCCATGGGGTCACAAAGAGTAAGACACAGGTGAAGCGACTGAGCACAGCAGAGCAGCTTTATAAGGATGTAATTTATCTACCATATACTTTGCCCATTGAAACTATACAATTCCATGGTGTTTAGTGCATTCACAGAGGTGTGCAAGCAGCACAGTTTCAGAAGGTTTTTATCCCCGCCTAATAGAAACCCCATTCTCCTTAGCTGTTAGTCTTCAATCAACAAATCTCTCCTCATCCCTCACTTTATGCTTCTGTAGATTTGCCTGTTCTGAACATTTCATAAAACTGAATCAAATACGTGGTCTTTTGTAGCTGTATTATTTCACTTTGTATGTTTTCAAAAGTAACTCATGTTGAAGCACGTATGAAGATTTCACATCTTTTTATTGCTAAATAATAATTCATTTCATAGATGTACCACATTTTATTTATCCACGTAAACCACATATTGTGCCACATACTAATGAACATTAAGGCTGTTTCCACATTTTGCCTATTAATGATACTAAATGCTTTTTATAGAATTATAAGGTCATTTCTCATCAGTATACACTGCAAGGTAAAATAGTAATTCTGTGTTGAAGCTTTTGATAATTTGCCAAACTGATTACCAAAGCAGTTGTACAATTTTACATTCTTACAAGCAATATATGGTGGGTCCAAGCTTTCTGCATCTTTATGAACTATTATTATCTGATTTTTAAATTTATTCCATATTAGTGGAGGTGAATTGGTATCTCATTTTGGTTTTGATTTGCTTTTCCTCCTATTAAGTAAGGCAATTGAGCATCTTTTTACATGCTTGTTTTTCATGTGTAGTCTTCTTTGGAGAAACATGTATTGAATCTTTTGCTTATTTTGAAACTGGGTTATTATTCTTTTTATCATTGAGTTGTAAGAACTCTGTATATATTTTACATTTAAGTACCTTGTGAGATACATGATTTGCAAATATTTTCCCTCATGCTGTAGGTTATAATTTCATTTTCCTGTAGTGTTCTTTTTTTTTTTTTTTAAGATTTATTTATTTATTTATTTATTTTGATAGGGGTGGGGAGGGAGGGGAGCAGGCGGGCCACTTCTATTGGTCTTTCTTTCATTTGTCCATTTTCATCCATCTTTTTTTTTCCTTTGGCCCGTGTGGGCCTCCCATCGCGGCGGCCTCTGTTGTCGCAGAGCACCGGTTCTGGGCGCATACGCTCCAGAGCTCGGGCTCGGTAATTGGACACATCAGTCCAGTCGCTCCGCGGCACATGGGATCTTCCCAGGCCAGGGCTCGAACCGGCGCCCCTTGCACTGCAAAGCTGTGTCCTTACCCACTGGACCACCAGGGAAACCCGATTTTCCTGTAGTGTTCTTTGAAGCACAAATGTTTTTAATTTTGATGAAGTTTGATTTATCTTGTCAAAAATTTTGTTGCTTATGCTTGGTATCATGCTTAAGAAACTACCAAATCCAAAGCTGATTTCTGCATACTCAATTCTATTCCTCTGATCTATATATTTATCCTAGGCTGGTACCATGCTCTCTTGATAACAGCTACTTTGTAGTAACTTTTAAAATGAGAAAGTTTGAGTTCTCCAACTTTGTTTTTCCTTCTCAGCATGGTTTTGGCTATTTTGAGTCCCTTGATTTTCTGTATGATTTCCAACAAGGATCAGCTTGTCAATTTCTACAAAGAAGCTAGTTGAAATTCTGCAGAAGTTGCAGTGAATCTGTTCACCAGTTTGGCAAGTCTTGCAGTCTTAACCATATTAAACCTTCTTAATCATGATTATGGGATGTCTTGTCATGCACTTAGAGGTTCTTTAATTTCTTTCAACAATATTTTGTAGTTTTCAAAGTGTGAATGTTACCTTTCTTTTCTTAAATTTATTTCTAAGAAGCATTTTATTTTTATTGATGCTGTTATTAAGCAGAATTATTTTCTTAATTTCATTTTTAGGTTGCTTATTTCTAGAATATAGAACTATGATTGACTTTTTATATTGATCTTACATCCTGTAACCTTGCTGAATTCATTTAGTAGTTTTAAGAATATTCCTTAGAATTTTCTTTCTAAGATCGTGTAAGATCACGCTATCTCTGAGTATCATTTTATTTCTTCTTTTCTAATCTAGATGCCTTTTATTTGATTTTCTTGTCTTAATTCTTGACTGAAATAGATCTAAAGAGGGCAAATGTTCTTATCTTGTTCCTGATCTTTAAAGAAAAGCATTCAGTCTGTCATAATTAAAGCTGATGTTAGCTCTGGGGTTTGTTCTGCAGATGCATGTGTGCTCAGTTGCTCAGTTCAGTCTGACTGCAACCCCATGGACTGTAGCCCGCCAGGCTCCTCTATCTATGGGATTTTCCAGACAAGAATATTGATTTTTCTTCCAATCTCTCTTATAGCTTCAAACTTTGAAGTTCTCAAAACTCTCATACACTTTTCCTTAAAATTGTCTTCTGATTCATAAGTGGTATGGGCAGGAGACTATGGTTCAGAGCTTTTGACTGTTTCTTCAAGTTGAGTTGATGGAAGATGGAACTCAGGGTTATAATGTAAGTCAGGAGTGCAGAGGCCAAGGTTCTAGAGAGAAGACCATATGGATCTGACATTTTATAGTTCTGTTACAATTGAAGCATTTATTGATTCCTGTCTTGGGGAAGAGAGAAGGCTAAAAACTGAGGAAAAAGGAACGGAGACTAAAAATCTAGATAGAGTTTTTCCTGGAATTCTAATTTTAGCAATGCAGAAATTGGAGTTCATTTCTTGAACTCCAGTAGAATTGCTCATTATTGTGTTCAATAAAATAGATATGAATATAGAGAATTAAACAGAATAAGTAATGAAGAATGAAGTGGAAATTCCAGAACTGAAAATTTAAGTAGAAATTATAAACCCAATAGTTTGATTTAATAGTAAAAGTGAAAACTAGTGTACTACATACATGTCAGTAGAAAATGTTCATAGAAACAATTAGAGAAGACATAATGATATATCATATGTGTACTAGCCCGTAGAAACAAATGTAATGCTCTTGAATCATCCTAAAACCACCCCCTAACCCTGGTTTGTGGAAAAATTGTCTTCCACAAAGCTTTTTCCTAGTGCTTAAGAGGTTGGGGACCACTGCTCTGTATATACTCTTTTTTCCTTACGTGCATGCTTGTAATAAAGTTTAATTTACAAATTAGGCACAGTAAGTAACAGTAACTAATAATAAAATAGAACAATTTAAAAAATATACTACAACAAAATTTAGGAAAATGTGGTCTCTCTCTCTCAAAATAACTTGTACAAATACCTTTCCCTCTTATCTAAGTACTTACCAGGCATGGTGGCCATTGCTTTTGCAGCTGAGGTGCAATAGCACAACTGGCATGGATTTCTTTCTCTTTCCTGACAGTTTCCCTGATACTGGATTCGTTTCTACAGCAGATCATCCTTATTAAGTTCAAAATTTTCACCTTTTCACTTAAAGGAAGCACTTAGAGCTTCTGTTGGGCAGGCTTGAATTGCCAGCATTTCAAATCGTTGCTTTAGGGTCATTTAGTAAATAAAATAAGGGTGACTTAACACAAGCACTGCCATAAGAATAAATAATGAAGAATGAAATGGAAATTCCAAAACCAGAACCATGACAGTTGATCTGATATCTGGGAAGAGATGGCTACTAAGTGATTAATGGGTTGGATACACTGGACAAAGGGGTGATTCATACCCTTGGACAGGATGACGTGGTCCAATGAGAGATTTTATCATGTTACTCAGAATGGAACACAATTTAAAGAATACAGGTTGTTTATTTCTGGAAATTTCCATATAATATTTTCAAACAGAGGTTGGCCCTGTGTAACTGAACCCATGGAAAGCAAAACTCTGGATTAAGGGATGTACTGTCTTGGTAATCACCTCAAGCTAAAAATAGTAAAATGGATGAATTGTTGTCTAGTTATAAAATATGTTTGTGTATAGCAATGGCAAAAACTAATGTACCTCTCCGTGTAGCAGAACGGATAACTCTCAAACAGAATGTTGTGTGAATGCAGCCAGACACAAAATAGTAAACAGTATGTGAATGTATGTGTATGTATTTCAACTAGATGTAAACTGATCTATGGTATTAGTGTAAAATGTTGGTTATATGTGGGGGAGAAAATACCTTGGGACAAAACCCAGGGAAACTTCTGTGGTCTGGGTAATTTTTTTGTTTCTTGAGCTGGGAGATATTTACATGAGTTCATGTGAAAATTTTCTTAAGCTATACATTTGTGATTATGCATCTATTTTAATCTTAAAGCATTTTAAATTAGGCACAGTAAGTAACAGTAACTAATAATAAAATAGAACAATTTAAAAAATATACTACAACAAAATTTAGGAAAATGTGGTCTCTCTCTCTCAAAATAACTTGTACAAATACCTTTCCCTCTTATCTAAGTACTTACCAGGCATGGTGGCCATTGCTTTTGCAGCTGAGGTGCAATAGCACAACTGGCATGGATTTCTTTCTCTTTCCTGACAGTTTCCTGATACTGGATTCGTTTCTACAGCAGATCATCCTTATTAAGTTCAAAATTTTCACCTTTTCACTTAAAGGAAGCACTTAGAGCTTCTGTTGGGCAGGCTTGAATTGCCAGCATTTCAAATCGTTGCTTTAGGGTCATTTAGTAAATAAAATAAGGGTGACTTAACACAAGCACTGCCATAAGAATAAATAATGAAGAATGAAATGGAAATTCCAAAACCAGAACCATGACAGTTGATCTGATATCTGGGAAGAGATGGCTACTAAGTGATTAATGGGTTGGATACACTGGACAAAGGGGTGATTCATACCCTTGGACAGGATGACGTGGTCCAATGAGAGATTTTATCATGTTACTCAGAATGGAACACAATTTAAAGAATACAGGTTGTTTATTTCTGGAAATTTCCATATAATATTTTCAAACAGAGGTTGGCCCTGTGTAACTGAACCCATGGAAAGCAAAACTCTGGATTAAGGGATGTACTGTCTTGGTAATCACCTCAAGCTAAAAATAGTAAAATGGATGAATTGTTGTCTAGTTATAAAATATGTTTGTGTATAGCAATGGCAAAAACTAATGTACCTCTCCGTGTAGCAGAACGGATAACTCTCAAACAGAATGTTGTGTGAATGCAGCCAGACACAAAATAGTAAACAGTATGTGAATGTATGTGTATGTATTTCAACTAGATGTAAACTGATCTATGGTATTAGTGTAAAAATGTTGGTTATATGTGGGGGAGAAAATACCTTGGGACAAAACCCAGGGAAACTTCTGTGGTCTGGGTAATTTTTTTGTTTCTTGAGCTGGGAGATATTTACATGAGTTCATGTGAAAATTTTCTTAAGCTATACATTTGTGATTATGCATCTATTTTAATAAACATTTAAAAGTCAAAAGTATTTCTTTTAAAAGCTCTTGGAGGAAGCTAAAGGAAAATTCTTTATTAAGAATCACACTGCATAAGTGGCCTAAGATGTGATAAGAGTGCCACTTAATAGATACATCGGTCCAGTGGCCTGTCCATTCCATTATCATGTGGCCTTCTTGAACCTTCCTTGGTGGCCTTTGCTCAGGTGACTTAATCTTCTTAAGAAGTAGTTTCCTTAAGTATAGATTTTACTTCCATATTTCAAGCAACTGTGCTGAACAAAAGAGAAGGATTAATTGATGTTATAAAATCCTATAAAAATGCTAAATCCCCACAAATGAAATTTACATCTTAAACAATCAATTTTCACAAGCAACCATGTAAGCTCAGGAAGAAACAGCCGGGCAAATTCATCTGGTGTTCTGTATAAATAAAATTTCTAAACTACCTCCAGTTTTTTCATGCTATGCCATCTGCCGAATGGCTCTTGGAATGGAATTTTAATCTCTAATTGCAAATGCAAGGATTAAAAAGGTTACATTCAAAATGTGCTGAGAGACCAACTAACAATTTAGAAAGGAAAAAAAAAAAGGGTCTATCTGCAGGTTTTTCTGGCATAGATGTTTTCTGGAAATGATAACCTGGCAGCAGGTCTTTCACAGTCAGAAGTGGAAAAGGAAAATAACCTGCTCCAGTTGGGTCTGAACTCTCTGGACCTTGTATCAACTCCAGCTGCTTTTGACTGTGGAATCAGAGCAAGAATAGATAACTCTACTCTTTCATTTTCTTAGAAGTAAGAGCATTATGTTAGCTGTCATTTAAGCAATTACAACCAAGAAAAGAGAATATATCACACTCTTTGCTTTGGGATACCTGACATAGACTCACTGAAATGAAGACATAGGAGGAAAAAAAGCCCGGGTGGAAATGGTAGATTCTGCATACAAAAAGCAGAAAATTCTACAAATGACATGCTTTTAAATTGGGTAGAAGTTTGTGAAAATATTTCCAATTAATTTTTGGTGTTAATATGTTTAATATATACATATCAATTCTCCTCCCTTCTAAACATTCTCTCTTACTATCACTTCCCCAGGCCTCTGTTCCAGTGTACAATAATGTACTAAAATACGCATGCCATCCTTTTGTTCTCCTCTGTGCCCTTGCATGTCTGGTGTGTCTTCCTTGGATTACCCTTTGGATAACCAAGTCAAAAATCCTTTGCTGTAATGACAAAGTGGAAGGTCCTTATGGAATAAGATCCTGTACACTTTGATCTGTCCTAGAAACTTGTACTTGATTTTGTTGCCCTTTAGTTGCCCTATATGTGTATATTTTGCCTACTTAACTCCAGATTAAAGACTTATTTTATACTCCCTAATGAAACAGAGATTATAGGGGACTTATAAGAGCCTTTAAAAATCAGCAAAAGGGCTATTTAAGTGTTATAATGCATAACTTTTTTGTAATATGAAGAATTATTTTTGTAATATACCATAATTCTTTTATGATTTTTATAAATAAGACACACATACATACATGTATGCACATATATGTGTATACATGCAAAGTGAAAGTGTTCATTGCTCAGTCATGTCTGACTCTTTGTGACCCCATGGACTATAGCCCACCAGGCTCCTCTGTCCATGGAATTCTCCAGGCAAAAATACTGGAGTGGGTTGCCATTCCTTTGTCCAAAGGATCATCCTGACTCAGGAATCGAACCCAAGTCTCCTGCATTTTGGGCATATTGTTTACCTTCTGAGCCACCAGGGAAGCCCATGTATGCAAAGTATTACCATATAATGAGTTATTCGTAATGTATGAGGATATTTCCTAACATCTATTTTCCTCTCTTCATCTCTCCTTCCTAAAATGACCCAGAAAACCCAATGAAATTAACATTGGATTGTTTAAAACAGTTGAAATGGAAAAATATTTGAAAAAGCTCTGTCTAGGATCACTGTGGTGAATCAATAGTGATTTTGCCCCTGAATATTGGTTTTGTGGTTGTTGTGTAGTCACTAAGTTGTGTCTGAATCTTTTGTGACTCTGTGAACTATAGCCTTTCAGGCTGCTCTGTCCATGAGATCTCCCAGGGAAGAATATTGGAGTGGGTTGCCATTTCCTTTTCTGGGGGATCTTCCCAGGCCAGGGATTGAACTCAAATCTGCATTAGCGGGTGGAATCCTTACCACCAGGGGAGCTACCAGGGCAATCCACATTGGCTTTGGTAAAGACCAATTAATGAAACTTAATCAAAGCTTCTTGGTAAAGAGAGGATGAGACTTCCAGAATATGTACAGTGTAAGTATTCTATGTGTCCCTAACTACTAAGAATAGAGATAGATATTAGGAAAGCCAAAGACAGGAAGCTGTGTCCTCCGTGATCTGAGTGTTAGTCTCACCCATCTCTAAGAGCTGACTCTAACTGAGGAATATGGTTTCACTATTGAAATCTAAATATTATTTAACATTAAGTGAAGAAGCTTTCCAAAAGTCTAATTTGAAGCAAGGAGTACAATGTGAAAAAGTAGTGGTGAACTCAATAGTGGCATGGTATGTGACTTTATTTAAAAAACAAAACAAAACAAGCCTCCCAGATTCTTAATTCTCACTCCTCCAAACCTATAAATCTCTCTGCATCCCAATCTGTCATGGTTTATTTGTGAAGAAGAACTAAAAAAATTAACATAGCCTTTCAAACACCACCATCTCTGTTCAAACAGGTTGGTGACAGAGATGCTACTGAACCTTTGGAACAGCCCTTGCTTTCCAACGCAGCATCATTTCCACCCAACAGCACAAATCCTAATGATCTGCTGAGTATCTGCTTGGACAAGAGAGACTTCTCTGCCCTTGAGATAATCACCTTTCATCTTTCTAAGTTCTCTGTTCTGTGATTTATTCTTCTAGGATTTCCTCAGTAGGCACAGGGGTACATGACTATTCTTTTCTAGATCAGTTTTTTAAAATTTTTTCTGTTGGTAAGACCACGTATTCTTCTTGGACAACAAAAAGCCCCAGGGAAATCAGCATTTTTTTCCCCACAGATGAATTACAACTCCCCAGTTAGATGTAGCACTCAGTTAACAAAACAGCCATTGTTTCCTAAAATTTCTTCTGAGCATCTTAACGTTAAAGAAATAATTGCTCATAGTTCTTATTAAAGAAAAGCAAGGCAGACTTTATTAAGGACTCTCAGAAAAAGGTGTAGGACTACCAGAGTGATGTTTTTTAGTAGGGGGAGAGACTGAACTCAAGGCAATGGGGTTTGCAGTAGGGTAGAAACTGCTCCCTTCTGAATACAGTGAGGGAAAATGGAATTTATAGCCAAGAAGCAGTGGGAAGCTACTAAGAGCAATCATCAGGGAAAAAAAAGCTAAGACTCAAAGCTTCTTGGTAAAGAGAGGATGAGACTTCCAGAATATGTACAGTGTAAGTATTCTATGTGTCCTAACTACTAAGAATAGAGATAGATATTAGGAAAGCCAAAGACAGGAAGCTGTGTCCTCCGTGATCTGAGTGTTAGTCTCACCCATCTCTAAGAGCTGACTCTAACTGAGGAATATGGTTTCACTATTGAAATCTAAATATTATTTAACATTAAGTGAAGAAGCTTTCCAAAAGTCTAATTTGAAGCAAGGAGTACAATGTGAAAAAGTAGTGGTGAACTCAATAGTGGCATGGTATGTGACTTTATTTAAAAAACAAAACAAAACAAGCCTCCCAGATTCTTAATTCTCACTCCTCCAAACCTATAAATCTCTCTGCATCCCAATCTGTCATGGTTTATTTGTGAAGAAGAACTAAAAAAATTAACATAGCCTTTCAAACACCACCATCTCTGTTCAAACAGGTTGGTGACAGAGATGCTACTGAACCTTTGGAACAGCCCTTGCTTTCCAACGCAGCATCATTTCCACCCAACAGCACAAATCCTAATGATCTGCTGAGTATCTGCTTGGACAAGAGAGACTTCTCTGCCCTTGAGATAATCACCTTTCATCTTTCTAAGTTCTCTGTTCTGTGATTTATTCTTCTAGGATTTCCTCAGTAGGCACAGGGGTACATGACTATTCTTTTCTAGATCAGTTTTTTAAAATTTTTTCTGTTGGTAAGACCACGTATTCTTCTTGGACAACAAAAAGCCCCAGGGAAATCAGCATTTTTTTCCCCACAGATGAATTACAACTCCCCAGTTAGATGTAGCACTCAGTTAACAAAACAGCCATTGTTTCCTAAAATTTCTTCTGAGCATCTTAACGTTAAAGAAATAATTGCTCATAGTTCTTATTAAAGAAAAGCAAGGCAGACTTTATTAAGGACTCTCAGAAAAAGGTGTAGGACTACCAGAGTGATGTTTTTTAGTAGGGGGAGAGACTGAACTCAAGGCAATGGGGTTTGCAGTAGGGGTAGAAACTGCTCCTTCTGAATACAGTGAGGGAAAATGGAATTTATAGCCAAGAAGCAGTGTGGGAAGCTACTAAGAGCAATCATCAGGGATAAGGAGGAATTCTGCCTAAACCAACCTAATAGGATTCTTGCTAAAGGCAAGCCAGGGTGATCAGATGTCTCCTGGTGGATAGTGGGGATGAGAAGTGTGATCCATAGAAGATTGAATGATTCTGGCTAATCTGAATTAACAGGAATTTCACTAAAACTGGCCCTTGAAAACATTCCTAAGGCCGGGACTTAAGAGCTCAAAGGAACCCGACTAGAGTTTGGTCACAAAGCCTGTAATTTCCTGTGTTAATCCAGGAACAGATAAGGTTGAATTTAAGATGGAGGGTGGAGTGTGAGTAGAGGGTGAGTGGTGAGAAGTAGACATGCAGGTTACAAACCTCTGCACCTCCTTGTGTCCATGCAGTCACTTCTGTGTATGAACAGACACTCTGTTTTCCTCCACCAGTCTGCACCAAACCATGAAAGGTTTGATGCCTTAAATCTTTTAAAAGTACTGACTCTCACAAGTCTATAATTTTCTAAGATTTGTTGCCATTTAAAAAGTGTTTCTTATTCTGTGATGATTTTGAAGTGCTAATGCTAATCATTGACTTTGGGTTTCCCAGGTTACTCAGTTGGTAAAGAATCTGCCTGCAGTGCAGGAGATCTGGATTCCATCCCAGGGTCAGAAAGATCCTCTGCAGAAGGAAATGGAAACCCGCTCCAGTATTCTTGCCTAAGAAATCCCATGGATAGGAGGATCCCCATTCAGATCGAAATTAACACGTATTCTCCCCCAGGAAATCAGCATTTTTTTCCCCACAGATGAATTACAACTCCCCAGTTAGATGTAGCACTCAGTTAACAAAACAGCCATTGTTTCCTAAAATTTCTTCTGAGCATCTTAACGTTAAAGAAATAATTGCTCATAGTTCTTATTAAAGAAAAGCAAGGCAGACTTTATTAAGGACTCTCAGAAAAAGGTGTAGGACTACCAGAGTGATGTTTTTTAGTAGGGGGAGAGACTGAACTCAAGGCAATGGGGTTTGCAGTAGGGGTAGAAACTGCTCCCTTCTGAATACAGTGAGGGAAAATGGAATTTATAGCCAAGAAGCAGTGTGGGAAGCTACTAAGAGCAATCATCAGGGATAAGGAGGAATTCTGCCTAAACCAACCTAATAGGATTCTTGCTAAAGGCAAGCCAGGGTGATCAGATGTCTCCTGGTGGATAGTGGGGATGAGAAGTGTGATCCATAGAAGATTGAATGATTCTGGCTAATCTGAATTAACAGGAATTTCACTAAAACTGGCCCTTGAAAACATTCCTAAGGCCGGGACTTAAGAGCTCAAAGGAACCCGACTAGAGTTTGGTCACAAAGCCTGTAATTTCCTGTGTTAATCCAGGAACAGATAAGGTTGAATTTAAGATGGAGGGTGGAGTGTGAGTAGAGGGTGAGTGGTGAGAAGTAGACATGCAGGTTACAAACCTCTGCACCTCCTTGTGTCCATGCAGTCACTTCTGTGTATGAACAGACACTCTGTTTTCCTCCACCAGTCTGCACCAAACCATGAAAGGTTTGATGCCTTAAATCTTTTAAAAGTACTGACTCTCACAAGTCTATAATCTCTCTAAGATTTGTTGCCATTTAAAAAGTGTTTCTTATTCTGTGATGATTTTGAAGTGCTAATGCTAATCATTGACTTTGGGTTTCCCAGGTTACTCAGTTGGTAAAGAATCTGCCTGCAGTGCAGGAGATCTGGATTCCATCCCAGGGTCAGAAAGATCCTCTGCAGAAGGAAATGGAAACCCGCTCCAGTATTCTTGCCTAAGAAATCCCATGGATAGAGGAGCCTGGTAGGCTGTATAGTCCATGGGGTCGCAAAAGAGTTGGACACGCCTTAGTGACTAAACAGCAACATTAATTTTATTATTAATTTTAACCAAAAACTGCTGTTCATCTTGGGAGTTCTCAAGACAGTCAAATGACACGTTTTGCAAGGGAAACTTGAGAAGTCACCTGTGCAGCAATTCTGGTGGGTCGTGTTCACATCCTCCAAGGAAATCACAACACTTGTTATTAGCACTTACTAGTAAGTGTTAAGGCCAAAATCAAAACAAAATGAAAGCAACCCTTCTTCCTCGAAGCAAAATAACACAAAACAAACACAAAACTTGTGAGAGTAGAAACACTATTAAAATAATTGTTTTTCTTTAAAAACAAATGGCTCCATCCTCTTAGGCTGTTACGGAGTAAATACACCCAGACTTTTATTACCCAGTATGTTTCCTCTTCATCCAGATTGAGTCACTCTTGTTAAAGATCTGACCTAACTATCATATGCCTGGGGTGATGTCGGAATGGAGCATACTATCAACGCCAGCTGTCAGCACAGGGAGATGGGTATGAAATGGGAGACATAACAGGAATATTCTCAGTGCCTGTTGAATTCTTTGAAAGAATTTGACCAGGTTGCATTATCTTAAACCCACTTAAGTGAATTGACTTTTTAAAGGCCACATACCTGTGTCTTTCATCAATCTGTGTGTCAGAGCAGGAGGAGCCAGGATGCCGAAGGAAAGGCTTCAAAGTGATTGGAGCTTTTCCGTGGACACTCTGTTTTCCTCCACCAGTCTGCACCAAACCATGAAAGGTTTGATGCCTTAAATCTTTAAAAGTACTGACTCTCACAAGTCTATAATCTCTAAGATTTGTTGCCATTTAAAAAGTGTTTCTTATTCTGTGATGATTTTGAAGTGCTAATGCTAATCATTGACTTTGGGTTTCCCAGGTTACTCAGTTGGTAAAGAATCTGCCTGCAGTGCAGGAGATCTGGATTCCATCCCAGGGTCAGAAAGATCCTCTGCAGAAGGAAATGGAAACCCGCTCCAGTATTCTTGCCTAAGAAATCCCATGGATAGAGGAGCCTGGTAGGCTGTATAGTCCATGGGGTCGCAAAAGAGTTGGACACGCCTTAGTGACTAAACAGCAACATTAATTTTATTATTAATTTTAACCAAAAACTGCTGTTCATCTTGGGAGTTCTCAAGACAGTCAAATGACACGTTTTGCAAGGGAAACTTGAGAAGTCACCTGTGCAGCAATTCTGGTGGGTCGTGTTCACATCCTCCAAGGAAATCACAACACTTGTTATTAGCACTTACTAGTAAGTGTTAAGGCCAAAATCAAAACAAAATGAAAGCAACCCTTCTTCCTCGAAGCAAAATAACACAAAACAAACACAAAACTTGTGAGAGTAGAAACACTATTAAAATAATTGTTTTTCTTTAAAAACAAATGGCTCCATCCTCTTAGGCTGTTACGGAGTAAATACACCCAGACTTTTATTACCCAGTATGTTTCCTCTTCATCCAGATTGAGTCACTCTTGTTAAAGATCTGACCTAACTATCATATGCCTGGGGTGATGTCGGAATGGAGCATACTATCAACGCCAGCTGTCAGCACAGGGAGATGGGTATGAAATGGGAGACATAACAGGAATATTCTCAGTGCCTGTTGAATTCTTTGAAAGAATTTGACCAGGTTGCATTATCTTAAACCCACTTAAGTGAATTGACTTTTTAAAGGCCACATACCTGTGTCTTTCATCAATCTGTGTGTCAGAGCAGGAGGAGCCAGGATGCCGAAGGAAAGGCTTCAAAGTGATGGAGCTTCCGTGGAAGGGAGAGGAGAAGCATTGAACTTACTGTTTCAGGCAGGTGTGATGGGAAAATGAGTGGTGGAATCTGGAGCAACAGATTATTGAGAGGCCAGGGTTCAGAGGATGTTTTCCAAGGGCTTTCATCATTATTAGTGAGTGATTGAAAGGATTTTGTGTGGGTACTGTAAGACTGACTATCAAAATAAGTGAATAGTTATTTACATAGGGAGTTTTCAAATCAGCTACACCAGTATAAACTGCCAGCTACCAGATCATTTATTCTTTGTATAGGAATAGAATCTGTGTCTTTGTCAAAGTCCTACTAAATTTTCTTCCCAGATCTAAAAGCACACCTGCCCAAATATGTATATACACACACACATACACATACTCTTGGATAGTTGAGAGTCTTCATAACTTTGATTGATAGGAGTGGTGATGGTGGATTTACTGATTTTTGAATTCTTAATTATTATTTCTGTGATACGTGTTTCAAATAAGAGTCAGAATTTCTTCCTAAGCCTTTCATTTCAAGGTCTCTGGAAATCTGTGGTGTGTTGGCTTCAGTGTTCCAGCATTATATTTGGTTGTATAGTTTCCTCCTTCATAAAAATTAATGTTCCCACTGATACTTTTGAGAGCTACTGTTTTATGAAGATCAGTTGGAGGAGCAAGTCTGGCTTGCCAATGGTGCGCAGATGGCAGACTACTCTTTTTTTTTTTTAAATTAATTAATTTATTTATTATTGATGGGGGGTGGGGTGGGGAGGGAGGGAAGCAGGAGGGCCACTTCTAGACCAAAGTGCTGAGAGTGGGAAGGGGGAAGAAGCCAATACAGTAAGGATGAAAGGATGAACAGAAACCAGCTGTGACCCCCAGAATACTCAGAAATCACGTTATCTACAGTAAAGAATAGTGAGCTTGTTTGGGTGGGTCGGGGTGGCAAACCCTTGTGATCCAGTCTTGTGTGGTGAAGATGCATAGCCTTGGTCCCATCCACCTTCTCTTGACTCCCAAGGGGTTCCTGGAGTGAAAGATTTTTAATGCTAAAACTGAGAAAGTCATGGGCAAATCTTAGCAATGCTGAGGTTTTCAGAGAAAGGGATATCTTGAACTGCTTAAGTCTTTAAATGTCTTATTTTTAAAGGAAATGTGCAATAGAAACGATATGTAGTCGTTTCCATTCTCAGCATGTCATTAAGACTGGGAACATGTATACAGTATAGCATTTATTTTGAATAATATAGCTAAGTATACGTCTGTTGGTCTAGCATGGAGTTCTTTGGCAATTCTGGATGGGAAAGTGTAGTAGAAGGAAAAACAAGACATAGAAAAAAAGAATTCCAAGGATTACTGTTTCTTTTAGAGTTTTCCAAATTGATCCTTTTGTAACCATTTATAAATATAAATTCCTGGGCCACTCTGAAAATCAGTCAGATTTCTTGATTCAGATTTCAGTGTTCGACTGTCTTAAGTTTTCATAAATAATTCACTATATTTGAAGAATGACTGCTATATCCTTCTTGTTTTATTGTGTTCAAGTAAATCATGCCATTCATAGTACTGTAGTTCTTAATTCTCTCTGTGTCCTTAGGTCCTGAGGGCACTTGGGTAATACTCGCTTTTAGGAGGCAGCAAGCTTTGAAGACTTAATACACTAAATTGTAACTGTGGAAAATAAATCAGTCACTTTCAGCTTTGCCTTTTTTTTTTTTTTAAATTTTGGCCTCTTTTATTGGTCTTTCTCATTTATTTATTTTCATCCATCTTCATTCCTTGGCCTGTGTAGACCTTTCATCACAGTGGCCTATCTCATTGCAGAGCACTGGCTCTGGGCGCATGCCCTCCAGAGCAATGGTTTCAGCTGCTCCGTGGCATGTGGCATCTTCCCAGGCCTGGGATCGAACCAGCACCCCTTGCACTGCAAGGCGGGCTCTTTACCCACTGGACCACCAGGGAGGCTCTTTGTTGTGCTCTTTTTTTCGGGGGGGGGGGCGGTGGGGAGGGCACTTCTATTGATCTTTCATCTCTTTATCATTGTTCTTTGGTCTGTGTGGGCCTCCCATCACAGTGGCCTCTTTCGCTGCAGAGCACCAGCTCTGGGCGCATGTGCTCCAGAGCTCTGGCTTGGTAATTGGACACATTGGTCCAGCTGCTCCACGACATGTGGATCTTCCCAGGCCAGGGATCGAACTGGCGCCCCTTGCACTGCAAGATGGTGTCCTTACTCACTGGACCACCAGGGAAGCCCTGCCTTGCTTTTAATTTAAATATCCTTGGGAATTATTCTCTTTCCTTGATTGTTTTTTTAGTACGTCTTGTTTCAGAGGAGAACTGTTAATGTTGCTATTGCTGGCTCAGGCATAATAATAATGACACACAGCCTTTCTGTGTTCCAGAAACATGAGTCTTTTTTTGTTGTTCTGAATTCAAGTCAGGATCAAAAGATAAAAACATTTTGTCTCGTATTCTTTGGAGAAAAATACAAATAAAAAAATCTCCAATTTTTACTGTCACAAGAACGCCGTAGATGTCTAAGAATATGTCAGGTTATAGAAGATAGAATATTTATATATCAAAATTTGACAAAGCAAATATAAAATTTACACACTACTTAAATTTGGCACAGAGATAAACAAAAACTCCACCTTAGCCCTTAGTAGTAAGGCACTGGTAAGTTCTTGCCTTCTAAAATTGAAACAATTGTAACATCATCAAAATAATTAAATGTGGAGGCCATTAGACCAGAGTGACTCTAATGCTTTAGTAACCTACATAAGCAAACCAGAACCTAGGCCAAAGTCAATACATTCAAATCTGAGAAAATGAAACTTAAGAACAGCCAATCGCAGATATCCAATGGGAATTTCACAAATAAGGCAACTGCTGATGCTATAGCCAATCAAACAATTTCCACAAACGATGGCTGCTTTTTATCATTATTTTTCTGTTGTGTTCAAATAAAGCATGCAGTTCCACTCAAGTGCTGTAGTTCTTATTTTCCTCTTAAACCTCTTGTTTCCACATTTTATGATCAAGAAAACAAAACTCCCCCCTGTCATCTGTCATTGGAATGCTCTAACCACCTGTGGTTTGGTGAGGCCCCAGTTTGAGTCCAGCTGTGCTCAGATAAACTCTCCACAATTTTGTTGTGCCTCAGTTTACCTTTTAGCAGTTTAATCTTTTAGGCCATAAATCTTAGGTGTACAGGAAAACACTATTTTTCCATGGTTGAAAATAGTTGGTATATTAAGTGCCTATTGACAGAAAATATAATTTTGAATTTTGTAGCACAGCTCTATTTTACTTTAATTTTTTTGATTAAAGTATAGCTGATTTACAAGGTTGTGTTAGAGACATACAGCACAGTGACTCATTGTTTTTACAGATTATACTCCACTAAAAGTTATTGCAAGATAATGGCTATAACTCCCTGTGCTATACAATATATCCTTATTGCTTACCAGTTTTACACATAGTAATTTGTATCTCTTAATACCATTCTGCTGTCTTGCCCACATATAGATAACAAACTGGTATAGCACTCATCTATTTTAATAGTCTCAGAATATCATGTCTGCTGAACTGGTTTTGTCATTGATATTATATGGATTTTGCTGGGCTTTATTGAGAATTTTTATAGTTGGCATATTTTTAGAAATCCCTTAACCTGCAGTGAAGTAGTATTCTCCAATTCTAATGCTGGTGGCTAATGAATTTGGCATAAACAAAAACTCCACCTTAGCCCTTAGTAGTAAGGCACTGGTAAGTTCTTGCCTTCTAAAATTGAAACAATTGTAACATCATCAAAATAATTAAATGTGGAGGCCATTAGACCAGAGTGACTCTAATGCTTTAGTAACCTACATAAGCAAACCAGAACCTAGGCCAAAGTCAATACATTCAAATCTGAGAAAATGAAACTTAAGAACAGCCAATCGCAGATATCCAATGGGAATTTCACAAATAAGGCAACTGCTGATGCTATAGCCAATCAAACAATTTCCACAAACGATGGCTGCTTTTTATCATTATTTTTCTGTTGTGTTCAAATAAAGCATGCAGTTCCACTCAAGTGCTGTAGTTCTTATTTTCCTCTTAAACCTCTTGTTTCCACATTTTATGATCAAGAAAACAAAACTCCCCCCTGTCATCTGTCATTGGAATGCTCTAACCACCTGTGGTTTGGTGAGGCCCCAGTTTGAGTCCAGCTGTGCTCAGATAAACTCTCCACAATTTTGTTGTGCCTCAGTTTACCTTTTAGCAGTTTAATCTTTTAGGCCATAAATCTTAGGTGTACAGGAAAACACTATTTTTCCATGGTTGAAAATAGTTGGTATATTAAGTGCCTATTGACAGAAAATATAATTTTGAATTTTGTAGCACAGCTCTATTTTACTTTAATTTTTTTGATTAAAGTATAGCTGATTTACAAGGTTGTGTTAGAGACATACAGCACAGTGACTCATTGTTTTTACAGATTATACTCCACTAAAAGTTATTGCAAGATAATGGCTATAACTCCTGTGCTATACAATATATCCTTATTGCTTACCAGTTTTACACATAGTAATTTGTATCTCTTAATACCATTCTGCTGTCTTGCCCACATATAGATAACAAACTGGTATAGCACTCATCTATTTTAATAGTCTCAGAATATCATGTCTGCTGAACTGGTTTTGTCATTGATATTATATGGATTTTGCTGGGCTTTATTGAGAATTTTTATAGTTGGCATATTTTTAGAAATCCCTTAACCTGCAGTGAAGTAGTATTCTCCAATTCTAATGCTGGTGGCTAATGAATTTATCTTTCATGGTTTAAGCCGGTGATTGCCATGGTAGGCTCCTTAGATGAAGAGCATTAGTGTCATTTGGGAGATTGTTAGACAAGTAAATTCTTGAGTCCCACCCCGGATCTCTTGAATCATACATTTGGGTAAAGCTAAGGTTTTGAATACTTCTGGTTAGGTATCTTGTGCTCTGGTAATACGAAAATCTCAGCAACTCATCCCCATTTCTTTCAAGAGCCACAGCATAAAAGAAATTCAGAAAAGATGACCGGAAACATGCTGTCATCCACATAGGAATAATATAATAATTCCCCTATTATCTTGAATGCTGTGAATATTGTCATTGGAGTAGGCACAGTGGGCTCATCTAAGAGAAATCGTATTTACTAGAAATGTATCTGTTCATTAACTTTGAATGACAGATCTAAAAAAGTTTTAACTTTTATCAAAAGCATTGCAACTTATAAATTTTTTTCCAACAAGACTTTTGGGGTTCAAATTAGCTTAAGGGACAAGAAAAGATAAGTTGATGTTTAAAAAATATGCTCGTGAAATGTTCTTTTAGACAGTGATAAGGTGTGATACCATCAGCATGCAGTGAACAAACCCAGATAAATGATTTACCATTTCCAAAAAGATGAGGGTACAGGGAATACCCGCTTGTGGGAGACTGACCTTGAATTCTATCTCTTATTTTCAAAGGGATTTCTGTTTTCCATTCCATTCGACAACTGTGAGCTGCACCTCAGTGAACTCTTTTAAAAGAATATCAATAAAGATGCTTTGCTTTGCATTTGTAAGCCGTATAGAAGCTACTCTCCTGTTATCTCTCACCTTCCAAATCTTCTAACTATGCTTGGCATCGGCAACAAAGCTAAGGCAGCTGATATAAATCAAAGAAGCAATTAAATGGAAAAGTTTCTTTTCCCTCTCATCCTCACCAGATAAGATATTTTAGACATGGTGAAAATAATCTCTTGGGTGCTGGGTTAAAGCAAGATGTTTCCTGGAAATCTTATGCTGCAAATCCTTAACTGATACTCAGAAACTCAAGAGATAGGAAGAAATTTTTGAAAGCATAGTTAGAGTAAAAAATTTATTTCTTCTGGAAATAGAGGGATAGATGGTAAACTACTATATATATATATATATATATATATATACATTAAAAAGAAAACCTTAAAATCTAAAGGTCCGCAAGATTTAATGTGCCAGTTTGCTGAGCTGTTTGACTATGACATACTAGCAAGAGTAATGGGACAGTTATCCACACAAAATATTACATGTGCAATTATCTTTTTTTCACCTACTTTCAGGTCCATGAAGAAATCTCTCCAAAGTTTTTAGATTGTCCTCACTCTTAAGCAAACCTTGAAGTTGGAATCATTGTCCACTTATAGATGATCACAGTTGGGCTTAGAGAAGTTTAGCTGATGGATCAGAATCTAGAATCTGCAATTAGTGACCGTCAAGACTCATATTTAGATTTCCGTAACTCCAAATGTCACGCTTCTCTCACTTCACTTCCGGTACTAGGATTTTAGTTTCTTAGAGAAGACCTCTCTGAAGAGCCAAATCTGCCATTTTCCATTTTCCTCGTTGGTATATCTATCATGTCGTCCATGAACCTTATCCATGAAATTATTCTGAGATTTTTAGTGGAGATTACAGTGTATTACAAACTCAAACTTTACTACATGTACAACATTCAGAAATTGTACCTGACATGTGTTAGGAGTTTAGTAAATATATGTAGGATGTACTATAGTTCATTGATTTATTGAGGATGCCATGTGATTTTTACCTTTTTTATGGGATGGCATGAAAACAAAAACAATACTTGTCCTCTCAGCATATCTCTACTTTTACTGAACTATGGACATTTTATTAATTCAAAACCAGACTTCTGTGAGAGTTAGGTCCGCGGGATCTTTGGAATTCAGCCTGCCAGCATTTTATATTGTGGAAACTAAGTGTTGAATATTTATTTAACATTAACATCCCCTGCTCAGAACTTTCTTTTTCAGATGTGGTTTCTATCATACTTCATCATTTCTGCAACTGGTAGCCATAGCAGTGATACTGAATATCAGAAGCCTATTAATTTAGATGGTTATTCCTCACTCTTTTATCAGAAATCTGATTGATTACTAGAAGATATGTTTAGTCTTTGCCTGTGTATACCATCTATTATGCACTTGTTTTATTTTTACAGGCTACATATTCTCTCAAGTATACTGAATTCAGTTTGTCTTATATAAACAGTATGTGTGTGTGTGTGTGTGTGTGTTTGTGTGTATTGTTCTTTGTATATACTCTTTGCACTCAGAATAATAGTATAAGGAAATTCATAGCAATTCAACATTTATGAATTATTATTAACTATTATAATACCATGTATATTCCCTAGTAGGAAATTGAAGAAGAATGTGTATTTTTTTTTTTTTAAAAAAACAATACTAGTAAATCACAAATCATTTTTTATATGGTGTCATTACATGGAGTTTGGGGACATTTTCATGAGAGCAGTGTCTGTAGTCTCCTCTTTTGGTTTCAATTATTTATTTTTCACCTGTAGTAATAGTCTTCAGTTCATGGTCTCAAAATCTCCTCTAAGGTGATATAATTGTGATATCATGAGTAGACCATTATTATTATATTGTGATGCTATAATTGCATAAATATTTATAATCTGGAGAAAAAGAGAAGAAAAATTATCACATAGTAGTAAAATTTAATTTTGAGTTGTTCATCCAGATCCTGCTGATATAAATAACCACAAATTAGCTCTAGTTTTCCAAGATAAAGAGCATAGCTTGGTTAGTGAGTATCTCTTCTTCCATTTTTCACTAGCTGAGTCCTGATTCTGCCTTGAACTACCCACCATCCCCATCTCTTTGCAAGAGTTTCCAGGGCAGTTGACTTCTTTCCTTGTTCATGAGTGGCTTACATGACCTGGGCCACAGCTAACCAGCATCTTGGATTTCCAAGGCAACAGTGATTGGATCAGATGTGGGCTCACATTCAGAACCAGTAATGTAGTGAAACATTTCTGGAAATCCTGTAAGAAGACTTCTCATTGTTTCCCACTGGAAACATATTAATTGTTAAGAGAATCTGCAACTGATGCATTCATCATAGAAACGTAGAAGAACTGTGTGACAGTAAAGCTAGTGCACGAGAGCAGGGCTGGGACAGAAGATGTGGTTTCTATCATACTTCATCATTTCTGCAACTGGTAGCCATAGCAGTGATACTGAATATCAGAAGCCTATTAATTTAGATGGTTATTCCTCACTCTTTTATCAGAAATCTGATTGATTACTAGAAGATATGTTTAGTCTTTGCCTGTGTATACCATCTATTATGCACTTGTTTTATTTTTACAGGCTACATATTCTCTCAAGTATACTGAATTCAGTTTGTCTTATATAAACAGTATGTGTGTGTGTGTGTGTGTGTTTGTGTGTATTGTTCTTTGTATATACTCTTTGCACTCAGAATAATAGTATAAGGAAATTCATAGCAATTCAACATTTATGAATTATTATTAACTATTATAATACCATGTATATTCCCTAGTAGGAAATTGAAGAAGAATGTGTATTTTTTTTTTTTTAAAAAAACAATACTAGTAAATCACAAATCATTTTTTATATGGTGTCATTACATGGAGTTTGGGGACATTTTCATGAGAGCAGTGTCTGTAGTCTCCTCTTTTGGTTTCAATTATTTATTTTTCACCTGTAGTAATAGTCTTCAGTTCATGGTCTCAAAATCTCCTCTAAGGTGATATAATTGTGATATCATGAGTAGACCATTATTATTATATTGTGATGCTATAATTGCATAAATATTTATAATCTGGAGAAAAAGAGAAGAAAAATTATCACATAGTAGTAAAATTTAATTTTGAGTTGTTCATCCAGATCCTGCTGATATAAATAACCACAAATTAGCTCTAGTTTTCCAAGATAAAGAGCATAGCTTGGTTAGTGAGTATCTCTTCTTCCATTTTTCACTAGCTGAGTCCTGATTCTGCCTTGAACTACCCACCATCCCCATCTCTTTGCAAGAGTTTCCAGGGCAGTTGACTTCTTTCCTTGTTCATGAGTGGCTTACATGACCTGGGCCACAGCTAACCAGCATCTTGGATTTCCAAGGCAACAGTGATTGGATCAGATGTGGGCTCACATTCAGAACCAGTAATGTAGTGAAACATTTCTGGAAATCCTGTAAGAAGACTTCTCATTGTTTCCCACTGGAAACATATTAATTGTTAAGAGAATCTGCAACTGATGCATTCATCATAGAAACGTAGAAGAACTGTGTGACAGTAAAGCTAGTGCACGAGAGAGCAGGGCTGGGACAGAAGAATCTCCTTGTCATGTCAAGATGTATCTGAAGTCAGCACTACTTGTCTGAACTTTCCATTCACAAGTGCCAATAAATTCCCTTCTGGCACAAGTTCATTTAAACGGGGCTTTCTGTCATCTGCAGCTGAGATCCAGCATATTGTGCCAGCGTGAAGAGGACATAGAAGGGGATGGAAATTCTTACAGTTGCTCACTGTAGGGAAGAGACCACATTCTCATAGCGATGAATACTAACTTGCCAGCATGCTGGCCAATCCTGGACCTGCAACATTGCAGATGTTGTTAAGTTGCTAAGTAATGTTGGACTCTTTGCAACCCCATGGACTGCAGCCTGCCTGGCTGCTGTGTCCTCCATTATCTCCTGGAGCTTGCTCAAGTTCTTGTCCATTGAGTCAATGATGCTATCTTTTTTTTTTTTTTTTTTTTTTAAAGTGTTCTCGTTTTTTTTTTTTTTTTTAAGATTTATTTATTTACTTTGGGCGGGGGTCGGGTTGGGGAGGGAGGGGAGTGGGCGGGCCACTTCCATTGGCTTTCATTTCTCTATTTTCGTTTGTCTTCGTTCTTTGGCTCCTGTGGGCCTCCCATCACGGTGGCGTCTGTTGTTGCAGAGCACCGGCTCTGGGCGCATGTGCTCCAGAGCTCCGGCTCCGTGATTGGACACATCAGTCCAGCCGCTCCGCGGCACGTGGGATCTTCCCAGGCTAGGGATCGAACTGGCGCCCCTTGCGCTGCAAGGCGGTGTCCTTACCCACTGGACCACCAGGGGAAGCCCCAATGATGCTATCTTACTATCTCATCTTCTGCCACCCCCTTTCACCATAATACTGACATTACGGTGAAAGAAATGAGACATTTCTGTCAAGGGCAAAGGCATATAAGGCATACCTGCTGTAAAATAAGGAGTGGACCAGGTATTGCCTCAGGGTGGATATTAGAAATGAGGATGATGGTAAACTAGAGAAAGGACTGGGGACTTGCCAATCCAGCATATAAGAAGCTTAAGAGTCATGACTCTGCTCTAACAAATAAAAAGCTGAACAAACTGAATAATCAACTCCTCCTCATGGCATCATCAGAAAAGTGATGTTACACAGCAAACTGCTGCTCCCTAACTTGAAAAAACAGATAGACAAAGAATCACAATTGACTGGAGCAGAAACCCAAAGTAGAAATTACACAAACCAGTGGTGGGATCACAAGACCTATGTGATGAGTTACTGGAGGCTCAGTGTGAAAGTCACAAATTTTGGAGTTGGAGTAGGGTGGAGTGGTAAGGCATAAGGGGTATGTGAGTATCTGAGATAAAGCCTTTCATGCTTCCAGTAGAGGAGAGGGGAAAGCAATGATTTTGAAATACACCAGGGCATTCCATTCTTCTTAACAAGACTTACCCTTTAAAGTAAAGTGTAAAGAAAGTCTATTCAGAACCTATTCAGTTGGGTTTTCTTCAAAGCCTCATCTACCCAGGGAACAGGAAACAGTGAATTCTAGTCCCAGCTCTAGTTTTCCATGTGGGAAGGGAGACGCCCAACTCCAACCTTGCTCTCCTGTCCACCTAAGGAGAGGGTACAAACAAAAGAAGCATTTGAGAAAATTCCAGTCCAGTGGCACAGTCCAGCCTAAATGAAAGACTGAGACCTAATCATAGGACTATAGGAGGCTTCTCCTCCTCCATGTCTTATAAAAGGCCTATTTACTGCAGTTTCTTTTAGCCAGCACATTATATATGGATATCAAGAAAAAAAATGACAAGGTCTACTAAAATGCAAATGTGTACATGTACACAGCAATTTATAGAAACAAAGCAAGCAACAGAACCGGACAAAGTTACCACAGGAATGCTGGAGCTACCAGACGAGGAATTTAAAACAGTTACAATTCATATGTCAGAGGCTCCAATGGGCAAAGGAGACACACTACTGAGGAACAGCTGGGTGATGTAAGCAGAGAGAGAAATTCTAGGAAAACATTAAAAAGAAATGCTAGAGATAAAAACACTGCAACAGAAGTGAAGAATGCCTTTTATGAGCTCATTAGTCGACTAGACATGACTAAGGAAAGAATCTCTAAGCTTGAGGGTATGACAATGGAAACTTCCAAAACTGAAAGCAAATCGAAAAAAAGGACTGAGCAAAGAACAGAATATCTTAAGAATTGTGATGGCTACAAAAGGTATAGCATACACGTTACTGGAATGCGAGAAGGAGAAGAAAGGAACAGAAGAAAGCTTTGAAGCAGTAGTGAGAATTTCATCCAAGTTCATGTTAAATAACAAACCACACATCGAGGAGAAATTAGCAGGACAAATGTCAGAATCTATTTTTGGCATATTGTATTCAAACTTCAGAAAATCAACGATAAAGAAAAAGTATCTAGGAAGAAACCAAAGGGAGAAACCGCCTTCCCTATAGAGAAGATGAGAATTATATCCAGCTTTTCCTCAGGAACTATGCAAGCAAGAAGAGAGTGATATGAAATATTTAAAGCTCTGAGATTAAAAAAAAGGTAACCCACCAATGTAGAGTTCTGTGTTCTGCAAAATTATCCTTCAAAAGTGCACGTGAAATAAAGACTCTCACACATACTAAAGTGGAGGGAGTTTATTGTCAGTACTTGCCTTGCAAGAAAGGTTAAAAGAAGTACCATAGAGAGAAGGCAAATAATGTAGGTTAGAAACTCAGATTTGCATAAAGAAAGAAAGAGTTAAAGAAGGAATGAATAGGGGCCTTTCCTGGTGGTCCAGTGGGTAAGGACACCGCCTTGCAGTGCAAGGGGCGTCGGTTTGATCCCTGGCCTGGGAAGATCCCACGTGCCGCGGAGCAACTGGACTGATGTGTCCAATTACCGAGCCATAGCTCTGGAGTGCATGCGCCCAGAACCAGCGCTCTGAGACAATAGAGGCCACCGCAATGGGAGGCCCACATGGGACAAAGAACAAAGATGGATGAAAATAGATAAATGAAAGACCAATAGAAGTGGCCCGCCCAACCCCCTCCTTCCCCAACTCGCCCCCCCCCCCCCCCCCCCCAAAAAAAAGGATGAATGAAGATAAAATAAAATTTTTATTTTTCTTATTTTTAGTTGGTCTGTCAGGTAACTTGTCCAGAATAATAGCAGCAATGTATTTGATGATGTACTTTTTATTTACTTTTTATTTTATTTTAGATTTTGCAGTTTTTTTTTTTTTAAATTTCATTCCACGAGCTCTTTCTTAGTTATTTATTATTTTTCGTCCATCTTTATTATTTGGCATGTGTGGGCCTTCCATTGCAGTGGCCTTGCTAACCGCAGGGCACTGGCTCTGAGCGCATGCACTCCAGAGCGCTGGCTGGTAATTGGACACACTGGTCCAGCCACTCAGTGGCACATGGTCTCTTCCTGGGCCAGGGATGGAACTGGTGCCCCTTGCACTGCAAGGCAGAATCTTTATCCACTGGACCACCAGGGAAGCCTGAGTTTTGTTGTTTACTGCCATGCATAGATCTGAGTCCTCCATAGGTATACACACATTCTCCCAACCATCAGCATCTCCCTCTCTATTCCACCCCTCCAGGTCACCACAGAGCCCCTGTTTGAGATCTCCTAGTCCCACAGCATACTTCCCTCCGTCACCCCAAAGTCCATAAGACTGTTCTCCATGTGCGCCTCTCCATTGCTGCTCTGCGTTTTCATTTATCTGCACCATCTTTCTAGATGCCGAATTAGTTGCAAGTGTGTATTTCAAACTCCAGAGCAGCCATTAAAAGTAAAAATAAAGAAGTATAACTCATGAGCTAAAAAGTAGAGAAAAATTTGGGGAAACATAAGATGTTAAATCTATAGAAGTCAGAAAAAGAGTGAAAGACAAAAATAGCTACAAAGAATTAGGGCAATTAATGGAAAAATAGTAACAACTGTGATAACTACTCCTTAAAGCGTATTAAGAATCAATTTGAATGTCACTCGTCTATATGTGTAGATTTAAAAACAGATTTTCAGAGTAGATAACAAAAAATAAAACTCTAAAATATGTTTTGTATAAGAAACCTGCTTTAATTATAAAGGCACATATCTATTAATATTAAAAGCAAATAGGTGGAGAATGCTACACTGTGCTAACTCAAAGAACAAAGATGGATGAAAATAGATAAATGAAAGACCAATAGAAGTGGCCCAACCCCTCCTTCCCCAACTCGCCCCCACCTCCCCAAAAAGGATGAATGAAGATAAAATAAAATTTTTATTTTTCTTATTTTTAGTTGGTCTGTCAGGTAACTTGTCCAGAATAATAGCAGCAATGTATTTGATGATGTACTTTTATTTACTTTTTATTTTATTTTAGATTTTGCAGTTTTTTTTTTTTTAAATTTCATTCCACGAGCTCTTTCTTAGTTATTTATTATTTTTCGTCCATCTTTATTATTTGGCATGTGTGGGCCTTCCATTGCAGTGGCCTTGCTAACCGCAGGGCACTGGCTCTGAGCGCATGCACTCCAGAGCGCTGGCTGGTAATTGGACACACTGGTCCAGCCACTCAGTGGCACATGGTCTCTTCCTGGGCCAGGGATGGAACTGGTGCCCCTTGCACTGCAAGGCAGAATCTTTATCCACTGGACCACCAGGGAAGCCTGAGTTTTGTTGTTTACTGCCATGCATAGATCTGAGTCCTCCATAGGTATACACACATTCTCCCAACCATCAGCATCTCCCTCTCTATTCCACCCCTCCAGGTCACCACAGAGCCCCTGTTTGAGATCTCCTAGTCCCACAGCATACTTCCCTCCGTCACCCCAAAGTCCATAAGACTGTTCTCCATGTGCGCCTCTCCATTGCTGCTCTGCGTTTTCATTTATCTGCACCATCTTTCTAGATGCCGAATTAGTTGCAAGTGTGTATTTCAAACTCCAGAGCAGCCATTAAAAGTAAAAATAAAGAAGTATAACTCATGAGCTAAAAAGTAGAGAAAATTGGGAATCATAAGATGTTAAATCTATAGAAGTCAGAAAAAGAGTGAAAGACAAAAATAGCTACAAAGAATTAGGGCAATTAATGGAAAAATAGTAACAACTGTGATAACTACTCCTTAAAGCGTATTAAGAATCAATTTGAATGTCACTCGTCTATATGTGTAGATTTAAAAACAGATTTTCAGAGTAGATAACAAAAAATAAAACTCTAAAATATGTTTTGTATAAGAAACCTGCTTTAATTATAAAGGCACATATCTATTAATATTAAAAGCAAATAGGTGGAGAATGCTACACTGTGCTAACTCAAATTAAAAGAAAGATACACTAGCTGTATTTATTTTAGATAAAGCAGACTTCAGAGCAAGGATGTTATCAGGGGTAAAGAAAGGTGCTACATAATAATAATGGGATTAATTTTCTACAAAAACTTAACAATTCTTAAAGTTTGTGCACCTATCAATATAATGTCAAATTAAGTGTGGCAAAAACTGATAGAACCATAAGGAGAAATAGATGAAACCACTAACATGGTTGGAAACTTTAAAATCCCTTTATCAGAAATGGATAGATGCAAATTAAGTCCAAAGAAAGTAAAAGAAAAGAAATAGTAAAAATTAGACCAGGCATCAGTGAAATTGAAAGCAGGAAGTCATTAAGAAAACTTAAAAAATATATAAACCCATAGCTGCTTCTTTGAAAAGATCAATAAAATTTATAAGCCACTAGCCAGGCTAAATAAAGAGGTGGCACAAATTACTAAGAGAAAAAAAGTGGGGATTTCACATAGACGTCATGATCATTGAAAGGACAGTGAAGGAATACAAGGAATATAACTTTCTGCCCACACATCTTGGTGAAATGGACCAATTCCCTGAAAGACACATTCTGCCAAACTCACACAAGAAGAAATAGACAATATGACTAGTCATATATATATATATATATATATATATATATATATATATATATAAAAATTGAAATGGTACTGACCTTCCAAAATAGAAAGCGTTAGACGCAGATTGGTTCACTGCTCTACCAACATTTAAGGCAGAAATTGTATGAGTTCTCTAGTCTCTTTCAGAATTTAAAAGCTGAGAGCAAGCTTCCTATTTATTCAACGAGGCCAGCATTACCCTAGTAACAAGAGGAGAAAATTGCAGACCAACATCTCTCATGTACATAGAGGCAAGAATGCTTAATAAAATATTAGCACACTGAACAATATAGAAAAAGAAATCCAGCAATGTACAAATATAATTATACACCATGACCAAGTGAGATTTATTCCAGATCCACGAGAGTAGTTCAACATTTAAAACTCAATTACTGTAATTTATCCCCCATTCACATGCTGAAGAGGAAAAATCACATGATTATATGGATAAATGTAGAAAAAGTATCTGACAAAATCCAGCATCCATTCATGATAAAAACTCAGTAAACTAGAAATAGAGTGTAATGTCCTCGTCCTGTTGAAAAACATCTTTAAAAGCCTACAGCTGGGCTTCCCTGGTGGTCCAGTGGGTAGGGACACCACCTTGCAGTGCAAGGGGTGCTGGTTCGAATCCTGGCCTGGGAAGATCCCACGTGCCGCGGATCAGCTGGACCAATGTGTCCAATTACGTAGCCGGAGCTCTGGAGCGCATGCGCCCAGAGCCAGTGCTCTGCGACAACAGAGGCCACCGCGATGGGAGGCCCACATGGGCGGAAGAACAAAGATGGATGAAAATAGAGAAATGAAAGACCAATAGAAGTGGCCCGCCTGCTCCCCTCCCTCCCCACCGCCCCCTTAAATAAAATAAGTAAATCTTAAAAAAAAAAATCCTAGAGCTAATCTAATGGTGAGAAATTAGATGCTTTACCTCTTATGTCAGGAACAAGGCAAGGGTATTTCCTCTCAATACCTTACCGAAAGTCTTGTTAATACAGTAATACAAGGAAAAGAAATAAAAGGAATGTCTCTGAAAGAAAAAGATAAAGGGTCATATCTAAATGTAATTCATGATACCGATCGGGTCCTTGATTTAAAAAAAAACACACAGCTGTAAAGGACACTGGGATCAAGTGGAAAGTTTTAGTAAAAACTGTTCATTAAATAATATCATGAAAGTTAAATTTCTTTGGTTATGACTATGGTGGTATGATTACATAAGGGATATTTATTAAAGCATATAGAGGTAGAGAGTCTTAATATCTATAAATGACTTTCAGAAGTTTCAGCAAAAGTCTGTGTGTCCTTCATGATACATAAACATGGATTTATTTAGTCTATCAGTATGGAGGATATTAGGAAAAGTGATAATATTCAAATATGATAAGACCATATAAAAGCAAATTCGTGCATTGCTCACTGAAAGAGAGATTTATACTACTTTCCTGAGAGGCAGCTGTGTACAATTTTTTAACTTTCAAAATATGTGTATCCTCTCTGATACAGCAATATCACTTGTAAAACTTATACTGTTAATATAATCAGAAAATAATACATGCACATACATCAGGAAATTCCTTGAAGAGATATCTATAATGCAAAGTAAAAGTGTGTGCAAGCTCCATCACTTCAGTTGTGTTTGACTCTTTGTGACACTATGGACTGTAGCCCACCAGGGACCTCTGTCCATGGGATTCTCCAGAGAAGAATACGGAAGTGGGTTACCATGTTCTTCTTCAAGGGATCTTCCCAGCCTAGGGATCAAATCTCTTTTGTCTCCTACACTGGCAGACAGGTTCTTTACCACTAGAACTACCTGGGAAGTCCACTATAATAAAAGTAAAAGGAAACAACCTAAATTGCCACTAATTATGGGTTGACTTTACTGAACTTCAAGGTTGGGCGTATGTATTAGTTCTTGCCAATCAGAGCACTATATCTTTTTAAGGGAAAGAAATCCCTTCCCCCGCCCCTTAAATAAAATAAGTAAATCATAGAGATAATCTAATGGTGAGAAATTAGATGCTTTACCTCTTATGTCAGGAACAAGGCAAGGGTATTTCCTCTCAATACCTTACCGAAAGTCTTGTTAATACAGTAATACAAGGAAAAGAAATAAAAGGAATGTCTCTGAAAGAAAAAGATAAAGGGTCATATCTAAATGTAATTCATGATACCGATCGGGTCCTTGATTTAAAAAAAAACACACAGCTGTAAAGGACACTGGGATCAAGTGGAAAGTTTTAGTAAAAACTGTTCATTAAATAATATCATGAAAGTTAAATTTCTTTGGTTATGACTATGGTGGTATGATTACATAAGGGATATTTATTAAAGCATATAGAGGTAGAGAGTCTTAATATCTATAAATGACTTTCAGAAGTTTCAGCAAAAGTCTGTGTGTCCTTCATGATACATAAACATGGATTTATTTAGTCTATCAGTATGGAGGATATTAGGAAAAGTGATAATATTCAAATATGATAAGACCATATAAAAGCAAATTCGTGCATTGCTCACTGAAAGAGAGATTTATACTACTTTCCTGAGAGGCAGCTGTGTACAATTTTTTAACTTTCAAAATATGTGTATCCTCTCTGATACAGCAATATCACTTGTAAAACTTATACTGTTAATATAATCAGAAAATAATACATGCACATACATCAGGAAATTCCTTGAAGAGATATCTATAATGCAAAGTAAAAGTGTGTGCAAGCTCCATCACTTCAGTTGTGTTTGACTCTTTGTGACACTATGGACTGTAGCCCACCAGGGACCTCTGTCCATGGGATTCTCCAGAGAAGAATACGGAAGTGGGTTACCATGTTCTTCTTCAAGGGATCTTCCCAGCCTAGGGATCAAATCTCTTTTGTCTCCTACACTGGCAGACAGGTTCTTTACCACTAGAACTACCTGGGAAGTCCACTATAATAAAAGTAAAAGGAAACAACCTAAATTGCCACTAATTATGGGTTGACTTTACTGAACTTCAAGGTTGGGCGTATGTATTAGTTCTTGCCAATCAGAGCACTATATCTTTAAGAGTTTTGCTAGAGTGATGGGGAGAAACATAATTACTCTTCTCCTAGATTTGAATCTGAAAGAATGTGACCCAATCCTTTCAGAAACAGAAAGAGCCTTTTTTGAGAATGAAGCCATTACATAGAAAAGTAGAGCTAAAATATCAATTGAGATTCATTTAGGAGCTTAGTTCCACTGATAATTGAAACTTTGGACTCATTCATTAAGTCAGTTACTGAGTTTTTTGTTTTTGTTTTCACTTTTTTTCTAAATCCAATTTGTATTGCATTATCTGTCACTTAGATCAGAAATCATTCTGACCGGCAATGTTCTTAGACATGAGAATGAGAAATGTGTGAATATAAAGGATGTGAACATTTCCTTTTTTAAGAGCATGTATCCATTATTGTCCATTTGCAGTCAAAAATGAAAATTGCTATTATAGTTTCAAATTGGCATAATTATATAATACTGCTTTTTAGTGTTATTTTTTATCTCTGTTTCTCTGCAGTTGTTTTTGATTCGGCTCTTCAAGTGGATGCATTATAGAGAAGGAGTCAGTAAACATTCATTGGATGTTCTTTTTGTTTGACAGATATCACCAAGCTTGTCTATATTACAGTGATTCGCTTTTCTGTTCCCCACTGAGTCACCTTCAGGCGTGTAGGGCAGTAAGATAAATTGTAATTCACATTGTAATTCACACTGTAAATGGAATAAGGATGGTTCCAGTGAAAATTCCTTGAAGAGATACTCTATAATGCAAAGTAAAAGTGTGTGCAAGCTCCATCACTTCAGTTGTGTTTGACTCTTTGTGACACTATGGACTGTAGCCCACCAGGGACCTCTGTCCATGGGATTCTCCAGAGAAGAATACGGAAGTGGGTTACCATGTTCTTCTTCAAGGGATCTTCCCAGCCTAGGGATCAAATCTCTTTTGTCTCCTACACTGGCAGACAGGTTCTTTACCACTAGAACTACCTGGGAAGTCCACTATAATAAAAGTAAAAGGAAACAACCTAAATTGCCACTAATTATGGGTTGACTTTACTGAACTTCAAGGTTGGGCGTATGTATTAGTTCTTGCCAATCAGAGCACTATATCTTTAAGAGTTTTGCTAGAGTGATGGGGAGAAACATAATTACTCTTCTCCTAGATTTGAATCTGAAAGAATGTGACCCAATCCTTTCAGAAACAGAAAGAGCCTTTTTTGAGAATGAAGCCATTACATAGAAAAGTAGAGCTAAAATATCAATTGAGATTCATTTAGGAGCTTAGTTCCACTGATAATTGAAACTTTGGACTCATTCATTAAGTCAGTTACTGAGTTTTTTGTTTTTGTTTTCACTTTTTTTCTAAATCCAATTTGTATTGCATTATCTGTCACTTAGATCAGAAATCATTCTGACCGGCAATGTTCTTAGACATGAGAATGAGAAATGTGTGAATATAAAGGATGTGAACATTTCCTTTTTTAAGAGCATGTATCCATTATTGTCCATTTGCAGTCAAAAATGAAAATTGCTATTATAGTTTCAAATTGGCATAATTATATAATACTGCTTTTTAGTGTTATTTTTTATCTCTGTTTCTCTGCAGTTGTTTTTGATTCGGCTCTTCAAGTGGATGCATTATAGAGAAGGAGTCAGTAAACATTCATTGGATGTTCTTTTTGTTTGACAGATATCACCAAGCTTGTCTATATTACAGTGATTCGCTTTTCTGTTCCCCACTGAGTCACCTTCAGGCGTGTAGGGCAGTAAGATAAATTGTAATTCACATTGTAATTCACACTGTAAATGGAATAAGGATGGTTCCAGTGAAAGCATGATGAAACTAAACATTTTCTAGGTGTGGAGATGGAGGTGGACATCGGTCTACTGAGATTCTCAAAATGACTTTTTCAGCAGCTTCAGATGTTTTAAGTAGGCTGAGTGCAATGCATAAAGTATCAGCTGGTTTCTTCCATTTATTGGTCCCTCTTAAACTCAGTTACCCATCATCCTGTGAAATTGTAAAATTAAAAACAAATGAAGTAACATATGCTTTTGAAATTAAAGCCATAATTTTCAGACTTGGCTTCTTGTAATGGTGCTTCAGGCATTCCACAATATTTTCCTTTTCCTCTGACTTAAAAAGTGTATCTTAGTGGGTTGAGTGGTGTTCTTTCCAAAACACGTCCAAGTTGTAGCCCCTGGCACCTGGAAATGTGTCAGTATTTGGAGAAAAGGTCTTTGTAGAGGTAATTAAGTGGAGGATTTTGTGATGAGATCATCCTCAATTAACTGGTTAAGTCCTCAATCCATTGACAAGTATCTTCTTATGGGACAGAGAAGGGTGGAAGACCATTTGACAACAAAAGGCAAGATTAGAGTAATGCAGCTGCATGCTCCCTAAAGACGCAAGAAGGGAGACAAAAGAAGGAAGGATTCTTCTCCCCAGAAATTTGGGAGAGAACACTGCCCTGCTTATACCTTGAGTTTGGATTTCTGGCCACCAGAACTGTAAGAGAATGTATTTCTGTGTTGTGGTTATTTGTTTTGGTAGCTACAGGAAACCAGTACAGGTATATCTTAAAAACTAATTAACACAAATTCAGAAAGTACCTACATATATAATCTGGCAAATCTGGAGATCACTAGTATTTTCTTACTTTTCAGGGGATTCTGTTTTTATGTAGAACTTAACATCTGAGTAAAGTTTTCTTACCTTTTCTGCCCTTTCAGATGCAAATAAAACAAAAAAAAATTTTTAAACTTTTTTTCCCAGTTTTGATTCGGCTCTTCAAGTGGATGCATTATAGAGAAGGAGTCAGTAAACATTCATTGGATGTTCTTTTTGTTTGACAGATATCACCAAGCTTGTCTATATTACAGTGATTCGCTTTTCTGTTCCCCACTGAGTCACCTTCAGGCGTGTAGGGCAGTAAGATAAATTGTAATTCACATTGTAATTCACACTGTAAATGGAATAAGGATGGTTCCAGTGAAAGCATGATGAAACTAAACATTTTCTAGGTGTGGAGATGGAGGTGGACATCGGTCTACTGAGATTCTCAAAATGACTTTTTCAGCAGCTTCAGATGTTTTAAGTAGGCTGAGTGCAATGCATAAAGTATCAGCTGGTTTCTTCCATTTATTGGTCCCTCTTAAACTCAGTTACCCATCATCCTGTGAAATTGTAAAATTAAAAACAAATGAAGTAACATATGCTTTTGAAATTAAAGCCATAATTTTCAGACTTGGCTTCTTGTAATGGTGCTTCAGGCATTCCACAATATTTTCCTTTTCCTCTGACTTAAAAAGTGTATCTTAGTGGGTTGAGTGGTGTTCTTTCCAAAACACGTCCAAGTTGTACCCCCTGGCACCTGGAAATGTGTCAGTATTTGGAGAAAAGGTCTTTGTAGAGGTAATTAAGTGGAGGATTTTGTGATGAGATCATCCTCAATTAACTGGTTAAGTCCTCAATCCATTGACAAGTATCTTCTTATGGGACAGAGAAGGGTGGAAGACCATTTGACAACAAAAGGCAAGATTAGAGTAATGCAGCTGCATGCTCCCTAAAGACGCAAGAAGGGAGACAAAAGAAGGAAGGATTCTTCTCCCCAGAAATTTGGGAGAGAACACTGCCCTGCTTATACCTTGAGTTTGGATTTCTGGCCACCAGAACTGTAAGAGAATGTATTTCTGTGTTGTGGTTATTTGTTTTGGTAGCTACAGGAAACCAGTACAGGTATATCTTAAAAACTAATTAACACAAATTCAGAAAGTACCTACATATATAATCTGGCAAATCTGGAGATCACTAGTATTTTCTTACTTTTCAGGGGATTCTGTTTTTATGTAGAACTTAACATCTGAGTAAAGTTTTCTTACCTTTTCTGCCCTTTCAGATGCAAATAAAACAAGTTTAGAAAGAGAAGAAAACCATTTGTTGGTTAAAGTTATAGAGTAGCATGCAGGAATCCCCCGCCATTTCTGTTGGTCTTTCATTTTCACCCATCTTCATTCTTTGGCCCACATTGGTGTTCCATTGCAGTGGCCTCTCTCGCTGCAGAGCACCGGCTAGCTCTGGAGCTGCAGCGCTCCAGAGCGCTCCTGCGCTCCAGAGCTCCTGTGCAGTAGTTGGACACATCAGCCCAGTCCTTCCGCGGCACGTGGAATCCTCCCAGGCTAGGGATTGAACTGGCGCCCCTTGCACTGCAAGGCAGCGTCCTTACCCACTGGGCCACTAGGGAAGCCCCATGCAGGAATTCTTAACACAGGCTTAGAATAAAATTGAATTTCCTTTCTTTGGACTAAAAGGTCGTATAATACCTGATGTCTCTGAGTTTCTTCTAATTCACTTGCCCTATCTCTTTCCACTCCTCATCTTATTCACACCACTCCAGTAAAGTTGAAGTTTCTACAACAGATTAAATCAATAAAGTTTTATAGTATGTCTATTTGCCTGCAGTAATCTTCAGTCATTGTTTCCTCATCTGTACCATTGTGGTCTCCATTCAGATGCCATTACTTTGCAGAATTTCTTTGACTACTCTAAAATAGACTGTGTGTCTTTTGTATGTTGCTTTGTAACAAGTAACCATAAAGCTTATTGGCTTAAAATCAACATTTATCGCTTATGATTCTGTGTGTCAGAATCAAGCAAGACTCAGTAGGTCGTTTGTTCTCTGTGGTGGTAGCTGGTGGACCCATGAGGAGTGGAGAAGCAATACAGTGTCACTCACTTCTCTGGAACAAAAAAGGCAAGTGCCCTGCTTAAAGACGCAAGAAGAGACAAAGAAGGAAGGATTCTTCTCCCCAGAAATTTGGGAGAGAACACTGCCCTGCTTATACCTTGAGTTTGGATTTCTGGCCACCAGAACTGTAAGAGAATGTATTTCTGTGTTGTGGTTATTTGTTTTGGTAGCTACAGGAAACCAGTACAGGTATATCTTAAAAACTAATTAACACAAATTCAGAAAGTACCTACATATATAATCTGGCAAATCTGGAGATCACTAGTATTTTCTTACTTTTCAGGGGATTCTGTTTTTATGTAGAACTTAACATCTGAGTAAAGTTTTCTTACCTTTTCTGCCCTTTCAGATGCAAATAAAACAAGTTTAGAAAGAGAAGAAAACCATTTGTTGGTTAAAGTTATAGAGTAGCATGCAGGAATCCCCCGCCATTTCTGTTGGTCTTTCATTTTCACCCATCTTCATTCTTTGGCCCACATTGGTGTTCCATTGCAGTGGCCTCTCTCGCTGCAGAGCACCGGCTAGCTCTGGAGCTGCAGCGCTCCAGAGCGCTCCTGCGCTCCAGAGCTCCTGTGCAGTAGTTGGACACATCAGCCCAGTCCTTCCGCGGCACGTGGAATCCTCCCAGGCTAGGGATTGAACTGGCGCCCCTTGCACTGCAAGGCAGCGTCCTTACCCACTGGGCCACTAGGAAGCCCCATGCAGGAATTCTTAACACAGGCTTAGAATAAAATTGAATTTCCTTTCTTTGGACTAAAAGGTCGTATAATACCTGATGTCTCTGAGTTTCTTCTAATTCACTTGCCCTATCTCTTTCCACTCCTCATCTTATTCACACCACTCCAGTAAAGTTGAAGTTTCTACAACAGATTAAATCAATAAAGTTTTATAGTATGTCTATTTGCCTGCAGTAATCTTCAGTCATTGTTTCCTCATCTGTACCATTGTGGTCTCCATTCAGATGCCATTACTTTGCAGAATTTCTTTGACTACTCTAAAATAGACTGTGTGTCTTTTGTATGTTGCTTTGTAACAAGTAACCATAAAGCTTATTGGCTTAAAATCAACATTTATCGCTTATGATTCTGTGTGTCAGAATCAAGCAAGACTCAGTAGGTCGTTTGTTCTCTGTGGTGGTAGCTGGTGGACCCATGAGGAGTGGAGAAGCAATACAGTGTCACTCACTTCTCTGGGATTTTGATGCTGGCTGTCAGATGGAGTGCCACGGGGTCACGTCCATGGGGTCACAAAGAGTTGGGCATGACTGGAGCAACTTAGCACTCACATAATGGATGTCACTTTACTTGGGTATGATTTTTCACTTTGAGAACATTTTTTCTAAATGTAAATCCTGTCCTGGGTCCTTAGATTTCCTCTAAATTCTGTTTGTAAATGGGACATTTATCTAGTTTCTATGTCTCGTAATGATATATGATTGTAAGAAAATTATTGACACTTTTAGACTTCTGTCGAAAAAGCTTAGCTGGATTCACAGGTGTTTCCCAAATGATCCATTTCTATGCATCACAGGCCATTCTTTCTCTGGTCTTTAATAGCATTTTTCCTTCAGTGCATTCAAACCTCCATTAATGGTTACTTTCCTTCAAAGATCTACCTGTCACCCAATTCCAAGGGCCTATGTATGTGTTTTGGGTTTCCTGGTGGTGACTCAGTGGTGAAGAATCCACCTGCAATGCAGGAAACACAGTTTTGATCCCTTGATCAGGAAGATTCCCTGGAGGAAAAAATGGTAACCCACTCTGGTATTCTTGCCTGGAGGATCCCATGGACAGAGGAGCCTAGGAGGGGAGTCCCAGGGGTTTCAGAAAGTCAAATATGACTGAATGATTAAATGGCAACATGGACATGTTTTAGTTTTTCTTTAAAGCAGCACGCAATTTCTGATTCCAGTTTGTTTTTCCACTTATCTGTTACAATAAAACAAAGCACCCCAGAAGTTAATGGCTTAAAATAATCACTTTATCTTCCACAGTTTTGAGTCAGGAATTCCAGTGGGTTTATCTCTGTTTCACATGATAGTTGTTGGTTGGAGTGCCTTGTCTGAGGCTGAAGGCCAAACACAGCTCCACTGATGTGAAAAGAGTGTTGGTATTGCCCAGGATCCTTCAGTTCCCCTCCTTGTGGCTTTGCTATCTGAGAGGTTTCTCATCCTCTAGGGCCTCTAACTTTCTATGGCCTCTCACTCTGGTGGAGAGTGTAGACTTCTTTATATGGGATGTAGAAAGAGTGAAAGTGAAAGCTACGAGACCTCTTAAGAGGTAGGCTTGGAATACTGCTTCTTCATCTTTCTGTTCACCAATATTTATAAGGACAGCCAAGTTGTAAAGGGTGAGAAAGTAGATTCTTTTATTTATTTATTTTTTTGATGATATTGATGACATGCTGGGCAGGGGAAATTTTTGGCAGCCACCTTGGTAGACTAGCAACTTTTCTATAAAGGACCAGATAGTAAAATTTTAGACTTTCTTAGCCCTGTACAGTATATTTCTGTTGCATATACTCTCCACTTAACAGAAACAAGCTTTTAAAAATGGGCAATCTTGGGCTTCCCTGGTGGTCCAGTGGGTAAGGACACTGCCTTGCAATGCAAGGCGCTGGTTCGATCCCTGGCCTGGGAAGATCCCACGTGCCGTGGAGCATCTGGGTAGCTGGAGCTCTGCAGTGCATACGCCCAGAGCCGGTGCTCTGCGACAACAGAGGCCACCGCGATGGGAGGCCCACACGGGACTCCAAGGTATGTTTTTTCCTGGTGGTGACTCAGTGGTGAAGAATCCACCTGCAATGCAGGAAACACAGTTTTGATCCCTTGATCAGGAAGATTCCCTGGAGGAAAAAATGGTAACCCACTCTGGTATTCTTGCCTGGAGGATCCCATGGACAGAGGAGCCTAGGAGGGGAGTCCCAGGGGTTTCAGAAAGTCAAATATGACTGAATGATTAAATGGCAACATGGACATGTTTTAGTTTTTCTTTAAAGCAGCACGCAATTTCTGATTCCAGTTTGTTTTTCCACTTATCTGTTACAATAAAACAAAGCACCCCAGAAGTTAATGGCTTAAAATAATCACTTTATCTTCCACAGTTTTGAGTCAGGAATTCCAGTGGGTTTATCTCTGTTTCACATGATAGTTGTTGGTTGGAGTGCCTTGTCTGAGGCTGAAGGCCAAACACAGCTCCACTGATGTGAAAAGAGTGTTGGTATTGCCCAGGATCCTTCAGTTCCCCTCCTTGTGGCTTTGCTATCTGAGAGGTTTCTCATCCTCTAGGGCCTCTAACTTTCTATGGCCTCTCACTCTGGTGGAGAGTGTAGACTTCTTTATATGGGATGTAGAAAGAGTGAAAGTGAAAGCTACGAGACCTCTTAAGAGGTAGGCTTGGAATACTGCTTCTTCATCTTTCTGTTCACCAATATTTATAAGGACAGCCAAGTTGTAAAGGGTGAGAAAGTAGATTCTTTTATTTATTTATTTTTTTGATGATATTGATGACATGCTGGGCAGGGGAAATTTTTGGCAGCCACCTTGGTAGACTAGCAACTTTTCTATAAAGGACCAGATAGTAAAATTTTAGACTTTCTTAGCCCTGTACAGTATATTTCTGTTGCATATACTCTCCACTTAACAGAAACAAGCTTTTAAAAATGGGCAATCTTGGGCTTCCCTGGTGGTCCAGTGGGTAAGGACACTGCCTTGCAATGCAAGGGGCGCTGGTTCGATCCCTGGCCTGGGAAGATCCCACGTGCCGTGGAGCATCTGGGTAGCTGGAGCTCTGCAGTGCATACGCCCAGAGCCGGTGCTCTGCGACAACAGAGGCCACCGCGATGGGAGGCCCACACGGGCCAAAGAACAAAGATGGATGAAAATAGACAAATGAAAGATCAATAGAAGTAGCCCACCTGCTCCCCTCCCCCCCCCCCCCCCCCCCCAAAAATAAAATAAATTTAAAAAAAAAAGGGCAATCTAGGTTCGATCTGTGATATGTAGCTTGCCAACTCATGCTTAGGCAGGTGGCATACCCACTTCGTCATTCATCCTTAATATACTTTTGCACTGCAGCTTCCTATATCACTCTGAAATTAAGATTATTTTTAAAAATTACAGTTGACACTTGAATAACACAGGATTCAACTGGGCATGTGTACTCATGTACACTTAATGTGCAAAATTTTTTCACTAAATACTTAATGTGCCATAGTGCTACATGATTCAAATTCATTGGAGCCCTGGAAGTGAAACTGTGGATACAGAGGCCCATAGCTAAAATTATATGCACATTTTCGACCGTGTGGAGGATGGGCACTCCTGTCCCCTGTGCTGTTCAAAGGTCCACTGGGCTTTTATTCTGATCCAACATTCTTCAACTTGAGTGGAATTAAATGTTGAAATAGGTCAAATGAAAGGCTATTATATGACTGAACTTCTATCTGCGTCCCTTGTTGTCCTTGTTTAGTCACTAAGACATGTCCGACTCTTAGCGACCCCATAGACTATAGCCTGCCAGATTCCTCTGGCTATGGAATTTTCCAGGTGAGAATACTGGAATGGTTGCTGTTTGCTTCTCATGGAGACCTTCTTGGGGCAGTTATCAAACTTGAGTCTTCTGCGTTGGCAGGCGGATTCTTTACTACTGACCTACCAGGGAAGCATTCGTACTTTCTAGTTATGGGTAACATGAAAGTAGTTTTGTTTCTCTAACTTATTAACTGTAGCGATTTACATTTTTTTAAAAAATATGTACTATAAAATAGTGACATTATTTTACTTCTATGAGTTCTCTGGCTTAATTTATGGAAAAAGTGATGGTAGTGCTGTAAAGATAAAATGGAAAGACTGATTTAAAATTAATCCATCAATCATGAACTGTACTTATTTATTTAGATTGTCTGCATCCTATTCGTTGCTCTAAGTAAAGGATACTGTGTTAATGGAAAACAAAGGTCTTTTCTGCAGTTATGGGTTTTGGGTCACAGATCTCTGAGTAAGTCTGTTCTTTTACTTACTGTTTAAAATCTATATATTTTATCTGACTGATGTTTTGAAAATAACTTATGAATATTTGTTTTTAAAATTTGGCCTCTTGAAAATCAGTTTTTAAAAAAGTTCTGCATGTTTGAACACGCATTTTCTGCTCTTTCCCTAATATTCGAGGCAAAAATTGGTGTGGAAAGCATTAGCATCTTGTCCCTTTCTATCGTTTCCATTATGACTCATTTTCAGCCTAGATTTTTCAGGCCAGATATGTATGGAATGGATTCTCATATTTCAGTGTGTAATCACTTGGGAGTATTTGCTTCCTTACTAGGTTGACACGTTGTGCTGAGTTAGGAGCTTCCTCACTCGGTGTTAGACATTAGTTATGCACTTTCTTGGAGACAATAAGACTAATGATAGAAGAACAGAGACATAGTTGCCATGATTGTTTGTTTTCAGATTTTCACCCACACTTTTGTAGGTTTTTCTAACAGCCACTTTGGAAGTATAGGTGGGGTTGACTAGACAATATTATTAGCAGACAACCAAAACTGATGAAAGGACCATTTCACAATGCCTCTTTTTAGCCAGATTAGAATCAAAGTTATATTTCTGAGAAATTGCATAAGTGTCAGTTATTCCAGTTGTTCTTAAGTCAGTCTGCAGTATCGTTATATGCTTGAACTCCCTCTGTAATTTTGTGCACCATGAAACAAGAAGATTTGTTCTTTCTTTAAAAAAAAATGGTTAAACGTTAACATTTGTAAACAAACAAGCAGCACTTCTACATTTCCTTCCTTTTAACTGTCCCTCCTTCCTATATTTATAAGCATATTTGGAATTGGTATTATAAACAACCTGTCAGAAAGGACTTACTGCCTGCTTGTCCTTCAGTGAATTATAGCACAGCAGGAGTGTATTTCAAAGTGACATGTACAGAAGAGAATGCCAAACAGTTTTACGCTAAAGCAGGACAGTCTGTGGACTTCTCACAGTAACCTTATTTTATATCATGTCCTTATGCCTTCTTTGTTTTTCTATTTCTCTCATTTTATAACAAATAGTGAGTCCTTATGCCTTCTTTGTTTTTCTATCTCTGTCTCATTTTATAAGAAATTCTGAGTCCTCTGAGCAGTCACCACAGTTCTGTAAAGACACAGGAAAATGTGCCTTGTTTAGAGATGAATTAACTCTCCATATGGATTATTGTAACTTCTCAATCCTGAGAACCTGAGAGATACTTGATGGTTCCTTCTGAGAGACTCACTGGGCCATCACTTTTCCGCCAAGCACTGGTGGAGGTTTCTTTTGTTTGAGCCATTTGATCTGATCTAATCGGTTCTGTCTTCTTATATTGAAATTAACAAGGCATATACCCTGAAGCATAGGCCGTATCTTCAACACTGAGACACAAACGAACTTGAACATGAGGTCAATCAAGTGCACAAAATGCATCACACAGTTATTCCAAGGCTCATGCTGTGTCTATAATTGCCCCTTGTTCTGTCATTAGGGCTCCTTTCAAGTCATTATTTTGAGTCAGCAGAACTACAGGGAGTATTCTGCCTGATTGAATGAACTTGAACTTTCCCTTTTTCTGTTAATATTGGTTGACTAGACAATATTATTAGCAGACAACCAAAACTGATGAAAGGACCATTTCACAATGCCTCTTTTTAGCCAGATTAGAATCAAAGTTATATTTCTGAGAAATTGCATAAGTGTCAGTTATTCCAGTTGTTCTTAAGTCAGTCTGCAGTATCGTTATATGCTTGAACTCCCTCTGTAATTTTGTGCACCATGAAACAAGAAGATTTGTTCTTTCTTTAAAAAAATGGTTAAACGTTAACATTTGTAAACAAACAAGCAGCACTTCTACATTTCCTTCCTTTTAACTGTCCCTCCTTCCTATATTTATAAGCATATTTGGAATTGGTATTATAAACAACCTGTCAGAAAGGACTTACTGCCTGCTTGTCCTTCAGTGAATTATAGCACAGCAGGAGTGTATTTCAAAGTGACATGTACAGAAGAGAATGCCAAACAGTTTTACGCTAAAGCAGGACAGTCTGTGGACTTCTCACAGTAACCTTATTTTATATCATGTCCTTATGCCTTCTTTGTTTTTCTATTTCTCTCATTTTATAACAAATAGTGAGTCCTTATGCCTTCTTTGTTTTTCTATCTCTGTCTCATTTTATAAGAAATTCTGAGTCCTCTGAGCAGTCACCACAGTTCTGTAAAGACACAGGAAAATGTGCCTTGTTTAGAGATGAATTAACTCTCCATATGGATTATTGTAACTTCTCAATCCTGAGAACCTGAGAGATACTTGATGGTTCCTTCTGAGAGACTCACTGGGCCATCACTTTTCCGCCAAGCACTGGTGGAGGTTTCTTTTGTTTGAGCCATTTGATCTGATCTAATCGGTTCTGTCTTCTTATATTGAAATTAACAAGGCATATACCCTGAAGCATAGGCCGTATCTTCAACACTGAGACACAAACGAACTTGAACATGAGGTCAATCAAGTGCACAAAATGCATCACACAGTTATTCCAAGGCTCATGCTGTGTCTATAATTGCCCCTTGTTCTGTCATTAGGGCTCCCTTTCAAGTCATTATTTTGAGTCAGCAGAACTACAGGGAGTATTCTGCCTGATGGTTACTATAAAGCTGAATTGATAACATAAATATCTCCCAGCATAGAATACAAGGAGCAGGTATTTAGATTAGATCTAATAAAGTGTGCAGCTGTTCAGTCTCTTTATGAATTCCAACTAAAACAATAATCACAACTTTCAATATGGGTTCTCCTTCAGTAGTTCTGTAAAAGAGAAGCTATGTTTTTTCTAAGTGAATGGACAGATAACCTATTAGAATCTGCTTGCTTGCTCTTATTCCTAGATGGTAGCTTGGCCAAGACCGATACAATCCAGATTTCATGGCGTTTTACTTTAGTCATCACTGTGTAAAAATTATGCCATTTTAAAATAGAAGCATCATTTATTAATTTGTTTTGTGGAACGAGATGGTGTGAGTTTAATGCTGAAAGCGTATGCTAAGTTTGTGGCTTCAAGCGCACTTTTGGAAGTATTACCTTTCCTGGGAAGAGGAAAATTCAAATCCTCTTCTCAAAAGATGGTAGCTGAGGGAGTTCAGATGAGGCTTGTAGACATGAATACAGTGCAGCTCCTTCATGTATACCAAACCTCTGGACAAAAAGCTCCTTCAAAAAGACCTAACCTCTGCCTCCTCAGGAAGGATGGGGAGGAAAAGCTGAATAATTTTGGAAACACCCATGTCTGCAAAAGAGGACACTAAGATGCTTTTGAAAAAGTAACTTAATTAGGTGAAGTAACGTATCTGAAGACCAATTGCTGACTGTTGGAAAAGGTATTTTACCTCTTTCATATCTTTCCTTAATTATAAAATGAAGGCATTAGACTGTAACAGAGAATGCCAAATAGTGGTCTGTGGTTTGGATCAGATCCACAGAATATTGTGTGTTTTTTTAAAAAACTTGAATGCGTTGCTAATTTGGAAAAAAAAAAATGCATTATAGATAAGCATGTATATCTTACATGGATAAAGGATGGGTTGTTAGAAAAGGGAAGTCTAGTCCAGACTGATAGATTCAGTAAACCCATGAAAACAGCCTCTCCTCCCCATCATTCTGCATGGTACTTCTCTAAAACTTCTTTCAGGCTTAATTTTTAAAATCAAAAGATTTTGCCTAAGGACCTGGTTTAGTATACAGGGAGTATTAACAAGCTGAATTGATAACATAAATATCTCCCAGCATAGAATACAAGGAGCAGGTATTTAGATTAGATCTAATAAAGTGTGCAGCTGTTCAGTCTCTTTATGAATTCCAACTAAAACAATAATCACAACTTTCAATATGGGTTCTCCTTCAGTAGTTCTGTAAAAGAGAAGCTATGTTTTTTCTAAGTGAATGGACAGATAACCTATTAGAATCTGCTTGCTTGCTCTTATTCCTAGATGGTAGCTTGGCCAAGACCGATACAATCCAGATTTCATGGCGTTTTACTTTAGTCATCACTGTGTAAAAATTATGCCATTTTAAAATAGAAGCATCATTTATTAATTTGTTTTGTGGAACGAGATGGTGTGAGTTTAATGCTGAAAGCGTATGCTAAGTTTGTGGCTTCAAGCGCACTTTTGGAAGTATTACCTTTCCTGGGAAGAGGAAAATTCAAATCCTCTTCTCAAAAGATGGTAGCTGAGGGAGTTCAGATGAGGCTTGTAGACATGAATACAGTGCAGCTCCTTCATGTAGACCAAACCTCTGGACAAAAAGCTCCTTCAAAAAGACCTAACCTCTGCCTCCTCAGGAAGGATGGGGAGGAAAAGCTGAATAATTTTGGAAACACCCATGTCTGCAAAAGAGGACACTAAGATGCTTTTGAAAAAGTAACTTAATTAGGTGAAGTAACGTATCTGAAGACCAATTGCTGACTGTTGGAAAAGGTATTTTACCTCTTTCATATCTTTCCTTAATTATAAAATGAAGGCATTAGACTGTAACAGAGAATGCCAAATAGTGGTCTGTGGTTTGGATCAGATCCACAGAATATTGTGTGTTTTTTTAAAAAACTTGAATGCGTTGCTAATTTGGAAAAAAAAAAATGCATTATAGATAAGCATGTATATCTTACATGGATAAAGGATGGGTTGTTAGAAAAGGGAAGTCTAGTCCAGACTGATAGATTCAGTAAACCCATGAAAAACAGCCCTCTCCTCCCCCATCATTCTGCATGGTACTTCTCTAAAAACTTCTTTCAGGCTTAATTTTTAAAAATCAAAAGATTTTGCCTAAGGACCTGGTTTAGTATATCACTGATCTACGACTGTGATAATGCTGCATAACGAATACGCACAAAGCTTCAGTGGCATACAGAAGTAAATTTATTAATTGTGTCCTGGGATGGGTTGAGGCTTAGGTTATGTGGCTTCACTGGTTCCGGTGGCTCACTCATCTGGCTGTCAGCTTGGGCAGTCTGTCGCTTCTCCACATCCTTGTTTCTCATATGCATCAGCCTTCTGTGGTGTGTTCCCATGCTAATGGTGAAAGTAAAATAGAACACGCAGGAATGCAAGACCTTCGAAGCTCTGGTTGTAGAAGCTCTGGCATTAATGTCACTTGTGCATTATTCTGTTGATCAAAGCAAATGACATAGGTGATTCTGTAGTCAGCATGTGAAGGCACTGTGTAGTTCCATGACAAAGGGCACAGACACATTTTGCTTAAAATTTCATAGCACCTGACAAGTGTTGGAATCACCTTTCAGTCATGGCACTCATAGGTAAGTGTGGGTAGCAGCTGCCAGCTTTCAAGGATCATGCATTTGCCAGTTTGTGACAGTCCGTGCCCACTCATTATTTTTCTGAGACGAAAACCAGTGGGTTGTCATTATTACTGCACTTTTATGGTAAATTTTCCAGGGAGATTATTTTCTGCTTCCAGATCATTGCAAAGAGTGGGCAAATGAGAGACAGACCAAGACAGCCATACAATTTCTTTTCACACATTGATTGCTTCATTCACTTAGCCTATTTGCCTACATTCTGGGTCATCTGAATTGGGAGGACCTGATCCAGATGACCTCTAATTTTGAAACATTCCTCATGACTTTAGAAATAAGGTAAAACAAAGACATTGGAACTCTTGACAAAGCCTGACCACACTGAAAGTTCATGATTAAGTTGTAAGGTATCTAAAAGTATTCTGGTGAGAGCTGTAGAGAGCTGTTAGAACTTATGTAAATATGGTGCAGCCATATGTCATTGATTGACTCCATATTCACTCATCTAACCTCCATCATAGATAAATTTCTATACCCTACGTGGATAGAGGCCGCATTCTTAGAAAAAGGAAAGTGAGTCAAGACCAGTAGCCTCAATAAACTGATGGAGAACATTTTCTTTTTCCCTTGGTTCATTCTGTATGATATTTATACAAGAACTGCTTTCAGGCATGAATTTCCTCAAAACTCCCGATACCTCCTATAGAACATTTCTAGATTTACTGATAGAGAAGTGTTCTTAGAGACTGTTCTTCATCTTTCCTTATCCCCTTCAGGTCCTCATGCCATTTATTATTTGTTCCTTCTAGTTATTCTTTTCATGAGCCTTTTGAACACGTGTTTGTATGTGTGTATATGTACAAAGGTATACAATTTCCTTGTACCACCATTGTCATTCTGGATTGCATCATATTTACATTTTTTTGTGCAATAGAGAGGATGACGGAACACACAGATTAGCTGAGGAGAAGTTAAATTGGCAGAAGAGGCAGTCTCCTTGGACAGTTAACCTACCTTCTGCTTCAGTTTTCTCATTTGTATAATGATTTGTGATGTAAAGTAGAATAGAACCCAAATCATATCTTTAGTGTTTGCTGTTACTATTTTGAATACTTACTATTTTTGTTTCTGGAGTTGTGATTGTTCAAGTTGTAGAGAAACACAAAAATAGAGGTAACATGATTTGGTGGTAGTTTAGTCACGAGGTCGTGTCTGACTCTTGTGACCCCATGGGCTGTAGGCCCACCAGGCTCCTCTGTCCATGGGCTTCTCCAGGCAAGAATACTTGAGTGGATTGCTGTTTCCTTCTCCAGGGTATCTTCCCAACCCAGGAATCAAACCTGGGTCTTCTGTAGGGAAATCCGTCTTAGACAATAGAGGATGAGTTACAATTTATTAAAAAGTAAATAAATAAAAGGTCCAAGACCTTCATTACATCCAGGATGCTCCAACATGATGGTACGACAAGTGCTTGGTGCTTTTACACCACCTTCTAAATAGTGAGGACTTCAAATGCTTCTAATTCTTCTACATCCCTTTCCTGCAGAAGTCCCTGGCCTTCTTCAAATCCTCTCCTTCTCTAACATGATTTGAATGTGTGCTTTTAGCAGTTTTTAAATTCCTTCTTTCCACTTGAACTTTCCTCATCTCTCTAGTTTCCCATTAAGAGAAAATTTTTTTTGTCATGTCCTATGTTAGGGACATTTTGCTTTTCTTAAGTGAATATAATTAGTGTTTTTTTCTTCAAAGACATGATGTATGCAACACCATATTATTGCTAGGCTTTGGGAGGGGGCTTGCAAGGAGTATGTCCCATAGCCTCCACACCCTTCCAGAGTGAGAGAGGTTGTTGTATTGAGCAAAGGCCAGGAGATGGTGAACAATAGGGAAGCCTGGTGTGCTGCACTCCATGGGGTTGCAAAGAGTTAGACATGACTGAGCGACTGAACAACAGCTGTTTTCCTGGCAGGTATTGCATGTAGTTCACTCAGGGTTCTCTTTTATTATCATTTAAAAATATAATGCTGTGGTAAATCCTGTCCTCTGCTAAGGATACTACATTTCTCTTCAGACTGTCATCTGACCCTGTAAGGTCTTAGTGCTGGTATGGTATCGTTGTGTGAGATTTCACCATCATTAGCAAGGCTGCTTTAATGGTCTCTCTGAGAAGAACAGGCAGAGGGGGAGGGCTAATGCTCTTTGCTTGGTGATTTTAATGAGTACATGTAAGCATCCAGTACAGTTTATGTGCCCTTAATATGTTCCCAAACCCTCCATTATTATATAGAGCAGTGTGTGTTCTGAAGATAATTTTACCAAAAAAAAAGAAAGAAAATCTGTACTCAAATGTATCTGTGACATGTTCCGCTCAGGAATCAGGATCTTCTTAGGGATCTTCCCACCCAATAAATGGGTCTTCTGTAGGAAATCCGTCTTAGACAATAGAGGATGAGTTACAATTTATTAAAAGTAAATAAATAAAAGGTCCAAGACCTTCATTACATCCAGGATGCTCCAACATGATGGTACGACAAGTGCTTGGTGCTTTTACACCACCTTCTAAATAGTGAGGACTTCAAATGCTTCTAATTCTTCTACATCCCTTTCCTGCAGAAGTCCCTGGCCTTCTTCAAATCCTCTCCTTCTCTAACATGATTTGAATGTGTGCTTTTAGCAGTTTTTAAATTCCTTCTTTCCACTTGAACTTTCCTCATCTCTCTAGTTTCCCATTAAGAGAAAATTTTTTTTGTCATGTCCTATGTTAGGGACATTTTGCTTTTCTTAAGTGAATATAATTAGTGTTTTTTTCTTCAAAGACATGATGTATGCAACACCATATTATTGCTAGGCTTTGGGAGGGGGCTTGCAAGGAGTATGTCCCATAGCCTCCACACCCTTCCAGAGTGAGAGAGGTTGTTGTATTGAGCAAAGGCCAGGAGATGGTGAACAATAGGGAAGCCTGGTGTGCTGCACTCCATGGGGTTGCAAAGAGTTAGACATGACTGAGCGACTGAACAACAGCTGTTTTCCTGGCAGGTATTGCATGTAGTTCACTCAGGGTTCTCTTTTATTATCATTTAAAAATATAATGCTGTGGTAAATCCTGTCCTCTGCTAAGGATACTACATTTCTCTTCAGACTGTCATCTGACCCTGTAAGGTCTTAGTGCTGGTATGGTATCGTTGTGTGAGATTTCACCATCATTAGCAAGGCTGCTTTAATGGTCTCTCTGAGAAGAACAGGCAGAGGGGGAGGGCTAATGCTCTTTGCTTGGTGATTTTAATGAGTACATGTAAGCATCCAGTACAGTTTATGTGCCCTTAATATGTTCCCAAACCCCTCCATTATTATATAGAGCAGTGTGTGTTCTGAAGATATCTTGGGTTGTGTGCTATTTTACCAAAAAAAAAAAAAAGAAAGAAAAATCTGTACTCAAATGTATCTGTGACATGTTCCGCTCAGAGCAGTTTGATTACAAAGGAAGTCTGGCAACCAAGCTTGAATGGGTTTCATTAGAAGGATGTGGGGTTGCTCAGAATATTGAAGCAAACCTGAACTACTGGCCTTGGAAGGGAGGGGAAGTTTAGCAGGAAGTAGTCACGTTTCATGACACAGATGTTTTTTTTAATTCTAATGGTCATCTGCTAAAGTGGCACTTTCTTAGGCGGGAGAAACTGCTGGGCCTGGACTTGATCATGTGTGTACTACTTTGGGCATGGCCTATAACATGCTAACTCTTATGGAAAATTCCAGTGCAAGCTGCCATCTTGCTTCCCACAGGAAAAGTGGTGAGGGTTGATGGTAGACAGATAACAGTAGTTTATCACATATTTACTTTTTGGAGTATCCCAGTGCACATGAGCTCTGAATATTCTCTGTAGAAGAGAAACCTATGGAACCACATAGGACCTGGCTGGTTTATATATTTATTGTTCTTATGTTATAACCTATTACCCTTCGGAGGGACTAATATTCCTTCAAAAATGCTCTGAAGGTACTGACTTACCTCTCTTAGACATCACACTTTAATCTTTGATTAGATTCCTCCTGTGTGCTATATTATAATTTCCTAATCCTTTGATACAATTATTCTGACATTTTCTCATATTTTAAAATGTCAGCTACTGTAGGTGACATGGTTATTTGCTTCTTAAGCATTTTGAATAAAACAAATATTTCTCCAAATGTTGCTTTGGAGTCATTGATCTTCCTTTTCTCCTCTGTACCATTGAGTTCATGCAGTTCAGTCACTCAGTCATGTCTGACTGTCTGCCACCCCATGGACTGCAGCACACCAGGCTCCCTATCCTTCCCCATCCCCCTGAGCCTGCCCAAACTCATGTTCATTGACTCAGTGATGCCATCCCACCAAATATACCATTATCTTGATCTATGACCCTTCTCCCATTTCCGAAGTTTCTCTCCTTTGGAATGTCTTTTGTATTCCCTGGTTCACCTTTTTAAAATTTATTTTTTAATTGGAAGAAAATTTCTTTATAGTGTTGTGTTGGTTTCTGGCTTACGGCAAATTGAGTCAGCCATAATTATACACGTATTTCCTCCCTCTTGAGCCTCTGGTTCACCTTTGAGTACAGCACTCTCAGCTTTTTGGCCTTATCCATATATGGCCCCTGACAAAACCTTCTTTCTTATTTTCTGTTTTTCTAGTTGCTTTTGACCTTGAGCCCTTCTTTGCATTTCAGCTGGACATATTCAGTAAATACTGCCACTCATAAGGTGGCCCACACCTGCCCTACATCTCACTGCTGTCTCATTCTTTTGTGCATGTGTCACTTTATTTATTATTTAATCTTTTTTCTAGTCATGGTCTCTCAGTTATACTTTTTCAGCTTGTTTAAGGATTTGATCGGTAATAGCAAATTTTGAATGGCTGTAACTCTGGACAGAGAAAGATGTGATTCACATAGATTTCAACAGTAATAACTACTTACAAAATATGAGACCATCCAGTAGTCTAGGGAATAAATCAAAACAAATTTCAAAATACAGGCAGACGTGTTCTTGCTTACTTATGCTATAGTTTTCATTAGGTAATCATCTAGTTGGTTAATAAGATATCCATCAAACTGTTCTCAAATGCTTTCCTTCTAGATTTCTTTTCTGGAACTCTCCCACAGCCCGTCTCTCATTCTGCTCTTATCTTTCATTTTTTTTTTCCCATTAAAGTCAGAAGATGCATAAATTGGCTATAGGAAATGGACATCTGTGTTTTCCCCCTTTTCCTCAAGGCCATGGTAGTTTACTACCACACCCATTATCCTTAAAAAAAAACACACACACACACACACAACAGAAAAAACTTCCACTTGCAAAGAAAAAACAAAAAAAGAAATGAAAAGAGTCCTTTCACACTCTGATTTCTGACTGTGGCCCAGTGACATGCTGTATTTATTTTATGGTGACAGTCCTACCCCGTGGCTTTCTGCCATCAGCTCCTTTGAATCTCGTCTAACAGACATCCAGACTGTGTCGTATCACATCAGTGGACACAGTAATTCAATGTCACTCTAGATTGTCTCTATGGATCTTCTTCCCATGTGATTCTTAACTTCAGTGTGGAACAGGGGAAGGGTTGCTGGAAGATAACGGGCCAACCAGAATGAGGTATGGAGAAGTTGATACTTCTGACTTTTCTTTGTGACTCTTTAAACTGATGTTATCTATTTCTCATTCTAAATATAAATGACAGCAAACATTTATCGAGTCTTTTCTGGGTTCTAGCTCTTGAGCTGAGACTGTTTATTTCACATTTAATCTTCATAGCCAGCTGAGGAGGTATAGGTGGAAGAGACCTATCTAGTTGTCCCCCAATACAGATTGTCTAGACTCCACTTTTTTGTCCTTTAGGGATAGAAATCTATCTATAGCTGGACCCATGACTACTCATGGAAAACTACATTTCCCAGCTTCCCTTTGCAGCCACTTTGGTTCAGTTCAGTCTCTCAGTTGTGTTGGACTCTGTGGTCCCCTGGACTGCAGCATGTCATGCTTCCCTGTCCTTCACCGTCTCTCGGAGACTGCTCAAACTCATGTCCATTGACTCTGATTCCATCCAACCATCTTGTCCTCTGTCATCCCTTTCTTCTGCGTTCTACTTTTCCCAACATCAGGGTCTTTTCCAACTAAGGTCATATGACTAAATTATTGCCAATGGCACAACAGTGGCAGGGATATGTGCAGATTCTAGGTCATAATATTAAAAGGAAACGGATGTTCTTTTCCATTTTATCACTTGTTGCCTGATGAGACACCATGCAATTTTGTTTATTTTGTTTATAATTTATTTTGTTCATAATTCTGCAGGTTGGCAATTTGGGTTTATACCAGCACGTAGATTCTTCTCGTATGATCTATGCTTGTACCTCTATGCTTAGTTGTCAGATTGGCTGGGGACTGCCTGTCAGCTGAGACAGTGAGGGTGGTTGAGCTACAAGCTTTCATTCATCTGGAGGGCTACCCTGAGCCTGCTTGCAGAGTTGCTATGAGAGAACCCCGAGAGCAAGTGGAAGTACGTGCAGGATGTCCTGAGATCTAGGTTCAGAACTCGTGCCATTTTTGATGCATTCTCTTGGCTAGAGTGAATTATAAGGCAGTCACAGAATCAAGGTGTAGGAAAATAAGCTGCTTTATGAGAATTACTGAGAAGTCACTTTGCGAAAAGGCATGGATGCAGGGCAGAGTGGAGAGTGGTGACCTTTTCTGTTGTGTGCCTCAGCTCCTCTTCCTTTCTTCCCTCATTGGTCCATGTACATAATAACAAGAACTTAATAAGCATTTTTTGACCAAAATATGGAAGCAATATGTTGAAGATGGCAGAACATCATAATAGAATGAACTCTATAGTGAGTTACATGTGTGCACACATGTGCTCAGTTGCATCTGACTCTTTGCAACTCCGTGAACTGTAGCCCACCAAGCTGTATTGTCAATGGAATTTCTCATGCAAGAATACTTGAGTGGTTTGCCGTTTCTTCTTCCAGGGGATCTTTCCGACTTGAGATCTTTCTGACCTTGGGACCAAACTGGCATCTCCTACATCTCCTGTATTGGTAGGTGGATTCTTTACCACTAATGCCACCTGGGAAGCCCCTAGCACTATAAAGCTGCTGTATTGGAATATTCTGCTTAGCATGCTATTGAGAGAGAAATAAATGTTTATCATCTTTGAGTCAATATTATTTTACTACAGTGTGTGCTACAGCAGCTGAATAAGAAACCAAATTACTACAGTACCCATTTTGCAGATTACAAAATTGAGCTATATAGAGACAAAGAAATTCGTCCAGAGTCATTCATCACATGAATAGTAGTGGCACCATTTTAACATATGTGTTTTGGGTTTTAGAACTCATGTGTTTAAGCACTCTGCTGCATTGGAATATTGCAAGAGTATTCATTTTTCTGTATGTAAAGATAGGAAAACTCAGGAGATAGTCTTTCACCTTCAGTAGGAATTTATGGCTTCTGTTAGATGAAGGCACTTAATGTAAGGTCTCAGTCATTTGTAGTTCAAAACATAGTAGTCTTGTGGAATTGAGTAAAATTTTTGGACATCTGCATATATTTAATCTGCAATATATGCATATATATAAATATAACATATACATGTATATATTTATATAGAGTAAATATTAGTGCTTTCACCAGTCAGCTTTTATACCTCATCCCTTAGGAGTTTATATTGTATAATCAAGGCCAAACTTGAATCATCAGGCAATCAAAGAGAAAAAATGCAAAGAGTCAAATAATATCAGGTGCTCTTGTAATAAACATCTCAGGTGGAGTGTGACAAGGTATAAAAAGGCTTTGCATTGATCTATTCTTGGGACAGAAATTGCAAAACTAGATATAAAATGGAATAAACATAGCTGTCAAACTAGGCATTATGGATATCTATAGTTAGGGACAATTTAAATACATGGAGATTAATTTGTCCCTGGTTTCTGTCTACAGTAGCACAATCCACTATGTTCATCATGTTTGAGACCTAAAATTTGGAGGACTTATTTAGGGGGATGTTTTGAAATGGGCAGTGAATGTTGACTGTTGAGTTTAGGCTTTTGTCTTGGTAACAGGAGAGGGAAGTTAGGGATCTAGAGCAATTGTCCACCGGTGCTCTGCTTCCTGATGCTTTGCGCTGTTGTATTGTTCCTTTGGTATGCTCTTAAGACTTAAAACTAGGCATTTCTATATTCAGGTGAAGGTATTTGTATGTCAAGTTATTAGAGGGAAAAAAGATTCAATGCTGCCCATGTAGAGAACTGAGAATCTTCTACAGTTTCTTTCAATCCTTTGTGTACATGATGAGCTAGAATAACCTCACTGAACTGAATTATCCTTCCTGGGTATGGTTCAGTGAATACCATTATATTTCAGCACAGCTTGAGTGATTTTTAATGCCAAAAACATCAGCAAGAAATACAAATGTTACAAAAATATTGAAACAATACCATAAAAAGCCCAGGATCATAAATACTTTACTTTGTAAGGTCTCAGAGGTCAAAATAGCAATACCATGGAAAATTAAAATGCTCTCTGTGTGAGTGACTTTCAGAGAAAGCCACACACACACACACAGACACACACGACAGCAGTTTACAATCAAAATGCTCAAAATCATTTTCTCACTGTATTTTAGGCTGATTTTGAGAGGGAAAAATAGCTATTTTTCTGGGACAGTAAAACAAAAACTTATAAAGTCATTCATCTGCATTTTTTATTTGCTTTTAATTATAATCTAATTAAAGGGATTACAGCCTATGGAAGAGATGACTTTTATATGAATTACTTCCTACCCACTCAAAGGAATATGGCATACAGATAGAAGTTGGCTGAGGACTTAGACCATTAAGTATCAAAAACTGTTGCGTCAGAGAGTTTGCACCTGGGAAACCCCCTCTGTGTGGAGTGTTCTTTGAGAGACCATGCTACAGGTGAATGTAAAGTGAGTCTGGAGAAGGGAAAAACTGAGCCAACTCACGCCTTTACAGGTCTGTGCACAAAGCTAAGTGAAGCAGTTCTTTATTCATCCCCTGCTACTCAGGTGTGTGGTACCTCCTAATGAGTCTGCCCCATGGTCAGATCTGCTAATGTCCTGGCTGATGTGTTACCTTCAACTGAAATCAGTGAGCATATGGGAAAAGAATCCAACCTGATACTTCTAATAATGAGAGCTGGCCCATATACTTGGAAATAGCAGTTTAGCAAAGAAGGATGGCTCCGTGCGACTGCTTTGAACACGTCATGTTTTCAGTCCACCAATTTTCTGTCAAGCTTCTTTTCCTCCATATCCTCATTTGCCTATTTGTGCTTCTTATTTTCCCACTTGCTTATTTAGGGCACTTGCTTAGTGCAACTACAGTGCATTCCATCAACTTACTAGTTAAACATTTTAAGAAACATGTCAGAGTCCAAAACCAGTTCTGCCTACAAGAGTCAGTTGATTTTAGACAAAGGTGCACAGAGGAATTCAGTGGAGAAAGATGTCTTTTCAAAAAATGGTACTGGAACAATAGGATATCCATGTGCAGAAAATGAACCTATGGAACCATCCATAATGTGAATTAACTGAAAGCATTTCTGAGACCTAAATTACTATAAAACCTAATGTAATTAAAGTCTTAGAAGAAAATATAGAAGTAAATCTAAGTTATCTTGGAGTAGGTAAATAGTTTTTAGATATGACTATTAAAACATAATCATAAAAAATGATAAATAGGGCTTCATTAAAATTAAAAAATTCTTCTCTGTGAAAGATGGTGTTAAGAGATGGAAAATCTGTGGGCTGAAAGAAATCTTCATAAAACTCATAACTGACAAAGGGCACATACTCACGATAAGGAAAGTGTTTTCAAAATGTGATAATAGGAAAATAGCCCATTTGAAAATATGGGCAGAGGTTTTACAGAGACATGTCACCAGAGAAGGTAAATGGATGGCAAAAAGTATATGAAAAGATATTAATTATATTAGCTATTAGGGAGATGCTAATTAAAACTATGTTGTTATACTGTATACTATCAAAGTGGCTTAAAAATCAAATATGATAAAAATAGTACTGGTGAGGATATCAACCAGCTGGACCTTTCATGCATTGTTGGCGAAAATGCACTGTGGCACAGCCCATTTGGAAGAGTTTGTCAATTACTTACAGAGTTAGCAAAATGCTTACTCTGTGGCCCAGCAATCCCACTCCAAAATACTTTCCTAGAAAAAATGAAAACTTAAATTCACCTACAATTTTTATTTTTGCCTCTACCACTGCTGAATTCCCTTGGGACCCATGCCAACCTCACCCACCCAACAGATATTTAGGGACCTCTGTACCCTCAACCACAAAATTTTATGTACTCTTCATAGTGGTTTTATTAATATTTGACAAGGCATGGAAATAACCCCAAATTTTCTAACTGATGAATGTATATGCTGTTTGGAAAATTTCTCAGCAATAAAAATGAATGAACTCTTGCTACATATGTGCATGAATGTACATTATATGTTAATCAATTGCACAGACATTAAGCAAAACAAAAAAAGACAGACCCCGAAGACTGTCAATTGAGTGATTGCATGTATACTACTATATTCTGGAAAAGGCAAAACTCTAGGGACAGGAAACATCAATTGCCATTGGTTGGGGACTGGGGAAGGGAGAAGAAGGGACTGATTTAAAGGGACACAAATTGTTTGGAGGTTGTAGAACTGTATTTTGATTGTCATGGTACTTACACTGTTTTTTCAGACTCATCAAACCTTATGCTAAAAAAATCTAATTTTACAATGTGTAATTTATAACTCAGTAAGCAAAGTATATCAGATAATTTGTTGACTCAACATTAATGGTAATCATCGTAAGAAAGACTTGAATCTATTATGTCCAATACCTTGACTTTACCACGTCATTATGGATTCTGGTCATCAAATACCTTATTTTGGGGCTAGTGATATGTGTATTAGGATTCCTTGAGGCTTTGAGGGTGAGGGGAGAACATAGTATCAGATACTCTTTTCCTAGATGGTTACATTTTAAATGTACTCGAGTAGTTGAGCCACTTTAATTCTCAGAAATGAAAATCCATATGTCTGTGTGTGTGTGTGTGTGTGCAGAATCCCAGTTTTTCTCTCGAACATGATCTCTTGTTTCCTCCATTTGTCTTCTAGCAATACTCAGAACTCAGCAAGCTCTTAATGTGCCTTACATTCCACGCCTCTGTTGTATTTTCCTTACCAGTGTTCTGCCTGGCATGTCTTTGCTCCATCTCTCTGCTCGACGAGCTCCTCCTCCTTATGTTTAAGGCTTGAAGTCAAGCTTTCTGTGCTAAATGAGGCTTCCTGGCTCCTCCAGGCAGAACTTCACCCCCTTGTTTTACTCTGTTGCCCTTGCTCCATTCTTTCACTCAGAGTGCTTTCATGTGATGGTTTGATTCCATGTTTATCTTTTCGGTTAAATAGTGAATTACTGGACAGAACTCCTTGTTTCATAAAACTTTATTTATATGCTCCTAGAACAGTGCATAATATAGAGCAAATTCTCAGTGTATTTTCTCTGAGGGGACTAGTGAACAGAAGTGTACTTTCTTGGAAATAGATAAAATATTTGCCAATTGTATTAATTTTTATCTTTTTAATGTTTGCTTCCAAATTGAATTAAAAATATATTAACCCATACTTCTATTCTCTCACACAAATTCAAGGGATGCAGGATGTAATTCCTTTAAAATGCTTTCTTTCCTTTTAAATACAATCTAATCTTCACATAAAACAAAGAGAAGACAGAGAAATGAAGTCGCCACTTATGAATCTCAGATGATAAAGAATATGCCCACAATGTGGGAGACTCATGTTTGATCACTGTGTCGGGACAGTCTCCCAGAGGAAGAAATGGTGAGCCACTCTAGTAATCTTAGATGAAGAATCCCATGTACGAAGAGCCTGGTGGGCTACAGTCCATAGGGTGGCAGAGAGTCGAACATGACTGAGTGACTAACATGTTCATTTATATCTTGCCATTGTTGGAACGTCAAGCTTGCTTTGAAAATGAAAAGTGAATGTGTTAGTCACTCAGTCGTAACCAACTCTCTGTGATCCTGAGGACTATAACCCATTAGGCTCCTCTGTCCATGGGACTCTCCAGGTAACAAAACTGGAGTGGGAAGCCATTTGCTTCTCTAGAGGATCCTTCTTCCCAACCTAAGGATAAAACCCAGGTTTCTTGCATTGCTGACAGATTTTTTTTACTGTGTGAGCCACGAGCTTTAGTTTAGGATAATAAAGATAGGATAATAAGGCTTCGCAGGTAATGCAGTGGTAAAATCTGCCTGCCTATGCAGAAGACTCAGAAGACATGGGTTTGATCCTGCGTCAGAAAGATCCCATGAAGGAGGAAATGGCAACCTTCTCTCATATTCTTGCCTGGAGAATTCCAGTGGGAGCTTCCTGCTCCTCCAAGCCCCCAGAACTTCACCCCTTGTTTTACTCTGTTGCCCTTGCTCCATTCTTTCACTCAGAGTGCTTTCATGTGATGGTTTGATTCCATGTTTATCTTTTCGGTTAAATAGTGAATTACTGGACAGAACTCCTTGTTTCATAAAACTTTATTTATATGCTCCTAGAACAGTGCATAATATAGAGCAAATTCTCAGTGTATTTTCTCTGAGGGGACTAGTGAACAGAAGTGTACTTTCTTGGAAATAGATAAAATATTTGCCAATTGTATTAATTTTTATCTTTTTAATGTTTGCTTCCAAATTGAATTAAAAATATATTAACCCATACTTCTATTCTCTCACACAAATTCAAGGGATGCAGGATGTAATTCCTTTAAAATGCTTTCTTTCCTTTTAAATACAATCTAATCTTCACATAAAACAAAGAGAAGACAGAGAAATGAAGTCGCCACTTATGAATCTCAGATGATAAAGAATATGCCCACAATGTGGGAGACTCATGTTTGATCACTGTGTCGGGACAGTCTCCCAGAGGAAGAAATGGTGAGCCACTCTAGTAATCTTAGATGAAGAATCCCATGTACGAAGAGCCTGGTGGGCTACAGTCCATAGGGTGGCAGAGAGTCGAACATGACTGAGTGACTAACATGTTCATTTATATCTTGCCATTGTTGGAACGTCAAGCTTGCTTTGAAAATGAAAAGTGAATGTGTTAGTCACTCAGTCGTAACCAACTCTCTGTGATCCTGAGGACTATAACCCATTAGGCTCCTCTGTCCATGGGACTCTCCAGGTAACAAAACTGGAGTGGGAAGCCATTTGCTTCTCTAGAGGATCCTTCTTCCCAACCTAAGGATAAAACCCAGGTTTCTTGCATTGCTGACAGATTTTTTTTTTTTACTGTGTGAGCCACGAGCTTTAGTTTAGGATAATAAAGATAGGATAATAAGGCTTCGCAGGTAATGCAGTGGTAAAAATCTGCCTGCCTATGCAGAAGACTCAGAAGACATGGGTTTGATCCTGCGTCAGAAAGATCCCATGAAGGAGGAAATGGCAACCTTCTCTCATATTCTTGCCTGGAGAATTCCATGGGTAGAGGAGAACTACAGTTCTTGGGGTCACAGTGTTGAACACGACTGAGCACGTCCATAGCATGAGGATATGAGAGTTCTGCTCAGAAGTGGTTCTTTTATTTGCATTGCTATAACTTTGCCATCACACTTTTAGTCTGTATAAGCAACTGACATCCTCATTGATCTGTGTGTAATAATCAAAGCCTGGACAAAGCAAGAGATACAGTTATTTACAACCCCACGTGAAACATAGAGTTTATTAATCATGGCCATTTCATTTTATTATACTTAGGAACAAAAAGGAGTTCAACATCTATTTTTGATTTATGGCCAAGGCTCATGAGTGTACAGAGAGGTTGACAGCCCTTGACTGGTGGTCATTACTAATTTAATAAGCAGTCTTCAAAGCTCTTGCAGATACAAAGGAATCTGAAGTTACATGTGTAATATGCAACGTGCATTAAATACTTAATTCTATTCACTTTGAAACCTAGAGGACAGTTATTAAAATTGTATGGTACAAATTAAAATTTAAGATTAAAATACAAGATCAAAAGAATCATTTTTTTCCCTCAGCACTATTAAGGATCAGCTTTCTGAAAAGAGAGACTCGATGTTCAATGTCGTGTCCTTTCCCTCTGGAGAGCTAGATTAAAGCTAATCATAAGTGACTAGAGAAACATATCTTTCTGTATTTTTTTCAAGTGGGAACACTTTATTACTTTTTAATATATAATGTAATTGTAGTCACAGGGTGAAAAATACAAGTCAAATAAGAGTACGGGCAATTTTAGAGAAGAAAGTATGATGTAAGAAGGTATAAAATAGGCCTCAATGACATTGGTAGAACTCTGAAAAAGTGCATTGTTTCTTTGCAGGACAGACACCTATAACATGAATAAATGCAGACTCACATGCAAATTCACCTCCACTCTCACCTACTTAAGATCTGAATAACGCACTGATCGTTATCTTTTGCGAGCCTTTATTAATGATCTAATACATTAAGGATGAGTTATGAGGAGCGATTGAAGCTATCAACAGCAAATCTCTTAGCTTGTGGTTGTGAGATTATATACCTAGACTTGACAGCATCTCACATTCTAATGAGGGTGTTAGACCTGGCCCAGGACAGATTGCGTCTTGTTAAGTCAAAAAACTTCCAACTCTTCCGAGTGGTCTCTTTAGCCCCTATAGGAAGGAGGCATGTATGTACATATAGATATTTAAATCCCTTTCTCACATGGGAGAATGTCAAGAACAGCCTGAATGATCTCAGAGGGAAGGAAATTCCTAATATTAGCCATGTTTAGAACTTAGTATTGATTAATGAGAACCTACTGTATAGTATAAAAAACTCTATTCAGTGCCCTGTGGTGACCTGCATGGAAAGGAAGTTCAAAAATGAGAAAATATATGTGCATGTATAGCTTATTCACTTTGCTATACAGTAGAAACTAATACATTTGTAAAACAACTATATTCCAATAGAAATTTTAAAAAAACCCAGTGCTAGTCAGTAACACTGATTTCATTGACAAAAACAGGCAGTTACAATAACTGCCTGGTTTTGTTTTCATGTTCAAGAACTATGAGAGTTCTCCAAAGGTGCTTTGATATATTCCTGTTTGTGGTTAACAGTCTAGTTTTCTGTTTAAAGTTCACACAGGGATTCCACATTTCTCTTTTTGTCAGTCTTCTTTGAGCGGTATGTAAATATGGCTGGTCCTTTTCTTCTTTAGTTGTAAATTTTTTTCTGAATACTCAGGTATTTAGAAATGCCTTATACTGAAGTTTTGAGAATGAACAGCATATAATAAATACTGTATTACTGTATACTGTATGTATAAATACTGCTGTGGGTGACCTTCCCTAACCATAGACTTGCCAAACCATAGGCAGGACCTAAGTTCTTAACTTTCATCATTATTCCTTTATTTGATAAACACCAACACATTTTGAGTGCCTAGAGTGTATTGGCACTGGACTGGGCTTGTCCAGCTAGGGTATGACCCAAGCATTGGAATGGTTCCCAACGTATCTCCAGGTTATTTGAATACACAACTAGGATTAAGGTCACTGATCTAAGGTCTGTGCTAAGCAGGTAAAGCATTTCATTTTGTATTGAGTGCATACTTAGGAAAGGAGGCGGTACAAAGGAAAGGGATTGAGATAGCAGAAGGCTGTGAAGTTGTGCCCCGAGAAATGTTAAAAGAATCAGTGAGAAGTTTAGGTAGATAAGAAACCTTGGCCACGTACTCAGAGGAAAGTGAGACTGATCTAGACAGGTAGGTGGTAGATTATTTCATTATAAGAATTTTGTTATGAGGGCTGAGTGTTGCTAGATCTATAGAGTTTGTAGGAGATGAAGAAAGCAACATTTTTATGTGAATTCTCCTGATTTTTATTTTTATTTTTGGGGGGCACTTCTGTTGGTCTTTCATTTCTCTGTTTTCATCAATCTTTATTCTCTGGCCTGTGTGGGCCTCCCATCACAGTGACCTCTCCTGCAGAACACCGGCTCTGGGTGCATGCACTCCAGAGCTCTGGCTTTGTTGGACAGATTGGTCCAGCCGCTCCGCAGCACGTGGGGTCTTACCAGGCCAGGGATCGAGCTGGCACCCTTGTAAACTTTTTTCCTTTGCCTGGTTTTGTTTTCATGTTCAAGAACTATGAGAGTTCTCCAAAGGTGCTTTGATATATTCCTGTTTGTGGTTAACAGTCTAGTTTTCTGTTTAAAGTTCACACAGGATTCCACATTTCTCTTTTTGTCAGTCTTCTTTGAGCGGTATGTAAATATGGCTGGTCCTTTTCTTCTTTAGTTGTAAATTTTTTTCTGAATACTCAGGTATTTAGAAATGCCTTATACTGAAGTTTTGAGAATGAACAGCATATAATAAATACTGTATTACTGTATACTGTATGTATAAATACTGCTGTGGGTGACCTTCCCTAACCATAGACTTGCCAAACCATAGGCAGGACCTAAGTTCTTAACTTTCATCATTATTCCTTTATTTGATAAACACCAACACATTTTGAGTGCCTAGAGTGTATTGGCACTGGACTGGGCTTGTCCAGCTAGGGTATGACCCAAGCATTGGAATGGTTCCCAACGTATCTCCAGGTTATTTGAATACACAACTAGGATTAAGGTCACTGATCTAAGGTCTGTGCTAAGCAGGTAAAGCATTTCATTTTGTATTGAGTGCATACTTAGGAAAGGAGGCGGTACAAAGGAAAGGGATTGAGATAGCAGAAGGCTGTGAAGTTGTGCCCCGAGAAATGTTAAAAGAATCAGTGAGAAGTTTAGGTAGATAAGAAACCTTGGCCACGTACTCAGAGGAAAGTGAGACTGATCTAGACAGGTAGGTGGTAGATTATTTCATTATAAGAATTTTGTTATGAGGGCTGAGTGTTGCTAGATCTATAGAGTTTGTAGGAGATGAAGAAAGCAACATTTTTATGTGAATTCTCCTGATTTTTATTTTTATTTTTGGGGGGCACTTCTGTTGGTCTTTCATTTCTCTGTTTTCATCAATCTTTATTCTCTGGCCTGTGTGGGCCTCCCATCACAGTGACCTCTCCCGCTGCAGAACACCGGCTCTGGGTGCATGCACTCCAGAGCTCTGGCTTGGTAGTTGGACAGATTGGTCCAGCCGCTCCGCAGCACGTGGGGTCTTACCAGGCCAGGGATCGAGCTGGCACCCCTTGTACTGCAAGGCAGTGTCCTTACCCACTGGACCACCAGGGAAGCCCCTGATTTTTATTTTTAAATGAACGATTTTTTTCTTTCAACCACGTGATGTTCGAAAATACTTGTCTGGCTACTGTGTTGTCTGCTGGTCTATGCCAAGAGTGAGTGATCTTTGCCCTCTTCAGGGCAAATCCAACCTGATACCAGATTTTGTATGGCCTGATAGGTTTATTAATGGTTGAAATACCAAATAAGATTAATATTTCATGAAATGAAATTATGTGAAATTTAAATTTTAATGTGCAATACAGCCACCCTTACTCATTTACATATTGTCTGGGGCTGCTTTCATGCTGTAGAAGCAGAGCTGAATAGTTGCAACATGCTCTCACAGTGGTCCGTGGACTACCAATTGCAATGATGCTGTTACCACTTGACGGCATTTCAAAATGCATGTCATTATGAACTATCACATTTCTTTACTTTTTGTCATGACTGCATACTCATTATATCAAGATGAGAAAAGTGGACTTTGTGCCCTGAGGCTGAATATCTCCAAAGTGTTCACATTCTGATTTCTACAACCTGTATGTTATCCTGGATGGCAAAGGATGTTTTGTAGACGTGACCAAATTGAAGATTTTGAGATGGACAGATTATCCTTAGTTGTCAGTGTGTGTCCAATGTATTTACAAGGGTCCTTACAGGTAAGATATAGATGAGTCAGTCAGGGAGAGGTGAGGACAGAAGAGATTCAAGTGACATAAGCCACAAGCCAGGAAATTCCAGCAGCCTCTGAAAGCTGAAGAAGCAAGGAATGTATTTTCTAGCAAAAGCTTCTAACTGGTGCTACTGGCATCTTGATTTTTAACCCCATAAGATGTACTTCAGATTTCTGATTCTCAGAACCATAAGAGAATACATTTATGTTGTTTTCAAAAGCTAACTTTGAGGTGACTTTTTACAGTACTCACAGAGGAAACTAATATGGAATATCATACTTGTAAAGCCAATGAAGTGTGAATTATTTTATTATTGAATTAGATGCCCCAAATTACATTTATTATGCAATGACAACATAGAGACGCTACAAGACTGAAAAGAGGCAATGGTATTACTAGGATACGCACCCATCGCAATGTTCTCAATGGACAGGAGAGCAATGGTCAAGAAAAGAAAGTTTTACAAGATGGTGTCTTATCTCAGTACAAATTCTTCACAACAGTGAAAACTAAACATGAAGCTGCAAACAAAGTAAACTTTCAAATGGCTTATTTGTTAATCAAGCAAAAAGTCACTTACTTATAGTGAGTTAATTAAATGTTGTTTGATTGAAACAACCCCAAAAAATGCATTTAGAGAAAATGAACTTGCTTAAGACTGTTAGCTATTTGGTGAGAACAGTTATTTAAACAGTTGAGGACATCTGAAACAGCATTAACAGTCAATTATAAAACAAGGCAAACAACTTGGAATAGATTTGTTTAGTTATTGGTGAATTGAATATTAATTGATTATCAGACGGCTTAGTTGCTATATGAAAAGTAAATACCAGATTTGAAGAGACTGTAAAAGTAGTTTATGTGGAACATTTACAGGTGATAATTTTTTTAAGGACTTTAAGAAAACACTAATTCAGTATTACCTGAAGTGGAATCTGCTACAAGATATGTTACGAAAGATGGTAGCAATATGTGTGACCCAAGAATAGATTTAGTTGGCCAAATTAACAAGGATTTCAAAAATATCAAGTGTTTGAGATCTAGTCCCACAGCATATTCCCCTCCTTCACCCCAGTGTCCATAAGGTTGTTCTCCATGTCCGCCTCTCATTATTGCTCTGCATATTCATTCATCAACACCATCTTTCTAGATTCCATATATATGTGTCAGTATACAATATTTATCTTTCTCTGACATATTTCATTCTGTATAATAAAAGCTGTACTAGCAAAAGCTTCTAACTGGTGCTACTGGCATCTTGATTTTAACCCCATAAGATGTACTTCAGATTTCTGATTCTCAGAACCATAAGAGAATACATTTATGTTGTTTTCAAAAGCTAACTTTGAGGTGACTTTTTACAGTACTCACAGAGGAAACTAATATGGAATATCATACTTGTAAAGCCAATGAAGTGTGAATTATTTTATTATTGAATTAGATGCCCCAAATTACATTTATTATGCAATGACAACATAGAGACGCTACAAGACTGAAAAGAGGCAATGGTATTACTAGGATACGCACCCATCGCAATGTTCTCAATGGACAGGAGAGCAATGGTCAAGAAAAGAAAGTTTTACAAGATGGTGTCTTATCTCAGTACAAATTCTTCACAACAGTGAAAACTAAACATGAAGCTGCAAACAAAGTAAACTTTCAAATGGCTTATTTGTTAATCAAGAAAAAAGTCACTTACTTATAGTGAGTTAATTAAATGTTGTTTGATTGAAACAACCCCAAAAAATGCATTTAGAGAAAATGAACTTGCTTAAGACTGTTAGCTATTTGGTGAGAACAGTTATTTAAACAGTTGAGGACATCTGAAACAGCATTAACAGTCAATTATAAAACAAGGCAAACAACTTGGAATAGATTTGTTTAGTTATTGGTGAATTGAATATTAATTGATTATCAGACGGCTTAGTTGCTATATGAAAAGTAAATACCAGATTTGAAGAGACTGTAAAAGTAGTTTATGTGGAACATTTACAGGTGATAATTTTTTTAAGGACTTTAAGAAAACACTAATTCAGTATTACCTGAAGTGGAATCTGCTACAAGATATGTTACGAAAGATGGTAGCAATATGTGTGACCCAAGAATAGATTTAGTTGGCCAAATTAACAAGGATTTCAAAAATATCAAGTGTTTGAGATCTAGTCCCACAGCATATTCCCCTCCTTCACCCCAGTGTCCATAAGACTGTTCTCCATGTCCACCTCTCCATTGCTGCTCTGCATATTCATTTATCAGCACCATCTTTCTAGATTCCATATATATGTGTCAGTATACAATATTTATCTTTCTCTGACATATTTCATTCTGTATAATCAATCCTAGATTCATCCACCTCATCAGAACTGATTCAAATGCATTTTTTATGACTGAGTAATATTCCATTGTATATATGTATTATGGTTTCTTTATCCATTCATCTGTCAATAGACATCTAGGTTGCTTCCATGTTCTAGCTATTGTAAATAGTGCTGTAGTGAACAATCGGGTACATGTGTCTCTTTCAGTTTTGATTTCCTCAGGGTATATGCCTAGTAGTGAGACGGCTGGGTCATATGATGGCTCTATTCCTAGTTTTGTAATTAATATACAGACTGTCTTCCATAGTGTCTATATCAGTTTACATTCCCACCAACAGTGCAAAAGTGTTCCCTTTTCTCCACACCCTCTCCAGCATTTATTATTTGTAGACTTTTCAATGATGGCCATTCTGACTGGTGTGAGGTGATATCTCATGGCATTTCATTTGCATTTCTCTAACAATGAGTGATGTGAGAGAGATGGGGAAAGTTTATATATATATATATATATATATATATATATATATATATATACACCTGTACATACCTATGGTGGATTCCAGTCGATATGTGGCAGTCAAAAACAAAATCCTGTCAAAAAAATAATAAAGCTAAAAATAAAAGTAAATTTCAAAAAAAGAAAAAGAAACAAAGACCAGCAATGCATAATGATTTTAAAAGAACACATTCCACCAAAAATATAGAATAATCATGAACTTCAAAAAATATATCATGTTAAAATGTCAAGATTATTTGGCATATTATCCATTGGCAAGTATTTTGCAGAAAATACTTGAATTTATCATGCGTTATTGAACTGGTGGGCTTCCCGGGTAGTGTAGTGGTAAAGATTCAGTGTTACAGCATTTCATCTTTCTGCTACAAGATATGTTACGAAAGATGGTAGCAATATGTGTGACCCAAGAATAGATTTAGTTGGCCAAATTAACAAGGATTTCAAAAATATCAAGTGTTTGAGATCTAGTCCCACAGCATATTCCCCTCCTTCACCCCAGTGTCCATAAGACTGTTCTCCATGTCCACCTCTCCATTGCTGCTCTGCATATTCATTTATCAGCACCATCTTTCTAGATTCCATATATATGTGTCAGTATACAATATTTATCTTTCTCTGACATATTTCATTCTGTATAATCAATCCTAGATTCATCCACCTCATCAGAACTGATTCAAATGCATTTTTTATGACTGAGTAATATTCCATTGTATATATGTATCACAGCTTCTTTATCCATTCATCTGTCAACAGACATCTAGGTTGCTTCCATGTTCTAGCTATTGTAAATAGTGCTGCAATGAACAATGGGGTACATGTGTCTCTTTCAGTTTTGATTTCCTCAGGGTATATGCCTAGTAGTGAGACGGCTGGGTCATATGATGGCTCTATTCCTAGTTTTGTAATTAATATACAGACTGTCTTCCATAGTGTCTATATCAGTTTACATTCCCACCAACAGTGCAAAAGTGTTCCCTTTTCTCCACACCCTCTCCAGCATTTATTATTTGTAGACTTTTCAATGATGGCCATTCTGACTGGTGTGAGGTGATATCTCATGGCATTTCATTTGCATTTCTCTAACAATGAGTGATGTGGAGAGAGATGGGGGAAAGTTTATATATATATATATATATATATATATATATATATATATATACACCTGTACATACCTATGGTGGATTCCAGTCGATATGTGGCAGTCAAAAACAAAATCCTGTCAAAAAAATAATAAAGCTAAAAATAAAAGTAAATTTCAAAAAAAGAAAAAGAAACAAAGACCAGCAATGCATAATGATTTTAAAAGAACACATTCCACCAAAAATATAGAATAATCATGAACTTCAAAAAATATATCATGTTAAAATGTCAAGATTATTTGGCATATTATCCATTGGCAAGTATTTTGCAGAAAATACTTGAATTTATCATGCGTTATTGAACTGGTGGGCTTCCCGGGTAGTGTAGTGGTAAAGAATCTGCCTGCCAATGAGGAGACACAAGAGACGCAGGTTTGATCCCTGGGTCAGGAAGATCCTCTGGAGAAGGAAATGGCAAACTGCTCCAGTATTGCCTGGAAAATTCCATTGACAGTGGAGCCTGCATGGAATCGCACACAATTGAGTGACTCAGCATACACAGTATCAGTAGAAAACTTTATTCATTCTCATGGATATATTCATCGTCACTTTCATAAAGTTTTGTCAAAAATAGAAACTAAGTATCATGACTTGTCTACCATTTATCTATCTGAGGATTTAACAGGGATTACATTTCATTGTCATTGCTTGACTTTAGGACTGAGATTGAAAGTTTTCTGAGCAGGAAGTCTATCTTTAGCTGTTATGGAGCCCTGCATATTTTGGAAATTAATTTGCTTTTGTTGAAGACTTGATAATGCATGACAAATTAAAACTAAAATTACAAAGCAAAAGAGCTCTTATATATGAAACTTATACTTTAGTAAAATTATTTTCACAACAAGTAGCATAGCTTGAATCACAATCTTCTTTGTATATGTATTGTACTTATTGTTCAGTCACCCAGTCATGTCCTACTCTTTGTAATCTCATGGGCTGCAGCATGCCAGTTATTCCTGTCCCTCACCATCGGCCAGAGTTTGCCCAAGTTCATGTCTATTGCACTGGTGATACCATTCAGCCATCTCTTCCTCTGACACCCTCTTCTCTTTCTGCCCCCAATGTTTCCCTGCATCAAGGACATTTCCAAAGTGTTGTGTGTTTGCATCAGATGACCAAAATACTGGAACTTCAACATTAGTCCTTCCAGTGAATATTAAGGCTGATTTCTCTTAAGATTCTCCAGCACCATAGTTGGAAGGCATCAGTTCTTTGGCGTTCTGCCTTTTTTGTGGTCCAGCTCTCACAATTGCATGTGACAACTGGGAAAGCCATAGCTTTGACCATAAGGAGCTTTGTTGGCAGAGTATTGTACTCTTGTACTATTAAGGGTGAAAACAAGAATATATTTAATCCTACACACAATTACAGCAGATACATTTTCCAGGCTCAGACTACAGATCTAGCAGCATTTTTTAGATCTCAATGTAAGTGAAAGGGAATTTCCATGTTTGAAAATCCATTTAATTGTACAACTGAGGAGCTTCCACTTAACCTTCAATTGGATGTGATTAATCTACACTGTAATGACATACAGAAAGACAAATACCAAGAGAGGAATATAATAGAATTTGTAAATGTCTTCAAAGTGATGAATATCCACAATGAAAATTATATGCTCATGAATTAGTATCAGTACTTGACAATATTCTATCTGTGAAAGAGCATTTTTAAAGATGAAATTCATAAAATCTCATTACAGATCAGCATTTAGCAGATGAACATTTGAAACTGATTTTTATTGTAGGGTATACTAACTTTCAACACCACTTAACTGAAATGTTATCCCTCCTTCAGAAGAAGAAAATTCCATTTTCAGACCACTGTTACAAAATATATACTCAATAGTTTTCGATTTTCATTAGAAAAAAAAGATGTGGAAATTTGTGTTTTTATTTTGTTTCATTACTTCCTACAGTGTTACTGATTTTGCCTCTTTATTCACGGGCCCAAAAAATATTTAGTGTTTGATTATTAGAAAATTTTGCTAGCACTTTTTCTAATTTTTCTTTTTAACACCTGACTGAAACTGCATGTGTACTTCCTGACTGACATAGACTAGAGATTACATGTAGGGATAGGGGCAGGAGCGAAGGGATAGTAGGAAAGTAACTTCTCACATTTAGGATGATTTTGAAAACAGAAAATCTGTGCAGGCAAGTAAAAATGGACACTAGCCCAACTATTTGAGGTTCATCTGCTGTCTAGCTGGTTTCAGAGTAGCTTATTCCCCTTCCAAATAAACCCTGAGCAAAGTCCTGATCAGCCCCCAATATTCAGAAATAGTTGAGTCAGGGCAGTAGAAGGAAGATGCATTTGAAACCTCAGACCAGGCGAGGTTAGTATACCACTAGTTTAAGTAAGTATCAAGGTAAATGAAGCCGATGTTAAGCTTTCTACCCATCTCATCTTGTGCACTGCCACCACAATAGCACCAGCTTCCAATTCCCTCAGCATTTCTCTAGTATCCACAGCCTCTCTTCTGAGGTTCCTGGCAGGCTGGAGAGGAAAGAGAATTAATAATCCCCGGGTAACTCCTAGCCAGTGGTCCCACAATGGAATGACTCAGAGATATATGTGCTGCACAGATTCTGAGTTTCAGCCCATTGGGGACAAGGACAAGTGAATTGACAGAACAGTGTATTCTTTGTAGGTTGCCTTGTTTCCTCTGTCTCGTGTCCTTTCTCCTCTCCCAGTGCCTACTGGGGTGTCACTTCCCAAATAACGTATTTGTTCCTGAACCCTAGTCTCAGAGTCTGTGACTGTACTACTTTACAATTCTAAAGTGTTATCTCCATCCATTTAGCAGAACATTTGAAACTGATTTTTATTGTAGGGTATACTAACTTTCAACACCACTTAACTGAAATGTTATCCCTCCTTCAGAAGAAGAAAATTCCATTTTCAGACCACTGTTACAAAATATATACTCAATAGTTTTCGATTTTCATTAGAAAAAAAAGATGTGGAAATTTGTGTTTTTATTTTGTTTCATTACTTCCTACAGTGTTACTGATTTTGCCTCTTTATTCACGGGCCCAAAAAATATTTAGTGTTTGATTATTAGAAAATTTTGCTAGCACTTTTTCTAATTTTTCTTTTTAACACCTGACTGAAACTGCATGTGTACTTCCTGACTGACATAGACTAGAGATTACATGTAGGGATAGGGGCAGGAGCGAAGGGATAGTAGGAAAGTAACTTCTCACATTTAGGATGATTTTGAAAACAGAAAATCTGTGCAGGCAAGTAAAAATGGACACTAGCCCAACTATTTGAGGTTCATCTGCTGTCTAGCTGGTTTCAGAGTAGCTTATTCCCCTTCCAAATAAACCCTGAGCAAAGTCCTGATCAGCCCCCAATATTCAGAAATAGTTGAGTCAGGGCAGTAGAAGGAAGATGCATTTGAAACCTCAGACCAGGCGAGGTTAGTATACCACTAGTTTAAGTAAGTATCAAGGTAAATGAAGCCGATGTTAAGCTTTCTACCCATCTCATCTTGTGCACTGCCACCACAATAGCACCAGCTTCCAATTCCCTCAGCATTTCTCTAGTATCCACAGCCTCTCTTCTGAGGTTCCTGGCAGGCTGGAGAGGAAAGAGAATTAATAATCCCTGGGTAACTCCTAGCCAGTGGTCCCACAATGGAATGACTCAGAGATATATGTGCTGCACAGATTCTGAGTTTCAGCCCATTGGGGACAAGGACAAGTGAATTGACAGAACAGTGTATTCTTTGTAGGTTGCCTTGTTTCCTCTGTCTCGTGTCCTTTCTCCTCTCCCAGTGCCTACTGGGGTGTCACTTCCCAAATAACGTATTTGTTCCTGAACCCTAGTCTCAGAGTCTGTGACTGTTCATTTGGTCATAGACCCAGACTTTCAGTTACTGTTGTGAAATTCCTTTATTTGAAATAAACTTAAGAATATTTATTTACAAAGGCATAATAAAGAATCAAATCTAATAAACTTAAACAAAGAGGTGAAAGATGGGTACACTTACAATTATAAAACATTGTTGAAATGAAATTAAAGAAGGCATAAATAAATGAAAAGAAAACTTACGTTTATATGTTGGGAGACTTAATGTTGCTGAAAATGTCCGTCCTATCAGTGCTATCTACAGATTCAGTGCAGTCTCTATTAAAATTCTTAAGCCATTCTCTGTAGAAATGGGGGAAAATATCCTAAAATTCATATAGAATCTCAGTGGATGACCCCTAAAAGAAAATACAGAAGGAATGCTTCCAAACTTGAATTTGGAAGAATTTATTATACATAACACCAAAAGCATATGCAACAAAAACACAAATAGCCAAATGAGATATCAAACTTAACAACTTTCACACATGAAAGCAAGCAACATAGTGAAAAGCAACCTGTGAACTGGGAGAACATATTTGTAAATCAAAAATGTCTTATAAAGGAGTAATATGTAGATTTAGAAGAACTTCTAATTCAACAACAGCAAAAAACCTGATTTTAAAATGGGCAAAGGTCTTGAATACCCATTTCTCCATAGAAGGTATACAAGTGACCAACAAGCATGTGAAAAGATGCTCAGGTTTATTAATCATTTGAAAAATGCAAATGAAAACAGCCATGAGATACTACCTCATACCCATTTGGATGTCTCTTATGAACAATAGTAATAGCACTAGGCAGTGCAGTTGGGGATATAGAGAAATTGGAGCTTTTGCACATTGTTGATGAGCATGTAAAACTGTGCAGCTGCTGTGAAAAACAGAATGGAGATTCCTAAAAAATTAAAAGTGTAATTATTTTATGATCTACGAATCTCACTTCTGGGTATATACTCAGAAAAATTAAAAGCAGGATCTTGAGCTATTTGATCACCCATGTTCATTGTAGTGTTACTCACTTTAGCTAATAGGTGAAAACCACCAAATGTGCACCAGCAAATAAATGGATAAAAAATGTGATACAAGCACAGAAGGAAATTTATTTTGGCCTTAAAACAGAAGGAAATCCTGGCATGGTACAACATGGATGAACCTTGAAGACATTGTACTAAATGAAATAAGCCAGTTAGAAAAGACAAAAAAGACAAATATGATGTGATTCCACTTATATAAGGTATCTAAAGTAATCATATTCATAGCAAGAGAAAGTAGAATTCTGGTTGGCAGGATCAGAGAAGAGAGGGACATGGAAAGCTGTTGTTTTATGGATATAGAGTTAAAGTTTTACAGGATGTAAAAGTTCTGTAGTCTGTTGCACAACATAACCATATGCTTAACCCTACTGAAAGTGACTAAAAAGTGCTAGGATGGTAAATTTTAGTGCTGTTTATCCTAAAATTAAAACCCCTAAAAGAAAATACAGAAGAGCCAACGGAAAAACAAAAAAGCATATGCAACAAAAACACAAATAGCCAAATGAGATATCAAACTTAACAACTTTCACACATGAAAGCAAGCAACATAGTGAAAAGCAACCTGTGAACTGGGAGAACATATTTGTAAATCAAAAATGTCTTATAAAGGAGTAATATGTAGATTTAGAAGAACTTCTAATTCAACAACAGCAAAAAACCTGATTTTAAAATGGGCAAAGGTCTTGAATACCCATTTCTCCATAGAAGGTATACAAGTGACCAACAAGCATGTGAAAAGATGCTCAGGTTTATTAATCATTTGAAAAATGCAAATGAAAACAGCCATGAGATACTACCTCATACCCATTTGGATGTCTCTTATGAACAATAGTAATAGCACTAGGCAGTGCAGTTGGGGATATAGAGAAATTGGAGCTTTTGCACATTGTTGATGAGCATGTAAAACTGTGCAGCTGCTGTGAAAAACAGAATGGAGATTCCTAAAAAATTAAAAGTGTAATTATTTTATGATCTACGAATCTCACTTCTGGGTATATACTCAGAAAAATTAAAAGCAGGATCTTGAGCTATTTGATCACCCATGTTCATTGTAGTGTTACTCACTTTAGCTAATAGGTGAAAACCACCAAATGTGCACCAGCAAATAAATGGATAAAAAATGTGATACAAGCACAGAAGGAAATTTATTTTGGCCTTAAAACAGAAGGAAATCCTGGCATGGTACAACATGGATGAACCTTGAAGACATTGTACTAAATGAAATAAGCCAGTTAGAAAAGACAAAAAAGACAAATATGATGTGATTCCACTTATATAAGGTATCTAAAGTAATCATATTCATAGCAAGAGAAAGTAGAATTCTGGTTGGCAGGATCAGAGAAGAGAGGGACATGGAAAGCTGTTGTTTTATGGATATAGAGTTAAAGTTTTACAGGATGTAAAAGTTCTGTAGTCTGTTGCACAACATAACCATATGCTTAACCCTACTGAAAGTGACTAAAAAGTGCTAGGATGGTAAATTTTGTTATGTGCTGTTTATCACAGTTGAAAAATGTGGGTACACTGTGTGGGAAAATAAGAAAACAGAATGAGAAAGAAAAAGAATTAACCAGCTATTTGGAAGGAATAGGAGGTCCCCATTTTTCCTTTTAGAGACTCCTGTCTTGTGACCTACCTGAGTTTGGTGGGGACACAACGGGTGTCTTTTAGGGACTTGCACCCGTGGTGGTTCCTGAACTTTCCCAGAAGGTGCCATGCATCTAGGGCTCCTCTTGGACCCTTACTCAAGGTCAGTGTAGCCAAAGGCATCAAGTGTTTTCTCATGTTCATTTACGTGTACTGGGACAAATGCACTGAATGGCTGAGTGCAGAGTGCTGGCAAAGATATTTACAGAGGGTTGGAAACCACAAATAAGAGGCAGCAGTTGTGTGGGAGGCCCCAGAAATGTGTGGTGAAAGCCCCTGGAGCCTGCTGATTTACTGCTGTGGATCCACGTGCCTAGAAGAGTAGACAGGGTAGGGGGATGTGCTTCATCCTGCTCCATCCCAGTGCTGTTGCCCTGTTCCCCCTGCTGAATCAGGGGGCCGGGAAGAAAATGCTAGTTCTAAATAGCTGAGTTTCTTCTTATTTCTTGTCCCTTATACCACCTCCTCTCCATGTACATATGGTCTAGTTTAAGTCACTGATGGGTTTGTTTCCAGTGTCTGGGACCCTGCCTTTGGTCCATTGTCTTGTTCTCTATCATAGCCATGTGTGAAATGTAAGATTATAAACAGAAGGATTTAGGGGAATATTCAACCCCCTTCTCATCATTCAAACCTATCCTGGGAGAAGACTGGCCACAGGAAGAGACCCCTGAAGGCAAAGTGGTCAGGAATGACTGTGTATCAGAGCTGCAACTGGATCATGGATAAAGTCACTGATGGTAGAGAGGCAGTCAGAAAAACACTGAGGCAGGAATTTATGCAGAACTTTCTGGAACAACCACGAGGTAAGCTATGCTGAAATGAGTTAAGGACTAGAAAGAGGGGAAACTAGGATGTGAATCCAGATGAGTTACATCCTAAAGTCTACAGTTGTAACTCTAAGAATGTTAATGCTTTGCTATATTTACTTTATCTACTTGCACATTTATCTGTCTGTGCAAAAAATAATTGGCAAGTTGCAGAAAAAAAAAAAACAATACATTAACCAGCTATTTGGAAGGAATAGGAGGTCCCCATTTTTCCTTTTAGAGACTCCTGTCTTGTGACCTACCTGAGTTTGGTGGGGACACAACGGGTGTCTTTTAGGGACTTGCACCCGTGGTGGTTCCTGAACTTTCCCAGAAGGTGCCATGCATCTAGGGCTCCTCTTGGACCCTTACTCAAGGTCAGTGTAGCCAAAGGCATCAAGTGTTTTCTCATGTTCATTTACGTGTACTGGGACAAATGCACTGAATGGCTGAGTGCAGAGTGCTGGCAAAGATATTTACAGAGGGTTGGAAACCACAAATAAGAGGCAGCAGTTGTGTGGGAGGCCCCAGAAATGTGTGGTGAAAGCCCCTGGAGCCTGCTGATTTACTGCTGTGGATCCACGTGCCTAGAAGAGTAGACAGGGTAGGGGGATGTGCTTCATCCTGCTCCATCCCAGTGCTGTTGCCCTGTTCCCCCTGCTGAATCAGGGGGCCGGGAAGAAAATGCTAGTTCTAAATAGCTGAGTTTCTTCTTATTTCTTGTCCCTTATACCACCTCCTCTCCATGTACATATGGTCTAGTTTAAGTCACTGATGGGTTTGTTTCCAGTGTCTGGGACCCTGCCTTTGGTCCATTGTCTTGTTCTCTATCATAGCCATGTGTGAAATGTAAGATTATAAACAGAAGGATTTAGGGGAATATTCAACCCCCTTCTCATCATTCAAACCTATCCTGGGAGAAGACTGGCCACAGGAAGAGACCCCTGAAGGCAAAGTGGTCAGGAATGACTGTGTATCAGAGCTGCAACTGGATCATGGATAAAGTCACTGATGGTAGAGAGGCAGTCAGAAAAACACTGAGGCAGGAATTTATGCAGAACTTTCTGGAACAACCACGAGGTAAGCTATGCTGAAATGAGTTAAGGACTAGAAAGAGGGGAAACTAGGATGTGAATCCAGATGAGTTACATCCTAAAGTCTACAGTTGTAACTCTAAGAATGTTAATGCTTTGCTATATTTACTTTATCTACTTGCACATTTATCTGTCTGTGCAAAATAATTGGCAAGTGAATTAACAAATGCCAAAGTACTTCATGCCAAAGTATTGCAGTATACATATTCCAAAACCAAATAATTCTGATGCACCTAAGAAAATTAGCAAGAAGTCTCTAATATCATTTAAATACAGTCCATATTCAAACTTCCTTTTTAGTCTCCTTTAATCTTAAGTAGTGTAAGGAGCCTTTCTTACTCTGTTTCTTTTCAGCGATGATGATCTTGTGAGAAGGCCTAGCCAGTTGTCATGCAGAAGTCTCCATTCTATACTAGTCTCTCTGTTTTCCTATGTCACGGAATTGTCTGTGCCCTATCCTTTATATAAGTTGGAAGGTAAATGTGTAGATAGAATTTGATTCTGGATGCAGCTTTTGGCAAGAATATGTCGTAGGTGATGTCATGTACTCTTGTTACATCATTGGGGGTACTTAGGTTGTCTCATTGTCAGTGGTGCTGGCCTTGCTTATTCAAAGTGGTGACCCATCATATTTTATCTTGGTTAAGGTCACTTTAGTTTTATGTTTTGAATTAAGCAATGCTCTGTAGGATGATACTGTGGCAAGATGCGAATATTCTATTCCTTACCAACATCGTTATGAACTTGAAGATCCTTATGGAAATCAGGTATTGTATTGAAGCTGCAAAATTGTTATTTTATGTTTCTGTCATTATTTTTATTCTTGCTAGGTTATTATACTCTTCTATGCTTCATGACTCTTGAAGTCATAAAAAGCAAAACTTAAGTTCTCTTGGTTTGGCAAAGTCCTCCAAGGTAAAAGTAAGCTTCAGTGTTAACTTTCTGGGCTTCTGCCTTTGTTTAGTTTGGGGCCTGACTATTCCATGCTTTCTTGTAAAATCATTAGCATGTTTTTATAGTTCCTCTAGAATGTTTTGGGTGAATGTTAATGCATACTTTTTATCTATGATTCTTTCTATCTTTATTAGATTGAGCAAATTTTCTTTTTAATTTTGTTTCCTTCTCTGTTTGGAATTTCTACATTGTGTATCTATGTTTTAAAAAATTTAACATGAATATCTGACAAAGTCTAAAACTGTTGCTTTTTCCTTCTGAAGAAATCAAAGATACATACTTTTACATGTTGCTTTCTGATATTTTAATTTTAACTTATTTTCCTTTTTCATTGGAAATTAGCTCTGTTGTTATTATATGTAGTGTCAGGGACCAAATTGTGTGCACCATACAATTGAAGCCATACATATTGAAGCCTTAACTCCCAGTGTAAATGTATTTGTAGATAAAGCCTTTATGGAGATAGTTAAGGTTAAATTAGGTCATAACAGTGAGGCTCTAATCTAGTAGGACTAATGCTGTTGTAAGAAGAAAGACACCACAAGTATCCATATTTAGATTTTATTTTACCTTTCTTCTATTTTATTCTATTGGTTTCTTAAGGAGAAGGAGTTTTATACTTAGTCAGTTACAGAAAATTCTTATTCATAATCCAGTATATCACATTTCTCCATTCTTTGTATTGTTTTTGTATACTCCTATGGAAAATATATTAGACTTTCTCATTCTTTTGTCAGTTCATTTCTTCTGTTTATGTGTGCTTACTGCCTAGGTAATTTCTTTACATACAGTTTATGAAATCTCTTTTCAATGATTCTGTTTAATTTCCTTCCAGAAATCTGGCTTGTTTCTTTTTAAATTTTGCTGCATTTATTTTTTTAATGCTGTCATTATAACATGTGCCTTCAGTTTTCTTCATATTACAGATATTACCATTTCAAAATATTGGGTTGGCCAAAGAAGTTCATTCAGGTTCCTCATTAACATCTTGGGCAAAATACAAATGAACTTTTTGGCCAACTCAGTCCTTAACTCTGATAGCTTTATTTTTTTCAGTTCCAAGTGTTTGTTGAGTCTACAATGTTCTTCATGGTCTCTTATTTCCTTTTATGTTCTGCATTTTTTGTTGTTATTGTTGTTACTTTCTGGGCTTATTGTTGTAAGACCTTGATCTCTGATAATTTGGTCTTTTAAGGAGGTTTGCATTTGTTTCTGTCAAATATCTTGTAATGATTGTAGTTGCACTTCAATGTTAATTATTCAGCTTGATAGGGTCCAGATCAATGAAATAGTTCAAATCTGAACCTCTGACATATGACTTTTCAAGGAAGACTCTTTCTATCAATTAGAATCCAATCTTAAGTTTCCTTTTCACTACCTTGAACCACTTCCTTGTATGATAGTTACTTATTTAGTAGCATCTTACTGCTTTAAAAATCACTCCCATGTCCTGCTTCATCTGAGAATGTGTGATAACGTCTCTCCTGTCTTCTCAGGACCTTTAAACCTGAAGTCCCTTCGTTGTGAGAGCAGGAACCCTCCATTCAGCTTCTCCATTCCATGGAGTCTGCTCTCGTCCCAGTCCTTCTGCTTTGCAGTTTTCCCTTAGTTTTGCCCCTTGCAGAGATCCAAATGTATGCACAAAACACATACACACATGTATGCTTTTAAAACAACTGCTTGTAATAGCCCATCTAAAATTTGTTTGTATTTGGCAACAGGTTTCCAGTCAGTAACACTGTAGAAATGGGAGTCTGTGGTGGTTAGCACAAATCTCAAATTAAATGAGCTACTCTTTGCAAAAAGAAAGTTCTTAGTCAAACAAACCGTATGCAAAAGGCTAAAGATCACTTTGTTAGGCATACATGTGGGGTTGAGCAAGATGCACTGAGATTCTTTGACAGAAATGTTACATTCCAGTTCACAGGAGGAATTCATTCAGTCACTAGCATGCTGTTAAACAAACAATACTCCGCCCCCAGCTCCCCCCCCAAAACCTTACGTTTATGGTTCTTCCTAATTTTTGTGCTGTAAATACCCTCACAAATGACTGATTTCAAACCAGCAATGGTTAGCCAACCAGCTCACAAAATTCTCCCCAAATTTAATAACTGCTCCATGGAAACCAGTGTGAATGAGTTCAACCATATCACTGTGTTTGATCTATATTCCTGGATGATTTTCATGGTAGATATGGCATTTCCACTTTTTCTTGAGTCTAGTTATCTGCGTCATAGTCTGTTGCTTTATTGGACCTAAGATTTAAATGTAACAAATGTAGTATTTTTAGCCAAATTAAGATTGATTAAATATAAATTTCAGACTGTATGTCGGAACAGGGGTTAGCACATTTTTTAAATATATATTTTATTTTATTTTGCTTTTGCATAGTCTGGTAGCAAACTTTTTCTATATCGTGCCTGGTATAAATACTTTAGGATTTGCTGGATACATACAGTTATCTTTTGTACATTCCTCTTCTTTTACTTTCTTTCTTCTTCTTTTTTTAAACAGTTCTTGGAAAATGTAAAGGTCCATATAGCAGCCCCTAAGCTGGATTTGATCTGGGACTATAGTTACCTGTAGTTTCTCTGTTCTAGAAGCTTGGGATTATTGCTGTCTTAAAACAAATGTGTGCTGAAATTTCTGACAGGTGATAGGGGAATCAGAATCTTTCCTAACTTCTTGAACTATTTCTGTAATTATCAAACCAAGACATTTTCTCTGGCATCATTGAGCTGAGACAGTCTATTTTGATTCTGAGTCTTTGAAATTGTATTTACTATAAAGGAGTACATATGTCACTAGGGAGAAAAGATTTACTTTCTAGAATTTTCTTTTAAAGATGTCTTGAGATATTTGTTTTTTTCCATTTCAATATGTTTTGAATCCTCCCCAAGTAAATCAAAACATTAGAGTTTATGGATTATTTTGTCCTTATCCAAATGCTTGAGGCTATTAATTTTTCTTTTTGTAAAAATGTTTTTGCATCCTTCCAAATAGGACTTAAGCTTACTTCCAATGGTAGGTAAGGCTTGAAACTCCATGGCTTAACTGCTTTATATTATTTTAAGGACTGTAGGAATTGATGGATTATCATCAAGAAAATGAAAATAGTTTTCAGAACTACTTTGCTTAGAGAATTGAGCTTTTCAAAGCATACCCCTTCCTCAAACACCAAGTATTATGTGGCTTAAGCTCCTGTTATTTCTGCAAAGAACTTAAAAGACTGACTGACCAGCATGAAAAAGCAATAGAGCATTAATTGAACAGATTTGAAATAATTGAATTCTACATTTGTTAAGAACATAATAAAGGATGTTATCAAAGTTTCACACATGGATATACCATTCCCAAAACTGCTTATGAAAAGAATAGACTTTGATGCTGAGACTGAAAAAAATACATGCTTTAAAAATTCATTAGGAAACTTCCCTTCAAAATGAATTTTAGAAACTTCTGCCTTATTATGGAAACACCTTCTGACAGGCTCCAGTTATCAGTTTCCAGATTTGTGTACATTGAAGCAAAGTTGATGAAGATACAGGGAACTGTAGATTGGATACAGAAAATTCCATTTCTTAGCAGAAGTCAAAAATAGAAATGAGATCAAATGAGATGAAATGAGAGAAATGGCAACTGGGAGTAGGAAAATGAAAAAGAGAAATGTTTCCTTTTATCTCTAAAGCCTAGGCACTAAGCGGACTGTAGTTTCTCTGTTCTAGAAGCTTGGGATTTTGCTGCTTAAAACAAATGTGTGCTGAAATTTCTGACAGGTGATAGGGGAATCAGAATCTTTCCTAACTTCTTGAACTATTTCTGTAATTATCAAACCAAGACATTTTCTCTGGCATCATTGAGCTGAGACAGTCTATTTTGATTCTGAGTCTTTGAAATTGTATTTACTATAAAGGAGTACATATGTCACTAGGGAGAAAAGATTTACTTTCTAGAATTTTCTTTTAAAGATGTCTTGAGATATTTGTTTTTTTCCATTTCAATATGTTTTGAATCCTCCCCAAGTAAATCAAAACATTAGAGTTTATGGATTATTTTGTCCTTATCCAAATGCTTGAGGCTATTAATTTTTCTTTTTGTAAAAATGTTTTTGCATCCTTCCAAATAGGACTTAAGCTTACTTCCAATGGTAGGTAAGGCTTGAAACTCCATGGCTTAACTGCTTTATATTATTTTAAGGACTGTAGGAATTGATGGATTATCATCAAGAAAATGAAAATAGTTTTCAGAACTACTTTGCTTAGAGAATTGAGCTTTTCAAAGCATACCCCTTCCTCAAACACCAAGTATTATGTGGCTTAAGCTCCTGTTATTTCTGCAAAGAACTTAAAAGACTGACTGACCAGCATGAAAAAGCAATAGAGCATTAATTGAACAGATTTGAAATAATTGAATTCTACATTTGTTAAGAACATAATAAAGGATGTTATCAAAGTTTCACACATGGATATACCATTCCCAAAACTGCTTATGAAAAGAATAGACTTTGATGCTGAGACTGAAAAAAATACATGCTTTAAAAATTCATTAGGAAACTTCCCTTCAAAATGAATTTTAGAAACTTCTGCCTTATTATGGAAACACCTTCTGACAGGCTCCAGTTATCAGTTTCCAGATTTGTGTACATTGAAGCAAAGTTGATGAAGATACAGGGAACTGTAGATTGGATACAGAAAATTCCATTTCTTAGCAGAAGTCAAAAATAGAAATGAGATCAAATGAGATGAAATGAGAGAAAGGGCAACTGGGAGTAGGAAAATGAAAAAGAGAAATGTTTCCCTTTTATCTCTAAAGCCTAGGCAGCAGAATGGAGATGGTTGTCAGGATAAACAACAGGAAATCAGAGCTGAAGGCACATCATATATCCTCTTTGTTAACTAATCACTCTGCTAGCTTATTTTAACTCAGAAATGTAGTCATCACAACTTTTCAGTTGATCACTGGTTTAATATGTTACTTGAGAGGTTGAGAAATGCATCCATTTTTTTGGAAAGTTAACAAGAGCTTGAAGATATAAATCCATATTCATAGTTCTGATAATTAATTATGCTGAACCTAGTAATCTCTTAAAACCTCATCAGAGATTTTATTACCACTTTGGTGAAGTAAGAGAAATAAACATCTATATTTTTTAGAGTAATGTTTATAATATACTAATTGTATATCCTAAAACAAAAAAGCAGTTTCCAGTGTCACCAGTCATTGTCTTCAGAAAAGGTTGTCTCTAGGTTATCACACATGACTGGCTAAATTCTGTGGTTTATTACTCTTCCTTGTGATAAAAGCACAAGGTAGCTTACCTTTTAAACAATATGGCAGGTAAGGAAGATATTTACCCATTCAATGAGCAGATGTTTAATGATTAACTCTTTGTTCTAAGCACTTAAAATAAAGCAGTGAGTAAAAAAATGTCTATGCTTTCATGAGTTTATAGTCAAATGTACTGCCAGGTGAAAAGAAGGAAGGGACAGTAAACAACACCTATTTAACATAACAGTTGCTAGTAAGTGCTAGAAAGAAAAAATAGAGGACAGTCAAAGACAGCTTATGGTTGATTTTATAGAGATGAAAAAATACATGCTTTAAAAATTCATTAGGAAACTTCCCTTCAAAATGAATTTTAGAAACTTCTGCCTTATTATGGAAACACCTTCTGACAGGCTCCAGTTATCAGTTTCCAGATTTGTGTACATTGAAGCAAAGTTGATGAAGATACAGGGAACTGTAGATTGGATACAGAAAATTCCATTTCTTAGCAGAAGTCAAAAATAGAAATGAGATCAAATGAGATGAAATGAGAGAAAGGGCAACTGGGAGTAGGAAAATGAAAAAGAGAAATGTTTCCCTTTTATCTCTAAAGCCTAGGCAGCAGAATGGAGATGGTTGTCAGGATAAACAACAGGAAATCAGAGCTGAAGGCACATCATATATCCTCTTTGTTAACTAATCACTCTGCTAGCTTATTTTAACTCAGAAATGTAGTCATCACAACTTTTCAGTTGATCACTGGTTTAATATGTTACTTGAGAGGTTGAGAAATGCATCCATTTTTTTGGAAAGTTAACAAGAGCTTGAAGATATAAATCCATATTCATAGTTCTGATAATTAATTATGCTGAACCTAGTAATCTCTTAAAACCTCATCAGAGATTTTATTACCACTTTGGTGAAGTAAGAGAAATAAACATCTATATTTTTTAGAGTAATGTTTATAATATACTAATTGTATATCCTAAAACAAAAAAGCAGTTTCCAGTGTCACCAGTCATTGTCTTCAGAAAAGGTTGTCTCTAGGTTATCACACATGACTGGCTAAATTCTGTGGTTTATTACTCTTCCTTGTGATAAAAGCACAAGGTAGCTTACCTTTTAAACAATATGGCAGGTAAGGAAGATATTTACCCATTCAATGAGCAGATGTTTAATGATTAACTCTTTGTTCTAAGCACTTAAAATAAAGCAGTGAGTAAAAAAATGTCTATGCTTTCATGAGTTTATAGTCAAATGTACTGCCAGGTGAAAAGAAGGAAGGGACAGTAAACAACACCTATTTAACATAACAGTTGCTAGTAAGTGCTAGAAAGAAAAAATAGAGGACAGGAATCAAAGACAGCTTATGGTTGATTTTATAGAGATGATTGTGTGCTTAGTCACTCAGTCAGTCATGTCAGACTCTTTTGCGACCCCGTGGACTGCAGCCCTCCAGGCTCCTCTATCCATGGGATTTTCCAGGCAAGAATTCTGGAGTGGGTTGCCATTCTCTCCTCAAAGGGATCTTCCCAACCCAGGGATAAAACCCAGGTCTCCTGCATTGCAGGCTGAGCCACCAGATGGTAAAGGAATGACTAGAGACATCCTATCTGATATAATATTTCAGCAAAACTGTGAAGACTGTAATGGCTAATTGTGTGCATCAACTTGACTAGGCCACAGGGTGCCTGGCTATTTGGTCAAACATCACTCTGAGTATTCTGGTCAGGGTGTTTTGGATGAGATTGACATCTGAATGCGTAAACTGAGTGAAGCAGATTGCCCTCCCTACTGTGGGTTGGTCTCATTCAATCAGCTAAAGCCTGAATAGAAAGAAAAAAAGATAGACTCTTGGACAAGAAGGGATTTCTCCTACTTGACTGCCTTTGAGCTGAGACCTGGATTTTTCCTGCCTTTGACTCCATCTGAAACATTAGCTTTTCTTGAACTGGCAGTTATATACATATCTCATTTGGGTTTGTTTCTCTGAAGAACTCTAATACAGGCTGTGAGGAAACGAGACATTTGGATGTGGACAGGAAGAGAGCTGCAGGCAGGGGAAAGGAGTGTGCAAGCCCTAAGGGGATGGGGAGGCCAGGAAAAGATGGGAGGGTGCAAAAATAGTTGAGGCAAAGCTACGTAGAACCCATAGGCCATGGTAAGGGACTTTTCATGAGTTTTTATAAAGGTTGGTCTTTTAAGTGTTTTGAGTAGAGAGACAATCTGATGTGATTTATATTTTCAAATGGATCCTCCTGGCTCTTACTTTCTGAAATGGGGATTTCTGGGGAACAGAAGATAAGAGCTATTACCAGTGAAGTTAAATGTTTGCTTTTGCACGTGTTAATTTTAAGATTACTGTTAGATACGTAGTTACCATTTTATATACAGTTGCTGGAAATATTTCTGAGTATAGGAGAGATTAGGGGCTTCTCTGGTGGCTCAGATGGTAAAGAATATAGCTGCATTGTGGAAGACGGGGGTTTGGTCCCTTAGTTGGGAAGATCCCCTGGAGAAGAAATGGCAACCCACTCCATTATTTTTGCCTGATGAATCCCAAGAACAGAGGAGCCTGGCGAGCTACAGTCCATGGGGTGGCAAAGAGTCAGACAAGACTGAGCAACTAGCACTTTCATTTTTCACACTTTGACAGGGCTGGTTGAGGCTGGAGAGATGTAAAAACGGTATTTAAAAATGTAGGACTTGACGATGATGATACAGAGAGTTTACTGTGGGCTAGGAACAGTTTTAATTCTCAGAACAACTTTCTAAGGTAGCTATTATTAATATTTCCATCTTTATGGATGAGGAGTTTGAGGCATAGGAGGTTATGTATCTTCTTTGTAATCTACTTACTTGTAGTAAGTAGTGCAGTGGGGATGCAAACTCAGGCTGATTGACTTCTGGAGTCATGCTATCATACCTCCTGTCTGAGGTTCTCTAGGAACTATACTTACTTTGAGATAAACTCTTAGGATTTTCCTAGGGTAACACAGTAAACACAGGTCAGGAAGAATGAGGAAGAACCTGTAAAGGAAGTCAAGAAGAAATACCAGTTAGGTCTAAGCAGAACTCAGAAAATGTCTCCTGGGAAGCCAAGGAGGGGGCATATTTCAAATGAGTGGATCGTCAGGTCAGATCCTCCTGCTGGGGCATGTATGGTGAAGACTGATAAACAGCCATTTGATTTTTCAATGTGGAGTCTTTTCTTAAGCCTGATTCGAGATGTTTCGAAAGAAAATGAGTCCTGTCTTGGTTTCCAAAATGCCATTCTCTACTAAAATGAATGAAAGCTTCAAGGCTTCTCGGAAAAATATTTGATCCCAGGGCTAGGGCAGGGAAAGTACAAGATGGACCCAGGATATGATGTAGCAGAGAGTGAAGATGTATTCAATGCTTGATGTTTCCAAAGGATAGAGGATCAAGTTTGAAGAGACCTCCTCTAGACAAATACTAGACAATTTGAGCATCTGGATAAAGAATGATAGCAAAGGATTTTAACCTATTGAATATGAATCCATGAATTCTAATCAATGTAATTTACTAAATGAATTAAAGAGAAACCTCTTCTTCAATGGTTGGTTTTCTCCAAACTAATAAATATAGAAAGTATAACAGAGTTAGAATTTTTGTTTGGAAATTGTCATAATGATAATTGATTGAGGCAAGAATTTTTACTGGTCATAAAAACTAGTGGGTGAAAGTTTAAGGACTAACAGACTATTTACATAGTCTCAATTTATCTTCTTATAAGATTTACCAGCTACAAAGGATAAAATATCAACTGTGTTGTAGAGAATCCTGGCAGACATCACTTTATCAGTTCCAGCCATGGAACTAATAAATAGGGTGCACTTCCTGATACATGATCTAAGAATAAGTTTACATCACCTTCTCATCTCCAAGGTACTCCTGCTGAAAGTCCAAAATATGAATTTAATAATGAAGAACCATTATACAAATCCAAATTAGAGACATTCTGTATATATTCTGTAGACATTCTGTTCTCTTTAAAGATGTCAAATCTTGAAATACAAAAACTCAAGAAATGTTTAGATTATAGGAGACTAAAGTAACATGAAAACTGAATGCAGTATATTGTTGTTTTCAGTTGCTAAGTCATGTCCAAGTCTTTGCATCCCCATGGACTGCAGTACGCCAGGCTTCTCTGTCCATCAACATCTCCCTGAGATTGCCCAGACTCATGTGTATTGACTCAGTGATGTCATCTCACCAACTCATCCTCTGACCCCCTTCTCCTTCTGTCTTCTGTTTTTCCCAGCATCAGGGTCTTTTCCAGTGAGCTGGCTCTTTGCATCAGGTGGCCAGCTTCAGGTTCAGCATTAGTCCTTCCAGTGAATATTCAGGGTTGATTTTCTTTAAGAATGACTGGTTTGATCTCCTTGATGTCCAATGGACTCTCAAGAGTTTTCTCTAATACCACAGTTCGAAAGCATCATAGCAGTGCATAGTTCTGGATGTTCTTTTGCTAGAAGAATTATTAATAGGACCATTAGCAGAATCTGATCAAAGTGTAAGGACTAGAGAATAATCCATTGTTTTTGTATGTTAGTAAGTTGATACATGTTAAATGTATTTGATATGCTTTAAAAGAGGTACATAACATAAAGAGTACACCTGGAAATTTTTGTAAGTGGTTTACCCTAGGGGCAAAAGTGTGTTACGTGTTACCCTTGGCATCCTTTTATTTTAATTGCAGCTCAAGTGTTTAGGACATTTCTTCCAACCACTCTATTAATGACTACCATAGTTAAGTTTACCTGAACACAGCAGATATGTCCAAAGACACTTACTGCTTAAAAAAAGGTTAATCTCTGAATATCTTCTGGACACGTTGAAACATTTAGGATCTTGGTTACATGTCAAGAGTGTAGCAGAATATAGTAAATGGATTTAGAAAATGCAAAATGCTACATGATCTAAGAATAAGTTTAACCAATCACCTTCCCCTGGAACTAATAAATAGGGTCCTTCCAAGGTACTCATGCTGAAAGTCCAAAATATGAATTTAATAATGAAGAACCATTATACAAATCCAAATTAGAGACATTCTGTATATATTCTGTAGACATTCTGTTCTCTTTAAAGATGTCAAATCTTGAAATACAAAAACTCAAGAAATGTTTAGATTATAGGAGACTAAAGTAACATGAAAACTGAATGCAGTATATTGTTGTTTTCAGTTGCTAAGTCATGTCCAAGTCTTTGCATCCCCATGGACTGCAGTACGCCAGGCTTCTCTGTCCATCAACATCTCCCTGAGATTGCCCAGACTCATGTGTATTGACTCAGTGATGTCATCTCACCAACTCATCCTCTGACCCCCTTCTCCTTCTGTCTTCTGTTTTTCCCAGCATCAGGGTCTTTTCCAGTGAGCTGGCTCTTTGCATCAGGTGGCCAGCTTCAGGTTCAGCATTAGTCCTTCCAGTGAATATTCAGGGTTGATTTTCTTTAAGAATGACTGGTTTGATCTCCTTGATGTCCAATGGACTCTCAAGAGTTTTCTCTAATACCACAGTTCGAAAGCATCATAGCAGTGCATAGTTCTGGATGTTCTTTTGCTAGAAGAATTATTAATAGGACCATTAGCAGAATCTGATCAAAGTGTAAGGACTAGAGAATAATCCATTGTTTTTGTATGTTAGTAAGTTGATACATGTTAAATGTATTTGATATGCTTTAAAAGAGGTACATAACATAAAGAGTACACCTGGAAATTTTTGTAAGTGGTTTACCCTAGGGGCAAAAGTGTGTTACGTGTTACCCTTGGCATCCTTTTATTTTAATTGCAGCTCAAGTGTTTAGGACATTTCTTCCAACCACTCTATTAATGACTACCATAGTTAAGTTTACCTGAACACAGCAGATATGTCCAAAGACACTTACTGCTTAAAAAAAGGTTAATCTCTGAATATCTTCTGGACACGTTGAAACATTTAGGATCTTGGTTACATGTCAAGAGTGTAGCAGAATATAGTAAATGGATTTAGAAAATGCAAAATTGCTACATTTCAGAGGGTTGCCATAAGTCATTTGTTACATGCTGACTGCATCCATAAAATACCTCAATCTGGTGTATTTCCTTAGGGAATGCTTCTCTTCCACATACAAATAAGAAAGAGATTGGTTTGGGAAAGTCTAACAGATGATCAAGCAAGGTGGAAAATGCGTGAAGAATGTAGACACTGGGAACTCCCTATCATACAAATGGTTTCCTAGTCTGGCCTGTTGAGAGGGAGAAGTCAAGACAGCTCCTATTAGAACTATTTGTTACGTTTCTAAGAACCATACTGGTTTTCTTTGTGAATGTATGTTTGCAACTAAAATATTCAGTTGGTTCATTTTTCCAAGCCCACAAAATTGTACAAGGGATCAGTTATATAGCCAATGAAATACTTGAACTGATTGGACATTTTGATGTGGAATTATTTACGTTCCTTTCAAATTATTGCTTCTGGTCCTGGAGTGTGTGAGTTTCTGTGTGTACCATAATAAGAATGGAGTCTATTGCCACAGCTTTCTGAATCTCCTAAAAGTAAGTCCCCCTGGACTTCAAAGCCAAATGTTCTGGTGGCTTTTCTTCTGACTGCAGGATCCCCAGGCTGGGAAGCATGATGCAGGGTTCAGAACTAATTGCTTTCTGGGGAGAACCTCTACAGTTGTAGTTATCCTCCTTTTTGTGCGTCATGCACCAGGGGTATGGATCTTGTCTCTAGTGCAACTCCACCCGTCTTACAGTGTTCCTTTTGTATATCTTTTATTGTAGATCTTTTCTGCTAGATTCCAATCTTGCCAACAACAGTTGCTCTGTCAATAGTTGTAATTTTGGTAGACCTGTGAGAGCAGGTGAATTCTGTGTCTTTCTACTCTGCCATCTTGACCCATTTCCAGTTTTGGATGTTTGCATGCTCAGTTGCTCAGTTGTGTCTGACCTTTTGTGACTCCATGGACTGTAGCCCACCAAGCTCCTGTGTCCATAGGAGTCTCCAGGCAAGACTGCTGGAGTGGGTTGCCAGTTCCTTCTCCAGAGGATTTTCCTGATCCAGGTATCAAACGTGTGTCTTCTGCATTGGCAGGCAGATTCTTTACCACTGAGCCACTTGCGAAGCCTTTTCCAATTTTGATTAATTTCTTGGAAAATAATTAGCATTATAGAAAATTCATATTTGAATATGCATCTTTCTACTATGAGAAAAAGCCCATGAATGTAGTTTAAAGACTACTTAATACTGAATTCTTGTGTGAGGTAGGGGAGCATGTTGTTACTGAGTTGCTAAGTCATGTTCAACTCTTTGCAACTGCATGGACTGCATCATGGCGGTCAGGCCATAGCTACTGTCTATTCTAAAGATCTTCAGGGAAGCCTGTTGCAGAGGGACTGATGGCCGGAGAAGGAGGGGGCACTTCTCAGGAAGCATATCTTTGGCTTGATAGAGAATGATTGTCTTGTACAGGATTTAAATCTCAAGTCTGCAGTAGGTGATATGTGACTTAGGAGCCTTAAGGGAGGTGATTTTTCACTGAATGTCGAGTGTAATTTTTTCAAAGGGAGTAGCAAGTGAGGTGGAAAGATAGAATAGTTTGTGTCCTCTTTGCTCAGAAGGACTAGAAACGAGCAGCTGTTCTAAAGTGCAGTTGGATTTAAGACAGGTTTGGTCACTGATACAGAATCTTGAAACATGCCATGGTGTTCATAGTTTCATTCCTTGACAAAAGAATAATGAGAAAGCTTTTAGCTTTTACCTCTTTTGAAAAGATGGTTTTCTAGGAAACTTGACTTTACCAGTCCTGTTATTTTTGCTTCTGTCTTTATAGAAGTTACCATGGTGGCAGATGTCTGAAGACAATCCAGTAATTTGACTCTTATTACATAATTGTATTTATCTCGAAGGTAGTTTCGTTTTTTCAAGTAGCTCAGATCGCAAAGAACTTGCCTGCAATGCAGGAAACCTGTGTTTGAGTCCTAGGTTGGAAAGATGCTTGAAGAAGGGAATGGCAGCCCACTCTAGTACCTGAGGAGCCTGAAGGGCTACAGTCCATGGTGTTGCAGAGACTCAAGACACAACTGAGCAACTAACACTACCACTGTGCTAAGGTAGTTTATCACTTTTTTATATCCTAGGGGGAAATCAAGGTTAAAGGAGCCGTAGACTCCATTTTCTTCTATTAATTCACATTAGTCCCTGCACATGTGTGCTGATATATCAGTGGCCATGTAACAGTAGTTTATTTCACTTGTCTTATTACCAGTGTACAAGAAGCTGTAATTCTATATAGGGCATAACATTTATAAGGACATTTTGAACATTTCTTCAGCCTTGTGTTTGTGGATGGTAAATGGATGTTAAAATTATAGACTTCTGGTTGAGAAGGTATACAGTCTTTACTGATTAAAACTCTAATCTTTTCTACTATCTTCTTGCAAGTACCAGGAATTCTACCACTAGAGAAAGAGCTTTTAGTTGCAGTATTCAGAATTTTTTCAATGCAATTAGTGCAATGATAAATAGCAGAACACTTCCTTTAAGGTGGGAGTGGTAGAGTCCATGAAAAAAACACTGAATATGATTTTGGTCGTAAATGAAAGGTGTCAATAATATTTCATAATTTTGCCTTTTTTTCTTCACTGTACTTGTAGTAAAGGTGGCTATTTACCTAAAGAATATTTGTGTCTCCTCAAATTCATATGTTGAATCCTCAGCCTCAGTGTGATGACATTGGGAGGTAGGGCTTCTGGGAGATCATTAGGTCATGAATGTGAAGCCTTCATGAATGAGGTCATGCTCTTGTAAGGGGAGCCCAGAGAACTAGGTGGCTCTTTTTTTTTTTTTCGATGTGTGATGATACAACAAAAACACCACCATCTGTAAATCAGACAGAGGTCTCTTCCCAAGAATACAACCATATTGGCATCCTGAGCTTAAATTTCCAGCCTCCAGAACTTTGAGAAACATGTTTTTTAAGCTACTCACTAAGGTAGTTTCGTTTTCAAGTAGCTCAGATCGCAAAGAACTTGCCTGCAATGCAGGAAACCTGTGTTTGAGTCCTAGGTTGGAAAGATGCTTGAAGAAGGAATGGCAGCCCACTCTAGTACCTGAGGAGCCTGAAGGGCTACAGTCCATGGTGTTGCAGAGACTCAAGACACAACTGAGCAACTAACACTACCACTGTGCTAAGGTAGTTTATCACTTTTTTATATCCTAGGGGGAAATCAAGGTTAAAGGAGCCGTAGACTCCATTTTCTTCTATTAATTCACATTAGTCCCTGCACATGTGTGCTGATATATCAGTGGCCATGTAACAGTAGTTTATTTCACTTGTCTTATTACCAGTGTACAAGAAGCTGTAATTCTATATAGGGCATAACATTTATAAGGACATTTTGAACATTTCTTCAGCCTTGTGTTTGTGGATGGTAAATGGATGTTAAAATTATAGACTTCTGGTTGAGAAGGTATACAGTCTTTACTGATTAAAACTCTAATCTTTTCTACTATCTTCTTGCAAGTACCAGGAATTCTACCACTAGAGAAAGAGCTTTTAGTTGCAGTATTCAGAATTTTTTCAATGCAATTAGTGCAATGATAAATAGCAGAACACTTCCTTTAAGGTGGGAGTGGTAGAGTCCATGAAAAAAACACTGAATATGATTTTGGTCGTAAATGAAAGGTGTCAATAATATTTCATAATTTTGCCTTTTTTTCTTCACTGTACTTGTAGTAAAGGTGGCTATTTACCTAAAGAATATTTGTGTCTCCTCAAATTCATATGTTGAATCCTCAGCCTCAGTGTGATGACATTGGGAGGTAGGGCTTCTGGGAGATCATTAGGTCATGAATGTGAAGCCTTCATGAATGAGGTCATGCTCTTGTAAGGGGAGCCCAGAGAACTAGGTGGCTCTTTTTTTTTTTTTCGATGTGTGATGATACAACAAAAACACCACCATCTGTAAATCAGACAGAGGTCTCTTCCCAAGAATACAACCATATTGGCATCCTGAGCTTAAATTTCCAGCCTCCAGAACTTTGAGAAACATGTTTTTTAAGCTACTCACTCTACTGTGATTTGTTATAGCAGTCCAAACAACACAACGTATATATTAGCAATACCTCAGTTCAAACCTACCACCTTTATGTATACACTTCTGAAGCTTTTCCTCTAATTCTTAATGATTTGGCAATGAACCCAAGTACTTTTAAAAGAGAAGATATAATTTAAAAAATACACATGTGATGTTAAGAACACCGTGATCCCCTATTTAAAAACAAACATATTGTTCATTCAGGGGGCTTGTATTATAAAGATCAGTCATCTGCCTGTGTTTAAAGAAAACAGCACAAAAGATTATAAATGAAATTTCTTTTGCTTATTTGGGGTCTCAGGCAAGATGAGTAAGGCACAGAGAAACAAGATGGAAATAAAATAAATTTTTTCATATTGTATTGTATATATTTTTTTCATATTTTGTAAAGATACTGTTATAATATTTTACATCTTGTATAACTGTTTACACAAAAAAAGCAATTTAAGGAAAAGGGGAAACATAGACTTAGTAAGATGATTTCTTTAAAGTATGTGCTCAGCCAAATGAAAGAACAAATGCATAGATTTCCTATAATCCTGGCCCAAGTGTTGAGGCTGTAAATTATGTAACTAGCCACATAACAGAGCAGCATGAAGCCCAGGTATGTTTACAAAGGAGCATTCACACCAGCCCTAGCAACTTGACAGAGACCCAGATGACTGATGAAAGATGATTGCTGGCGGGTCTCATTTCTTAGAGTGACACGTTGTGCGGCAATGCAAGTTATCAAAAGCTGGAGTGGGTACGCAGCCCAGATCTTATTCTGCTGTCTAGACTACCTGAAACTTTGTGTGCAGACCTGGTTTATCAGCACCCCAAGCAGATTGGCCCCCGTAGGGCACTCATCTGATTGTGGCTAATGTAATCATTGCTTCCAGGGGATTTTGAAATTGAACAAGCCTTGTGGTACAATGGTCATTACTGAAAGGGAGGATTTGACTGCAGTGTAGCTCTATGGTTTCCATAACTAACTTTTTTCTTGTTCCTGAATCAACCTGAAACCTACCTATTTCCTTTTTGTTCTGTGTCTGAACGCTTTATTTTCTCCTTTCCTTTTTGACTTCCTTACCTTTCTCCCCCACTCTCTCTATTTCCTCCCTTTATCGCTCCCTTCTTTATTCCTTCCTTCTTTCTTCCTCTGTCCCCTCTCTTTTTTTCTTTTCTTTATTTCTTTTCTTTCTCTCTTATCTTTCTTCCTTCTTCCTTCTTTTGAGAGAAGAGAAGAAGCATACACTAAGGATTTTTTTTGAAGGGTAAAGATGATTAATTAATGTTGCACTCTACAAGTTTAGCGCAAGAGCACTCACCAAACAAAACTGATGAGCTTTAATACTATAACCATGCATCAAGACAGCAGAATGCTTTGCTTCCCTTTTCCTGACAATTTCTTGCTCAATTTTCTCTTATTTCAGTTTAATAATAAATCTGCATCTTGAGCAACATTTGTCTGTCCCCACCCTCCTTTTGTTCTTAGACTGCACATTGAAGGAGATAGTTGTGTATTACAATCAGTTTTATGAATATGTCACCTGAGAATAATCACACATAACCATGACGTAAGTTTATTTTGTTGTTCTTACACAGGAGAATCAGTTCTGGTGGGCTGATAATATTTAAGTTGAGCAGAACTACACGGCATTTATTTTTTAGGGACATGAAAATGCTAAAAATGGAAGTGAGTCATATGTATTCATAAACAATTAACAGTGTTAGTAATATTGGCTAGTAAGAACTGTATCAATGCCTTGACTACGTTCATAAAGATATCAGAAGAAAAAGAAAATAGTCTTGTCTTTGTGTTTTTATACTTAGACTGATCATGAGTCTCAATCATCATGTAGGTTATGGAATAATTTTATGTTTTCTGTTTCGTGTGAACTCTTATCTATAAAAGTATATATTTCTTTTTTCCTGTTTACCTGTCAAAGTAACTTACAGTCTCATTTTAATATAGCAAATGGAACTAACTTGGAGGCAAAATAATTTTCCTAATAAGGTGTTATGCAGCACAACATAACACATTTTACAAACTTCCAACTGCCATGATTCATGTAATACATCAAAATGAGAAACCCACAACAATTGTGTTATTAATTAAGAAGAATAAATTTGCATTTGCCAGAACATAAAATACTTTTACATCTTCAGGAAAAATATCTCATGAGGACAGGATGGTAAATTTCAATTAGAAAATAAATACCATGCTATAAATTTAGCTGTTGTAAAATGAAGTATGCATAGATTGACTGCTACTTTATTGAATGCAGCCATATGTTTGAATGTTTGCCTCATCATCAAGGGGATGGCTGATTTCAGGAGGGTGCTGCTGTGAATAAGTCAAAGGGTGTTGTGTAAATGTAGATTTTTTATCCTAGAGCAAAGTTTGGAAAAGATCACTTATCAAATTGAGGGTAATACTTTTGTTAAACACTGAACTGGAAGTGACTATGATTTTGATGTGTGTCATGGAGGTTAATGTTTCTTTTTCAAGCTATTCTCTTGTCTCTATGTAGATCACTTTTTGGAAGGCTCATAACTGCAACAGACTGTGTGGATTTAACAACAGAAATTTGTTTTCTCATAATACTCAAGGATAGAAACTCCAAAAACAAGGATCAAGGTTTTTCTCTTCCTGGCTTGTATTCTTGATTTGTACTCTCATTGAGGGTGGTGGTGTTTGAAATATAGAATTAATGGAAAAGTAAGGGCACTGAGATTTGATAAACAAAATATGAATCTGGTCCAATAAATCCCATGCTATGTAGCCTCTACTAACTCCTCATGTCACGTGAAATAATATCAGGTTTAGAATGAAGATTTTTATGCTTTAATTTTGGACTTTGAGGTGGCACTAGTAAAGAAACCACCTGCCAACACAGGAGACTTAAGAGATGCAACTTTGACCCCTGGGTTGGGAAGATCCCCTGGAGGAGGGCATGACAGTTCCCTCCAGTATTCCTGCCTGGAGAATCCCATGGACAGAGGAACCTGGTGGGCTGCAGTCCATGGGGTCGCCATGAGTTGGACATGACTAAAATGACTTAGCACACATGCATGCTCTCATTTTGCCCTGTTCACCCTTTGTTCACACCAGCCACTACCTCTTCTGCCTGCTCCTTGAAGAACCCACACCCCCTTTCCTGCCTTAGGGCCTTTACACAATCTGTTTTCCTTCCATTCAGAGGACAGGATGGTAATTCAATTAGAAAATAAAATAACCAAAATTGGGGGCATTTGCCAGAACATAAAATACTTTTACATCTTCAGGAAAAATATCTCATGAGGACAGGATGGTAAATTTCAATTAGAAAATAAATACCATGCTATAAATTTAGCTGTTGTAAAATGAAGTATGCATAGATTGACTGCTACTTTATTGAATGCAGCCATATGTTTGAATGTTTGCCTCATCATCAAGGGGATGGCTGATTTCAGGAGGGTGCTGCTGTGAATAAGTCAAAGGGTGTTGTGTAAATGTAGATTTTTTATCCTAGAGCAAAGTTTGGAAAAGATCACTTATCAAATTGAGGGTAATACTTTTGTTAAACACTGAACTGGAAGTGACTATGATTTTGATGTGTGTCATGGAGGTTAATGTTTCTTTTTCAAGCTATTCTCTTGTCTCTATGTAGATCACTTTTTGGAAGGCTCATAACTGCAACAGACTGTGTGGATTTAACAACAGAAATTTGTTTTCTCATAATACTCAAGGATAGAAACTCCAAAAACAAGGATCAAGGTTTTTCTCTTCCTGGCTTGTATTCTTGATTTGTACTCTCATTGAGGGTGGTGGTGTTTGAAATATAGAATTAATGGAAAAGTAAGGGCACTGAGATTTGATAAACAAAATATGAATCTGGTCCAATAAATCCCATGCTATGTAGCCTCTACTAACTCCTCATGTCACGTGAAATAATATCAGGTTTAGAATGAAGATTTTTATGCTTTAATTTTGGACTTTGAGGTGGCACTAGTAAAGAAACCACCTGCCAACACAGGAGACTTAAGAGATGCAACTTTGACCCCTGGGTTGGGAAGATCCCCTGGAGGAGGGCATGACAGTTCCCTCCAGTATTCCTGCCTGGAGAATCCCATGGACAGAGGAACCTGGTGGGCTGCAGTCCATGGGGTCGCCATGAGTTGGACATGACTAAAATGACTTAGCACACATGCATGCTCTCATTTTGCCCTGTTCACCCTTTGTTCACACCAGCCACTACCTCTTCTGCCTGCTCCTTGAAGAACCCACACCCCCTTTCCTGCCTTAGGGCCTTTACACAATCTGTTCTTTCTTTCTAAAATCTTCTTTTCCTGATTTTTGTAGTTTCTTCCTAATCATTCAGATATTTTCCCCCTTTTCCCCACACCTCTTTTATTTATCTTTTTATTCTTTGACATGTGTGAGCCTCCCATTGCAGTGGCATCTCTCACTGCAGAGCACTGGCTCTGGGCGCATGCACTCCAGTGCGCTGGCTCGCAATTCGACACACCATTCCAGCTGTGTGGCACGTAGGATCTTCCTGGGTGGGGATCGAACCAGTCCCCCTTGCACTGCAAGGCAGACTCTTTACCCACTTGACCACCAGTGAAGCCCTGATCATGTAGAGTTTAACTCATGTGTTACCTCCTCTAAAAATGACTATTTGACCACTCTATCTAAATAGGATATTCCCACTTATGCCACTTACTGTCTCTTCCATTGCTGGATATCATTGCCACTTTTTACAGCATTAAAACTATTTGAAATTATGCTGTTTGATTATTTTTTCCTATCTTTCCTCTCCGCATCCATCTGCACTTGTCTTGAATAGAAACAGTATGAGACCAAGAGTCTTGTCTGGCTCACTGTGTTATTCCCAAGACCTAGAATGGACCTGAAACAGAATGGGCATTTTATCCACATTCATTGACAGGGAAATAATTGAATAATGAGATGTTTAGGATTGCTTTTAAGATCTATTGCTACTGAATATAATATATAGTCAGATATATTTTTGGATGTCTCCCTCCTCTTTGAATGTGCCACCATGCCTTCTTGGGACAATGAGGACAGAGTACCCCCTGAAAAATAGAGTGTTGGAAATATATTTGTATTTTTATCTCAAACCGCTTACTGAGACCCAAGAGAGAAGCTTAAAACACAAATCCTATTCTTTTTCAAAAAACACATACTCTAATACCTTTGTGAATGTGTCATCTGAGATTTCAGACTTAAACAAATAATTGTGAGCAGTTTCCTAGTCATATTTTCCAGATATGAAAATATTTTAAGTGAGAGAATATCCACATGCCTCAGCTTGAAAGTACATTACTGATACCAAAAATACTTGCAAAGCAGAGTAATAGATAAAAACTCCACAGAACTAGATTTTATTTGACAGTCCTGAGACTATTTCCAATGACTGCACAAAAGCGTTAAATAGAAATGGCCTAGGGATAGGCGTTGAATCAATATGCACCAGTAAGTTTGTGAAATCAATTTTTTGCTCGTCAGATACAGGAAAATTGATGTAACCGATGCTGTGTAACTCCTATTAATTGCCCACAGTGACAGAAAATTTATCAATTACTTGTTGACTTCTTCGAAACTATGGGAAGATGCTATAGCTCCAAAGTTAAGCATATAATACAGAAACCTTCCCTCACTGAAGGGAGGTATAACTAGAAATAAATCCGATTTTTAAATGTATACCTTTGGTTTCACACCCAGGTCTCTCTCCCACTCATGTCTTTCCTCAGATGACATTCTGTATCTTGGGGATGTCTGTCAATTAAGGTTTATGATAGAATGCCTGCTAATAACATTAGAAGTAAACATTTTCTGATACCATGTGCTAAGCTTCGTGCTAATAATAATCATAGGAATTGGTGTAATTATTGCCTCCAGGTAGTATCAGAGAAAGAAGCTATTAGGATTCACTGTACTGTAAACACTGAAAATCTAAAAAAGAGAAGCTTAAGCTAATGAGTTGGACAGAAGGAGCCTGGCAGGCTACAGTCTATGGGGTTGCAAGAGAGTCAGACACAATTGAGCAGCTAAACAACAACAAAAAAACATAGTGTCCAGGGCTACTGTATTTGTTACATGGGATGGTAAGAAAGCCCTTAATCTCCCTCCATTGCCCTCCCATCTGTGGTATGTGATGAGCTTCCTCACCCACAGTATGGCTGCTGCTCCTCCAAGAGTGATGTCCATGTTCTAGGTCCCCGATAACTCGGGTTGGTAACGCATCTTCCTGCAGTGCGGGAGACACAGAAGACATGGGTTCCACCCCGGAATGGGAAGATGCTCTGGAGAAGGAAATGGCCACCCACGCCAATATTCTTGCCTTGATAATCCCCTGGACAGGAGATCTTGGTGGGCTCCAGTCCATGGAGTTGCAAAGAGTCAGACACAACTGAGTCACTAAGTACACAGAGGGGAAGCATGAAAAACAAAGGTCCAAAATGAATGCCAGCTCACCATTCCTATGTTTGAAAGTGTTCATGGAAGCTCCTCTTCAGGAACTCCCTTTTACTTCTGAGCGACTAAAGCTAACTTAGGCAAAGCTGAGTATTAGCTGGGCACCTCAGTGCCCCATACTAATTGGCCTTGATAGCTAATGACAGAGCTTCCCAGGTAGTGCTAGTGTTAAAGAACCTGCCTTCCAGTGCAAGAAACACAGAAGATGTGGGTTCGATCCCTGGGTTGGGAAGATACCTTGGAGGAGGGCATAGCAACCCACTTGGTATTCTTGTGTGGAAAACTCCAGGGACAGAGGAGCCTGGTGGGCTATACTGAGTCCATGGGTCACAGAGTCAGACATGACTGAAGTGACTTAGCACACGTATGCACATACAGCTAAAGACAAGGAGAGAACAGATGAGGAGGCAGTTTATAGTATCTGCCTTTTAAATTGAGCCTAGGTACTAAGTGAAATGCCAGAGTCACAAGGCAAAGGAGAGAGAGAAAGACAGGGCTTTGGGCCAGTGCTCTCTGCAAATTAAGGAATAATAATTTTTTTGGTATGTTTACTCTGCTTGACAAAAAACATGAGAATTTTTTATTTCAAGCACTCTTTAGGGTAGACAAATTTGGTCGATTTGCTATTTATCAGGGGAGAGGCAAAATACCTTACTTAAAACACTGGTTATAGGCCCAACATTAGAAATGCAACTCATGAATTTGATACTGTATCTTGTTTTACTCCAGGTACTCATTTTTTCTCACTGTAATGTGCTCAGGTAGAACACATATGGTTATGAACTCTTTCATTATTTGTCTTTAAAATACATGCAGTTTAATGAAATGGGCTAAATTTAATTTCTAAACATTTTCAAGTTTTTTATTTTAATTTAAAAGTGGCTCCAAGTCCATGGGAGGGTTCCACCCGGAATGGGAAGATGCTCTGGAGAAGGAAATGGCCACCCACGCCAATATTCTTGCCTTGATAATCCCCTGGACAGGAGATCTTGGTGGGCTCCAGTCCATGGAGTTGCAAAGAGTCAGACACAACTGAGTCACTAAGTACACAGAGGGGAAGCATGAAAAACAAAGGTCCAAAATGAATGCCAGCTCACCATTCCTATGTTTGAAAGTGTTCATGGAAGCTCCTCTTCAGGAACTCCCTTTTACTTCTGAGCGACTAAAGCTAACTTAGGCAAAGCTGAGTATTAGCTGGGCACCTCAGTGCCCCATACTAATTGGCCTTGATAGCTAATGACAGAGCTTCCCAGGTAGTGCTAGTGTTAAAGAACCTGCCTTCCAGTGCAAGAAACACAGAAGATGTGGGTTCGATCCCTGGGTTGGGAAGATACCTTGGAGGAGGGCATAGCAACCCACTTGGTATTCTTGTGTGGAAAACTCCAGGGACAGAGGAGCCTGGTGGGCTATACTGAGTCCATGGGTCACAGAGTCAGACATGACTGAAGTGACTTAGCACACGTATGCACATACAGCTAAAGACAAGGAGAGAACAGATGAGGAGGCAGTTTATAGTATCTGCCTTTTAAATTGAGCCTAGGTACTAAGTGAAATGCCAGAGTCACAAGGCAAAGGAGAGAGAGAAAGACAGGGCTTTGGGCCAGTGCTCTCTGCAAATTAAGGAATAATAATTTTTTTGGTATGTTTACTCTGCTTGACAAAAAACATGAGAATTTTTTATTTCAAGCACTCTTTAGGGTAGACAAATTTGGTCGATTTGCTATTTATCAGGGGAGAGGCAAAATACCTTACTTAAAACACTGGTTATAGGCCCAACATTAGAAATGCAACTCATGAATTTGATACTGTATCTTGTTTTACTCCAGGTACTCATTTTTTCTCACTGTAATGTGCTCAGGTAGAACACATATGGTTATGAACTCTTTCATTATTTGTCTTTAAAAATACATGCAGTTTAATGAAATGGGCTAAATTTAATTTCTAAACATTTTCAAGTTTTATTATTTTAATTTAAAAGTGATAATTGTCAAAAAATTTAAAAACAATCCAAATGTTCTATAATAGATGACAGATTAGTACAGTCAGGCTGCTTGTGTTGTGCAGACGGGAATTCGCTGGGCTAGGAGAGGTTAAATGTCTAGTTTGAGGTTACTCTGGTAGTAATTCATAGAGCCAGGCTTTGACCTGAGAGCCATCATATTTCTTTTCTCTAGATTTGCTTGGACTTTTTCTACCTGTTCTTTTAAAAATCTTTATCGTTTCTTTCCTGTTTCTGGCTTCACTTAGCCAAGATGCCTGGTGGCTCAGATGGTAAAGAATCTGCCTCCAGTGCAAGAGACCCTGGTTCAATTCCTAGCTCAGGAAGATCCTTTGGAGGAAGGATAGGCTACTCACTCCAGTGTTCTTGCCTGGAGAAATCCATAGGTCACAAAGAGCCAGACTCAGTTGAGCAACTTTCACTTTTTTTTCCACTATTTCTGGGATTTTTAGAGTGTTTAATATGTTCTTATCTAGGAGATCATATAGTGTTACTTGAATAAATAAAAATTCAGTATGGTTATTATTGGTATGTATTTTATATATATATATATATATATATCCTATACATGCATATATATATATGCGTGTATGAATCTCATGCTATGTTGTACTCCTTTTAAAATTATAACTACTTGAGATAGAATTCATTTCTCATACAATTCACTCATTTTTAATTTACAATTCATGTATTCATAGACTTGCACAGCCTTCACTTCAGTTAGTTTTTAAAACACTTTGATCACTTCAGAAAGTAACTTTGTTTCCATTAGCTCCCATTCTTCATTCTTCCATTCCTCTGCCTCCTTCCTAGGCAACTACTCATCTGTCTACTTCTGTAAATGTGCTTGCTTTGGACATTTCATATAAATGGAGTCGTACTACATGTGATGTTTTGTGATAGGCTTCTTTCACTTAGTATATAAATTTCATCCTAGTTGTAGCATGTATCAACACTTCATTCATTTTAATGGCCTAATAAATAATATTCCATTGCATGGATATGTGCTGCATGCATGCTATGTTTCAGTCATGACCAACTCTTTGCGGCCCTGTAGACCATGGCCCTGCAGGCTCCTCTGTCCATGGGATTCTCCAGGCAAGAATACTGGAGTGGGTTGCCATGCCCTCCTCTAGAGGATCTTCCCAATCCAGGGATCAAACCCACGTCTCTTATGTCTCCTGCATTGACAGGTAGGCTCTTCACCACTACCCCACCTAGAAAGCCCTTATATGGGTATACCACGTTTTATTTATCTATTCTCAGTTGGTGGACATTTAGGTTGTTATACTTTGGGGAAACATTATAAATAATACATTCATATGCAAGTTTATTTTTATGGACGTATGTTTTTGTTTCTTTTGGATTTATACCCTAGAGTGGCATAGCTGTATCATATGGTAGCTCTACATTTAACTTTTTGAAAAACTGCCAGATTGTTTTCCAAAGTCACTGCATTGTTTTGTGTTTCTATAAACACTTTACAAAGGTTGAATTGGCCATTTTTTTTAATGCTATTCACTACTAAATATCGGTCACAAAGAGCCAGACTCAGTTGAGCAACTTTCACTTTTTTTTCCACTATTTCTGGGATTTTTAGAGTGTTTAATATGTTCTTATCTAGGAGATCATATAGTGTTACTTGAATAAATAAAAATTCAGTATGGTTATTATTGGTATGTATTTTATATATATATATATATATATATCCTATACATGCATATATATATATGCGTGTATGAATCTCATGCTATGTTGTACTCCTTTTAAAATTATAACTACTTGAGATAGAATTCATTTCTCATACAATTCACTCATTTTTAATTTACAATTCATGTATTCATAGACTTGCACAGCCTTCACTTCAGTTATTTTTTAAAACACTTTGATCACTTCAGAAAGTAACTTTGTTTCCATTAGCTCCCATTCTTCATTCTTCCATTCCTCTGCCTCCTTCCTAGGCAACTACTCATCTGTCTACTTCTGTAAATGTGCTTGCTTTGGACATTTCATATAAATGGAGTCGTACTACATGTGATGTTTTGTGATAGGCTTCTTTCACTTAGTATATAAATTTCATCCTAGTTGTAGCATGTATCAACACTTCATTCATTTTAATGGCCTAATAAATAATATTCCATTGCATGGATATGTGCTGCATGCATGCTATGTTTCAGTCATGACCAACTCTTTGCGGCCCTGTAGACCATGGCCCTGCAGGCTCCTCTGTCCATGGGATTCTCCAGGCAAGAATACTGGAGTGGGTTGCCATGCCCTCCTCTAGAGGATCTTCCCAATCCAGGGATCAAACCCACGTCTCTTATGTCTCCTGCATTGACAGGTAGGCTCTTCACCACTACCCCACCTAGAAAGCCCTTATATGGGTATACCACGTTTTATTTATCTATTCTCAGTTGGTGGACATTTAGGTTGTTATACTTTGGGGAAACATTATAAATAATACATTCATATGCAAGTTTATTTTTATGGACGTATGTTTTTGTTTCTTTTGGATTTATACCCTAGAGTGGCATAGCTGTATCATATGGTAGCTCTACATTTAACTTTTTGAAAAACTGCCAGATTGTTTTCCAAAGTCACTGCATTGTTTTGTGTTTCTATAAACACTTTACAAAGGTTGAATTGGCCATTTTTTTTAATGCTATTCACTACTAAATATCTGCTTTCCTGCAAACACTGTGACACTGGAGGGAAGAAGAGCCTTTCTCCTTGGAAAAAAAATTCCAGATTGGTCAGGAGAAGATTGCAGTGAATGAGATCAGTTAACATCAGGAAGGACTGGAATCTTCCAAAGAGGGTATGAGAGGGGAACTGTGAAGTTCCCAAAGACATGTTTGAATAGGTAAAAACAAGGATTCATATGTGAAGACTATCTGTGGGGTTTTCAAGTTTTCAAGAGAGGTGGAATTTGGTTTAGTTATCTTATGTCAGACAGCTCTGTATGAGAAAAACAACTTGAAATTTTGTAGTGTTTTTTGTTTTTGTTTTATGCCATGAACAAGTCCAGAAATGTTATTGGTTGAAGTCAAGTAGAAATTGAGCTTACAAACTTATATTTCGTGAAACGCTCCACATTTGTCCTATAAAATCTTGACATTTTGAAGAAGGTTGTATGACTATTTCCTGGGGTGAATATACAGGTTTAAATTAATTGTCAAGATCCCTTGTTGGAAGCTTGACCCGTTGGATTAATTTAAGAGAATGTTGGACAAAATGACATTTGATGAAGTTCAGAATGCAGGATGTAGGCACATTGCATCTTTAGTGAAAGCCTGCAAGGGAAGAAAAGCTTTATTTTTAGATGCATTTGAGATATGTCTGTGACCAAATTGTTATGTGGAGATTCTTTGAAGTTTGAGATGCTATGAGATTAATTTTTTGCTGCAAAAAAGAAAAGAACTGAGCTTCCCTGGTAGTCCAGTGGGTGAAGAGTCCACCTTGCAGTGCAAGGGTCACCGACCGGTTTGATCCCTGGCCTAGGAAGATCCCACATGCAGCGGAGTGGTTGGACCAGTGTGTCCAATTACGAGCCAGCGCTCTGGAGTGCAGGCGCCCAGAGCTGATGCTCTGGAACGAGAGAGGTCACTGCAATGGGAAGCCCACACTGGCCAAAGAATAGAGATGGATGAAGATAAATAAATAAATAAATAAATAAATAAATAAATAAAATAAATGAGACCAAAAATTAAAAAAAGCAGAGCAGGGTTGATAGATAATAAATGAAATATCCGACAAGAAGAGCTCAAAAAGAAGAGAAAAAAATAGAAGCAATAATAATAATAGAAAATTAATAATGATCTCAAGGTAATTTTGTAATAATCATATAAAGATAATGTGGGTTAGTGTCTGTTTATCTATAAATATTATATTATGCCATACTATGCTAAAAAATTTCTCCTTTAGAGCATACATATTTTTAGGAGAGAATATCCCTAACGAACAGAGATCAGAAGTTTCCTTTGCTGTTATTTTTGCAAATCTTGTCACTGATTTTCCTGTTGAACTTTACTAGTTTATGCAGTGACTTATGTAATAATGTGTTACTAAAATCAGAAACTCACCTTTTCCTCTCTGTTGTTGGTTTAAAAGACATTTCTCAGTTCTTTTTTCTGCCGTCGGTAGACAATTAAGATATTGTTCATAATTTTATGTCCAGTTATCCTTCCTCATTTTATCCATAGCCTCTTTTGAATACCCCTTTGAGGCACTAAATCCATTTAATACCTTTGCTATGAATGCACACTAACATGCTGTTAAGTAAATTTTTCATGCCTTCTGCTGTATGTAGGCTAAATTTCACAAACTGATTGAAAAGTAATCCTTAGTAACATGATATTAATGGTAACAAATTATATCCGTGACATTTTTACATAAGAGTAGAAATCATCAGCACTTAAGCTTGAGGTGAAGGATGTATAATACATTCAGAAGAAATTAAAAACAGGTATTTCAATGCACAGTTCATTGGCAATGAAAGAAATGTATAACACACGTAGAAATAATTGATTAAATTCGTGCTTAGAGGAGAGATGGAGATGGAGTTAAATGTGAGTTACTTAGGAGAAAAATCCTTTTATTTGAAAGTCTTGGGAATAGCAAATAAATAGCACAATCAATAATTTAAAACACCATCAATAATAAATGCACTGAGTAAAAGGAAAATCGCCAAATGAAGCCAAGTTAGGAGGTGTTTCAAAGTGAATAAAGCTGTATAAGGGGGAAGGCGTAAACATGTAGATTTTCATAATGATTGCTGCAAAATGTTGTGTTGTGGGTCTGCTATCTTGTGTTCATGGTGTATATATGTGAAATGAAAGCCACAGAAAAAGATTAAATGTGTGATTCACCAGTGCCCACACAGTTGCTTCAGTCGTGTCTGACTCTTTGCGACCCTATAAACTGTAGCTCACCAGGCTCCTTTGTCCATGGGTTTCTCCAGCCAAGAATACTGGAATGGGCTGCTATGCCCTTCTCCAGGGGATTCTCCCATAGGACTTCTCAAAAATGTCTTTGGACAAGAAGTTGTTCTGTAGTTCTTGATGTGACTTATATTTATATTCTATTATTCTTATGCTGTCTTAAGAAGAAATTGCTTTTAATAATCTGCATAGTGAAATTCTAAAGTTATCCCCAAATAAATCACTGCCCATTTTGCATAGTAATAAGGGATCACATAAGATCCCTGTGGAGTGTGTGGACATCTTAGAAGTTTTTCTAATTTATTTTTACTTTATAGTAGTTATCATAAGTGATAGCTGTTCTTGATCTTTCATTTCAGAAGCTAATATGCATTTAATACTATCATTTTATTTTTATATAGACTTATCATGGATAACGTACAATTTTAAGGGTGAAATGGGAAGGCAAAACCTTTTGTAAGGAGTACATGATAAATTTTCATGCCTTCTGCTGTATGTAGGCTAAATTTCACAAACTGATTGAAAAGTAATCCTTAGTAACATGATATTAATGGTAACAAATTATATCCGTGACATTTTTACATAAGAGTAGAAATCATCAGCACTTAAGCTTGAGGTGAAGGATGTATAATACATTCAGAAGAAATTAAAAACAGGTATTTCAATGCACAGTTCATTGGCAATGAAAGAAATGTATAACACACGTAGAAATAATTGATTAAATTCGTGCTTAGAGGAGAGATGGAGATGGAGTTAAATGTGAGTTACTTAGGAGAAAAATCCTTTTATTTGAAAGTCTTGGGAATAGCAAATAAATAGCACAATCAATAATTTAAAACACCATCAATAATAAATGCACTGAGTAAAAGGAAAATCGCCAAATGAAGCCAAGTTAGGAGGTGTTTCAAAGTGAATAAAGCTGTATAAGGGGGAAGGCGTAAACATGTAGATTTTCATAATGATTGCTGCAAAATGTTGTGTTGTGGGTCTGCTATCTTGTGTTCATGGTGTATATATGTGAAATGAAAGCCACAGAAAAAGATTAAATGTGTGATTCACCAGTGCCCACACAGTTGCTTCAGTCGTGTCTGACTCTTTGCGACCCTATAAACTGTAGCTCACCAGGCTCCTTTGTCCATGGGTTTCTCCAGCCAAGAATACTGGAATGGGCTGCTATGCCCTTCTCCAGGGGATTCTCCCATAGGACTTCTCAAAAATGTCTTTGGACAAGAAGTTGTTCTGTAGTTCTTGATGTGACTTATATTTATATTCTATTATTCTTATGCTGTCTTAAGAAGAAATTGCTTTTAATAATCTGCATAGTGAAATTCTAAAGTTATCCCCAAATAAATCACTGCCCATTTTGCATAGTAATAAGGGATCACATAAGATCCCTGTGGAGTGTGTGGACATCTTAGAAGTTTTTCTAATTTATTTTTACTTTATAGTAGTTATCATAAGTGATAGCTGTTCTTGATCTTTCATTTCAGAAGCTAATATGCATTTAATACTATCATTTTATTTTTATATAGACTTATCATGTAATTTGTCATACAAACCGTATCAATTTTTAAGGGTGAAATGGGGAAGGCACTATTAATAATTAAGCCAGAAAAATATGTGTAGAATAAGAGTTTAAGCAAACTAAGATATATAATTACTTTCTGTTTAAAGATGTAACTCATAACAAAGCTTCATATTTAACTTGATTTCTCCAAACCACCAAAATGCTCACCAACTGTACAATGGATAAATAAGTACTTATATAATAGACCACTTATATTTGTGCTGTATTTATGCAATGGAATGCTGTGCAACAAAGAAAAAGAATGAAGTATGTGCAACAGCATGGATGATGCTTAGACATTGGGTGAGTTAAAGAGGCAAGGCACTCAAAATGGATGAAACTAATATATAACAAAGTGAGCATAATGCTCTTATGGAGTATTAATGAAACACAGAACCTTTTGAGGTTCTAGAAGTATTGATCTAATTGGTAAATACATATTTATACATGTGTAAAACTTCATTATCTGATGACTTGAGTACTATACTGAATTAAATGAATAAACATAAAACCAGAAACAAACTCATAGATAAAGAAAACGAAGAGATGCTTGCCAGAGAGGTGGTTAGTAGGGGGAATTAGTGAAGCAGGTAAGGGAAATCAAGAAGTAGAAATTGTCAGTAGTAAAATAAATGAATCACAGGATGAAATGCACGGTGTGGAGAATTTAGTCAATAATATTATAGTATCTTTGTATGGTGACAGATGGTAACTCGACTTATCTTGGTGATCATTTGTGTATAGAATGTCTTTGGACAAGAAGTTGTTCTGTAGTTCTTGATGTGACTTATATTTATATTCTATTATTCTTATGCTGTCTTAAGAAGAAATTGCTTTTAATAATCTGCATAGTGAAATTCTAAAGTTATCCCCAAATAAATCACTGCCCATTTTGCATAGTAATAAGGGATCACATAAGATCCCTGTGGATGTGTGGACATCTTAGAAGTTTTTCTAATTTATTTTTACTTTATAGTAGTTATCATAAGTGATAGCTGTTCTTGATCTTTCATTTCAGAAGCTAATATGCATTTAATACTATCATTTTATTTTTATATAGACTTATCATGTAATTTGTCATACAAACCGTATCAATTTTTAAGGGTGAAATGGGGAAGGCACTATTAATAATTAAGCCAGAAAAATATGTGTAGAATAAGAGTTTAAGCAAACTAAGATATATAATTACTTTCTGTTTAAAGATGTAACTCATAACAAAGCTTCATATTTAACTTGATTTCTCCAAACCACCAAAATGCTCACCAACTGTACAATGGATAAATAAGTACTTATATAATAGACCACTTATATTTGTGCTGTATTTATGCAATGGAATGCTGTGCAACAAAGAAAAAGAATGAAGTATGTGCAACAGCATGGATGATGCTTAGACATTGGGTGAGTTAAAGAGGCAAGGCACTCAAAATGGATGAAACTAATATATAACAAAGTGAGCATAATGCTCTTATGGAGTATTAATGAAACACAGAACCTTTTGAGGTTCTAGAAGTATTGATCTAATTGGTAAATACATATTTATACATGTGTAAAACTTCATTATCTGATGACTTGAGTACTATACTGAATTAAATGAATAAACATAAAACCAGAAACAAACTCATAGATAAAGAAAACGAAGAGATGCTTGCCAGAGAGGTGGTTAGTAGGGGGAATTAGTGAAGCAGGTAAGGGAAATCAAGAAGTAGAAATTGTCAGTAGTAAAATAAATGAATCACAGGATGAAATGCACGGTGTGGAGAATTTAGTCAATAATATTATAGTATCTTTGTATGGTGACAGATGGTAACTCGACTTATCTTGGTGATCATTTTGTGGATGTATAGAAGTATTAAATCACTATGCTTTCTTCAAAAGCCCAGCTAAAACCTTCCTGTATGATTTCTCTCTGTCACAGTTAGAAGGCTTGCATGTGTTTTGCATTTTAAACCCAACTTTGGCCCATATTTCTTTCTTTCAGTTTTTAAATCCCTCATTCAGAAGACACATTGAACCTTATACTTGGAGAGGAGAATATGTTGGTGCATGAGACAACAGCTTTGTTCTAGAGAAGCCCATGCCATAATTTCTTAGGTAATGATTCTTTCCATAGTATACCTTCTAACGCAGGTGTGTTTTTTAATCCCTATCAACAATCTTTCTACTAGACTAAAACTCCTCAAAGATGTGGAAAAGAGAAGAGGGGGAGGGCATATCTTATGCATTTGTATGTTCCCCACAATGCCTCCACAACAGTAAAAATAGATAATAAATGCAGTGAATCAAAATAAATTCATTTGGTTGAATTGCTTGAAAATTTTATGTGGGGAAAATATTATAATAGATTTCACAATTTGGGTAACAATAGCTGGCTGATAAGATTAGTTTTAGTGCTTTTAATAACTGAGGTTCATTGTACAGGGAATACAGCACCTATAATTTCAGCTTTTCCCCAGTAAGATGATGTCCCAAGGTTTTGCAGAGCCTGTATGAGTTAGGTTATGTAGTGCAAATGATTTCTGCTTACCTCAGTTATAAACATGACTCCTTTCACCATTTGGGCATATGGTTGATCAAAACATTCACAAAGACCCCATGGAGGCAAACCTTTGTACTTCATACTACTTTCTTTCCACATGTCCATGTATTATCCTGGGAATGCGTATATCTTGTGCCAGATTCATTGGATTAGATTCAAGTAATGGAACACTTTTGGGAACTAATTAAACATAAAACCAGAAACAAACTCATAGATAAAGAAAACGAAGAGATGCTTGCCAGAGAGGTGGTTAGTAGGGGAATTAGTCAGGTAAGGGAAATCAAGAAGTAGAAATTGTCAGTAGTAAAATAAATGAATCACAGGATGAAATGCACGGTGTGGAGAATTTAGTCAATAATATTATAGTATCTTTGTATGGTGACAGATGGTAACTCGACTTATCTTGGTGATCATTTTGTGGATGTATAGAAGTATTAAATCACTATGCTTTCTTCAAAAGCCCAGCTAAAACCTTCCTGTATGATTTCTCTCTGTCACAGTTAGAAGGCTTGCATGTGTTTTGCATTTTAAACCCAACTTTGGCCCATATTTCTTTCTTTCAGTTTTTAAATCCCTCATTCAGAAGACACATTGAACCTTATACTTGGAGAGGAGAATATGTTGGTGCATGAGACAACAGCTTTGTTCTAGAGAAGCCCATGCCATAATTTCTTAGGTAATGATTCTTTCCATAGTATACCTTCTAACGAAGGTGTGTTTTTTTTAATCCCTATCAATAATCTTTCTACTAGACTAAAACTCCTCAAAGATGTGGAAAAGAGAAGAGGGGGAGGGCATATCTTATGCATTTGTATGTTCCCCACAATGCCTCCACAACAGTAAAAATAGATAATAAATGCAGTGAATCAAAATAAATTCATTTGGTTGAATTGCTTGAAAATTTTATGTGGGGAAAATATTATAATAGATTTCACAATTTGGGTAACAATAGCTGGCTGATAAGATTAGTTTTAGTGCTTTTAATAACTGAGGTTCATTGTACAGGGAATACAGCACCTATAATTTCAGCTTTTCCCCAGTAAGATGATGTCCCAAGGTTTTGCAGAGCCTGTATGAGTTAGGTTATGTAGTGCAAATGATTTCTGCTTACCTCAGTTATAAACATGACTCCTTTCACCATTTGGGCATATGGTTGATCAAAACATTCACAAAGACCCCATGGAGGCAAACCTTTGTACTTCATACTACTTTCTTTCCACATGTCCATGTATTATCCTGGGAATGCGTATATCTTGTGCCAGATTCACTTTGGATTAGATTCAAGTAATGGAACACTTTTTGGGAACTAATTTGTAAATTTCAAATTAGACAGACTCCTAAGTCTTCCCTTGTATTATCATTTATCTTGAATTGTTATTGAGATTTGTATTAGTATACATCAAAGATGATCTGTCAGATGCAATGATACTTGACTCTAATGCTTCAGACTATTTTAGTTTCTTATACTCAATGTTATATTTAGACTATGCTAAGTTCAAGGTATGTAAAAACTCACATATGGATATGTAACATTAAAAATAGGAACAGGTATACTTCCACATTTGATTCAATATATAAATCATTTAATGAGCCATCTAAAATTCATTGTTCCTGTTTATTTTTTGTTTCATAGATGTAATTATTCAACATTTCATGATAAAATATAGTCATGAAATCATCTTTATCTGAGAATTTTGTCTTCTTCCCTTAGAAAAATATTCCGCTTTTTCTTTTAAAAAGTAAAAGTAAGTAGATGGGAATTTCACAAAGAATGCTTAATGAAAAATGAAGTTCCCATCAGTGGACATGTTACAACAGAAGGTGTGTAACCATCAGTGAGAGAGGCTATTCAGATAGTTACTACGTTGAATAAGAGGTTAGTCTTGAATATCTCTTAGAATATGTATAATTCCATGTGTCTGAGAAGAAAACAGGTGTCACAGAATTGAGATCTTTTAATAAGAATGGTGTATGTTGACCAGGACAATACTATTAATAAAAACCCCAGTTTATTGAGCACATACTATTTTAACTTGCTAGACAGATTTAAATTGCTTTGTGATGATTTTAGAAAAACCTGAGTAATCTAAGTTATGTATAAAACATTCACATAAGAGACCCAAAATACAGCACCTGTAATTTCAGCTTTTCCCCAGTAAGATGATGTCCCAAGGTTTTGCAGAGCCTGTATGAGTTAGGTTATGTAGTGCAAATGATTTCTGCTTACCTCAGTTATAAACATGACTCCTTTCACCATTTGGGCATATGGTTGATCAAAACATTCACAAAGACCCCATGGAGGCAAACCTTTGTACTTCATACTACTTTCTTTCCACATGTCCATGTATTATCCTGGGAATGCGTATATCTTGTGCCAGATTCACTTTGGATTAGATTCAAGTAATGGAACACTTTTTGGGAACTAATTTGTAAATTTCAAATTAGACAGACTCCTAAGTCTTCCCTTGTATTATCATTTATCTTGAATTGTTATTGAGATTTGTATTAGTATACATCAAAGATGATCTGTCAGATGCAATGATACTTGACTCTAATGCTTCAGACTATTTTAGTTTCTTATACTCAATGTTATATTTAGACTATGCTAAGTTCAAGGTATGTAAAAACTCACATATGGATATGTAACATTAAAAATAGGAACAGGTATACTTCCACATTTGATTCAATATATAAATCATTTAATGAGCCATCTAAAATTCATTGTTCCTGTTTATTTTTTGTTTCATAGATGTAATTATTCAACATTTCATGATAAAATATAGTCATGAAATCATCTTTATCTGAGAATTTTGTCTTCTTCCCTTAGAAAAATATTCCGCTTTTTCTTTTAAAAAGTAAAAGTAAGTAGATGGGAATTTCACAAAGAATGCTTAATGAAAAATGAAGTTCCCATCAGTGGACATGTTACAACAGAAGGTGTGTAACCATCAGTGAGAGAGGCTATTCAGATAGTTACTACGTTGAATAAGAGGTTAGTCTTGAATATCTCTTAGAATATGTATAATTCCATGTGTCTGAGAAGAAAACAGGTGTCACAGAATTGAGATCTTTTAATAAGAATGGTGTATGTTGACCAGGACAATACTATTAATAAAAACCCCAGTTTATTGAGCACATACTATTTTAACTTGCTAGACAGATTTAAATTGCTTTGTGATGATCTTCATAGAATAAATACCTAGTTTACATTTTTTCCCCAAATTATAGTAAATCTAAGTTGACCTCCAAAATTGGCCAGAATTCTAATATCAGCCATTTTCCATTGGTAATCCTTCTTCTTTCTTGTGCAGTGCATGAATAGGAGAAGAGACTTGGTTTTTAAATCTATGTTCGACTCTTTGGACTGTTCTTTTCCCTGGGTCTAGGTGCGTGTTTAATGGTGGACATTTCTACTGGTGCACCTCTGTCTGCAGGATAGGTCTGACTGAGGGTGTGGTTTTCATTTTCACCCCAACCTTAAATATCTCCTACCTTAAAAATGTGGCTTTTGGTTTGGTTCAGGGATCCTCTGCTTATATTGTCAAATCCACTTTATTCAACACACCTGGAACCTCTATTCTCTGACTTTTGACTGCCCAAGTGAATATTCCATCATCATAGGCCTAAAGGCCTGTTAGGGTTTGACTTCTTGGCCTTTTAAAAACAACTTTTAAAAATACCCTTTAAGAATAGAGAAAACGTAGGACTTAGGGGTAGAGGCCTAAATACAGTGGAGGGAAGAAGGAAAAAAAGGTGGTTTACACTCTTTTGTTCCTCCTAAATCTATAATGGCAAGAAATAATTTTTTTAACAGACTCTCCCGCTGTATCTCAAAAAAAATTCTGTTATACTTCATAGATACTGAATTAAAACATAAATATGTGTCATAGGTGCAGAAGCTGAAGTTTAATAAAGAGAAACAACAGTTCAAAATTTACACAACTAATAGGTGAGGCAACCATGATCTAAGATCTAATTTATCTGATTAGATAATTTGTATTCATAGTTGTGAGAGCATACCCTTCTACAGCATCTCTATCCTCAGGAACAATTCCACCCAGAATATTCTGAGCATCTGGACAGGAGATTTGTAAATCTTTTCCCTTGTATGAACATAAAAGTAAAGTACTGAACTCTTTTGAAATGATACAACGTTATTTACATCAGAGTCAAGACCAAGTTCAGTTAATTCATAAAATGTAGTACATGGGTAAGTTGTCACAAGTGTCTGACATTTTACTTGATTTACAGGGTAACAGGTTAGCTTGCAATAGTTAATGGGTGTTTGCAGAAGCCAGAGAGGGCAGATTAACGTGTTCTAGTTCCATGTATGCACACACAATGGACTTCTTTATATGACAGAAACTTTGAGCTAACTGAACCTACATCTTTGTAATGGAAGGTAAGACTTTAACTTGTCCTTTACAGATAAGGATGGTCTCTCTATCTCCAAAAGCTGTTCAGTATCCAAAAGGCATGTTTACTCAGAATGATAAAGCAGTCAGTGTCTTGTTTATAAGAGGTACAGAGATGTAAGAGGTCCGTGGAAAACGACCTGCAGATGTTACCACCTTCTGAAAAATTTGTTTAAGTATTCAATTTGGCGTGAACTCTTACTTTTCTGTATTGAAATAACTGATTGTTTGGAGTTGTGTGGACACTTCCCAATTGTTGTCAGTTTAGTAAAGCATGCATTTGCTTGAGCAAAAATTCACAATTGTAGATACTGAAAATGTCCCATAAGTAAAATAAATAAGTGATGAGGTTTGGGTATAAGGAAGCTATTAAATGGACTCAGAGTTGAGAGCACAAACATGAAAGTTGAGGACTATGGTGAACTGGACACACACATTGCATTTAAAGGGAGCAGTGACTTAGGTTGGTTAGTTTCCAGATTTTCCAGTTATGTAAGAAAAGTCAGAACCAATGTATACACAAAATCGGATTTTTCAAAGTGGGCAACTTAATAATTTCAATGACCTCAGCAAAAACAACATAAAATAATATAAATATATATTTTATATATAAAATATATAAAAATACATTATTTACAGGTATATGTTTTGTATGATGTATATTTCATACACAGTGTGTACAGGAAAGATTTTCGCTGTAGACTGATTGTTTCCATCCTCTGATGTAGCATTTAACTAAGGAGAAACACGAGAAGAATGGAATGTAGTTCCTGGGTTTCCTGGGTTTGAGAACATTCATATGGTTTAATGGGTTTACACATGATTCAAGTAGATTGACTGTTCCCAGAAATAAAGATTTTAGCTTCTACTCTTCATTAATTTTCATTCTTTTTGAGCAAAACTCGTGTGTTCATTTTTTTCCCTGTAGTGTTTGAATAACTATAGCTTAAAAAATACTAAATGCTACAACACTAAAAAATAAAGATCGTCTTTTGTTGCCATGCTATTTTTTTTCTTCCATTTTTTTGACATCTATCAGCCATGTATTTTTCTCACAGTGGTCTGTATTTGAGAAGTCAAATTCAAACCACTGGTTAAAAATGACAAGACAGCTAAAAGAATGGATCAATTTTGACTTAGCCAAGTGATTTCACTGGGCTGTCAGGTTTAGCCTTCTTCCACTGTGATTTAAATAGTACCTGAGAAACCATGTATTTCAGGCAAAAATCTTAGGAGGAGGAAAGATGATGTTTGTAACAGAGAATGTGATGGAAGTGAGATCCTATGTGTATACAGAATTGAACATTTTTTAAGGAGAACTCATCTTGTTAAAAAGCTTCATATTGCTCAGATACTGTGTATATAAAGTATATATATCATGAACTGCATATTTTATGATACTTTGTGATATTGCATATTAAATTTTATATAGAAGAATAAAATGAAAAATGCACAGAGAGATCCTAGGAAAGTTAGATTCATGAATGAAAAGGTTATGTTTGCAATTTGAAAGCCTGGAATTTTTCTATTAAAAGACATATGTATTGGCAAAATAAAGAGGGAGACTGAAAGTTACAGAAATTTTATTGAGAAGACTGAACCTCAAATTCTTCCAGTTTTTTTTTACAGATTTATTTATTTTATTTATTTTGGGGTGGGGAGGGAGGGGGCAGGAGGGCCATTTCTATTGGTCTTTCATTTGTCTATTTTCATCCATCTTTGTTCTTTGGCCTGTGTGGGTCTCCCATCATGGTGGCCGCCGTTGTCGCAGAGCACCAGCTCTGGGTGCATGTACTCCAGAGCCCAGGCTCGGTAATTGGACACATCGGTCCAACCGCTCCATGGCATGTGGGATCCTCCCAGACCAGGGATCGAACCGGCGCCCCCTGCACTGCAAGGCGGTGTCCTTACCCACTGGACCACCAGGGAAGCCCTTGTTCCAGTTTTGTTTCCAATTTTCTGTCAGACCTTGGGAAAGATATTTCAGTTGTTTAGATATCAGCATGTGCAATGAGCAGGTTGAATTTGCTAGACAGTTGGGTAGTTGCAATCTTCTATTATGTTTATGTTATGTTTCTCAGAATGCCGAGTGGAAACAGTTGGTTCTTGAGAATCTACTGAAATGAACTGGAGATTCATTCAAGCTCTAAAGATTTCAAGTACTTGTCTATTCCATGGTCTAGAATTGTTTCAAAGATATATATTATTTGATCCATGTAGAGTGTTAAATTTTTTAAAAATTATTTTGTAAGATTTTAAAATTAATAGATTTCTTATGAAAACCAAAATTTCTAGATTCTTTTTTAAAAAAAATGTGTCCATATTTTTGTCTACTGGAGAAGGGAATGGCAGCCCATTCCAGTATTCTTGTCTGGAGAATTTCGTGGATAGAGGAGCCTTGGTGGGGTACTGTCCATGGGAATGCAGAGTCGAACATGACTGAGTTTTAAAAAGAATTTTCCGGGGAGGATATTTTTTTTAAAATAAATGAGGAACGAATTGCATTAAATTTTATATAGAAGAATAAAATGAAATGCACAGAGAGATCCTAGGAAAGTTAGATTCATGAATGAAAAGGTTATGTTTGCAATTTGAAAGCCTGGAATTTTTCTATTAAAAGACATATGTATTGGCAAAATAAAGAGGGAGACTGAAAGTTACAGAAATTTTATTGAGAAGACTGAACCTCAAATTCTTCCAGTTTTTTTTTACAGATTTATTTATTTTATTTATTTTGGGGTGGGGAGGGAGGGGGCAGGAGGGCCATTTCTATTGGTCTTTCATTTGTCTATTTTCATCCATCTTTGTTCTTTGGCCTGTGTGGGTCTCCCATCATGGTGGCCGCCGTTGTCGCAGAGCACCAGCTCTGGGTGCATGTACTCCAGAGCCCAGGCTCGGTAATTGGACACATCGGTCCAACCGCTCCATGGCATGTGGGATCCTCCCAGACCAGGGATCGAACCGGCGCCCCCTGCACTGCAAGGCGGTGTCCTTACCCACTGGACCACCAGGGAAGCCCTTGTTCCAGTTTTGTTTCCAATTTTCTGTCAGACCTTGGGAAAGATATTTCAGTTGTTTAGATATCAGCATGTGCAATGAGCAGGTTGAATTTGCTAGACAGTTGGGTAGTTGCAATCTTCTATTATGTTTATGTTATGTTTCTCAGAATGCCGAGTGGAAACAGTTGGTTCTTGAGAATCTACTGAAATGAACTGGAGATTCATTCAAGCTCTAAAGATTTCAAGTACTTGTCTATTCCATGGTCTAGAATTGTTTCAAAGATATATATTATTTGATCCATGTAGAGTGTTAAATTTTTTAAAAATTATTTTGTAAGATTTTAAAATTAATAGATTTCTTATGAAAACCAAAATTTCTAGATTCTTTTTTAAAAAAAATGTGTCCATATTTTTGTCTACTGGAGAAGGGAATGGCAGCCCATTCCAGTATTCTTGTCTGGAGAATTTCGTGGATAGAGGAGCCTTGGTGGGGTACTGTCCATGGGAATGCAGAGTCGAACATGACTGAGTAACAATTCTACTAACCATTCATCTGGACCAAGTTTTAGCTGGATCCCATGAAGGGGTAAGAGCTCACTCATTCTGAAATCATCAGTTTTAAGAACCCCTGGTATAGGGACTTCCCTGGTGGTCCCATGGGTAAAGATTCAATCCCTGGCCTGGGAAGATCCCACATGCTGAGAAGTGGCTGGACCAGTGCTCTGGAGCGCATGTGCCCAATGCCGGTGCTCTGCAGTGACAGAGGCCACTGCGATAGGAGGCCTACACAGGTCAAAGAATAAAGATGGATGAAAAATGAATGATGACTTAGATCCAAAAAAATAAATAAAACTTGCTATTTCAAAGATAGAGAGAGAGAAAAAAAAAGAACTCCTGGTATAAACATGGTAAAAATGGTACTTTGGAAAGAAAATATAGGGATGTCAGACAGAATGGTCAGCAGAAAAAGGGATGGAAAATGTAGACTAGTGGGAAACCTATTGTATTAATAAATATTAATTGAAAAAAGGCTTAAATTAGAATCATACACAAGGTGACATTAAAGTTATTAAAAGGATGTACAGTATAATTTCAAAGTTCAGCAGTGATCTTCAACACTCCTTTATTTTGCAGATGAGGATGCTGAGACCCCCATAGATTGAGAGAGATGATATGTCCAAGGTCATGCAGTTCAAAGCAAAGACAGGATGGGAGTCTGTTTTTGTTGACTCTGGTCCAGTTCCTTTTCTACCAGTTCTATTTCTCTCTCTCTCTCTCTCAGTTCTCCTTCCGAAAGAAGCTCACATGTTCACTGTGACTGCACACCACACTGACTGCTGGGTACCTCTGTGTGTCCATTTTAGAGTTGATCTCTAGAAAAGATAAGCATTCAGAAGGAAATGCCTGGCATAGAAGTGACACACTATAGACTTTATTTAAGGGGGAACCATTAGTCCCAACAATTTGTTTTAACTGGATATCCCTACTCTGACATATGGAAAATGTAGAACAGACTCGTTATATCCCATTTGAAAGATGTATATAGAGGGTGGAGATGGATGGAGAAAGGAGATTTCTGTCTGACCATAAAGAAAGGCACAATTAATCACAAAAAATAATTTCCCTCAAGACGAGCAGATTTTAAATTATGGGTCAAATATTGACACATTTCTCATTAGTTACACAAACTGTTAACATTGGCTTCCTTTCTTCATTATCTGTTCTCTCTTTTGGAGTTCAGTCAGGAGGGTAGGCTATATGTAATGTTCTATAAATTTTAATAATATTGAAGACTACTTAGTCATGCATATTACAGGTTCTGTTGGAAGAAAGTTAATCTATGCATCGGAATCAGGAAACTGTGTCTTTATTGTTAACAGTAACTTGAAATGATAATGCCCTAAACCTGCCTGCTGTTGTATCAAGGTATTACATTTAGGAATAATATAGTTGACATAAGCTTTATCAAAAGTAAAGAGCTTCTCTTTTTAAAAAAGTGTAATGGTGTGAGATAAGCAATATTAAGTGATTTATTTAAATAAGCCCAAATTATAGGGTAAGAATTAAACACTTAATTTTACCTTGAAATAGCCAGTATTGAAGGATGGTTCAATCTGTTATCAGAGATGAGCTAATTTCTGTCTGTATCAGGGGGTGGGAGGATCTCTGACTAAAGAAGTAGTGTTGCAGATATGAAAAGAGAAAGTACACATGTTTCTTTTAGTATATGCTTAACAGAAACCATAAGTTAAGTTGAATTTGCATGGTTAAAATTACCTTTCTCTTACTTTGCACCAAAGGAATAGCTGCTAACCTGCACATTGTCTTATGCACATTGAACAAGCTGCTAACTTGTACATATGGAAGAGAAAATATTTCTTTTATAATTTCAAAGAACAACTTGTATGAGATTCTTTCTTATAATTTTATTTTCAACCTAGGGTAATCATCATCATCTTCACCATCAGAAGTTAATAAGGTTCTTTATTGTTATTGCAGGCAATTGTTAGTTGCATTGCTGTTTCCAAGAGAAGCAGTTAAAATATCTGTTAGTGCAGTAGTTCTCTCATCCACTGGCTGTTGGCTTTGCCAATCTAATCCCCAAGATGGATGAGAAAGGTATCCCATTTGAAAGATGTATATAGAGGGTGGAGATGGATGGAGAAAGGAGATTTCTGTCTGACCATAAAGAAAGGCACAATTAATCACAAAAAATAATTTCCCTCAAGACGAGCAGATTTTAAATTATGGGTCAAATATTGACACATTTCTCATTAGTTACACAAACTGTTAACATTGGCTTCCTTTCTTCATTATCTGTTCTCTCTTTGGAGTTCAGTCAGGAGGGTAGGCTATATGTAATGTTCTATAAATTTTAATAATATTGAAGACTACTTAGTCATGCATATTACAGGTTCTGTTGGAAGAAAGTTAATCTATGCATCGGAATCAGGAAACTGTGTCTTTATTGTTAACAGTAACTTGAAATGATAATGCCCTAAACCTGCCTGCTGTTGTATCAAGGTATTACATTTAGGAATAATATAGTTGACATAAGCTTTATCAAAAGTAAAGAGCTTCTCTTTTTAAAAAAGTGTAATGGTGTGAGATAAGCAATATTAAGTGATTTATTTAAATAAGCCCAAATTATAGGGTAAGAATTAAACACTTAATTTTACCTTGAAATAGCCAGTATTGAAGGATGGTTCAATCTGTTATCAGAGATGAGCTAATTTCTGTCTGTATCAGGGGGTGGGAGGATCTCTGACTAAAGAAGTAGTGTTGCAGATATGAAAAGAGAAAGTACACATGTTTCTTTTAGTATATGCTTAACAGAAACCATAAGTTAAGTTGAATTTGCATGGTTAAAATTACCTTTCTCTTACTTTGCACCAAAGGAATAGCTGCTAACCTGCACATTGTCTTATGCACATTGAACAAGCTGCTAACTTGTACATATGGAAGAGAAAATATTTCTTTTATAATTTCAAAGAACAACTTGTATGAGATTCTTTCTTATAATTTTATTTTCAACCTAGGGTAATCATCATCATCTTCACCATCAGAAGTTAATAAGGTTCTTTATTGTTATTGCAGGCAATTGTTAGTTGCATTGCTGTTTCCAAGAGAAGCAGTTAAAATATCTGTTAGTGCAGTAGTTCTCTCATCCACTGGCTGTTGGCTTTGCCAATCTAATCCCCAAGATTAAAAAAAAATCCATATCTGAATATTTGTTTTCTCTTATAGTTGCTGTCTTCCTTATGGATGTTTTTAAGTGGAACTCTTTATGGAGCCAGAAGATTGAATCAATTGAAATTAAGTTCTTTAATTTCATTGAATGAAAATTGGACTGTAAAGCATAGAGATTTAGAATTAACTTATTTTTATAATAATTAGATATTCACAGATTTAGAGGCACTGAAAATATTGGTCAAATGATATTAGCATATTCCTAGAGAAGATACCACGACTAGTGTATATTTTATTAGCGTAAAATTTTGGAATCCAAAGCCTCTTTTGGCATATTTCTAATGAAACTGCGTGTTTATATTTACACACACACATGCGCGCACACACACACACGTGTGTGTGCGTATGTATATACGTTTTTGGTGGTTGACTTATTTTAAAAGTTTAATTGGAGGATAATTGCTTCGCCATGTTGTGTTGGGTTCTGTCCTACTACAAGGTGAATCAGCCCCAGGTGTGTGTATATATATATATATATATCCACTCCCTCTAGAGCCTTCCACCCGTCCAGGCTGTCAGAGGGTGCTGGCTGCGCTCGCTGTGCTGTACTGCAGCTTCCTGCAAGCGGTCTGTTTTACACGTGGTAGGGTATGCATGTTCGTGCTTCTCTCTTGATTCATGCCCCCATCCCCTTCCCTCTCCTATTCATCAAATAGATGGATGACTTATTATCAGAAATCAGTCTTAAAATCATACCTATTTTTACAATCAGAAATTTACTTGAAGTTTGATGTTTTGATCTTTGTCGTTTAGTTAAAAGACCGTACTGTACCTACTTTTTAGTCTTTAAGAATACCAAAAAATTAAGTTCTGCTATGATCAAAAATGTTTCTATATACATTATTAAAATAAAACTATAAACTTGTGGGTTGAGTTCAAGATGATTTTACATTTAGTTGAATATTATTTTTTGCAATGTTTTACTTGAGTTGCTTACTTATAGTAAATGTTATATTAATTTATTTTGGTTTTCTGTCATAAGAACTTATTTCCCCTCCTGTCTTTTGACCTTTGGAATTTGAACCTGTTTTGTGGTAATTACATGAATTTTATATTAAGTCTTCATTATGGAACTCTTCTCCTAGAGATTTTATGACTTCTGTTTGTTGTTGCAGTTATTTTTACTTCATGCTCTTTTCAGTTTTCTTTTTAACAGTTTATAGATAGCTTGCCTTTGAACTTTTATTCAGGTGTTCCATAGAGCTGCTATGTTTTGTTTGATCTTTTAACAGTACTACATGTGAAATACAATTTTCTTTCAGAGATATAATAGATATGAAAGCTAATTGTGATTTCAAATACTAATTAGCTGCTTATACTATGCCTGTCATTTTTGTATGCATATTCAGTGAATATATCTTTGTTAATTTCTGCTAAAATATGAATTATAAAGTATATTCATTTATCATTTTTGTCAGATTCATCTTTTATCCTGTGCTTTTTCTCACAGGAAGAACAGTAATGCAACAAAGAAAGTTAAAGGGGAGGAAGAGAGCAATTGATTATACGAGAGAATTAGAAATACTGACTGTTAGAAAGCCAAGCATATAAAACAAAGCTAGGAAATGATGAGAAATGAAATGTGGAGGAGAATGATAAAAGTTTCCACAATTTTGATGAAAATACAGAGAGGAATAAAATTGATGCCTTACTCCTCTTAGCTCCTTTGTGACTATGCAAGGGCTTTTGCATAGAGATGTAACCACTGGTTATAATTAGTTGAAGACTTTATTCCCAACTTCCCATCTTTCAAATGCAAATTAATGATTTCTCTGACAAAAATAAAAGTCCTTGACACTCTCTTGAAGAAAGACTCAAGTAAAATGAATAATCAGTAGAGATGAAGAGCCTAAAGTTATCAAGGAAAGATTCTCAGATTCTGCTTTTCTGAAAAAGCAGAAGGAACTGTTGGAAGGTAACATTTATTTCAAAAAGACCATTTTATTATGGGCAGGTCAAATCATAATATACAGTCAAAATCTAGTAAAGGAGTTGGCCTGTGTGAGTGGACTGCTTCCAAATTTTATTATGGAAAAAAAAAGTTGAGTTCAAGATGATTTTACATTTAGTTGATATTTTTGATTTCTTGAGTTGCTTACTTATAGTAAATGTTATATTAATTTATTTTGGTTTTCTGTCATAAGAACTTATTTCCTCCTGTCTTTTGACCTTTGGAATTTGAACCTGTTTTGTGGTAATTACATGAATTTTATATTAAGTCTTCATTATGGAACTCTTCTCCTAGAGATTTTATGACTTCTGTTTGTTGTTGCAGTTATTTTTACTTCATGCTCTTTTCAGTTTTCTTTTTAACAGTTTATAGATAGCTTGCCTTTGAACTTTTATTCAGGTGTTCCATAGAGCTGCTATGTTTTGTTTGATCTTTTAACAGTACTACATGTGAAATACAATTTTCTTTCAGAGATATAATAGATATGAAAGCTAATTGTGATTTCAAATACTAATTAGCTGCTTATACTATGCCTGTCATTTTTGTATGCATATTCAGTGAATATATCTTTGTTAATTTCTGCTAAAATATGAATTATAAAGTATATTCATTTATCATTTTTGTCAGATTCATCTTTTATCCTGTGCTTTTTCTCACAGGAAGAACAGTAATGCAACAAAGAAAGTTAAAGGGGAGGAAGAGAGCAATTGATTATACGAGAGAATTAGAAATACTGACTGTTAGAAAGCCAAGCATATAAAACAAAGCTAGGAAATGATGAGAAATGAAATGTGGAGGAGAATGATAAAAGTTTCCACAATTTTGATGAAAATACAGAGAGGAATAAAATTGATGCCTTACTCCTCTTAGCTCCTTTGTGACTATGCAAGGGCTTTTGCATAGAGATGTAACCACTGGTTATAATTAGTTGAAGACTTTATTCCCAACTTCCCATCTTTCAAATGCAAATTAATGATTTCTCTGACAAAAATAAAAGTCCTTGACACTCTCTTGAAGAAAGACTCAAGTAAAATGAATAATCAGTAGAGATGAAGAGCCTAAAGTTATCAAGGAAAGATTCTCAGATTCTGCTTTTCTGAAAAAGCAGAAGGAACTGTTGGAAGGTAACATTTATTTCAAAAAGACCATTTTATTATGGGCAGGTCAAATCATAATATACAGTCAAAATCTAGTAAAGGAGTTGGCCTGTGTGAGAGTGGACTGCTTCCAGAATGTTTGATTATGTATGGCTTCATCCTTACCCTAAACAGTTCAGATTTTCATATTTATAGGTATTTCAGAGAAAGTAAATCCTAAAACATATTACCACAATTAATATTTCCTTTGTTTCCTTCTCATGGACTTCTCTGGTGGTTCAGTGGTAAAGAATCTGCCTGGTAATACAGGGGACCTGGGTTCGATCCCTGGTTTGGGAAGATCCCCTGTAGAAGGAAATGGCAACCCACTGTAATATTCTTGCTTAGGAAATTTCATGGACAGAGGAGCTTGGCTGGTTACAGTTCATGGAATCACTAAAGAGTTGGAAATTAATATTCTCTCTCTCTTTTTTTATAACTGCAGCATGTGCCTTTTTTTTTTAAATTTTAAGACAAAACCCTGATTTAATTGCTTTCCTAGGCAGGTAATTATCTTCCCAGTTTTATCAAACTTGTGCTTGATGTTAATTTGATTGAAATATTTGCAAGTTTCTTCTACCCCTCCCACACAATTTTTCTCTTTTCATTGCATCTGTGGCAGATTAAATTTCTATGATTTATCTTTGTTTGCTTTCTCTTTCTATACACGAAGTTCTTTTCACACGAATGTTTCAAGTAAAGATGAGATGACTTCAAAACGTTGAGAGGTTTTCTTCTGGTAGAACAAGCAAACATACTTGGGAATGACTGACAGGATTTTTCAAGCTTATTCCAAATGGTCTAAAAACAGATGCAAAAACCAAATATGTCCACAGACCTTACTCTTTTAAATGCAAAATTACTTTTACTGTGTCAGAAATAGCTCCTTTAGGTATTTATGCACATCTGGCTCTTATGAAAAATAGTAATGAAAATGAAAATATATTCTATCATTCTGAAGAGCCACCATTTGGTAAGTACCTATGATGTGTCAGGAGCTCTGAAACGCATTTTATGCATATTGAATTTCCATAGAGTCCCATTAAATGGCTATTATTCCATTTTTTAAATGAGTTAAAGCATAGAAAGGAGTTGTTACTTACCCAAGATCACATAGGCAAAAAGCTTATTTTAAAAAATAAATTTTGTATATATATATATATATATATATATATATACACACACATATTTAAGGCATTATGATAGCAGAACCTATGCTAATTCAGATGAAGTAAGATTTAACTATTTTAGAGAAATAACATTACATAGTAAACACTAATGGAGGAACTTGACCAGTCCACACAAATGTATGTAACATATTAAAAGGCTAAAAAAGTTTGAACGGGGTGATTGTATAGTTGTTCAGGTTATACCTATGTCTATGTACCAACCATCCTAAAGCTTACTATAAGCGACAACTACTGAGAGTGCCAACAGGTTTGTAGATGCTTTGATTAGGCAGGAGACAGTGGAATGACTAGTCTTTGTTCCATGATAACTTGGGCTTCTGCTGGGTTGCCTTCCTTGTGGCCACATGCCTAGTGCATTAGTTCTGGTCATTGACTTGAGCCATACCACATCTCATGAATCTGGAATGTCCACTGTGGCTGCTCCATTTAAATGTCATATGGCCCTGAAATGGTTACAGCTCAGCTCATCAGGTGTCTTTCTTTCCCCCGGAGTACCTTTCTAGATATCAAGCATGGACTTCCTCACAGGAAGACTTTTGCATTTTAAGTGAACTTACATGGCAGCTGTCTTATCCCAGAGCAAGTGTTGTTTGGTCTCTAATAAACGAGTCTTGAATATCCCAGAATGTAATTTCCTGCTGCATGTTGTTGATCAAGGGTATGCGAACTTCCTGTGCCTTGAGTAGCTGTGTAGATGATGGTTAGACTTGAGCAGTTCTGGTAGAACTGCACTAAAGATAGCCACCTGTAAGGGGAAATGGCCTCATCAGGAAGAGTTTTGAGTTGGGATGGGTAAGTGGGGAACTGAGAATGGAAGAAGAGATGAAACAGGAGTTGCCAGGTCAGAGATCTGTGTGGTAGGTGAGGCCCCTACAGCACCCTTTAGAGATTACCAGCAAGTTACCCAGAGAAGCAGTGAGTACCAGTCTAACACCAGATCACACTTTTGTTAGGAAATGAGATGGGGTTTGTGTCCCCTTATCTACCTCAGCATTCCCTGTAGGAAAGCCAGCATCTTAGGTGGACAAGTGAAGACCGGCTCGCCTCCTCCAGTTTTAAGAACTTATGTCAGAAATTGATGCAGGATTTACATGTAACCATTTTAATTCAAAAAGTTGTACTGATTGAATATATATTATACTGGATTGGCTGAAAATCCAGTTTGGTTCTTTTATAATATGGAAAAACATGAACAAACTTACTGGCCAACCCAATATATATATTTATAGTGCATGTTTATATATCTTTATTATATATTTCTTACTATGTATTAAGTTACTGTATAACGTTATATACATATATAGCAATTAGTATATATTATATCATTATGTATTACAGTGTATATATGCTGTATGTGCTTTATTACTATAGTGTATATGAACTATGCATATATGTATTATTTATGAATATAATTATAAAGTATAAATGTGTTTTAAAAGTCACCACTCTGATTTTTCACTTCACCTAATTGAATAAGGCCAGATAAGAGGATTTATCTTTTACTCTAGTAATGGTCGAGATTTAGGAAATGGCATAACCTCTGGAGCTGTTGCTGACTTTTTTGAGCAGGGACAATTTTTCAGACTGTTGGAGGGGAGGGTGTGTATATAGAGAAAGAGCTATTTCATAGAAAAAAATCAGGTAGTATGAGCAGACACAGGCAATATGAAGAGAGGAAGGAAGATGCCAGATTGATGACTAATTTCTGGTTCCTGATTCATGAGGATCAGCCTTATTTCTTGATCTTGACTTCTGTTAGATGATCTTATGTCTCTAAATGCAGTCCATCTTTTCCCTCAGCTACATGACAGTAATGACAACTAGAAAACACCTTGAATAAGAGTTTTGAGTTGGGATGGGTAAGTGGGGAACTGAGAATGGAAGAAGAGATGAAACAGGAGTTGCCAGGTCAGAGATCTGTGTGGTGTGAGGCCCCTACAGCACCCTTTAGAGATTACCAGCAAGTTACCCAGAGAAGCAGTGAGTACCAGTCTAACACCAGATCACACTTTTGTTAGGAAATGAGATGGGGTTTGTGTCCCCTTATCTACCTCAGCATTCCCTGTAGGAAAGCCAGCATCTTAGGTGGACAAGTGAAGACCGGCTCGCCTCCTCCAGTTTTAAGAACTTATGTCAGAAATTGATGCAGGATTTACATGTAACCATTTTAATTCAAAAAGTTGTACTGATTGAATATATATTATACTGGATTGGCTGAAAATCCAGTTTGGTTCTTTTATAATATGGAAAAACATGAACAAACTTACTGGCCAACCCAATATATATATTTATAGTGCATGTTTATATATCTTTATTATATATTTCTTACTATGTATTAAGTTACTGTATAACGTTATATACATATATAGCAATTAGTATATATTATATCATTATGTATTACAGTGTATATATGCTGTATGTGCTTTATTACTATAGTGTATATGAACTATGCATATATGTATTATTTATGAATATAATTATAAAGTATAAATGTGTTTTAAAAGTCACCACTCTGATTTTTCACTTCACCTAATTGAATAAGGCCAGATAAGAGGATTTATCTTTTACTCTAGTAATGGTCGAGATTTAGGAAATGGCATAACCTCTGGAGCTGTTGCTGACTTTTTTGAGCAGGGACAATTTTTCAGACTGTTGGAGGGGAGGGTGTGTATATAGAGAAAGAGCTATTTCATAGAAAAAAATCAGGTAGTATGAGCAGACACAGGCAATATGAAGAGAGGAAGGAAGATGCCAGATTGATGACTAATTTCTGGTTCCTGATTCATGAGGATCAGCCTTATTTCTTGATCTTGACTTCTGTTAGATGATCTTATGTCTCTAAATGCAGTCCATCTTTTCCCTCAGCTACATGACAGTAATGACAACTAGAAAACACCTTGAATAAGAGTTATGATATCTGTTAGAAACTTCTGATACACATCTCTCTAAAGATGTATTTCGTTGGAGGCCAAGTGAAAGTCACTCAGTAGTGTCCAACTCTTTTGAGACCCCATGGGCTGGAGCCCACCCAGGCTCTTCTGTCCATGGAATTCTCCAGGTAAAAATACTGGAGTGAGTAGCCACACCATTCTCCAGAGGATCTTCCCAATCCAGGGAGCAACATGGATTGCTTGAAAGTAACTTCTCTAAAGAGATGTGCTATGACCAATCTACTGCTAAATCTAAGGTCATGTAATGTCTATAAAAATGTGAAGCTGTCATTTTTTGTTCCTAGAAATGACACCTTATCAGAGGTTCTCTTTTTTTTCCCCCTTTTAGACTCTGTCATTCAAATGTACAAAAATCTATTGAAAATAAATTCCTATATTTAATGCAGTTGTACTAGCCAATCAAGGAGCTGAAATAAAATGTATCATTGATATAAGAACATCAGTCTCACAAATCTAAGCTGTTTTTCTTGTTTATTTCCATTTGTTCCTTATTTGCTATTACCTGTTGACTTCCAAGGGCAGTGTTGATATTTATCTCTTGATAGGGTTAGTTTATTTCAAGCCCAGAGACTGGAACAAACCATTATTCACTAATAAGTATCATTTATTTTCATCTGGGCTCATGGATTCTTACTAGGTGAATGCTTATTACATTGAAATAATAAATACACTTGAGGATTGGCATAATGAAACACATTTTTTCGTATTCTTGAGATGAAAACATTTGTAAGAGTGTGTGACCCCTGGAATTGATTTTCCCTACTACTGCTCCTGAATGACTTTGGGCAGTTATCTCTCAGCTTGCCATGATTGTGTGTCAGCTAACTCCAGAAGCAGCTAGAAGCTTCTGAGATCCTTAGATTGAAACTGTTAACTTTAAGTAACAAAATTTGAATTGGGCCTCCATTTAATGACAGTTAGGATATTGGTACTATTGGACATTTGGGATATGAAAAAGGCAAATTCATATATATTCATCTGGCTTGAATTATCTTTTAGGGCAGATGTTTGGTTCCAAATAAATATTGCAGGCTCTTTGAAATATTAAATATAGCCTGATTCATGTTAAGTAACTAGGATATGAAAATAAGACATTAGTTAAAAGAGTCAATAATTTAAAATAAATGACCAGTAAGTCAGTGAATTCATTTTGATTGACAGGTGTTTTTGATGGGCAAATCACTGATTAAAGTTTTGGCACTTCAGAGGTTTAACATTATTTACATGTTTTACCTTGAATTTTCCATTTGAATAATGGACCTACAAGTTTCAAAGATTATAGACTTTGCATAAAAAAAAGATTTATTTCTTTTTAAGTATTTTATTTATTTATTATTTTTGGCTGCACTGGTTGTAGGCACACGTGCTCAGTGGTTGTGGTGTATGGGCTTATGTAGGCATGTGGGATCTCAATTCCCTGACCAGGGATTGAACCCACGTCCCCTGCATTTGAAGACAGATTCTTAACCACTAGACCGCCAGAAAAGTCCTGATTACAGACATTTACAAGTCTTGTGAGAAAGTTGTTACATAAATACAGATTATTTTGCTGCTCTTACCCCATGTAAATTTTATTCTAAATAATCTAATTAGTGATTCCTTATTTGCTATTACCTGTTGACTTCCAAGGGCAGTGTTGATATTTATCTCTTGATAGGGTTAGTTTATTTCAAGCCCAGAGACTGGAACAAACCATTATTCACTAATAAGTATCATTTATTTTCATCTGGGCTCATGGATTCTTACTAGGTGAATGCTTATTACATTGAAATAATAAATACACTTGAGGATTGGCATAATGAAACACATTTTTTCGTATTCTTGAGATGAAAACATTTGTAAGAGTGTGTGACCCCTGGAATTGATTTTCCCTACTACTGCTCCTGAATGACTTTGGGCAGTTATCTCTCAGCTTGCCATGATTGTGTGTCAGCTAACTCCAGAAGCAGCTAGAAGCTTCTGAGATCCTTAGATTGAAACTGTTAACTTTAAGTAACAAAATTTGAATTGGGCCTCCATTTAATGACAGTTAGGATATTGGTACTATTGGACATTTGGGATATGAAAAAGGCAAATTCATATATATTCATCTGGCTTGAATTATCTTTTAGGGCAGATGTTTGGTTCCAAATAAATATTGCAGGCTCTTTGAAATATTAAATATAGCCTGATTCATGTTAAGTAACTAGGATATGAAAATAAGACATTAGTTAAAAGAGTCAATAATTTAAAATAAATGACCAGTAAGTCAGTGAATTCATTTTGATTGACAGGTGTTTTTGATGGGCAAATCACTGATTAAAGTTTTGGCACTTCAGAGGTTTAACATTATTTACATGTTTTACCTTGAATTTTCCATTTGAATAATGGACCTACAAGTTTCAAAGATTATAGACTTTGCATAAAAAAAAGATTTATTTCTTTTTAAGTATTTTATTTATTTATTATTTTTGGCTGCACTGGTTGTAGGCACACGTGCTCAGTGGTTGTGGTGTATGGGCTTATGTAGGCATGTGGGATCTCAATTCCCTGACCAGGGATTGAACCCACGTCCCCTGCATTTGAAGACAGATTCTTAACCACTAGACCGCCAGAAAAGTCCTGATTACAGACATTTACAAGTCTTGTGAGAAAGTTGTTACATAAATACAGATTATTTTGCTGCTCTTACCCCATGTAAATTTTATTCTAAATAATCTAATTAGTGGAAATTGATAGAAAAATGAATTTATTTTTGAGGCCTGTATCTCGCTACCTCTCTATTTTCCTTATGCTTCTTTAGCACTACATTCATGTTGGATGTAGATTATGGAAGTGTAAAATAGGAAGTAGTGAATACCCTAAATTTATTAAAGTAATGGAAAATTACAGTTCTATAGCTGGGGATCATATAATGCTAGGAAAAATATATAGTTTCTTCTTTCAATTTCATGGTTAGGTGAGAGGCAAGCCCCTCCTCCCCAATCATGTATGTCTTTCTCTCTCTTCTATTGATTTTTAATTTCATCTATAATTTGTATCCTAAGGATTCCTAAATTTTAGTTCTATATGAAAAGAGTGGAAGAAATAAGTCCTTGGAAAATCCAGACATTTATCATAATCCCAAGATGAACATGAACAAGAGTTAGCTCATCTAATAAAGATGAATCTATTATGACTCAGATAGAAAGATTATATTTATAGAAAGACTAAAAGAGCCTAAGAGAGGCAACCTGAGATATATGTCCAATATTTGCATTCCACAAGAGTACCTTTCAGGAAAAAAGTCAATTAAATACCCTTGAAGTGTTTGGCATCTTAAAAACAGTTTGAAAAATATGCTTTTGCAAGTAACTTGATTATTCAGTATATTATCATACATCTAATTCACTTATGCCTTTTAAAATTGTGATTTTTGAGAAGTGAGATTATAATTACAGCTAAAATATAATAGTCAATGTTATTTTATATAATGCCTCATTATAAGTGGACACTTGTTTAAATATGAATTTTGTCATGTGATTTTGTAAAATTCTGCATTTAATTTTTTATTAGCAACTTAATCCCTATTTCAAATCGGTGATACTCAAATTTATTTAAACTTGAGGATCTGAGAAGGTTTTATTTGAAAACTTCTCTTCCTTCTTTTTGTGCCTCTGGGATTCTATTTACACACACAAAAAATGTAAGACTGTTGATTAACAAATTTTGAAGCCTGGCACTAAAGTGTTTCAAGAAGATTTGAGCCAAAGAAAGGGTTTGTTCCTCTGATTTGCAAGACCAAAACAAAACAAAAGAAAACAAAGTAAATAAAAAAGCAAGGACTGTACAGTATATCTAGCCTAATTTGCTGAATCCATTTTATGATTCCATTGGTCAAAAAAAAAAAAAATGTCTTAGATGCTAGTAACATTTCTCAAAGGATGATCTTTGGAACATCATTCTTGTGAAAATCCTTGGGAAAAAAATATTATGTGGTCATATAAATGCAGAAAATGCTGCTAATATGTACATTTCCTTGAGATTTACAAATTATCAATTGTATTAAATGTTCTGAAAAATTTAGTGAAAAATCAAACACCATCCACACAAAGGTTTTTGCCAAATTTTAGGAAACAGAACTTAAAAGATACTATTAACATCTCAAAAAATAATTCCCAAGAATCACTGTCCTAGAATACAGTAGGAGGGGACAGCATCGGAGTGGTGCTTAATTTTATTGACCAACTTAAAATTACATACAGAGCAACAAAGAGAATATCTCTATGTCTATATTCATCTTTATAAATATTTTATATAGATATCTATATATCCATTGTAAATGATCATTCATTAGTCATGTTTGACTTTCTGAGATTTTATGGACTATAGCCCACCAGAGTGCTCTGTTCATGGATTTCTCCAGGCAAGAAGCGTGGAGTGGGTAGCTATTTGCTTCTCCAGGGAAATTTTCCTACTCAGGGACTGAACCTGGGTCTTCTGCATTGCAGGCAGAAGCCACCAGGGAAGGCCGTTTCCATTATATATAGAGAGAAATAATGATAGAATACTGAGATATTTTAAACTTAGAATTTTAAAAATAGCTTTTAGATCTTTTAGAAATGAGAAATGAGCTTATTGGGTTAATAGTGATAATAACACCAATTAAAATATGCAGAAGTGTTTGTCCAGTGCATCGTTGCTAAGTCACTAGATCTCACCTCCATTTTAAAGTTGAGAAGAGAATCAAAGAGATTAAGTACCTTGCCCAAAGCACTCACTGTTAATGGTAAGGGTAGTAATAGTGAACTATTAATCTGAACTAAGATTGGCTTTAGTACACAACCTGTAGGTTTTCATTATATCTTAGTCCCTATACTTGTTGAGCTTCAGTGCCTCTTAGTAGACTGATTGTTAGGAGAGATTATATATGTACATATATATGTTAATATTATCAAAGTAAAGTATGGTCAAAGAGCATTGATAAAAAATAGAAATTTAAATAGATAAAGCCTATATTAAGTAAGAGTATCTACAAAGAAATATTTTAGAGAAGGAATAAGTTGATTGAAAAGGTCACTATGATTGCAAATAATTGGTTATGTGATTTTCTCTATGGCCTTACAAGCAATTGGACAAAATACTGTGGGTATGGACCTGGAGTCATTATTTCCAACCCAAGATAGAAAAGCATCTATAAAAATGCTTTCAGTACCTTCTCCAGCTTGAAGATAAGAAAGGGAAAAGGGAGCAGAGTAGACTAACATTTTTCTCACATCTGTTAATAGTCTAAAAGAAAATATTTGACCAATGTATTGGAAAACTTTGAAATCATTTTATAGCAAGTATTATCTTACATTATTGCTCTTATAATTAAAAAGTCAGATATTAAATTATAAAATTCAACTAACGCCTACATTTCTTGGCTTGTTAGAATTCAGTGAATGTACCTTCCTCCAACAATTTCGTATTTTTACTGTTTTAGTGAAAATGTGAGGGTATCTTCTTTTTTTGATATGTCAAATCATGGGACTGGATAAATTATCAAATATACATCTAGTCCCTGTTTTCATTTTCTCTCAGTTTTCTGTATTGGTTGGACCTTTTCATTTTCTGTCTAGTTCTCAGATTGTATTCTGGAAGGTTGAGATCTTGATTTCTCTTAATGGCTCTCCACGATGAGCGTAGTTCGAGAGGGAAAGAGAGTGGATTTTTTTTTTTAAAGAAATGAATTTTTAAAATTTATTTTTCTGTTGTGGGTTTTCATTGCTGCTGCAGGCTCTTCTCTAGTTGCAGGGAGTGGGGGCTTCTTATTGCAGTAACTTCTCTTGTTGTGGAACTCAGGCTCTAGGGAACATGGGCTTCAATAGTTGTGGCACATGGGCTCCAAGGCTCTAGAGCACAGGCTCAATAGTTGTGGCTCATGGGTTTAGTTGCTCCACAGAATGTGGGATCTTCCCGAATCAGGGATCGAACTTGTGTCTCCTGTACTGGCTGGTGAACTCTTTACCACTGAGCTACCATGGAAGCCTGGGAGTCAGTATATATTGCATTTTGGCTGTGTGCGCTAATTTTCAAGAAGGCAGCTGTCAGAGAAGGAGCCATTGGTGACGTTACCACTGCCCCGTTGAATAAGAAGCCCCTAGCACAGTGTGGGTGGCCTAAATTGAGACAAGCTTTCAGGGTACAATACATACTGGGTTTGAGACAGTCCCTCCAAAAGTAAAATATTTCATTAGTCAATTTGTTGTGAATTATATGTTGAAAGTATAATATTTTGAATATATCGTGGTATGTAATTAGTTTCACCCGTTTCTTTTGACTTCAAAAATATCTAGTTTCTGGAATTCTTTATACTACCAATATGACTTATATTTCTACTGGAGAGTGTTTCTTAGAAATTAATATATTTACTACAAAAGTTAAAAAAAATCGTACTTGGAGTTAACTTTGAGGCTTGAATCATTGGAGAATTAGACTAAATCAATCTAATGTATGATTAAAGAGGAAATTCAAAAGTATGATTAAAAAGAATCCCAGTTGTGTATAAACTCATCTCCAAGCTCATCAGTTTGTATACATTAAATTTGTTCAACTTTTTGTATGTCAGTCACACCTCATTGAAGTGGTTCAGAAGCTGAAAAGAATCCCAGTTTCATCTGCCCATGGCTATTCAGGAAATAATGCCTCTGTGTGTGTGTGTCTGTGTGTCTGAATATTTGACAGTCCTAGTTTGCTTAATTCAAGATCTTCCTCTAAAACAATCTACTTCTTTAAATGGAATCATTTTAATAAAACACTTAAACTAAAATGAACCTATTTGAGCCTCTTATTCTTATCAGACGCCAAGTTAATTTAACAGAGGTCACTGTGTTACTCTCCCTGTGTCATTTTGCTTGTACTTATATATATATGTATTTAAGTGGCATGTCCAGACCTAAATACGTACCTTGCAGTGTTTGCATTCAAATGTTTTACAAAACGTTCTGCTCTATGCATGTGTACAGTCATGTCTAACTCTTTGCAGTCCCATGGGCTATAGCCCACCAGGCTGCTCTGTCCAGGGGATTTTCCAGGCAAGAATATTGGAGTGGGTTGCCATTTCCTACTCTAGGGGATCTTCCCAACCCACAGATGGAATCTGTGTCTCTTTCGTCTCCTGTCTTGGCAGGCAGAGTCTTTACCACAGTGCCACCTGGGAAACCCAAAATTGAGTTTATAAAAATGGAACTGACAAGAATTACTGTATTGTATTTAATTAATGTCTGGTGTTTGAAATTCCTGAAATGTTTTTCTTGGCATTAAACATAAACTTGGGAATGTCCCTAGTTTAGGTACATATAAAAACATAGACTTACTGTATTTAAGAAATCACAGAACAAATTAATAGCTGGATTATAATAATTTTGAGTTTTTTCTTCCAAATATACTTGCTAGGTCTTAGTTCTAAAGCAATATAAGTGACTTTTCTTTCTTTTCTTCCAGTCCCCCATACTGATTCTGTGATGAGGTTGACCTTGTTTACTAAAAGTAAACACCTTGGTATGTGATTTAAATTCTGTAGAACTTCAAAAATATCTTTAAATATAATACTTTCATATAGGCCCATTATTTAAATTGCTAGTTATCAAATTATGCACCAGAAGGAAATAATTAGAATAATTTGTGTCAATATTAATTTCTCTCTACAACAGAGAGGTGTGAAAAATAGGACACAGAACTTCAACAAAAAGCCCCAGATTACTTCTGTTGGTTTTATTCTTGTCAGAGGATAGCTTTATACCGCGCAGTTCAGTTTAGCCTGATTGTGCCAGAACAGGTTTTCCTGAAAGACTCACTGTGGCCCAAGTGACCTATTTTGTTTTCTTTTGTATGTCTAAGGCTTTTTTTTTGAAAACTATACCTTGGAATGCAAAAGTGACTGACGCGAATGGAGATGACCTAACCCACTTCTCCTCCCTGTTCTTAACCTTGTCACTTCAGACTCAAGCTAGTTTCTCCAGGCCTGAAAAAAGAAAGGAGCTGGTAGAGAGCAGGGTTATCACACTCCTTTTCCTCTGGATCACTTCTGTTTGCCATCGCTAGAAGGGTTTCTGAACTCTTCATGTAACTTATTATTCTTCAGTAAACACTTTCCCAGTCAGCAAGTAATAAATTGTGCTGGGCCCCACACTGAATCTTTTACGTACATTATTTTATAAAAACTCCTCACAAAAATCTTAGAAGGCAGATAACTCGACTATGGACATGTCAGTGGGAATTAGCTGTATTAGGTGGCAATCTTGGTTGAAAGCAAAAGAAATCAGGCTTAAACTTATATAAGGAAGAGACAGAGAGGTGACTTGCTGACTTACATAATCAAAAACTCAGGAGTCACTTCTCGAATTAGACAGGGCTCAATCAGAGGACCCCAAGCGATGTTTAGGAGGACTTTGTCTCTCTCTGTTGCTCAGCACTGCTTTCTCAGGTGTTGGCACCCATTCCCAGGCAGACTGCTCTATCTGTGACGGAACAATGGTTGCTAGAGATAGACAAGGACAGCTTCCCTGGGGGCAGTGAAAGGCTCCATTTCTAGCCATTTCCAAGAAGTCTTGTGGCTGGTTCTGATTGGACTGATTACTGTCACATACCTATCTTTGCTTGGCTTCCCCAATGGCTCAGTGGTTAAGAATTCACCTGCACTGGAGGTAGACTTAGGAGACGTGGGTTTGATCCCTGGGACAGGATGATCCCTGGAGGAAGAAATGACAACCCACTCCCGTATTCTTGCTTGAAAAGTGCCTGGTGGGTTAAAGTCCACGAGGTCACAAAGAGTCAGACAGGACTGAGTGACACAGCACGCATGTACAGCCAGTTCCCCCCCCCTTTTTTTTTTTTATTCTTGTCAGAGGATAGCTTTATACCGCGCAGTTCAGTTTAGCCTGATTGTGCCAGAACAGGTTTTCCTGAAAGACTCACTGTGGCCCAAGTGACCTATTTTGTTTTCTTTTGTATGTCTAAGGCTTTTTTTTTGAAAACTATACCTTGGAATGCAAAAGTGACTGACGCGAATGGAGATGACCTAACCCACTTCTCCTCCCTGTTCTTAACCTTGTCACTTCAGACTCAAGCTAGTTTCTCCAGGCCTGAAAAAAGAAAGGAGCTGGTAGAGAGCAGGGTTATCACACTCCTTTTCCTCTGGATCACTTCTGTTTGCCATCGCTAGAAGGGTTTCTGAACTCTTCATGTAACTTATTATTCTTCAGTAAACACTTTCCCAGTCAGCAAGTAATAAATTGTGCTGGGCCCCACACTGAATCTTTTACGTACATTATTTTATAAAAACTCCTCACAAAAATCTTAGAAGGCAGATAACTCGACTATGGACATGTCAGTGGGAATTAGCTGTATTAGGTGGCAATCTTGGTTGAAAGCAAAAGAAATCAGGCTTAAACTTATATAAGGAAGAGACAGAGAGGTGACTTGCTGACTTACATAATCAAAAACTCAGGAGTCACTTCTCGAATTAGACAGGGCTCAATCAGAGGACCCCAAGCGATGTTTAGGAGGACTTTGTCTCTCTCTGTTGCTCAGCACTGCTTTCTCAGGTGTTGGCACCCATTCCCAGGCAGACTGCTCTATCTGTGACGGAACAATGGTTGCTAGAGATAGACAAGGACAGCTTCCCTGGGGGCAGTGAAAGGCTCCATTTCTAGCCATTTCCAAGAAGTCTTGTGGCTGGTTCTGATTGGACTGATTACTGTCACATACCTATCTTTGCTTGGCTTCCCCAATGGCTCAGTGGTTAAGAATTCACCTGCACTGGAGGTAGACTTAGGAGACGTGGGTTTGATCCCTGGGACAGGATGATCCCTGGAGGAAGAAATGACAACCCACTCCCGTATTCTTGCTTGAAAAGTGCCTGGTGGGTTAAAGTCCACGAGGTCACAAAGAGTCAGACAGGACTGAGTGACACAGCACGCATGTACAGCCATATTTGATGGTCACAGGATAGATTTGCTGAGAGGGTTAGACTTGGGTCCCCAGAGCTGGGTTTAGCTAATCTCTCTAAATGAGAATTAGAAACATGCTGTGCTGGTCTTCTAAGAAAAATGCAGCAGTTATTACCAGATGAATGGAGAGTTGATCCAAAGGGGTCAGTAATCATAGGTGTGTACTATGGAAGCCAACCAGGATCTGAACCCAGGTTGTTTATCACTATTAGCTTTATTGGTGGTGGTGGTCTTGTCATATTCGAGCTTATGGTGGCAATACTGTACTATATCCTTTTCAAAGTGAAAAGTTTTTACCTACTGTCTAACGTTGCTCTCTCCTCACTAGAAAATAGCTTGCATATATAGTCTGAATCATTTCTTCAGCAAATTAGTCTGCATGTCTCAATTTCTTAAGTTCATACGAAGATACTGAGCATCTCAGAAGCAAGGACAATTCTTTCTTTCTTTTGGATAATGTACAGCACATGTTTTGACTAAATATGAATTGTAGCACAATGGTCCTTCAAGTGCACTATGATGTTCACTGTTACTCTTCTGGATTTTATAAGTGTATCTTTATTTCAAAAGAATGAGGGTGGTTTCTTTTCTTATAACTGAATAAGCAAGCCTCCTTAGACTTGATACCATGCCACACTCTGAAAAACTGTTCTAATGCTTAGCATCACAGACAGACGTTCTCAGAATTTAGTTGTTATAGTCAGGAAAATCATGATTTCTTTGAGTTCTAATGCTTAGCATAGACCCAAGGGGCCCATTCCCAGGCAGACTGCTCTATCTGTGACGGAACAATGGTTGCTAGAGATAGACAAGGACAGCTTCCTGGGGGCAGTGAAAGGCTCCATTTCTAGCCATTTCCAAGAAGTCTTGTGGCTGGTTCTGATTGGACTGATTACTGTCACATACCTATCTTTGCTTGGCTTCCCCAATGGCTCAGTGGTTAAGAATTCACCTGCACTGGAGGTAGACTTAGGAGACGTGGGTTTGATCCCTGGGACAGGATGATCCCCTGGAGGAAGAAATGACAACCCACTCCCGTATTCTTGCTTGAAAAGTGCCTGGTGGGTTAAAGTCCACGAGGTCACAAAGAGTCAGACAGGACTGAGTGACACAGCACGCATGTACAGCCATATTTGATGGTCACAGGATAGATTTGCTGAGAGGGTTAGACTTGGGTCCCCAGAGCTGGGTTTAGCTAATCTCTCTAAATGAGAATTAGAAACATGCTGTGCTGGTCTTCTAAGAAAAATGCAGCAGTTATTACCAGATGAATGGAGAGTTGATCCAAAGGGGTCAGTAATCATAGGTGTGTACTATGGAAGCCAACCAGGATCTGAACCCAGGTTGTTTATCACTATTAGCTTTATTGGTGGTGGTGGTCTTGTCATATTCGAGCTTATGGTGGCAATACTGTACTATATCCTTTTCAAAGTGAAAAGTTTTTACCTACTGTCTAACGTTGCTCTCTCCTCACTAGAAAATAGCTTGCATATATAGTCTGAATCATTTCTTCAGCAAATTAGTCTGCATGTCTCAATTTCTTAAGTTCATACGAAGATACTGAGCATCTCAGAAGCAAGGACAATTCTTTCTTTCTTTTGGATAATGTACAGCACATGTTTTGACTAAATATGAATTGTAGCACAATGGTCCTTCAAGTGCACTATGATGTTCACTGTTACTCTTCTGGATTTTATAAGTGTATCTTTATTTCAAAAGAATGAGGGTGGTTTCTTTTCTTATAACTGAATAAGCAAGCCTCCTTAGACTTGATACCATGCCACACTCTGAAAAACTGTTCTAATGCTTAGCATCACAGACAGACGTTCTCAGAATTTAGTTGTTATAGTCAGGAAAATCATGATGGTTTTTGCCATTTATGAGGAAATCTCAGATCTTGTACATACTTGCTATTTAATGTTTGTGGCTTTTAAACAAAACTATGTTATTTGAGAATTAGAATAAGTTATGGTTTCTCTGTTTGCAGTGGTAAAAATAAAAGTTTGGATCCAGATAGACTTAGATTTTGATCTTGATACTTATGTGGATTGGATAATCTCAATGTCACTGAGTCTTAGTTTTCAAAATTTGAAGGGATGTGGTAAGATTGATAGCATATCATAGGTGCCTTGATCAAACTACAAGTGCTTACAGCTGCTCAGTGATAAATGATACTTTCCTTCTCTTCCTCTCTCTCTTCTTTGTCATGTATTGTTATGGTCAAATGAGGCCCATATTTTGGTATACTTGTTCTTACCCTCCAGCCTCTGTGAGTGACAGCAAAGATGACTTAATGTCAAGACTGCCCTTTTTTTGTTGTTGTTGACTAACCTAGTACATTCTGGTTGCCATATTTATGTTACTACCTCATGACCTTGTTTAGTTAGAAATGAAGGAGGGGGCAACCTAACCTTGATTAATGTCCATGGTAGTTAGTTCTTCAAGGTAAGATACTGACCATGTCTGTGAATACTATCTTGAAAGAGATTTTGCTCAAATCACTTTGATGAATGTTTATTGAGCCTCTGCTTCCTAAAGTCAGTCTGCCTGAGTTCACACCCCAACTCTACCCCTTATTAAGTCTGTGCCTTGAGAAAGTGATTGCCCTTTTTCACCTGTAAAATGCAGTGATCATGGGCTTCCCAGGTGGTACAGTGGTGAAGAGTCCACCTGCCATTGCAGGAGATGCGGGTTCAATCCTTGTATCAGGAAGATCCCCTGGAGGAGGAAATGGAAGCTCATTCCAATATTCTTCCCTTAACATCCCATGGACAGAGGAGCCTGGAGAGTCTTATAGGTTCAAAAACAGATATAACTGAGCATGCAAACATGCATCACTTGTTAGAATAAGCAAGCCTCCTTAGACTTGATACCATGCCACACTCTGAAAAACTGTTCTAATGCTTAGCATCACAGACAGACGTTCTCAGAATTTAGTTGTTATAGTCAGGAAAATCATGATGGTTTTTGCCATTTATGAGGAAATCTCAGATCTTGTACATACTTGCTATTTAATGTTTGTGGCTTTTAAACAAAACTATGTTATTTGAGAATTAGAATAAGTTATGGTTTCTCTGTTTGCAGTGGTAAAAATAAAAGTTTGGATCCAGATAGACTTAGATTTTGATCTTGATACTTATGTGGATTGGATAATCTCAATGTCACTGAGTCTTAGTTTTCAAAATTTGAAGGGATGTGGTAAGATTGATAGCATATCATAGGTGCCTTGATCAAACTACAAGTGCTTACAGCTGCTCAGTGATAAATGATACTTTCCTTCTCTTCCTCTCTCTCTTCTTTGTCATGTATTGTTATGGTCAAATGAGGCCCATATTTTGGTATACTTGTTCTTACCCTCCAGCCTCTGTGAGTGACAGCAAAGATGACTTAATGTCAAGACTGCCCTTTTTTTGTTGTTGTTGACTAACCTAGTACATTCTGGTTGCCATATTTATGTTACTACCTCATGACCTTGTTTAGTTAGAAATGAAGGAGGGGGCAACCTAACCTTGATTAATGTCCATGGTAGTTAGTTCTTCAAGGTAAGATACTGACCATGTCTGTGAATACTATCTTGAAAGAGATTTTGCTCAAATCACTTTGATGAATGTTTATTGAGCCTCTGCTTCCTAAAGTCAGTCTGCCTGAGTTCACACCCCAACTCTACCCCTTATTAAGTCTGTGCCTTGAGAAAGTGATTGCCCTTTTTCACCTGTAAAATGCAGTGATCATGGGCTTCCCAGGTGGTACAGTGGTGAAGAGTCCACCTGCCATTGCAGGAGATGCGGGTTCAATCCTTGTATCAGGAAGATCCCCTGGAGGAGGAAATGGAAGCTCATTCCAATATTCTTCCCTTAACATCCCATGGACAGAGGAGCCTGGAGAGTCTTATAGGTTCAAAAACAGATATAACTGAGCATGCAAACATGCATCACTTGTTAGAAGTAAATTTGTGTACACAGAGGATTCAGCCAGTGTCTGGACTATAGCAAGTGAGCAGTAAATGGAAGTGCTAGCAATAATGGTCATTTATTTTCTTGAGACAACAATGTTCACATAATGTCTGTCAATTTAAAAATCATTTTCCCTATATATTGATTAGACACTTTTTGGTCCTGGAAAAAAGAATGTTTGTCCACAGAGGGTATTTTTCCTTAGTGTAATATTTCTAACTGACTGTGAAAAATTACGAAATAACTGAAAGACTCTTAGGGGTGTTTCCATCTGCTCAATTTTTGAATCGAATAAGGAATCAGCCCAGTGTAGAGGAAGAATATATGGAGCACAGGAAACCCAGAAATGTTCCCTCTCATGTCTTATCATCTGTCTTCTTTTTTATGATTAGACATTAAATTTTGAATTTTTATAAATTGTTCTTTGCCAGTGCTTTGACTATTGCTAAAAACCACTTAAAGATGTGTAATCAGAAGCCAATAATAAAGAATCTGGAGTCATATTTCACATGTGACCTTGGCCCAGTCATTGAAATTCATTGTGCCTCAGTTTCCTCATCTAAAAAATAAAGACAGTAACTGTTCTTTTTTAGAGTTGCTGCAGGCACTAAATAAATTAATGTTCCCAAAATAGCATTTAGCCAGTGCCGTAGACATTTTAATGACTATTGGTGTTTTCTCTTCCTGAGTGTAATGTTTTCTACCCCTCATAATATTTTTGTACTGCCTTCACAATTTTTTCTATATTTATATTAATTACTTAAATTCAATGTTATAAAAGTTATTCATTTATTTATTATGCCAGGTGTTTGTCAAGGCACGTTTGTCAAGGTTCGTTAGTTGCCGGATCTTTAATGGAGGCTTGCAAACTCTTAGTTGGATAATGTGGGAATCTAGTTCTCTGACTAGGGATAGAACCCATCCCCCTGAATTGGGAGCATAGGGTCTTATCCACTGGACCAGCAGGGAATCCCTAAAATCAATTTTTGCTTAGCTTTATATTGAGCATTTACCATGAGTTTTTATATGCTTTTTTTATATGCTATTTTATCACTATACATGAAAGAAATATATAACCTTATAAAAACAATTGTCTATATTATCACCCAAAATGCCCTCACATACTGCCAGTATTATGTATACCACATTTATTTGCAGTTTTATGCCTTTTGCTTGAAACTGAAGTATACTCGAAAGTACTTTCAATATCATGAAAGCTAGAAACATATATGGGTATAGATAGATAGAGAATATGTAGCCATACTAATTATAGCCATTTATTATTAATGGCAACTTATGTTTATATGGTTTATTCAGAAATAATTTTCTCTATCGATTGATTTGACATTGTTAGTTATGAAAGAGATTGAATATTGACAGTGAATGTTCATGAAAGACAGTTGGTATGCACATATATAGAGACCTTTGTGTGTGTATATATATATATATATATATATATACACACACACATACATACATATAGGTTGTTCCAAGGGTAATAAATTATCTCTCTATATATAAAGAGAAATATAAAAAGGGGGAAGTTCTAGTGAGGTCTTTTGTTGTTTACTTGCTAAGTCATGTTTTACTCTTTTGCAGCCTCGTGGATGATAGATTGCTAGGCTCCATGTCCATGGGATTTCTCAGGCAAGAATACTGGAGTGAGTTGCCATTTCCTTTTCCAGGGAATTTTCTTGACTCAAGGATTGAATGTGTGTCCCCTATATTGGCAGGTAGATTCTTTACCACTGAATCACCAGGGAAACCCAATGAGCCCTTAAATGAAAATGGTGAAGAGTTTATGGGGTACTTTTATTTGTGACATTGCATTATTCATATATGGAAAAAGTTTAGCATTTATATCTATATTGTGAGCTTTAGCAATGGCCCTGAAAGTACTCTTTAATGGTGATAATATATAGTTTTATCCTCTTAAATAGTTAGCACAATGGTATCCCATCTGACCTTAAGAAAATGCCGAGTAATTCTCTAGAAATAGAACTATAAAATGATCACCTCTTAGCACAACAGCTCACTCTGTAAAAGATCTACTGGTCATTTACATTTCTCTGTAGAAATCAATAGTTAACTGTTGTTTAATTGGTGAATGAGATGTGACCTAATGATCTTAGTGAAGTCCTCCTTGTAGGAGGTTCATCCCTTGGGATGACGGAATGGAGTGAGGGATGAGGAACTAATTGCAAAAAGATAATGAGTATGGTTTCAATCAGGCTGAGGGCGGAGATGGTGGGATATAGAACTTAGATCTCAAGGTTCTGATTTATCTACTTCATTATTAATTAAAAGAAAACAATAATCAAACACGACACAGACTAGGTACTGTACAAAGAAATACAGACTAAACTTCTTAGCAGAGGCAGAAATAGTAAATTGAAAAATGAGATCTCATCTTGAGGCTTTCATTTAGAAGCTGACTAGAAGATTCACACAGTGCATAGTAAGATTGGAGATGCTTTCGGATTTCTTCCTTTCCACAGACACTGCCTTCACCCACTGTCCTGGCTGTGAGTGGAGGGTCATACCTTTATGTCAGAAAACAGAAGCCATTTTCTCCCCAAAGTATCTTTAACTTATTTCAGTTAGAAACAAAACAAGTTAATAGACAGATGACAACAGAAAAAAACAAAAAATAGTCTTCTGATATTACCTTTTCTGTTTTAAGTCAAGTAGGTAAATGCACAGATTTATCCTGCCATTTAATGGTTATGAAATCTTAGGCAAAGTGTTTCAGCTCTTTAGAACTTAGGTTCCTGGTGAGAAAATGATGATATCAATGTCTGCCTTACATGGTGTGTCTTTTTTTAAACTGTGGTAAAAACATTTTATATGAGGTCTGCCCTCCTAACAAATTTTAAGTGCGCAATGTTGTTGCTTAGTTGCGAAGTCGTGTCCAATTCTTTGGTGACCGCATGGACTGTAGCCTGCCAGGCTCCTCCATTTGTGGGCTTTCTCAGGAAAGAATACTGGAGTGGGCTGCCCTTTCCTTCTCTGGGGGATCTTCCTAAACTAGGGATCAAACTCACATCTCCTGCATTGGCAGGTGGATTCTTTGTCACTGAGCCACCACGAAAGCCCTAAGGGCACAATACAATATTTTTCACTAGAGACACAGTGTTGTACAGGAGATCTGAAGAGTTTTTTAGTCTTTCATGACTGAAACTGTATGCCCCTTTATTAGCACCTACCCATTCCCTCCTTAGGATCTACCTCATAGTCTCTGTTTCTGTGAGTTTCACTATCAGGCACTGGATGTAAGTGGAACCACACAGTAGTTGTCCTTCTGTATTGGCTGCTTCATCTGGCGTGTCTTCAGAGTTTATCCACACTGTTGCATATTGCAAGTTTTCCTTCAGTTTTATGATCCACACAAAAAGAAAACAATCAAACACGACACAGACTAGGTACTGTACAAAGAAATACAGACTAAACTTCTTAGCAGAGGCAGAAATAGTAAATTGAAAAATGAGATCTCATCTTGAGGCTTTCATTTAGAAGCTGACTAGAAGATTCACACAGTGCATAGTAAGATTGGAGATGCTTTCGGATTTCTTCCTTTCCACAGACACTGCCTTCACCCACTGTCCTGGCTGTGAGTGGAGGGTCATACCTTTATGTCAGAAAACAGAAGCCATTTTCTCCCCAAAGTATCTTTAACTTATTTCAGTTAGAAACAAAACAAGTTAATAGACAGATGACAACAGAAAAAAACAAAAAATAGTCTTCTGATATTACCTTTTCTGTTTTAAGTCAAGTAGGTAAATGCACAGATTTATCCTGCCATTTAATGGTTATGAAATCTTAGGCAAAGTGTTTCAGCTCTTTAGAACTTAGGTTCCTGGTGAGAAAATGATGATATCAATGTCTGCCTTACATGGTGTGTCTTTTTAAACTGTGGTAAAAACATTTTATATGAGGTCTGCCCTCCTAACAAATTTTAAGTGCGCAATGTTGTTGCTTAGTTGCGAAGTCGTGTCCAATTCTTTGGTGACCGCATGGACTGTAGCCTGCCAGGCTCCTCCATTTGTGGGCTTTCTCAGGAAAGAATACTGGAGTGGGCTGCCCTTTCCTTCTCTGGGGGATCTTCCTAAACTAGGGATCAAACTCACATCTCCTGCATTGGCAGGTGGATTCTTTGTCACTGAGCCACCACGAAAGCCCTAAGGGCACAATACAATATTTTTCACTAGAGACACAGTGTTGTACAGGAGATCTGAAGAGTTTTTTAGTCTTTCATGACTGAAACTGTATGCCCCTTTATTAGCACCTACCCATTCCCTCCTTAGGATCTACCTCATAGTCTCTGTTTCTGTGAGTTTCACTATCAGGCACTGGATGTAAGTGGAACCACACAGTAGTTGTCCTTCTGTATTGGCTGCTTCATCTGGCGTGTCTTCAGAGTTTATCCACACTGTTGCATATTGCAAGTTTTCCTTCAGTTTTAAGGCTAAATAATATTCCATTGTGTGTATATACCATATTTTCTTTATCCATTTGTCCTTTGGTTGACATTTAGGTCATTTCCACATTCTGGCTATTGTGCATAGCCAGTGAACATTAGGATACTACTCTCTCTCCAAGATCCTAATTTCAACCATTTTAAAGATATACCTAGAAGTTGAATTGCTGGACCATATGGAAGGACAGGGAGCCTGGTGTGCTGTAGTTCATGGGGTTGCAAAGGTGGGGCATGACGTAGCAACTGAACAACAACAATAGTAAATCTATCTCAATTTTTTGAGAACCCTCCATGTTATTTTGCAGAGCAGCTGCACCATTTTGCATTCCTGTCAGTAGTACACAAGTGTCTACTTTTCTCCACATTCTCACCAGTATTTGTTATCTCTTATCTTTTTCATAATAGTCATTGTAACAGGTGTGAGGTGGTATCTCATTGTAGCTTTGACTTGGATTTCCCTGAAAATTAGTGATGTTGAGCACCTTTTCATGTACCTATAGCCATTTCTATGCCTTTTTTTAAAAATATTTGGGCTTGTGATATATGGCCTTTATTATGTTGAAATAACTGATTCTATACCTTATTGAACAGAGGATTTTTATCTTTGAAATGTGTTGAGTCTGTCAAACGCTTTTTCTGGATTTTTTGAGATTGTCATGTAGTTTTTGACATTCATTTTGTTTGTGAGGCGTTCTTCATTCATTTGTTGATGGATTTGTGAGTATTGAGCCACCCTGCATTCCAGGGATAAATCCCATTTGATCAAGGTGCATGATTTTTTAATGTATTGTTGAATTGAGTTTTCTGGCGTTTTGTTGAGGATTTTGCCCCTACATTTTTCAGAGTTATTGGCCTGGAGTTACCTTTTTATGGGGTGTGTTTGTCTGGGTTTGTTTGGTATCAGGGTAATGCAGGCTTCCAAAAATGAGTTTGGAAGTATATCTTCCTCTCCATGTTTTTGGAAGAGATTGAGAATGGTTGGGGTTAATTCTTCATCTGGAACTGGACTTTTCTTTGTTGGGGGGGTTTTGATGACTGATTCAGTCTACTTGGGGCTCACCCCAGATTTTCCCTGTTGCATATTGCAAGTTTTCCTTCAGTTTTAAGGCTAAATAATATTCCATTGTGTGTATATACCATATTTTCTTTATCCATTTGTCCTTTGGTTGACATTTAGGTCATTTCCACATTCTGGCTATTGTGCATAGCCAGTGAACATTAGGATACTACTCTCTCTCCAAGATCCTAATTTCAACCATTTTAAAGATATACCTAGAAGTTGAATTGCTGGACCATATGGAAGGACAGGGAGCCTGGTGTGCTGTAGTTCATGGGGTTGCAAAGGTGGGGCATGACGTAGCAACTGAACAACAACAATAGTAAATCTATCTCAATTTTTTGAGAACCCTCCATGTTATTTTGCAGAGCAGCTGCACCATTTTGCATTCCTGTCAGTAGTACACAAGTGTCTACTTTTCTCCACATTCTCACCAGTATTTGTTATCTCTTATCTTTTTCATAATAGTCATTGTAACAGGTGTGAGGTGGTATCTCATTGTAGCTTTGACTTGGATTTCCCTGAAAATTAGTGATGTTGAGCACCTTTTCATGTACCTATAGCCATTTCTATGCCTTTTTTTAAAAATATTTGGGCTTGTGATATATGGCCTTTATTATGTTGAAATAACTGATTCTATACCTTATTGAACAGAGGATTTTTATCTTTGAAATGTGTTGAGTCTGTCAAACGCTTTTTCTGGATTTTTTGAGATTGTCATGTAGTTTTTGACATTCATTTTGTTTGTGAGGCGTTCTTCATTCATTTGTTGATGGATTTGTGAGTATTGAGCCACCCTGCATTCCAGGGATAAATCCCATTTGATCAAGGTGCATGATTTTTTAATGTATTGTTGAATTGAGTTTTCTGGCGTTTTGTTGAGGATTTTTGCCCCTACATTTTTCAGAGTTATTGGCCTGGAGTTACCTTTTTATGGGGTGTGTTTGTCTGGGTTTGTTTGGTATCAGGGTAATGCAGGCTTCCAAAAATGAGTTTGGAAGTATATCTTCCTCTCCATGTTTTTGGAAGAGATTGAGAATGGTTGGGGTTAATTCTTCATCTGGAACTGGACTTTTCTTTGTTGGGGGGGTTTTGATGACTGATTCAGTCTACTTGGGGCTTCCCTCATGGCTCAGATGGTAAAGAATATGTCTGTAATATAGGAGACCTGAGTTTGATCCCTGGGTCCGGAAGATTCCTTGGAGAAGGGAATGACAACCCACTTCAGTATTCTTGCCTGGAAAATTCCATGGACAGAGAAGCCAGGCGAGCTTCTCATGGAATCGCAAAGAACTGGACACAACTGAGTGACTAACACTTTCACTTTTAGTCTCCTTACTGGTAGTCTATTTAGATTTTCTTGGTAGATTGTATGTTTCTAGGAGTTTATCAGTTTTGTGTTTTTTTTTTTTTTTAATAAAATGTATTTATTTTTAATTGAATGATAATTGCTTTACAATATTGTGTTGGTTTCTTCCAAACATCAACATAAATCAGGCATAGGTATACCAATTTCTTTTAAGTTATCTTGTTTATTCGAGTGTGATTTTTAAAGATAATCTCCTATGAACCGCTCCCCCCACCTTTTTTAAATGCTGTGGCATCAGTTGCAATATCTGCTATTTTATTTCTGATTTTATTCCTTTGGATTTTACCTCTTTTTTTCTTAGCCCAGCTAAAGGCATGTCAATTTTTAAGAAACTTTTTTCAAATATGTAATGTTTAGTTTTGATGTTTTGCTGTTGTTTTTCCAGTCTCTATTTCATTAATTTATATTCTAGTCTTTATTATTTCCTTCTTCCTACTAACTTTGGGCCTACTTTATTCTTTTTAATGTTTCTTTGACATGTAGAATTTATTTGAAATATTTCTTCTTCTCTCATATAGGTGTTTATTGGTGTAAACTTCCTTCTAACTATTGCATTTGATCAAGGTGCATGATTTTTAATGTATTGTTGAATTGAGTTTTCTGGCGTTTTGTTGAGGATTTTGCCCCTACATTTTTCAGAGTTATTGGCCTGGAGTTACCTTTTTATGGGGTGTGTTTGTCTGGGTTTGTTTGGTATCAGGGTAATGCAGGCTTCCAAAAATGAGTTTGGAAGTATATCTTCCTCTCCATGTTTTTGGAAGAGATTGAGAATGGTTGGGGTTAATTCTTCATCTGGAACTGGACTTTTCTTTGTTGGGGGGGTTTTGATGACTGATTCAGTCTACTTGGGGCTTCCCTCATGGCTCAGATGGTAAAGAATATGTCTGTAATATAGGAGACCTGAGTTTGATCCCTGGGTCCGGAAGATTCCTTGGAGAAGGGAATGACAACCCACTTCAGTATTCTTGCCTGGAAAATTCCATGGACAGAGAAGCCAGGCGAGCTTCTCATGGAATCGCAAAGAACTGGACACAACTGAGTGACTAACACTTTCACTTTTAGTCTCCTTACTGGTAGTCTATTTAGATTTTCTTGGTAGATTGTATGTTTCTAGGAGTTTATCAGTTTTGTGTTTTTTTTTTTTTTTAATAAAATGTATTTATTTTTAATTGAATGATAATTGCTTTACAATATTGTGTTGGTTTCTTCCAAACATCAACATAAATCAGGCATAGGTATACCAATTTCTTTTAAGTTATCTTGTTTATTCGAGTGTGATTTTTAAAGATAATCTCCTATGAACCGCTCCCCCCACCTTTTTTAAATGCTGTGGCATCAGTTGCAATATCTGCTATTTTATTTCTGATTTTATTCCTTTGGATTTTACCTCTTTTTTTCTTAGCCCAGCTAAAGGCATGTCAATTTTTAAGAAACTTTTTTCAAATATGTAATGTTTAGTTTTGATGTTTTGCTGTTGTTTTTCCAGTCTCTATTTCATTAATTTATATTCTAGTCTTTATTATTTCCTTCTTCCTACTAACTTTGGGCCTACTTTATTCTTTTTAATGTTTCTTTGACATGTAGAATTTATTTGAAATATTTCTTCTTCTCTCATATAGGTGTTTATTGGTGTAAACTTCCTTCTAACTATTGCATTTGCTGCATCCTTTAAGTTTTGGTATGTTGTATTATCTTTTTTAATTTATCTGAATGTATTTTCTAATTTCCCTTTTAATGTCTTCTTTGACCCAGTGGTTGTTCAAAATGTTTGTTGTTTAATATCCACACCTTTGCAAATTTTACAGGTTTTCCTCTGCCATTGATTTCTAATTTTCATTCCATTGGGTTTGGAAAAGATACCTGGAGTGATGTCTTCTTAAATTTAGCATTTGTTCTGTGGCTTAACATGTGATCTATCCTGGGGAAGATTCTGTGCTCACATAAGAAGGATATATATTTTTCTACTGTAGGATGGAATGTTCTGTGCATCTGCCAATACTAAGACATACAGGAAAACCACTCCTCTATTCTGTCTATTCACAGACTACTTTCTACTCCAAATGTGTGTCTGTGCGTGTGTTTTAGGGGAGAAGTTCTCATATCAAACAAGTCTATGACACTAGCTGATTGTCCTAAAAATTAACTCAATTCCGACACTACCAAGAGTTAGCATCAGATATCACAGATTAAGGACTCAGTCCCAGTAGCCCACTCCCTTCCAACTTCAGATGCCAATCACGGGTCCAGGTTGTTATGTGTACATTAGACCAATCAGCTGTAAATCGGAGGTTTCCACACCCCCTTCACAGTTTTCACTAATTTGCCAGAGTGGCTTGTAGAATCCAGGAAATGGTTTATTTAGTTTATTACTCAATTGTTGTAGAAGGACGTAACTCAGGAAAAGCCAGATGGAAGAGATCCATGGGGCAGGATATGGGGGAAAAGGGCTTCCATGTTCTCCCCAGGGGTGCCACCATTCCATCCCCTCTCCACATGTTCACTAATCCTGAGCTATCTGAACTCTACCTTCTCGGGTTTGTGTGCGCTTTGTTAAGTAGACAAGACTGATGAACTCCTTGGCCAGGTAGGTTGGATCATTGGATGCTTTGTCTCACTCTTCCCCCCACTGACCCAAAGGAAAAGCTAGGAACTTGGGTGCTTCATCTGCTCACTGTGTGCTGAGCCAGGGGGAGTGGCTGTGATGACTGCCAGCCCAAGCCACTATCAGTACCCTAGTTGGTCCCAGGGGCTTGAGTACTCCGTGTTTATCAGTGCTCTGAGAGATGCTAGATAGAAGTTGGTCATCTGGATTGACCCCCAGAAGTTACGGCATTGAACACACAGTGGACCTTTTTTCCAAACCCTGGGAGAAACTGGAGATTTTTTGTCCCAATCTTATAGTGCTATGCCAGGGCTGGGGATTTTGGCAAGAGGGTGTCTTAGATTTTCCTGGCAGGATCCGTGTGGCTGATTCCCTGCTCATTTGAGGTAAAGGAGCTTCATAACTCTTTGGGATTTTTGCACATTAAATCTGTCTCTGAATTGTTCAATCAGCGTGTTCAATGGGAGAAGGAATGTCCAGGCCTTCCTATTCCACTGTCTTGCTGGTGCCTCTCTCAATAATTAAATGTTGATAGTGGTATTATTAAAATACTATGATTACCATTTCTGGTCCAGGGTTCAGTGTTAGGCTGTAGATAGTGGAAGCAGGTTCATGATAAGTTCTGAGCAGCCAAAGCTGGTTGACAGTACTATAAGGAATGGATTGAGTGAGTAAAGGCATCTATATTAGAAATTTGCCTGTGTGCACACATCTGGGATCAATAGCAGGGTAGTAATATTAGACTACCATGATAATTTGCTCAATAATTATTACAAACCGAATAAAACAGGGTAAAATAATTATTCAGACTACGTGTCTTTAGAATCCAGGAAATGGTTTATTTAGTTTATTACTCAATTGTTGTAGAAGGACGTAACTCAGGAAAAGCCAGATGGAAGAGATCCATGGGGCAGGATATGGGGGAAAAGGGCTTCCATGTTCTCCCCAGGGGTGCCACCATTCCATCCCCTCTCCACATGTTCACTAATCCTGAGCTATCTGAACTCTACCTTCTCGGGTTTGTGTGCGCTTTGTTAAGTAGACAAGACTGATGAACTCCTTGGCCAGGTAGGTTGGATCATTGGATGCTTTGTCTCACTCTTCCCCCCACTGACCCAAAGGAAAAGCTAGGAACTTGGGTGCTTCATCTGCTCACTGTGTGCTGAGCCAGGGGGAGTGGCTGTGATGACTGCCAGCCCAAGCCACTATCAGTACCCTAGTTGGTCCCAGGGGCTTGAGTACTCCGTGTTTATCAGTGCTCTGAGAGATGCTAGATAGAAGTTGGTCATCTGGATTGACCCCAGAAGTTACGGCATTGAACACACAGTGGACCTTTTTTCCAAACCCTGGGAGAAACTGGAGATTTTTTGTCCCAATCTTATAGTGCTATGCCAGGGCTGGGGATTTTGGCAAGAGGGTGTCTTAGATTTTCCTGGCAGGATCCGTGTGGCTGATTCCCTGCTCATTTGAGGTAAAGGAGCTTCATAACTCTTTGGGATTTTTGCACATTAAATCTGTCTCTGAATTGTTCAATCAGCGTGTTCAATGGGAGAAGGAATGTCCAGGCCTTCCTATTCCACTGTCTTGCTGGTGCCTCTCTCAATAATTAAATGTTGATAGTGGTATTATTAAAATACTATGATTACCATTTCTGGTCCAGGGTTCAGTGTTAGGCTGTAGATAGTGGAAGCAGGTTCATGATAAGTTCTGAGCAGCCAAAGCTGGTTGACAGTACTATAAGGAATGGATTGAGTGAGTAAAGGCATCTATATTAGAAATTTGCCTGTGTGCACACATCTGGGATCAATAGCAGGGTAGTAATATTAGACTACCATGATAATTTGCTCAATAATTATTACAAACCGAATAACCAGAGACTGAATGGGGGAGTAAGACAAGTTCCCTTTCTTAAATATCTTTACATTTTGGAGGGGACAGACACATAGACAAATCAGTGTCATGGAGAATAATTGGGTACCTTGACAACACACAGAATTAAATTCTTCTGGGTAGGAAAGAAAGAGTCACAGAACTAAAGAGCAGGAGTTTGCCAGGTGGATATGTTGAGGAAGGATGTTCTCAAAAGAGTAGTGTCATGGTGGCATGAAAGTATGAATGGCTCAAGATGTGAATGTGTGTCTTAGAGATATGTGTGTGTGCATGTGCGCACATGAGTGTCCAGAGATGAGGTAAAATTTAGCTGAGAATGGTCTTTTTTACAAGTGATGTAATCCAACTTTTGTGTAGAAAGTTAACTCTGATAGAAATAAAGACAATACATCATTAAGACACTGGGAGCAGGAGTTGAGCTATTTCAGGTCTAAATTTTAGGAGGGCTGAAGAGGCGAGAGGAGGTTTTGAGTTGCTCAAATAGGAAGTCATTGACAAAGTTTTGTGAATAAATGTCAAGGAGTTCTGACAGTAGCCCAGAGGGTTAAGAATTTAAGAATGGGTAATCTGTGAGAATATTCATTTAAAAACTTTGATTATCAAAGAGGCAAAGAAACAGGATTAATAGGCTTGAAAATCAGACTGAATGGAAAGGCGCATATCCTCATGGGACATCCTTGTAATATTTAAAGACAGAAGGCAAGGAATGAGAGGGATTTGGGATGCAAGAGGAAATAGTAATTGATCAAGAAGGTTCCAGAATAAAACGAATAGCACAGATGGCAGGCATGGTCTTGGAAGAGGTTAGGATTCAGTTTTTCCTTAATAAATAAAGAAAGTTGAAATTAGAGTAAACACACTTACTGTTTTTCAAGAGTGATAGGATTTAATCTGTTACCATTTCTGCCAGGGTATTTAGCATAGTTAGACTACCAATGATACTATAAGGAATGGATTGAGTGAGTAAAGGCATCTATATTAGAAATTTGCCTGTGTGCACACATCTGGGATCAATAGCAGGGTAGTAATATTAGACTACCATGATAATTTGCTCAATAATTATTACAAACCGAATAACCAGAGACTGAATGGGGGAGTAAGACAAGTTCCCTTTCTTAAATATCTTTACATTTTGGAGGGGACAGACACATAGACAAATCAGTGTCATGGAGAATAATTGGGTACCTTGACAACACACAGAATTAAATTCTTCTGGGTAGGAAAGAAAGAGTCACAGAACTAAAGAGCAGGAGTTTGCCAGGTGGATATGTTGAGGAAGGATGTTCTCAAAAGAGTAGTGTCATGGTGGCATGAAAGTATGAATGGCTCAAGATGTGAATGTGTGTCTTAGAGATATGTGTGTGTGCATGTGCGCACATGAGTGTCCAGAGATGAGGTAAAATTTAGCTGAGAATGGTCTTTTTTACAAGTGATGTAATCCAACTTTTGTGTAGAAAGTTAACTCTGATAGAAATAAAGACAATACATCATTAAGACACTGGGAGCAGGAGTTGAGCTATTTCAGGTCTAAATTTTAGGAGGGCTGAAGAGGCGAGAGGAGGTTTTGAGTTGCTCAAATAGGAAGTCATTGACAAAGTTTTGTGAATAAATGTCAAGGAGTTCTGACAGTAGCCCAGAGGGTTAAGAATTTAAGAATGGGTAATCTGTGAGAATATTCATTTAAAAACTTTGATTATCAAAGAGGCAAAGAAACAGGATTAATAGGCTTGAAAATCAGACTGAATGGAAAGGCGCATATCCTCATGGGACATCCTTGTAATATTTAAAGACAGAAGGCAAGGAATGAGAGGGATTTGGGATGCAAGAGGAAATAGTAATTGATCAAGAAGGTTCCAGAATAAAACGAATAGCACAGATGGCAGGCATGGTCTTGGAAGAGGTTAGGATTCAGTTTTTCCTTAATAAATAAAGAAAGTTGAATTAAGATGTTAGAGTAAACACACTTACTGCTCCTATTTTTTCTGATCAATGGATGTTGTGTTATGATGAACTTTGTACAATAAGGCAATTGGGATATAAATTCATATGGATGTGCATAACAAGGATAAATATGTTCTAGATGTGAGGAGAGAAGGCACATGGATCATGGCTTGTGTTGTTTTTGTACCGTCAGCAGGAAGCATCAAGTCATGTGTTAAGTCCAATTTCGATTATACACGCTCCAGGAGGCAGCATATTTACATGTTCCACCTCTCCATGGTCCTCAGTTCCTTTTATATTTTATTAAAGTTACGAGACTTACCTTGGTTATTATAAGGACACCTCAAACCCATTTGTAAAGTAGTGGATAAAACATGAATAAAGACTATAGATGTTATAAAAATAGTCTAGATATGGGAGAGATGGAGCCCTATTTAGTCACTTAAAAGTGATTAAAAATTTAAAAGAGGTAATATCAGCCTTTTTGGTCAATCTAGCCCTTTTAAAGTTACAAAAAGGGCTTTAGACCATAGCAGACCTCTGCCACAAAGCAGTGGCAGACTGAGAGAGCCCAGAGGATCTGTGGCAGTCCCAGATTTGAAGGCTGTTGCGTGTCATGGTTTGCTTCAGTGATTCAGTAAGTTGAGTTCAGAGTCTCCTAAGACAGTTAAACTCTCAGCCCTAATTTGTTCCTCTCTACAGTGAAATTACCCAGAATGTTAAAAGATACAATCCCCCCTTGATATGGTCATGAATTGACTAAATCCAAAAGGCAACATAACCGACATGAAGTTTAGCACTGTCTTTTCTAAGGAGTGAGCGCCAGTATAAATCTCTAGACATGGAAGACACAAGAAAATTATTTTTTCAGAGTCTCTGATTAAACACAATAAATTGGTTGAGTACTACTGCTGAGATTTGTGCTGAAGAAGTAGAGTTCAGAACTCCAGTGAGAACTTGTTGGAGACCTTAAGAAAGGAATAAATTACATCTGAGAGAAACTGACACTTCAGCCAAGAAATAAAATAGACTGCAAGTATTTATTGAGTTATGAGAAGTGATAAGGGCAATGGCATGGTCTGGAGAGGTTAGGATTCACAAAAAAAGAAAGTTGAATTAAGATGTTAGAGTAAACACACTTACTGCTCCTATTTTTTCTGATCAATGGATGTTGTGTTATGATGAACTTTGTACAATAAGGCAATTGGGATATAAATTCATATGGATGTGCATAACAAGGATAAATATGTTCTAGATGTGAGGAGAGAAGGCACATGGATCATGGCTTGTGTTGTTTTTGTACCGTCAGCAGGAAGCATCAAGTCATGTGTTAAGTCCAATTTCGATTATACACGCTCCAGGAGGCAGCATATTTACATGTTCCACCTCTCCATGGTCCTCAGTTCCTTTTATATTTTATTAAAGTTACGAGACTTACCTTGGTTATTATAAGGACACCTCAAACCCATTTGTAAAGTAGTGGATAAAACATGAATAAAGACTATAGATGTTATAAAAATAGTCTAGATATGGGAGAGATGGAGCCCTATTTAGTCACTTAAAAGTGATTAAAAATTTAAAAGAGGTAATATCAGCCTTTTTGGTCAATCTAGCCCTTTTAAAGTTACAAAAAGGGCTTTAGACCATAGCAGACCTCTGCCACAAAGCAGTGGCAGACTGAGAGAGCCCAGAGGATCTGTGGCAGTCCCAGATTTGAAGGCTGTTGCGTGTCATGGTTTGCTTCAGTGATTCAGTAAGTTGAGTTCAGAGTCTCCTAAGACAGTTAAACTCTCAGCCCTAATTTGTTCCTCTCTACAGTGAAATTACCCAGAATGTTAAAAGATACAATCCCCCCTTGATATGGTCATGAATTGACTAAATCCAAAAGGCAACATAACCGACATGAAGTTTAGCACTGTCTTTTCTAAGGAGTGAGCGCCAGTATAAATCTCTAGACATGGAAGACACAAGAAAATTATTTTTTCAGAGTCTCTGATTAAACACAATAAATTGGTTGAGTACTACTGCTGAGATTTGTGCTGAAGAAGTAGAGTTCAGAACTCCAGTGAGAACTTGTTGGAGACCTTAAGAAAGGAATAAATTACATCTGAGAGAAACTGACACTTCAGCCAAGAAATAAAATAGACTGCAAGTATTTATTGAGTTATGAGAAGTGATAAATGGGATTTTGTTTGTTCTGAAAATGTAGGGGGAGGGTCTTTATTTTGCAGGGAGGCTTAAGATCTCATTCCAGCTAGCCAGAGAGAAAGTTTGACCGTTAGCTAGACGATAGTGTTCTCCAGGTAGGAGCCCTTCAGAGAGAGCCTGACATCTTTAAAATGGAGGAAACACAGCACAGTTTGAATGCAGTCATATCCTATGATGTATTTTGCTTTCACTAACTTCTTTGTCAACAAATGAGAATAAACACCCTTTGTTTACCTGACCACCCCGCCCCGCCCACCTTATCTGTAATTTCAAGGTGATTCTTTGTAGTTCTCTTTAGTCAGAACTCTAATACCATCCCCTCCCTTCCCCAAACCCAGGTCCTCTTTTCTCATAATAATGAAATGAGAAGACCTGACCCCACCCACCCACCTCTTTGTTAACTTTCTATGGGGGCTAAAGTTCCCATTGGGCCGTAATGGGTAACCACAGCCGAAGCCTTTGCAATTAAATTCTCCATGAAAATATGTGAATAAAAGTAGAAATGCTATGAGCTGATTATTTTGACTAAACGTCTGCCAGCTCTTGCAGTGTTTTATGAAGAGATGTGGCATATTCAATAAATCTCGGCTGGCTGTTGTCCAGGAGAAATTATCACTAGCCCATTGAAGGATCTCTGGCTGCTGCTTAGAAAAGGGAGGGGGGAAGGAATCATTCTGAGTTGTGCATTATACATTAAATTAAACTATATGTTTCACCCATTTAGCAGTCTGAATAATAAAAGTTGTATACAGCTGCAACAACTCTGCTCTATGCATTTTAATGACTGATTTGTGAATATACTAGAATTATAACTGCTATTCAAATATTTTCCTTTTCGAAGAAGTCACAAATCCCTCCCTTTAAAAAAGCACAGACAAACACTTTATAATCTTTTAATAATTTGGACTAAAGAGTTTTAAAGCTTAGAATATGTGGAAATTATTTGTTTTAGGACCAGTAAATATAATGGGCTTGTCAATATGGTATTCAAATAACTGTCAAAATATTTGGAGTGTCTCCAGCGAAAGGAACCTAACTCGATTTCTGCATTCAAATGAATTCTAAATAGAAAAAGTGATATACAGTTCAAAAAGAAGCATTAAACTATAAAGCACCTTTCCATTTCTCCAAGGAATTGTGATCTACTGCTCAAATAGACTTTTAAGTGGTTGCTGAGTTTTCAGGCTTCTTAGATGTTCATACTTAAATCAGTCTGAGCTAGTTAAGTAGAGTCACAATTAGAATTGTAATTTCTTTTCTTTCCGTTTTTAACCAATTGTGAAGAAAGCTAATAAAATTGGAAAATGAACATCTGCAACCTTTAAGATGAAGACTGGGTTTTAGAAGGGTAAAATAATGCTATATCGGCCTCCAGAGGGTATTTTCCTAAGCATAATGCCAGTTTTAATGTAGGCATTCTGTACTTTTTGTATGATGAACCATAAACCAGAAGCTTTCTGTAATCAGTTCCTGAAATGAGAAGACCTGACCCCACCCACCCACCTCTTTGTTAACTTTCTATGGGGGCTAAAGTTCCCATTGGGCCGTAATGGGTAACCACAGCCGAAGCCTTTGCAATTAAATTCTCCATGAAAATATGTGAATAAAAGTAGAAATGCTATGAGCTGATTATTTTGACTAAACGTCTGCCAGCTCTTGCAGTGTTTTATGAAGAGATGTGGCATATTCAATAAATCTCGGCTGGCTGTTGTCCAGGAGAAATTATCACTAGCCCATTGAAGGATCTCTGGCTGCTGCTTAGAAAAGGGAGGGGGGAAGGAATCATTCTGAGTTGTGCATTATACATTAAATTAAACTATATGTTTCACCCATTTAGCAGTCTGAATAATAAAAGTTGTATACAGCTGCAACAACTCTGCTCTATGCATTTTAATGACTGATTTGTGAATATACTAGAATTATAACTGCTATTCAAATATTTTCCTTTTCGAAGAAGTCACAAATCCCTCCCTTTAAAAATGCACAGACAAACACTTTATAATCTTTTAATAATTTGGACTAAAGAGTTTTAAAGCTTAGAATATGTGGAAATTATTTGTTTTAGGACCAGTAAATATAATGGGCTTGTCAATATGGTATTCAAATAACTGTCAAAATATTTGGAGTGTCTCCAGCGAAAGGAACCTAACTCGATTTCTGCATTCAAATGAATTCTAAATAGAAAAAGTGATATACAGTTCAAAAAGAAGCATTAAACTATAAAGCACCTTTCCATTTCTCCAAGGAATTGTGATCTACTGCTCAAATAGACTTTTAAGTGGTTGCTGAGTTTTCAGGCTTCTTAGATGTTCATACTTAAATCAGTCTGAGCTAGTTAAGTAGAGTCACAATTAGAATTGTAATTTCTTTTCTTTCCGTTTTTAACCAATTGTGAAGAAAGCTAATAAAATTGGAAAATGAACATCTGCAACCTTTAAGATGAAGACTGGGTTTTAGAAGGGTAAAATAATGCTATATCGGCCTCCAGAGGGTATTTTCCTAAGCATAATGCCAGTTTTAATGTAGGCATTCTGTACTTTTTGTATGATGAACCATAAACCAGAAGCTTTCTGTAATCAGTTCCTGAAATCTGGAGATTTAGATTCAGCTTGTGAGGGAAAAAATGGCATGTGATGACAAAGACAATATTATAAATCTTTGGTTTCTCATAGAAAACTTAGAAAAATATATTAGCTAAGCAGCCAAAAGTTTAGGATGCTTCTGATTGATATAAGGAAATCCTCAGTAATTTACCATTAATTTGGATGTCCATACTCAAGTAGGAAATGTGTTGGTAAAGCATGAAATTCTGTGGAATCTTTAGCAGAGCATTATAATTACAGAATTAATTCCCTTTATTATTTGTTTATTTCAGTCTCAAATAGCCCTCAGTCTACTAACATTGCTCCCAGGATCTCATTTTAGAAAGCATGGTTTACAAAAAAAAAAAGAAAACACCATTTGAAGAAGAATCTTAGAAGCTGATAAATGATGCTTTATTCCTGACTGCATTTGTGGTTTGTAACAGTGATTCAAACTTCCTTCTAAGCAATTTTGTTTACATGTGTAAACTGATCTAAACGTCTAAGGCTTAATTTAGAAAAGTCCATTTAGAATGGTTACTCTAGAGCAGGGGTCAGCAACTATTTTCTGTAATGAGAAAAGAGTGGGTAACTAGGACTTGGGGTGGGAAACTTCTCTGTCACCCTCAGTGAACCCTGCTGTCTTAGTGCAAAGGGAGCCATAGACCATGTACCAGCGAATGTATGTGGCTGGAGGATGTGGCCCTTGGGCTGTCAGGCAGTGACTCTCAGTTGGTATTGCGTGTGATGGGAGGGAACTTTGAAAAGTTCGTTAAGGTTCAAGAGTGTACCTACTGAAAGTTTTTGTCTTTTTCCTATAAAGAGTTAACAGGAAAGGACTTCCTTAGAGAGCTAGTGGTTAAGCCTTCACTCTTTCTATGCAGAGGGTGCAGGTTCAGTCCCTGGTTGGGGAGAGGATGTATTCTTTTTAGCTGAAATAATAATTTGGTGAAGTTTCTACATCTTTAAAATAGCAAAAATAAAACAAATGAGGCTCAGAAATCACTTTCAATATTACTACATCATTGACAGATATTATATAGAATAGTGATATCCAATAGAAATATCATGAAACCTATATGTGAGTTTCAATTTTTGAACAGCTATGTTCAGAAAGTGAAAAAATGAAAATTTGACACAGGTAAAATAAATTTTAGAATGCATTTTATTAAATGAATATATAAAGTATTATCATTATGCTATAATCCATATTAAACGTTATTAATGGTAGTGTGGATTTTACATTGTTTTTTATACAAAAGCCTTTGAAATCTGGTGTGCATACTTAGAGCTTATTTCAACTTGGACTAGTCATATTTCCAGTGTTGAGTGCCTGTATATGACTGAACTGCCACACTGGACAAATGGAAAAAGATCATTTAATATGTTACTTTCATTCACTGGGTTATATTTTCAGAATAAGTGGTGTAAAATATAGAACTGATGAATGATCTCTTTCTCCTCTATAACAATGAGCCTGGTAGCAGCCTAAAAGATTTTCATAATGCAGCATTTTGGGAAGTCACTGCCTATCAACAGAGATGGTATTTAGGATGAACCTCTCTGTCAGTCTATACAGAGGCCATAAGTTGAATTCAGCCACATAATCATTTGAATTCTTAGGATTCATTTCATTTTTTTTTTTTTTTTTTGTCAGCCAGGGGTCGAAAATACCAGTACCAGGAGAGACCGGAGAGATAAAAGTGAGAATGCAGCTGAGTGAAGACAGTAGAGAGTGATGGACCATTGGTGACAAGTGACAGGTATGTGTACGCTTTCCGTCGGATCCATATTCCAAAAGCTAAACATTGTTTCAGCAAAACAAACACATCTACAAGGCCACCATTGGATGTTTAGACCTACGGGCTACATACATGTAAGTCTAAAGATGTGCTACTATTTCAAAACAATTAACATTTGTTATTATTATTAGCAGTATTTGTCTCATCTCTGATAGTTGTGGAGGAGTATCAGATGATTTGACCCCAGCCTCCTCTCTCTGCCCTTCTGTTTTATGGGGGTGTTTTGCTCACTTTGACCAGAGAGTCTGTCACTAAGTCGCTTTGCTTGCATAGCAAAAATAAAACAAATGAGGCAAAATTTAAACTAATTTGACAGATATTATATAGAATAGTGATATCAATAGAAATATCATGAAACCTATATGTGAGTTTCAATTTTTGAACAGCTATGTTCAGAAAGTGAAAAATGAAAATTTGACACAGGTAAAATAAATTTTAGAATGCATTTTATTAAATGAATATATAAAGTATTATCATTATGCTATAATCCATATTAAACGTTATTAATGGTAGTGTGGATTTTACATTGTTTTTTATACAAAAGCCTTTGAAATCTGGTGTGCATACTTAGAGCTTATTTCAACTTGGACTAGTCTGATTTCCAGTGTTGAGTGCCTGTATATGACTGAACTGCCACACTGGACAAATGGAAAAGATCATTTAATATGTTACTTTCATTCACTGGGTTATATTTTCAGAATAAGTGGTGTAAAATATAGAACTGATGAATGATCTCTTTCTCCTCTATAACAATGAGCCTGGTAGCAGCCTAAAAGATTTTCATAATGCAGCATTTTGGGAAGTCACTGCCTATCAACAGAGATGGTATTTAGGATGAACCTCTCTGTCAGTCTATACAGAGGCCATAAGTTGAATTCAGCCACATAATCATTTGAATTCTTAGGATTCATTTCATTTTTTTTTTTTTTTTTTGTCAGCCAGGGGTCGAAAATACCAGTACCAGGAGAGACCGGAGAGATAAAAGTGAGAATGCAGCTGAGTGAAGACAGTAGAGAGTGATGGACCATTGGTGACAAGTGACAGGTATGTGTACGCTTTCCGTCGGATCCATATTCCAAAAGCTAAACATTGTTTCAGCAAAACAAACACATCTACAAGGCCACCATTGGATGTTTAGACCTACGGGCTACATACATGTAAGTCTAAAGATGTGCTACTATTTCAAAACAATTAACATTTGTTATTATTATTAGCAGTATTTGTCTCATCTCTGATAGTTGTGGAGGAGTATCAGATGATTTGACCCCAGCCTCCTCTCTCTGCCCTTCTGTTTTATGGGGGTGTTTTGCTCACTTTGACCAGAGAGTCTGTCACAAAGTCCCTTTGCTTGCAATTCCTCTGCTCTTTTCTACCCATCGGGAAAAACTGCCCTTCTATGAAGCCTTCCCGATCTCTCTCTAATGTTCATAGCTGTATGGATGAACAAAGCCAAAATTCAAAGAACTCTGAAACTTGAAATCTTTAAAAAGCTCATCTGATGATAGAATCTTAAAACTCTGACTTTGCTGGACATGAGTCTTTCTATAGATCTTTATTTAGCTAACAGTTAATGAAAATGTATACTGTAGAAACACTAACATTTTGAGCATAGGAGCTGTTCTATGGAATGGTTGTATAATATTTGGTGATTATTCCATATTGTTCTTCTGACATCAGAAAAGTTCTGAAACAATCTGGCTGCCACCATGCCGTGACTGGTAAACCTTTATCACTAGTAGTGGAAGAAGGAGTTATCAGTAAGTAGTTATTTAGCACGAAATATGTTCCAGTTTCCTTATGTATTTTATCTCTTTTACTCTGCACAGCAACTCACTTAGATAAGTATTATTGTTCCTTCTTTGGTAGATGTCAACAGTAAGGCCTTAGTAGAGTTTCAGGTCACTTGCCTAAGGTCACACAGCTCCTATGTGGCACCATCAGGCACTGCTGATGATCAAACCCTGGTATTCTGGCTGAGGGTCTCTCCTTCTGTGCAGAAGTGTCTGAGAGTTTGTCATGAGTTTCCCTCACTTGACATTATGTGAATGTTCTATCTCCTGAACTAGAATTCCTCCTCCTTAAAAGAGGAGATTGTCTTCCCCATACTACATACCTGGTAAGGGTATGAATGTAGCAACATTTATAGTGGAGAATAACTAGGTTAAAAGACCATTGTGGATTTTAGCAATTCACTATAGATTCTTCAGAATATGGTCCTATTTGTTCTGTGTTCCACAAAGCTTATTTAACTTTGCATCACCTGACAGTTACTAAACTCTGCCTCCCTCCGTGACAAGAAACACAGGTAACAAGCATATATGCAATCCCCTCAGTTACAGTGAAGATGAATTCTGCTTCTGGTTCCTTTTCATTTAATGCTTATTCTGATCTATGCAATCCTTCCGTTTTCTGGGGGCTCACTTTGACCAGAGAGTCTGTCACAAAGTCCCTTTGCTTGCAATTCCTCTGCTCTTTTCTACCCATGGGAAAAACTGCCCTTCTATGAAGCCTTCCCGATCTCTCTCTAATGTTCATAGCTGTATGGATGAACAAAGCCAAAATTCAAAGAACTCTGAAACTTGAAATCTTTAAAAAGCTCATCTGATGATAGAATCTTAAAACTCTGACTTTGCTGGACATGAGTCTTTCTATAGATCTTTATTTAGCTAACAGTTAATGAAAATGTATACTGTAGAAACACTAACATTTTGAGCATAGGAGCTGTTCTATGGAATGGTTGTATAATATTTGGTGATTATTCCATATTGTTCTTCTGACATCAGAAAAGTTCTGAAACAATCTGGCTGCCACCATGCCGTGACTGGTAAACCTTTATCACTAGTAGTGGAAGAAGGAGTTATCAGTAAGTAGTTATTTAGCACGAAATATGTTCCAGTTTCCTTATGTATTTTATCTCTTTTACTCTGCACAGCAACTCACTTAGATAAGTATTATTGTTCCCTTCTTTGGTAGATGTCAACAGTAAGGCCTTAGTAGAGTTTCAGGTCACTTGCCTAAGGTCACACAGCTCCTATGTGGCACCATCAGGCACTGCTGATGATCAAACCCTGGTATTCTGGCTGAGGGTCTCTCCTTCTGTGCAGAAGTGTCTGAGAGTTTGTCATGAGTTTCCCTCACTTGACATTATGTGAATGTTCTATCTCCTGAACTAGAATTCCTCCTCCTTAAAAGAGGAGATTGTCTTCCCCATACTACATACCTGGTAAGGGTATGAATGTAGCAACATTTATAGTGGAGAATAACTAGGTTAAAAGACCATTGTGGATTTTAGCAATTCACTATAGATTCTTCAGAATATGGTCCTATTTGTTCTGTGTTCCACAAAGCTTATTTAACTTTGCATCACCTGACAGTTACTAAACTCTGCCTCCCTCCGTGACAAGAAACACAGGTAACAAGCATATATGCAATCCCCTCAGTTACAGTGAAGATGAATTCTGCTTCTGGTTCCTTTTCATTTAATGCTTATTCTGATCTATGCAGTATGTAAGAGCTGTTCATGTCTTACCTTTGTGTATCAAGTATAGTTTCTGGGGTGGTACTGTTACTATTCCTGTGTTACAGATGAGAAAACCAAGGTTGGGAGGTGTGTGCTTGTGATGCTGAGGAGGGGTGAGATTGTACTAATGTCAGTGGGTTTGAGCCAGGAACTGATAGTCTTCGTCATCTTTCTTCTCTCCGGCTTTCTTCAGAGATGACTGTCTTAAGATACAAGTCACTTTCTATCTTGAGTCTTCCTGTCTACTCACAATTTCTTGCCACTCCAGTTACACTGGGGGACTTGAGAGTTTCTGAATATTCCCTTCTCTCACCACAAACAACACTCTGTAATCCTCATAACCCTATTATGGATTTCTATAATGGATGATTCTATTTTACAGATTTGGAAATTGAGGTTCCATTCACATGGTTAATTTGTGGCTGAACTGGATGAACTTCCTACCTACTGATTCAATGAAGAAACATGAACCTAATTGAATATTCTTCTCAGATTCACTAGGGGCATATTTTTACTCTTAACTTTAAATATTTACTGTATGTCTCTGTTCAGCCTATACAATTCATTTTCGGAGCTAGAGTCTGTTTCCCGTTAATCATGTTTATCAGCGAAATAAACTAAGTCACTGAAATAAAATGAAATAAGAGGACAAATGTGGAATAAAGAAATTCTGGACAGAAAGTCTTTTGACCACAGATGGATGCCAGATTGGCAATTTTATTTTTCTTCAAAAGTGATTAAGCATAGCAATCACCAGTAAACAGTAATACATAGTTCCATGTCACCTCTTTTTGCATTAAAAATAAAGATCAGAACAACCTAGCATCAAGTCATTCTTTTTTAAATGTTGGGATATTTTTAAAAGCATGAATGTAGTTAAGAAAAAAAAGGGCTTTATGAGCAGTCTGATTGATTTCAAGTTAAAAAGAAGATCAGGCTTTTCCTTGATTTCCTGTGGGAATGTCTCTGGTTTTTTGCATCACCTGACAGTTACTAAACTCTGCCTCCCTCCGTGACAAGAAACACAGGTACACTTGCCCTTACAAAACTTTGGTTCCTTTTCATTTAATGCTTATTCTGATCTATGCAGTATGTAAGAGCTGTTCATGTCTTACCTTTGTGTATCAAGTATAGTTTCTGGGGTGGTACTGTTACTATTCCTGTGTTACAGATGAGAAAACCAAGGTTGGGAGGTGTGTGCTTGTGATGCTGAGGAGGGGTGAGATTGTACTAATGTCAGTGGGTTTGAGCCAGGAACTGATAGTCTTCGTCATCTTTCTTCTCTCCGGCTTTCTTCAGAGATGACTGTCTTAAGATACAAGTCACTTTCTATCTTGAGTCTTCCTGTCTACTCACAATTTCTTGCCACTCCAGTTACACTGGGGGACTTGAGAGTTTCTGAATATTCCCTTCTCTCACCACAAACAACACTCTGTAATCCTCATAACCCTATTATGGATTTCTATAATGGATGATTCTATTTTACAGATTTGGAAATTGAGGTTCCATTCACATGGTTAATTTGTGGCTGAACTGGATGAACTTCCTACCTACTGATTCAATGAAGAAACATGAACCTAATTGAATATTCTTCTCAGATTCACTAGGGGCATATTTTTACTCTTAACTTTAAATATTTACTGTATGTCTCTGTTCAGCCTATACAATTCATTTTCGGAGCTAGAGTCTGTTTCCAGTTAATCATGTTTATCAGCGAAATAATCTAAGTCACTGAAATAAAATGAAATAAGAGGACAAATGTGGAATAAAGAAATTCTGGACAGAAAGTCTTTTGACCACAGATGGATGCCAGATTGGCAATTTTATTTTTCTTCAAAAGTGATTAAGCATAGCAATCACCAGTAAACAGTAATACATAGTTCCATGTCACCTCTTTTTGCATTAAAAATAAAGATCAGAACAACCTAGCATCAAGTCATTCTTTTTAACTGTTGGGATATTTTTTAAAAGCATGAATGTAGTTAAGAAAAAAAAGGACTTTATGAGCAGTCTGATTGATTTCAAGTTAAAAAGAAGATCAGGCTTTTTCCCTTCCTTGGACTTAAGTCCTGTGGGAATGTCTCTGGTTCTTCAAATAAGTCCCTTCAAGGGAGAAAAAAACCCATCGTTTAAAATATGCAACCTCACTGCCTGGGGACTTCCTGTCACCTCACTTTGGAAATGTTTGGTGAGCTATGCAGATCGCGAAGATTAGGTAATAAAAACCCACCACCATCCAACCAGGGAAATCTATTACTCACCTCATCTTTTAATAGAGTTAGAGCTTCGATTTCACACTGCAAAAGGCTCAGATTTATTTTGCTTACTTGAATCTCAAAGCTTGAGTGGTCTCCGATTTGGGAAACGTAAATTCTGCTTCCTTTTAAGCTAAATAATAGTTCTATTTATAACACTTGTCATAGCCTTTATACTGCTTTTTTTGCATATAAAATGCTGCAATACACCCACCTACTCTGATGTTTCTAGCGGGGTGAATTTAACACACTGATTTATCAGAAACTAGGGAAAAAGAGAACAATGCTCACCTGGGGGTGGGTGGAGATATTGGGGAACTGGTGGCCATTCCACCCACTTGTAAATGAGAGGTGAAAATCCATCCCTTTAACTTGTAAATTCACGTGGAGCCTTTTTTTGTTGTTGAGGTGTTTGATTTGATAGCGAGGGATTTGTTTCAAGGCAATTCCATTTCTCAGAATGCCTCCTACCTTCTGTGTATCTGTCATTTAGAGAAACAATGAATAGCGGCTTTAGTAACTGATAAGACAACTTCAGTTCCCAATTTTATCTGTGGAAGATGGTTTCTCTGTTAAAAATGGTAAGTTAACAGCAAAACTAACCTAACCAGCCATTGGGTGGCACTGTTGCTCCACTGAGTTCTTGGTTAGAGAACATTTCTCTTATACTAAAAAAGGAAAAGAAAGGAAGAATGATGCCTTAAAGAAAGCAGCAGTGTTTAAAAGGGGTAATTGGATTTCCTCTGTTTCTTCGATTCTTTCTATCCACTAAACACCCTTTGACCCAGGAATGACAAGTAGATTTAAACTCAGATGGCATCGTCAACCAGTTTGGTCAATGCTACCTAGAGCCTGGTGTTGAGGATTCTGAGGCCATATTCAAACCAAAAGTTTGTTTTGAATACAGGAAAGAAATAAATTCTGTACTTCCATTGGGACTAGATGGTCAATTTCCCTTCAAGGGGAATGTCTCTGGTTCTTCAAATAAGTCCCTTCAAGGGAGAAAAAAACCCATCGTTTAAAATATGCAACCTCACTGCCTGGGGACTTCCTGTCACCTCACTTTGGAAATGTTTGGTGAGCTATGCAGATCGCGAAGATTAGGTAATAAAAACCCACCACCATCCAACCAGGGAAATCTATTACTCACCTCATCTTTTAATAGAGTTAGAGCTTCGATTTCACACTGCAAAAGGCTCAGATTTATTTTGCTTACTTGAATCTCAAAGCTTGAGTGGTCTCCGATTTGGGAAACGTAAATTCTGCTTCCTTTTAAGCTAAATAATAGTTCTATTTATAACACTTGTCATAGCCTTTATACTGCTTTTTTTGCATATAAAATGCTGCAATACACCCACCTACTCTGATGTTTCTAGCGGGGTGAATTTAACACACTGATTTATCAGAAAATAGGGAAAAAAAGAACCATGCTCACCTGGGGGTGGGTGGAGATATTGGGGAACTGGTGGCCATTCCACCCACTTGTAAATGAGAGGTGAAAATCCATCCCTTTAACTTGTAAATTCACGTGGAGCCTTTTTTTGTTGTTGAGGTGTTTGATTTGATAGCGAGGGATTTGTTTCAAGGCAATTCCATTTCTCAGAATGCCTCCTACCTTCTGTGTATCTGTCATTTAGAGAAACAATGAATAGCGGCTTTAGTAACTGATAAGACAACTTCAGTTCCCAATTTTATCTGTGGAAGATGGTTTCTCTGTTAAAAATGGTAAGTTAACAGCAAAACTAACCTAACCAGCCATTGGGTGGCACTGTTGCTCCACTGAGTTCTTGGTTAGAGAACATTTCTCTTATACTAAAAAAGGAAAAGAAAGGAAGAATGATGCCTTAAAGAAAGCAGCAGTGTTTAAAAGGGGTAATTGGATTTCCTCTGTTTCTTCGATTCTTTCTATCCACTAAACACCCTTTGACCCAGGAATGACAAGTAGATTTAAACTCAGATGGCATCGTCAACCAGTTTGGTCAATGCTACCTAGAGCCTGGTGTTGAGGATTCTGAGGCCATATTCAAACCATGTTTGTTTTGAATACAGAATATTGTAATGTAGATGAACTTGCAGTTGAACTCTAGGTAAGTGTATGATAGAAATAAATTCTGTACTTCCATTGGGACTAGATGGAGAAAATATGAGTGGATTTTTTTTTTTTAGTATAAGAGTAATGTTAGGTGATGTGTTGAGCTTCAGACTGTTATGGCACATCATTCATCCCTGATCATGTGAACATGACCTGAATTATGTGTGTCCTCTTTTCTTGCCTCACCTATTCTAGCCAGAGTTTTAAAGATAATGAGAAAATGTTGTCATTACCTCAGAGAGGTTAATGGTTTTTGGCTGGTTAGTGTGAGATGGCAGAGGTCAGAAAAAGATGTCTTTGTAATATCAGAAACCTCAAAAGCCAAAGAATATACTCATTTTAGAGTTTAAAATCTTGAGTTTGTTTAATTTTAAGTCTTAAGATTATTAATTTTAGGTCATAATTTTATTATGGTCTTAAGATTCACTGTCAAAAAACAAGTACTGTCACATATGCATGAGTCTATTCGTTCACTGAATTTTCTCTGCCTCCTCTTAAGATCTTATTATATTCCTTAACACGGGGTAGGTACTGAATAGTGCAGTTTCCTGTGATGTTGTAGTAGTGTTTTTGATGTTGGAAATGATCTATGTTTATGTGGCTACTGAGCACTTGACCTGTGGCTTGTGTGACTGAGGACCTATATTCTAAATTTTTGTATGATTGGAATTGATTTAAACATGAATGTAAATAATCCAACATGGCTAGTAGCTATTCTATGTGTATACGTGTAGTGCATGGTATGTGTATTGCATGTGCAGTATATTGTTTCCCTAATACAGTAGAGTTGTAGGCACTGCAGAAAACATTAACAAATGGGGGTTGAAAAGTACACAGCCTATTGAACCAGATGGCCCTCATATAAGCTGAGGAGTGCCCAGGAAAGGTAGGTAGTGTTTATTAAGCATTCATTATGTGTATGGTGCTATTCTTAATATTTTATGTATTTAGTCTTCCTAAGGACATATGAGGAAAAGCTTTTATCCCCATTTTACAGATGAAGAAATTTACAACAAAATGATAAGCACTAATTTATATATATATATTCCATAATATGTTATGGAAAAATTCAAACTTACAACGTACTTTTTGGCCAACCCAATGTATGGATCCCCAAATAGGATATGTTGACCCACTAATAGTTTGGTTTCTTTTCCAGCAAACACAATCAGTATGTGTTTATTGCTTACTTATAAAAGTGGCTGAGTCAGTGGTTGGAACAGGCAGAGAGGGATGGCCATACACAATAGTTCCATACACATAATGAATGCTCAATGAACCTTCACGATCCTTACTGGGTGTTATTCAGGCCCACTCAGCAAACAGTAGTCCCCTTTAGAAACAGAGTGGGGGCCAACATCCCTTGGGAGCATCTCCCTTGTAAGTAGCTGATTGAAGTGTGCCTTCTAAGTAAACAGATTTCCTTCCTGGGAGGTTTTCTAGCAAGTAGATTTCTTCACCAGCTTATTACATTTGCAGAATTGCTCTAATGTGCTTTATAGATAAGCACCTTAGACAAATGTATATACCTGCCTGATGCTAAGGCTCTGATGTAGCCAAAGGCAAAGCTTTACTCTAGGACACAAAATTAGCACAGGCTTCTGTGATGGACAGAATGATGCCTTCCACTCCAAAGGTACTCATGCCCTTATCCCAAGAACTCATGAACATGTGTCTGTACACGGCAAGACAGAACTCTGCATCTGCCATTAGGTTAGAGATTTTGAGACAGGAAGGTTCTCCTGTGTTGTACCAGGTTGGCCTGATGTGCTCACAAAGAACCTTGTTGGAAAGAGGCATGCAGTCAGAGAAGAAAAAAGAAGATGATGATGGGGCAGAGAGAGATGAGAAGATGCTGCCCCGATGGCTTTTAAGATAGACAAAGGGCCCAAGAGACAAGGAATGTAGGTGGCGTCAAAAATCTGGAAAAGGCTATGAAATGGGTGCTCTTTAAGAACTGGCAGGTTTGTTTTGAATTTCTCACTTCCAACATGGTGAGGCCAAAATTTGTGACCTCTGAAGTAGTATGTTGCCACAGCAAAAGGAAACTAATACTGCTTCTTAGACAGGTAAGTTTTTAAAATTGTTTCATAGAGAAAGGAAGGATGTTTCAGCCAGAGAAATCAGCAAGTTTCAAAGGCATGGCACTCCAAAACAGCATTCAGTGCCTGAGAGCAGTTATGTATCTAGGGTAGCCTGCAGTCAAGGCATGTTTCAGGAAAGTGAGAGGCGGTTCAGGAAAGGGAGCATTCTGGTTTTGTTGTGCATCCCAGCCTTCTGAGACCCCCACCAGGACCATACTTTCCTCTTCTGGACCACATGTAGACCTCAGGAGTCTCCTGTGATTTCTCTTTCCACAGAGATCAAGATAAAAACCCATAAATATTCACTACAGGGAAAGATGAAGGATCCCAAGTCATTAAAAATAAGAAAGTAACTTGAAAGAGAGAAAGCTATTTCTGTTACCCTAGATAGAAATTGTGCTGGCATCAGGAAGTGAATGCGAAGAGAGAAAATGATCAATTTCAGATTGGACCAAGGCTCCTAAAGGAACTCTTTTTGACCCATATAATGCATCTTATACTTCCATCACATTATGTGATATATATATATATATATATATATATATATATATATATATATATATGAGAGCAGGATGGTGAAGCATCAAATTAGTTAAGAGATTTCTTCTTGCGTAAAAGCTTTTTCCCTATTTGGGACAAATTTTGATAAACCAGCTGTCTTGGGGGAGAAACTAGTTCTGCATACCTCGATATGTGAGCCCCAAGTTTTCAGAAGCATATGAACGGGACCAGGACACAGAAGGGAGAGGAACAGAGAGGAGGCCAAGAGGGAATCTTCTACTATATTGGTGGACTTCTCCATCCTATCCATCATCAGGAAAGACTCCAATGTTCTGAAATATTTGGTGGGTTTCTTGTAGCACCTCGTGGACATAGCTTCACATTTGGGATTCTTCAGAGGAGAAACAGAAAGCAGGTATAGACACAAGCACAATAGGCCCCCTGGATAGTTAGATTTCAACCCTTGCTGTCTTGAATACATCTGGTCTGGTGACTTCTCTGATGTTCTTTATTTGCATTTGTAATACTGAGTCTCACTTCCAACATGGTGAGGCCAAAATTTGTGACCTCTGAAGTAGTATGTTGCCACAGCAAAAGGAAACTAATACTGCTTCTTAGACAGGTAAGTTTTTAAAATTGTTTCATAGAGAAAGGAAGGATGTTTCAGCCAGAGAAATCAGCAAGTTTCAAAGGCATGGCACTCCAAAACAGCATTCAGTGCCTGAGAGCAGTTATGTATCTAGGGTAGCCTGCAGTCAAGGCATGTTTCAGGAAAGTGAGAGGCGGTTCAGGAAAGGGAGCATTCTGGTTTTGTTGTGCATCCCAGCCTTCTGAGACCCCCACCAGGACCATACTTTCCTCTTCTGGACCACATGTAGACCTCAGGAGTCTCCTGTGATTTCTCTTTCCACAGAGATCAAGATAAAAACCCATAAATATTCACTACAGGGAAAGATGAAGGATCCCAAGTCATTAAAAATAAGAAAGTAACTTGAAAGAGAGAAAGCTATTTCTGTTACCCTAGATAGAAATTGTGCTGGCATCAGGAAGTGAATGCGAAGAGAGAAAATGATCAATTTCAGATTGGACCAAGGCTCCTAAAGGAACTCTTTTTGACCCATATAATGCATCTTATACTTCCATCACATTATGTGTATATATATATATATATATATATATATATATATATATATATATATATGAGAGCAGGATGGTGAAGCATCAAATTAGTTAAGAGATTTCTTCTTGCGTAAAAGCTTTTTTCCCTATTTGGGACAAATTTTGATAAACCAGCTGTCTTGGGGGAGAAACTAGTTCTGCATACCTCGATATGTGAGCCCCAAGTTTTCAGAAGCATATGAACGGGACCAGGACACAGAAGGGAGAGGAACAGAGAGGAGGCCAAGAGGGAATCTTCTACTATATTGGTGGACTTCTCCATCCTATCCATCATCAGGAAAGACTCCAATGTTCTGAAATATTTGGTGGGTTTCTTGTAGCACCTCGTGGACATAGCTTCACATTTGGGATTCTTCAGAGGAGAAACAGAAAGCAGGTATAGACACAAGCACAATAGGCCCCCTGGATAGTTAGATTTCCGCAACCCTTGCTGTCTTGAATACATCTGGTCTGGTGACTTCTCTGATGTTCTTTTTATTTGCATTTGTAATACTGAGTCTGATTTGTTCAGAGTTCCTAGGGAATTGATGGTAAACAGGGCAAGGGGTAGGTGAGGTGAGGGAAACAGGTGACTAGCTCACTGTACTTAGTTGCAGTCCTGTCCCACTCTTTGTGACCCTATGGACTGTAGCCCACCAGGCTCCTCTTTTCATTGGGATTTAGATTATTGAAGTGGGTTGCCATTTCTTTCTCCAAGAGATCTTCCTGACCCATGGATAGAACCTGCATCTCCTTGCATCTCCTGCATTGCATGTGGATTTTTTACTGCTGAGCCATTGAAGAAGCCCCACACAACATTTAATGGACATCAGAAAATTCAGTAGTTAGGATAAATGATATATAAATATACTATTTAAAAATCAAAATTAATGCCAAAAAATAACAGTGCCATGCTGGAGCCTGAGCCACAGTTTTTAAAAAATCAATAACACAGATTCTGTCTTTATTTTAAATTTTTGATGTATTTGTCACCATGGAGTTTTTATTAACTTTGATTTTTTTAGAAAAAAAATTATTGTAATGAAATTTATCTCATTGAGCTTTTGGGGACACCTCTTGTTATGAATACCACATGGACAATAATAACCTGGGAGATGAGTATGTAAGAAAGTTAAGAGTAAAGATTCACCATGTAAATTTGGCCTGTTTTCTAAACATTTTTAGGTATCAGCTAAGAACAGTAGGTACAAAGCAATTGTGTTTCCCTCATTTGAAAAAGTCACAGTGCAGAGGGACATCCCTGGTGGTCCAGTGGGTAAAGAGTCAACCTTGCAGTGCAAGGGACGCCGATTCGATCCCTGGCCTGGGAAGATCCCATGTGCCGCGGAGCGGCTGGACTGGTGTGTCCAATCACCAGACAGCGCTCTGGAGCACATGTGCCCAGAACCAGTGCTCTGCAACGAGGGAGGTCACTGCAATGGGAGGCCCACACAGGCCAAAGAACAAATATGGATGAAAATAAACAAAATGAAAGGCTAACAAAAGTGGCCAAAAAATTAAAAAAAAAAAAAAAAAGTCACAGTGCAGAAAAATGTGAAGAGCCAGAACTGGAACAGAATCTTCTAATTCTCAGGTGTGTTTTCTTTTCACAGTTCAGGCGATTTCTTAATTTGAGGTTTGTGATTTTTCTTTTCATTTTCTTTCATCATTTTATCTTCTTGTCTAGGAGATTGTTCTCACTTCTTCTTATTTTTTTATGTTACTCTCACATGTAGAAGTAGAAAGACAAAGGCTACATTATTGTTTTCCTATTTGCCTTGTTGCTTTCTTTCTTTTTTTTTTTTAGAAAAAAGTTCCTCTTGGGTCGATGGGACAGTAGGCTAACTTGGTGGTTGCAGAAAGCCAGCGATAAGAAACCCCTCCCCGCTCACTGCCTGCCAAAACTGCCCGCAAAAACTGCCCACCAAAATTTTCCACAGCCAGACTATAAAAACCTCCCCACCCCATCCCTGGGCGCGAATTCACTGGCCCTGCCTCTTGGGACCACGTGAATCTCGCCCAGGAGCATTGTCCCAACAAACGGCCTGAGCAGTCTCTGCTCTAACTTGGTCCGACTCGTCCTTGCTGCGCGAAATACCTTTCAGTTCCAGCCTACATGTAGTCACAGCATCTAAACAGAAGAGCTGATAGATTCCGAGAGAAATCATCATTTAGATTTTTTTTTAAATTTATTTATCTTTTGGGGGGTGGGGTGGGGAGGGAGGGGTACCGGCGGGCCACTTTTATTGGTCTTTCATTTCTCTATGTTCATCCGTCTTTGTTCTTTGGCTCCTGTGGGCCTCCCATCGCGGTGGCCTCTGTTGTTGCAGAGCACTGGCTTTGGGCGCATGCGCCCCAGAGCTCCGGCTCAGTAATTGGACACATCGTCCAGTCGCTTCGCGGCACGTGGGATCTTCCCAGGCCAGGGATGGAACCGGCGCCCCTTGCACGGCAAGGCGGTGTCCTTACCCACTGGACCACCAGGGGAAGCCCCATCATTAAGATTTTTGTTTGTAATTACAGTATAATTAGGATGTCTTCCATTGACATTTTATCTTTGTGGCTAAATAATTTGTTAATAAATAATAGATCAGAAGATAGACACAGAGAGGCAGATGGATGGATAAATAGATAATTTAGATGCATGCTGAATTTTGTTTTCCCCACCTTATTGACTATTTTAAAAATATCAACCGTTAACTAGCAAGTGCTTTTTTAAAAAGTGAATTTGGAACAATTCTTATTCATATTTTGTATAATCTTTTTTTATTGTCATTTTTCTTAAATTTTGGCCTCTTTCATTGGTTTTGATTTTTATTTATTTTCATTCATGTTTTACTCTTTGGCCTGTGTGGGCCTTGCATTGCAGCAGCCTCTCCCGTGGCAGAGCACCGACTCTGGACACATGCACTCCAGAGCTCTGGCTCGCAATTGGACACATTGGTCCAGCCACTTCTCCGCATGTGGGATCTTCCCGGGCCAGGGATGGAACTGGTGTCTGCCTACCTTCTCTGCAATGGGAGTAGTTACCTCATTGTGCAGGATGGGCACTGTGAGAATAGAGACTTAAAGTACCTTCTCACAGCATGTCCATGGTGATATTTTAAAATATAAATCATATATGTACCCAAGACCGAAAAGATTCAACCACTGCCCGACTGACCTCATCTCCAAATGCTCTCCTCCACACCTCACGCCAACATCCCCAACCTTTCTGGCACCAGGGACTAGTTCCAGCCTACATGTAGTCACAGCATCTAAACAGAAGAGCTGATAGATTCCGAGAGAAATCATCATTTAGATTTTTTTTTAAATTTATTTATCTTTTGGGGGGTGGGGTGGGGAGGGAGGGGGACGGGCGGGCCACTTTTATTGGTCTTTCATTTCTCTATGTTCATCCGTCTTTGTTCTTTGGCTCCTGTGGGCCTCCCATCGCGGTGGCCTCTGTTGTTGCAGAGCACTGGCTTTGGGCGCATGCGCCCCAGAGCTCCGGCTCAGTAATTGGACACATCGTCCAGTCGCTTCGCGGCACGTGGGATCTTCCCAGGCCAGGGATGGAACCGGCGCCCCTTGCACGGCAAGGCGGTGTCCTTACCCACTGGACCACCAGGGGAAGCCCCATCATTAAGATTTTTGTTTGTAATTACAGTATAATTAGGATGTCTTCCATTGACATTTTATCTTTGTGGCTAAATAATTTGTTAATAAATAATAGATCAGAAGATAGACACAGAGAGGCAGATGGATGGATAAATAGATAATTTAGATGCATGCTGAATTTTGTTTTCCCCACCTTATTGACTATTTTAAAAATATCAACCGTTAACTAGCAAGTGCTTTTTTAAAAAGTGAATTTGGAACAATTCTTATTCATATTTTGTATAATCTTTTTTTATTGTCATTTTTCTTAAATTTTGGCCTCTTTCATTGGTTTTGATTTTTATTTATTTTCATTCATGTTTTACTCTTTGGCCTGTGTGGGCCTTGCATTGCAGCAGCCTCTCCCGTGGCAGAGCACCGACTCTGGACACATGCACTCCAGAGCTCTGGCTCGCAATTGGACACATTGGTCCAGCCACTTCTCCGCATGTGGGATCTTCCCGGGCCAGGGATGGAACTGGTGTCTGCCTACCTTCTCTGCAATGGGAGTAGTTACCTCATTGTGCAGGATGGGCACTGTGAGAATAGAGACTTAAAGTACCTTCTCACAGCATGTCCATGGTGATATTTTAAAATATAAATCATATATGTACCCAAGACCGAAAAGATTCAACCACTGCCCGACTGACCTCATCTCCAAATGCTCTCCCCTCCACACCCTCTACGCCAACATCCCCAACCTTTCTGGCACCAGGGACTAGTTTCCTGGGAGACAGTTTTTCCACAGATGGGGACCGGGGTTGGTTTGGGGATGATTCTTATAAATAAAACACAATCTAGATGCTCCTATGTGCAATTCACAGTAGGGTTTGAGCTTATATGAGAATGTAATGCTGCCACTGATCTGACAAGAAACAGAACTTAGGTGGTAATGTGAGCAATGCCATGGGGCTAAAAATACAGATGAAACTTTTCTGGCCCACACACTGCTCACCTCCTGCTCTGTGGCCTCATTCCTAACAGTCCACTGACCATCTGGGACCATCTGTGGCCTAGGGATTGGGGACCCCTGCTTTATGCCTTATTCCAGTCAGTCCAGTTTTTTTTGTCTTTCTTCTACACACAAACTCGTTCGTATATTTCCAGCAAAAAACTTGTTTCCTCTGCCTGAATGTTCTTCCAGCTGTTTATAGAGAACTTCCATGACTACCCAGAGAATATGTGGTCTCTTTCCACCCCATGGTGATCTTCTATTCCTTTTCCCTATATTATTCCCTCCACAGCACCTGACGTTGTCTACGTGTTTTTATCTCATTTTCTATCACCATTCCCCTTGCCTCAGTTAAGGCACGAGCTGCCTTGTCTATCTCATTCAACTTGGTATGCCCGTGTTTAGAACATCGCCTGATTGTAGGGACTCAATGAAAACTGCTTTGAATGACCAAATGAATGAGCACGAAGCCTGTGACTCAAACAAAAGAATCTCTTATTTGTGTCTGTGTGTGTGCTACTGTTTTATTTACACAAAGGAGACAGTGCGGTTGGCTTGTGAGGCTCCTTTCAGGACTCTGCTAGTCTGATTCCTCTCTGGGGTCTGGGGAGAGAGGCCTTTTGTCTCAGGCTGAAAGGCCTGTTTGCTTTTATTTGCAAGGGGCCAGGATGGGCACTGTGAGAATAGAGACTTAAAGTACCTTCTCACAGCATGTCCATGGTGATATTTTAAAATATAAATCATATATGTACCCAAGACCGAAAAGATTCAACCACTGCCCGACTGACCTCATCTCCAAATGCTCTCCCCTCCACACCCTCTACGCCAACATCCCCAACCTTTCTGGCACCAGGGACTAGTTTCCTGGGAGACAGTTTTTCCACAGATGGGGACCGGGGTTGGTTTGGGGATGATTCTTATAAATAAAACACAATCTAGATGCTCCTATGTGCAATTCACAGTAGGGTTTGAGCTTATATGAGAATGTAATGCTGCCACTGATCTGACAAGAAACAGAACTTAGGTGGTAATGTGAGCAATGCCATGGGGCTAAAAATACAGATGAAACTTTTCTGGCCCACACACTGCTCACCTCCTGCTCTGTGGCCTCATTCCTAACAGTCCACTGACCATCTGGGACCATCTGTGGCCTAGGGATTGGGGACCCCTGCTTTATGCCTTATTCCAGTCAGTCCAGTTTTTTTTGTCTTTCTTCTACACACAAACTCGTTCGTATATTTCCAGCAAAAAACTTGTTTCCTCTGCCTGAATGTTCTTCCAGCTGTTTATAGAGAACTTCCATGACTACCCAGAGAATATGTGGTCTCTTTCCACCCCATGGTGATCTTCTATTCCTTTTCCCTATATTATTCCCTCCACAGCACCTGACGTTGTCTACGTGTTTTTATCTCATTTTCTATCACCATTCCCCTTGCCTCAGTTAAGGCACGAGCTGCCTTGTCTATCTCATTCAACTTGGTATGCCCGTGTTTAGAACATCGCCTGATTGTAGGGACTCAATGAAAACTGCTTTGAATGACCAAATGAATGAGCACGAAGCCTGTGACTCAAACAAAAGAATCTCTTATTTGTGTCTGTGTGTGTGCTACTGTTTTATTTACACAAAGGAGACAGTGCGGTTGGCTTGTGAGGCTCCTTTCAGGACTCTGCTAGTCTGATTCCTCTCTGGGGTCTGGGGAGAGAGGCCTTTTGTCTCAGGCTGAAAGGCCTGTTTGCTTTTATTTCCTAGAATAAGCACTGTCACATCTAATCATTTGCACTTTCGTGGTATTCAAGTGCTGATGTGGGCATTTGAGATCTTAATAGCAGAAGTCAAAAGAATATTTACATAGTTCATAAAAGGACACCCTATGCTTCCTTTCTGCGTTTTATAGCACCTCATCACAGTAGAGAGTGGATTCAGTGATGCGCTCAGTTTTATATTATCTTAGACTTGCACGAATCAGATGACCACCTGGCTTTAAAACTTCTTGAAGCAAGTCACCCATTGCCACTGCCACTAAAATGAAACTTCTTCCTTAACTCCCAATAAATCCCCCAAATGTTATGCAAATTAAAAAATATCCTTGTGAAAAGACTGTCAGATAACACCTCTCCTTCCCAAGGACTATTGGTAAGCATTCGGAAACATCCAGAAAGAAGTAATGAATTGTTCTGGTAGCCTGTTCTGGCAGCCATTAATCAATCAATATGAAGGGGAGTTCTGAAGGGCAAAGTGTTGCTGTCGGTGGGTGTCCGATTTAATTTTACTCTAAATTAATATTTCGAATATGATAAGTGAGCTGGCAGGAACAGATTTCATGATTAATTCTATGGAGTCAAAAATGCTTTGATTGCACTTTAATAGCTGCTCCACTGATCTAAAAGTGCCTGCAACAGGCTCACGTGGGCCAGTTCACAAATCGCATGATAATGTGGATCCCACCCAAGGAGGAGATTTACTTTGTATTTTCGAATCTCTGGCATACCTTAGGATAGCCGTGTTTCATCATGCAGGCAGAGACACTTTTACAGCCTGTGAGCCATGGCTGAATAATGCACGTGATATGAGTGAACAGAAAGTGCCATTAGAATCCCTCCGTAAGTCCTGCCTATCTGATGCCATATAAATCAGCCTCGGATGAAGCCATTGCATCCCCGAAAACGAGGGTCCCTAGAGTAAAAAGTTCTATTGCAAAAGGACCAGTAAGGTACATTTCACTTGAACTCACGAATGAGAAACATGAAAGGAAGCTGAATGTTTGCTTTGGGGTCAATATGGACATATAATGATTGCTAGCATGATAGTCTTAGGTTGATGAGAATTGGTAGGCTGCTGCTAAATTTTTGTGTTTGTTAGTAGTTTCTTGAGAGTGCCAGATTTTTGCTCTACGAGACGACATGAAGAATATCGGTAACAGGGTACATACACTCACGGAGCTCATATTCCAGCTTGTGAGGCAGACATCTTAACACTACATATAGAAAGGCTGTGTAGAAGGCTGAACAGAATGCTTTGGTACCACATGGGAGGATGGAATTAGCTGTATTGTGAGGCTTATGTGTTTCATTTCAATCTTAGGGAACGAATAAGGTTTCAATGGGAGTACACAGGTATTTTAAGCAGAGAAAATACAGGGGAAAAACATAAGGATATGAAAGCTCTTGGCACATTTGCAGAATGGTAGGTAGTTCAGTCTGACTTAATAAGCACAGGACTTTAGGGAAGAGAGAGGCAAGAGTGGAGACTTAGTTTGGCATCAGTGAAGGTTAAAGTCAGACTCATTCGTGGGCAGTGGAGGGTCAGAAATAGATTTTAAGGTGCAAATATGAAGGGGAGTTCTGAAGGGCAAAGTGTTGCTGTCGGTGGGTGTCCGATTTAATTTTACTCTAAATTAATATTTCGAATATGATAAGTGAGCTGGCAGGAACAGATTTCATGATTAATTCTATGGAGTCAAAAATGCTTTGATTGCACTTTAATAGCTGCTCCACTGATCTAAAAGTGCCTGCAACAGGCTCACGTGGGCCAGTTCACAAATCGCATGATAATGTGGATCCCACCCAAGGAGGAGATTTACTTTGTATTTTCGAATCTCTGGCATACCTTAGGATAGCCGTGTTTCATCATGCAGGCAGAGACACTTTTACAGCCTGTGAGCCATGGCTGAATAATGCACGTGATATGAGTGAACAGAAAGTGCCATTAGAATCCCTCCGTAAGTCCTGCCTATCTGATGCCATATAAATCAGCCTCGGATGAAGCCATTGCATCCCCGAAAACGAGGGTCCCTAGAGTAAAAAGTTCTATTGCAAAAGGACCAGTAAGGTACATTTCACTTGAACTCACGAATGAGAAACATGAAAGGAAGCTGAATGTTTGCTTTGGGGTCAATATGGACATATAATGATTGCTAGCATGATAGTCTTAGGTTGATGAGAATTGGTAGGCTGCTGCTAAATTTTTGTGTTTGTTAGTAGTTTCTTGAGAGTGCCAGATTTTTGCTCTACGAGACGACATGAAGAATATCGGTAACAGGGTACATACACTCACGGAGCTCATATTCCAGCTTGTGAGGCAGACATCTTAACACTACATATAGAAAGGCTGTGTAGAAGGCTGAACAGAATGCTTTGGTACCACATGGGAGGATGGAATTAGCTGTATTGTGAGGCTTATGTGTTTCATTTCAATCTTAGGGAACGAATAAGGTTTCAATGGGAGTACACAGGTATTTTAAGCAGAGAAAATACAGGGGAAAAACATAAGGATATGAAAGCTCTTGGCACATTTGCAGAATGGTAGGTAGTTCAGTCTGACTTAATAAGCACAGGACTTTAGGGGAAGAGAGAGGCAAGACTGGAGACTTAGTTTGACATCAGTGAAGGTTAAAGTCAGACTCATTCGTGGGCAGTGGAGGGTCAGAAATAGATTTTTAAGGAGATAGAATCATCACGTACATTTTAGAAAGAACAATGAGGAAGCTATGACTATGTTAGGGATTATATGGAAAAACCTGAGTCTCATCACTAACTCAGATTTCTGTGTAAGACAACTACTTAGAAGTCCCATTGCCTAATATATCTGGAAGAGTAAGTGTGGGGAAACCTAGCTCCTCTCAGGCTTTCAAGAACTCCCATTACACTTTTCTTGTGTTATCTTTTAGACAAATCACACCTAATACATGTTCTTGTATTCAAGTGTGCATCTTAAAGGTGCCAAGGTAGAGACATGTCTTGGGCTTCAAACTGATCTTTATGAGAATGTATTAAGTCTCTTCTATATGGATGAGTAAAAAGTAAAATAAGTCAATTCCTTTTCTTAGGTTGATTGGAATATAGGCTAGATTTTTAGAGTTGGATATACACTGATTGGGCCTCATATCTCCTTGATGCCACAGCAGATGTGAAGGGAAAGCATTCTCATGTCTCATGATCTTTTTAGAACTTTATGTAATACTTAATTTATCTGATAGTTGGGTGAAATATGGGTAAATGCTGTCCTGTTATGTCTTTTTTTTGTTTGTTTGCAAAGAAAGAAAAACTCACAGATTTGATTAGGTCACTCATACTTCATTTTCTCTAAAGCTTTTGATTTACTTATCTTTTTCTTTTTTTGTCTTTGCTATTTCAAAGTACATCATCAGTGATGTTTAAGGTTATTTACTATGCATTGGCATTAAACTTCTATTAGTATTTGTTGAGATCCTGGAAAATTATTAGTTAATTAAGTTCAAAAGACTTATAAATTCATTCATTCTTTTTTTGTTTAATATTCTTTATATATGTACTATTATTCACAATTTTTTTAATTCATCTTTCCCAAATTATTACCTAACAAGTTCATGTATTTTTTATTGCACTGGCATTTCTTAGCTGTTTAGATGCAAATCTAGTGTCTAAGTTTATAATCCATGAGGGAAATATCCAGACTCATGAAGGGTTCTTTTTTGTTTGTTTGTTTTAGATCTAGCAAAACTGAAATTTAAATATAAAAACTGTTTTGAGGATCAGCTACTCATTCACCCTAGTCTTGCTCACTGATAATTACCTGCCTGGGATGCAATTCATGTGAGGCGTGTTCCTACTTTCTAATGGCACTTGATGACTGAAATTTCCCCATAGGACACTAAACCCATCGTCTCTATCTGATCAATGACTGTACAGAATACTGGCTTCCTCAGTTTTATGAAGTTATAAAGACACTGACTTTTCCTGAAAAGGGGCATGGGAGACTGAAATGTCAAACCAGGATTTTAAAATTTATCCATTTACTATGAGAAATAGAACTGTCAGAAGGTCGAGATACTCTTCTGACTTAGCACATTCTTCCCTTTAGGCCTTGGAGTGTCAGGACTGGTCTTCACAATCATCTCGCAGAATTCCTGGAAAGACTGGATGTATATTTGCAAACCATTTTGTTTTCTTTTGTGGAGAGGGCCTTAGCTTTCTTTGAATCTGGAAGTCAAGAATCCATTCCGTATGGAAACTGCAAGAGAATCCAAGTTTTTAAAAGACTTCTTGAAAAACATAGAATCAGGAAAAAGAAAGTAGCCAGGAAAGTGAATGTTTAAAACCACGGCCACCAGATGTTGTGCTTTCCAAGGGAGGCAGGATTACTGAGCTGATGGAGTATCCTCTCCAGAGAGGTTTCCAGGAGTACTCTGAATGTTGATTTTAAGACACATCTTCTCTAGGGCTTCCATGACCAGTCAAGCTCTCTTCTGCTCCAGAGCCTTTCTTGAAGAGTATATTACCATCTTCAAGCTAGTTAAGTTCAACCTTTTCAATGTCTTAAAAGTGATTTTATCAGCTGACCTATTTGATATTGGTTTATATTTTCCATTTTATAAATAGAACAATCTTTATTGTCTTATTTCTACAGCTTGGCAGAGCTAGAAGGCAGATCATCAAGATTTTAAGGCACTGACAGTATGAATATCAAGAGTTTTATTCTTTTACACTATGAGGCAGTTCCTGTTGAAATTAATATACCCTTACAGAAAAAAAAAGTTAAATTCAAAATGAGGAGTAGAGTTGATTAATCTATTCAGTTCTTTCTTGAATGATTCTGCCACATGATTGTCATGACACATGAATTGGTAGATTCTCTTCACTTTATGTTTTGTATTCTGCTTCATTAATTTCTGATGTTTTAAAACCTTTTCCTTCCTTCTCCTTTCATTGGATTTATTATGCCATTCTTTTCTTCGTTCTCAGATAATATTCAATTTCTTAATGTTCACCCTTTTTTTTCTGTTGTATGTGTTTAAGGCAGTATTTTCTCAGAGAACATTTTTAGCTGTATCCCATATGTATTGATATGTAATATTTTTATTATTCTCAAATCCAAAGTATTTTCTAATCTCCATTGTGCTTTTCCTTTGACTTGTGGATTATTTAACTCATTTCTTAATTTCAATACGAGAAGTTTCTAGTTATCTCTGAATTGATTTCTAACAATTTCATTATGTTAGGAAACCATTGTGGTTAGAGGTTATGCTTATAGAGTTTAATCCTCTGCAGATTTTTGAAATGTATTCTTCTATTTCAACACTGCAGGTTTATGAAACTATCACATGTGCTTAAAAATTATACCCTACAGCTGTTGGGAGCCATATATTTCAACGGCCTGGAGGAGTGGGATGGGGGGGATATACATATGACTAATCTGGGATCATACATATCTGTAAACAAAACTCTGTAAAATTAAAAAGTAAAATAAAAATTTGAAAAAAGGATGTTAATAATAATCAAATCTTCTATATCGCTGCTCAAAACTTTTGTAATTACTGAGAGAAGAATATCAGAGTCTCTTAATGCCAATGTAAATTTGTTCTTAGGTCTGGCAGTATTGATAAATTTTCCAGGTTACATACCAGCTGTCAGATACATGTCAATCTAAAATTTTAAATCTTTCTGGTGAATTGAAACTTTTCTCATTATGTAATGAAACTCTTTATCTCCAGCGATGATTTTTTAATATGTATATTCATTCTTTATTAGTATTGGTCACTTCAGATTTCTTTTGATTATTGTTTAAAGGATTCATCTTCTTTCTATCATTCATTACTACTGAAATGACTAGCTTTTAGTAGAAAGGTATAATTTAGATTTTTAAAATGTTATAGTTTTAGCTAAGCATTTATCCATCTCAATTTACTGTTATTGGCTGTATATGCTTATTTGTCTCTTTAAATATGGAAGGTTTGATGTTTAAATTTGTATTTGATCATTCTGTATCTAAATTGTGTCTTTTATGCTATCTGTTGTTTTGGATGACTTTCATTCATGTTACCCTGCTTCTTCAGATCTGATTGTCTTATACTACTGCATGGTCATTACCCTTAAAAATACCTGTGTGTGTGTGTGGTTGAGGGGTGGGGTCTTCCCTGGGAGTTCAGTGGTTAAAGACACAACCTTGTAGTGCAAGGGGTGCCAGTTTGATCCCTGGCCTGGGAGGATCCCACGTGCCATGGAGTGGTTGGACCTATGTGTCCAACTACTGAGCCAGCACTCTGGAACACATTCGTCCAGAAGTGGTCTGCAACAAGAGAGGCCACTGCAATGGGAGGCCCACACAGGCCAAAGAACAAAGATGGAAATAAATGAAAGACCAATAGAAGTGGCCAAAAAAAAAAAAAGAAAAAACAGTGTATTTAAAAGAAAAAATACCTGTGGCATTCGATCAGGGGAAGTGCTGAATCTATATATAATGGCTTTGTACTGCTCTGGCCACATCTGTGGTGGAGGTAGGTCCTTGGGGGTCTCAGACTGTGTATCATCTTCATTCACATGAAGTCTGTGCCCACAGTTTTGAGACTTTTCCTCTAACTCCCTACCCCCGTTTTCTTTTCTACTGCTTTGCTCAACACCAAAGCAAACATTTTTAGGTTTTGTTTCTAGAGGACTGGTTGATCCAAGTAACCTAGGCTGACAAAGTTAGAAGCCAGGAAATTCTTCTTAATGTTTGAAATGTAGGTGAGCAGGTAACTGAAAGAATAGGATGCCTATGAGATGTATTTTGGTGTAGGAGAATACAGAGCTAAAGATCTTGAACTGAAGTAGAGTCTCAAGAGTTGCCATGGATGATCGGATGAGAGTGTGATAGTCCAAACCCTTTTACTGAAAATAATTTAAGAAAACAGCCATGTAAGTGTACCGGAATATTAATACTGTATTTCTGTTCCCACAGCTCACAGCCAGCCCTAATATATTACTTATTTATGCAGTGATTATGCTGCTAGGACCTACTGAGAGCATAAATAGCTTTCCCGACAACAAAAATGAACCCTTCCAAAGATTTAGGAAAGTGTGTCTCCCTAGGTGTCTCTGCCTTCCCATCCCTTTGCCGCCCTCCTCCTCCCCCGTCACCCTCCCTTCCTCTCCTCTCCCTTCCACCTTCTCTGTCCCACCTTCTTCCTTCTCTCTCCTCCTCTGCACCTAAAGTCCTCTGGGATTTTAGGTATTGGCAGTAAGCAAACAAAGCAAAGTTGTTTGTGATAGAGAGGAGAAAAAGTGAGGAGGCACAAGGTGTAAGGAAACGCAAAACATACAAGGCAGAGTTTAGAGTGTGTGTTTTCTTTTAGAAATCCTCAGAGGGACTGAAGAGAATGAGAGTTGAGAGTCACAATCATGACAGCAAATAGTCTTAGAGGTTTTCCTCCATTCACGTTTGCTGAGTTCTAAAATAGCTTTTCATTTTTTTCATTCACTTGTTAACTTTCTAAGTCAATTATGATTTGTTCTAAATAAATGAAAGACCATAATAAAAAAAGAAAAAACAGTGTATTTAAAAGAAAAAATACCTGTGGCATTCGATCAGGGGAAGTGCTGAATCTATATATAATGGCTTTGTACTGCTCTGGCCACATCTGTGGTGGAGGTAGGTCCTTGGGGGTCTCAGACTGTGTATCATCTTCATTCACATGAAGTCTGTGCCCACAGTTTTGAGACTTTTCCTCTAACTCCCTACCCCCGTTTTCTTTTCTACTGCTTTGCTCAACACCAAAGCAAACATTTTTAGGTTTTGTTTCTAGAGGACTGGTTGATCCAAGTAACCTAGGCTGACAAAGTTAGAAGCCAGGAAATTCTTCTTAATGTTTGAAATGTAGGTGAGCAGGTAACTGAAAGAATAGGATGCCTATGAGATGTATTTTGGTGTAGGAGAATACAGAGCTAAAGATCTTGAACTGAAGTAGAGTCTCAAGAGTTGCCATGGATGATCGGATGAGAGTGTGATAGTCCAAACCCTTTTACTGAAAATAATTTAAGAAAACAGCCATGTAAGTGTACCGGAATATTAATACTGTATTTCTGTTCCCACAGCTCACAGCCAGCCCTAATATATTACTTATTTATGCAGTGATTATGCTGCTAGGACCTACTGAGAGCATAAATAGCTTTCCCGACAACAAAAATGAACCCTTCCAAAGATTTAGGAAAGTGTGTCTCCCTAGGTGTCTCTGCCTTCCCATCCCTTTGCCGCCCTCCTCCTCCCCCGTCACCCTCCCTTCCTCTCCTCTCCCTTCCACCTTCTCTGTCCCACCTTCTTCCTTCTCTCTCTCCTCTGCACCTAAAGTCCTCTGGGATTTTAGGTATTGGCAGTAAGCAAACAAAGCAAAGTTGTTTGTGATAGAGAGGAGAAAAAGTGAGGAGGCACAAGGTGTAAGGAAACGCAAAACATACAAGGCAGAGTTTAGAGTGTGTGTTTTCTTTTAGAAATCCTCAGAGGGACTGAAGAGAATGAGAGTTGAGAGTCACAATCATGACAGCAAATAGTCTTAGAGGTTTTCATCCATTCACGTTTGCTGAGTTCTAAAATAGCACTGTAGAGGAATTCATTTATTTTCCTCTCTGTTAGTCACTTAAAGCATAAGCCAGAAATAGAGAGGCAGAGGGTATTGCTTAACTTTCTAAGTCAATTATGATTTTTGTCTTTTATACTAACAAAAATCACAGTTTGATGAAAATTAAGAATCAAACCATCGGTAGTTTATTTGTAGTATGCTATTTGTCAGCATCATTGGTGGGCCGCACTGCGTTAGAAAAATGTTTAGCAGCGTCCCTGTTCTCTGGCCACTAGTCTCCGGCCACAGTTTCACCCCAGACCAAGCTGTGACAACCAAAAATGTCCCCAGAGTTTGCCAGGGGTCTTCTGGTAGGAGGGGGTAGACAGACACCAGTTGAGAACCAGTTTTTCTTAATATCAAATAACTGGAATTTGGCACACAAGTGAAGGTTGACTTTTGCCCTTTATTTGTGAAAAACAATGGTTGCTGTCATATGAAATTTGACATTTAAAAGATTTGCATCCTAAATCACAAAAAATCACAAGAGTCTCATTAGTGATGATCTTTCTCCAAGGAGTATGTACCTAGTCTTTTCTTTATTCTTGGGCATATTCCTGGATAGATTGGGAGGACCTTAGGTTGCTTTCCTATAAAGTGTGACCCTTGTTCAAGCTCCAGGGCTTGTGCTTGGTCTGTAGGCTTAATAGGTATCAAGTGCTAAGCACACCCTACAGAACTGAGTACTCATCCTGGTGCATGTGCTTTCTAAGGTATTCTGCTGCTTCATTGGGTAGGCTTTAGACAAGAGATTTAGAGAATGAACTGGGAGTCGTTCTTTCTGCATTTGAATCCTGGCTCTGCCTAGCTTTGTGAATGATATTAAATTACATAATCTGTACGAGCCTGTAGGCTTTTCTCTGCACCTAAAGTCCTCTGGGATTTTAGGTATGGGTAAGCAAACGAAGCAAAGTTGTTTGTGATAGAGAGGAGAAAAAGTGAGGAGGCACAAGGTGTAAGGAAACGCAAAACATACAAGGCAGAGTTTAGAGTGTGTGTTTTCTTTTAGAAATCCTCAGAGGGACTGAAGAGAATGAGAGTTGAGAGTCACAATCATGACAGCAAATAGTCTTAGAGGTTTTCATCCATTCACGTTTGCTGAGTTCTAAAATAGCACTGTAGAGGAATTCATTTATTTTCCTCTCTGTTAGTCACTTAAAGCATAAGCCAGAAATAGAGAGGCAGAGGGTATTGCTTAACTTTCTAAGTCAATTATGATTTTTGTCTTTTATACTAACAAAAATCACAGTTTGATGAAAATTAAGAATCAAACCATCGGTAGTTTATTTGTAGTATGCTATTTGTCAGCATCATTGGTGGGCCGCACTGCGTTAGAAAAATGTTTAGCAGCGTCCCTGTTCTCTGGCCACTAGTCTCCGGCCACAGTTTCACCCCAGACCAAGCTGTGACAACCAAAAATGTCCCCAGAGTTTGCCAGGGGTCTTCTGGTAGGAGGGGCTAGACAGACACCAGTTGAGAACCAGTTTTTCTTAATATCAAATAACTGGAATTTGGCACACAAGTGAAGGTTGACTTTTGCCCTTTATTTGTGAAAAACAATGGTTGCTGTCATATGAAATTTGACATTTAAAAGATTTGCATCCTAAATCACAAAAAATCACAAGAGTCTCATTAGTGATGATCTTTCTCCAAGGAGTATGTACCTAGTCTTTTCTTTATTCTTGGGCATATTCCTGGATAGATTGGGAGGACCTTAGGTTGCTTTCCTATAAAGTGTGACCCTTGTTCAAGCTCCAGGGCTTGTGCTTGGTCTGTAGGCTTAATAGGTATCAAGTGCTAAGCACACCCTACAGAACTGAGTACTCATCCTGGTGCATGTGCTTTCTAAGGTATTCTGCTGCTTCATTGGGTAGGCTTTAGACAAGAGATTTAGAGAATGAACTGGGAGTCGTTCTTTCTGCATTTGAATCCTGGCTCTGTCACACAGTAGCTTTGTGAATGATATTAAATTACATAATCTGTACGAGCCTCAGTTTCTTTTTTGAAAAATGAAAGTAATCATTTTTATCTCAGAAGAATGTAATGAGGAATAAATTAAGGGCTTAAAATTGTTATTGTTATAGGAATGGTAGCTATATAATATTAGGTCTATGTGTTAATCTCTCTTATGTCAACTGAAATAACTTGTTTTCTGTGTATTTTTAGAGCTTATGATTAAAATAGAAGCCATATGAATAATTGCAGTTAAGTGAAATATATGGACTTCCTATATAAATTTATTTTCATACTTTAAAATTTGTCAAACTATTATCTGGTAAAATACTTTATTAACCAATAGTTAAATATAAGGCTCTTTTGAATCATTTCTAATCATTTTGTTGAAAAATTCCATCTTGAACTGAAATATTTGGGAGTATTTGTAAATGTGAAATTTATGTTAGCATTGTATGACAGTGTTTTGAAGTTTTTATTTCAGTCGGTCAAATGTTTATTCTAAATTAATATAGCAAAATTACACAAAAGGCCAGTACAAACTTCAAGTCACAAGCAGGGTTTTGGCTGGGGTTAAGCCTCAGCTCTGTGGGTTCGAGTCCCAAACAAGGTTTTGCCTAGGTTCAAGCCCCAGTCACGTGGGTTGTTCTAAGAACAAGCATTTTGTGATATTTTTCTTATATACTATTGAGATACTTACTATCTTGGGTTCTAAAATCAGATAGAGAAAAGGCAGATGTTTCTGAGAGCTTGCCTCGCATTTATAAACCGTGCTCTAATCTGAATAGTACCATGGATAGGACAAAAGATGAGATGAGCATATACTTCATGGGTCACTTGCTGATTTTCTTTGCTAATCTCCTCAAGAGGAAGGTAGGTTTCTCTTAAATCTTAACAAAGAAATATTTTCACTCTCATTCTAGTTTAAACTTAACTGAAATAAAGATACACAGGTTCTCAACTTCTTATACAACAAATAGGCAAAGCCATGCTTAGATTAGAAGCCATATCACTAATCACATACGGACACAAGAGAATGAACTGGGAGTCGTTCTTTCTGCATTTGAATCCTGGCTCTGTCACACAGTAGCTTTGTGAATGATATTAAATTACATAATCTGTACGAGCCTCAGTTTCTTTTTTGAAAAATGAAAGTAATCATTTTTATCTCAGAAGAATGTAATGAGGAATAAATTAAGGGCTTAAAATTGTTATTGTTATAGGAATGGTAGCTATATAATATTAGGTCTATGTGTTAATCTCTTATGTCAACTGAAATAACTTGTTTTCTGTGTATTTTTAGAGCTTATGATTAAAATAGAAGCCATATGAATAATTGCAGTTAAGTGAAATATATGGACTTCCTATATAAATTTATTTTCATACTTTAAAATTTGTCAAACTATTATCTGGTAAAATACTTTATTAACCAATAGTTAAATATAAGGCTCTTTTGAATCATTTCTAATCATTTTGTTGAAAAATTCCATCTTGAACTGAAATATTTGGGAGTATTTGTAAATGTGAAATTTATGTTAGCATTGTATGACAGTGTTTTGAAGTTTTTATTTCAGTCGGTCAAATGTTTATTCTAAATTAATATAGCAAAATTACACAAAAGGCCAGTACAAACTTCAAGTCACAAGCAGGGTTTTGGCTGGGGTTAAGCCTCAGCTCTGTGGGTTCGAGTCCCAAACAAGGTTTTGCCTAGGTTCAAGCCCCAGTCACGTGGGTTGTTCTAAGAACAAGCATTTTGTGATATTTTTCTTATATACTATTGAGATACTTACTATCTTGGGTTCTAAAATCAGATAGAGAAAAGGCAGATGTTTCTGAGAGCTTGCCTCGCATTTATAAACCGTGCTCTAATCTGAATAGTACCATGGATAGGACAAAAGATGAGATGAGCATATACTTCATGGGTCACTTGCTGATTTTCTTTGCTAATCTCCTCAAGAGGAAGGTAGGTTTCTCTTAAATCTTAACAAAGAAATATTTTCACTCTCATTCTAGTTTAAACTTAACTGAAATAAAGATACACAGGTTCTCAACTTCTTATACAACAAATAGGCAAAGCCATGCTTAGATGAGAAGCCATAGCACTAAGCACATACGGACACAAGAAATAGTAAAGAAATAAAAACCTAACCTAAGTTATGAAATAAAGGAGATAGAGAAAACAGAAGAATGGGAACAATAAGCATAAATTCTAAAATGAGCCAAACTATAATACAGAGAAACCATTAACTTAACTGAAGATAAAGCAAATAGAAAAGTAAAATAAGATTTACATAAATAACACACATGCAGGTAAAAGTAAAGGATTGTAAGAAAGAGTTTTCTTCAACATGAGAGGATGAAAAAAGCAATGCTGAAAAAATTTCAACTTCTGTAGCTTTGAAATACTAGAAAATACTAGCTGTTTGATCTAGTCAAGCAGATAAAATTAAAACAGGTGATAAAATAGCTAACAAAATCACACAGATCAAAAGAAAGTCACATTTTCTTGTCTTAGAGCATTCCTCTGCTTGAAGAAAGAAATAATATGCCATAGCCTGAACAGTATTTTCATTTGTCTTGCTAGATAGTAACTTGCGGAGTTAAACTTTAATACTTTCTGCTTGAGATCTTATTAGTTTTGTGATTATGAATAACTGAAACAATTTTGTATCTATAATATGTATATATGAGAGACATGATCTTTACTGCCACTGTTCTCTATATATGCTCTGCAGGTTCCTGTATTATGTCATTTCTAGGGCTGTTAGCTTTCTCATATCCTACCAAGAGCTCCTCAACATCCGTTTAAGAGTGATTCTGGACAATGACTTTAGCTCGTTTTGCTATGAACCTAAAACTGCTCTAAAAACTAAAGCTTTAATTTTAAAAATTACAGTTATTTTTCTGAAGGGAAAAATGATAGTTTAACTGTGACTACATTACTAATTAAAAATTACCAGCATATCACAGGGACATTTTTAATAATACCAACCAAGAAACTGGTGTCTATATAAATATTCTTTATTATTTGGTGCTATGTTAATATCTATCTATGCGTATATATCACATATTGTAGGCTATAATATACTGTACTATATTATGCATATACAGAGTATATATTTTGTCTATTATATTACCTGTATGATATTATATGGGTAATATATATAATTACATATTAGCAAAGCATATTATATATACAATATAATATACATATTAGCGTGGCATATTATACTATTCATATTAGCCAGCATACTACCAAGCAATAAAAAATTATTAAGACATTAACCTTAGGATAATTAAACAAGACTAAAGTTAAGAAACATAAATCTTGGCTCTTTATTAATTACTTGGATATGCACTTCCCCAACATAATAGCACCTTTAGCAGAAAAAGCATCTTAGCCATTCAATATGCTATGTTCTGTTTCCACCAATGTGCATAAGTAATAATCTACTGCATACTCTTTTTCTATGCTTTTTGTCCAGTAGATGGTATACCAGAATTCTTAGAATATAGTAATTTCTAACATCAGAGGTAGTGAAAAACATTGAATAATCTCATAACTCATGTTTATTTATACCACAGATGGACAACTGACTTGGTACTGTAATATTTGAGAAAACAAGCTGCCTGTAGATACTAAAAATGGCTTTCTGCTCATAGAGATTCATTCCACTTAACCAAAAAAGAAAGCCTATTAATTAGACTTTTGAATCCCATTAGGAAAAACAAATACCAATACTTAACTGCTTAAATATGACATGATAGAAAATTGCTAACATAATTAGATTTTTAAGAGTGATTCTGGACAATGACTTTAGCTCGTTTTGCTATGAACCTAAAACTGCTCTAAAACTAAAGCTTTAATTTTAAAATTACAGTTATTTTTCTGAAGGAAAAATGATAGTTTAACTGTGACTACATTACTAATTAAAATTACCAGCATATCACAGGGACATTTTTAATAATACCAACCAAGAAACTGGTGTCTATATAAATATTCTTTATTATTTGGTGCTATGTTAATATCTATCTATGCGTATATATCACATATTGTAGGCTATAATATACTGTACTATATTATGCATATACAGAGTATATATTTTGTCTATTATATTACCTGTATGATATTATATGGGTAATATATATAATTACATATTAGCAAAGCATATTATATATACAATATAATATACATATTAGCGTGGCATATTATACTATTCATATTAGCCAGCATACTACCAAGCAATAAAAAATTATTAAGACATTAACCTTAGGATAATTAAACAAGACTAAAGTTAAGAAACATAAATCTTGGCTCTTTATTAATTACTTGGATATGCACTTCCCCAACATAATAGCACCTTTAGCAGAAAAAGCATCTTAGCCATTCAATATGCTATGTTCTGTTTCCACCAATGTGCATAAGTAATAATCTACTGCATACTCTTTTTCTATGCTTTTTGTCCAGTAGATGGTATACCAGAATTCTTAGAATATAGTAATTTCTAACATCAGAGGTAGTGAAAAACATTGAATAATCTCATAACTCATGTTTATTTATACCACAGATGGACAACTGACTTGGTACTGTAATATTTGAGAAAACAAGCTGCCTGTAGATACTAAAAATGGCTTTCTGCTCATAGAGATTCATTCCACTTAACCAAAAAAGAAAGCCTATTAATTAGACTTTTGAATCCCATTAGGAAAAACAAATACCAATACTTAACTGCTTAAATATGACATGATAGAAAATTGCTAACATAATTAGATTTTTAATAGTGTTAATGACTCTTGTATCTTATTAATAAGAATTAGAGCTAATGTAATATTATATGAAGAAAAATTGCCACTGTATGCTTTTCTACAGGGAAATGTAGCATGATTATGTCTGTTTCTACATGAAGGGGTTTTAATTTTTATTCCCTTGCAGTTGTGATATAACTCACATGTTCCACGGCTCAATATATTATCCCTGACATTATGTGACAGAAGGTCCTACAAGTACACCACTTAGGTCTGCAATCTCATTAGATATCCCAAGTCAAGCATGATGTTGACTCTGGATGTAAAGCTATCCATATTAAAGGTTGAAATGTCTTCTCCCTGCCCTTTTTCTCTACCTTTTCACAGATGATCACTCCTTCAGTGCTTTGTTTCAGCCCTTTTCAATTTTCCCATTTATTAGTCAAATTATATTCACTGTTTATGGCAGCAATTTGTTATTTTTGGCATGGTGTCTCCCTCTTTAGTTATTTCATGGACATAAAAAGCATGAGTATATTTTATTGTCCAGTGAGTGTGCCTCATCAATTAGTTAATAAGCCAGTATTCATTTTAAATCTTTATGTCCATCATGTTGAAGATAACTGAATGTCTCAAGAGATGTTATTAAGAAAGACATGATCCTTGTACACAGATAAGGTGTCTATTTGTTCAAATTATGTAGCTGTTTTAGCAAGTCTTTGTCTTGGAATCTTGAAAGTGCTATATTCATATTTCTGTGAATCCCTTCTGCTAGCTAAATTCACCATCCTAGCTGCCACAAAGACAAATGGATGCTGGTTTCCAAACTAGGCACCAAGCATAACATCTGAGGAAATAGCCAATATTTGAGATAGGTGGCTTGCCAACCAGCTTCCAAAGTTACCAAATATATACAGATTATAAAAGATTGAATGAATGACTGAAGATGTGACCAGGATAATATTTGCTTGCTATCTCTGTCAGTACTGGCTTACCACTTCAATATTATTTTAATCAGCAGGTAAACCTCTATGATTCAAAGAATTGTTCTTGGACCAGCAATTACCTGGTATCTTCCTGGAGGTGCAAATCTTAAGTGCTGTGCTAAGCATTCTGAATTATGATCTGCAGTTTACCAAAATCCCAATTTTATTCTTATGCATAGTAATATTTGAGAAGCACTGGAATATGCTCGCTTGAATAAGGCAAACAGTTTTCCTGCATTAAGAAAAGTGGAGATGATACTGATCCTGCTCAGATCATATCAAGAGTACAGTGTTTATCTTGGAGTGATAATTTAGGCAGTTATTTGGGAATACAGTGATCAACACAATGAAAAAAAAAGTGAGAACGCATACAGTGGTTCTCAACCCTCACTACACATTCAGAATTACTGGGGGGCTTCTAAAAACATCAATTCCTAGGCCGACTCTCCCAGAGATTCTGATTTAACTTTTAGGGTGTGTTTCTTGTGCATCCACAGTTTTCAAAAAAGTTCTCAGATGATTTTAATGTGAACTGATGATAAAATATGAGAATTGGTTGAAGGAACTTGGATTAATTAGTTTGAAGAAGAAACCTATGTCGGGGATCATAAGTCAGACTGATTTTGGGTAGCTCCAGGATACAGGGTTAGACTGAGGAGAGACACTTAATAATTGAAGACCAGTGTAAGAAGGAGTTTGGTAATTTGAGTTATATAAAGGTAAAATGATCCTCTTTGAGTGCACATGCTAAGCTCAGGTAAAGACTTAAAGCCAAAATGGTCTCAGAAACACACACTTGAGCACTCATGTGTTTGCCACTGTGCATTGAGTCAGTGGGGTACAGGATTGTCAGACTGCATTGTCATAGAGTAATAATAAATATTTAATTAGCACTACTGTGCTGGACACTACATGAATTACTTGATTCCATTCTGATCACAGCTGTGAGGACAGATTCTTAGAAACCAAGGCTGAGAGAGTTGCAATAATTACTTGAGATTACAAGTTATTGAGTAGCTAGATAGGCTTCCAACTGAGGTTTGTTAGTCCACAAATACTGTGGTTTTCATCTAATTCAGATTCTACCATGATGCTCAGTGATACTCAGTTCTTTGACTCTTAGACATGCTATGCAGAAATCACTATGCTATCTACTTGAAAATCAAGTTTAATGGTCAGGGTGGCTTATCTAAGCACACTTCCATAAATATTATGAGGTATTTTTTACAACCACTGTTTCAAAACTTTCAAAATAGAATGTTATTAGAAGAATCATCTTGAAAAAGGAAGAATAAGCTTGGATTAAAGGACCTAGAATGTTAATTTAAATAAATGAGACAGCAAATAATAAAACCAGGTAATTTTCTGTACCAACACATTTTGTTACAATTCCCTTTTTTCCCCTCTGCTGTGATTGAAAGCATATTTGTTTTTACTCTCTCTTTTTTCAAATTATAATCTATGTTAGTACTGCAGAACTAATTATGAGTCACCCAAGTGTAACCAAGGAGTGCTGAGGGCTCCTGAAATAGGGCAAAGGAAATTCATTAAGAAATAATGTTGAGCTTATGGTTTCAAAAGGTCATTAGAAATGCTAAATCAGAGAACGCTGTTGTCTGAACTGATACCAAATCTAATCATTTATCAGTCCCAGGATTCTGAATACATGATCATCATCTGGATCCTAAACCTCCACACAGAAAGTTGGTTGATTTCTACAACTTGAGTCTAGGATTAGTGTGCATCTTTTATCTAGGACACATGCGCCTTTTCCTCTATCTTGAGGTACCATACTCGGTATGCACTGTATATACGAATTTGGCAATCCGAGAACCTTCAGTTTTCAGCTTATGTATACATATCTCAGGGCTTCCCAGGTGGCTCAGATGGTAAAGAATCTGCCTGTAATGCAGGATACATGGGTTAAGAAGAGCCCCCCATTCCAGTATTCCTGCCTGGAGGACCCCATGGACAGAGGAGCCTCTTGGGCTGTAGTCCATGCAGTCGCAAAGAGTCAGACATGACTGAAGTGACTGAGCACACATGCATGCAACCACATATACATACCTTCGGTTTGAAAGTCATTATCTCTACTGTGTTTTCTTTGAGAAAGGAGCCTGGGCTGCTTTTTGGCAGACTTTGACACTGAAAGCACCTTAATAACAGAGTGTAAAGATCTGTAATCAAAAGGTGAATGTTTCATTACTGTATTCCAATAATTGCAGGTGCTCTTATTAACAGGCACAGCATAGCACTGAGAGTCTTTACTTTAGGGAGTGTGCTGGCTGTGTGCAAGGGGGTCTGAGAACACTTATTTCATCATCATCTTGATAAAAAATCACTTCTTATCTAGCACCAACCACACTAAGATGCAGAGGGAAGGGGAGTGGGCAGCTCTTTCTGGAAAGAACCAGATAGTATATGCTTTAGATTCTGTGGGCAACACAGTCTGTCTCAGACACAGCTCTGTCTTTCTAGCGCAAAGTAGCCATAGGTGATGTATGGAGACACAGACATGACTGTCTCCTAATGCTTATTTATGATAATTAATTTAGAATTTTTTATAATTTTTATGCGATGCAAAATAGTCTTCTTGGAGTGCTGAGGGCTCCTGAAATAGGGCAAAGGAAATTCATTAAGAAATAATGTTGAGCTTATGGTTTCAAAAGGTCATTAGAAATGCTAAATCAGAGAACGCTGTTGTCTGAACTGATACCAAATCTAATCATTTATCAGTCCCAGGATTCTGAATACATGATCATCATCTGGATCCTAAACCTCCACACAGAAAGTTGGTTGATTTCTACAACTTGAGTCTAGGATTAGTGTGCATCTTTTATCTAGGACACATGCGCCTTTTCCTCTATCTTGAGGTACCATACTCGGTATGCACTGTATATACGAATTTGGCAATCCGAGAACCTTCAGTTTTCAGCTTATGTATACATATCTCAGGGCTTCCCAGGTGGCTCAGATGGTAAAGAATCTGCCTGTAATGCAGGATACATGGGTTAAGAAGAGCCCCCCATTCCAGTATTCCTGCCTGGAGGACCCCATGGACAGAGGAGCCTCTTGGGCTGTAGTCCATGCAGTCGCAAAGAGTCAGACATGACTGAAGTGACTGAGCACACATGCATGCAACCACATATACATACCTTCGGTTTGAAAGTCATTATCTCTACTGTGTTTTCTTTGAGAAAGGAGCCTGGGCTGCTTTTTGGCAGACTTTGACACTGAAAGCACCTTAATAACAGAGTGTAAAGATCTGTAATCAAAAGGTGAATGTTTCATTACTGTATTCCAATAATTGCAGGTGCTCTTATTAACAGGCACAGCATAGCACTGAGAGTCTTTACTTTAGGGAGTGTGCTGGCTGTGTGCAAGGGGGTCTGAGAACACTTATTTCATCATCATCTTGATAAAAAATCACTTCTTATCTAGCACCAACCACACTAAGATGCAGAGGGAAGGGGAGTGGGCAGCTCTTTCTGGAAAGAACCAGATAGTATATGCTTTAGATTCTGTGGGCAACACAGTCTGTCTCAGACACAGCTCTGTCTTTCTAGCGCAAAGTAGCCATAGGTGATGTATGGAGACACAGACATGACTGTCTCCTAATGCTTATTTATGATAATTAATTTAGAATTTTTTATAATTTTTATGCGATGCAAAATAGTCTTCTTTAGACTTTTTTTCTCTCAACTATTTAAATCGTAAAGACCATGCAGACCTAGTGGGCTGGCTGTATTTGTGCCGAGGTGCACAGTTTATTTACACCTATTCTCTTTTCATAATTGCTCTTTGATTTCTAGAAGAGAAGTGGAATTCTGAAACTCGCTCTTGGCTTGTTTATTTACTTATTTTGTTTCTGTCAAGGTGATAGCCATATTTCGTTCCAATAATTTGGTAAAATTCTCACCTTTTATGATAGTGACATAGTGTAAATTCCCAGCCAAAGTCATAAGGGTGCACAATTTGGCAAATGACTTTGGGAATAAGGATCTGAGTTTGAGACATTGCCTACACATGTAACTTTGAAAACTACCTTATGTTCCTGACTCTTAGTTTCCTCATCTGCAAAATAGGAATCATGGTTATAATGATGTGAAAACCAAGAAGACTGAGTCAATTCTTCATCATTCCTAGAGTGCTGTACAAAATATTTTATTTTTAAATGTGGAAATATTAGCTTGCATTTGCAATTAATAATAATGCTTCCCAATAGTTAGGCATTGTTTTATGGGCTTTGCATGTATTGATCCATTTAACTCTCCCAACAACCTTAATGAAATTGGTACTTTTATGATCACTACTTTATATCCTGGCATACCAGAACACAAAGAGGTTAAATGATATACTTGTGATCTCATAGCTACTAGTGGCAGAGGCAGGTATGAACCCTACATTCGGGTTGGTCTCATAGCTAGTAAGTGGCAGAGGTAGGTATGAACCCTTGTTCTTAGGTTCACACTCTTTACTGTTATCTATTCTGTTTCAAACCATGGTCTAGTTGTGTGCTACCAACGTGTGCTATTTAATTAAATGCCCACAAATATCTGATAGTATGGATGTGGCAGCTTAGTGGGTAAATATGTGGGTTCTGGGGCTGGGCTTTGTGAGCCTAGTTTCCTTTTCTACTCTGTGACCTTGAGCAAATTAATTATTTCTAAGTCTGCTTTTACTGGAAATGACAATAGTAGGTACTTTATTGGGTTTGGTCAAGACCAAATGAAATAATGCACATGACACATGTAACACAGTCCTGGCTTACAATTTTTTTAATCTCCTTATTCCCTTACTTGCTCAGTCATTCATGCATTTCTGTTTCTTCCTCACCATCATAAAGATAATTTTTGGAGCGTGTTGCTGAATAGTGGAGTTAGTTACAAATTCAGACAATGCAAGCATTTGTTTTTCCCCAAGGTGGGTTTCATGAAATATCTGTAGCTATGTTCATTCAATGTCACTCAATTAATAACACACTAAATGAAGAGTGACAGAGATTTTTGTTTTAACTAGCTAATTTGATATTGTGATACATGCCTGAAAATGCAATAACAGCATTCACAATAGCGAAACAGTTTGCTGATTTTGACCTTGACAAAACACTTGAAAGATGTTTACCTTCAAATTAAACACTGAATGTATTAGCAGAAACTTTCTTTGATTGGCTTAGACTTGATGGTGATATTCAAAAACCCTATTACATAATAAGTTTTAGTGTCTTATGCTTTGACAAAGTATCTGTGAAAAGACAAGTAATGCAATATATAAGAAGTCTGAAATGTGTTTTTCAGTATCTTTTTTTGCATTTGAAAAATTTGCTTCCCAATAGTTAGGCATTGTTTTATGGGCTTTGCATGTATTGATCCATTTAACTCTCCCAACAACCTTAATGAAATTGGTACTTTTATGATCACTACTTTATATCCTGGCATACCAGAACACAAAGAGGTTAAATGATATACTTGTGATCTCATAGCTACTAGTGGCAGAGGCAGGTATGAACCCTACATTCGGGTTGGTCTCATAGCTAGTAAGTGGCAGAGGTAGGTATGAACCCTTGTTCTTAGGTTCACACTCTTTACTGTTATCTATTCTGTTTCAAACCATGGTCTAGTTGTGTGCTACCAACGTGTGCTATTTAATTAAATGCCCACAAATATCTGATAGTATGGATGTGGCAGCTTAGTGGGTAAATATGTGGGTTCTGGGGCTGGGCTTTGTGAGCCTAGTTTCCTTTTCTACTCTGTGACCTTGAGCAAATTAATTATTTCTAAGTCTGCTTTTACTGGAAATGACAATAGTAGGTACTTTATTGGGTTTGGTCAAGACCAAATGAAATAATGCACATGACACATGTAACACAGTCCTGGCTTACAATTTTTTTAATCTCCTTATTCCCTTACTTGCTCAGTCATTCATGCATTTCTGTTTCTTCCTCACCATCATAAAGATAATTTTTGGAGCGTGTTGCTGAATAGTGGAGTTAGTTACAAATTCAGACAATGCAAGCATTTGTTTTTCCCCAAGGTGGGTTTCATGAAATATCTGTAGCTATGTTCATTCAATGTCACTCAATTAATAACACACTAAATGAAGAGTGACAGAGATTTTTGTTTTAACTAGCTAATTTGATATTGTGATACATGCCTGAAAATGCAATAACAGCATTCACAATAGCCGAAACAGTTTGCTGATTTTGACCTTGACAAAACACTTGAAAGATGTTTACCTTCAAATTAAACACTGAATGTATTAGCAGAAACTTTCTTTGATTGGCTTAGACTTGATGGTGATATTCAAAAAAAACCCTATTACATAATAAGTTTTAGTGTCTTATGCTTTGACAAAGTATCTGTGAAAAGACAAGTAATGCAATATATAAGAAGTCTGAAATGTGTTTTTCAGTATCTTTCAATAGATTATTGTTTAAAATGATTAGAATTGGATACATCTTGGAAAAATACTTGGAGTGAACTATTTTCAAGGCAGGTCTTGATAGGTAATTAGAGAAACGGTAGATCTGTGATCTAGCTAACGCTATAGTAATATGTTATGCAATTTCATTTGAGTCACAGAATGGGCAGTACACTTAGAAAGACACAACTTAAAGCTCTGATTTTACAAATGAAGAAATAAACATGAGAAATAGCTTATCTAAGGTCAAACAGACAGGAAAAGAATAAGGCTAGAATATAAGAATCTAACCCCCTAACCTCAGTTGTTGTTTTTTTTTTTTTTTTTGGTAATTCTGTTTCCTTGCAAGCCCTCAGTAATTCAGATAAAAGATCAAACTAAATGTAAAGTCACCTCTGGGCATCCAGTGGGGATTGGTTCTGGGAGCCCCAAGGATACCAAAATCGGCAGATGTTCAGATCTCATCAGTTTTTGGTAGTCACAGGTTCCACATCTGTGATTATGCAGGTCTGATTATATGCACCATTAAAATATTAATATTCACTAAAATATGAGTCTGATACAGACTCATGACATTTATACTTTTATCATATCTTTAAAAGCCTTTCTGTGCTTTCAAACAGGTGTCCTTTTTATACGCTGCAATATATCGAAAGGATTAATCCTATATTTTACTAAGGTGGTCTGCTAATTAATTGGAAAGATTGTCTATTTCAGCTATTTGCTTTGGCTTTATAAAACTGATGCTTATGAAGAATACTAATCAAATATTGATCCCATATTGGCATTCATTACTTGGTATATGACTCTATACCAGAAAGTTTTAATTTTACTGATAGGAAATACATTTTTTAAAATCTGAATACCAATTTTACCATCTGACTTCCCTGAGATTAGCTTCTATCTATTGCAGATTATCTGATCCAACAGTAGTCCCCATGCCACAACTGGATGAGGGAGTAGCAAGGGCAGGGGAGGTCTCTGAAGTGAGAAAGCAAAGTATTTTTGCCAAGACAGTGGGCAGTGAGGAAGAAAGGATGCCTTTAGATAGAAAATGCAGACATTTATAGGTTAGTCCTCAAGGGAATAGTGGAAGTTATTGTCAAGGAAAGACAGCAGACTTTAGACAAGATACAAATATTGATCCTTTTACTGAAACAGTGACTGAACCTGTAGCCTTGCTAGTTACAACAGTCACTCTGAGTGTTGAGAATTTCAATGATGTCCCTAGTGTTGTAACTTCAGATTCTGAAACTACAAGTCGAAGTATCACCAGGAAATAGAAGAATGAGTCAGATTAAGCGGAACCAAATTGGGAGGATGAAGTTAAACCTGGAGTGCATAATGCTTCTTTGGCAATATTGCCCTCAATTTTTTTTTTTTTTGTAAATGTGTTTTTGGTATCTAGATTTCTTTAAGTTAATTGCTTTGATTTGTTCATCCCTGTGCCTCTGTATGCGTAACTTGTTGAGTTGGCTAAAATTTCACTCAAGTTTTTCCAAAAGAGCATATGGAAAGACTCGAATGAGCTTTTTGGCCAACACAATAAATTGAAATACATAGCCATGTTATATAGCCATGTTATCTATTACTTTGATCAAAATGTATAGCTGAGTTGGATCAGTGTTTAGGCTGGAATAAACCCTTCGAAGCCCTAACTAGCATGTTTACTAATGACACAAGTAACAGTGCAAATGTGTTAATTTCTTAATAGAGGAGACCACCCCAAACCAGTGGGTCATGTATTCGAAAGGATTAATCCTATATTTTACTAAGGTGGTCTGCTAATTAATTGGAAAGATTGTCTATTTCAGCTATTTGCTTTGGCTTTATAAAACTGATGCTTATGAAGAATACTAATCAAATATTGATCCCATATTGGCATTCATTACTTGGTATATGACTCTATACCAGAAAGTTTTAATTTTACTGATAGGAAATACATTTTTTAAAATCTGAATACCAATTTTACCATCTGACTTCCCTGAGATTAGCTTCTATCTATTGCAGATTATCTGATCCAACAGTAGTCCCCATGCCACAACTGGATGAGGGAGTAGCAAGGGCAGGGGAGGTCTCTGAAGTGAGAAAGCAAAGTATTTTTGCCAAGACAGTGGGCAGTGAGGAAGAAAGGATGCCTTTAGATAGAAAATGCAGACATTTATAGGTTAGTCCTCAAGGGAATAGTGGAAGTTATTGTCAAGGAAAGACAGCAGACTTTAGACAAGATACAAATATTGATCCTTTTACTGAAACAGTGACTGAACCTGTAGCCTTGCTAGTTACAACAGTCACTCTGAGTGTTGAGAATTTCAATGATGTCCCTAGTGTTGTAACTTCAGATTCTGAAACTACAAGTCGAAGTATCACCAGGAAATAGAAGAATGAGTCAGATTAAGCGGAACCAAATTGGGAGGATGAAGTTAAACCTGGAGTGCATAATGCTTCTTTGGCAATATTGCCCTCAATTTTTTTTTTTTTTGTAAATGTGTTTTTGGTATCTAGATTTCTTTAAGTTAATTGCTTTGATTTGTTCATCCCTGTGCCTCTGTATGCGTAACTTGTTGAGTTGGCTAAAATTTCACTCAAGTTTTTCCAAAAGAGCATATGGAAAGACTCGAATGAGCTTTTTGGCCAACACAATAAATTGAAATACATAGCCATGTTATATAGCCATGTTATCTATTACTTTGATCAAAATGTATAGCTGAGTTGGATCAGTGTTTAGGCTGGAATAAACCCTTCGAAGCCCTAACTAGCATGTTTACTAATGACACAAGTAACAGTGCAAATGTGTTAATTTCTTAATAGAGGAGACCACACACCCATTTTGTCATTGTTAGGTTAGCCAGGTGGGAAATACATGGGTGCATTTCTGATCAGTACATGTCTGTTCCTTCTTTCACACAGTACTTATTAGAAGTTAATTATGTCCCTAGCTCTGAGTTATATGCCGTGGAAGGTGTAGAGTTGAACATAACAATGAATGAAGAAATAGACAAAATCTAGTAGTCTGGTATAAGTCAAATATGATAAAGACAAAGGCACTATTATTATCATAAGTCTAGTGAATATTATGTGGAAGGAATTCCAGGTTCTACAGGATGAATTTGTGGCTCACCAGGGGTTTATAGGAGGAAATCAGTTTCTACTCTACCACACTTTTTAGTTAAGGCACCTTGATTTTTCACATTCTAGTTATGTTGACATTGGTTGGACTTTCTTTAATTCCTCATTTCCACTGCTGAGCTAGTATTCATTCACTCTTTAGAGAAAGCTGTTCTTACATCAAGTGCTTGTCACCTGACTGGTCTCATACTCTTTCCCTTGCTCCCCACACCTTGCTTATTTTGTGAATTGGCTTCTGCCTCAGTCTGTCCTTCTACTCCAATGGGTAGAAGGTACTTCAAACCTTATATGGCCACGCACCCAAATTTCTCACCGTTTCTTTTCCAGTGATCTTCATTTCCATTCTCTGTCATTCCATCTGTGGCCAAAAGCCTAGATAGTATAATTGCTTAGAAATGTCTCATCTCTGAGATCTTAAAGTTAGTGGCACATTTTTTTTCACCATAGCCTCTGTCTTATAGTTTCTTCAGGATCTTGATGATAATACTTTTACTACTTCAATTCATCATAGCCTCCAGTTCTTCGGCTTTACCTGGCTTTCCCTAGCTCACCCGAACATCACAGTGTACCACTTCAGTCCCTCTGTTGTCTGGGCATGCAAATCTCTTTCTCCTCTTACTGTGGTCTAACTTCTTCAAGTAACTTAATCACATCCTCTCCTTCTAGGGTCATGTTTGGCAGATACATCTAACTTAACTCCCTCCAGTGTCTCTTACAACTTTGCCTGTACTCCAGAATTACCTCTTCCATATATTTTTCTGCTTCTGTCTCTCCTCACTGGTGTCTCTTCTCAGCCTCTCTCATGGGATCCTGTTTTTCTTGATATTTAGACCACTTTATCTTCTATTCTTATATATTCCCTTGATTGATTTTGCCAACTGCCACAACTTTCATAGCTGATGAATTTGTAGTGCAACACATACATAGTTGGCTTCAGTCTGTCTCTGCATCTAAAATCATTCTGGTCATTTGCCATGGTATTCTCTATAGGAAGATCACCCTTATCATTCCCCCAAAGATTTCATCATTTCACTAATTTTATCCTTAAATGTGTCTTCTTATATCCTCTACTAGCAGACGTTACTACAATTCAAATTTTATTATATAAGCTAGAAATGTGACAGTCACTGCAAATTTTGCCTTTTCTCCCCCTCTCCACACATCTAATCCATAAAGAAAAAAATCCCTGAAGATTCTTCCTCTTTATTGCCTCCTGAATTAATCTACTTTTCTTCAGCTCCCGCTTACTCAGTTCAGATTATCATTTCCTGCTTAAAACATTGCCATAGTTTCTTTCTTTTTTTTTGATGAACGTGTTTTATTATTATTTTTTTTATTTATTTTTTTACATGTATGTTCCCAGATATTCATATGCATATCCCTGGACCCTCCCCCCACCCAGTTCCCCCCCTCCCACCCCTCCAGACCATCGCTCCAAGTGGTTGTAGGTACTCCTATTCCCCTAGCACAGTGACAATAGCTATCTTTTCCACACATGACAGTATAGGCTTCCATGTTACTCCCTCCATGCCATAGTTTCTTAAGTTATCCCCTAGGTCTAGTCATTACTTCTCCTATCTATCTTCTGTACTGATTACTAAGATATAATTAGCTATTATAAAAGTAATAATCATGTATTTTTTAATCATGAAATTGTACCACATAGCCAATAGGATAAAGTCCAAATATGCGTTTTTGTATAGAAGGTCATCTCTTTCACACTTTTGTTTCTGATTTGTGATGTGTCTTATAGCTCCCTCCATTATCCAATACCAGATTCTAGTTTGTTCCTAAAGGTGTTGTGCCAGCTCCAGTGTTATACCAAATGGAATCAGACTCTGAGATAAAAATCCATTATGGTTGATTTTGGACAAATTGTTTACTTTTTTTTTATATGAAGATGATACTAGTAAATGTCTCACAATTGGTTGAGAGCATTAAAAGAATCCTCATTAAAGTACACAGTATAAAAGCCTCACTTGTAAATGCTCAATTAAGGCAAAAATAAGAAAGAAATACTCTCATGTCTTGATCCAGAGTGTTCTTTCATCCTGGAGTGTCATAGCCAATTTCTGGAAATTTCAACTCAAATTAGCTTTTTCTCCAGAAAGTCTTCCATTACCTCATGCCTTAGATTCTCTTCCTTTTTATTCCCACATTCATAATCTCTGTCTCTTTCCCACACACAGCTATTATTGTGCTTGCAGCACTATATTATACATATTTGTTTTGTCTTTGCACACAGTCAATTAGCTGTTTGCCTTAAAGTGGAGATCTGTATCCTAATGGTTCATCGTGTTACCAAGCACTTGGCAGGAGGTTGGATACATGAATATGAGCACAAGTAGAGCCATTCTTTAGATAATCAAATTTGATCTGTACACTGGAGCTACACTTCAGTGTAACATAGTAAACATAATTTATGTTCTTACCTTCATGTTGTCATGTATGTAATCCTCAACTCTTACACATTCCTTATTAAAAAAAGATGAACCTCCATTAAATACACTCTGTGCCCATCTAGGATATTTTAGGTTTAATGAAACCTTGAGAATCATACTCAGTGGGTAGTAATAAAACTGCCTGAATTGGTAAAAATGAAGGAATAATGGATTCTGTTCTAATATGCAATTATATTAAGTATTTGTGTTATTTTGTGGCTGTCCAGTAGTTTTCTTGGCTATTTCTTTATTGGGGAAAAGATAATACTTTTTGAATTCTTCTATTTTATGCCATAGTAATGCTGAGACTTGATGGGAAGCATAGGAACCAAAGTCATTGAAGATTAAATGAGTGGGGGGCAAGACATATTTTTAATACCTTTGTGCTCTTGCCTTTGTACTGGTTCTTCTATATGACTTTTTATAAATTGTCTGTAGAAGAGCAGATGCCAACTAAAAGGCAGGCTTAGATTTAATGTCCTCTTGTCATTCCATTTTCTTTTGTGTTATACCAAATGGAATCAGACTCTGAGATAAAAATCCATTATGGTTGATTTTGGACAAATTGTTTACTTTTTTTTTATATGAAGATGATACTAGTAAATGTCTCACAATTGGTTGAGAGCATTAAAAGAATCCTCATTAAAGTACACAGTATAAAAGCCTCACTTGTAAATGCTCAATTAAGGCAAAAATAAGAAAGAAATACTCTCATGTCTTGATCCAGAGTGTTCTTTCATCCTGGAGTGTCATAGCCAATTTCTGGAAATTTCAACTCAAATTAGCTTTTTCTCCAGAAAGTCTTCCATTACCTCATGCCTTAGATTCTCTTCCTTTTTATTCCCACATTCATAATCTCTGTCTCTTTCCCACACACAGCTATTATTGTGCTTGCAGCACTATATTATACATATTTGTTTTGTCTTTGCACACAGTCAATTAGCTGTTTGCCTTAAAGTGGAGATCTGTATCCTAATGGTTCATCGTGTTACCAAGCACTTGGCAGGAGGTTGGATACATGAATATGAGCACAAGTAGAGCCATTCTTTTAGATAATCAAATTTGATCTGTACACTGGAGCTACACTTCAGTGTAACATAGTAAACATAATTTATGTTCTTACCTTCATGTTGTCATGTATGTAATCCTCAACTCTTACACATTCCTTATTAAAAAAAGATGAACCTCCATTAAATACACTCTGTGCCCATCTAGGATATTTTAGGTTTAATGAAACCTTGAGAATCATACTCAGTGGGTAGTAATAAAACTGCCTGAATTGGTAAAAATGAAGGAATAATGGATTCTGTTCTAATATGCAATTATATTAAGTATTTGTGTTATTTTGTGGCTGTCCAGTAGTTTTCTTGGCTATTTCTTTATTGGGGAAAAGATAATACTTTTTGAATTCTTCTATTTTATGCCATAGTAATGCTGAGACTTGATGGGAAGCATAGGAACCAAAGTCATTGAAGATTAAATGAGTGGGGGGCAAGACATATTTTTAATACCTTTGTGCTCTTGCCTTTGTACTGGTTCTTCTATATGACTTTTTATAAATTGTCTGTAGAAGAGCAGATGCCAACTAAAAGGCAGGCTTAGATTTAATGTCCTCTTGTCATTCTATTTTCTTTTGTTTAATTGAGAAGGAAGATGAGAGAACAAGACAGGTTCTCTATTATTTCATATGGCTTATCTGGCAGCTGGAGAATAGTGGTGGCTGAGAAAATGTTCAGTTAATTGAAGCCATGTAGCGGATATTGATGATCTTTCCACATTTAATGGAGAAATAAATCTGCTGAGAGAGAGAAAAAATACAAATGGCTCTTTGGCTGATATATGTCCACACTATCCTCTTCAAGCAAATCAAAAAATAATTATTACCTTTACAGATGCAATATGTTAATGCTTAATTGTGCTCTACAGTGCATCTCAAGTTTAAGACAAATAACAGTATAGTTTATTCCTTGATTTTGAAGTGTGAGATATAATGAAAACATACTGAGATGAAAACATTTAATTCACAGAGAAACCTGTTGGTGACAGCAAAGTTACACAAATTCTACTTTAGAATGTACATTCAAATGAGACTATTCAAGCTTTCAAAATATTTGTAAAATAATGGACAATATAAGAGATATTTATTAAATAGTGCTATTATAAAAATACATTTAAAGCTCTCTGGTTACTCCTGTTTGTAACATCTTTGGACCTATTGAGGTTTCAGACATATAATGGTTTGGATAAACCAAAATTGCCCTGTTCCCATAAAATGTACTGTTCTTCTGAAAAAAATGGGGGGAAGCATTTAGTAGCTCATAGGTAATGCCATTTATCAAAGAAAATGACTTTCTAATGGCAGTAAAATAAGTGCAACTGAAAGACCTTAGTATTAACTGTATTAAGTCCATTATACTGGTATTTTAAAAACCTGAGAACTCTCAAAATTGTCTTTTATTTCTTAAATTTAGTCTACTTGGAAATAGTGCCTTAAATTTAACTATTTTGAAAGTATTTATTGCCTTCCCCTTTCCCATTCAGTAAGATAAATTAGGGAAATTTCTGCCATTATACAACATCAGAGGCACCACTTCCTCAAGTACAGCACTCGATATAGTTTGTGAATATAAATGAATATAATTGTATGTAAAACTTAGAGTATCTTAAAAACTCTCCCCAGTCTAGTCTCCAGTCCATTCTGCCTATTTTTCCCTTTACCTAGTTTTCCCCTCTACTGTTGCCTCCACAGTTTTTTCTACTTTTAGAGAGTCTTTCCTCTGAACCATTTTTTCTTTCTCTTTTCAAGTGTATCTTAAAGTTCATATCTTCATGCCAATCCCTCTTTCCTGCATTGCCTGAGCCTCCATCCTAAACAACTTTTTGTGCATTGAGAAATATTAATAGTGTGAATCCTGTAGGAAATTATGGTAAGAATCACAGACATTTTGATTCAAGGTATAGCTCTGACTTGCTGCTAGAACTTTTGGTGTCACTCTGTTGAGAAGGATTCTGAGACCATGGCCTAGTCTCACAGGGGAAGGATTCTAACACCAGATTATGCTCGGCGTGCATGAGGTAGAGCTTCCCAGGTGGCTCCATGGGAAAGAATCCACCTGCGAATGCAAGAGACGAGTGTCCAATCCCTTGACTGGAAAGATTCCCTGATGAAGGAAATGACAACTCACTCCAATATTCTTGCCTGGGAAATTCCATGGATAGAGGGGCAAGGTGGGCTACATTTTCATGGGGTCAAAAAGAGTTGGACACAACTGAGCAACTGAGCACATGCACACACATGAATAATGTAGGCTGAGGGATGCATCCTTATTGTAAGGTTAAATTAAAGCAGTGGTCCTCAGATAATAATTTGTATAAAAATGCCTAAAGGACGTGTGGGTCCCACCACCTAGTTGTTTTTGATTCAGTGTATCTTGGGTATGGTCCAAGAGTTGGTGCTTTTTCTTTTTGTTTCTTTTTTAAATTTGGCCTCTTAAGTTTTTCTATTTATTTATTTTCATCCATCTTTACTTTTTGGCCTGTGTGCACCTCCCATTGCAGTCACCTTTCTCATTGCAGAGCACCAGCTCTGGTTACACGCATTCCAGAGTGCTGGCTCATAATTGGACACACCAGTTCAGCCGCTCTGTGGCACATGGGATCGAACCGGACCAGGGGTCGAACTGGTGCCCTATGCACTGCAAGGTGCACTCTTTACCCACTGGACCACCAGGGAAGCCCAAGTTGGTTCTTTTTAACAAGTGTCCAAGTAATGCTGATGCTGCTAGTTTAGGGATCACCCTATGAAAATCATGCTCAAGTATACTTTTTAAAAAATTGTGTGTGTGTGGAGGTGGATGGGACCTACTTTTTTAGAGAGCCCCAATTTTTCTTTCTCTTTTCAAGTGTATCTTAAAGTTCATATCTTCATGCCAATCCCTCTTCCTGCATTGCCTGAGCCTCCATCCTAAACAACTTTTTGTGCATTGAGAAATATTAATAGTGTGAATCCTGTAGGAAATTATGGTAAGAATCACAGACATTTTGATTCAAGGTATAGCTCTGACTTGCTGCTAGAACTTTTGGTGTCACTCTGTTGAGAAGGATTCTGAGACCATGGCCTAGTCTCACAGGGGAAGGATTCTAACACCAGATTATGCTCGGCGTGCATGAGGTAGAGCTTCCCAGGTGGCTCCATGGGAAAGAATCCACCTGCGAATGCAAGAGACGAGTGTCCAATCCCTTGACTGGAAAGATTCCCTGATGAAGGAAATGACAACTCACTCCAATATTCTTGCCTGGGAAATTCCATGGATAGAGGGGCAAGGTGGGCTACATTTTCATGGGGTCAAAAAGAGTTGGACACAACTGAGCAACTGAGCACATGCACACACATGAATAATGTAGGCTGAGGGATGCATCCTTATTGTAAGGTTAAATTAAAGCAGTGGTCCTCAGATAATAATTTGTATAAAAATGCCTAAAGGACGTGTGGGTCCCACCACCTAGTTGTTTTTGATTCAGTGTATCTTGGGTATGGTCCAAGAGTTGGTGCTTTTTCTTTTTGTTTCTTTTTTAAATTTGGCCTCTTAAGTTTTTCTATTTATTTATTTTCATCCATCTTTACTTTTTGGCCTGTGTGCACCTCCCATTGCAGTCACCTTTCTCATTGCAGAGCACCAGCTCTGGTTACACGCATTCCAGAGTGCTGGCTCATAATTGGACACACCAGTTCAGCCGCTCTGTGGCACATGGGATCGAACCGGACCAGGGGTCGAACTGGTGCCCTATGCACTGCAAGGTGCACTCTTTACCCACTGGACCACCAGGGAAGCCCAAGTTGGTTCTTTTTAACAAGTGTCCAAGTAATGCTGATGCTGCTAGTTTAGGGATCACCCTATGAAAATCATGCTCAAGTATACTTTTTAAAAAATTGTGTGTGTGTGGAGGTGGATGGGTATAATGTATAGTATTTCTTAACCAGAAATGAATATTAGTGCTGATGAGAATTTACAAAAAAAAGAAAAAAAACAAACCTATAACTGGTTTCTACCCCAGAAATTCTGATTTTGTGTATCTTGACTTAGGCATTCATCTAGAGGTTTATACTCTTAAAATAATCACAGGTAAATCTGCACACCACTAGTTAAGACCTATTTCCCTGAAGGCAGATAAGCTATTTACAGTGATGTGCACAATAACTTGTATATACGAGGGTTTTTAAAATCTTTATTTTACTTTTGTTTTGACCACACTGCACAATCGGTGGAATCTTAGTTCCCCAATCAGGGATTGAACCTGGGCCCTCAACAGTGAAAGCATGAAGCCCTAACCACTGGACGACCAGGGAATTACCCACAGGAGTTTTTCATGAGTATAACTTGATAATGTTAGTATAAGAAAAATTGTAAATGTGAAGTGTATGCCATGGAGATCACTGAGGAATGGAGCAAAATGCAAATAATATGAATGGGTGTGTCATGGATTGCTTTCTAGAAGTGAGCAGCCAGATCCAGATGAAGAGTGGGTGTTTCATAAAGAAAATGTAGTGAGTCTAAGTGAGAAATAGCAGTGTGCTTATAGAAGTTGAAAGTATGGTTGGGTTATGTGTTCAAGTTAATAGGGAAATGGGAGGGAGCGTTAGTGACATGGGTCCAGTATGGTTAGGGATTATATTTCAGAGTTATTGCCTTTAGTTTTTCATTTTTTTTTTGGCCTGTGTGCACCTCCCATTGCAGTCACCTTTCTCATTGCAGAGCACCAGCTCTGGTTACACGCATTCCAGAGTGCTGGCTCATAATTGGACACACCAGTTCAGCCGCTCTGTGGCACATGGGATCGAACCGGACCAGGGGTCGAACTGGTGCCCTATGCACTGCAAGGTGCACTCTTTACCCACTGGACCACCAGGGAAGCCCAAGTTGGTTCTTTTTAACAAGTGTCCAAGTAATGCTGATGCTGCTAGTTTAGGGATCACCCTATGAAAATCATGCTCAAGTATACTTTTTAAAAAATTGTGTGTGTGTGGAGGTGGATGGGTATAATGTATAGTATTTCTTAACCAGAAATGAATATTAGTGCTGATGAGAATTTACAAAAAAAAAAAAAAAAAAAAAAACAAACCTATAACTGGTTTCTACCCCAGAAATTCTGATTTTGTGTATCTTGACTTAGGCATTCATCTAGAGGTTTATACTCTTAAAATAATCACAGGTAAATCTGCACACCACTAGTTAAGACCTATTTCCCTGAAGGCAGATAAGCTATTTACAGTGATGTGCACAATAACTTGTATATACGAGGGTTTTTAAAATCTTTATTTTACTTTTGTTTTGACCACACTGCACAATCGGTGGAATCTTAGTTCCCCAATCAGGGATTGAACCTGGGCCCTCAACAGTGAAAGCATGAAGCCCTAACCACTGGACGACCAGGGAATTACCCACAGGAGTTTTTCATGAGTATAACTTGATAATGTTAGTATAAGAAAAATTGTAAATGTGAAGTGTATGCCATGGAGATCACTGAGGAATGGAGCAAAATGCAAATAATATGAATGGGTGTGTCATGGATTGCTTTCTAGAAGTGAGCAGCCAGATCCAGATGAAGAGTGGGTGTTTCATAAAGAAAATGTAGTGAGTCTAAGTGAGAAATAGCAGTGTGCTTATAGAAGTTGAAAGTATGGTTGGGTTATGTGTTCAAGTTAATAGGGAAATGGGAGGGAGCGTTAGTGACATGGGTCCAGAAATATAAGTAAGGAGCAAATCATTCTAGATCTTGTAGATTATATTAAGGAGCCTAGAATTTTTCTTAAGAGCATGAGAGAGTCACTGAAAGGTTTAGTATGAGGAGTATTACAGCTGAAACTTCATTATAAGCAAACAGTAATCTGGCTTCTGTATATGTATATAAAGCTGATATATCTGGAGAAAAAGAGAAAAATTATGAGGCTACTGGCATAATTCAGGAAAGGTGACTGAGCCTGTTTGAAGGCTCAAATAATATTTGGTTTGATCAGCAGTGTTTCCTCCATGCTTATAACACAGCCATGGAGTGAGCATTTGAAAAGTACTTTGTACCTATGTGAATTAGAGAAGTAGAAGTGGGGCTGAGAAGGCTGGACAGAGTTGGATCCAGTGATATTTGTTGAGTAAAATGAAGTCAATGTGGTGATTGATGGGTTTGAGGTATGAGGGAGAGAGAATTGCTGAGGGAGAATGAAGACAATATGTATTAGATAGTAGAGAGTAGCACTGGAGACTGACCTAGTGAATATCTGTAGATGAGCGAGTCCATTTCAAGGCAGGGGAATTGGTGGGAGGTGGGTGCCATGAGTATTTGTGATGCAGAAGGTACAGGAGAAAAACAGAAGAGGACGGTATCACAGAAGCAAATAGATGACTATTTAATGAAGGAGCAAGTGACCAACATTTTGCAACAATACTAAGAGGTCACGTAAGGTTATTAAATAGCTGAAGTGTTTAATGGATTTCAGAACCGAGATATTGGTGACTTCAGAGATTCACTGCATAATTGTGAGGTCATTTTGTGTAGTGTTGTAGGAGTTGAAGTCAGACTGCTGTGAGCGTAGAGAAATCTTTCAAGAGATTTGGCTGAGGATAGGAGAAGAAAGATAAATGTGAAGTGTATGCCATGGAGATCACTGAGGAATGGAGCAAAATGCAAATAATATGAATGGGTGTGTCATGGATTGCTTTCTAGAAGTGAGCAGCCAGATCCAGATGAAGAGTGGGTGTTTCATAAAGAAAATGTAGTGAGTCTAAGTGAGAAATAGCAGTGTGCTTATAGAAGTTGAAAGTATGGTTGGGTTATGTGTTCAAGTTAATAGGGAAATGGGAGGGAGCGTTAGTGACATGGGTCCAGAAATATAAGTAAGGAGCAAATCATTCTAGATCTTGTAGATTATATTAAGGAGCCTAGAATTTTTCTTAAGAGCATGAGAGAGTCACTGAAAGGTTTAGTATGAGGAGTATTACAGCTGAAACTTCATTATAAGCAAACAGTAATCTGGCTTCTGTATATGTATATAAAGCTGATATATCTGGAGAAAAAGAGAAAAATTATGAGGCTACTGGCATAATTCAGGAAAGGTGACTGAGCCTGTTTGAAGGCTCAAATAATATTTGGTTTGATCAGCAGTGTTTCCTCCATGCTTATAACACAGCCATGGAGTGAGCATTTGAAAAGTACTTTGTACCTATGTGAATTAGAGAAGTAGAAGTGGGGCTGAGAAGGCTGGACAGAGTTGGATCCAGTGATATTTGTTGAGTAAAATGAAGTCAATGTGGTGATTGATGGGTTTGAGGTATGAGGGAGAGAGAATTGCTGAGGGAGAATGAAGACAATATGTATTAGATAGTAGAGAGTAGCACTGGAGACTGACCTAGTGAATATCTGTAGATGAGCGAGTCCATTTCAAGGCAGGGGAATTGGTGGGAGGTGGGTGCCATGAGTATTTGTGATGCAGAAGGTACAGGAGAAAAACAGAAGAGGACGGTATCACAGAAGCAAATAGATGACTATTTAATGAAGGAGCAAGTGACCAACATTTTGCAACAATACTAAGAGGTCACGTAAGGTTATTAAATAGCTGAAGTGTTTAATGGATTTCAGAACCGAGATATTGGTGACTTCGGCAGAGATTCACTGCATAATTGTGAGGTCATTTTGTGTAGTGTTGTAGGAGTTGAAGTCAGACTGCTGTGAGCGTAGAGAAATCTTTCAAGAGATTTGGCTGAGGATAGGAGAAGAAAGATAAAACCATAGTTGGAAGGTCATGTAATCAAGAAAACTTGTTCTTCTTAAACTCAAAATGAATTTTCTTCCAGTTTTATTGAGGTATAATTTATATATAACATTGTATAAATTTATGGTAGGCAGCATGATGATTTGATACATGTATGTACTGAAAAATGATTATCTCAATAAGGTTAGATAATAGATCCATTACTGCATATGATTGCAATTTGTGTGTGTATGTGTTGTGAGAACATTTAAGCTTTACTTTCTTAGCAACTTTCAAGTATCAGTATATAATGCAAAACTGTTAACTCTACAGTACATAAGGTTCCCAGAACTTATTCATTTTATAATTGGAAATTTGGATCCTTTCATCAGTTCTTCCAAGTCTTCCAAACCCTAGCAATCATCATTCTATTCTCTTTATCTGTAAATGTGGCTTTTTTTTTTAAGGTTCCACATATGAGATTGTATGTGTCTTTCTCTAACTTGTTTCATTTAACATTGTACCTTGAAGGTCCACCCAGATCCAAAGGGTAAGATTTCTTCTTTTTTTAAGGCTGACTAATATTTTGTAGTCAAAATACTACATACATAACACTTTCTTTGTCCATTCCTCAAATTTAAAGTTGTTTGTATGTCTTGGCTTTTGTGAATAATACTGCAGTGAACATGGGGGCAGTACAGGTATTTATTCAGGATAATGATTTTATTTTCTTTAGATATATACCAATGGGGGCCAGTACAGGGTATTTATTAGTGAATATCTGTAGATGCAGCATTTCAAGGCAGGGGAATTGGTGGGAGGTGGGTGCCATGAGTATTTGTGATGCAGAAGTTACAGGAGAAAACAGAAGAGGACGGTATCACAGAAGCAAATAGATGACTATTTAATGAAGGAGCAAGTGACCAACATTTTGCAACAATACTAAGAGGTCACGTAAGGTTATTAAATAGCTGAAGTGTTTAATGGATTTCAGAACCGAGATATTGGTGACTTCGGCAGAGATTCACTGCATAATTGTGAGGTCATTTGTGTAGTGTTGTAGGAGTTGAAGTCAGACTGCTGTGAGCGTAGAGAAATCTTTCAAGAGATTTGGCTGAGGATAGGAGAAGAAAGATAAAACCATAGTTGGAAGGTCATGTAATCAAGAAAACTTGTTCTTCTTAAACTCAAAATGAATTTTCTTCCAGTTTTATTGAGGTATAATTTATATATAACATTGTATAAATTTATGGTAGGCAGCATGATGATTTGATACATGTATGTACTGAAAAATGATTATCTCAATAAGGTTAGATAATAGATCCATTACTGCATATGATTGCAATTTGTGTGTGTATGTGTTGTGAGAACATTTAAGCTTTACTTTCTTAGCAACTTTCAAGTATCAGTATATAATGCAAAACTGTTAACTCTACAGTACATAAGGTTCCCAGAACTTATTCATTTTATAATTGGAAATTTGGATCCTTTCATCAGTTCTTCCAAGTCTTCCAAACCCTAGCAATCATCATTCTATTCTCTTTATCTGTAAATGTGGCTTTTTTTTTTTTTTTAAGGTTCCACATATGAGATTGTATGTGTCTTTCTCTAACTTGTTTCATTTAACATTGTACCTTGAAGGTCCACCCAGATCCAAAGGGTAAGATTTCTTCTTTTTTTAAGGCTGACTAATATTTTGTAGTCAAAATACTACATACATAACACTTTCTTTGTCCATTCCTCAAATTTAAAGTTGTTTGTATGTCTTGGCTTTTGTGAATAATACTGCAGTGAACATGGGGGCAGTACAGGTATTTATTCAGGATAATGATTTTATTTTCTTTAGATATATACCCAGAAGTAGGATTTCTGGATCATATGATAGTCCAATTTTTAAATTTCTTTTGGAAGCTCATATTTTGCTCATAGTGGCTGAAGTAATTTATCTTCTCATCAACAGGGCACTAGGGTTCCCATCTCTCCACATCCTTGCCACCTACTGGCATGATCAGTGTGTCGCTCACCAGAGCTCTGGGCAGACCAGACTGATCCCTAATCGTGATTGCTGGGGCTAGAGCTGTGCTTTAGCTGGTCTCAGTGCTGTTAGGATGCTGTGGTTGTGAGGGCCTTAAGCTCACTAAGGGCCATTTAGGATCTCTGGGGATGGAGATGGATGTTCTCTCGCAGGATGCCTGTGCCAGCAGAATTGTCTGCAGACTGGCTACACAGGCTGGAGCTGAGTTTCAGACTCTACTGACTGACCAAGTGTGGTGGGCTTGTCTTGAGACACTTAAGGACACTGGTCTAGGGAGGCTGGAACCAGTTCACAGGTCAACTCAGAATCTATTTCCAGGACCAAGTTCTGTCTATTACATGATGCATAGGTGGATGTGACTCCTCCCATGTCCCTCTGTGTATGGTGCTGGTAACAGACTCAAAGGCATATGGGGCTGTAGCTGAGTTCTCAAGGGTATGGATCTGTTTCTATTTTTGTAGCTGGGGTCATAGGGAAAGTCAGACACCTGGATATGGGTCCACCTTTTAAAAGTGGCTCTTCTGAGTCTTGGACTGCACTGTGGTCTCACAATCTCTTACTAGCATTCTAAAGCTAACAGGTAGGCAGTTTTGTCTCTAGATGAATACCAAATTATTGTTAGAGGGTAGGGGGTACATGAGAGAGGTCTTCAGTGGCCATTTTGGTGACATCAATCAAGTGTGTTTAAACATTAGTGGGGACAGCCAACAGAGAGGCAATGACTGGCAGTTCAGAAGAGAGACAGTTATATGTGCAGAAATTCAGCAAACATTGACATAATTCTCCTCTAAAGTGGCCTCTTTCTATTGTGGTAGTAGAGCAAGATCAGGATTGATAAAACAGATTTGAAATGAACAGAAGAGTTGTTAATCACTACTTTGGGGAATGGATGAGAGAGCCAAGGAATGTTGAAAGATAAGGGCAGGGTCAGTGTTGAAGATTCAGTTGAGATTAAATATTGGGATTTCAGTAAGTTCCCGTTTCTTCAATTGACCTAGTGCATATTCACTGAGTATGATGATAGTTAGACATAAACATTGGAAATATTACAGTGAAAATGCATTGAGAATATTTTAAAGGGGATTCCAAATGGCTAAATGGTTAATGTGGCTAAGCTGGATAGGGAAGCAAGAGAAAGGTCTTGGATAAAGCTGATAGCGAAAGAGAAGCGTAGGGACAAATGGTACAGGCAGTTTCAGTGTGGTCAGCACAGAGTAGTATGTGTGATGGCTGCAGCTGGAAGAAGAAAACACAAAGGATAGAAAAATAGGAGAGTGAGGACTCTTGAGTTTATGAAATTGCAGTTGTAGAGAACATTTTGGTGAAAGATATACATTTCAAATTTTATACCCACAAATCAGCTAAATTCTAAACTCAGGAAGGCAAGGGATAGTATGATAGTCAATATTACATGATGCATAGGTGGATGTGACTCCTCCCATGTCCCTCTGTGTATGGTGCTGGTAACAGACTCAAAGGCATATGGGGCTGTAGCTGAGTTCTCAAGGGTATGGATCTGTTTCTATTTTTGTAGCTGGGGTCATAGGGAAAGTCAGACACCTGGATATGGGTCCACCTTTTAAAAGTGGCTCTTCTGAGTCTTGGACTGCACTGTGGTCTCACAATCTCTTACTAGCATTCTAAAGCTAACAGGTAGGCAGTTTTGTCTCTAGATGAATACCAAATTATTGTTAGAGGGTAGGGGGTACATGAGAGAGGTCTTCAGTGGCCATTTTGGTGACATCAATCAAGTGTGTTTAAACATTAGTGGGGACAGCCAACAGAGAGGCAATGACTGGCAGTTCAGAAGAGAGACAGTTATATGTGCAGAAATTCAGCAAACATTGACATAATTCTCCTCTAAAGTGGCCTCTTTCTATTGTGGTAGTAGAGCAAGATCAGGATTGATAAAACAGATTTGAAATGAACAGAAGAGTTGTTAATCACTACTTTGGGGAATGGATGAGAGAGCCAAGGAATGTTGAAAGATAAGGGCAGGGTCAGTGTTGAAGATTCAGTTGAGATTAAATATTGGGATTTCAGTAAGTTCCCGTTTCTTCAATTGACCTAGTGCATATTCACTGAGTATGATGATAGTTAGACATAAACATTGGAAATATTACAGTGAAAATGCATTGAGAATTTTTTAAAGGGGATTCCAAATGGCTAAATGGTTAATGTGGCTAAGCTGGATAGGGAAGCAAGAGAAAGGTCTTGGATAAAGCTGATAGCGAAAGAGAAGCGTAGGGACAAATGGTACAGGCAGTTTCAGTGTGGTCAGCACAGAGTAGTATGTGTGATGGCTGCAGCTGGAAGAAGAAAACACAAAGGATAGAAAAATAGGAGAGTGAGGACTCTTGAGTTTATGAAATTGCAGTTGTAGAGAACATTTTGGTGAAAGATATACATTTCAAATTTTATACCCACAAATCAGCTAAATTCTAAACTCAGGAAGGCAAGGGATAGTATGATAGTCAATATTCAATGCGTATCTTGAGTCATTTCTCTTGTTTATCTCCATTAAAGCACTTAACTGGTTCTACTAGTATTTTTGTTTTGTTTTGTCTTTCATGAGTGTAAGGTACTCAGCATCAAGAGAATCCAAAAGGGGTGAGCTATTTTTTGCTCTTTGGGAGATCCTAACAGAATTATGAGTTGTTACCAAAGGGAGATAGACTAGCCCTGATGATTTTGTCTGCCCTAGTGACTTCTGTATAAGATACACCATGATGCTCTGAGTACATAAAAGAGTTTGTGTGATAACAAATATTTGTACATTTCATAATACTTACCTTTTTTTCATGTATTATCAAACTTAATTTTCATAGAAAATTCTGTAGAGATATGTAAAATATCCTTGCTATTCAACAGATAAGGAAAATGAATTACACACTATTCAAGGATCTTATCCACAGTCTCGGAGTTAGATAATGGCCTATTTCAAGGCAAACAAACCAGACCTCATAGATTAGAGTCCAGAGCTCTCCCCACAAATATTCTTCTTAACACTGTGAAGTAAGCATCTGCTTTTGCTAGTTCCATAAGAAAATCTGGTTTGGTTATTCATGTTTGTGTTTTTCAGCTAATTGAAAATTACTTTTTAATTAACATACTCTTCTCAAGCTGACTTCTTTTGGAGGGGAGAGGGGAGAGCCGTGATTAAATCTTGGTAACTGGGATTCTTCCTGTCTGTAGCAATAATAGAAGAATATATCCATATTATAATTCCTTGGTCACAAATGTCATGGGAAAGCAATATAAAGGGGATCTAGAATTTACTATTGTTGTTTATTTCCCTTCAAAAAGCAAAGGAATTCTCTGCTTGTATGATGTGAAGGCAGAAAAAAAAAGATAAACACACACACAAGCCTGTGACAAAGCTCAGAAGTGTGCTGGGGTGGTTCACTAGCCTTCACACGACTAATAAATCTAGCCCCTCATTGAACCTTGTCTCACTCTTTTGTGCTGAGACCAGGTACCATGCAGTAGACACCACACGGTAGAATTAGACCTGTTGAATTGGGAAGTGTTGAAATAAACATTGACTGTCCATTTGGATTGCTAAGTGTTTAACAGCTATGAAGCATTGGCAGGCAAGTTGCAGGGTAAGTGTCCATGGTTTATCAGTTCAATATGTCTCTGATGATAGCAAAAATGAGGTTACCTATGGGAGGCAGATACAGACTTTTCTCGGGAGATCCTAACAGAATTATGAGTTGTTACCAAAGAGATAGACTAGCCCTGATGATTTTGTCTGCCATAGTGACTTCTGTATAAGATACACCATGATGCTCTGAGTACATAAAAGAGTTTGTGTGATAACAAATATTTGTACATTTCATAATACTTACCTTTTTTTCATGTATTATCAAACTTAATTTTCATAGAAAATTCTGTAGAGATATGTAAAATATCCTTGCTATTCAACAGATAAGGAAAATGAATTACACACTATTCAAGGATCTTATCCACAGTCTCGGAGTTAGATAATGGCCTATTTCAAGGCAAACAAACCAGACCTCATAGATTAGAGTCCAGAGCTCTCCCCACAAATATTCTTCTTAACACTGTGAAGTAAGCATCTGCTTTTGCTAGTTCCATAAGAAAATCTGGTTTGGTTATTCATGTTTGTGTTTTTCAGCTAATTGAAAATTACTTTTTAATTAACATACTCTTCTCAAGCTGACTTCTTTTGGAGGGGAGAGGGGAGAGCCGTGATTAAATCTTGGTAACTGGGATTCTTCCTGTCTGTAGCAATAATAGAAGAATATATCCATATTATAATTCCTTGGTCACAAATGTCATGGGAAAGCAATATAAAGGGGATCTAGAATTTACTATTGTTGTTTATTTCCCTTCAAAAAGCAAAGGAATTCTCTGCTTGTATGATGTGAAGGCAGAAAAAAAAAGATAAACACACACACAAGCCTGTGACAAAGCTCAGAAGTGTGCTGGGGTGGTTCACTAGCCTTCACACGACTAATAAATCTAGCCCCTCATTGAACCTTGTCTCACTCTTTTGTGCTGAGACCAGGTACCATGCAGTAGACACCACACGGTAGAATTAGACCTGTTGAATTGGGAAGTGTTGAAATAAACATTGACTGTCCATTTGGATTGCTAAGTGTTTAACAGCTATGAAGCATTGGCAGGCAAGTTGCAGGGTAAGTGTCCATGGTTTATCAGTTCAATATGTCTCTGATGATAGCAAAAATGAGGTTACCTATGGGAGGCAGATACAGACTTCTGGGAGCCACTGATATGAAGGATCCAGTAGACCATTTTTCATTGATATTAACTATGTATCAGAGTTAGAATTGTTTTCCGTGCTCTTTATTTAGCACATGGGCCATTATTTCTTTGCACATATTTTTCCAGCCCCTCTCCTTTTCTGGTAATTTAATTATATGTAAGTTAGGTGACTTGATTTTTTTCTGTCCTTTTTCTCTCTTACCTCTATTTTAAACAGTGTTAATTGCTATGTTTTCATAGTATTTTTTCATTGGTGGTGTCTAATTTTTTGTATATTGTATTTTTCACCTCTATGAGGTCCATTTGGGGTTCTTATAGATCTTTTTCCTTTTCATAGTCATGATAAAGAAGATCATAAACATATGTTTATAGAATATAACACATAATGTATATTAATATGCATATATATTTCCTAGTCCTGCCTGCTGAGAGGTCTGGAAGAAGCAACATCCCATTCACAATGAGCACATTCCAGTTCTCAGCTCTCAATTTCTAATATCCTTCTCCATTAAAAGGAACCAGAACTCCTTGGAAAAATCACTGATCTTAGGACCAAGGCAGTATGATTGTGGAGCATCCTGTGGTTCCAGAGAGTAGGAAGTAATCAAATATATATGTGTGTGTATCTATCTATCTATCTATCTATCTATATCTATCTATCTATCTATCTATCTATCTATATATATATATTTGATTATATGTATATATAGTTGTATAGTTTCATCATGTTGTATCGCATAATAGCTGAGTAGACTGAGTCAGGAAGTGTAGAGCACATTAAATTAATTTCTTTGGCAGGAAATACAACCCATTTGCCATTAATGTGCCTGCATTCCATCCCATCCCTCAAAAACAAAACAACAAAAAAACAGAATTGGGAGTTTCACATGACCTGTTTCCATGTCTGTTAGCAAGATGACCAAACCTTTCCAAATGAGAAGAAAAAACTGATAGACCAGGTACCATGCAGTAGACACCACACGGTAGAATTAGACCTGTTGAATTGGGAAGTGTTGAAATAAACATTGACTGTCCATTTGGATTGCTAAGTGTTTAACAGCTATGAAGCATTGGCAGGCAAGTTGCAGGGTAAGTGTCCATGGTTTATCAGTTCAATATGTCTCTGATGATAGCAAAAATGAGGTTACCTATGGGAGGCAGATACAGACTTCTGGGAGCCACTGATATGAAGGATCCAGTAGACCATTTTTCATTGATATTAACTATGTATCAGAGTTAGAATTGTTTTCCGTGCTCTTTATTTAGCACATGGGCCATTATTTCTTTGCACATATTTTTCCAGCCCCTCTCCTTTTCTGGTAATTTAATTATATGTAAGTTAGGTGACTTGATTTTTTTCTGTCCTTTTTCTCTCTTACCTCTATTTTAAACAGTGTTAATTGCTATGTTTTCATAGTATTTTTTCATTGGTGGTGTCTAATTTTTTGTATATTGTATTTTTCACCTCTATGAGGTCCATTTGGGGTTCTTATAGATCTTTTTCCTTTTCATAGTCATGATAAAGAAGATCATAAACATATGTTTATAGAATATAACACATAATGTATATTAATATGCATATATATTTCCTAGTCCTGCCTGCTGAGAGGTCTGGAAGAAGCAACATCCCATTCACAATGAGCACATTCCAGTTCTCAGCTCTCAATTTCTAATATCCTTCTCCATTAAAAGGAACCAGAACTCCTTGGAAAAATCACTGATCTTAGGACCAAGGCAGTATGATTGTGGAGCATCCTGTGGTTCCAGAGAGTAGGAAGTAATCAAATATATATGTGTGTGTATCTATCTATCTATCTATCTATCTATATCTATCTATCTATCTATCTATCTATCTATATATATATATTTGATTATATGTATATATAGTTGTATAGTTTCATCATGTTGTATCGCATAATAGCTGAGTAGACTGAGTCAGGAAGTGTAGAGCACATTAAATTAATTTCTTTGGCAGGAAATACAACCCATTTGCCATTAATGTGCCTGCATTCCATCCCATCCCTCAAAAACAAAACAACAAAAAAACAGAATTGGGAGTTTCACATGACCTGTTTCCATGTCTGTTAGCAAGATGACCAAACCTTTCCAAATGAGAAGAAAAAACTGATCCACATAATAAAGAAAATACAAAAGGAAATGTGAAGCTTTCTCATTTATGCTCAAGTACTTGATGACAGAGTACGTGCTGGATGTCTCTGTTGTTCTTTTATTCTGTCGTAGTAGCTCACCCTGCACAAAATGTTTATGAGTTTATTTCTCTGCCTACCTCAGCGTAATCTCCTCCTTATTGTCTTCTCTTTCTTGCGCATTCTTCCTGTAAACAGTCAAAAATACATCCTGTACTGGTGTTGGTACATCCAGTTTTCCTTTACTAGCTTGATTCTATGTGCATTCAATGCCTCAACAATTCTTAATATTTATTGGGTGATATTTAAACACTTTGAGATTTCTAACATCTCTTCCTGCTTTTTATAATCCAGAAATAAAGATGGAAGTGTATTTGAATTGTCTCTTTACTAGGACCTCCTGCCATCAGTATCTTTGACTCTCATTTCTACCTGCGTTTTATATTATTTTGTCCATATATTATACCTTTTTTGATGTAAACTTTGGAGAAATAATGCCCTATTCCATCTTTCTTCTCCAGTATACTGACAACACCATTTCCTTTTATTGCAATAGAAAGGCTGAGTAGCATACAGTTCTTATTGACAAAGAATTTATTTTAAAAATATGAAGCAAAGCAAAATGGTTTTGACTTGGTTACATGACCACATTGAATGGGAAATTTTTGTTAGAGTAGCAAGTCTAGTATAATCTTACTCTTATGGACATTTGTAAATTCATGAAAAAGTGGGGAGATAAATTTTCTTTAAAGAAGGAAAAGTATAAACTTCTTAAGAATGAAATGACTACAAAGGCACTTAAGAATGTGAATTGACTTTTATTTATTTATTTTTTTTTTTAAAGATTTATTTATTTATTTATTTTGGGCGGGGGTCGGGTTGGGGAGGGAGGGGAGCAGGCGGGCCACTTCTATTGGTCTTTCGTTTCTCTATGTTCATCTGTCTTTGTTCTCTGGCTCCTGTGGGCCTCCCATCGCGGTGGCGTCTGTCGTTGCAGAGCACCAGCTCTGGGCACATGCCCTCCAGAGCTCCGGCTCGGTAATTGGACATACTGGTCCAGCCGCTCCGCGGCACGTGGGATCTTCCCAGGCCATGGCTCAAACCGGCACCTTGCACTGATTCAAACTGTTTCCATGTCTGTTAGCAAGATGACCAAACCTTTCCAAATGAGAAGAAAAAACTGATCCACATAATAAAGAAAATACAAAAGGAAATGTGAAGCTTTCTCATTTATGCTCAAGTACTTGATGACAGAGTACGTGCTGGATGTCTCTGTTGTTCTTTTATTCTGTCGTAGTAGCTCACCCTGCACAAAATGTTTATGAGTTTATTTCTCTGCCTACCTCAGCGTAATCTCCTCCTTATTGTCTTCTCTTTCTTGCGCATTCTTCCTGTAAACAGTCAAAAATACATCCTGTACTGGTGTTGGTACATCCAGTTTTCCTTTACTAGCTTGATTCTATGTGCATTCAATGCCTCAACAATTCTTAATATTTATTGGGTGATATTTAAACACTTTGAGATTTCTAACATCTCTTCCTGCTTTTTATAATCCAGAAATAAAGATGGAAGTGTATTTGAATTGTCTCTTTACTAGGACCTCCTGCCATCAGTATCTTTGACTCTCATTTCTACCTGCGTTTTATATTATTTTGTCCATATATTATACCTTTTTTGATGTAAACTTTGGAGAAATAATGCCCTATTCCATCTTTCTTCTCCAGTATACTGACAACACCATTTCCTTTTATTGCAATAGAAAGGCTGAGTAGCATACAGTTCTTATTGACAAAGAATTTATTTTAAAAATATGAAGCAAAGCAAAATGGTTTTGACTTGGTTACATGACCACATTGAATGGGAAATTTTTGTTAGAGTAGCAAGTCTAGTATAATCTTACTCTTATGGACATTTGTAAATTCATGAAAAAGTGGGGAGATAAATTTTCTTTAAAGAAGGAAAAGTATAAACTTCTTAAGAATGAAATGACTACAAAGGCACTTAAGAATGTGAATTGACTTTTATTTATTTATTTTTTTTTTTAAAGATTTATTTATTTATTTATTTTGGGCGGGGGTCGGGTTGGGGAGGGAGGGGAGCAGGCGGGCCACTTCTATTGGTCTTTCGTTTCTCTATGTTCATCTGTCTTTGTTCTCTGGCTCCTGTGGGCCTCCCATCGCGGTGGCGTCTGTCGTTGCAGAGCACCAGCTCTGGGCACATGCCCTCCAGAGCTCCGGCTCGGTAATTGGACATACTGGTCCAGCCGCTCCGCGGCACGTGGGATCTTCCCAGGCCATGGCTCAAACCGGCACCCCTTGCACTGCAAGGCGGTGTCCTTACCCACTGGACCACCGGGGGAAGCCCTGAATTGGCTTTTAAAAAGAGCCACAGAGCTTCCGCAGTACACTGACTATTATACATGTTTGTTTATACTTGGGCGGCTGTGTGTTTTCAGTCAGGGTATAAACAGAGCAAAACTTGATAAGATAAAGAGAATTTTCCAACCTAGTAATGTTAAGTTGTTGAAGAAATCAATAGCTCTCACCTGAAAATAGCACAGGGACTGAAAATGGGTAAAAAATATTACCCAAAGGTAACCACAGCAAAGGAATACATTAGTTCCCTCTTTTTCCATTAATATTAAATTTTTTCCTAAGATCTTGAAGCAAACCTAAGTAACAGAAGTAGACTTTAAAAGAGTATCCTCTTTTAAAAATCTCTTCTTGGCCCTGTAATGAGCTGACTAGTAAAATCTAAGCATTGAAAAAAATTCCAGTGGGGATAAATTGATCCACTCCTGACTGAGACTAAAGTCACTTTCACCACTTCAGCAGATTAAATGACTTTTTATTGAATTTGAGGTCACTTCACAGAAGCTGTTTGACCTCAGGTCTTCTCCATCAGCTTCTCTAGCTGGCAGACAGACATGGAGGATGCCAGCGTGGGATCCGTGCAACGGGATGATGCTTTTGGGAGGCAGCGTTTATTTTACCTGATGCTACATGCTGAGTAAGCCAAGGGTGTAATTTTTAAAAAGCATAGGTTTTAGAATTAGACGGCTAGTTTTAAATCCAGGTCAGTCATTTCCAACAGGGATGACCTGAAGCAGAGACATAATCTGCCTACATCTATTTCCTTATCTATCAAATTGAAACATTCCTCAGCCTGAACTGTGGACAGTCACATGAAGTACTATATGTGAAGTGCCTGGCCCAATACTAACATTGGTTTCCATTTTCTTGCTTCTTTCTGCCCCATTTCCTTAACACAGAATCTGTATCCCATGCTCAACTTTAGTGTCCCTTTCAGTAATAAACAGTAATAAACATGGCTTTTCCCATAATAAATGCTCTAACATACTTCTCACATCCAATCGAAATGCCTAGCTTCTCTCTTCATCCGGAAAGAGAAGAATTAAGTCCAACTACTTCTTCCATCTGCTGCTGGTTCTCTGCTAGCATATGAATTGCTATCTGTTTTGTGAGAGCCGGGCTCACAAATCCAAGTACTGCCCTATGATAGTCTCGACTCTGCTTTTAATTGCATCTGTGTTCAAAAGGGAGAGGCGTTTTTTTTCCCCCCTAAAGCTTCCTGTATGATTTTATTGGCAATTATTCCCCATTATGCAGTGGGTTTGATCAGCTTCCTGCGACACAATCCAGTAATGATCATCATGGATCAATACATTAGAAAATTTCCTAGAAGGAGCAACCAGAGGGCTGCTTACATCGGCATTATCTCCATCCTCAGTTGAGTGTGGGTGGGATATTCTCCCATATGTACTGCAAAGTAAAACTATGTATCATTGATGTGGCTGCTAGGCTAAGTCCAAAACCAAACCACTACTGAGCACATTTATTGCATTCTACTAATGTCAGTACATCTTCAAATGCAGAATGAAACTTCAGATTCCCAAGTGATTTGTGTGTACTTCCCTTCTTCCCATTTCTATTGAGCTGGAAATGGAAATCATTCCAATAATAATCAGTTGCATAAAAGCGTAGTGTCCATTCCATAGCTACAAATCAAAGTTACCCCTCTCTTCTTCCTATGTCCTTTGATTCAGGCAAATATAAGTAGGTGATGCTCTGCCAATTCTTCTTCATTTTGATTTCCCTTCTTTGGGATAGACTCTGTCGTTTGTTCTTCTTTCCACTTAAACTCTCCCAGGACTCATTGCTGATGAAAAAAAAAAGTGACTCCTTGACTACTAGGAATAAATAGTTTTAATTTTACCTTTTAATCTTCCTTTTAACTTTCTTTCATCTTGAATTTCCCATTTTCAAGTATCTGACTGAATTGATTTTATGCTTAATGCTTGCCAAATAAATAATGAGGCTCTGAATGAGCCCATATGTAATAAGGCAAGGATTTCATTACTCCCAGTATCACTATAATCAGACAATGATTAAATTATTCCTAACATTCTTAATACCAATGTGAAAATATGCTGAAGACCCAGAACAATTTAAGCCTTCCCACTATGTTGTGTATCAAGCATTTCTATTTCCAGCAGTTTATCACAATGTTGCAGGAATTGGCCTGTAAGGGGTTTATGCTAATGGTAATGGAAGGAACTCATCCACAGGTGTCCGCCTTTATCTGAGCTGCATCTTTGAAATCATTTACAAGTTCCATGGTAACAGCCCTAAGGACCACCAGCAGGAATGCTGATTAACACTTACTAGGGGAAGAAAGACTTAAATAATCAAACAATTTGCAAATTGTAGAAACCTAGACAGATGTTCAACTTATGGTTATTTTGCAGAGAGGTGGTATGAAAGTGTTAGTCACTCACTCGTGTCTGAGTCTTTTGAGACCCCCATGGACTGTAGCCCACTGGGCTCCTCTGTCTATGGAATTCTCCAGGCAAGAATAGTGGAGTGGGTAGCCATTCCCTTCTCCAGGAGATTTTCCCGACTCAGGGATTAAACTTGGGTCTCTTGCATGGCAGGCAGATTCTTTACCATCTGAGTCACCAGGAAAGCCCAGAGGGGTGGTGGGCCACTTTGAACTGAAGAGTGCCAGCTCTTCTTAATTTGGGGGAAAGAGAGAGACTCGGGCCTGTCTTCCAGTCAGGGGCACTCAAATCTCTCTCTGGCATAGCTGGCTTTCCCTCCAGTTTGCAGAAATCAGATTATACCCTTTGTATCCAAGAGAAATGCTTAACTCAGATCTTTGGGTTATGTTTATAGTACATTTGGAGTCTGACAATAGTACCACCCAAGAAATGATTTGCAGCTTTAATGCATGCCTGTATTGATGAGAAATCTGTATTAGAGCACTGTGAATCATCATTAAAAGGCATTTAAAATTGGCTTGTAAAATACGGCTTTTGCTGCACTCTATGCACTCTCCTGAAAAGACGAAGTAGTGTATTAAAATGATGATATGGATGTTAATAAATATGAAGTCATGGCTACTCTAGTAGATCTGAATGTGGCAACAAGAAACCCATCTCCTGCATTGTAATAAGGCAAGGATTTCATTACTCCCAGTATCACTATAATCAGACAATGATTAAATTATTCCTAACATTCTTAATACCAATGTGAAAATATGCTGAAGACCCAGAACAATTTAAGCCTTCCCACTATGTTGTGTATCAAGCATTTCTATTTCCAGCAGTTTATCACAATGTTGCAGGAATTGGCCTGTAAGGGGTTTATGCTAATGGTAATGGAAGGAACTCATCCACAGGTGTCCGCCTTTATCTGAGCTGCATCTTTGAAATCATTTACAAGTTCCATGGTAACAGCCCTAAGGACCACCAGCAGGAATGCTGATTAACACTTACTAGGGGAAGAAAGACTTAAATAATCAAACAATTTGCAAATTGTAGAAACCTAGACAGATGTTCAACTTATGGTTATTTTGCAGAGAGGTGGTATGAAAGTGTTAGTCACTCACTCGTGTCTGAGTCTTTTGAGACCCCCATGGACTGTAGCCCACTGGGCTCCTCTGTCTATGGAATTCTCCAGGCAAGAATAGTGGAGTGGGTAGCCATTCCCTTCTCCAGGAGATTTTCCCGACTCAGGGATTAAACTTGGGTCTCTTGCATGGCAGGCAGATTCTTTACCATCTGAGTCACCAGGAAAGCCCAGAGGGGTGGTGGGCCACTTTGAACTGAAGAGTGCCAGCTCTTCTTAATTTGGGGGAAAGAGAGAGACTCGGGCCTGTCTTCCAGTCAGGGGCACTCAAATCTCTCTCTGGCATAGCTGGCTTTCCCTCCAGTTTGCAGAAATCAGATTATACCCTTTGTATCCAAGAGAAATGCTTAACTCAGATCTTTGGGTTATGTTTATAGTACATTTGGAGTCTGACAATAGTACCACCCAAGAAATGATTTGCAGCTTTAATGCATGCCTGTATTGATGAGAAATCTGTATTAGAGCACTGTGAATCATCATTAAAAGGCATTTAAAATTGGCTTGTAAAATACGGCTTTTGCTGCACTCTATGCACTCTCCTGAAAAGACGAAGTAGTGTATTAAAATGATGATATGGATGTTAATAAATATGAAGTCATGGCTACTCTAGTAGATCTGAATGTGGCAACAAGAACCCCTGCAATTTTCTCTTGAAATTAGAGGTTCTCTTTTTATTATTCAAGCTATAGGAGGCGTTTTACTATGGTCTGGAGCCAAAACATAGCTTTCCTGGTCACTAAGCTTGCCGCTGGTCCAGAATGTTAGCTTAAAAGGATGAAATGTCATATTATTGTGTCTGCTGCTTGTAAATTCCATTATGAATGTATTATAGGCCAGGAGATTGTTGATCTGGACCTCAAGTAAGTTCAAGTTATCTAAATTTGTAATGTGAGGACTTTTTGCAAACAGTCCTGAGGTTTTCAGTACAAAGGCAGCTTGGAGGCATAAGAGTGAGGTTGAGTTAGTGGAAATGGTACAGGCTGCTGTTATTCTAGGGAACAGATCCAGTGCATTGAGGTATACCTAATTCTCATTGCCGTCGTTGTACAGCAGGGTGATTTATATTTAGTGATCAACCTAGCATTTAGTATGTAGCATTTATCTTATTAGAGTTGCCAATTTAATTATATATGAAAACATTCAAATTAGCAAACGCATGAAAGAAAACTGCTTGTGCATGGAAGAAGATAAGCCTATATTATGGTTAATGTATTTATCCATTAATATAATCATTATGTCATTTAAGACATTTAGGTTGTACCAAAGTGTCTTATTAATGTGAGTTATAATGCCTGTGGTTTTCAAAACAGATTTCTGAACCTAATCCTATTCTCTTTCCACAGTGTACAGTATTCATTCTCACTCACTGTTTCTTAAACATTTTCAGCTTCTTCTAGAGTATCTATTTTGAAATTATATTCAACCAGAATATATTGCCGATTGTCATTAAAAAACTCATTTTTCAAGAATAAAGGATATTTCTAACACATGTAATAGTCTTAAAGTGTGCTAGATGTCAGCTTCCTAGCTGTAATCTGGCTTCAACACATAGCTGTGTAAATCCATGGGGATTTAGAGGCGTGGACACATAATACTTCAGATAGCATTTCATATTGTGGTCCCTTCAAATAATTGTTTAGAGAATTTTTTCTCATCCTTAAAGAGTATATCCATTCATTTTGCTTAATAGTTCATCACTCTAGCTTTTACACAACATGTCATTAAGGAAGCACTTTGACCATGAATTTCACCAAGACTAAAACTTTAAGGTTCTGCCAGAAATATATATATATATATGTATATACCTTCTGTTCATCTGCATCTATTAATTTGTTAACTCTAGTGTCCTGGGTGTTTACAGGGGTATTGTATTCTTTGTAGCATCACACTGTAAGTGTCTAGAATAAGAACTGGATTTTCTTGACTCCGTCCAGGAGAACTTCTTGTGTAATTGAAACTATCTGCAGCATTTGTTATTGTGACTACTCCTTTTCTTGTTTCTTTTGGTTTGAACAACACTCTGTTCTCTTGAGTCTCTTCCTCTCTCAGTGGTGTACCTTTGGGCATTTCCTCTGCTCTCATTCAGGTGGTGTTTTCAGAATCCTTTCCTTGTGTCTCTTCCCTTTTCACTCTGCACACACTCTTCACTCATGAGGATAGTTGGTGATTCCTACTGGATCTCTTGGAGAAGGAAATGGCAACCCACTTCAGTATTCTTGCCTGGAGAATCCATGAACAGAGGAGCCTAGCATGCTCCAGTCCATGGGGTCACAAAGTGTCAGACACAACTGAACAACTAACACAAACACACACTGGGTCTCTCTTTTTTCTAACTTGTGATCTGAAGATCGTTTTTCTTCACTTCATATACTACTTTGAAATGTCAGTTCCTCAAATTCACCAGTCTCTAACTAAATCTCTCTTCTTCCTGGTTCTTTCCCCCCCCTCATCCCTTATCTCTAAGTCTTATCATCTAAATTCCCAAAATGGGTCCAAGTCTGAAACTCTTTCCCTTGCTGATAATTCCATTCCTATTGCACTGGTCCACATCTTATTGTTCTTTTCTTGGACAGGTTTGTGAGTTTGCTAATTGATTTTCTAGACTTTCTTCAATATTTTATTGACTTTTATTCATATATGTCTACAATTATCTGTCTCAAATGATTTTTAGTCCTTGTTTTAACTGTCTGTAATTCATGGTAATATTGATTTCTTTCTCTTCCTACTACTCTACTCTCACGTGGTTTTGTTCCTACTTTTTTCCCTGTCCTTGCCAGTCTTTCTGTATGTTCGACATTTTCCAATTCCCTTTGCGTTGGTTTTTTACAGGCTCCATCTTTATCCCATTTTTCATTTTATTTCTTCTATTTTGGGCAATCTCAAATATTCCCAAGACTTCTGTGATCACCTCTTTGCTGTTGAATACCAAATTTGTATAACTAGTCCATATTGAATGTCAATTCACTACTAGTTATCTACCTGAATTTAAATATTCCATAGGAATATTCCTTCCAGTTTAAAATTGAACTCATAATTTTCTCCCAAAACATAACCCCTCCTTCTGAGATTCCCATCAGGATCCCTTCTCCAGGATATCTTCCTGACCCATAAATCAAACTCAAGTCTCCTGCATTGCAGGCAGATTCTTTACCATCTTAGCCAGCAGGTATCTTTGCTAAAGGAATCAGAAGTAATATAATACAGACTAAATGCATGTGTTAAGTGCCCTAGTGCCCTGTACACTCTGAAATGTAATCTTTATTATCGAATAGTTTGTTCATACATCTGTACACACCATTACCATGAACTTCTGGTACATTGCACAGAACCTAGCCCCCTGGGTATAATGTTTAGTAAATGTTCACTGGGAATGAGGGGGGTGCTATTTTGCTGAGGGAACTCACTGTTCCATCTAGGTCTAATCTCAAACCAAAGATCTAATTAAAATAATGAATCATTGTATGTAGAGAGAAAGCCTCCTGAAACTGAAGACTACCTAAAATTTAGAGTAGATCTCTGGCTTTGTAACCTGGTCATTGGGGGTATCACCTCTTAAGCATTCATGTATAAGATGCTGTGTTAATAGTGTCAGATAATGTATCTCATTTAATTCTCATAACTATGAGAAGTAGACTCAGGTATTACCCTTTATTCAGAAGCAGGAACATCACACCTAGAGTGATGAAGGGTCTTCCTGAAGGTCCCTCAGTTATAGTAGAAATCAGGCTTCCAATTAACCACTTATTTTTTTTTTGACTTTTATTCATATATGTCTACAATTATCTGTCTCAAATGATTTTTAGTCCTTGTTTTAACTGTCTGTAATTCATGGTAATATTGATTTCTTTCTCTTCCTACTACTCTACTCTCACGTGGTTTTGTTCCTACTTTTTTCCCTGTCCTTGCCAGTCTTTCTGTATGTTCGACATTTTCCAATTCCCTTTGCGTTGGTTTTTTACAGGCTCCATCTTTATCCCATTTTTCATTTTATTTCTTCTATTTTGGGCAATCTCAAATATTCCCAAGACTTCTGTGATCACCTCTTTGCTGTTGAATACCAAATTTGTATAACTAGTCCATATTGAATGTCAATTCACTACTAGTTATCTACCTGAATTTAAATATTCCATAGGAATATTCCTTCCAGTTTAAAATTGAACTCATAATTTTCTCCCAAAACATAACCCCTCCTTCTGAGATTCCCATCAGGATCCCTTCTCCAGGATATCTTCCTGACCCATAAATCAAACTCAAGTCTCCTGCATTGCAGGCAGATTCTTTACCATCTTAGCCAGCAGGTATCTTTGCTAAAGGAATCAGAAGTAATATAATACAGACTAAATGCATGTGTTAAGTGCCCTAGTGCCCTGTACACTCTGAAATGTAATCTTTATTATCGAATAGTTTGTTCATACATCTGTACACACCATTACCATGAACTTCTGGTACATTGCACAGAACCTAGCCCCCTGGGTATAATGTTTAGTAAATGCTCACTGGGAATGAGGGGTGTGCTATTTTGCTGAGGGAACTCACTGTTCCATCTAGGTCTAATCTCAAACCAAAGATCTAATTAAAATAATGAATCATTGTATGTAGAGAGAAAGCCTCCTGAAACTGAAGACTACCTAAAATTTAGAGTAGATCTCTGGCTTTGTAACCTGGTCATTGGGGGTATCACCTCTTAAGCATTCATGTATAAGATGCTGTGTTAATAGTGTCAGATAATGTATCTCATTTAATTCTCATAACTATGAGAAGTAGACTCAGGTATTACCCTTTATTAAGAAGGAGGAACATTACACCTAGAGTGATGAAGGGTCTTCCTGAAGGTCCCTCAGTTATTAGTAGGAAAACTAGGACCTAAGCCCAAGTCCAAGTCTAAACATTCACTACATCATATATGGAGATTCTGGAAAATATTTGGAAATATGATTCCCTGTGTTTTTAGCCTCCACCATGATGTATGATCATCTTTAAAACGACCGTGAAAAGAACTTTCTATGGTTTTTATAGGTTCTACAGTCTGGTAGACAGCAGTTATCATGATAAATGCAAGTATAGACCAAGTAAATTACTAATACTTATCTCTTGTCTAGAGCCTAGAATATGTCTCATTTCTCCTAATTGAAATTTGTTGCTTTTGTGAATAAGTAGAAACATAGAATAAATGCTATGTTTATTCTATATTTACGTATACAGAGTTATACCAATGTATAATATCTCCTTAGAAAACTATATCCAAAAATGTAAAAGAAAATTGTAAGTAGAGTAATGGTAAAATACAGGTAATTTTTATAGTATCAAAAGGGAAGTGGACTAGAAATCCTGCTCATGGTCAATACAGCAGAGAGTTTATGGATTATAGATAACACTCTGGAGACCACAATTGCCTACCAGGTATACCTAAGAGAACAGAAGGGTTAAATCCACTGATAAAGCTGGGATATATCATGATATAAAATTTGAGTTTGATAGGAAGTCACCTCTTCTTGTGCAATTGCCTGGAGGGCTTTGTCAGTTTCCTTTAGTGACATAGATGCAGGGTCCTCATCAGCTGATTGGAACCTCAGGTAGCACACAGATGGGGAATTGGCACATATTTTTAGGCTACTGTCTGGTGACTACTTTTGTCAGAAACACCTTAATCTGGTAACTGAAGAAGTACAACACAACTGCAAATATTTCACTATGGCAGAAGTGATGTAATTGGAGTAGTAGGTTAAAAAAAATAAAGTTTTCTATTACAGAAAGTATGCTACCTAAAATTTAGAGTCGATCTCTGGCTTTGTAACCTGGTCATTGGGGGTATCACCTCTTAAGCATTCATGTATAAGATGCTGTGTTAATAGTGTCAGATAATGTATCTCATTTAATTCTCATAACTATGAGAAGTAGACTCAGGTATTACCCTTTATTAAGAAGGAGGAACATTACACCTAGAGTGATGAAGGGTCTTCCTGAAGGTCCCTCAGTTATTAGTAGGAAAACTAGGACCTAAGCCCAAGTCCAAGTCTAAACATTCACTACATCATATATGGAGATTCTGGAAAATATTTGGAAATATGATTCCCTGTGTTTTTAGCCTCCACCATGATGTATGATCATCTTTAAAACGACCGTGAAAAGAACTTTCTATGGTTTTTATAGGTTCTACAGTCTGGTAGACAGCAGTTATCATGATAAATGCAAGTATAGACCAAGTAAATTACTAATACTTATCTCTTGTCTAGAGCCTAGAATATGTCTCATTTCTCCTAATTGAAATTTGTTGCTTTTGTGAATAAGTAGAAACATAGAATAAATGCTATGTTTATTCTATATTTACGTATACAGAGTTATACCAATGTATAATATCTCCTTAGAAAACTATATCCAAAAATGTAAAAGAAAATTGTAAGTAGAGTAATGGTAAAATACAGGTAATTTTTATAGTATCAAAAGGGAAGTGGACTAGAAATCCTGCTCATGGTCAATACAGCAGAGAGTTTATGGATTATAGATAACACTCTGGAGACCACAATTGCCTACCAGGTATACCTAAGAGAACAGAAGGGTTAAATCCACTGATAAAGCTGGGATATATCATGATATAAAATTTGAGTTTGATAGGAAGTCACCTCTTCTTGTGCAATTGCCTGGAGGGCTTTGTCAGTTTCCTTTAGTGACATAGATGCAGGGTCCTCATCAGCTGATTGGAACCTCAGGTAGCACACAGATGGGGAATTGGCACATATTTTTAGGCTACTGTCTGGTGACTACTTTTGTCAGAAACACCTTAATCTGGTAACTGAAGAAGTACAACACAACTGCAAATATTTCACTATGGCAGAAGTGATGTAATTGGAGTAGTAGGTTAAAAAAAATAAAGTTTTCTATTACAGAAAGTATGTTATAGGGTATTGGGGACTGGGAGGCAGGAGAAAGAGAATTTGGGGTGATGGACCCTTAGGAAAAAGTGGTGATAGGTGTACAACTTTGTGAATGTAATTAATGCCACTAAATTGCATACTTAAAAATGGCTAAAAGGTACTATATGTTTTACTACAGAATAGAGAAATTGAGATTATACTCTCAAATCAACTTTCATTGAGTTATATACTTTAAGTAGACTTATAGAATATGCGAATTATAAAAGCTGTTGCAAATAGCTGTATGTTTGTTTTCTTGGACTGTTGTAACCAGTTAGTCACTAAGTAGCTTCAAAAAACACAACTTGATAGTCTTACAATTCAGAATACAAGGAGTTTGAAATTAAGATGTCAACAGACATTGCCTTTGACAGGCTTTAGGGGAGAATCCTTCCTTGTCTTTTCCTAGATTCCAGTGACCCTGACGTTCACTGGCTTGTAGCTGCTCACTTCAGCCTCTGCCTTCATCTTTAGTTCATCTTCCCCTTTTTGGTCTTTCATGAAGACTCTTTATTTGATTTAGGGACTAATTTATGCCCACAAGATTCTTTTTCCAAATACTGTCAAATTCACAGCATTGCGAGCAGTGGATGTTTTTGTTTTTTCAGGGTCTACCATTCAACCTCCTCCAAGCTTCTACCTTCAGTGGGCATTTACTGTATGACAGACCCTCACTTGCTAAACATTTCCACCTTAATCATTTAATCCTCAAAACTCTAAAGTACTGTTATTGTGTATGTGTTACAGGTGTTTTAACTAAGACTCAGAGAGGCTAAATGACCTGCTCAAGGTCACACTAAAAACTAGACTTGAGATGAAACATGGGCTGGTTCCAGAGTCTGCCTTCCTCGCCCAGCTGTTGAAATTTTCTTTGACAAAACAGTACCCTTGGAGATTAAACAATACATACCTAAAAAACCAACTGATTATTGAGGAAATCAAAGGAGAAATTAAACAATTCCTAGAGGAAAATGACAATGAACACACGACAGTGCAAAACCTATGGGATACTGAAAAAGCAGTTCTAAGAGGGAAATTTATAGCAATACAATCCCACCTCAAGAAACTAGGAAAATATGAAGCAGATGACCTAACCCTCCGCTTAAAACAGTTGGAGAAAGAAGAACAAAAACATCCCAAAGCCAGCAGAAGAAGAGAAATTCCAGACATATGATAGGTGTAACAACTTTGTGAATGTAATTAATGCCACTAAATTGCATACTTAAAAATGGCTAAAAGGTACTATATGTTTTACTACAGAATAGAGAAATTGAGATTATACTCTCAAATCAACTTTCATTGAGTTATATACTTTAAGTAGACTTATAGAATATGCGAATTATAAAAGCTGTTGCAAATAGCTGTATGTTTGTTTTCTTGGACTGTTGTAACCAGTTAGTCACTAAGTAGCTTCAAAAAACACAACTTGATAGTCTTACAATTCAGAATACAAGGAGTTTGAAATTAAGATGTCAACAGACATTGCCTTTGACAGGCTTTAGGGGAGAATCCTTCCTTGTCTTTTCCTAGATTCCAGTGACCCTGACGTTCACTGGCTTGTAGCTGCTCACTTCAGCCTCTGCCTTCATCTTTAGTTCATCTTCCCCTTTTTGGTCTTTCATGAAGACTCTTTATTTGATTTAGGGACTAATTTATGCCCACAAGATTCTTTTTCCAAATACTGTCAAATTCACAGCATTGCGAGCAGTGGATGTTTTTGTTTTTTCAGGGTCTACCATTCAACCTCCTCCAAGCTTCTACCTTCAGTGGGCATTTACTGTATGACAGACCCTCACTTGCTAAACATTTCCACCTTAATCATTTAATCCTCAAAACTCTAAAGTACTGTTATTGTGTATGTGTTACAGGTGTTTTAACTAAGACTCAGAGAGGCTAAATGACCTGCTCAAGGTCACACTAAAAACTAGACTTGAGATGAAACATGGGCTGGTTCCAGAGTCTGCCTTCCTCGCCCAGCTGTTGAAATTTTCTTTGACAAAACAGTACCCTTGGAGATTAAACAATACATACCTAAAAAACCAACTGATTATTGAGGAAATCAAAGGAGAAATTAAACAATTCCTAGAGGAAAATGACAATGAACACACGACAGTGCAAAACCTATGGGATACTGAAAAAGCAGTTCTAAGAGGGAAATTTATAGCAATACAATCCCACCTCAAGAAACTAGGAAAATATGAAGCAGATGACCTAACCCTCCGCTTAAAACAGTTGGAGAAAGAAGAACAAAAACATCCCAAAGCCAGCAGAAGAAGAGAAATCATAAAGATCAGAGCAGAAATAAATGAGAAAGAAACAAAAGAAACAATAGTAAAGATAAATAAAACAAAAAGCTGGTTCTTTGAAAAGGTAAACGAAATTAACAAGCCACTGGCCAGACTCATTAAGAAAAAGAGAGAGAAGAACCAGATCAACAAAATCAAAAACAAAAAGGAGAGATTACAACAGATAATGCAGAAATCCAAAGGATTCTAAGAGACTATTATGAGCAACTCTATGGCAACAAACTGGACAACCTGGAAGAAATGGACAGTTTCTTGGACAGGATTAATCTCCCAAGACTGAGCCAGGAAGAAACAGAAACTTTGAACAACCCAATCACAAGCTCAGAAATCGAATTTGTGATTAAAAATCTGCCCAAAAATAAAAGGGCCCGATGGCTTCACAGCCAAATTCTACCAAACATTTAAAGAAGACCTAATGCCTGTCTTTCTAAAACTCTTCCAAACAATTGCACAGGAAGGAAAACTTCCAAACACATTCTACGAGGCCACCATCGCCCTGATACCCAAACCAGGCAAAGACAACACAAAAAAGGAAAACTATAGGCCAATTTCACTGATGAACTTAGATGCCAAGATCCTCAACAAAATCCTAGCAAACAGAATTCAACGACATGTCAAAAAACTCATACATTATGATCAAGTCGGGTTCATCCCAGGCATGCAAGGCTTCTTCAACATCTGCAAATCAATCAACGTGATACACCATATCAACAAGTTGAAAGACAAAAATCACATGATCATTTCAATAGATGCAGAAAAAGCCTTCGACAAAGTACAACATCCATTTATGATCAAAACTCTTCAGAAAATGGGCATAGAAGGAACCTATCTCAACATAATAAAAGCCATATATGAGAAGCCTACAGCGAACATTATCCTCAACGGTGAAAAACTGAAAGCATTCCCTCTAAGATCAGGAAAATATGAAGCAGATGACCTAACCCTCCGCTTAAAACAGTTGGAGAAAGAAGAACAAAAACATCCCAAAGCCAGCAGAAGAAGAGAAATCATAAAGATCAGAGCAGAAATAAATGAGAAAGAAACAAAAGAAACAATAGTAAAGATAAATAAAACAAAAAGCTGGTTCTTTGAAAAGGTAAACGAAATTAACAAGCCACTGGCCAGACTCATTAAGAAAAAGAGAGAGAAGAACCAGATCAACAAAATCAAAAACGAAAAAGGAGAGATTACAACAGATAATGCAGAAATCCAAAGGATTCTAAGAGACTATTATGAGCAACTCTATGGCAACAAACTGGACAACCTGGAAGAAATGGACAGTTTCTTGGACAGGATTAATCTCCCAAGACTGAGCCAGGAAGAAACAGAAACTTTGAACAACCCAATCACAAGCTCAGAAATCGAATTTGTGATTAAAAATCTGCCCAAAAATAAAAGGGCCAGATGGCTTCACAGCCAAATTCTACCAAACATTTAAAGAAGACCTAATGCCTGTCTTTCTAAAACTCTTCCAAACAATTGCACAGGAAGGAAAACTTCCAAACACATTCTACGAGGCCACCATCGCCCTGATACCCAAACCAGGCAAAGACAACACAAAAAAGGAAAACTATAGGCCAATTTCACTGATGAACTTAGATGCCAAGATCCTCAACAAAATCCTAGCAAACAGAATTCAACGACATGTCAAAAAACTCATACATTATGATCAAGTCGGGTTCATCCCAGGCATGCAAGGCTTCTTCAACATCTGCAAATCAATCAACGTGATACACCATATCAACAAGTTGAAAGACAAAAATCACATGATCATTTCAATAGATGCAGAAAAAGCCTTCGACAAAGTACAACATCCATTTATGATCAAAACTCTTCAGAAAATGGGCATAGAAGGAACCTATCTCAACATAATAAAAGCCATATATGAGAAGCCTACAGCGAACATTATCCTCAACGGTGAAAAACTGAAAGCATTCCCTCTAAGATCAGGAACAAGACAGGGGTGCCCACTTTCACCACTACTATTCAACATAGTCCTGGAAGTCCTAGCAACAGCAATAAGAGAAGAGAAAGAAATCAAAGGAATCCAGATTGGAAAGGAAGAAGTCAAGCTCTCTCTTTGCAGACGACATGATATTATACATAGAAAATCCCAAAGACACGGTTACAAAGCTACTAGAGCTAATCAAGGAATTCAGCAAAGTCACAGGATACAAAGTCAACACACAGAAGTCACTGACATTCCTATACACAAACAATGAAAAATCAGAAAACGAAATCAAAGAGGCAATCCCCTTCACCATTGTAACCAAAAGAATCAAATATCTAGGAATAAACCTGCCCAAAGAAACAAAAGAATTGTACACAGAAAATTACAAGACACTCATGAGAGACATTAAAGAAGACTTAAACAGATGGAGAGATATTCCATGTTCCTGGATCGGAAGAATCAATATTGTGAAATTGACCATACTACCAAATATCATCTACAGATTCAATGCAATACCTACTCAACTACCATTCACATTTTTCACAGAACTAGACCAAATAATAACACAGTTCATATGGAAATACAGAAGACCTCAAATAGCCAAAGCAATCCTGAGGAAGAAGAATGGAGTTGGAGGGATCAGCCTCCCTAACTTTAGACTCTACTACAAAGGAACAGTTATCAAGACAGTATGGTACTGGCACAAAAACAGAACTATAGATCAATGGAACAAGATTGAGAACCCAGAGATAAACCCACGCACCTATGGGTACCTTCTTTTTGACAAAGGAGGAGAAACTATAAAATGGGACAAAGACAGCCTCTTCAACAAGTGGTGCTGGGAAAATTGGACAGCTACATGCAAATAAATGAAGTTGGAACATTCCCTGACACCATACACAAAGATAGATCAAAGACCTAAATATAAGACCAGAAACCATCAAACTCTTAGAGGAGAATATAGGCAAAACCCCCAAGGATATCAATCAAAGCAAGATCTTCTCTGACCCACCTACTAAAATAGTGGAACTGAAAAGAAAAGTCAACACGTGGGACCTCATGAAACTTAAAAGCTTTTGTACAGCAAAAGAAATCACCAAAAAGCTGAACAGACACCCCAGAGAGTGGGAGAAAAATCATAGCAAATGAAACAACAGACAAAGAATTCATCTCCAAAATCTACAAGCAACTTAGACAAATCAGCACAGGGAAAATGAGCAGCCCAATCAAAAATGGGAAAAAGATCTAAAGAGACGCCTCTCCAAAGAGGACATACAGATGGCCCAAAAATACATGAAACTATGCTCAACCTCGCCTATTATCAGAGAAATGCAAATTAAAACCACAATGAGATACCACCTCACACCTGTCAGAATGGCCGTCATCAACAAATCGACAGACAACAAATGCTGGAGAGGGTGTGGAGAAAAGGGAACCCTCTTGCATTGCTGGTGGGAATGTAAATTAATACAACCTCTGTGGAAGACAATATGGAGATTCCTTAAAAAACTAAAAATAGAAGCACCCTATGACCCAGCAATCCCACTATTAGGCCTATATCCTGATGAAATCAAAAATGAAAGAGGCACCTGTACCCCAATGTTCATTGCAGCTCTCTATACAATAGCCAGAACATGGAAGCAACCTAGATGTCCATCGACGAATGAATGGATCCAGAAGCTCTGGTACATATATACAGTGGAATACTACTCAGCTGTTAAAAGATATGCAGAAGACTCAGTCCTAATGAGGTGGCTGGCTCTAGAACCTATCATAAAAAGTGAAGTAAGTCAAAAAGAGAAAGACAAGTACAGCATACTAACACTTATATATGGAATCTAGTAAGATGGTCATGATAACATACGCAGTGAACTCATGAAAAAAAAGAGAATAGACATAAATACATTGTGGAGACCGAACAGTGGGAGGGAGGCATGGAGGAGTAACATGGAAAAAAGGGGAAACCTAAAAAATGGAACATTCCCTGACACCATACACAAAGATAGATCAAAGACCTAAATATAAGACCAGAAACCATCAAACTCTTAGAGGAGAATATAGGCAAAACCCCCAAGGATATCAATCAAAGCAAGATCTTCTCTGACCCACCTACTAAAATAGTGGAACTGAAAAGAAAAGTCAACACGTGGGACCTCATGAAACTTAAAAGCTTTTGTACAGCAAAAGAAATCACCAAAAAGCTGAACAGACACCCCAGAGAGTGGGAGAAAAATCATAGCAAATGAAACAACAGACAAAGAATTCATCTCCAAAATCTACAAGCAACTTAGACAAATCAGCACAGGGAAAATGAGCAGCCCAATCAAAAATGGGAAAAAGATCTAAAGAGACGCCTCTCCAAAGAGGACATACAGATGGCCCCAAAATACATGAAACGATGCTCAACCTCACTTTTTATCAGAGAAATGCAAATTAAAACCACAATGAGATACCACCTCACACCTGTCAGAATGGCCATCATCAACAAATCGACAGACAACAAATGCTGGAGAGGGTGCGGAGAAAAGGGAACCCTCTTGCATTGCTGGTGGGAATGTAAATTAATACAACCTCTGTGGAAGACAATATGGAGATTCCTTAAAAAACTAAAAATAGAAGCACCCTATGACCCAGCAATCCCACTATTAGGCCTATATCCTGATGAAATCAAAAATGAAAGAGGCACCTGTACCCCAATGTTCATTGCAGCTCTCTATACAATAGCCAGAACATGGAAGCAACCTAGATGTCCATCGACGAATGAATGGATCCAGAAGCTCTGGTACATATATACAGTGGAATACTACTCAGCTGTTAAAAGATATGCAGAAGACTCAGTCCTAATGAGGTGGCTGGCTCTAGAACCTATCATAAAAAGTGAAGTAAGTCAAAAAGAGAAAGACAAGTACAGCATACTAACACTTATATATGGAATCTAGTAAGATGGTCATGATAACATACGCAGTGAACTCATGAAAAAAAAGAGAATAGACATAAATACATTGTGGAGACCGAACAGTGGGAGGGAGGCATGGAGGGAGTAACATGGAAGCCTATACTGTCATGTGTGGAAAAGATAGCTATTGTCATTGTGCTAGGGGAATAGGAGTACCTACAACCTCTTGGAACGATGGTCTGGAGGGATGGGAGAGGGGGAACTGGGTGGGGGGAGGGTCCAGGGATATGCATATGAATGATCTGGGAACATGTAAAAAATAAATAAATAATTAAATTAAAAAAAAAAAAGTCCCTTGTTGGGGTGGGAGGGCTGATTTCTGTATAATCATTTTTTGCCATTTGTCATCTTTCTGTAAGCTTCTATAAGCATTGCAGCAAACAGGAAGACCTTGTGTGTACTTCATCTACTAAGAAAAGCTTTCTCATATGCTATAAACTCTGGGACTTTTCAAATCGCTTACATTTGAATTTGTTCAACTTTGATCTTAACCTCTACCTGGACGACTCTCTCGTGAACATCATGCATGTCATGAATCGAAATTCATAGACAATGTGTAAACAGTGCTAATTGTACCATTCAGAGGGCTGGGAGGTTTGGGTCAGAACACTCAACCAGCTGCAGACCTCCCACTTCTGTCTTCGACTTTAAATGACATAGGAGCTCTGTGCCTCTAAAAAGAAGTTTGAAATCAAATATATCTAAGTGAACACTGTGAGAAAGAAATAACCAGAGTTGAGTTCTTATTTTTTTTCCCTAAATCACTTTTTATTAAGACAGCTTTTGAAAGCCATTTCTGCTAAAACTTACTGCAGTGGGGAAACACGACACAGTAATTACTGTATATAGAAGTCATTTTCAATCTTGAGGATAATACAGGATATTCTGGGCTTGGGACCATCACAATTTGGTTACTCCAAAGTGTCCTGTCACAAAAGATTAATGATAGCTCTGCTTATCGATAAAGCACTTAGGAGCTCAGTTTCCACCATGCTAATATGCACGGGAGCATTGCTTCATACTGTGGTTTTGTGTTTCCTCTGTACATTTCATTCCCTTGCCTTTTCAGTTTTACTTTCTGGACTGTCTAAGTTAATTTTCATTGCTTCCTTTGGCCTTTTCCAGTTTAAATCTCAATTTAATGATCTGTCTCATGCCATAGTCCACTGGAGCATTATTTAGTAACCAACTTTTTCTCCTGTTGTTCATGGACGCTGACCTAGTGACAAAGTATCCCTGTTCCCTTACAGAATATAAAATGTTTTGATAGACAGCATTCTTCGCTTGTCTAGTTTTAACAGCTTTTCATGAATATTTCATATGTAAAACTACAAATTTCCTTCTTCAAATTTAGAGGACCATTATGAAGCAAACCAAGAAAATAAAACAAAAGGAAAAAAAAAAAACGGTGAGAAACAATTAATTTCAGAGTAAATAAAAGGGACTAGCTTAATTCTTGAGGCATTGGAGATTTTGCTGTGGCAAACCTACATGTGTATTCTAGAGGATTTGAAATTTCTCTCATCCAAGTGTTACTGATAAGATAATTCCAGCTTAGATTGTGAAAGGCCATTGGAAAAATAAAGCATCTTTTCTCATGTTTTACAGGAAGACTATTTGCAGGAAAATTTTGTTTCAACTTTGATCTTAACCTCTACCTGGACGACTCTCTCGTGAACATCATGCATGTCATGAATCGAAATTCATAGACAATGTGTAAACAGTGCTAATTGTACCATTCAGAGGGCTGGGAGGTTTGGGTCAGAACACTCAACCAGCTGCAGACCTCCCACTTCTGTCTTCGACTTTAAATGACATAGGAGCTCTGTGCCTCTAAAAAGAAGTTTGAAATCAAATATATCTAAGTGAACACTGTGAGAAAGAAATAACCAGAGTTGAGTTCTTATTTTTTTTCCCTAAATCACTTTTTATTAAGACAGCTTTTGAAAGCCATTTCTGCTAAAACTTACTGCAGTGGGGAAACACGACACAGTAATTACTGTATATAGAAGTCATTTTCAATCTTGAGGATAATACAGGATATTCTGGGCTTGGGACCATCACAATTTGGTTACTCCAAAGTGTCCTGTCACAAAAGATTAATGATAGCTCTGCTTATCGATAAAGCACTTAGGAGCTCAGTTTCCACCATGCTAATATGCACGGGAGCATTGCTTCATACTGTGGTTTTGTGTTTCCTCTGTACATTTCATTCCCTTGCCTTTTCAGTTTTACTTTCTGGACTGTCTAAGTTAATTTTCATTGCTTCCTTTGGCCTTTTCCAGTTTAAATCTCAATTTAATGATCTGTCTCATGCCATAGTCCACTGGAGCATTATTTAGTAACCAACTTTTTCTCCTGTTGTTCATGGACGCTGACCTAGTGACAAAGTATCCCTGTTCCCTTACAGAATATAAAATGTTTTGATAGACAGCATTCTTCGCTTGTCTAGTTTTAACAGCTTTTCATGAATATTTCATATGTAAAACTACAAATTTCCTTCTTCAAATTTAGAGGACCATTATGAAGCAAACCAAGAAAATAAAACAAAAGGAAAAAAAAAAAACGGTGAGAAACAATTAATTTCAGAGTAAATAAAAGGGACTAGCTTAATTCTTGAGGCATTGGAGATTTTGCTGTGGCAAACCTACATGTGTATTCTAGAGGATTTGAAATTTCTCTCATCCAAGTGTTACTGATAAGATAATTCCAGCTTAGATTGTGAAAGGCCATTGGAAAAATAAAGCATCTTTTCTCATGTTTTACAGGGAAGACTATTTGCAGGAAAATTTCCATTTTTGGCTTCCTAACATTGGTTGAATGCATGTATCTGAATTAATGAGGTCAACTAATTGTATCAATACCTTACATTTATTGATAGAATGTGTCAGAAATTTTACTGAGTGTTTTAGGCACATTGTTTCATTTTTCTCTTCCAAAGTAGGAACTGGTACTGCTCTTTCTTTTATGGTGAAAAAAAAAACTAAGGTGCCAATGAGTCAAGTAGATAACTTGTCTTAAGTGACATAGCCGATAATCACGGAGCAGTCATGAGAGACTTGTTGAGCGGTTTAACCATTTACACTAACCCCTACCTGGTAGCTTGCATTTTTCCAGACTGTGTGGACCAGTCTTGGTCCTTGGTCTTGGTCCTGTGTGGACCAAGATTTGTTCTGTTCCTTGGGCCCTGAATGTCTCCTTCATCTCTTTCACAGTGGACCCTCTTAGACATTTTTCTACGACAATTCTGTGACACCGTCACATTTGCTAATGGGTAAATTGGATTAGTGTTTATAGCTCTGTGTCTTGTGATTTCCCTTCCATGGGACAAAATCACTGTTTCTGAAAGCCTTCTTCTCCCTCAGGCCTTGATTCCATGGCCCTTCCTCAGGCTCATCTCCAATCACTCATCCTCAGCTGCTGAGGACTAAGAGAAGCTTTGCCTGGGTAAGAATGGTGACCACAGGGTCTGCCAACAATGAACACGAATCTTTCATGATTAAAGAATCCTGGATTTCAGTAAGATCCTTCATGTAGACCTCAAAAAGGAATTTTGCCTGTAGTAAACACTTTCCTCTCCAAGTCTCTACTTCCAAGACCTTGGGCTCTAGTTTATGAAACTCCCCTAAGTTTTATTATTTGATAGACTGAGAAAGTCAGAGCTTACTCTGCTCTAATGCTAGTGTTTGGCTGACCTACAGAGTGAGCAAGAGTTTCCTAACAATAACATCTAACTTGAATTGAAACTGAAAGATGACAGACTTGTAGAATGAAAAAAAAAAAAAATGAGACTCTAATCCAATTATAGGCAAAGAAAACAATTTACTGCAAGACTGTAGCTATAATGTTCATACTAGTGATAGTATAACTTAGTGGTTAAGAGATAATGTGTCCTTTTTGTTTTTGATTTATCCTAAGCATCCCAAATAAGTGCCTCGTTGTTGTTGTTCTTTATTCACTTAAGTCCTGTCCAGCTGTTTGGTGACCGCATGTACTGTAGCCTGCCAGGCTCCTCTGTCCTTGGGATTTCCCAGGCAAGAATACTGGAGTGGGCTGCCGTTTCCTTCTCTAGGGAATCTTTCTGATACAGTAATGGAACTCAGGTCTCCTGTACTGGCAGCAGTTCTTTACCTCTGAACCACTAGGGAAGCCCCAAATAGGGTGAATACTTTTTGTTAAATGAATTTTGAGTCTGAATTTCAGAGATTTGTGAACTGGGTTTGAACTTCTCCTCTTTCATTAAGTATCACTGTAAACTTAGCCTGAATACTTGCCTTTGACTTTCATAACCTAATCCATAAAATGAGAATTACAATACTTTCCTAATAAAATGGATGTAAAAAATGTAAAGTATATTTGTAGTGCAGTGCCCAGCCTGTAAGACATGATCCTTGAGTGGTAAGTAGCCGTCAACATCTTCATCATCACCCCACTATCACTGTTCTTCTTCCCCCCCAGGCCTTGATTCCATGGCCCTTCCTCAGGCTCATCTCCAATCACTCATCCTCAGCTGCTGAGGACTAAGAGAAGCTTTGCCTGGGTAAGAATGGTGACCACAGGGTCTGCCAACAATGAACACGAATCTTTCATGATTAAAGAATCCTGGATTTCAGTAAGATCCTTCATGTAGACCTCAAAAAGGAATTTTGCCTGTAGTAAACACTTTCCTCTCCAAGTCTCTACTTCCAAGACCTTGGGCTCTAGTTTATGAAACTCCCCTAAGTTTTATTATTTGATAGACTGAGAAAGTCAGAGCTTACTCTGCTCTAATGCTAGTGTTTGGCTGACCTACAGAGTGAGCAAGAGTTTCCTAACAATAACATCTAACTTGAATTGAAACTGAAAGATGACAGACTTGTAGAATGAAAAAAAAAAAAAATGAGACTCTAATCCAATTATAGGCAAAGAAAACAATTTACTGCAAGACTGTAGCTATAATGTTCATACTAGTGATAGTATAACTTAGTGGTTAAGAGATAATGTGTCCTTTTTGTTTTTGATTTATCCTAAGCATCCCAAATAAGTGCCTCGTTGTTGTTGTTCTTTATTCACTTAAGTCCTGTCCAGCTGTTTGGTGACCGCATGTACTGTAGCCTGCCAGGCTCCTCTGTCCTTGGGATTTCCCAGGCAAGAATACTGGAGTGGGCTGCCGTTTCCTTCTCTAGGGAATCTTTCTGATACAGTAATGGAACTCAGGTCTCCTGTACTGGCAGCAGTTCTTTACCTCTGAACCACTAGGGAAGCCCCAAATAGGGTGAATACTTTTTGTTAAATGAATTTTGAGTCTGAATTTCAGAGATTTGTGAACTGGGTTTGAACTTCTCCTCTTTCATTAAGTATCACTGTAAACTTAGCCTGAATACTTGCCTTTGACTTTCATAACCTAATCCATAAAATGAGAATTACAATACTTTCCTAATAAAATGGATGTAAAAAATGTAAAGTATATTTGTAGTGCAGTGCCCAGCCTGTAAGACATGATCCTTGAGTGGTAAGTAGCCGTCAACATCTTCATCATCACCCCACTATCACTGTTCACATTATCATGTACCACCACCACCCTTGTCTCTCCTACCTTCTAGACAAAAATAAGAGCAAAGAAAGTATACTGTCAGTGTCCCAAAATATTTGACTGAATTTTTGGTTTCTTCAGTGGTGAGGAAGGATAGTTTATTGAAGTTTTTAATACTTGGTAGGCTTTCAGTATTTCAAGCTTCCAAAGATTAGGAATCCCATCTCTGCTCACATGCCATTCCTTCTGGAAGATCTGCAAGATTTCATTTTGGGACTCCTTTGCTTCACAGGAATGAACAAGTTTATATATTTTATGAACAGGTCTATGTATTTCGTGAGCTCTTCTCATGAAAAAGAAATCCTACCTAGATTATTTTTTTATAATTTTTTCTTTGGGCACTTTTATTGGTCTTTATTTATTTTCATCCATCTTTGCTCTTTGGCCTGTGTGGGCCTCCCATCACAGTGGCCTCTCTCGCTGCAGATCACTGACTCTGGGTGCACGTGCTCCAGAGCTCTGGCTTGGTAGTTGGACGCATCGGTCCAGCCGCTCTGCGGCACGTGGGATCTTCCCAGGCCAAGGCATCGAACTGGCGCCCTTTGCACTGCAAGGCAGTGTCCTTACCCACTGGACCACCAGGGAAGACCCTACCTAGATTTTTATTTGAGAGGGAAAGTAGAGCTTAGGATAGCGTGGAAATGGTATTTTGAAAGGAAAGAGAGAAGTGGCCTATTTTGAGGAAGACTTAGAAGATGGAGTTTCATCAGTTTCCAAGGCCTGGGTGCCCCTGTAGTATCTTTTTACTCTTTGTGAAAAGATTTCCTCCATCTAGCTAACTGACACATCCATTATCTCATGTATTTATTTGGGCAGGAGGGAGGTGTGATGAGAACATTTAGCAAATTTCAGATACAAAGTACAGTGTTACCAACTATAGTCACTGTATTGAACATTATATCTTTTACAATTATATCTTTATCACAGGATTTTTCAACATCAGCACTGTTGATAAGTGGAGTTGTATATTTCTTTGTTGGAGGGTTGTTTAACAGCATTGTTGTTGTTCAGTAGCTAGGTCACATGCCACTCTGCAACCCCATGGATGGCAGCATGCCAGTTACCTCTGTTCTTCATGACCTTCTGGGGTTTGCTCAGGTTCAAGTCCATTGAATCAGAGCTGCTATCTAACCATTGCATCTCCTGCTGCCATTTTCTCCTCCTGCCCTCAATCTTTCCCAGCATCAGAGTCTTTTCCAATGAGTTGGCTCTTCCCATCAGGTGGCTAAGTGTATTGGAGCTTCACCATCAGCTCTTTTAATGAATATTCAGGGTTGATTTCTTTTAGGATTGACTAGTTTGTTCTCCTTGCAATCCAAGGGACTCTCAAGAGTCTTCTCCAACACCACAATTTCTAAAGTGTCAATTTTTCAGCATTTAGCTTTCTTTATGGTCCAACTCTCACATCCATACTGGAAAAAAATATAGGTTTTACTATATGAACCTTTGTCAGCAAAGTGATATCTCTATTTTTTAATATGCTCACAAGCTGTTATCATAGTTTTCCTTCTAAGGAGCAAGGGTGTTCTAATTTCATGACTGCAGTTACCATCTGCAGTGATTTTGAAGCCCAAGGAAACAAAATCTATCACTGCTACCACTTTTCTCCTTCTATTTGCCATGAAGTAATAGGACCGGATGTCATGATCTTAGTTTTTTGAATGTTGGGTTTCAAGCCAGTTTTTTCCCCCTTCTTTAAGGTTCATTAAGAAGCTCTTTAGTTCCTTTTCATTTTCTGTCATTATAAGTGGTATCATCTGTATTTCTGAGGTTGTTGGTATTTCTCCTGGCAATCTTGATTCCAACTTGATACCTGCCCTCTACCAACCAAAACTGGTAATTACTAATACCTCCACATCCAATTGGGATAACCAAAATGTTTACAGACTTTGCCAAATGTTGCCTGGGGAACAAAGTTACCATAGTACTAAAGTGGCAGGATTTTGGTAAGTGTTGCTTTCAAGTGTGTGTATCTGTGGAGGCTGGAATTTTGAGGTTTAGGTTTCATGATTGGTCAAGTTCTTTTTGTACATATTGGTCACTTCCAACAGTTAGAGGTAAGTGGGAACCATATGTCTTCACCTAATCCAGCTACAGTATCAGGTGTGATGTTTCAGTGAGATCTAGTCTCAAGTCAAAATCTGGCACATAATCAAACATTATTAATAACTAGGTGCGTCAGCAATCATGCAATTTGTTCCTTATGCTCAGTAAAGACTTCCCATCATTTTAGACCCTCTAGGAAATTCCATTGTGTGAACGATTCATTTCCATAAACATGTATCAGTATTATCAGGACTTCTGGTTGAATCAGACCACAGATTCCTCCATATTGGGAGGAAATAGACTCTCAAAAGGACTTATAGATTTCTCTGTGCTAAGTTGCTTCAGTCATGTGTGACTCTTTTGCAACCCCATGGACTGTAAACCACCAGGCTCCTCTGTCCAGGGGATTCTCCTGGCAAGAATTATAGAGTGGATTGCCATGCCCATGTCCAAGGGATCTTCCTGAATCGGAGATTGAACCCACATCTGTTTCCTACGTTGGCAGGTGGTTTCTTCACCACTAGTGCCACCAAAAGACAGAGCATTGAGCATTGATAGCAGTAATACTTTTCAACACAGTTTTGTTCATGAAGCCACTTATATGGTTTTTCAACAACAGAAACCAATTTTTAATATCCCCTTTGCTAACTAATGAACATTGTGGCAAATTACTATAGTGTGTATCCATTTAGTGTAAATTGATATAGTGTTTGAAGCACTAATGCCACAACCTCTGGAGTGTAGACTCCTAGTAATGATGTATCTGGAATATGGATTCCTAATTAGGATGTCTCAAATATATTCAGTTACTCTTACAGTATGAATGAAAGTTATTTTAAATAAATGCTTATCACACAGTTGATATGTTTGCACTAGAAAGAAAATTAAAATCGTTGAACCCAAGCTTGAATAAAAGAAGTAAGACTGGGCATATTGGGCTAGGGCGGTCTGAAGTCCAGAAGTCGTTCCTTGAATTTGTTTGGAATGAATAAAACCTGGGATTCAAACATGTCTAGATGTCTTTTCAAGTCTGGAAGATATTTCACAGGTTATATTTGCAATAATTAAGGAGACAAATGACACTTCTCTCCAGGGTCATACAGGAAATGCACATTCTTTCTCACATGGGACTTCTTGGAGTTCTGGAACCTACTTCACCTAATCCAGCTACAGTATCAGGTGTGATGTTTCAGTGAGATCTAGTCTCAAGTCAAAATCTGGCACATAATCAAACATTATTAATAACTAGGTGCGTCAGCAATCATGCAATTTGTTCCTTATGCTCAGTAAAGACTTCCCATCATTTTAGACCCTCTAGGAAATTCCATTGTGTGAACGATTCATTTCCATAAACATGTATCAGTATTATCAGGACTTCTGGTTGAATCAGACCACAGATTCCTCCATATTGGGAGGAAATAGACTCTCAAAAGGACTTATAGATTTCTCTGTGCTAAGTTGCTTCAGTCATGTGTGACTCTTTTGCAACCCCATGGACTGTAAACCACCAGGCTCCTCTGTCCAGGGGATTCTCCTGGCAAGAATTATAGAGTGGATTGCCATGCCCATGTCCAAGGGATCTTCCTGAATCGGAGATTGAACCCACATCTGTTTCCTACGTTGGCAGGTGGTTTCTTCACCACTAGTGCCACCAAAAGACAGAGCATTGAGCATTGATAGCAGTAATACTTTTCAACACAGTTTTGTTCATGAAGCCACTTATATGGTTTTTCAACAACAGAAACCAATTTTTAATATCCCCTTTGCTAACTAATGAACATTGTGGCAAATTACTATAGTGTGTATCCATTTAGTGTAAATTGATATAGTGTTTGAAGCACTAATGCCACAACCTCTGGAGTGTAGACTCCTAGTAATGATGTATCTGGAATATGGATTCCTAATTAGGATGTCTCAAATATATTCAGTTACTCTTACAGTATGAATGAAAGTTATTTTAAATAAATGCTTATCACACAGTTGATATGTTTGCACTAGAAAGAAAATTAAAATCGTTGAACCCAAGCTTGAATAAAAGAAGTAAGACTGGGCATATTGGGCTAGGGCGGTCTGAAGTCCAGAAGTCGTTCCTTGAATTTGTTTGGAATGAATAAAACCTGGGATTCAAACATGTCTAGATGTCTTTTCAAGTCTGGAAGATATTTCACAGGTTATATTTGCAATAATTAAGGAGACAAATGACACTTCTCTCCAGGGTCATACAGGAAATGCACATTCTTTCTCACATGGGACTTCTTGGAGTTCTGTGTTGTGAAGTCTGGGTTCTTTTTGGACCTCGATAACTTCCAGCTTCATGCTCTCTTTCCTCTCTTTATGATATTTATATTCTCTTGACTAATTTTGAAATGGAAATTTTAGTCCCAACTGTAAAATTGTATCTTCTGTGCAAGAAGTAACTCATAATGACGGAGACTAGAAAAATTGCCTCCAAAGGCACAGTGCAACACTAAAGATATTTTTATTTTGTTTCTCATTTTAGCATCCAAGCTTGTATCTACATATGCTTTCAAAAGCCCTATATATTGTAGCTTCTGCACAGAGTGATGAAAGATTCACACTTTTTCAGCAGCAGAGGTTTTACATGTCACCTCTGCAGTTAGCAAGGGTTCATTAAACTCATAATTATTGGTCCAATCTATTGCAAGATATTATGAGAAGAAGCCTCAAATTTGGGGATTTGCTTTAACTTCAGTTAGTAATTCTGAGCTAGATTTTATTTTTATCTCAATAGTATATAAATTAGGCCTTACCAGTTTTGTTTGCTTTTAGAGGTATTTGCACATGGGAATAGATATCCAAGCTTAGTGCCTTAAGTGGACTGTAACAACAGTGAGATATTTTCTGTTCCCCTAACATAATTTTGCCTTTAACATTTTTTTTTCAGTCTGTTCACAATGACTTTTCCTACAGTGAGCTTTCATTTATCTTTTTTTTTTTTCTTTCGGTTATTTTGTGTTTTCCATACCCTGCTGTGCCTTCACTGTCTCCAAAGGTGGGGATTCTACCCACTGTTGTTTCCTTGCTGCTCCTTTCCCTGTGTGTTCACTGATGAAGCTGTCCTGAAGCCATTTCTTTTCCAGACTCTTCCTGCACCTGACTGCCAGCTCTCTGGAAGTAGGAAATATGCTTTAGTCATTATTGCATTCTTAGAAACCATCATCATCTATGGCATAGAATGAGCACCAATATATATATCCTGAATTGACCTGGAATGAAAATTTCAACTTCCTTATAATTTGCATATCCTGATATTTTGGAATTACTTAGTACTTTTTACTTTACAAAGGAAGACATTTGGGCAGAAGGGAGAGGGAGAGTACCATTAAAAAGCTGTCACAGTAAAGATATTAGATTGCCTTCCCCAGCCAGCTCTTTGGGATGGGGGAGATGGCATATGGTCAGACAGGCTTTGGGAATGATGAAGCTGGTGGAGTGTGGCCGAAGACAAGCGGGGGAAATTCAATAATAAGAGCATATTTTATGATTCTTCAGTAAAGCTCTAAGTGCCTGCATGTTTTGAGGACTCCTTTTAGGAGAATAGAATGAGACCAGAGCTTTGTGTCCAGATTTGGTTTGGGGGTTTTTGGCCAAGGCCCCTGAACACTCAGGCCTACAGGTAAGGGGGCAGTGAAAAAGTAAGATGGGAAATTTATAGAAGCTCTTAAGTGTGTGTGTGTGTGTGTGTGTGTGTGTGAGTAACACTGAGAACACACATAGCTTAAAATTGAAAACATTTCAAACCAATTTTTCCTGAATCTCCAAGAGGCAGAAAGGCTCCCAAGTGACATGAGGTTACAGATAATTCATCTCCAATTTCTCTTTTGATTCTCACATGAATATAATCAGGTATTGATAGTTATCACTCTCATTTTACAGATGAGAAAATGCGACTTGGAGAGGTTGAATTAAACTAATAATAACAGTAATAACAGAGGTAGATTTATGTATCAGGCAGTGTATACTTCACGGTATTACTTCATTTAATTCTCCTGAACAGTTGCTGCTCTTCGTATACTCACGTCACAGTAAAGTTACAGAGGATACTTCCTCAGTGTCATGTAGGAAGTAGTAGACTGAGGACCTGATCTGTCCAGTTCTAAAGCCTCTATGACTAGTCACGATGCTATTCCACACTTCTTGCTTATGACTCTTAAAATCCAGTCATCTTCCACAGTGCTTTTATTCCTAGTATATTTTAAACAAACAAGTTAACCAAGAAAAAAGAAAAAGTCATGAAATGGTTTTGCCCCCTAGTCCAACATTTGCTCATTCATTTTAATCTAATGGAACTGTATTACCCACGGGAATGTGGGGTTTCTGAGTACAGACCATAGCTTCCTCCATATTCAGCACCGGCCTGCATTCCATCAGCCAGCCACCTGCTCTGTTTCTCCTTGATCACAGACTCAGTCAGAAGCCCTGCTGTTCCTTTACCTCCTCCCTTTTTGCATTTCAAGAGTTTCAGGGTGCTAGCAGACAGGAACTCATTCCTCCTACCATGTGCTGAGAAGGTCACCAGCCCATCCCTCACAAATGGTGAAAGAGGGGTACAGGGAGGAGGAACAGTTTTGTAAAGGTCAGACCGAGGAGGGAGAGGAGCCCTGGGGAATGGGTCCCCCTCCCGCAGCCCACCTGCCTCCACCTTAGCTCACCTTTTGAGTTTTCAGATCAGAGAGACAACCACAGGGCACAGGGAACCCAGTTATAGCTTTGGATGATCCTGTGAGCACTAGGGGAAACTTAACAAAAGATCATCTAGTCACAATTCAGGACTAAAAATATTTCAGAAAGATCAAATTTTCTGAGTTTGGTTAGAAAGAATTCTGCTTTTATTCCCTCCTAGAAATTTCTCAATTTAGGAAATTTTAATTCAATAAAACCCTAAATCGAATGGTTAGATATTCAGAAACTGGTTTTCTGAGGGTCAAAGATTTCAAACCCTTTTTTATTTAGGAAGATGGGATAAATTCTTTATCTAGTAATCCATGGTCTCCTAAGCTTCAGATATTTTCTTTTCCTTCCTTCTTTTTTGTTATATACTGAGTATGACCTCTCCTGTTAATTTTTTAGTTAACTTGATATTTTTAAGTTTACAGTGTTTAGAAGTTTACATACTTACCTTAGCGTGCCTCAATATATTTATAATAAAAATTTCTAATACACGTTAAATAAAACATAGTTATATTACCAAGTCCAAGGGCTGTTGAATCCAAGAGGTATTGAGACAAGGAAAATGACTTTATTCATAAAGTAGCTGATGGAAATGGCATGTTAGTGCCTCAGAATAACCATCTTATTGGGGTCTGGATTCCAGGTTCTTTTATAGATCAGAGATGCGGGAGGTAAGGAGACAGTAAAACTTAGGGCCTCAACCTTCATTTTAATCTAATGGAACTGTATTACCCACGGGAATGTGGGGTTTCTGAGTACAGACCATAGCTTCCTCCATATTCAGCACCGGCCTGCATTCCATCAGCCAGCCACCTGCTCTGTTTCTCCTTGATCACAGACTCAGTCAGAAGCCCTGCTGTTCCTTTACCTCCTCCCTTTTTGCATTTCAAGAGTTTCAGGGTGCTAGCAGACAGGAACTCATTCCTCCTACCATGTGCTGAGAAGGTCACCAGCCCATCCCTCACAAATGGTGAAAGAGGGGTACAGGGAGGAGGAACAGTTTTGTAAAGGTCAGACCGAGGAGGGAGAGGAGCCCTGGGGAATGGGTCCCCCTCCCGCAGCCCACCTGCCTCCACCTTAGCTCACCTTTTGAGTTTTCAGATCAGAGAGACAACCACAGGGCACAGGGAACCCAGTTATAGCTTTGGATGATCCTGTGAGCACTAGGGGAAACTTAACAAAAGATCATCTAGTCACAATTCAGGACTAAAAATATTTCAGAAAGATCAAATTTTCTGAGTTTGGTTAGAAAGAATTCTGCTTTTATTCCCCTCCTAGAAATTTCTCAATTTAGGAAATTTTAATTCAATAAAACCCTAAATCGAATGGTTAGATATTCAGAAACTGGTTTTCTGAGGGTCAAAGATTTCAAACCCTTTTTTATTTAGGAAGATGGGATAAATTCTTTATCTAGTAATCCATGGTCTCCTAAGCTTCAGATATTTTCTTTTCCTTCCTTCTTTTTTGTTATATACTGAGTATGACCTCTCCTGTTAATTTTTTAGTTAACTTGATATTTTTAAGTTTACAGTGTTTAGAAGTTTACATACTTACCTTAGCGTGCCTCAATATATTTATAATAAAAATTTCTAATACACGTTAAATAAAACATAGTTATATTACCAAGTCCAAGGGCTGTTGAATCCAAGAGGTATTGAGACAAGGAAAATGACTTTATTCATAAAGTAGCTGATGGAAATGGCATGTTAGTGCCTCAGAATAACCATCTTATTGGGGTCTGGATTCCAGGTTCTTTTATAGATCAGAGATGCGGGGAGGTAAGGAGACAGAGTAAAAAGGCCATCAATCTTACAAACCTCTCCTAGAGTAACAAGCCTCAGGCAGGAAGTACATTAATTTTTTCCTTCCTGGTATCCTTAGATGGACATGGTTCTGAACAAAGGCACTTTAATTTAACAGTCAAGCAGAGGGGCAGGGCCCTCTTGGCAAGCCAGTAAGTATAATTATAAAAACAAAAGCAACAAAAAGCAACTCAAATAAACACTTTCCAACATGGAATCAGAATTGGTTTCCTCCCTGTTACAGTTATGGTAGTTATTTAAACAAACTTGGGTTTCCCTAGCGGCACAGTGGTAAAGAATTTGCCTGCCTATCCAGGATGATGTAAGAGATGCCAGTTCTATTCCTTGGTCAAGAAGATCTGAAGGAGGAAATGGCAACCTGCTCCAGTATTCTTGCCTGGAAAATTCCATCTACAGAGGAGCCTGGCAGGCTATAGCCCAAGGGGTCACAGAGAGTTGGACACAACTGAGCAACTAAAAACACATACACATTAAAAAAAAAATGTTTGTTTATGTACTGAGTTGGCCAGAAAAATTCATTTGAGTTTTCCTGTAAGATCTTACAAAAAAACTTGAAGAGATGTTTTTGAGTTATCTTCTTTTTGCCTTTTCATAGTCTTCATGGGTTTCTCACGGCAAGAGCACTGAGTTGTTTGCCATTCTCTCCTCCACTGGATCACTTTTTGTCACAACTCTTCACTATGACCCTTTTGTCTTGACTGGCTCTGCATGACAGGGCTCATTCTTCACTGAGTTACACATGCCCCTTTGCCATGGCAAGGCTGTGATCCATGAAAAGTTTGGCCAACCAAGTAGCACCTAAAACTGTCTCATATCCAGCAGTGTACTTCCTACCTTTTATACACTCTTACACTTACTAGGATGAGACAATAGGAAAAATGTTCTAAACATCCTGAGTAAATATATTAAGGAACATGGAGCAAGACAGATGTTATTTATGAATGAGCTATAGTTGTTGTATGTTATAGACAATGACTTTATTCATAAAGTAGCTGATGGAAATGGCATGTTAGTGCCTCAGAATAACCATCTTATTGGGGTCTGGATTCCAGGTTCTTTTATAGATCAGAGATGCGGGGAGGTAAGGAGACAGAGTAAAAAGGCCATCAATCTTACAAACCTCTCCTAGAGTAACAAGCCTCAGGCAGGAAGTACATTAATTTTTTCCTTCCTGGTATCCTTAGATGGACATGGTTCTGAACAAAGGCACTTTAATTTAACAGTCAAGCAGAGGGGCAGGGCCCTCTTGGCAAGCCAGTAAGTATAATTATAAAAACAAAAGCAACAAAAAGCAACTCAAATAAACACTTTCCAACATGGAATCAGAATTGGTTTCCTCCCTGTTACAGTTATGGTAGTTATTTAAACAAACTTGGGTTTCCTAGCGGCACAGTGGTAAAGAATTTGCCTGCCTATCCAGGATGATGTAAGAGATGCCAGTTCTATTCCTTGGTCAAGAAGATCTGAAGGAGGAAATGGCAACCTGCTCCAGTATTCTTGCCTGGAAAATTCCATCTACAGAGGAGCCTGGCAGGCTATAGCCCAAGGGGTCACAGAGAGTTGGACACAACTGAGCAACTAAAAACACATACACATTAAAAAAAAATGTTTGTTTATGTACTGAGTTGGCCAGAAAAATTCATTTGAGTTTTCCTGTAAGATCTTACAAAAAAACTTGAAGAGATGTTTTTGAGTTATCTTCTTTTTGCCTTTTCATAGTCTTCATGGGTTTCTCACGGCAAGAGCACTGAGTTGTTTGCCATTCTCTCCTCCACTGGATCACTTTTTGTCACAACTCTTCACTATGACCCTTTTGTCTTGACTGGCTCTGCATGACAGGGCTCATTCTTCACTGAGTTACACATGCCCCTTTGCCATGGCAAGGCTGTGATCCATGAAAAGTTTGGCCAACCAAGTAGCACCTAAAACTGTCTCATATCCAGCAGTGTACTTCCTACCTTTTATACACTCTTACACTTACTAGGATGAGACAATAGGAAAAATGTTCTAAACATCCTGAGTAAATATATTAAGGAACATGGAGCAAGACAGATGTTATTTATGAATGAGCTATAGTTGTGTATGTATCTTTTTTGGTCTCTCTACCTCAGTTCTGATTCTTTTTTACAGATAAGCCATCCTTTTTTTCCACCAAAGCAGAAAGGTAGATTTAGGAAGGAAATCAGGCTCCTTACCTCTATTTCCATTGGCAGTCCTGAAACAGAGAAGGAAAGTCATTGGACAGTTCAGAGTTCCTCCCATGTGTATTCATACTCCTGAATATATAGACAGTGTAGCTGATTCTTCAATAGAATGTCGTGTAATCTTGTTACTTAAGACATAACTTCCCTTCCAAAAAGAGGTGTCAGTCATCTTATTCATACTCTACCTCTCTCCAGGTCTTGCTGCTGACATACAGTGTAATGAAGGATGAGCATTTTCCAAAGACAGGTCTGCCTTGCCCTGGACTTTTGGGAGGGGAGCTCTAGGTCATTGGAAGATTCTGCCTGATAAGAGAATCTTTGTTTGCATTGGAACCTTGGCCCCCACTGGACAGACTAGCGTTGTGTTTAGTGGTAAAGGTTTGGGACCGTGTTGTATCTGTTCTACTTCTGGAAGGGCAGAGACCCACGGTCAGGCACACAGGCTTGAAAACCATGCCTGCATGATGGAATTCCACTGAGAATTCTGCACAGGAAGCACTTGTGAGCTTCCCTGCTTGACAATATACTTTGTATATTGTCACACATCACTGCTGGAGAGGACAATCTGTCCATGACCCCACAGGGAGAGAATAATTAGAAGCTCCGCATTTGGAAATTTCCGGGATTCTGCCCCATGCATCACTTGCCTTGGCTGGCTATAATCTGTATCCTTTTGCTATCATGAAATATGATCATGAGTATAACAGCTTTTAATGAGAACTGCAAGCTCTTCTAATGAACCATCAACCGCAGGTTGGACACTGAAGCCCCTGACATCACACAGGTAAAGTGCACTCAGTAAATACTGACAGGCACTGTGGCAGCATAGTGAAAAAGCTGGGAAGTCAGATGCCCTGGCTCTGTGTTAACCAACTGAGTGATCTTGGACAAGTTACGTAACCTCTCTGAGTTTCATTTCATAAAATGAGAATAATCTTGTTTTGTACCTTGTAGAACTATAGTGAGGAATCAGAGTGCTGAGCCACGTTAGAACCTGAGGGATGAGAAGAAAGCAGTAAAACTGATCTAGTCTTTATTTAAAATTTTAACATTTTGTTTATCATGAATCTTTTACTAGCATTTATTTTAGAAAATGTTACATTAAAATATTATTAGTCTTGATTGCTAAGTTTCTGATGGCCCTTCAGATTTTGGACCTAAGGTGAAGTCTTCACTTAACCTCACTTTAAGTCTTGGCCTTGGTGAGGATGAGCAGTAATAATTAAACTAAATTACTTAGTACACAGCCAGTACTGTGGGGAACACTGAATAAATAATAGATAATATCTAATGTGGAGAAAACTTTGGAAATTTATGTTAATGGGGATAAAAAAAAATTATATCTATGACAAGGAGTTGGGCGGTATTTTCAGCTTAAAAGGAAACCTCAGGAGTTTATCCCTAGGTGCAGCCTATGTAACTTGCACAGTGTATGAGAGTCTGACAGCTTGTGCATTGGCTTTCAAAGTTATTACATGAGAAATGGCAAATGAGCAAGTTGGAGGCTTTTGATGAATGTTAGCATTTCTAAAAAGATAGCAAATTTATAAAGATTATCTTTGAACAATAGCACATTCAACATTCAATAAATTAAAATGGCCACAAAACATGACCGTCTATAGTTAAATGGATTTATCCTGAGAATTTCTTCTAGTTTCAGCTTTGGCTTTTGGAAAGTCTTTATGAACTATATCCACTGCTTCCTTAACATAGTTCCTAGAGTAGATGGAGCCTAATAACCATGTGTCATTGCTGTGAACATTCATGGCCTTTGGGTCAAAGTATGTTTATGGGTGCTGAGACAGAGCTGAGTATCTGACAAAAGGCTGCCTTTTCTCTTGTGACTTGTATCATAGCTCTTGAGTGAGACAAATTTAAAGTAATTTTCTGCTGTAGTATAAATAAGTATATTGTCTTTATTACAGGTTCCTAGCATAGCTCCTAAACAGCTTTGAATTTTCTCTTTTGTATGCTAATGACATGATCCTTGAGGCTGGGTGTGGGAGTGTGCTCTGGATAGCAGAAGAGTGTCACACACCAGAAAAACCAAACCAGTGACTAAAGTATTAGAACTGTCAGCATTGTGTGCCCTCACACCAGGGCTGAGGATGAAGTTCAAGAACAGATGGCCAATAATTCAAAAAGATATGTCTACATAATAACAGTTGAATAAAACTCCCTCAGTGACAATGTTCAGAGAGTTGCTGGGTTGGGAAATACCTCCCTTCTGATTCTTTTTACAGTCGGGCATCTTCTTCCACCAAAATGGACAGGTGGATTTAGGAAGGAAATCAGGTGGCACTTAAGGATTGCTGTTGCTGTTTAGTCACTCAGTCATGTCTGACTCTTTGTTGACCCCATGGAGTGTAATTCACAAGGCTCCACCGCCCTATAATGGAGTGGGTTGCCATTGGTATCTCGTTCCTTATTGGCAGTCCTGAAACTGAGAAGGGAAGTCATTTGTCAGCTCAGAAAAAATCCTTTCTATATAATTTCAGTTTATTTCCCCAGGTGCAGCCTATGTAACTTGCACAGTGTATGAGAGTCTGACAGCTTGTGCATTGGCTTTCAAAGTTATTACATGAGAAATGGCAAATGAGCAAGTTGGAGGCTTTTGATGAATGTTAGCATTTCTAAAAAGATAGCAAATTTATAAAGATTATCTTTGAACAATAGCACATTCAACATTCAATAAATTAAAATGGCCACAAAACATGACCGTCTATAGTTAAATGGATTTATCCTGAGAATTTCTTCTAGTTTCAGCTTTGGCTTTTGGAAAGTCTTTATGAACTATATCCACTGCTTCCTTAACATAGTTCCTAGAGTAGATGGAGCCTAATAACCATGTGTCATTGCTGTGAACATTCATGGCCTTTGGGTCAAAGTATGTTTATGGGTGCTGAGACAGAGCTGAGTATCTGACAAAAGGCTGCCTTTTCTCTTGTGACTTGTATCATAGCTCTTGAGTGAGACAAATTTAAAGTAATTTTCTGCTGTAGTATAAATAAGTATATTGTCTTTATTACAGGTTCCTAGCATAGCTCCTAAACAGCTTTGAATTTTCTCTTTTGTATGCTAATGACATGATCCTTGAGGCTGGGTGTGGGAGTGTGCTCTGGATAGCAGAAGAGTGTCACACACCAGAAAAACCAAACCAGTGACTAAAGTATTAGAACTGTCAGCATTGTGTGCCCTCACACCAGGGCTGAGGATGAAGTTCAAGAACAGATGGCCAATAATTCAAAAAGATATGTCTACATAATAACAGTTGAATAAAACTCCCTCAGTGACAATGTTCAGAGAGTTGCTGGGTTGGGAAATACCTCCCTTCTGATTCTTTTTACAGTCGGGCATCTTCTTCCACCAAAATGGACAGGTGGATTTAGGAAGGAAATCAGGTGGCACTTAAGGATTGCTGTTGCTGTTTAGTCACTCAGTCATGTCTGACTCTTTGTTGACCCCATGGAGTGTAATTCACAAGGCTCCACCGCCCTATAATGGAGTGGGTTGCCATTGGTATCTCGTTCCTTATTGGCAGTCCTGAAACTGAGAAGGGAAGTCATTTGTCAGCTCAGAATTCCTTTCTATATATATTCATTCTCCTAAACATACTAACAATGTAGCTGATTCTTAAATATAATTTCACGTAATCATGTTGCATGGGCGGGAGGGTGTTCGGCTAGGAAATGGAGGTTGTGCATGGCCTACACCCTATAACTTGCCTCATCCATCCTTTCTATTTGGTTGCTCCTGATTTATACCCTTTATAAACCACTACATGTGAGTACAATGTTTTTCTGTGTCCGTGGGCCATTCTAGCAACTTTAGAACCTGAGCTAAGGAACTCCCAAATTTATAGATGGTTAGTCAGAAGTGCATTTGGCCCCTGGCATTTGAAGAGGAAGCAGTCTTGTGGGAATGAACCCTTACCTTGTGGGGTATGCCCTAACTCTGGACACTTGGTATCACAATTTAATTCTTGGATACCTAGTTGGTGCTGAAGAATCACTGGACTGCCAGTATAATTTAGTTGAGGTTTTCCTTTACAAATCCTTGCTGAGCTTCTTCAAATAGTTTGTGATTATACTAGTTTTACAGCAGCATATTCACTTTAGCTATATCCAAGGCTTATCTCTGTTTTCCTCTTATTTTTATGACTTTCTCAAGTGAATTAGCATTTTAGTAAGGCATTACAATGGGATTAATTGATGAAATTCATGGATCAGATGTAAAAGAATCTATGTGCAATGCAGGAGACTTGGGTTCATCCCCTGGGTCAGGAAGATTTTCTGGAGAAAGAAATGGCTGCCCACTCAAGGTGATCCTTTGTTGTTCCCTGGAGAATTCCTTGGGCAGAGGAGCCTAGTGGGCTACAGTCCATGATGTCATAAAGAGTCATACACACCTGACTGACTGACATTTTCACTTTTTCTCCAAGGCTTTACAATGGGAATAATTGATGAAATCCATATAAATAAAACAATTACATCTTTTAAAGTTGTGTAAATACTCAGTTTATTGAATAAGTTTTACATCAGTTCTACTGGCATCATTTATATCAGATGAGGTATTTCTCCCTCTACAATCTGTTTCTGCTTAAATACCCTTGAGAACTAAACTCAAAGACAAAGCAAAATTGGGAGATGAAAGGGTATATGAAGTTTGAACCAGTGTTACTCAAAATATGAAATTTGAACCAGTAGCATTCCTATTGGTTGTGAGCTTGGTAGGAATGCAGCTTCATTAGCCCCCCTTAATTTTATTAAATTGAAATCCCAGCTATGGGGCCCAGGACACTGTGTATGAATAGCTTTCCAGGTGATCATTTGTTGTTCACTCATGTCCAACTCTGTGACCTCATAGACTGAAGCACACCAGGCTTCCCTGACCTTCACTATCTCTTGGGGTTTGCTAAAAATCATGGCCATTGAATTGATGATGCCATCCAACCATGTCATCCTCTGTTGCCCCCTTCTCCTTCTGCCCTCCATCTTGCCCAGCATCAGGGTCATTTCCAGTGAGTCAGCTCTTCCTGTCAGGTGGCCAAAGTATTAGAGCTTTAGCTTCAGCATCAGTTCTTCCAATGAATATTCAGGGTTGATTTCCTTCACGATTGACTGGTTAGATATCTTTGCAGTCCAAGAGACTGTCAAAGAGTCTTCTCCAACATCATAGTATAAAAACATCAATTCTTAAGTGCTCAACCTTTTTTTATGGTCTAACTCTCATGTTCTCATGTGACTGCTGGAAAAAGCATAGCTTTGACTAAGGTGGGCCATTGTCAGCAAAGTGCTATCTCTGCTTTTGAATGTTTGTCATAGCTTTTCTTCCAAAGAGCAAAGAATGATTTTGAAGCCCAAGAAAATAAAATCTGTCACAGGTTCCATTTTTCTGCACCTCTTTGCCATGAAGAGACAGGACTGGATACCATGGTCTTTAGGCTTTTGAATGTTGAATTTTAAGTCAGCTTTTTCACTCTCCTCTTTCATTTTCATTAAGAGGCTCTTTAGTTCCTCTTCACTTTCTGCCATTTGAGTGGTGTCTTCTGCATATCTGACATTACTGATATTTCTCCTGGAAATCTTGATTCCAACTTGTGCTTCATTCAGGCTGGCATTTCACATGATGCACTACTTTGCCTGTAAGTTAAATGAACAGGGTGACAGTATTCAGCCTGCATAAGGTGAACATAAGCTGCTCTATATAGCTTTTAGTCAAAACTAAGTTCTGATGAGTAAATCAGCGGTCATGAGAAGCTCAGGTTAAATAGGAGAGTCATCAACTATCCCAGTCTGCTTGGGACTTGGAGGTTTTCTAGCATGCAGGACTCTCAGAGATAACACAGAGAGGTCCCCTAGCAAACCAGGGAAGCTGGTCATTATGGTCAAATGAGTCTGTGTTTATTTTACAAGCAAGACTACTTTGCATTTTATTTTATTCCTGTTGGATATCCTTTATTCCCTGATGGATTTCCCTCAGGCTCTGGGCATGACCAAATTAATGTGACTATCTTGTGGGTCATAGATTTTGGGAATTCAATAAGGTAGTTATAGTTGACATTTTGTTCTTGCTGGTGTTTGATTACATTAGAGTGCTTTGAGTCGGGCTCTTCCTGTCAGGTGGCCAAAGTATTAGAGCTTTAGCTTCAGCATCAGTTCTTCCAATGAATATTCAGGGTTGATTTCCTTCACGATTGACTGGTTAGATATCTTTGCAGTCCAAGAGACTGTCAAAGAGTCTTCTCCAACATCATAGTATAAAAACATCAATTCTTAAGTGCTCAACCTTTTTTTATGGTCTAACTCTCATGTTCTCATGTGACTGCTGGAAAAAGCATAGCTTTGACTAAGGTGGGCCATTGTCAGCAAAGTGCTATCTCTGCTTTTGAATGTTTGTCATAGCTTTTCTTCCAAAGAGCAAAGAATGATTTTGAAGCCCAAGAAAATAAAATCTGTCACAGGTTCCATTTTCTGCACCTCTTTGCCATGAAGAGACAGGACTGGATACCATGGTCTTTAGGCTTTTGAATGTTGAATTTTAAGTCAGCTTTTTCACTCTCCTCTTTCATTTTCATTAAGAGGCTCTTTAGTTCCTCTTCACTTTCTGCCATTTGAGTGGTGTCTTCTGCATATCTGACATTACTGATATTTCTCCTGGAAATCTTGATTCCAACTTGTGCTTCATTCAGGCTGGCATTTCACATGATGCACTACTTTGCCTGTAAGTTAAATGAACAGGGTGACAGTATTCAGCCTGCATAAGGTGAACATAAGCTGCTCTATATAGCTTTTAGTCAAAACTAAGTTCTGATGAGTAAATCAGCGGTCATGAGAAGCTCAGGTTAAATAGGAGAGTCATCAACTATCCCAGTCTGCTTGGGACTTGGAGGTTTTCTAGCATGCAGGACTCTCAGAGATAACACAGAGAGGTCCCCTAGCAAACCAGGGAAGCTGGTCATTATGGTCAAATGAGTCTGTGTTTATTTTACAAGCAAGACTACTTTGCATTTTATTTTATTCCTGTTGGATATCCTTTATTCCCTGATGGATTTCCCTCAGGCTCTGGGCATGACCAAATTAATGTGACTATCTTGTGGGTCATAGATTTTGGGAATTCAATAAGGTAGTTATAGTTGACATTTTGTTCTTGCTGGTGTTTGATTACATTAGAGTGTGTGATCCATAACTTGCCTCTCTGCTTAATTTTTTCTCACTTCAATGTTAGATGTGCAATAGCCCTCAGAAAAGGCAATAGCTGAGAATCATCTTAAAGTTCTTGAAAGTCACTTAAATGCGTTTAGTTTTCCTTTGTTGTCAGTTCCTGTTGGTTCTCATCCAGGTTATTATGAATCTCTTCTTTTGTTCCCTGGCTAGTTTCCAGATGCCTTCATTAGCAGTGCAAATTTGCACTTACGTCCATGACTTTCAACTGTTCAAAGTGTTTGTTGGACATTTCTTTTGATTATAGATGGTTGTGACAGTATGGTAAATGCCTCTGAGAACTGATTAATAGAATTAACAGCTACTAGTAATTATGTGTGGCATGTTTGCTTTGTGTACAGGTTTATTTTAATGCCATTTTTGAAAGCTTACTTCTAAGGAAACAGAACAGAAATGCTCCAAAGAAAGGAGTTTTTTCTTTTGTGAAGTTCAAAGCTGAAACCAAACCAAACAAAACATTTAACAGTTTGTGTCTGTCTCTAATGAAATCTAATGGGTTAGTGGGTGTGTGTTTCTTCAACATAATAACTCTGCACAAATTATTTGTTTTAAATGTCATGAAAACTCATGCTATATTCCTTGCTTTTCTTAAAGCTCCACAATGAAGGCTCGATTATGTTACATTCACCAACAATTAGGTTGGCCTATTTGGATGCAAACTATTGTTGCCAACATTTTGTTGCATTTTTAACCAGTAAAACCATTCTCCTTTGTCTATTAAAATGCTCATTTTGTAAATTGGTTTTTACGTAGCCCAAATGTTTTCTCTCCTTTCTCAGTAGCTAATTTTCTCCCTGTTTATCCACACAATTTGCTAGATGAGTACTATGAGTTATCTCTGAAATATGGGCTTTCTCACAGAATCCATGATTCAGTTTCAAGTATCAGAGAACTTCAGAGCTTGGCTGAATGGAAGAGTCATTTCCCAAGGCTCTGATATACCCACTTAGTAGTCCTAAGTCACTTGAATCCTCACTGTGTGGCAGTGGGTATACTCTGATCTCATGAGATACTCAGAATTTGGTCTGACCTGGAAGGCAGCATTTTGTTCTTGCTGGTGTTTGATTACATTAGAGTGTGTGATCCATAACTTGCCTCTCTGCTTAATTTTTTCTCACTTCAATGTTAGATGTGCAATAGCCCTCAGAAAAGGCAATAGCTGAGAATCATCTTAAAGTTCTTGAAAGTCACTTAAATGCGTTTAGTTTTCCTTTGTTGTCAGTTCCTGTTGGTTCTCATCCAGGTTATTATGAATCTCTTCTTTTGTTCCCTGGCTAGTTTCCAGATGCCTTCATTAGCAGTGCAAATTTGCACTTACGTCCATGACTTTCAACTGTTCAAAGTGTTTGTTGGACATTTCTTTTGATTATAGATGGTTGTGACAGTATGGTAAATGCCTCTGAGAACTGATTAATAGAATTAACAGCTACTAGTAATTATGTGTGGCATGTTTGCTTTGTGTACAGGTTTATTTTAATGCCATTTTTGAAAGCTTACTTCTAAGGAAACAGAACAGAAATGCTCCAAAGAAAGGAGTTTTTTCTTTTGTGAAGTTCAAAGCTGAAACCAAACCAAACAAAACATTTAACAGTTTGTGTCTGTCTCTAATGAAATCTAATGGGTTAGTGGGTGTGTGTTTCTTCAACATAATAACTCTGCACAAATTATTTGTTTTAAATGTCATGAAAACTCATGCTATATTCCTTGCTTTTCTTAAAGCTCCACAATGAAGGCTCGATTATGTTACATTCACCAACAATTAGGTTGGCCTATTTGGATGCAAACTATTGTTGCCAACATTTTGTTGCATTTTTAACCAGTAAAACCATTCTCCTTTGTCTATTAAAATGCTCATTTTGTAAATTGGTTTTTACGTAGCCCAAATGTTTTCTCTCCTTTCTCAGTAGCTAATTTTCTCCCTGTTTATCCACACAATTTGCTAGATGAGTACTATGAGTTATCTCTGAAATATGGGCTTTCTCACAGAATCCATGATTCAGTTTCAAGTATCAGAGAACTTCAGAGCTTGGCTGAATGGAAGAGTCATTTCCCAAGGCTCTGATATACCCACTTAGTAGTCCTAAGTCACTTGAATCCTCACTGTGTGGCAGTGGGTATACTCTGATCCATGAATCTCAGTGAGGCACTCTACTCAGAATTTGGTCTGACCTGGAAGGCAGGGTTCTGTGTTATTCTGGGTAATGTATGTCATCACATATGATGAAAATTAGGTGTAATCAAGTAAATAACTATCACAAAAAATCTCTGAGGAATGCACTGTACTGCAGACCTGTGTACTGTTGTTTTAGGTAAAACACCATTTTTCTGCTAATGATGAAACAGGTAGCTTGCTTTTGATTGAACATCAGATAAAATATTCAGATCATGTTCACTGATCATCTTGATCAAAAAATATGCTCAAATATGAGGATCCTACTCAGAACTACCATAGTTTTTTAAGGAACCTCAGAACTACTCAGCATGGTAAGCTGGGCTGACAGTGCAAGAGGCATATACATTTGAATTACCCGAGGAAACAAGAGACTCCTGTCTCCCATGGCCTGTCTTCCTCCCACTCTGTGCCTACCTTCATTGAGAGCAATGGTAAGCAGGCCTGCCGCCTACAAATTGTCATCCATTCTTACTCTTTCTGTTTTGTCTGTCTCTCTTTATCCCTCATTTGATTCTCACTGTAGACCTTTAAAAACTAGGTCTTTTTATGTACTATATCTTCTTTATTCCTCTAGTGGTGAACATCTAGGTTGCTGTCATATCCTAGCTGCTGTGAATAGTGTTGCAGTGGACACTGGGTTGCATATGTCTTTTGAGGTTATGCTTCTCTCTGGGTATATGCCCTAGTGGGATTGCTGGATCATATGTAGTTCTAACTCAAGCTTTTTAAGGAACCTCCACACTGTTCTCCACGGTGGCTGTATCAGTTTACATTCCCACTCACATGCAGCACAGTAGAAACTAACACAACTTTATAAAGCAACTATACTTCAATAAAAATTAATTTGAAAAAGAATTAGGTCTTTTTAAAAATTTCCTTTGACAAATGAACCTAATTAGGATTTAATGATTCCCCCATAGGCACTCAGAATGTAAGTAACCCATATTTAGACCTAGGTCCCTTAACACTGAAGCTTTTCTGTGGGCCTTGTGCTATAATATAAAACATGTCTGAGAGTAATCTGCCTTGGCAATGTGTGATGAGGGACAAAAGGCCAAAGCCTTAGATAACTGAGCACCATGAAAGGTAGGTCCACTGGAAATTACACCACCAACAGTCTGGTCACTTCAGCTGCTGCCATGGACGTAAGTAAACTTGGACTATTTTCTATTCTGTTCTTTAATCCCATATAACTAGGTTTCCAATGTCATACCTTTCCTGTTGAGAGCAAATGCTGATGCCACTCTGATATTGGTTGAAATTGCTTGGCAAGTCGTTCCAAGTTCAAACCCGTGATTGACTGAAGTGCTTATCCACAGTGTAATAGTCTACATCCCATTGGTAGTCTGGGAATTGAAGGGACTATTTGACTTGTAGTTGACGAGGAGTTGAAACAAATTAGACTGGATCAAAGTCTTTCAGTTGTGTATATTTTAGCCACAGTCATCTTTAGGTGTCCTGTTAGTTTTTGAACCCACTGTGAAGTTTTCAGTGTCACAGTTCAGCATGTGTGTCTTTTGTTCCTTATCTAGAGTTTGCTTTCTAAGTTAGAGTCCAAATACAAATGTATCGGGCTGTATACTACATTTGTGAGCTCATACAGTAAGAGGTATGAATGCAGTGATCTATAAACTGCAGTATGGGCTTCTTAGCCATCAGTGAGCTTGGAAGGTATTGCAATATGCACACAAGTAAAATCTTGGAGCTTTGTGTTTTACCAACTTCTTGCTTCATTTCAAAATCACTTTTTTGAAGATATGAAAAATTACTAGCCTTTCACTCAACACAAAAAATGATGGGATCCTAGTTCATTTATATTTAGCTGTGGTAACAAATTTATTCAGGTGCCAGATGTAGAGTGTTAATGGATTAAAGTATATGGACAAAGTGGGTAATTGTACTGTAAATGTTACTTAAGTGAATTTAGCCTGCAAGGGCATTATTGATTTATTTTATCTAATTTGGTGTGTGTTGCAATTCAAGCTCAAGTTGAGAGTAGAAGTCATCTGTCTTCTATAGGTGAAATGGCTTCAGGTCACAAGGGAACTAAACTAAGTGAATAGGAAGGCTCTTCCTTAGAGGAAGCCAAAGAGAATGTAAGTGAGGGAGCTTTTTATAATATAAAACATGTCTGAGAGTAATCTGCCTTGGCAATGTGTGATGAGGGACAAAAGGCCAAAGCCTTAGATAACTGAGCACCATGAAAGGTAGGTCCACTGGAAATTACACCACCAACAGTCTGGTCACTTCAGCTGCTGCCATGGACGTAAGTAAACTTGGACTATTTTCTATTCTGTTCTTTAATCCCATATAACTAGGTTTCCAATGTCATACCTTTCCTGTTGAGAGCAAATGCTGATGCCACTCTGATATTGGTTGAAATTGCTTGGCAAGTCGTTCCAAGTTCAAACCCGTGATTGACTGAAGTGCTTATCCACAGTGTAATAGTCTACATCCCATTGGTAGTCTGGGAATTGAAGGGACTATTTGACTTGTAGTTGACGAGGAGTTGAAACAAATTAGACTGGATCAAAGTCTTTCAGTTGTGTATATTTTAGCCACAGTCATCTTTAGGTGTCCTGTTAGTTTTTGAACCCACTGTGAAGTTTTCAGTGTCACAGTTCAGCATGTGTGTCTTTTGTTCCTTATCTAGAGTTTGCTTTCTAAGTTAGAGTCCAAATACAAATGTATCGGGCTGTATACTACATTTGTGAGCTCATACAGTAAGAGGTATGAATGCAGTGATCTATAAACTGCAGTATGGGCTTCTTAGCCATCAGTGAGCTTGGAAGGTATTGCAATATGCACACAAGTAAAATCTTGGAGCTTTGTGTTTTACCAACTTCTTGCTTCATTTCAAAATCACTTTTTTGAAGATATGAAAAATTACTAGCCTTTCACTCAACACAAAAAATGATGGGATCCTAGTTCATTTATATTTAGCTGTGGTAACAAATTTATTCAGGTGCCAGATGTAGAGTGTTAATGGATTAAAGTATATGGACAAAGTGGGTAATTGTACTGTAAATGTTACTTAAGTGAATTTAGCCTGCAAGGGCATTATTGATTTATTTTATCTAATTTGGTGTGTGTTGCAATTCAAGCTCAAGTTGAGAGTAGAAGTCATCTGTCTTCTATAGGTGAAATGGCTTCAGGTCACAAGGGAACTAAACTAAGTGAATAGGAAGGCTCTTCCTTAGAGGAAGCAAAGAGAGTGGAAATATTTTCCAGTGGGATGGGAGACGGGGAGAGGGAAGTGTTGCTCTCCTCCCAAGGATGCTAGGAAATCATATTCCAGCAGGAAGAAAACATGCAACCACCACTCAATGAAACCTTTTGATATCCCTGTCAATACTAAAAACAATATCCTCCTAATAGCTGAGGAGTGGTACTTTACAAAGCTAGGGGCATGGAGCTTAGTGATGTTGCTAATCATCGATCATTTTGTAAATCAAGAGAACCGGAAGAAAGGTTCCCTTTTAGCTGATGTGCAGAGCACCCTATTGAGTGATTCATGTTCACTCTCTCAATCTTCCACATCTACAGGCTGTGAAGAAAAGAGAATTGTTGGTGAGAGGCGGAGAGCAGAGTTCTCAATTATTTTTTGAAAGTGCTATGAAATTGCTCAACACTATATTCATTGTTGAATGACTGAACAAAATTATATAAAGATCAACTGTTGAGTGCCATCAAACTAACATGAGGCTACCATATAGCTCTAATCCCCCCAGTAATTATAGCCTAAGAATATTATGGTGATAAAAAAGGGCAATAAAGATGTTTAAAACAGGGTTATCAGAAAGCAAACAGTTTTGGTTCATTTCATTAGTTTAGGTCTTCCGACACAGCCCTGTGAAACAAGGAAGACTTTGTATCCTCTTCAATTAAGGAGAGGGCAGTTGAGACCTAAAGAGGCCTGGTGTCCAGTCCAGGACCACCTGGGGCAACCGTTAAGTTTTTTTTTCAAGTGGAAAAGCCATATTGCGCACCTATATTTGTCCCCTGGCTCTTCTGCTTCTAGAGTTGCAAAGAGATCTATTAATTAAACAAAACAGTCAGACAGCTCCCTAGGAGCCTTTGAATACAAAATCTCTAATGATTCTATGCAGAATGTCCCAGACCCCAAACATCTGTTCTAGAGAATACAGTCAAGCTCCACTCCACAGTCCCAAGTTAACAACTTATTTCCTTTCATTTTATTTTTTTTTAAGTGCATAGCAGCTGTCCACGTATTTCAGAGGACAGACCCTCAGTTTGAAACCTCAGCCAGAGATGTTCCACAGAACACTCTCCACACTTCACTGTATGTGCTAATTAGAAGCTCCTTACAACAAGCACATAAATTCATTTATACACTGATGAATTTTTAGTTGCCAAATAACTCTAGTGGAAAGGCCAGAAAAGTAAAAACAGTCTAATGAACTTAACATTTATTTTTGCACAGCTTGGGTAATTTAGAATTGTTTTCAAAATTATGATGCACTGATGAAAATATCCTCCTAATAGCTAGGGGCATGGAGCTTAGTGATGTTGCTAATCATCGATCATTTTGTAAATCAAGAGAACCGGAAGAAAGGTTCCCTTTTAGCTGATGTGCAGAGCACCCTATTGAGTGATTCATGTTCACTCTCTCAATCTTCCACATCTACAGGCTGTGAAGAAAAGAGAATTGTTGGTGAGAGGCGGAGAGCAGAGTTCTCAATTATTTTTTGAAAGTGCTATGAAATTGCTCAACACTATATTCATTGTTGAATGACTGAACAAAATTATATAAAGATCAACTGTTGAGTGCCATCAAACTAACATGAGGCTACCATATAGCTCTAATCCCCCCAGTAATTATAGCCTAAGAATATTATGGTGATAAAAAAGGGCAATAAAGATGTTTAAAACAGGGTTATCAGAAAGCAAACAGTTTTGGTTCATTTCATTAGTTTAGGTCTTCCGACACAGCCCTGTGAAACAAGGAAGACTTTGTATCCTCTTCAATTAAGGAGAGGGCAGTTGAGACCTAAAGAGGCCTGGTGTCCAGTCCAGGACCACCTGGGGCAACCGTTAAGTTTTTTTTTCAAGTGGAAAAGCCATATTGCGCACCTATATTTGTCCCCTGGCTCTTCTGCTTCTAGAGTTGCAAAGAGATCTATTAATTAAACAAAACAGTCAGACAGCTCCCTAGGAGCCTTTGAATACAAAATCTCTAATGATTCTATGCAGAATGTCCCAGACCCCAAACATCTGTTCTAGAGAATACAGTCAAGCTCCACTCCACAGTCCCAAGTTAACAACTTATTTCCTTTCATTTTATTTTTTTTTAAGTGCATAGCAGCTGTCCACGTATTTCAGAGGACAGACCCTCAGTTTGAAACCTCAGCCAGAGATGTTCCACAGAACACTCTCCACACTTCACTGTATGTGCTAATTAGAAGCTCCTTACAACAAGCACATAAATTCATTTATACACTGATGAATTTTTAGTTGCCAAATAACTCTAGTGGAAAGGCCAGAAAAGTAAAAACAGTCTAATGAACTTAACATTTATTTTTGTGCAAGCTTGGGTAATTTTTAGAATTGTTTTCTTTTTGAAAGAATGATTTGCATGTGCCATGCATTTGATTTTCTTTGTTTTTGAGATTCTTGAAATATTGTTTCCTGGAAAAGGAAGGCAGATTTTCTTGATTGAGAGGCATGCAGCCAGATCCCTGGAGTTAAACCCCAAAGACCAGAAGTGAAAGGAAGAGAGATAATCTCTAGGTCATACATTCACAAGGCCTGAGGGAAAGAATGAAGAGCATCCAGGAAAAGATAAAGGTGACTTAGGGTTTCCTGCAGCATGGGGTAACTTTGTCTCTGATGTGAGCCCTCCAGCTAACAAAGAGCAGTCACCCACCTCCCTTCCTGTTACATCCCTCCAGTGAGGTAGGTAAATGTCAGTCTCATTTCTAACACAGAGATACAATTTCATATGCTGTTTGTTTGAAATCTTGTGATTTTTAAATTTTCCCCTTTATGAGACACACATAGGTATTCATCCATTCATCCATCAATCAGATATGTCCTGAGAACCAGCCATTCCTCTGGCCCAGAAAAAGACAGATCACTGTCTAGTACACCTCACGGTTTTGTAGGGGGAACCACAAGCGTGAATCATAAATGAATCCACAGTTAAGAGAATTTATAAGTCAAAAAATTTGATTTTTGATAACATGGTAAAGAATTACGAGAAGAAAAAAGGACTTTTGAAATAAGAGGTAGATCATGAAAAAGATGAAGAAAGAAATGGCCACCCACTCCAGTGTTCTTGCCTGGGGAATCCCGTGGACAGAGGAGCCTGCAATCCATGGGGTTGCAGGAGTTGGAGACAACTTAGCAACTAAACAGCAACAGCCTGAAAAGATATCCCCAAGGAGATGAGTTAAATTAGCTGAGTGATGTGAAGGAAGTAATTGTGCAATGGTTTGAAGAAGTAATCTTCCAGAAGGAGAGAAAACAAATGGAATAGCCTTGAGGACAAGACAGTTTCAGAAACATGGACAGAAGGCCCTAGAGTTTAGAGAATAGTGATTTTCAGTGGGCTCAGTGGAGTATGTACAAGGTAAAGCCAGGGAGATGCACAGGTGTAAGTTACCATCTTAAAAACCATAAAGCAAGGACTTACAGTTCATTTGAAAAGAAAAACACTTTGATGTAATTTTCTATATAACATCTCTACATGGGGAGTACGGCCCAAACACTTTGCAGAAGCCATTTCATGAAATAACCTATGAAAACTGTTTCAATAACCCTGTGAAGAATGCTACAATATTTCCATTTTGTGGATAAGAAAATGAGGACTCAGAGAAGTTCAGCAGATTTTCCAAAGTTATTTAGATAGTAAGAGGTGAAGCCAAATTTCCCAGCAAGATCTAACTTCACAGTCGGAGTCCTTGTTTTTTTTACGTTTTCCCCATGTTATAACTTTGTCTCTGATGTGAGCCCTCCAGCTAACAAAGAGCAGTCACCCACCTCCCTTCCTGTTACATCCCTCCAGTGAGGTAGGTAAATGTCAGTCTCATTTCTAACACAGAGATACAATTTCATATGCTGTTTGTTTGAAATCTTGTGATTTTTAAATTTTCCCCTTTATGAGACACACATAGGTATTCATCCATTCATCCATCAATCAGATATGTCCTGAGAACCAGCCATTCCTCTGGCCCAGAAAAAGACAGATCACTGTCTAGTACACCTCACGGTTTTGTAGGGGGAACCACAAGCGTGAATCATAAATGAATCCACAGTTAAGAGAATTTATAAGTCAAAAAATTTGATTTTTGATAACATGGTAAAGAATTACGAGGAGAAAAAGGACTTTTGAAATAAGAGGTAGATCATGAAAAAGATGAAGAAAGAAATGGCCACCCACTCCAGTGTTCTTGCCTGGGGAATCCCGTGGACAGAGGAGCCTGCAATCCATGGGGTTGCAGGAGTTGGAGACAACTTAGCAACTAAACAGCAACAGCCTGAAAAGATATCCCCAAGGAGATGAGTTAAATTAGCTGAGTGATGTGAAGGAAGTAATTGTGCAATGGTTTGAAGAAGTAATCTTCCAGAAGGAGAGAAAACAAATGGAATAGCCTTGAGGACAAGACAGTTTCAGAAACATGGACAGAAGGCCCTAGAGTTTAGAGAATAGTGATTTTCAGTGGGCTCAGTGGAGTATGTACAAGGTAAAGCCAGGGAGATGCACAGGTGTAAGTTACCATCTTAAAAACCATAAAGCAAGGACTTACAGTTCATTTGAAAAAGAAAAAACACTTTGATGTAATTTTCTATATAACATCTCTACATGGGGAGTACGGCCCAAACACTTTGCAGAAGCCATTTCATGAAATAACCTATGAAAACTGTTTCAATAACCCTGTGAAGAATGCTACAATATTTCCATTTTGTGGATAAGAAAATGAGGACTCAGAGAAGTTCAGCAGATTTTCCAAAGTTATTTAGATAGTAAGAGGTGAAGCCAAATTTCCCAGCAAGATCTAACTTCACAGTCGGAGTCCTTGTCTATTTTCCCCCCTTTTCTCCACATCTCCATAATCCTGTTTTCCAGAACTGATTGGTATGTTGTATACATGTTGCAGGTGAAACGTACACAAAGGCAAATACCATCTGAAATAGGAGGGCTGAGTTGCTGTTGGCCAGAAGAAAATGCATAGGAAGAAAGCAGTAATTAAGAATGGCAGTTAGGGCTTCCCTGGTGGTCCAGGGGGTGAAGAGTTCACCTTGCTGTGCAAGGGGCACTGGTTCGATCCCTGGCCTGGGAGGAGCCCACATGCCATGGAGTGGCTGGACCCGTGTGTCCAATTACGATACAGCTCTCTGGAGCCCATGTGCCCAGAGCTGTTGCTCTGCAAAGAGAGAGGCCACTGCGATGGAAGGCCTATGCAGGCCAAAGAATACACATGGATGAAAATAAATAAATGAAAAACCAATAAAAGAGGCCAAAATTAAAAAAAAAAGGCAGTTAGGGGTAGTTGGATTCTGAATGGTCTCTGCTAAATAGCCTTGTTAGATTTTCCATTTCCCCATCATAGCTAGAATGAGAAGTTTCATGATGTCAGGAAGCCATCATTACACACAATTGCACACACACACAGCCTATATATTCACATATATATTCATATATATGCGTTTTATGAATATGTAGCTCATACTACTGTATAGTCTTAGATATGTATTGAGGAAGTCTGTATTAAAAATGGCCAAAGAATTCAGGGCCCACATGCTCTTCCAGAGCCAGCCATCCTCCATTAAGTGAGGGACTCAGTTTCTCCTCCTCTTGAACAGGTGTAAGTACCATCTTAAAACCATAAAGCAAGGACTTACAGTTCATTTGAAAAGAAAAACACTTTGATGTAATTTTCTATATAACATCTCTACATGGGGAGTACGCCCAAACACTTTGCAGAAGCCATTTCATGAAATAACCTATGAAAACTGTTTCAATAACCCTGTGAAGAATGCTACAATATTTCCATTTTGTGGATAAGAAAATGAGGACTCAGAGAAGTTCAGCAGATTTTCCAAAGTTATTTAGATAGTAAGAGGTGAAGCCAAATTTCCCAGCAAGATCTAACTTCACAGTCGGAGTCCTTGTCTATTTTCCCCCCTTTTCTCCACATCTCCATAATCCTGTTTTCCAGAACTGATTGGTATGTTGTATACATGTTGCAGGTGAAACGTACACAAAGGCAAATACCATCTGAAATAGGAGGGCTGAGTTGCTGTTGGCCAGAAGAAAATGCATAGGAAGAAAGCAGTAATTAAGAATGGCAGTTAGGGCTTCCCTGGTGGTCCAGGGGGTGAAGAGTTCACCTTGCTGTGCAAGGGGCACTGGTTCGATCCCTGGCCTGGGAGGAGCCCACATGCCATGGAGTGGCTGGACCCGTGTGTCCAATTACGATACAGCTCTCTGGAGCCCATGTGCCCAGAGCTGTTGCTCTGCAAAGAGAGAGGCCACTGCGATGGAAGGCCTATGCAGGCCAAAGAATACACATGGATGAAAATAAATAAATGAAAAACCAATAAAAGAGGCCAAAATTAAAAAAAAAAGGCAGTTAGGGGTAGTTGGATTCTGAATGGTCTCTGCTAAATAGCCTTGTTAGATTTTCCATTTCCCCATCATAGCTAGAATGAGAAGTTTCATGATGTCAGGAAGCCATCATTACACACAATTGCACACACACACAGCCTATATATTCACATATATATTCATATATATGCGTTTTATGAATATGTAGCTCATACTACTGTATAGTCTTAGATATGTATTGAGGAAGTCTGTATTAAAAATGGCCAAAGAATTCAGGGCCCACATGCTCTTCCAGAGCCAGCCATCCTCCATTAAGTGAGGGACTCAGTTTCTCCTCCTCTTGAATCTGGCAAGGCCACTGAGAGGGTCCCAGTAAACAGAAAGCATAAGAGCTGCTGTGAGACGTCTGAAGCTAGCTTATGAAATACTGTGCCCCTCCTTCTGTCTCTCTTGGGATGTTTGCCCCTAGACCTCAGGAGCCCAGGCCACATGGGGAAGCCATGTATACTTGTTTCTGCTAACAGTCATTAAGAACCCAGTCCATTGGTCACTGCCAAAAATGTGAGTCACTGAGTATTGGTATGATTCCAGCTTCCTGCCTTGGAGCCACCCGAGGTGATGTTTTGTGCAATAGAAACAAACTGTCCCCACTAGGTTTTGCCCAGATTGAAGATTCATGAACAAAATAATAATGACTATTATTTTAAGTCACTAATTGTCAGGATAACTGGTTATACTGTCAAAGCAACTGAAACACAATACACAGATTCTCATATTATGTATTGTTCTCGTTCAGTCTCTAAGCCATTTTCGACTCTTTGCGACCCCATGGACTGCAACACACCAAGTTTCCCTGTTGCTCACCCTCTCCCAGATTTTGCCTTGAATCAGTGGTGCCATCCAACCAGCTCATCTTCTTTCACCCTCTTCTTCTGCCTTCAGTCTTTCCCAGCATCAGGGGCTTTTCCAGTGAGTCAGCTGTTCCCACAAGGTGGCCAGAATGTTGGAGCGTCAGCTTTAGCATCAGTACTTCCAAAGAATATTCAGGGTTGAGTTCCTTTAGGAGCGACTGGTTTGATCTGCTTGCAGGCCAAGGTACTCTCAAGAGTCTTCTAGTTGGATTCTGAATGGTCTCTGCTAAATAGCCTTGTTAGATTTTCCATTTCCCCATCATAGCTAGAATGAGAAGTTTCATGATGTCAGGAAGCCATCATTACACACAATTGCACACACACACAGCCTATATATTCACATATATATTCATATATATGCGTTTTATGAATATGTAGCTCATACTACTGTATAGTCTTAGATATGTATTGAGGAAGTCTGTATTAAAAATGGCCAAAGAATTCAGGGCCCACATGCTCTTCCAGAGCCAGCCATCCTCCATTAAGTGAGGGACTCAGTTTCTCCTCCTCTTGAATCTGGCAAGGCCACTGAGAGGGTCCCAGTAAACAGAAAGCATAAGAGCTGCTGTGAGACGTCTGAAGCTAGCTTATGAAATACTGTGCCCCTCCTTCTGTCTCTCTTGGGATGTTTGCCCCTAGACCTCAGGAGCCCAGGCCACATGGGGAAGCCATGTATACTTGTTTCTGCTAACAGTCATTAAGAACCCAGTCCATTGGTCACTGCCAAAAATGTGAGTCACTGAGTATTGGTATGATTCCAGCTTCCTGCCTTGGAGCCACCCGAGGTGATGTTTTGTGCAATAGAAACAAACTGTCCCCACTAGGTTTTGCCCAGATTGAAGATTCATGAACAAAATAATAATGACTATTATTTTAAGTCACTAATTGTCAGGATAACTGGTTATACTGTCAAAGCAACTGAAACACAATACACAGATTCTCATATTATGTATTGTTCTCGTTCAGTCTCTAAGCCATTTTCGACTCTTTGCGACCCCATGGACTGCAACACACCAAGTTTCCCTGTTGCTCACCCTCTCCCAGATTTTGCCTTGAATCAGTGGTGCCATCCAACCAGCTCATCTTCTTTCACCCTCTTCTTCTGCCTTCAGTCTTTCCCAGCATCAGGGGCTTTTCCAGTGAGTCAGCTGTTCCCACAAGGTGGCCAGAATGTTGGAGCGTCAGCTTTAGCATCAGTACTTCCAAAGAATATTCAGGGTTGAGTTCCTTTAGGAGTGACTGGTTTGATCTGCTTGCAGTCCAAGGTACTCTCAAGAGTCTTCTCCAGCACCAGAATTTGAAAGCATAAGTTCTTTGGTACTCTTCTTTATTATTGTCCAGCTCTCATATCAATCATATTAAGTGTGTGTGTGTGTGTGTGTGTGTGTGTGTGTGTGTGTGTATTCCTGTAGTTTGTATTATACACACATGTATGTACATATGTGTGTGTGTGTGTGTGTGTGTGTGTGTATTACATATAAGCATATATATAATCTAAACATACATGAAAACTGAAAGTGACTTTAGGAGACTATTCAACTCAACATGTAGAGATGATATAGTTACTTGATCAAAACAAATAACGCCAAAGTTTGGCCTTGATTTGAATTAAGCTTTGTTTCTTAGGTCTTCTTTCTAGGTGTGGCCTTCAGCAGGCTGGTCAACTTTTCTAATACTCATTTTCTTAGCCTCTTAAATAGAGATATAATGGCCTGTATTACATAGGACTGTTATAAAAGATAAATAGGATCATATTTATATATCTCGTAATATAGTGGCTGATACATAATAGGTACTCAGTAATTGTCACTATATAATAAAATTTTTAATGGTTAGTTATTAATCTAGCATGTGGCATGGTCCCAGTTTACTATTTACACCTTTTCTTTCAGGAGTTCACTTAAAAAGATTTCAAGTCGAAGTGCCAGCTAAGTAGTAACATTGTCTAAATAGTTTCTGAAGCATGTGGGAAAATCAGAGCCGTGGATAATTAGAGGTCAGTTGACAGGACCCAAGAAAGATCTTATCTTAAGGGGAAAGAGAGAAAAGGCATAGGAACTAGAAAATATTCAATGCAGACCGTCATCTCCTTTTCGACTCTTTGCGACCCCATGGACTGCAACACACCAAGTTTCCCTGTTGCTCACCCTCTCCCAGATTTTGCCTTGAATCAGTGGTGCCATCCAACCAGCTCATCTTCTTTCACCCTCTTCTTCTGCCTTCAGTCTTTCCCAGCATCAGGGGCTTTTCCAGTGAGTCAGCTGTTCCCACAAGGTGGCCAGAATGTTGGAGCGTCAGCTTTAGCATCAGTACTTCCAAAGAATATTCAGGGTTGAGTTCCTTTAGGAGTGACTGGTTTGATCTGCTTGCAGTCCAAGGTACTCTCAAGAGTCTTCTCCAGCACCAGAATTTGAAAGCATAAGTTCTTTGGTACTCTTCTTTATTATTGTCCAGCTCTCATATCAATCATATTAAGTGTGTGTGTGTGTGTGTGTGTGTGTGTGTGTGTGTGTGTATTCCTGTAGTTTGTATTATACACACATGTATGTACATATGTGTGTGTGTGTGTGTGTGTGTGTGTGTATTACATATAAGCATATATATAATCTAAACATACATGAAAACTGAAAGTGACTTTAGGAGACTATTCAACTCAACATGTAGAGATGATATAGTTACTTGATCAAAACAAATAACGCCAAAGTTTGGCCTTGATTTGAATTAAGCTTTGTTTCTTAGGTCTTCTTTCTAGGTGTGGCCTTCAGCAGGCTGGTCAACTTTTCTAATACTCATTTTCTTAGCCTCTTAAATAGAGATATAATGGCCTGTATTACATAGGACTGTTATAAAAGATAAATAGGATCATATTTATATATCTCGTAATATAGTGGCTGATACATAATAGGTACTCAGTAATTGTCACTATATAATAAAATTTTTAATGGTTAGTTATTAATCTAGCATGTGGCATGGTCCCAGTTTACTATTTACACCTTTTCTTTCAGGAGTTCACTTAAAAAGATTTCAAGTCGAAGTGCCAGCTAAGTAGTAACATTGTCTAAATAGTTTCTGAAGCATGTGGGAAAATCAGAGCCGTGGATAATTAGAGGTCAGTTGACAGGACCCAAGAAAAGATCTTATCTTAAGGGGGAAAGAGAGAAAAAGGCATAGGAACTAGAAAATATTCAATGCAGAGTGAATATGTATTTTTCCTTGAACTTTACCCAGTTGCAGAATTCAATATGAAACCTTAGAAATAGAAGTGTCAGTAACATTTCCCACCAATTAAATTTCATCCTGGCACGAATCAAGTGGCATAAATCAAAGACTTTAAGGGAAAGAAGATCATATTGTCTGTGACAATGTCTGCTTCTCTGTACACACATCACCTTTCCAGGTTGTAACTGTATTTCACAACAAGGGGCACATTGTGAGGTGTCATAGCTTAGCGTTTTTTTTTTTTTTTTTTTTTTTTTTAATAAAAGAGCTGTTGCTGATGATTCAGTATTGTTCTTTCCAACTCATACTACTTAGACTTAACATGTCATTTCTTGCAAAAACTGGAAGTAAATTCAGGTGGTTCTGAAACTCTGATTGGTTTACTGGTGTCCTGTTGGATTGGGTAGATTCATGACTATTGTGTGTGGCAGCTTGCTCTTACCTGTCAGTTGGTGAAAGCAGAAAATTCTCAGGCTGTTTTCTCCCAACACTGCATCAAAGGCGCTACCCTGTTTTGGCCTTATACTCTGCATCATTCCTCCATGGTAAGTAAAAGATCCTCTGAGTCTTTTGTTGAATCACTGGTGCCAGTTGGTGCAACGTTTGATGCTGACACCTGAAAAGTCAGCTCTGCCATAAAAAGGCAGGAGGGAGGAACAGAGGGAGCCTTGCCACTGTATTTAACTTAACCTTCAATTGGTGGAGCTGAGCACACCTCTCTGTTACCACCCTGTGCAACTGACTGCTGTTGTCCATGGAAATGCTGTTGGTATTCTGAGCACCTAATATCCCTCCTATGGCTTCTTTGAGTAACAGCAGAGTTGTTTAGTTTTCCACCAGTAGATCCAGAAAAAGCCTGAAATCCAATCAGATTTTTCAGTTAGGTACTCAGTAATTGTCATAATAAAATTTTTAATGGTTAGTTATTAATCTAGCATGTGGCATGGTCCCAGTTTACTATTTACACCTTTTCTTTCAGGAGTTCACTTAAAAAGATTTCAAGTCGAAGTGCCAGCTAAGTAGTAACATTGTCTAAATAGTTTCTGAAGCATGTGGGAAAATCAGAGCCGTGGATAATTAGAGGTCAGTTGACAGGACCCAAGAAAAGATCTTATCTTAAGGGGGAAAGAGAGAAAAAGGCATAGGAACTAGAAAATATTCAATGCAGAGTGAATATGTATTTTTCCTTGAACTTTACCCAGTTGCAGAATTCAATATGAAACCTTAGAAATAGAAGTGTCAGTAACATTTCCCACCAATTAAATTTCATCCTGGCACGAATCAAGTGGCATAAATCAAAGACTTTAAGGGAAAGAAGATCATATTGTCTGTGACAATGTCTGCTTCTCTGTACACACATCACCTTTCCAGGTTGTAACTGTATTTCACAACAAGGGGCACATTGTGAGGTGTCATAGCTTAGCGTTTTTGTTTTTCTTTTTATAAAAGAGCTGTTGCTGATGATTCAGTATTGTTCTTTCCAACTCATACTACTTAGACTTAACATGTCATTTCTTGCAAAAACTGGAAGTAAATTCAGGTGGTTCTGAAACTCTGATTGGTTTACTGGTGTCCTGTTGGATTGGGTAGATTCATGACTATTGTGTGTGGCAGCTTGCTCTTACCTGTCAGTTGGTGAAAGCAGAAAATTCTCAGGCTGTTTTCTCCCAACACTGCATCAAAGGCGCTACCCTGTTTTGGCCTTATACTCTGCATCATTCCTCCATGGTAAGTAAAAGATCCTCTGAGTCTTTTGTTGAATCACTGGTGCCAGTTGGTGCAACGTTTGATGCTGACACCTGAAAAGTCAGCTCTGCCATAAAAAGGCAGGAGGGAGGAACAGAGGGAGCCTTGCCACTGTATTTAACTTAACCTTCAATTGGTGGAGCTGAGCACACCTCTCTGTTACCACCCTGTGCAACTGACTGCTGTTGTCCATGGAAATGCTGTTGGTATTCTGAGCACCTAATATCCCTCCTATGGCTTCTTTGAGTAACAGCAGAGTTGTTTAGTTTTCCACCAGTAGATCCAGAAAAAGCCTGAAATCCAATCAGATTTTTCAGTTAGGGAAAACTTCTCACTTCTGCTTAGCTGATGCTTGATGGATACTTCATCGCTCTTTGTTTTTTGTTTGTTTGTTTAGTTATTTTGGCCATGCTGTATGGCATGCAAGGATATTACTTCCCTGACCAGGGATTGAACCCATGTGAAGCATGGAGCCCTAGTCACTGGACAGCCAGGGAAGTCCCCTACTCTGTCTTTCTTAGGAATACTCTTACTAACTCCTCCTCTTTCTCCAAGATACATTCTTGCTCCCCACCCATGTATTCCTCCCCTTATAAGTCTAATCTTTCACCAAGTTAGATGACTGTATGCTGAGGGGCCATAGCATTTCTTTATATTTCTCATAGATAAACCACATTCATTGTTGCTGTTGTCTTTATCATCCTCCTTGCTACACTGCACACTCCGCAATGAGAAAGATTGTGTGTGTTATAGAACCCACAGTGTCCCCTGATATACAGGCTGGCAAAGAGTAAACATTAAAATCATATTAAAAAGAAAAATGAATGAAAGATGCTACTAGATTCACAGGAACTAAAGGTCTTAGTAATTGAACTAACCATTTCTATAGCTTCAAAAATGAAATTACAGTTTGATTGAAGAACAATGTAAGTACACTCCTGGTATTTAATAATGAGCTTTTAAAACCCATAAAATAGCATGATAAAGATTAATAGGTTCACGGTGGCTCTTGCCTGCAACCTTTCTGCTTTCTCTTTACCTCCCCAGTACATAAGCATCTGGATTCCATAGGAATGAGGGTAAATAGTGGAGTGGTCTAAATTACATAACTTCAGATCCTAGCCTTGCTGTATCTCAGCAGTAAGCGTTGGTCTTCCCATTTTCAAAGTTGTGCTAAGGATTTTACCTTGTTATGAGAATAGAAACAATGTATGTAAGGTGCCTGGCACAAGGATCAGGGTATCGTAAGTACACATCATAGAAAACTGTGTTCTCATTTCGTTGCAGACCTAAAGAATAAAATGACTTTTCATGACATATGTAAGTCCTACGTGGGTTCCTCCCTGTCCAGTCTTAAATCCCTTAAATCTGCCTATTTCAGATCATCTACTCAATTGTCCATCTCTCTCTTCTCTAGCATGCTTGGGACCTTTCAGACCTTTGTGCCTTTGGTTATGTTATATTGTCTTCTTAATTGTTACTTCTTACCTGCTGAGGTTCCTTTTACTGTGATAGGCCATAGTGAGCTGCATTTGAATTCTCAAATGGACTCTGGATCCTCTCAGATCCTAGTTCCCTTACATGGCCTTTTTTCTTTTTTTTTAAACATTGTCATGCCTCAGAGTGGATATATATATAATGGGCATAGGAGAACAGTGATCTCCTCGGGTGACAAGGACTAAAGGAATTCACGTAGGTAAGGTACGTGTAACAGCACATGACAGGATGTGAGCACTGCATGGAATATTAGTTGCTATCACAGTCATTATCAGTACTTTATTCAGTACTTCTCCATAAGTGCTTTCCCTTGTTTGTCAGATTATCTGTTCTTTCCTTAGTCTTCTGCCAACATTTCTCTCTGTATCTTTATTACAGAATTTAAAATGTTATGTTTAATGCTATAGTCTAGGGCTTGAATGCTTGCCACTCCTATAAAACTCAATATTTTAGGTCAGAAGTCACAATGCTGTCTTCCTCGTCTCTTTTATCACCGAGTCTTACAACAATGTTTTCTCGTATACCGTACATCAGCTGTGTGTGAAATAAATAAGAATTCATGTCTCATTGACTGGTTTACTTACTCATTGTCTTCTTGTGTGAGGACAGGAGTGTTCAGGTGGTCACTGATACAGACCCAGAGTTTGAAACAGTGCCTAATACAAAACAGGAAAACTTTTTTGAATGGAAAAAAGGAATGAATGAATGAATGGATCAATTGATAAGTTAAGACATCACATTTAAAAGTCTTTAGTGGATTAGGAAATGTGTGATTCAGCCCTAGGTTACCCATAAATTTTCCACACAAAGACTCTATGTGTATGCAGAATGCAAAACTGGAATCATTTCCAGAATCGGGGTGTAAATTGGACAAGTGGGCAACTGCTTGACTAGGTGGCAGGGAGATGTTGGAGCAAAAATATCTTGCCTAGAGAAAAGCAGGTGGAATTTGCCTTATCAACATTTTTGTGCCAAGCCAGATAATTTATTTCTCACCTTGGGACAATTTCCTTCCCACAGCCATAAAGTGAGTTTTACCACAGCTGTGGAGCTAAAGTCAAAGTCAAAGCAGAGATTGCTGCGTCACTTGCTGGGAAACGACTTTTTCGTTTGGGTCTGTGTCCTTGTCTGACAGCTTTCTTATTTGTGTTTAAATACATGGAATACAGAGAGGTGTGCATCTGTTTCTGCGTGTATAAGTGGAGTATGGAAGGAATGTGTGTGTGCGTAGCTTTAAATTCCTGGACTCTCTAGCTGTCCCAGTGTGTGCATTCTGACTTCTGTTTTTCCAGCCAAGAAGTTGCAGCTGTGTCTGGATATGTGAATTACACATTTGTGTTAACAGTATTTAACAGAAACATATGTTTCTTTTTTATTTCCTGTATCCACAGTTCTGAGATAACCAAGCTTATCCTTAGGATGCTGGCATCTTCCTTCTCCTCTGAAATTTTCCATTCCTAGCACCAAATAGACTAGAGAATAGAATAAATTACTCTCTGTCCTGCCTCTTGCTCTAGCTATTTTTTCCTCCTGATACTGACATTTCATAAGAAGAAGGGCATTTTGTAAGCTGGCATCTTAGTGACAAAGATCAGGCAGGACAGGGTTCAGCTAGGGAATGGAAAGTGGAATGTGCACTTTTTTATGCTAGAATCATGCAAAGAGTCAGTGTAATTCTTCAGTACTGAGTCACTGCCAATTTCCAAAGGCAATAGAGACAGTGGCAGAATACTGGGACGCAGACCAAGGAAGCTGCCTTGGGCACTCATGGGTATATTTTACCAGTTGTAGAAACTTAAATACGACAGAAAAGAGAACCAGTATTTTTAAACTTTGCCTGGTAAATAGGTAAAAAAGCCCTACAAAGTGTGATTCGATATGTAGGTTTACCTAAAATCTCTTGTCTAATTTCTAACATTTCAAGCATTCAATATACAATTAGAGATGCACTTCTTTGTATGTTAGACACTTCAGTCTTGGGAATCTCCTTTTAATAAAAGGATATACCCACATGTATATCACCAAATGATATTTCCTGTTAATTCCATGGACATGAGTTGGCCTATGGCCAGAATGTAGCAAGAAAGGGTCCATCAAATATTTTGCATGCAGTTACAGAAACTCCAAGAACAAAAAGACAGGTGTAGAAGCTTCCAAAAATAATTTTCCTGGTGAAAAGAACATGAGATATGAAGACAGAGATCCATGCTTAGAATTGGGGATTATCTTGACCTAACTAGACTCAGGCTGCTCAAGTGTGAAAGTAAGTGATAAAAAAGATAAGCTGTTATACAATAATGTTTGAAATCTTCCTGCCCTTACATGACTGTTTAGAAGAAAAGATAAGTGGACGCAGTTCAGAAATCACTTGATGGAATCTGGGTCGTGAGCACAGCAGAAGGAAAACAACCATAATCATAAGCAAAAGCAAAGTTTGTCAGTGCTTCCTTTTGGGAGTAAAGTTTTATTGGAACACAACCACACCCATTGTTTGTACAGTCTGTGCTGGTTTTCGTTAGAGTGGCAAAGTTGAACATGTAGGACAGATAGGGTTTTTAAATCTGAAATAATTACCCCCTGATCTTTTAGAACATTTGCAGCTCCTGCTCTAAAACTTTTTAAAAGAAATCTGGAATAACTCTTATTGTCTCTGACAGAACATTAAGCATTGGAATCAACAAATGGGACGATTAAGGTCTTTTACCCTAGGACATACAGAAAAAGTAAAATGCATTTCTGAACTTCCTCACTGGCAAAATCTCAGAAGCCATATTGATTTCTAGTTTCTTTTTCTTACAGTAATGACCCTTATATTTAAGAGGATTTAAATGTAAGTCCTCTTAGTCTCAATTAATGCCTGAGATCTTTTCTTACAATATTACTTCTACCAGTCCCTTTCTGATGATATTTAGCCATTTGTTCTTTCACCTTGTCCTTAAATTCTTTGAGCTACTACAAACATCTCATTTCAAAATATGATGGGAGTATAGAGTTGATATACATTGTGTTAGTTTCAGGTATAAATCAACATAATACTTCAACATAAAATAAAAATTTTTAAAAATGAAAATCTAAGAGTCTGCAAAAAAATACCAACACCAATTGGATATTCTGTTTTTTATATCTACAGAGGGGCCAACAATTGTTTATCTTTTGAGTAGTAACACAAGTCAACCTCAGAAGAATGTAAAATAAATGACTTTTACTGACTGAAGGCAGAAGACATGCTGAGATCATGAAAGTAATATACTTTGATAAGATAGGTATGTGTCTAAAGAAGGATTATATATTCAAAAGATAAGCTGTTATACAATAATGTTTGAAATCTTCCTGCCCTTACATGACTGTTTAGAAGAAAAGATAAGTGGACGCAGTTCAGAAATCACTTGATGGAATCTGGGTCGTGAGCACAGCAGAAGGAAAACAACCATAATCATAAGCAAAAGCAAAGTTTGTCAGTGCTTCCTTTTGGGAGTAAAGTTTTATTGGAACACAACCACACCCATTGTTTGTACAGTCTGTGCTGGTTTTCGTTAGAGTGGCAAAGTTGAACATGTAGGACAGATAGGGTTTTTAAATCTGAAATAATTACCCCCTGATCTTTTAGAACATTTGCAGCTCCTGCTCTAAAACTTTTTAAAAGAAATCTGGAATAACTCTTATTGTCTCTGACAGAACATTAAGCATTGGAATCAACAAATGGGAGACGATTAAGGTCTTTTTTACCCTAGGACATACAGAAAAAGTAAAATGCATTTCTGAACTTCCTCACTGGCAAAATCTCAGAAGCCATATTGATTTCTAGTTTCTTTTTCTTACAGTAATGACCCTTATATTTAAGAGGATTTAAATGTAAGTCCTCTTAGTCTCAATTAATGCCTGAGATCTTTTCTTACAATATTACTTCTACCAGTCCCTTTCTGATGATATTTAGCCATTTGTTCTTTCACCTTGTCCTTAAATTCTTTGAGCTACTACAAACATCTCATTTCAAAATATGATGGGAGTATAGAGTTGATATACATTGTGTTAGTTTCAGGTATAAATCAACATAATACTTCAACATAAAATAAAAATTTTTAAAAATGAAAATCTAAGAGTCTGCAAAAAAATACCAACACCAATTGGATATTCTGTTTTTTATATCTACAGAGGGGCCAACAATTGTTTATCTTTTGAGTAGTAACACAAGTCAACCTCAGAAGAATGTAAAATAAATGACTTTTACTGACTGAAGGCAGAAGACATGCTGAGATCATGAAAGTAATATACTTTGATAAGATAGGTATGTGTCTAAAGAAGGATTATATATTCAAGAATAGTCACGTTAAAATTGTTCAGTTGCTAAGTTGTGTCTGACTCTTTGCGACCCCATGGACTGTAGCCCACTAGGCTTCTCAGTCCCTCACTATCTCTGGGAGTTTGCTCAAAGTCACGTCCATTGAGTTGGTGATGCCATCCAACCATTTCATCCTCTGTCATCCCCATATTATAATGAATCAATGGTGCAGAGGATGCTCGATGCAAGGTGATATTGAAGGAAAGCAGACTTTGAAAAGTTTCGCTGTAATGTATCAGTGGGATTATTTCTTTAGTGTTTCTTGAGAGACCACAGTTAGAAATACTTCTAAAATTATGTTGGTGGTTGGGTTGTGATCACTTGAATAAGTTCCATACATCAACAAGGCAGTAGTTAGCTTAGCTTTCTGTGGATTGCCTGTGTCAAATGTGGATAAGGTTTAGATATATATGGTCATTAGGAGAACCACCTCAGATGATATATGTGAAAACAGTAAATAAACTCTGATTTTTCTTAAGTTCTTACCATTTCTACATTTACTGTGTTGTCAGAGCTATCAGTCAGAAGCCTTCCAATGTAACCTTGAATTAGCCTGATGTAATTCGGTCTTATTTCAATTGTCTCCTAATACAAAGGGCCATTGAGAGTGTTCTGAGCAAAGGTTTCTCACCCATACAGCCAGGACGTCACAGTTACACACTTGAGACAAACAGAGAAAAGGGCAGCATTTCCCATTTCTAACATGACTTCACATTGTCTTTTGAAAATTTAGGCCTCAGGAGACATTCTGTGCTTTCTCCTTTGCACCTGGTCATATACCTTTTAGTAAATGCTTGCTGTTAAAAAAGATAAATGCATGCTATTAAACCAATTTAATGCATAGGGCACCAAAAGTGCCTCCTTAGAGACTAGTTTCCCTTCAGAATTTTGAAGAAGATGTCTTCTCAGCTTTTCTTTCTTGGCAGAATTCTTAAATGGGACTATCTATATACCTGTGTTCCTCTAAGCATCCACCAGAGATATTCTGTTTTTATATCTACAGAGGGGCCAACAATTGTTTATCTTTTGAGTAGTAACACAAGTCAACCTCAGAAGAATGTAAAATAAATGACTTTTACTGACTGAAGGCAGAAGACATGCTGAGATCATGAAAGTAATATACTTTGATAAGATAGGTATGTGTCTAAAGAAGGATTATATATTCAAGAATAGTCACGTTAAAATTGTTCAGTTGCTAAGTTGTGTCTGACTCTTTGCGACCCCATGGACTGTAGCCCACTAGGCTTCTCAGTCCCTCACTATCTCTGGGAGTTTGCTCAAAGTCACGTCCATTGAGTTGGTGATGCCATCCAACCATTTCATCCTCTGTCATCCCCATATTATAATGAATCAATGGTGCAGAGGATGCTCGATGCAAGGTGATATTGAAGGAAAGCAGACTTTGAAAAGTTTCGCTGTAATGTATCAGTGGGATTATTTCTTTAGTGTTTCTTGAGAGACCACAGTTAGAAATACTTCTAAAATTATGTTGGTGGTTGGGTTGTGATCACTTGAATAAGTTCCATACATCAACAAGGCAGTAGTTAGCTTAGCTTTCTGTGGATTGCCTGTGTCAAATGTGGATAAGGTTTAGATATATATGGTCATTAGGAGAACCACCTCAGATGATATATGTGAAAACAGTAAATAAACTCTGATTTTTCTTAAGTTCTTACCATTTCTACATTTACTGTGTTGTCAGAGCTATCAGTCAGAAGCCTTCCAATGTAACCTTGAATTAGCCTGATGTAATTCGGTCTTATTTCAATTGTCTCCTAATACAAAGGGCCATTGAGAGTGTTCTGAGCAAAGGTTTCGTCACCCATACAGCCAGGACGTCACAATTACACACTTGAGACAAACAGAGAAAAGGGCAGCATTTCCCATTTCTAACATGACTTCACATTGTCTTTTGAAAATTTAGGCCTCAGGAGACATTCTGTGCTTTCTCCTTTGCACCTGGTCATATACCTTTTAGTAAATGCTTGCTGTTAAAAAAGATAAATGCATGCTATTAAACCAATTTAATGCATAGGGCACCAAAAGTGCCTCCTTAGAGACTAGTTTCCCTTCAGAATTTTGAAGAAGATGTCTTCTCAGCTTTTCTTTCTTGGCAGAATTCTTAAGAGGATGGGACTATCTATATACCTGTGTTCCTCTAAGCATCCACCAGAGATAATGTTTTATTCCTATAAAAGCTTCAAGTGACTTTAAGTAGATATTCATAGATAAAAAATAGCTCAGGAGAATTCCATGGACCGAGGAGCCTAGTAGGCTACAATTCATGGAATTGCAAAGATTCAGACACAACTAAACAACTAGCTTTCACTTTCTATGTTTTTACCTCTTCCTCTTCTTCCATCCTCAGAGGGTTATGAGTTTTGTAAAAGGTGACAGATTGACGTAGATTGTTTGTATCTCAAACTTACTGTTTTGACTTTCCATGCCTAGTGTTCTTAGAGATGAGCCTCTGCAGTACATGTGATGTCTGAGTAAAAAAAATGTGTTACTTCACACATTATTTTCTTTTTAAAAATTTTATCAGAAACAAATTTTTGGAAAAGCCAATCAACAAAGTAAACAAAAGAGAAAACACTGATTGGTTAACTCAGATTTTCCTCGTTTAAAATTACACACAAGCACAGGTCTCTGAAATGACATGAGGATAAAGGTGTAAAGACCCACAAATCTACTTGTTTATTCACCTTGAAATTCCCTTGTCTCCTGGTGCTATAGGTGCTTAACTGTATTCATCATGTCAGGTTACAAGGTAATAAATCAAACAGTGGAATTTTATAAATTTTAATTTTCTGAGAGTCCCTTGGACTGCAAGGAGATCAAACCAGTCGATCCTAAAGGAAATAAAGCCAGAATATTCATTGGAAGGAATGACACTGAAGCTATAATACTCTGGCCATCTGATGCGAGAGACAACTCATTGGAAAAGGCCCTGATGTTGGGGAAAATAGAAGGCAAAAGGAGAAGGGAACTACAGAGGAAGAGATAGTCGAACAGCATCACTGAGTCAATGGACATGAGTTTGAACAAGCTTTGGGAAATGTTGAATGAAGCCTGGAGTGCTGTAGACTGTGGGGCTACAAAGAGTCAGATATGACTGAGTGACTGAATTGAACTGATAAATTTAAAATTTTAACTAAAGTTGCTTGGAAGGCACAGCCAATTTCCCTTCAATACGAAAATAATTTTATCAATGTTAATGAAATAGTTTTTGAAGCCCCAGATGAAGAGACTGTAATTATAGGCTAAGTTAGTATGTGAAACCTATAAAGCAAATGCTCATCAGATATATACTGGTTAATAGTCTTAATTAGTCATTTAAAAGCTGTTTGGTATTTGTATCTAACATTTGTTCTGGAATATTGTGCCAGAATCTACGTGCAACTCTCAGACTACAGTGGTAGTAAGTTGGTCCAAAAGTTCAACTGGGTTTTCCTGTAAGATGTTTAGGAAAGTCAAACGAAATTTTGGCTAACTTAGTATACTACTAAGATAAACTGAGTCCAAAGTGATGATTCATGTATAAAGTATGACTATTTTTTTTTTTTCACTGTGCTGAAGAAAATACAGGAAGTATTCCTAAAAAAATGGCAACAGTTAGTGTTCCTTAGTGTTCCTCACCAAAGGTCTGAATGTTAGACTGTTTTTGCTTTCTCTTCAGATTTCTACTTTTCAATTTCAGTTTTAATTTTCTAAAACAACAAAGGAATAAAGTGCTCTACTTTTAGCAAGTCTTTGCTGTGTGCCATAGCAACAGTGAGCTAACAATAACTTATGACTTTTCTGACAACTCTCATTGCCAAATGCAGACCATTTAGAAGTGGTACAAAGTGAAAATAAATACCTGGTTTCCCACAGGCAGTCCTCTGAAATGCCGTCTATCATTTGTAATTTCTCTAACGTTATTTGGTGGTTTTGATTTATCGCCTTGCCACTGCATGAGTCAGCTGCGAAATCTCCATGACTCAGTGGCACATAACAAAAGCAATCAGTAAAGTGACATTTGAATGAAGGGTTGGTGGATGAATTTAAACAGGATTTCATTAACTTAAAGAACTAAGGCAAAGTAATTCCCTCAACTTTTTGAAATTTTGGGAAATCAGCATTTCAATTCTTTCTCTTCATAAGCTAATACTTCTGAATTTAGGGTAAATAACTGTCAATTGGAAATAAACAGAAAATATGGATTTATAGAGGATGATTACATGGATTTATTTTTACTTTGCACTTAATATTTTCTATTGTTTTCAGGATAGCCTTTTTCTAATCTTCCAAATAAATTTTCTGCTTCTTTTACATTTCCATTCCACTTCCCTGTTCTTTCCTAGGTGGTAAATTTGTAGCAAAACGGATTTACTATTTCCTTGGGTATTTATTGAGCCTGAATTCTTTGTCAGGCATATATAAGACAATGAGGTTGAAGCAGTGGAGCAAGCAAATGCTCATCAGATATATACTGGTTAATAGTCTTAATTAGTCATTTAAAAGCTGTTTGGTATTTGTATCTAACATTTGTTCTGGAATATTGTGCCAGAATCTACGTGCAACTCTCAGACTACAGTGGTAGTAAGTTGGTCCAAAAGTTCAACTGGGTTTTCCTGTAAGATGTTTAGGAAAGTCAAACGAAATTTTGGCTAACTTAGTATACTACTAAGATAAACTGAGTCCAAAGTGATGATTCATGTATAAAGTATGACTATTTTTTTTTTTTCACTGTGCTGAAGAAAATACAGGAAGTATTCCTAAAAAAATGGCAACAGTTAGTGTTCCTTAGTGTTCCTCACCAAAGGTCTGAATGTTAGACTGTTTTTGCTTTCTCTTCAGATTTCTACTTTTCAATTTCAGTTTTAATTTTCTAAAACAACAAAGGAATAAAGTGCTCTACTTTTAGCAAGTCTTTGCTGTGTGCCATAGCAACAGTGAGCTAACAATAACTTATGACTTTTCTGACAACTCTCATTGCCAAATGCAGACCATTTAGAAGTGGTACAAAGTGAAAATAAATACCTGGTTTCCCACAGGCAGTCCTCTGAAATGCCGTCTATCATTTGTAATTTCTCTAACGTTATTTGGTGGTTTTGATTTATCGCCTTGCCACTGCATGAGTCAGCTGCGAAATCTCCATGACTCAGTGGCACATAACAAAAGCAATCAGTAAAGTGACATTTGAATGAAGGGTTGGTGGATGAATTTAAACAGGATTTCATTAACTTAAAGAACTAAGGCAAAGTAATTCCCTCAACTTTTTGAAATTTTGGGAAATCAGCATTTCAATTCTTTCTCTTCATAAGCTAATACTTCTGAATTTAGGGTAAATAACTGTCAATTGGAAATAAACAGAAAATATGGATTTATAGAGGATGATTACATGGATTTATTTTTACTTTGCACTTAATATTTTCTATTGTTTTCAGGATAGCCTTTTTCTAATCTTCCAAATAAATTTTCTGCTTCTTTTACATTTCCATTCCACTTCCCTGTTCTTTCCTAGGTGGTAAATTTGTAGCAAAACGGATTTACTATTTCCTTGGGTATTTATTGAGCCTGAATTCTTTGTCAGGCATATATAAGACAATGAGGTTGAAGCAGTGAGCAAGACATGCCCTCTGTCTTAAGGAGATGTCAGTCTGGTGAAATTAGTAAAATGACCCCTATTTACATTTCTCGCCTAAATGCTATTAATCTTGAATGAGAAAAGATGCATTTTCAAGTCTCAGTATTTCTTATATAAATGATTTACCTTTGCAACACTTGAATATTGCAAACTACAGCTCTCCTCCTATGCGTAAGTAGGACAAAAGTCCTGTTGATAAAAATATGACTGGTTAGGTCCCTGCCCCTCTACATCCGGTGGACTGTCTGGCTTGACACTTTATGTATGATTCTTATTTTTCTTTGTTTTTCAAATGAATTTAACTTCCTTTGAGTTAAGAAGAGAGTTATTGGTTGACGTTCTTAGAAAGCTTTCCCACAGGAGCTCAGTTCGTTGGTTTCAAGTATTGATAACATCCAATAGCATTAACCAAGAATCATGACATACTACTCACTGCATCCACAGGAGAATGGGACAGAAAACATAGGATTCTCAGGGTAAAGTTACTGTCATTAAGTTCAAAATGAAAACTCTCTGCAGATAATAACCATGACTATTCACTTTGGTATGGGCAACATCCAGGGCAGTTTCTGGAACAGAATGGTAATAGTGATACTTTCTATCCTTGATTGAAGACATAGTGGATGTTTGGCATTGTGCTGAGTGTTGGGTGAGAAGTACTAATGGCAGGAGTCTATTTTACAGAGAGATTAGAGAGGCACTAAAGATGAGATGATAGAACTTGCAACGGTTGATATAATAGTTTCGGGAGAACTTGTGGTCAGCCTTCCAGTGCTGAACAAGAAGAGAATAGACATGGTACTCTAGAATGGCTCACATCCTGTCAACTGTAAGTGGAAAGGTAGACAGGAACACAACAGGATAGCCTTTTTTCTATTGTTTTCAGGATAGCCTTTTTCTAATCTTCCAAATAAATTTTCTGCTTCTTTTACATTTCCATTCCACTTCCCTGTTCTTTCCTAGGTGGTAAATTTGTAGCAAAACGGATTTACTATTTCCTTGGGTATTTATTGAGCCTGAATTCTTTGTCAGGCATATATAAGACAATGAGGTTGAAGCAGTGAGCAAGACATGCCCTCTGTCTTAAGGAGATGTCAGTCTGGTGAAATTAGTAAAATGACCCCTATTTACATTTCTCGCCTAAATGCTATTAATCTTGAATGAGAAAAGATGCATTTTCAAGTCTCAGTATTTCTTATATAAATGATTTACCTTTGCAACACTTGAATATTGCAAACTACAGCTCTCCTCCTATGCGTAAGTAGGACAAAAGTCCTGTTGATAAAAATATGACTGGTTAGGTCCCTGCCCCTCTACATCCGGTGGACTGTCTGGCTTGACACTTTATGTATGATTCTTATTTTTCTTTGTTTTTCAAATGAATTTAACTTCCTTTGAGTTAAGAAGAGAGTTATTGGTTGACGTTCTTAGAAAGCTTTCCCACAGGAGCTCAGTTCGTTGGTTTCAAGTATTGATAACATCCAATAGCATTAACCAAGAATCATGACATACTACTCACTGCATCCACAGGAGAATGGGACAGAAAACATAGGATTCTCAGGGTAAAGTTACTGTCATTAAGTTCAAAATGAAAACTCTCTGCAGATAATAACCATGACTATTCACTTTGGTATGGGCAACATCCAGGGCAGTTTCTGGAACAGAATGGTAATAGTGATACTTTCTATCCTTGATTGAAGACATAGTGGATGTTTGGCATTGTGCTGAGTGTTGGGTGAGAAGTACTAATGGCAGGAGTCTATTTTACAGAGAGATTAGAGAGGCACTAAAGATGAGATGATAGAACTTGCAACGGTTGATATAATAGTTTCGGGAGAACTTGTGGTCAGCCTTCCAGTGCTGAACAAGAAGAGAATAGACATGGTACTCTAGAATGGCTCACATCCTGTCAACTGTAAGTGGAAAGGTAGACAGGAACACAACAGGAAGTTGATTAAGAATGTTTACTTCTGGTAGAGCCAGGCTAAGCATATCTCATTCTTGCCTGGCCTGCGAATAGGACACCACCTCATGGAAGTGACAATATAATGAAAACGTAAGCAGATGAAATAAACTGTTAGGGTACAGATACATCTTGATCTATCTTTAGAGAAGGTCTGGAAAAGAATTTCGAATAAAGTTTAGGAATAAGGTCATGAAGAGAAAATATGATCCATATATACAGGTATTAGTTGGTGTATGCTCAGTCATGTGTGGCCCTTTGAGATCCCATGGACTATAGCTCACCAGGCTCTTCTGTCATGGAATTTTCCAGTCAAGAATACTGGAGTAGGTTGCTATTTCCTACTCCAGGGGATCTTTCTGACCCAAGGGGTGAACTTATGTCTTCTGCATTTCCTGCATTGGCAGGCTGATTCTTTTTTTTTTTTTTTTAATTTTTAATTCTTTATTTTAAAGATTTTACAGAGTTTTGTTGTTCACCGACATGTATGTTCCCAGATCATTCATATGCACATCCCTGGTCCCCACCCCTCCAATTCCCCCCCTCCCACCCCTCCAGACTATCACCCCAAGTGATTGTAGGCACTTCTATTCCCTTAGCACAATGACAATAGCTATCTTTTCCACACATGACAGTATAGGTTTCAAAGTTACTTCTTCTATGCCTCCCTCTCACTGTGTGTTCTCCACAATGTTCTTATATCTATTCTCTGTCAGTTTTCCATGAGTTCACTGCATGTGTTTATGACCATCTTACTATTCACTTTGGTATGGGCAACATCCAGGGCAGTTTCTGGAACAGAATGGTAATAGTGATACTTTCTATCCTTGATTGAAGACATAGTGGATGTTTGGCATTGTGCTGAGTGTTGGGTGAGAAGTACTAATGGCAGGAGTCTATTTTACAGAGAGATTAGAGAGGCACTAAAGATGAGATGATAGAACTTGCAACGGTTGATATAATAGTTTCGGGAGAACTTGTGGTCAGCCTTCCAGTGCTGAACAAGAAGAGAATAGACATGGTACTCTAGAATGGCTCACATCCTGTCAACTGTAAGTGGAAAGGTAGACAGGAACACAACAGGAAGTTGATTAAGAATGTTTACTTCTGGTAGAGCCAGGCTAAGCATATCTCATTCTTGCCTGGCCTGCGAATAGGACACCACCTCATGGAAGTGACAATATAATGAAAACGTAAGCAGATGAAATAAACTGTTAGGGTACAGATACATCTTGATCTATCTTTAGAGAAGGTCTGGAAAAGAATTTCGAATAAAGTTTAGGAATAAGGTCATGAAGAGAAAATATGATCCATATATACAGGTATTAGTTGGTGTATGCTCAGTCATGTGTGGCCCTTTGAGATCCCATGGACTATAGCTCACCAGGCTCTTCTGTCATGGAATTTTCCAGTCAAGAATACTGGAGTAGGTTGCTATTTCCTACTCCAGGGGATCTTTCTGACCCAAGGGGTGAACTTATGTCTTCTGCATTTCCTGCATTGGCAGGCTGATTCTTTTTTTTTTTTTTTTAATTTTTAATTCTTTATTTTAAAGATTTTACAGAGTTTTGTTGTTCACCGACATGTATGTTCCCAGATCATTCATATGCACATCCCTGGTCCCCACCCCTCCAATCCCCCCCCTCCCACCCCTCCAGACTATCACCCCAAGTGATTGTAGGCACTTCTATTCCCTTAGCACAATGACAATAGCTATCTTTTCCACACATGACAGTATAGGTTTCAAAGTTACTTCTTCTATGCCTCCCTCTCACTGTGTGTTCTCCACAATGTTCTTATATCTATTCTCTGTCAGTTTTTCCATGAGTTCACTGCATGTGTTATCATGACCATCTTACTAGATTCCATATATGTGAGTTAGTATACTGTATTTGTCTTTCTCTTTTTGACTTACTTCACTTTTTATGATAGGTTCTAGAGCTAGCCATCCCATTAGGACTGAGTCTTCTGCATTTCTTTTAACACCTAAGTAGTATTCCATTGTATATATGTATCAGTATTCTGTATCCATTCATTCATCGATGGGCATCTAGGTTGCTTCCAAGTTCTGGCTGTTGTATAGAGAGCTGCAATGAACATTGGGGTACAGGTGCTTCTTTCAGTTTTGATTTCATCAGGATATGGGCCTAGTAGTGGGATTGCTGGGTCATAGGGTGCTTCTATTTTTAGTTTTTTAAGGAATCTCCATACTGTCTTCCATAGAGGCTGTATCAGTTTACATTCCCACCAGCAATGCAAGAGGGTTCCCTTTTCTCCACACCCTTTCCAGCATTTATCCTCTTGTCAGTTTATTGATGATGGCCATTCTGACGGGTATGAGGTGCTATCTCATTGTGGTTTTAACTTGCATTTCTCTAATAATAAGCAAGGTTGAGCATCGTTTCATGTGTTTCTGTGCCATCTGTATGTCCTCTTTGGAGAGGTGTCTCTTTAGATGTTTTTCCCATTTTTTGATTGGGTTGTTCGTTTTTCCTGTGCTAAGTTGTCTGAGTTGCTTGTAGATTTTGGAAATTAATTCTTTGTCTGTTGTTTCATTTGCTATGATTTTCTCCCACTCTGTGGGGTGTCTGTTCAGCTTTTTGGTGATTTCTTTTGCTGTACAAAAGCTTTTAAGTTTCATGAGGTCCCACGTGTTCATTTTTCTTTTCAGTTCCACTATTTTAGTAGGTGGGTCAGAGAAGATCTTGCTTTGATTGATATCCTTGGGGGTTTTGCCTATATTCTCCTCCAGACTATCACCCCAAGTGATTGTAGGCACTTCTATTCCCTTAGCACAATGACAATAGCTATCTTTTCCACACATGACAGTATAGGTTTCAAAGTTACTTCTTCTATGCCTCCCTCTCACTGTGTGTTCTCCACAATGTTCTTATATCTATTCTCTGTCAGTTTTTCCATGAGTTCACTGCATGTGTTATCATGACCATCTTACTAGATTCCATATATGTGAGTTAGTATACTGTATTTGTCTTTCTCTTTTTGACTTACTTCACTTTTTATGATAGGTTCTAGAGCTAGCCATCCCATTAGGACTGAGTCTTCTGCATTTCTTTTAACACCTAAGTAGTATTCCATTGTATATATGTATCAGTATTCTGTATCCATTCATTCATCGATGGGCATCTAGGTTGCTTCCAAGTTCTGGCTGTTGTATAGAGAGCTGCAATGAACATTGGGGTACAGGTGCTTCTTTCAGTTTTGATTTCATCAGGATATGGGCCTAGTAGTGGGATTGCTGGGTCATAGGGTGCTTCTATTTTTAGTTTTTTAAGGAATCTCCATACTGTCTTCCATAGAGGCTGTATCAGTTTACATTCCCACCAGCAATGCAAGAGGGTTCCCTTTTCTCCACACCCTTTCCAGCATTTATCCTCTTGTCAGTTTATTGATGATGGCCATTCTGACGGGTATGAGGTGCTATCTCATTGTGGTTTTAACTTGCATTTCTCTAATAATAAGCAAGGTTGAGCATCGTTTCATGTGTTTCTGTGCCATCTGTATGTCCTCTTTGGAGAGGTGTCTCTTTAGATGTTTTTCCCATTTTTTGATTGGGTTGTTCGTTTTTCCTGTGCTAAGTTGTCTGAGTTGCTTGTAGATTTTGGAAATTAATTCTTTGTCTGTTGTTTCATTTGCTATGATTTTCTCCCACTCTGTGGGGTGTCTGTTCAGCTTTTTGGTGATTTCTTTTGCTGTACAAAAGCTTTTAAGTTTCATGAGGTCCCACGTGTTCATTTTTCTTTTCAGTTCCACTATTTTAGTAGGTGGGTCAGAGAAGATCTTGCTTTGATTGATATCCTTGGGGGTTTTGCCTATATTCTCCTCTAAGAGTTTGATGGTTTCTGGTCTTATATTTAGGTCTTTGATCCATCTTTGTGTATGGTGTCAGGGAATGTTCCAACTTCATTTATTTGCATGTAGCTGTCCAATTTTCCCAGCACCACTTGTTGAAGAGGCTGTCTTTGTCCCATTTTATATTTTCGCCTCTTTTGTCAAAAATAAGGTACCCATAGGTGCGTGGGTTTATCTCTTGGTTCTCAATCTTGTTCCATTGATCTATAGTTCTGTTTTTGTGCCAGTACCATACTGTCTTGATGACTGTTGCTTTTTAATATAGTCTGAAGTTAGGGAGACTGATCCCTACAGCTCCGTTTTTCTTTCTCAGGATTGTTTTGGCTATTCGAGGTCTTTTGTGTTTCCATATGAACTGTGTTATTATTTGGTCTAGTTCTGTGAAAAATGTCAATGTAAGCTGAATAGGTATTGCATTGAATCTGTAGACGATATTTGGTAGTATGGTCATTTTCACAATATTGATTCTTCCGATCCAGGAACACGGAATATCTCTCCGTCTGTTTAAGTCTTCTTTAATATCTTTCATGAGTGTCTTATAATTTTCTGTGTACAATTCTTTTGTTTCTTTGGGTAGGTTTATTCCTAGATATTTGATTCTTTTGGTTGCAATGGTGAAGGGGATTGGCTTTTTTATTTCTTTTTCTGGTATTTCATTTTTTGTGTATAGGAATGCCAGTGATTTCTGTGTGTTGAATTTGTATCCTGCGACTTTTCTGAATTCATTGATTAGCTCTAGTAGCTTTGTAATAGTGTCTTTGGAATTTTCTTCTCTGACTGCCGGCGATGGCCAGGTATGGGCCCGACGCTCCAGCGGCATCCATTTTCAGGGCTAGTTGATTTGGCAGGTGAGTTGTTACACACTCTTTAGCGGATTCCGACTTCCATGGCCACTGTCCTGCTAGGCTGATTCTTTACCACTGAGCCACCTGGAAAGCCCATACAAATATTAACTTGAACCCAAACGGTAGAGCAATATTTCTAGTACTGATCAATTACTCTCTTTCTCACTGGTTTAGTTGAAGTCCATGTTTTCCTTAGTGTTAGTTGCTCAGTTACGTCTGACTCTTTGTGACCCGATGGAGCACAGCCCACCAGCTCTTCTGTCCATGGAATTCTCCAGGCAAGAATACTGAAGTGTTCTTGCCTGGAGAATTCCATGGACAGAGTATTGTGTTGCATTAAATCATGCAACTACTTTTCCAAGTAGGCTGACCCAATCGACTCTAAAATTGGAGCTTAGTAGGAAACCTTAGGAAAGAGAAACTCAAGGTTGGAAAACTTTGCCCATTTTATTTGGTCTAGTTCGGGTTAGGAAAATCATTTTCCAACTTGTCATGACTGTTGCTTTTTAATATAGTCTGAAGTTAGGGAGACTGATCCCTACAGCTCCGTTTTTCTTTCTCAGGATTGTTTTGGCTATTCGAGGTCTTTTGTGTTTCCATATGAACTGTGTTGTTATTTGGTCTAGTTCTGTGAACAATGTCAATGTAAGCTGAATAGGTATTGCATTGAATCTGTAGACGATATTTGGTAGTATGGTCATTTTCACAATATTGATTCTTCCGATCCAGGAACACGGAATATCTCTCCGTCTGTTTAAGTCTTCTTTAATATCTTTCATGAGTGTCTTATAATTTTCTGTGTACAATTCTTTTGTTTCTTTGGGTAGGTTTATTCCTAGATATTTGATTCTTTTGGTTGCAATGGTGAAGGGGATTGGCTTTTTTATTTCTTTTTCTGGTATTTCATTTTTTGTGTATAGGAATGCCAGTGATTTCTGTGTGTTGAATTTGTATCCTGCGACTTTTCTGAATTCATTGATTAGCTCTAGTAGCTTTGTAATAGTGTCTTTGGAATTTTCTTCTCTGACTGCCGGCGATGGCCAGGTATGGGCCCGACGCTCCAGCGGCATCCATTTTCAGGGCTAGTTGATTTGGCAGGTGAGTTGTTACACACTCTTTAGCGGATTCCGACTTCCATGGCCACTGTCCTGCTAGGCTGATTCTTTACCACTGAGCCACCTGGAAAGCCCATACAAATATTAACTTGAACCCAAACGGTAGAGCAATATTTCTAGTACTGATCAATTACTCTCTTTCTCACTGGTTTAGTTGAAGTCCATGTTTTCCTTAGTGTTAGTTGCTCAGTTACGTCTGACTCTTTGTGACCCGATGGAGCACAGCCCACCAGCTCTTCTGTCCATGGAATTCTCCAGGCAAGAATACTGAAGTGTTCTTGCCTGGAGAATTCCATGGACAGAGTATTGTGTTGCATTAAATCATGCAACTACTTTTCCAAGTAGGCTGACCCAATCGACTCTAAAATTGGAGCTTAGTAGGAAACCTTAGGAAAGAGAAACTCAAGGTTGGAAAAAGCTTATGTGTTTGCTTTCTCTGTTGGAACAAATTTCAAGTCATCTAAGTCTCTTGAAACATTCCGGCATTACATCTGAGGGTTTTGCCTACTCCTATGAGGCACAATGATTAGGAAACCAACACCAAAGGCTTCACCTAGAAGATTCTGTGTAGTCCTCAAATCATGCACCAAGTATATAGGTTATACTTCAGATTTTATTGATGGGTTAACCAAGGTTTAGAGAAGTTAGGTGAGCCATTCAGAGTCATAGTATCTAGATTAGTAATATCAACTTCCTGTACTTCAGGTTTGATTTTAAAATGAACCATGAATGAGTGGCCACAAATAAGCAATATCTTTTTTTTTTTTTTTTAAAGATTTATTTATTTATTTTGGGCGGGGGTCAGGTTGGGGAGGGAGGGGAGCGGACGGGCCACTTCCATTGGTCTTTCATTTCTCCATTTTCATCCGTCTTTGTTCTTTGGCTCCTGCGGGCCTCCCATCGCGGTGGCGTCTGTTGTCGCAGAGCGCCAACTCTGGGCACATGCGCTCCAGAGCTCCGGCTGGGTAATTGGACACATCAGTCCAGCCGCTCCGCGGCACGTGGGATCTTCCCAGGCCAGGGCTCGAACCGGCGCCCCTTGCACTGCAAGGTGGTGTCCTTATCCACTGGACCACCAGGGGAAGCCCACAAATAAGCAATATCTTAAGAAACTGTGCCTGGTTTCCAGAGGAGGCAAAGTAGTTTTTATCACAAGTAGGGAAGGGTAAGTGAAGTTCAAGATAGGTTATCAGATGATTTGGATAAGATACAAGTGCTGGCATTAATGATAAAGTGATGAAGCCTGACATAAATTCTAGGGAGAAATTCTTGGATATGCTGTCAGAACAGATATGTTAGGGTAAATAAGGATCTAAGGCCCCCAGGCAACTGGCTAGAGTATAGAAAGAGATCATACCAATCAAGTATTACATGTTAGTTGTGGTCTCATCCAGAGTCACAGTGCCCTCACTGTTAAAGATGTCCTGCTCATGTAAATATACATGAGACTGAAACATTATTTCACAAATTGATCTCCTGATGAATTAACCCTTCCTCCTTAAACAATATATTGTGCTCAAGCACAAGGGTCGATTAACTGAACACATAAATGGAGCTTCACAGCCTTGCAAATCTACTCTCCATGCTGTGCCCGGAGGCTCATGGTATTCTTCCCCTGTGCCCCATATGGAAAATCCTCCTGGCATTTAAGATCATAATCTTCCTTAAGCCTTCTTGTCCTAGAACTTCCCTAAGTGAAACGCTGCAGATCAGTGAGTTGGTAAACCAGCTGTGGAAACAGTGTGTCACAGCCCATCAGACCTCTGAAAGAACCCCAGTTTGAAGATGAAAGAATGAGAGAGACATATCTGAATTAGAACTTGGAAATATTTGGTAGGCAGGCAAATTCACATGACCTTTTCATATGACAAGTATATTTCACTTCTGATTCTGACCTCAAAAACAGACTTCAAACTGAGTTTCAGTAAAAAGGATGTAAATTATAGTACAAAAATACAGTAGAACCAACAGTTACTGATGGCTTATGTGTCTGGCACTGAGCTAAAGTATAAGAACATGCTATCATTTACTTCCTTAAAATCTCCTTAATAGTTTGATATTATTTTAAGATCATTCTACAAAAGAGGAAGGATGCATGGATAAGTGAAATTCTCCCCCTAAGATGATAGAGTTGTTTTACAGCCAGATTTAAATGGAGATCCATATGGATCCAAAGTCTTTGTTCTTTAAACACCAAACAGCGTTGTTTCAAAATGAAGACAAGAAACCAACAACGGAGGCAATGGGTCTAAAGGGAGCATCACTTCTCAGTACCTACAGTATTCTCAGTGCTCTATCAGGAAAAATATTCATAATAGTAAGGATATTCTAGCGTTGGCAAGGCCTATCTAGGATATGGAGAGACTCGGCTCAAGAGAGTCTGATTAACTTCTCTGAGGTTCGAATTCTGGGAGACAGGATCAGAATCTGATTGTTTAATAAGAACTAAATTTATCCGGAGACAAAGCATTAATCAGAAAGATGAAATGGGAAATGTTCTGTACAAGAAATGACAGCTGCTGCTTGAAGGGAGAAAACAGAGGGATTGTGTATAATCTCCTGTGGATTTTCAAATAAGCCACTGGGCTGAAAGTACATTTGGAATAGATTGGGTAGAGAAAAGCATGTTGGATTTTGGAAACCACTAAACAATAGTGGGTTGGAGGAGTGTGGATTTGTAGGCTTGCTTGCAGCATCAATACATTGAAATGTTTATGTTATTTAAGAGTCGACTGTTATTCTTTCACTTTTTATAAGAGAAATACAGTTGACCTTTGGGAAATCTGATGACAGGAAAATAGGTATAAACTGATGGTTGGCCTTATCAAGTTTATATATTTGGGAAGGTATAATTCATGTAAATGTTTAGCCTTTATTTTTTTCCCATTGTGCAAGGGCAAAACCCATCTCGGCTTGGCTATTTGAACAATTAAGATAATACAATACCATTAGACTTTTGGTAGGCAGGCAAATTCACATGACCTTTTCATATGACAAGTATATTTCACTTCTGATTCTGACCTCAAAAACAGACTTCAAACTGAGTTTCAGTAAAAAGGATGTAAATTATAGTACAAAAATACAGTAGAACCAACAGTTACTGATGGCTTATGTGTCTGGCACTGAGCTAAAGTATAAGAACATGCTATCATTTACTTCCTTAAAATCTCCTAATAGTTTGATATTATTTTAAGATCATTCTACAAAAGAGGAAGGATGCATGGATAAGTGAAATTCTCCCCCTAAGATGATAGAGTTGTTTTACAGCCAGATTTAAATGGAGATCCATATGGATCCAAAGTCTTTGTTCTTTAAACACCAAACAGCGTTGTTTCAAAATGAAGACAAGAAACCAACAACGGAGGCAATGGGTCTAAAGGGAGCATCACTTCTCAGTACCTACAGTATTCTCAGTGCTCTATCAGGAAAAATATTCATAATAGTAAGGATATTCTAGCGTTGGCAAGGCCTATCTAGGATATGGAGAGACTCGGCTCAAGAGAGTCTGATTAACTTCTCTGAGGTTCGAATTCTGGGAGACAGGATCAGAATCTGATTGTTTAATAAGAACTAAATTTATCCGGAGACAAAGCATTAATCAGAAAGATGAAATGGGAAATGTTCTGTACAAGAAATGACAGCTGCTGCTTGAAGGGAGAAAACAGAGGGATTGTGTATAATCTCCTGTGGATTTTCAAATAAGCCACTGGGCTGAAAGTACATTTGGAATAGATTGGGTAGAGAAAAGCATGTTGGATTTTGGAAACCACTAAACAATAGTGGGTTGGAGGAGTGTGGATTTGTAGGCTTGCTTGCAGCATCAATACATTGAAATGTTTATGTTATTTAAGAGTCGACTGTTATTCTTTCACTTTTTATAAGAGAAATACAGTTGACCTTTGGGAAATCTGATGACAGGAAAATAGGTATAAACTGATGGTTGGCCTTATCAAGTTTATATATTTGGGAAGGTATAATTCATGTAAATGTTTAGCCTTTATTTTTTTCCCATTGTGCAAGGGCAAAACCCATCTCGGCTGGTATTTACTTTTCTAATTAGAAAAGCTTGAGTGATGTGAACAATTAAGATAATACAATACCTTTACAAGATAATTAATCTTTTCTTTGTGATTCATCCTACCACATCCCAAGCTGATAATGTTATTTGCCTCCCAGTTAAGGATATGTTAGAATGTAATTGGAGCCATTTGCTTTGACTATTGGAGGAGAAAAGATCATGCAATTTGCATCTCATATATCTAGAAATTAAAACTGAAGGACTGACCACTTGACACCACAGAAGTTGCTGAAATGAAGCCTGCTGAGCTCAATTTGTTGTGGCAGCTAAATGAATCTTCTATCCAATTTGAATGCATGATGAAACTCTTATTAGAACATTGCACTGTAATAATTGACAGCATAATGCAACTACCAAAGACAAAATGCAAATACTCTCTACTGACCCTTCAGAACTATACCCTATACTTAGAAAGAAGCAAATACCATTGTCAGACCATTTTTACTCTGCCGTATTCTCCCTCCCCTCTGCCTATCCAGTAATGCTGAGCCATTCTTCTGGATACCCATTCCTTTAGAATCAAACACTTGGAAATTTAGCTGCAATGGTAGGTTGCAGAATTCAGAAGAATATGCAGATTCAATATCAGTCATAGTTGAAAAGAACTGCTACTGAATTTGGGCTTTCATGGTGGCACTAGTGGTAAAGAACCTACCTACCAATGCAGGAGACATAAGAGACCTGGGTTTAATCCCTGGGTGGGAAGATCCCCTGTAGGAGGGCATGGCAGCCCACTCCAGTATGCTTGCTTGGAGAATCCCAAGGACAGAGGAGCCAGGCAGGCTACAATCCATGGGGTCGTACAGAGTCAGACATGACTGCAGTGACTTAACACACATGATTGTCTATCACCATCAGTTTATAAAAGAAATGAATTTTTAGTACTAAAAATTTAGAAAGATATTATTCTAGGGTAAAAATTTTATAAAGTAGTTTAGCTTCATCAAACAAACAAAACCGGGCTTCCCCTGGTGGTCCAGTGGGTAAGGACACCGTCTTGCAGTGCAAGGGGCGCCGGTTCCATCCCTGGCCTGGGAGGATCCCACGTGCCGCGGAGCGGCTGGACAGATGTGTCCAATTACCGAGCCGGAGCTCTGGGGAGCATGCGCCCAGAGTTGATGCTCTGCGACAACAGAGGCCACTGCAATGGGAGGCCCACACGGGCCAAAGAACAAAGACGGATGAAAATAGAGAAATGAAAAACCAATAGAAGTGGCCCGCCCGTCCCCCTCCCTCCCCACCCCACCCCCCAAAAAGATAAATAAATAAATGTTCAAAAAACAAACAAAACCGATGCTTTTAGTTTGCTTCTGATCTGTGAACACTTGATTAGGCATCAGCACTGATCTTTGGAAATTATTAAGCTAGTCTGTGTGTACTGGCTTTAAAAACAACAACAACAACAACAAAAAAAGCTCTCAAGCTGTTATAATTTGGCCTCTGCTCTTTCTTTAGGATGTATAACAAGTAACATCTTCATTTGCTGATTTAGTTGTCGCTTGTCTTTGTCAAACTGGAACTCTCATCAGTGTTTGTCACAGGCTGGCATGTCTTCCATCTTGAACCCCTCACCCCTTCAGCTTCAAGAATTCCCCACCCCCCACAGGACCTTGTTTCCTCTCTGAAGTCACTTTGTTTTCTGTTTCCCTTCTGCAGGGTCCTATTCCTTTTACTGTTGAAAGTCTGTTGTTTTTCAGGATCTGGCTTCATTCCCCCTTCCTTCTTCCTCTGCACACACTGTTCCTTATTCCCATGACTTTAACTAATCATAGATCGTGACATCTAGGCCAGACCTCACTTCTGAATATCATATCTGTATCTCCACCCATTAGGTATTTCTGCTTGAGTGCCACAAAAGCACTTCAGACTTGTCAAGACCCCAAATGAACTCATCATTTCTCCTCCTTTTGTGATCCCCAACTCAGTAAGTAGAATTACTATTCTCCCATTGTCCAAGTCATTAACTTAGACACAGTTTGACTCAGTTCCCAAGGCCCATTATTTCCTTCAGTTATTATTCTAGGGTAAAACTTTTATAAAGTAGTTTAGCTTCATCAAACAAACAAAACCGGGCTTCCCCTGGTGGTCCAGTGGGTAAGGACACCGTCTTGCAGTGCAAGGGGCGCCGGTTCCATCCCTGGCCTGGGAGGATCCCACGTGCCGCGGAGCGGCTGGACAGATGTGTCCAATTACCGAGCCGGAGCTCTGGGGAGCATGCGCCCAGAGTTGATGCTCTGCGACAACAGAGGCCACTGCAATGGGAGGCCCACACGGGCCAAAGAACAAAGACGGATGAAAATAGAGAAATGAAAAACCAATAGAAGTGGCCCGCCCGTCCCCCTCCCTCCCCACCCCACCCCCCAAAAAGATAAATAAATAAATGTTCAAAAAACAAACAAAACCGATGCTTTTAGTTTGCTTCTGATCTGTGAACACTTGATTAGGCATCAGCACTGATCTTTGGAAATTATTAAGCTAGTCTGTGTGTACTGGCTTTAAAAACAACAACAACAACAACAAAAAAAGCTCTCAAGCTGTTATAATTTGGCCTCTGCTCTTTCTTTAGGATGTATAACAAGTAACATCTTCATTTGCTGATTTAGTTGTCGCTTGTCTTTGTCAAACTGGAACTCTCATCAGTGTTTGTCACAGGCTGGCATGTCTTCCATCTTGAACCCCTCACCCCTTCAGCTTCAAGAATTCCCCACCCCCCACAGGACCTTGTTTCCTCTCTGAAGTCACTTTGTTTTCTTTTTCCCCTTCTGCAGGGTCCTATTCCTTTTACTGTTGAAAGTCTGTTGTTTTTCAGGATCTGGCTTCATTCCCCCTTCCTTCTTCCTCTGCACACACTGTTCCTTATTCCCATGACTTTAACTAATCATAGATCGTGACATCTAGGCCAGACCTCACTTCTGAATATCATATCTGTATCTCCACCCATTAGGTATTTCTGCTTGAGTGCCACAAAAGCACTTCAGACTTGTCAAGACCCCAAATGAACTCATCATTTCTCCTCCTTTTGTGATCCCCAACTCAGTAAGTAGAATTACTATTCTCCCATTGTCCAAGTCATTAACTTAGACACAGTTTGACTCAGTTCCCAAGGCCCATTATTTCTGCCTCTTGAATCAGGCCCCCATTACTCTGGGTTCCTTCTGTAGCCAGCTCAGGAGTGTCCTCACCACCATCTGAATCAAACCATTATCTGCACTGTAACCAGGGCCTGTTTTTAAAGCACACACCTCATTATGCCACTTACTGCGGAGGAGACTCCAATGTCTTCACCATTATCCTCTGGATAAGGTCTAGCCTTCTTGACCTACTTTATAACACCCTGTGCCACTCATGTGCTGTTCCTTGCCTATAGTTCCAGCTTATGATCTCTTATTTCTCCTTCTGCCTGTGTTCAATAATGTTTCATGTATAAGTATGATTTCAATCAATGCAATGGTTTTTGTTTTTCCTTACTGAAACATATTAGAGAACAAAGATATGTATTATAGAAAATTATAATAATGCAATGCAATGTAGCATTCAAGAGCATAGAATCTGATATCACAAATCTGGGTTTTAATCCTGACTTTTCTAAACTTGCATCTGTGTTATCAATCATATTAGTCAACTGCTTCAAGCCTTAATTTTGATCATATTATTACCTGTGTTCCTAGAGTTGGTATTTGGATAAGGTGAGGTAATGCTAGTTAAACATTTAATAAAATCAGTCCCGTTATGTTGTTGTAGTTTATATGTAGAAAGCATTTAAGCAACTTATTCTAATATTCTCCATAATTCTTATTCAACCTTATCTTTCCTCAAATATTAAAGTAAGCCTTTTACTGTAAGTACTTATCCTGGTCAATCTCAGGCCCTAAGTAGACAATATTAGCTCCTTCCTGTTTAGGCTATTTTCCCATCTAGGACTCATTCTCCTCTGACTCCAACTTGATGATGGAAATTCCACTTCTCGTTTAGGTTAGTGTAGGTCCTTCTCCTTAAGAAGCATTCTCAGATGTCTGATATTCCTCTGTAGTTTTCCTTTATCAGAACTCCTCTGATAATTGATGCTGGTAGTACACACATGGGCTTAGTTCTTCAGTCACTTCAGGTGCATAAAATATGAAGCTCCTTCACCACTCTGAGCAGCATCCTGTGCCTGGATGAGTACCCTATGGGAGCTGAGTTTCTGGTGACCTCTATAATGCATAATGTTTTCCTTGCCTCCACCCTCTCTGTTAGGCATTTTAAACTACTGTTTCTAGCTCATTATATTAGATGTTACTGGTTTATGATGATCCTGTAATTTCTTTTTTTAAGTACAAAAAAAAATAAGAAATGACGCTTTTAAGCTTACTTGCTTTCTTTTACTTACAGTTGAAAATCTAGATCCTGCAGTTTACCCCAAAACACAAAATGCATGCTGCTTTCTGAATCTTATCCTCTTAGGATGTCTCCTAGGTGTGTGATTATTTTGCATTTTCAGAATTTTACCCTGCCTGGAACAGTTTTACAGGTGTCATTCATTCTCAGAAAAGGCAGGTTTTATTACCTTACAAGGATGACAAATGCAAGTCTACAGCATAATATAATTTTATTTAAACACATTAAATGCTTAGCATTCAAGAGCATAGAATCTGATATCACAAATCTGGGTTTTAATCCTGACTTTTCTAAACTTGCATCTGTGTTATCAATCATATTAGTCAACTGCTTCAAGCCTTAATTTTGATCATATTATTACCTGTGTTCCTAGAGTTGGTATTTGGATAAGGTGAGGTAATGCTAGTTAAACATTTAATAAAATCAGTCCCGTTATGTTGTTGTAGTTTATATGTAGAAAGCATTTAAGCAACTTATTCTAATATTCTCCATAATTCTTATTCAACCTTATCTTTCCTCAAATATTAAAGTAAGCCTTTTACTGTAAGTACTTATCCTGGTCAATCTCAGGCCCTAAGTAGACAATATTAGCTCCTTCCTGTTTAGGCTATTTTCCCATCTAGGACTCATTCTCCTCTGACTCCAACTTGATGATGGAAATTCCACTTCTCGTTTAGGTTAGTGTAGGTCCTTCTCCTCTAAGAAGCATTCTCAGATGCCTGATATTCCTCTGTAGTTTTCCTTTATCAGAACTCCTCTGATAATTGATGCTGGTAGTACACACATGGGCTTAGTTCTTCAGTCACTTCAGGTGCATAAAATATGAAGCTCCTTCACCACTCTGAGCAGCATCCTGTGCCTGGATGAGTACCCTATGGGAGCTGAGTTTCTGGTGACCTCTATAATGCATAATGTTTTTCCTTTCCTCCACCCTCTCTGTTAGGCATTTTAAACTACTGTTTCTAGCTCATTATATTAGATGTTACTGGTTTATGATGATCCTGTAATTTCTTTTTTTAAGTACAAAAAAAAATAAGAAATGACGCTTTTAAGCTTACTTGCTTTCTTTTACTTACAGTTGAAAATCTAGATCCTGCAGTTTACCCCAAAACACAAAATGCATGCTGCTTTCTGAATCTTATCCTCTTAGGATGTCTCCTAGGTGTGTGATTATTTTGCATTTTCAGAATTTTTACCCTGCCTGGAACAGTTTTACAGGTGTCATTCATTCTCAGAAAAGGCAGGTTTTTATTACCTTACAAGGATGACAAATGCAAGTCTACAGCATAATATAATTTTATTTAAACACATGAAATGCTTAGCATCTCTCCTCTGCACCATTTGCTATGGTAGGTAGAGACCCTTACCAAGGAATAATTGAAGGGAGGGCTATTGAGGTGATGGAATGTGAAATTTTATTCTGGTACTATTTTCTTTCTAAATTCTTGTTTTCGATAGTAAATCACTTCTCCACCATGGAATGCCGCCTTCCCTTTACATTCTCTCTTTCTCTGCCAGTCAGATACTATGAATTTATTATTTATCTCTCTAAACTTCCTTATCCTCTTATTCACCGTTAAAACTTTCTCTTGAGAAGACTGGCTTTTTAGGTAATATTTTTCTCTGCATCAAAACCAGAAATCTTATCAAAGTGGGTCTTTAAAATCATGCAAATATTCACTTAAATATAAGCATTTCTCTCTTGCCTTTTGCCAGGATTGTTTATGGTTGGTTTCAAAAAAGATTTGGAACTTCTCATGCTGTGGGCTAAAAAGCATTTTTTCATTTTCTGCCTCCTTCCTTTATGTGGAAAGAATTGATGTCTTTGAAAATAAAATAAAGGAGGTGTGCCATTTTGGCATTTTGTTATAGGTTTTCTATTATGTGGTTCTAGATTTTTGCATTATGTCCAAACAAAATGACAAGGAGGTGCTTTAAAAGTCAGCTTCCATGGAGTACCTTGAAGAAATATGTATGTGTGTGTGTGTGTGTGTGTGTGTATGTGGGTGTGCATGAATGTGTGTACATGTGAATGTGTGTACATGTGTGTGTGTGTGTATGTGTGTGTGTGTTGAGGAGGGTTCTCATGAAAGCAGAAAACAGGTAGGGCTCTGCTTTCTACCCAACAGTAAACAAAGCAATGTAAGTATAAGCTTTACTCTTTTACTGACTCCAACTTTAAGATTGTCGAAGTCAAGAATTCTGTATCTAATGGTTTAAAAAGCCCAAAATAGGAAGAATAATTTCAGTTGATCAAAGCAGCATGGGATGTGTTATATGTGACCGAGTATGCTTTTGATACCAGTTTCCTAAAAGGAATTTGCATTTTGAATTTTTCAGACTGAACTACTTAAAACGTGCACCGCGTCAGTTATTCCTGTGGGCATCTCCTCTGTAGTTGGTTTAGTGATTTCTCTGTCACTTCTTTAATTTCTATCCTTTAATGAGGACATACAAGTGTGCCTATGGAATTTTCTTATTAATATCAGAGTGATTTAAGAATGGACCACAGTGTAAGAGAAAAAACTTCTCTTCCAGGTTCAGCTTTCTGTTTAAAGAATTAAACAGTGACAGAGCTGAAAGCCACTTGATAGGAGATTTAGCTTCTCCTCCAGGCGTTTCCTCTGGGACCTTTGGGTTAGAAGAGAGTGCAGCTGTCTATAAATCAGCTTGTCCATTTCTGGGCCACCCAGCATAATTGGAAGTACTGACTCTAGGCCATTTCACCCTTGGGTAGGAATGATGAAGTCAGGGTTTCTAATAATTGCATCTGATTACTATGTCCAGTTTGAAGGTAGAGAATGCAGTTCAAAATGAATGAGCATCTCCATCCCTTGTGGGGTTATTTGGGGGCAATTATCATGGAGGAAGGGATCTTTGGTTTAGTTTGAGATTCCTCTTTAGTTTCTTTTTAAAAAAAAACAAGAAAACAGGTGAAACATTTAATTTTCAGAGTAGGAAATCATATGTAGCGTCATTGTTACAGGATGGCCCGTGCAAACAATGCAATGGACTGAAACTGTATAGGTGAAAATCTTCAGGCCATCAACATTCTCTTTGCTTGTCACAGAGAAGGGTTAGCCAATTTGATATTGATGAGTATCAGCAAGAAGATCTCAGATGAATTAGACAATTCAGCACAGATGACTACTACAATGTTTTCCACTGTGTTAAAATCATCTTTAAAATTCCAAGAGAAAATGTCAAAACAACAATAAAGATGGGCTTGGATTTTAACCATTTGAATATAAGCCTGATCCTTGTATGCAATAATGATGATAATAGTATCCTATTGGCAAAGAGTGAATTGTATTTAAACAATAATTGAAGACAAATGACATGTAAATCAATATGTGAAAAGGTATCAAGCTACATACATTATTGATTTTCTGCCATTTTATTCTCTGGGTTAAAATAACCTGACCTGAAAATATGATGGAAAGTGCGGCTTTAATGCATAACACATTTTTGGATATTATAAAGTTTCCAAGAATTTATAAAGGTTTAATTCTAGTATTACTGAACAACTTTGAAAAGGTGACTGAAATCACCACAAGACTGAATTTTTTTGAGAGTAATGATAAAGATGCATATAGAGAAAGTTTATCAATATCATGTTCTTTGGAGACAGTTAATTTGTTGCATAAAATGATGCATTTTTTAATATGAAAAAAGCAACAATTTTAAAAGATGACTTTAGAATATAAAAAAAGGAGAGGTGCTGAGATAGAAAGAACTTCATCTGGGTACAGTAATTTTGTACCGGGGTCAAAAATAGTAGAGGAACTGTTGTTTGTTCTGAATGTTAGTGGAATTAAGTATGGAATTTGAAGCAATCTGAACCCATAAACCGATTTATAAAATTCTTGGTGTAATGAATTGTTTTGTTCAGTTAGGCATAAAAAGTGAGCTTTATTCTGATCTTGACATGGTGGTAGAATATAATATCTGTACTTCATAGTACAGATGAAGGAATTGAACTTGTGCTTTAACATCCGATATTAGTAGAAATCTTGTAAATGGTTTAGTTTGAGATTCCTCTTTAGTTTCTTTTAAAAAAACAAGAAAACAGGTGAAACATTTAATTTTCAGAGTAGGAAATCATATGTAGCGTCATTGTTACAGGATGGCCCGTGCAAACAATGCAATGGACTGAAACTGTATAGGTGAAAATCTTCAGGCCATCAACATTCTCTTTGCTTGTCACAGAGAAGGGTTAGCCAATTTGATATTGATGAGTATCAGCAAGAAGATCTCAGATGAATTAGACAATTCAGCACAGATGACTACTACAATGTTTTCCACTGTGTTAAAATCATCTTTAAAATTCCAAGAGAAAATGTCAAAACAACAATAAAGATGGGCTTGGATTTTAACCATTTGAATATAAGCCTGATCCTTGTATGCAATAATGATGATAATAGTATCCTATTGGCAAAGAGTGAATTGTATTTAAACAATAATTGAAGACAAATGACATGTAAATCAATATGTGAAAAGGTATCAAGCTACATACATTATTGATTTTCTGCCATTTTATTCTCTGGGTTAAAATAACCTGACCTGAAAATATGATGGAAAGTGCGGCTTTAATGCATAACACATTTTTGGATATTATAAAGTTTCCAAGAATTTATAAAGGTTTAATTCTAGTATTACTGAACAACTTTGAAAAGGTGACTGAAATCACCACAAGACTGAATTTTTTTGAGAGTAATGATAAAGATGCATATAGAGAAAGTTTATCAATATCATGTTCTTTGGAGACAGTTAATTTGTTGCATAAAATGATGCATTTTTTAATATGAAAAAAGCAACAATTTTAAAAGATGACTTTAGAATATAAAAAAAGGAGAGGTGCTGAGATAGAAAGAACTTCATCTGGGTACAGTAATTTTGTACCGGGGTCAAAAATAGTAGAGGAACTGTTGTTTGTTCTGAATGTTAGTGGAATTAAGTATGGAATTTGAAGCAATCTGAACCCATAAACCGATTTATAAAATTCTTGGTGTAATGAATTGTTTTGTTCAGTTAGGCATAAAAAGTGAGCTTTATTCTGATCTTGACATGGTGGTAGAATATAATATCTGTACTTCATAGTACAGATGAAGGAATTGAACTTGTGCTTTAACATCCGATATTAGTAGAAATCTTGTAAAGTTCTCGGCCATTAAATTTGTGTATTTGAGTAATTTCTATTACAACTTTAATGTCAAGAAGATCATACTTGGCATCTGAATTAGGTTGAATTGAAATAAAATATGTTGATAATTCACTGTATTAAGAATCAAAGACTATCTTGCAACATAAAAAGTAAATTGTACCTATTTAAGATATACAGAAAAACATTCTAAATAAAGCTATATAGTCTATGTACATAAGAATACAAGATGATTAATATAGATTTATCATCATTTCAATTAGTAATACTTGGTCTGCTTGATAATTCTGGTAATTACATGTAAAAATACTAAGTCTGATCACTGGCCTCAAGGGAAAAACAGACTAGAGCTAAAACCTATTTAAATTTCTTTATAATTCTACAAAGCGATAAACTGATTTTATAATATACTCTTAGAGAATCTTCTACATTAACTATGACATAATATCTTTTTCTTCAACTAGTTTTTTAATGTTTCTGTATGTGTACAGTATAATTTCATACATTAACACTAAAGCAAAGAAGATAAAGCTATAATCAATGAAATATAAAAGAATGATTAATGAAAGATTTTCATTACAGAATAATAAAAAAAGAATGTCCTTTTAAATCAGGCGTTAAGACAGTGATGTCTTCAAATACTGGGCTTCCTAGAAAATGCAATAAGATAAGAAAATATTTGTCATATATCTATAAAATATATAGACATATAAGAAGGAAGGAATTGAAAGAGGCAAAACATTTGTTACTTGCAGATTATACAATAACTTGCATATTGACTTTAAGAAAAATTTTAGATGAAATATTAGCATTAGAAAATTCAAGGTTGTAAGATCTGTCATATGAATACAAAATTACCAGTATTCCATATGTTAGTAATAAACAATTAGAAAATAAGATAGTCTACTAGTAAAATATATGAAGAAACATCTGAAAAAGATATGTAGCAAATTATAAAGCACTTGGAGAATGTAAGGTGGTGTAGTGGTAAAGAATCGAGCTGTATTGCAGGAGACCTGGGTTCAGTCCCTGGGTCAGGAAGATCTCCTGGAGTGGCCATCCACTCCAGTTTTCTTGCCTGAAGAATGCCATGGACAGAGGAACCTGTCGTGCTACGGTCCATGATGTCACAAAGAGTCAAAATCTACTGTAATTAGGTTGAATTGAAATAAAATATGTTGATAATTCACTGTATTAAGAATCAAAGACTATCTTGCAACATAAAAAGTAAATTGTACCTATTTAAGATATACAGAAAAACATTCTAAATAAAGCTATATAGTCTATGTACATAAGAATACAAGATGATTAATATAGATTTATCATCATTTCAATTAGTAATACTTGGTCTGCTTGATAATTCTGGTAATTACATGTAAAAATACTAAGTCTGATCACTGGCCTCAAGGGAAAAACAGACTAGAGCTAAAACCTATTTAAATTTCTTTATAATTCTACAAAGCGATAAACTGATTTTATAATATACTCTTAGAGAATCTTCTACATTAACTATGACATAATATCTTTTTCTTCAACTAGTTTTTTAATGTTTCTGTATGTGTACAGTATAATTTCATACATTAACACTAAAGCAAAGAAGATAAAGCTATAATCAATGAAATATAAAAGAATGATTAATGAAAGATTTTCATTACAGAATAATAAAAAAAGAATGTCCTTTTAAATCAGGCGTTAAGACAGTGATGTCTTCAAATACTGGGCTTCCTAGAAAATGCAATAAGATAAGAAAATATTTGTCATATATCTATAAAATATATAGACATATAAGAAGGAAGGAATTGAAAGAGGCAAAACATTTGTTACTTGCAGATTATACAATAACTTGCATATTGACTTTAAGAAAAATTTTAGATGAAATATTAGCATTAGAAAATTCAAGGTTGTAAGATCTGTCATATGAATACAAAATTACCAGTATTCCATATGTTAGTAATAAACAATTAGAAAATAAGATAGTCTACTAGTAAAATATATGAAGAAACATCTGAAAAAGATATGTAGCAAATTATAAAGCACTTGGAGAATGTAAGGTGGTGTAGTGGTAAAGAATCGAGCTGTATTGCAGGAGACCTGGGTTCAGTCCCTGGGTCAGGAAGATCTCCTGGAGTGGCCATCCACTCCAGTTTTCTTGCCTGAAGAATGCCATGGACAGAGGAACCTGTCGTGCTACGGTCCATGATGTCACAAAGAGTCAGAGAAGACTGAGTGACTAACATTTTCACTCTCGCTGGAGAATATAAAAGTATAGCTCTTTAAATCAATATTTCTAAGTAATTTCAGTCAAAGTCACAGCTGGGTTTTTCACAACACATAACAAATCAATTGCAAAGTTCACATGAAAGAACAGAAGATGCAGGTCTCCGTATTTGTTCTATTAAATACAGCTTGTAAAGTGAAGTAAAAGTCACTCAGTCATGTTTAACTCTTGGTGACGCCATGGACTGTATCAGCCTGTCAAGGCTCCTCTGTCTATGGAATTCTGCAGGCAAGAATACTGGAAAGGGTAGCCATTCCCTTCCCCAGGGGATCTTCCCAACTATGGGATCAAACCCAGGTATCCTGAATTGTAGACAGATTATTTACCATCTGAGTCACCAGGTAAGCCTAAACCTTGCAAATTATTTATTTAAAGAAACATACACGCACAAGACAACTCTGAAAACGGAGAGAAGAGAGACAAGCTGGAAACCTTAAGACCTGGTGAGCTATACTGTGGCATGTCCCTAGAGTTTTCTTTTTGCCTCATTTATCTTGAACTGAAGGAAGAAACTTTCAACCTGGAAATACCATTGGTACAGACACATTTTAAAAAGAGCCCAGGAAAAAGTTTATTCTTTTTTGCTGAAAGATTGGGAAATGGGCATCCTAGCAAATTTGAAGACTTTTAGACAATAATCACCCTATTGCAGCAAAATACCCCATAGAAAACTGTTCTCCTATTCCTACTCTTATAAATCATCAGAAAAGTGAAAACCAAAGAGCCTGTCAAGACTAGCAAGTTTGTGGAACAACCAGATAGAACTTTCATCTGTTATTAATGAGTCTCATATCCACTTCAAACAGCAATTTGGGAACATTTAGTAAAGTTAAAGATAGGCATTCACTTTCACATGTGCAATTTTACTTGTAAGTGTATCCCTAGTTGATAACTAATACATAGGCATAAGAAGACAATACAAGAATATTTATTCTAGCACTATTGAGGTACTAGTTAATTTTCATGTGTCAACTTGACTAGGCCATGGGGTGACCGGATATTTGACTAAACATTATTTTTAAGTGTGTCTGTGAGGGTGTTTCTGGGTAAGCTTAGTATTTGAATCAGTAGATTGAGTAAAGCAGATAATTGTCCCCTATATGGGAGGACATCATCCAATCTGTTGAGTGCTCAAATAGAATAAAAATGGGAAGGAGGGAGAATTCAGGATCTTCTCTGCCAGATTCCTTGAACTCAACACTACTCTTCTCCTAACCTCATACTGGGACTTACACTCTAACTGTATATATATGTGTAAAATCTATATCTGTCTATATGTGTGTATCTATCTATGAATCTATCTCACAATCATTCTGTTTCTCTGGAGGACACTGATTTTTGTTTATGAGAGAAGGCTTGATCTGTATCAGTAGCCTAAACCTTGCAAATTATTTATTTAAAGAAACATACACGCACAAGACAACTCTGAAAACGGAGAGAAGAGAGACAAGCTGGAAACCTTAAGACCTGGTGAGCTATACTGTGGCATGTCCCTAGAGTTTTCTTTTTGCCTCATTTATCTTGAACTGAAGGAAGAAACTTTCAACCTGGAAATACCATTGGTACAGACACATTTTAAAAAGAGCCCAGGAAAAAAGTTTATTCTTTTTTGCTGAAAGATTGGGAAATGGGCATCCTAGCAAATTTGAAGACTTTTAGACAATAATCACCCTATTGCAGCAAAATACCCCATAGAAAACTGTTCTCCTATTCCTACTCTTATAAATCATCAGAAAAGTGAAAACCAAAGAGCCTGTCAAGACTAGCAAGTTTGTGGAACAACCAGATAGAACTTTCATCTGTTATTAATGAGTCTCATATCCACTTCAAACAGCAATTTGGGAACATTTAGTAAAGTTAAAGATAGGCATTCACTTTCACATGTGCAATTTTACTTGTAAGTGTATCCCTAGTTGATAACTAATACATAGGCATAAGAAGACAATACAAGAATATTTATTCTAGCACTATTGAGGTACTAGTTAATTTTCATGTGTCAACTTGACTAGGCCATGGGGTGACCGGATATTTGACTAAACATTATTTTTAAGTGTGTCTGTGAGGGTGTTTCTGGGTAAGCTTAGTATTTGAATCAGTAGATTGAGTAAAGCAGATAATTGTCCCCTATATGGGAGGACATCATCCAATCTGTTGAGTGCTCAAATAGAATAAAAATGGGAAGGAGGGAGAATTCAGGATCTTCTCTGCCAGATTCCTTGAACTCAACACTACTCTTCTCCTAACCTCATACTGGGACTTACACTCTAACTGTATATATATGTGTAAAATCTATATCTGTCTATATGTGTGTATCTATCTATGAATCTATCTCACAATCATTCTGTTTCTCTGGAGGACACTGATTTTTGTTTATGAGAGAAGGCTTGATCTGTATCAGTAGCCTATCAACTGAATAAATAAAGGGTATAAAATGTATTAAATAATCCTTTGTAGTAATACCACTTACAGAAACTAGAACTACACACATATATGTATCCTAAAAATATTGTGAAAAAATGATAAATGTATGTACAGGACAATATTATTTATGTGCCAGTTAATGTGTACATTAGAACAACATACTTTTACAATTTTTAAGTTTTACACTAACTGATATGAAATTAATGGTAGATGACATGTGAACAATTAAAAGATATAATCCCTGTGGCAACTACTTAAAATGAAAATAAGCATAAGTAAAAAGCCAGTGTAAAAATTAAATAGAATTTAAATTGAAGTCACTGAAACATAACAGTGTTTTTTTCATTGTGGTTTAGAAGTCCTTCCTCACTTTTCCACATTCTCCTCAAATGTGGTCTTTAAGGTGCTGATGTGTGTATTAAGCTAGAAAACCTGGGGAATAAAAATGGAATTTTAAAAATTAAAGTTTTAAGAAACTGACAAGGAGAAAGTCAAGAACAAAGCAACAAGAACAAAGCAAAAGAGGCAGTAGAAAACAAAGTGGAAGAAGCAAACCAAGCATATCAATAACCATTTAAAGGTTAATGGACTAACTAATTAAAAGACAGATTGTCAAAATGATTTTAAAAACACAGGACCTAACTAAACCCTGTCACAACATGATCTATTTAATTATTTTACAATCATTGTTTCATAGAGTGATTGTGAATTGTTTCTAACTCCCCAAAATACACAAGCTACAATATAAATTAGTGCCATTTTACTGTACATCTAAAAGTAATATGTACTTTTGCTTTCTTGTTCCTTTTTTTTTTTTTTTTTAAAGATTTATTTATTTATTTTGGGCGGAGGTCGGGTTGGGGAGGGAGGGGAGCAGGTGGGCCACTTCTATTGGTCTTTTTATTTCTCTATTTTCATCCATCTTTGTTCTTTGGCTCCTGTGGGCCTCCCATCGTGGTGGCGTCTGTCATTGCAGAGCGTCGGCTCTGGGCGCATGCGCTCCAGAGCTCTGGCTCGATAATTGGACACATCAGTCCAGCCGCTCAGCGGCACATGGGATCTTCCCAGGCCAGGGATCGAACCGGCGCCCCTTGCACTGCAAGGTGGTGTCCTTACCCACTGGACCACTAGGGGAAACCCCTTTCTTGTTCCTTTTTGTTTTCACTTTTTATAAGATGTTGTCCCCAGTGGGGCCAACTCCAGTTATATTCTACTTTTTGTTCTAATTGTCAAAAAAGAGTTCTAAGTGGCTGTTCTCCTGGCCAGGGTATCTTTTTTTTTTTTCTATTTTTTTTTTTTTTTATTATAGCAAATTATACTTAATATAAACTTTACCACTTTAGAATTAAACAGATCATAATGTTGTGCTGACAATCATGATCATCTGTCACTAGAAATCTTTTCATTTTGCAAAAACCTGAAACTCTATGCCCTTCAAATAAGAACTGCCCATTCGTATTTCCCCCTCAGCCATTGCAAACCACTATTCTACTTCTAACTTCAATGCATGACTACACTAGGTGCTTCATGTAAGTGGAGTCATACAGTATTTATTTTTTGTAACTGGCTTATTTCATTTAGCATACTGTTCTCTAGCTTCATCCATGTATATATCAGAATTCCCTTCCATTTTAAGGGTGAATAATATTCCCTTGTATGTTTAATCATATGTTTAAGTCTGCCAATACCCAAATCTGTGGATGCTCAAGTCCTTTATATAAAATGGCATAATATAATGAATATAGCTGGCAGGTTTGTAACCACAGATTCAGTCAAAAGTGGATTGAAATTTTAGTTTTGGTTGTTTGAATCTACAGGTATAAAACCTGCAAATACAGAGGCTCAAATATATCCACCATCTTTTGTTTATCCAATATTTTGTCAATTGACACTTGAATCCACATTTTAGCAATTATGAATAATACAGCCATGAATGTGAGTGTGCACATAACTCTTCTAGGTAGTCTTTCAGTTTGGGGTATATACCTAGAATTAGAATTGCTGGACTATTACAGTTCTATTTTTAATGTTCTGAAGAACCACCATCCTGATTTCTTCAATAGCTTTACTATTTTACATTTCTACCAAGAGTACTCTGAATTCCACTTCTTTCCATCCTCATCAACACTGTTTGTTTTCTTTGTGCTGGTTTACCTCTTGGACAGCATTCATTCTGATGGATTAGAATTGGTATCTCCTTGTAGTTTTGATTTACATTTTGCTAATGAATAATGATGTTGAGCATCTTTTTGCATACTTGTTATCATTTGCATATCTTCTTTGAGAAAGACCTATTTAATCTCTTTGCCCATTTTTGAATTGTATTGGGGTTTTTTTGTGTGTTAGGAGATCTCTATATATTCTAGATATTAACTCGCTTGTCAGATACATGATTTGCAAATATTTCATCCCATGCTGTGTGCTACCTTTTTACTCAGTTGATAGTCTTTTAATATGCATAACATTTTAGTTTTCATGAAGTCCGGTTTGTCTATTTTTCCTTTTGTTGCTTGTGCCTTTGGTATCATATCCTAGAAATCATTGCCAAATCCATTGCAGTGGAATTTTTTTACGATGTTTTTTTCTAAGAGTTTGGTAGTTTTAGACTTTGTATTTAGATCTTTGATCCATCTTAAGTTAATTTTATACATGATGTTAGGTGAAGGTCTAGCTTCCTTCTTTTACATATGGATGTTCAGTTTTCTTAGTAACATTTGTTGAAAATACTTTCTTTTCTTCATTGAAATGTCTTGGCAAATGTCTTTGTTGAAAATTGTTTGACATATATGAGAAGGCTCATTTCTGATCTATTTTATTTCTTTGGTCTGTATGTCTGTCTTTATGCCAATACCTGAGTATTAATAACTGTAGTTTTATAGTGAATTTTGAAATCAGAAACTGTGATTCCTCTAGCTTTATTCTTCCTTTTCTGGATTGTTTCAGCTAGTCAGGGTGCTTGAGTTTACATACAAATTTTAGTTTAGATTTTTCTGTCTCTGCAAAACAAGTCATGAGGATTTTGCGAGAGATTTCATTAAATCTGTATATCACTGTGAATGGAGTTGACTTCTTAAAAATATTAAGTCTTCCAACCCATGAACATGGGATGTATTCCATTTGTTTATATCTTATCTTTAATGTTTAATTTACAGATTTTTGTTTTTTTTATTTTTTAACACTTTATAAATACTGGCCTACTGACTTCTGGTCTTCAAAGTTTCTGACGAGAAATATACCATTAATCTTATTAAAGATCCTCCTTGTATGTGACAAGTCACTTTTTTATTAATTCTTTGAAGATTCCGTCTTTGCCTGTCTTTTAAAAAAGTGGATTATAGCGTGTCTTGTTGTCAGTCTCTTTTAGTTTATTTTATTTGGAATTTGTTGAGCATCTGATTTATCATTTGCATATCTTCTTTGAGAAAGACCTATTTAATCTCTTTGCCCATTTTTGAATTGTATTGGGGTTTTTGTGTGTTAGGAGATCTCTATATATTCTAGATATTAACTCGCTTGTCAGATACATGATTTGCAAATATTTCATCCCATGCTGTGTGCTACCTTTTACTCAGTTGATAGTCTTTTAATATGCATAACATTTTAGTTTTCATGAAGTCCGGTTTGTCTATTTTTCCTTTTGTTGCTTGTGCCTTTGGTATCATATCCTAGAAATCATTGCCAAATCCATTGCAGTGGAATTTTTTTACGATGTTTTTTTCTAAGAGTTTGGTAGTTTTAGACTTTGTATTTAGATCTTTGATCCATCTTAAGTTAATTTTATACATGATGTTAGGTGAAGGTCTAGCTTCCTTCTTTTACATATGGATGTTCAGTTTTCTTAGTAACATTTGTTGAAAATACTTTCTTTTCTTCATTGAAATGTCTTGGCAAATGTCTTTGTTGAAAATTGTTTGACATATATGAGAAGGCTCATTTCTGATCTATTTTATTTCTTTGGTCTGTATGTCTGTCTTTATGCCAATACCTGAGTATTAATAACTGTAGTTTTATAGTGAATTTTGAAATCAGAAACTGTGATTCCTCTAGCTTTATTCTTCCTTTTCTGGATTGTTTCAGCTAGTCAGGGTGCTTGAGTTTACATACAAATTTTAGTTTAGATTTTTCTGTCTCTGCAAAACAAGTCATGAGGATTTTGCGAGAGATTTCATTAAATCTGTATATCACTGTGAATGGAGTTGACTTCTTAAAAATATTAAGTCTTCCAACCCATGAACATGGGATGTATTCCATTTGTTTATATCTTATCTTTAATGTTTAATTTACAGATTTTTGTTTTTTTTATTTTTTAACACTTTATAAATACTGGCCTACTGACTTCTGGTCTTCAAAGTTTCTGACGAGAAATATACCATTAATCTTATTAAAGATCCTCCTTGTATGTGACAAGTCACTTTTTTATTAATTCTTTGAAGATTCCGTCTTTGCCTGTCTTTTAAAAAAGTGGATTATAGCGTGTCTTGTTGTCAGTCTCTTTTAGTTTATTTTATTTGGAATTTGTTGAGCTCCTTGGAAGCTGTGTTCATACCTTTCATCAAATTTTGAATGTATCCAGCTGTTATTTTGTAAGTATTCTCTTTGCCTCTTCCTCTTGCGCTTCTTATGCAACTCCCCTAGTGCATATATTGATCCATTTCATTTCCATTGTTTCTGTACTTCTCTGTGCATTTGTGATACAATAACTTCTTCAAAAGTAAAAACCTCTCCCCTCAGGAGAGTGTCACATTTCACAGAAAAATGGGTTTTCTGGAATGAAAAACAGTTGCCTGATTAGTCAAGAGTAGGGCCACATCAAATTCAATGGTAGAGTCTTACTGGATACCAGACGATAAAACTAGAACATCTGCATCTAGTCACGGCAGATTTTCTTGGTCTCTCTCTTCTGCAAATACCATTCTGTTCAGTGAGTTCTGTGAGAGAAAGGGATATATTTTCATAAGCTCAGATGCTCTTTATGCCTTGCCCTTTGTAACTGACAATGAGCTTTCTAGCAGTTAGAGGTTTGCAGTCTGTTTCTGAAATGCCAAAGCTATAGTCTCAGAAAGATGCTAAATATAGTGGTAGAGATGATACACACTTATCAGAGTGAAAGAACATGTAGTATTCAAATCATTTCTCAATTATAATATATTTAAATGAAGTCCTATATCAACCTAAATGATGACAAATCATGGAACTGTAATTTATCGTCACTAATTTAGAATCATACATTTAAGCAAATCCATTTACGGTAACAGTTCTACTTAAAGTAATCTACAACTAAAGGATGATCAAATAAAAATGTGCATAGGTTTCTCCATAGAGGCATGAAGTATTGGAACATCACTTATACAAACAGAATTTGTAGAAATGGAAAATGTTTAATTTACAGATTTTTGTTTTTTTATTTTTTAACACTTTATAAATACTGGCCTACTGACTTCTGGTCTTCAAAGTTTCTGACGAGAAATATACCATTAATCTTATTAAAGATCCTCCTTGTATGTGACAAGTCACTTTTTTATTAATTCTTTGAAGATTCCGTCTTTGCCTGTCTTTTAAAAAAGTGGATTATAGCGTGTCTTGTTGTCAGTCTCTTTTAGTTTATTTTATTTGGAATTTGTTGAGCTCCTTGGAAGCTGTGTTCATACCTTTCATCAAATTTTGAATGTATCCAGCTGTTATTTTGTAAGTATTCTCTTTGCCTCTTCCTCTTGCGCTTCTTATGCAACTCCCCTAGTGCATATATTGATCCATTTCATTTCCATTGTTTCTGTACTTCTCTGTGCATTTGTGATACAATAACTTCTTCAAAAGTAAAAACCTCTCCCCTCAGGAGAGTGTCACATTTCACAGAAAAATGGGTTTTCTGGAATGAAAAACAGTTGCCTGATTAGTCAAGAGTAGGGCCACATCAAATTCAATGGTAGAGTCTTACTGGATACCAGACGATAAAACTAGAACATCTGCATCTAGTCACGGCAGATTTTCTTGGTCTCTCTCTTCTGCAAATACCATTCTGTTCAGTGAGTTCTGTGAGAGAAAGGGATATATTTTCATAAGCTCAGATGCTCTTTATGCCTTGCCCTTTGTAACTGACAATGAGCTTTCTAGCAGTTAGAGGTTTGCAGTCTGTTTCTGAAATGCCAAAGCTATAGTCTCAGAAAGATGCTAAATATAGTGGTAGAGATGATACACACTTATCAGAGTGAAAGAACATGTAGTATTCAAATCATTTCTCAATTATAATATATTTAAATGAAGTCCTATATCAACCTAAATGATGACAAATCATGGAACTGTAATTTATCGTCACTAATTTAGAATCATACATTTAAGCAAATCCATTTACGGTAACAGTTCTACTTAAAGTAATCTACAACTAAAGGATGATCAAATAAAAATGTGCATAGGTTTCTCCATAGAGGCATGAAGTATTGGAACATCACTTATACAAACAGAATTTGTAGAAATGGAAAAATGATTACTACTCAACAGAATTCTTTTATTTCATTAGTTTAAGGTAGTATTAAGCATAATTTCATAAGTAGTGATTTGCCAGATGCTTTCAATGGAATAGTTGATTCATTGCTTATTTTGAACACTGAGTTTTATGTCATTTTATAAGAGGAGTATAACTTTGAAATACAGCATGTTGAAGAAATTTTAAAATATTGCCTCATAACTCTAATTATTTTAATTAATTTAACTTTATTTTCATCTTTTCTGCTCATTTAGAAAATGTCAGGTTACTGTGAGAATTGTGTATAACCAAAGTGCAACTCAAAAAATGACTATATGAAGTAAAAATGTTTGGCAGTTTGGGTTTTTATATTTCCCAACTCCATTACTTCATTTATTCTTTCTTTTCAGAGAAGTAACATTTGATATAGAATATAGTTTAAGTCAGTTTATTGATACCAGTATTTAAAATATTATGAACTACAATATTTTACTAAAAACAAAGATTTAAATATCTTACAAAAGTATGTATGATCTGTAATATATTTATGATATCATTTAATGTTTAACTAGGGATAATAGTGAATGAATTGTCCAACCCTTTCATACAATAAACATACTTTTTATATTCTTACAGTCTACATATACTTTATTATGAAAAGTTAGATGTCTAATGTTAATTTTACTATGAAAATAAAATAGGAAAAAAGGAAGATTTCTAAATGAGTCACTAGTGTGTGGAATTGATAACTGATCAAGGAGACAGTCTGTAACTTAGCACTTTGTCTTTATAACTTTTAGGATGTATAAGAGGCACCAAGGGTACTTGCTAAAAATGCTAAAATCTCTACATCTCAGCTTATTTTCCAAAATGAAAAGTTCCTAATCAAAATAGGAGAAGCAATCCATCAATAAAACTAGGATACAGTTTGGGGTTGGGAGGTCTGAAAATGTGAAAAGAAATTAAAAATTTTGTACATTTGCACATCGAGAAATACCAAACACAGGTAGGATAGTACTCTGAAGCACCATTATGCAATTTTCTATTTCTTATCTTGAATTCTGTTCATTGGTAAAAGATCTAAGGATCCTGAAATTTGTCACCTTTGTCTCCAAGTAGAAGAGAGAAAGTCTGGTGGAGGTTGTGTTTGGGGCGTCTCCCAGAAAGCTCTCTGCCTTAATAGTTCTCTTGAAGGACTCACAAAACTTAGAGAAACTGTTAGAGTTACAGTTCATTACAGTGAAAAGATATATTACAGTCAGAAAAGGACACATAGAAGAAATTCTAAAATCTTGCCTCATAACTCTAATTATTTTAATTAATTTAACTTTATTTTCATCTTTTCTGCTCATTTAGAAAATGTCAGGTTACTGTGAGAATTGTGTATAACCAAAGTGCAACTCAAAAAATGACTATATGAAGTAAAAATGTTTGGCAGTTTGGGTTTTTATATTTCCCAACTCCATTACTTCATTTATTCTTTCTTTTCAGAGAAGTAACATTTGATATAGAATATAGTTTAAGTCAGTTTATTGATACCAGTATTTAAAATATTATGAACTACAATATTTTACTAAAAACAAAGATTTAAATATCTTACAAAAGTATGTATGATCTGTAATATATTTATGATATCATTTAATGTTTAACTAGGGATAATAGTGAATGAATTGTCCAACCCTTTCATACAATAAACATACTTTTTATATTCTTACAGTCTACATATACTTTATTATGAAAAGTTAGATGTCTAATGTTAATTTTTACTATGAAAATAAAATAGGAAAAATGGAAGATTTCTAAATGAGTCACTAGTGTGTGGAATTGATAACTGATCAAGGAGACAGTCTGTAACTTAGCACTTTGTCTTTATAACTTTTAGGATGTATAAGAGGCACCAAGGGTACTTGCTAAAAATGCTAAAATCTCTACATCTCAGCTTATTTTCCAAAATGAAAAGTTCCTAATCAAAATAGGAGAAGCAATCCATCAATAAAACTAGGATACAGTTTGGGGTTGGGAGGTCTGAAAATGTGAAAAGAAATTAAAAATTTTGTACATTTGCACATCGAGAAATACCAAACACAGGTAGGATAGTACTCTGAAGCACCATTATGCAATTTTCTATTTCTTATCTTGAATTCTGTTCATTGGTAAAAGATCTAAGGATCCTGAAATTTGTCACCTTTGTCTCCAAGTAGAAGAGAGAAAGTCTGGTGGAGGTTGTGTTTGGGGCGTCTCCCAGAAAGCTCTCTGCCTTAATAGTTCTCTTGAAGGACTCACAAAACTTAGAGAAACTGTTAGAGTTACAGTTCATTACAGTGAAAAGATATATTACAGTCAGAAAAGGACACATAGAAGTAGAGTTCTGGAGGCACCAGGGGCAAGCTTCTTGTTAGCCTTTCCCAGAGGAATGGCACAGATAATGCTTAATTCTCCCAAGAACGATGTGTTGCAAAATGTGCATTGGAAGTGAGCCGTGTGGATATGCATCACCTATGTGATCGATCTTAGTTGCTCATCTTCAGTTTCCCCAGAGGTCAAATTGATAGAGTGTGGACCAAAACCTCAGCCGTATCAAAACACCAGATCAGGCAGGATATTCCCAGTGTTCACAAGTTTTCTTCCCAAAGCTAGTGAAGGCCTAGTTCTTCCTTTGAAATATGCAGTATTTGAGTAACCAAGGCCTGCTGAGTTAATCTTCTACTGCCCAGATATTCAAAAGGAATAGTTCGATCATAACAGAGCCTGCCAGACGTTACCAAACATACTTTTTTTTTTTTTTAAACCTTTATTTTATTTTTAACTTTACAGAGTTTTGTTGTTTACAGATATGTATGTTCTCAGATTAGTCATATGTATATCCCCCCTTCCCTCCCCTCCCGACCATCATACAGCACCCCTGAAGGATCCCCTTTTCTCACAGAGCAATGACTAGAGCTATTTTCTTCACTTATGATAGTACAGGCCTTCATGGTACTTCCTTTATGCCTCTCACCCACTGTTCCTTCCCCACAATGTCCATATGTCCACTGTCCATGTCTGTCTTTCTGTCGCTTCACTGCATGTGCCATCATCACCATCCTACTAGATTCCATATATATGTGTTAATATACTGTATTTGTCCTTCTCTTTCTGACTAACTTCACTTTTTATGATACGTTCTAGATCCAGCCACCTCATTAGGGTTGATTCTTCTGCATTTCTCTTTACAGCTGTGTAGTATTCCATTGTATATATGTACCAGAGCTTTTGGATCCATTCGTTCGTCGATGGGCATCTAGGTTCCTTCCATGTTCTAGCTATTGTATAGAGAGCTGCAATGAACATTGGGGTACAGGTGCTTCTTTCAGTTTTGATTTCGTCAGGGTATAAGCCTAAGAGTGGGATTGCTGGGTCATATGGTGCTTCTATTTTTAGTTTTTTAAGAAATCTCCAGACTGTCTTCCATAGAGGCTGTATCAATTTACACTCCCACCAGCAATGCAGGAGTGTTCCCTTTTCTCCGCAGCCTCTCCAGCATTTATTGTCTGTCGATTTGTGGATGATGGCCATTCTGACGGGTGTGAGGTGATATCTCATTGTAGTTTTGATTTGCATTTCTCTAATTATTAGTGAAGTTGAGCATCGTTTCATGTGTTTTTGGGCCATCTGTATGTCATCGTTGGAGAGGTGTCTGTTTAGGTCCTTTTCCCATTTTTTGATTGGGTTGTTCGTTTTTCCAGTGCTGAGTTGTCTGAGTTGCTTGTAGATTTTGGAGATTAATTCTTTGTCTGTTGTTTCATTTGCTATGATTTTCTCCCACTCTGTGGGGTGTCTGTTGAGCTTTTTTGTAATTTCTTTTGCTGTACAAAAGCTTTTAAGTTTCATGAGGTCCCATATGTTCATTTTTCTTTTCAGTTCTGCTATTCTAGTAGGTGGGTCAGAGAAGATCTTGCTTTGATTGATGTCCTTGAGGGTTTTGCCTATATTCTCCTCTAAGAGTTTGATGGTTTCTGGCCTTACATTTAAGTCTTTAATCCATTTTGAGTTGATCTTTGTGTATGGTGTCAGGGTATGTTCCAACTTCATTTTCTTGCATGTAGCTGTCCAATTTTCCCAGCACCATTTGTTGAAGAGGCTGTCTTTGTCCCATTTTATATGTTCGCCTCCTTTGTCAAAAATAAGGTACCCATAGGTGTGTGGCTTTATCTCTGGGTTCTCGATCTTGTTCCATTGGTCGATATTTCTGTTTTTGTGCCAGTACCATACTGTCTTGATAACTGTTGCTTTGTAGTAGAGTCTGAAGTTGGGGAGGCTGATCCCCCCAGCTCCATTCTTCTTCCTGAGGATTGCTTTGGCTATTCGAGGTCTTTTGTGTTTCCATATGAACTGTGTTATTCGTTGGTCTAGTTCTGTGAAGAATGTTATTGGAAGTTTGATAGGGATTGCATTGAATCTATAGATGACATTTGGTAGTATGGTCATTTTCACAATATTGATTCTTCCGATCCAGGAACATGGAATATTTCTCCATCTGTTTAAGTCTTCTTTAATGTCTCTCATGAGTGTCTTGTAATTTTCTGTGTACAATTCTTTTGTTTCTTTGGGTAGGTTTATTCCTAGATATTTGATTCTTTTGGTTGCGATGGTGAAGGGGATTGCCTCTTTGATTTCGTTTTCTGATTTTTCATTGTTTGTGTATAGGAATGCCAGTGATTTCTGTATATTGATTTTGTATCCTGCGAGTTTGCTGAATTCGCTGATTAACTCTAGTAGTTTTGTAATAGTGTCTTTGGGATTTTCTATGTATAATATCATGTCATCTGCAAATAGAGAGAGTTTGACTTCTTCTTTTCCAATCTGGATTCCTTTGATTTCTTTCTCTTCTCTTATTGCTGTTGCTAGAACTTCCAGGACTATGTTGAATAAGAGTGGTGAAAGTGGACACCCTTTTCTTGTTCCTGATCTTAGAGGGAATGCTTTGAGTTTTTCACCATTGAGGATAATGTTCGCTGTGGGCTTCTCATATATGGCTTTCACTATCACCCTGATACCAAAGCCAGGCAAAGACATCACAAAAAAAGAAAATTATAGGCCAATTTCACTGATGAATCTAGATGCCAAAATCCTCAACAAAATCCTAGCAAACAGAATTCAGCAACACATCAAAAAGCTCATTCATCACGATCAAGTTGGGTTCATCCCAGGCATGCAAGGATTCTTCAACATCCGCAAATCAATCAATGTGATACACCATATCAACAAATTGAAAGACAAAAATCACATGATCATCTCAATAGATGCAGAAAAAGCCTTTGACAAAGTACAGCATCCATTTATGATAAAAACTCTTCAAAAAATGGGCATAGAAGGAACTTATCTTAACATAGTGAAAGCCATATATGAGAAGCCCACAGCGAACGTTACCAAACATCCTGATCACTCTACACTTAACCTGTTTTTCAAGTGGCAGTAACCAATAGGCCAAAAAAAAAAAAAAAAAAAACAAAAAGGGAAAAGCATATCTCTTTCTTCTGAATCACTGGGAGGGAAATATTTTAAATTGGAAGTTTCATAAAAAGTTTTTTAAAGTTGTGTTTTATATTTGTAAAAGAAAGAATATGTAAAAAGCTACCAACCCTAGCAGCTTTATATATATAAAAAAAATAACGACATTGTTTTCCTATGCCTTTAATGTCTGGAGTGGTGGTTTTGACATACAATGATGAATGTCTTAGGTTAGAAGAATATTTATGATAGGAGACCAGGAGTTAGATTAAGAGAGTTTTAAACTGAAATGAGAAGGGGAAAATATGTAATACACAGAAGGAGTCTAAATCATTCTTCCTCTAATTACCTGCCTGGCTAATTCCCTTACCCCTTCAAGTCTTTGCTCAAATCTCACCTTCTTAATCATGTCTATTTTGACCAATAAGTTAAACTGACTCCTATGAAATTGTTACTTTCAGAAGTCAAAACTATTCTATATGCTTCAATCTGATATATAACTGTAACTGTTGCTCCCTAGTTTCTCATTTCCTACTTACCCTGTACTACTTTTAATTATTTTTTCTTTATACTTAACCACCATCTAAAATACTACATAAGGAAAATTCATTGTGTTTACTATTATCTATATCAGCCTCTGCTACAAAAACACATGGACATGGAGCATGCATTCAGTCATCTGTTTAATAGCAGGGAACATTTGGAAGCAGTTCTTAGATATTGTACACCAGAATGACTTAATTGCTAACCACAAAACTTTATAGTCAGATAAGTGCTTAGGCTCACATCTTTGTGGCTAACTAGCTCTGTAAACTTTGGGCATTTATTTTATTTTATTTTATTTTTTTGCCATATCACACAGCATGCACCCACATGGGATCTTCATTCTTCAATGAAAGATCAGACCTGTGCCCCCTGCATTGGAAGTGTGGAGTCTTAACCACTGGATGGCCAGAGAAGTCCCAGCTTTTTTGCATTCTTTTCTTGAAAATTTGTCTAAGCCATAGCTTGCTTATCTTTACAACACATACAGTGATACTTACCTGAAGTGCTGTTGTATAAAACTGTTTCCATTATATGACTGTTTCCATTCTGCCTTATAGAGTGCATGAGAAATGTCTTTTTATTTTTTAAAAAAAGATCTTTTATAATTAAATATCAATAGGATAAGTATAGGTATATGGACAAAAATATAGAATAGGAGGTTATAATTTGCTTAAAAATGATAAGCAATGAAGGTCAAGGGAACATAAACACAACATAACAAGGAGGACAAATTGCATAATACAAAAGATGACTCAACTGAGACTAAATGCTCCTTGTACATGGAAATGCAATAGCATGAACATATAAAAATTTTAAAAGAAGGAAACATAAAAAATCATGTACTCTGAATAACAAAAGAAATCGCCAGTGGTTAAGATGGATGTGACCATATTTAAGAGTAATTGTGGTAGAGAAGAGTCTATTGCTCTATGACTTCCAAAGGTTTAAGGTAGTTTTACCTGTCACCCTGGCTTTCAGCTAGTCCATCACATATATGTGATGTTTTCTTTTTGTTTTCCATTGTTTTGCTGCATCTCATCTCCTTTTTAGAGAGGCATTTTTAGGAGTATCTTAGTAGGATTTATGACCCACCTCTATGATGCAGCCATGGAGTAGAAATGATATATAGGCTTTAGTAATTGCTCCTAGAAGAATTTTTAAATGTCAAACAAGAGGCGCATGATAGTTCCCTTTGTTCTTTCCCATTTTTGAGACTTGGCTGCCAGCCTGCCACTGATTTGCAGTCTCTCTCCAAATATGTCTACACGATCTCTCCAAAAAAAATTTTTTTAAGAAAAACACAGTTTCTGTCACTCACTACCAACTACACTGATTGCCAGATATGGTTAGTTCTAGATGTAGGACTGAGAAGTTACTGGAATAGGGGACTTGAAGTGATAAAACCAGGAAATTGTGTAAATTGAACTCTATCTGGAAGCTATAGTTAAAGAACATTGCTTCCTGAATCAGATTACTATAACTCTGGACTTGAATTTTTTTTTTTCCTTTTTTTTTTTTAAACCTTTATTTTACTTTTAACTTTTACAGAGTTTTTTTGTTTACAGATATGTATGTTCCCAGATTAGTCTTATGTATATCCTCCCCTTCCCACCCCTCCTGACCATCACACAGCACCCCTGAAGGATCCCCTTTTCTCACAGAGCAATGACTATTTTCTTCACTTATGATAGTACAGGCCTTCATGCTACTTCCTTTACGCCTCTCACCCACTGTTCCTTCCCCACAATGTCCATATGTCCACTGTCCATGTCTGTCTTTCTGTCGCTTCACTGCATGTGCCATCATCACCATCCTACTAGATTCCATATATATGTGTTAATATACTGTATTTGTCCTTCTCTTTCTGACTGACTTCACTTTTGATGATACGTTCTAGATCCAGCCACCTCATTAGGGTTGATTCTTCTGCATTTCTCTTTACAGCTGTGTAGTATTCCATTATATATATGTACCAGAGCTTTTGGATCCATTCGTTAATCGATGGGCATCTAGGTTCCTTCCATGAGCTGCAATGAACATTGGGGTGCAGGTGCTTCTTTCAGTTTTGATTTCATCAGGGTATAAGCCTAAGAGTGAGATTGCTGGGTCATATGGTGCTTCCATTTTTAGTTTTTTAAGAAATCTCCAGACTGTCTTCCATAGAGGCTGTATCAATTTACACCCCCACCAGCAATGCAGGAGTGTTCCCTTTTCAACTCAGCACTGGAAAAGCGAACAACCCAATCAAAAAATGGGAAAAGGACCTAAACAGACACCTCTCCAACGATGACATACAGATGGCCCAAAAACACATGAAACGATGCTCAACTTCACTAATAATTAGAGAAATGCAAATCAAAACTACAATGAGATATCACCTCACACCCATCAGAATGGCCATCATCCACAAATCGACACGATCTCTCCAAAAAAATTTTTAAGAAAAACACAGTTTCTGTCACTCACTACCAACTACACTGATTGCCAGATATGGTTAGTTCTAGATGTAGGACTGAGAAGTTACTGGAATAGGGGACTTGAAGTGATAAAACCAGGAAATTGTGTAAATTGAACTCTATCTGGAAGCTATAGTTAAAGAACATTGCTTCCTGAATCAGATTACTATAACTCTGGACTTGAATTTTTTTTTTTCTTTTTTTTTAAACCTTTATTTTACTTTTAACTTTTACAGAGTTTTTTTGTTTACAGATATGTATGTTCCCAGATTAGTCTTATGTATATCCTCCCCTTCCCACCCCTCCTGACCATCACACAGCACCCCTGAAGGATCCCCTTTTCTCACAGAGCAATGACTATTTTCTTCACTTATGATAGTACAGGCCTTCATGCTACTTCCTTTATGCCTCTCACCCACTGTTCCTTCCCCACAATGTCCATATGTCCACTGTCCATGTCTGTCTTTCTGTCGCTTCACTGCATGTGCCATCATCACCATCCTACTAGATTCCATATATATGTGTTAATATACTGTATTTGTCCTTCTCTTTCTGACTGACTTCACTTTTGATGATACGTTCTAGATCCAGCCACCTCATTAGGGTTGATTCTTCTGCATTTCTCTTTACAGCTGTGTAGTATTCCATTATATATATGTACCAGAGCTTTTGGATCCATTCGTTAATCGATGGGCATCTAGGTTCCTTCCATGAGCTGCAATGAACATTGGGGTGCAGGTGCTTCTTTCAGTTTTGATTTCATCAGGGTATAAGCCTAAGAGTGAGATTGCTGGGTCATATGGTGCTTCCATTTTTAGTTTTTTAAGAAATCTCCAGACTGTCTTCCATAGAGGCTGTATCAATTTACACCCCCACCAGCAATGCAGGAGTGTTCCCTTTTCAACTCAGCACTGGAAAAGCGAACAACCCAATCAAAAAATGGGAAAAGGACCTAAACAGACACCTCTCCAACGATGACATACAGATGGCCCAAAAACACATGAAACGATGCTCAACTTCACTAATAATTAGAGAAATGCAAATCAAAACTACAATGAGATATCACCTCACACCCATCAGAATGGCCATCATCCACAAATCGACAGACAATAAATGCTGGAGAGGCTGCGGAGAAAATGGACTTGAATTACTGTCAATATGATTGAGTTAACAGTCAGAAAAACTCTATAAAAAAAATGTAGGTGAAATAATAACAACTAGACAAAATACAACAATAGCTCCTCAAATGCTGAGCTTGTAAGAATGTAAAGGACCTTGCCACTGATAAAAATGAAAGCTCAGAAACTCTTGCAAAATAAGTCACACTAAAATTGTGATTTGCCTAAAGGTATTTTCTGATCTTAGTAACCAAAAGACTTGTCTTTTAATGGACTCTTGGAAGAGAAGACTTTAATAGCAGTGAGTTCCCTGTTGGAGCTGAAACTGACACATCTGGGAATCTGAAATAGCTATAGCCTAATGAAAGGGTAGAAAGAGAAAAGCAGAATTCCATACAATAGCAGGGAGAGAGGTGAGAACTTAGCTATTTTGGCTTGAGTTCATGTTGAGGAAAAAAATGCCTCCCCTAAAGATTTGTAACCTTAAATAGCCCTTTATGCTAATGAGGGTAGTTAATACTTAACACATTTTTCGTAATCTTGAAAATTTCCAAATGAGTGATTATAATACCATAAATGAGTCTCAGATTGGTTGAACATGAGGATACTTGGCAGAAGCAGAAATAAATTCTCTTTTGAGCCCTCTCAACTCAAGCTGCCCAGAATTCTCATGGATTAAATCTAGGCACTTCATTTTGTGGCATCTTTAATCGAGGGGCATCTAGGTTCCTTCCATGAGCTGCAATGAACATTGGGGTGCAGGTGCTTCTTTCAGTTTTGATTTCATCAGGGTATAAGCCTAAGAGTGAGATTGCTGGGTCATATGGTGCTTCCATTTTTAGTTTTTTAAGAAATCTCCAGACTGTCTTCCATAGAGGCTGTATCAATTTACACCCCCACCAGCAATGCAGGAGTGTTCCCTTTTCAACTCAGCACTGGAAAAGCGAACAACCCAATCAAAAAATGGGAAAAGGACCTAAACAGACACCTCTCCAACGATGACATACAGATGGCCCAAAAACACATGAAACGATGCTCAACTTCACTAATAATTAGAGAAATGCAAATCAAAACTACAATGAGATATCACCTCACACCCATCAGAATGGCCATCATCCACAAATCGACAGACAATAAATGCTGGAGAGGCTGCGGAGAAAATGGACTTGAATTACTGTCAATATGATTGAGTTAACAGTCAGAAAAACTCTATAAAAAAAATGTAGGTGAAATAATAACAACTAGACAAAATACAACAATAGCTCCTCAAATGCTGAGCTTGTAAGAATGTAAAGGACCTTGCCACTGATAAAAATGAAAGCTCAGAAACTCTTGCAAAATAAGTCACACTAAAATTGTGATTTGCCTAAAGGTATTTTCTGATCTTAGTAACCAAAAGACTTGTCTTTTAATGGACTCTTGGAAGAGAAGACTTTAATAGCAGTGAGTTCCCTGTTGGAGCTGAAACTGACACATCTGGGAATCTGAAATAGCTATAGCCTAATGAAAGGGTAGAAAGAGAAAAGCAGAATTCCATACAATAGCAGGGAGAGAGGTGAGAACTTAGCTATTTTGGCTTGAGTTCATGTTGAGGAAAAAAATGCCTCCCCTAAAGATTTGTAACCTTAAATAGCCCTTTATGCTAATGAGGGTAGTTAATACTTAACACATTTTTCGTAATCTTGAAAATTTCCAAATGAGTGATTATAATACCATAAATGAGTCTCAGATTGGTTGAACATGAGGATACTTGGCAGAAGCAGAAATAAATTCTCTTTTGAGCCCTCTCAACTCAAGCTGCCCAGAATTCTCATGGATTAAATCTAGGCACTTCAGACTTAAAAAGTATTCAAGGCAACATACCATCATAGCAAGAGTCAGCAGAAATATAAACAGCAGTGTCAGACCTCTGGGATTTTCAGATAATAAAATTAGACAATAAAGAATGAAAACAAATATTCCTAACATATTAAAAATTTATATATAAGAAAGCACAGCACCACTGTTGTTAAAAGGAGCACAGGCATATTTGAGAAAAAAGAAGACTTGAAAACAGTATAGTAATTTAAGTTAATAATGCAGTGGGTAGATTTAATGGCAGATTGGACAAAGTGGAAGACCTGTTTAGCAAACTACAAGACTGAAGAAATAACCACCAGTGGAGTATAGACATTGCAAAGTAAAATATGAAAGTGAGGAAGAGAGAATGACAAGTGCTATCATGGGCTTAGTTATAATTAATGAGACTGCAGAAAGAATAAAGAATGAGGAAGGGGCAACATAATGAGATAATAACAACTCAATATTTTTGCAGATTTATTCAATATCAAGCATCCACTGATTCAAAATTACAGTAAATCCTGGAAAGGCAAAATATAAATAAATCCTCAGTGAACTCATTTGTTTCTCAGTGTTTTTTCTAAAGATTCTTCATGATCTAACTTCACCACATGTAGCCAGTTATACTTCCCACTACTAACAACTAAGCATATATAGTTCTTGTTACGAAAATCTGTTTCTTAGGCAATATATACCGTGGTTGGGCTTTACTATTAATTTTCTTCTTCTCCCTAATATGAACATCTTTTTTTCCTCCTTGTCTAAATCATATTCATTCATCATATCCTGTTTCACAGATCCTCTCTTGCTTGTTCTAATCACACTGATTTCTTTTTTCTAAACTCCTATAACGTTTATATACTGAACTCATCCACTCATTCATGGTATTTATTGAGCGTCCACTACAAACTATCTGGATACTAAGTCCTGTAATAAATTAGGTAGAAACATTCCCTGTCCTTAGGAACATTAATATTCAGCCAAAATGACAGTAAAATAATTAAAGTACAGTGATAAAATGTAAACAACAAGGTGTGAAATGAACATATATGAGGATAGATATGGGGAAGGTAATCAAATATGTGGGTCACTGGAAGTTTCCAAGGGGAAGTCATATTTTTGCTTATACATGAAGATCAAGTAGAAATTACCCAGGCTCGGGTATGGGGATAGGGTGAGAAACAGCAGAAGATGATTTAGGCAGTGAGACAAACATATTTCACAGCTTAGAAGCTGAAGACTTGATGGAGTTTAGGGACGACCTGGGGTCTGACATGGCTGTCATGTAGAAGGAAAGGCAGAGAATGCTTAGAGGTAAGGCTGAATTGATGGGCTGGACATGGTGCAGATGGAGGCAGGCTGTATACAGCATGCTGAGAAGTTTGAATTTTGTCCTAAGAGCATTGAAAACTCATTGATGGATGTGATAAGTGGAGGCTGTATTATTATAGTTCTGTATCGGAAAGGTCACTTTCACTCCCAGTAGGAAGACAGATTGGCAGAAGAGAGACCAGTAAAGAGACTGCTGCCATGCATTACACCAAATCTGGTAGTAATTGAGACTAACATGGTGTTGGTGGTGAGAGCAAGTACTGGACACACTTGCCAGACATTTGGAATAGTTAATTTCTTTTTTCTAATAGGTAACTATTCATTTTGTCTTTCTGTTAAGTTATAAGCTACTTAAGAGTAGAGGCCATGTCTTTTTTATTTCTCAATACTTCCAAGTCATCAGTAGTAGAGGCTTACAAATATTTGCTGTCTGAATGGGTCTTTGGATAGAATTATTCAATCATTGAACATTTGTAAAGATAGCTGGCAAAAGCTTTAAGAAGAAATTCTCCATAGTTCAGTTTTCAGCATGGTGAGAAAAATGGTACTGTGATGCAGAATTCTCAAACATTACCTTCTTACAGTGCCCAGAGTAGTGAGCTATAAAGCTAGTGATGAAGAATGAATCAGTAGTTACAACAGTAATCTTAGCTCTGGGGCAAGAAGTCAATGCCAGTGACGAATTGCCAATACATGACAATTTAAAATCCCGTAAGTGAAGGTAACAAAGTTGCTTTATAGCTTAGTGGACTCATGGGTAGGCCTGGAAGCCATTTTCATCTTGTATCATCAGACTGGTTGTCTTATGAGCAGTATAAATGGCAATCTGGCCAGGAATCGGATATCTCTTTAGGATATAAATAATAAGGGTGTACTCAGGTTATCTCTGTATGTTTAATGGAGCAAAAATTAGAAATGTATAAAGCTGATCATCCCTTTGAAAGGAAAGCACAGCAAGGATTGAATGAAATTGAATTTTTTTTTTTTTTTCAAGAATGGGGACATTAAATTTTGTTTCAATTTTAAGTGGTTCTGACATGGCTGTCATGTAGAAGGAAAGGCAGAGAATGCTTAGAGGTAAGGCTGAATTGATGGGCTGGACATGGTGCAGATGGAGGCAGGCTGTATACAGCATGCTGAGAAGTTTGAATTTTGTCCTAAGAGCATTGAAAACTCATTGATGGATGTGATAAGTGGAGGCTGTATTATTATAGTTCTGTATCGGAAAGGTCACTTTCACTCCCAGTAGGAAGACAGATTGGCAGAAGAGAGACCAGTAAAGAGACTGCTGCCATGCATTACACCAAATCTGGTAGTAATTGAGACTAACATGGTGTTGGTGGTGAGAGCAAGTACTGGACACACTTGCCAGACATTTGGAATAGTTAATTTCTTTTTCTAATAGGTAACTATTCATTTTGTCTTTCTGTTAAGTTATAAGCTACTTAAGAGTAGAGGCCATGTCTTTTTTATTTCTCAATACTTCCAAGTCATCAGTAGTAGAGGCTTACAAATATTTGCTGTCTGAATGGGTCTTTGGATAGAATTATTCAATCATTGAACATTTGTAAAGATAGCTGGCAAAAGCTTTAAGAAGAAATTCTCCATAGTTCAGTTTTCAGCATGGTGAGAAAAATGGTACTGTGATGCAGAATTCTCAAACATTACCTTCTTACAGTGCCCAGAGTAGTGAGCTATAAAGCTAGTGATGAAGAATGAATCAGTAGTTACAACAGTAATCTTAGCTCTGGGGCAAGAAGTCAATGCCAGTGACGAATTGCCAATACATGACAATTTAAAATCCCGTAAGTGAAGGTAACAAAGTTGCTTTATAGCTTAGTGGACTCATGGGTAGGCCTGGAAGCCATTTTCATCTTGTATCATCAGACTGGTTGTCTTATGAGCAGTATAAATGGCAATCTGGCCAGGAATCGGATATCTCTTTAGGATATAAATAATAAGGGTGTACTCAGGTTATCTCTGTATGTTTAATGGAGCAAAAATTAGAAATGTATAAAGCTGATCATCCCTTTGAAAGGAAAGCACAGCAAGGATTGAATGAAATTGAATTTTTTTTTTTTTTTCAAGAATGGGGAATCTATCTCCTCATGCAAATAATTTCGTTCTTCAATTTTCTGAAGTGGTAAACACAGTTTCTTCTGAAATCCAGCAACTGTGTTATTTCTTGGCTTTTCTTTGGATAATTGCTCACCACGAGACTAAACATGATCTATATTGTGTGTGAAGTTTTAAATGGGCATTATTAGAGTTCTTGTGACAACTCATTGTGAGTTGTTCTTTTATAAACCTAAATATGAAGATCTTTAAAAATTAAAAAGTGCTTTATCTTGAATGATACACTCAGGATTAAAAAGTGCTTTTCTGGCAAGATGGGCTCACAAAAGCAAACTGGAGGTAAAGAATTATATATGTTGATATGACAGACACAACAGTGACATAAAAATGTATTCCCCAAGAACTTATCACAGGTATATTTCATAGAAATAGATAGTATTTGTTGTGTATATACAATCTGAATTTTGTATCAAGTATGTTGTTATTTCTTGCTCATAACAAAGTTATGTAAGAGATGCTATTATTATTCAGTACATTTTATAGATAAGGAACCAATAGTCAGATGGTTCAGAAACTTGCCCAACCCTGGGATTAAGACCTGGATTTCCAGAATTCGGTACTTTTTACCAGCACACTACTTACAGTCATAATGAATGTCACTTAAGAGAGAAACGTTTGTATTTTTCACCACATTGGGTGGTGGTTGCTATGGTCCTCATCTTCCACTGATGCTAAAAGAAATAATTATTGGATACCATTGCTTGGTATAATCTGCAGTTATTTCTAAAGGACTTTTATTCAGCTCTTCAAAATGTTAGGTTTAGAATTCAAAATTTGACCAAAATATGTCATCTTCACCATCTTTTTCTCCTGGAATTATTCTTCATGTTTCATGGGTTTGACTGGCTTGCCCACCCTCCCAGCTGCTTCTGGTGCATTCACAGAGGGCTCACACCCCCAAGTTTCTTTAGGAGATTCCGCCTTGGCACACATTTGGAATCTCTTCTTGATTTTCAAACTATAGAATTCTTTACTTTCTACCATACCTACCTTTGCTATAAGCCCCTTTTCTGCATTTGTTTGAACTGTCTCCAGATAGTATAGACTCTTCGTTATGCAAACTTGCTAACCTTAATTCTCCAATTCACCTACTTTAAAAGTGTCATAATTCTGCATTTAACATACACATGTTCATGTATATATGTCTACACACACACTGTGGGAGTGACTGGGTTGACAAAGATTTTCTTCTCCCTAGAAGGTAATTGAGAAGACATTATGGATGAACAAAGACATAACAACTCCAGTTTCTTACTAAATGTTAATAAATTCATAAAAATATCACCATGGTGATTTTTGGAATATTTTAGTTAACACTGCAAATGATTACTCTCTCTCTCTCTTTCTATATGTATACATATATATACACGTATGTGCATACATATATATATATATATTTTTTTTTTCATGATGGTCACTCTTGGCTTATATATTTAATGAGAGCATTTCTAAAAGCAAGTGTGTTTCTTTACCTGTATGTTTAGCCCGCTGATTCCTGTTTTACTGTAAGTTTTACTAGAATGAATATTGATCTTATAAAATGCTAATTTGTTTTGATTGGAGACATGCATATACCGCTAAACTCAAACTAAGTATTTTTCAATATTGAAGCATCTCAGCAGCTCAGGGCTGAATCTGATTTATAATTCTCTTTAAAAGGTCCTGGATTAACTTTACTGATGTTGCCCTCAGAGTTCTAGTCTTGATATTAATAAATAAGCTTTGCTTGTATTCCTCATTCTCTTTCTTTTGGCCTTCCCCCACTCCCTACTTTTTCTTTATTTATTATAGTTCAGTTATTATGCCTTTGTATGAAGAACTGGGAAGAGGTTTTTTAATTAATTTTTAATTTTTTTATTGGTCTGTGATATTTAAAGATTGATCTATTTCACCTGTGAAACTGTCATTGTTACATAACATTATGAGGGATAGCTCTTTGACCCCTCTTTGAGCATATTATCAGTTACTTCCTTGTTAACTATGTAGTTTTTTGCTACTTTCTGAGATAAATTCAGAAGTCTACATTTCATTTTAAAATAATCAGTTCCATCTAGGCTTTGTATATTATAATTTAGCATTTATTTATATTTATGTATCTTGTAGGAGTTTATAATGCTTGGCACACATTTGGAATCTCTTCTTGATTTTCAAACTATAGAATTCTTTACTTTCTACCATACCTACCTTTGCTATAAGCCCCTTTTCTGCATTTGTTTGAACTGTCTCCAGATAGTATAGACTCTTCGTTATGCAAACTTGCTAACCTTAATTCTCCAATTCACCTACTTTAAAAGTGTCATAATTCTGCATTTAACATACACATGTTCATGTATATATGTCTACACACACACTGTGGGAGTGACTGGGTTGACAAAGATTTTCTTCTCCCTAGAAGGTAATTGAGAAGACATTATGGATGAACAAAGACATAACAACTCCAGTTTCTTACTAAATGTTAATAAATTCATAAAAATATCACCATGGTGATTTTTGGAATATTTTAGTTAACACTGCAAATGATTACTCTCTCTCTCTCTTTCTATATGTATACATATATATACACGTATGTGCATACATATATATATATATATTTTTTTTTTCATGATGGTCACTCTTGGCTTATATATTTAATGAGAGCATTTCTAAAAGCAAGTGTGTTTCTTTACCTGTATGTTTAGCCCGCTGATTCCTGTTTTACTGTAAGTTTTACTAGAATGAATATTGATCTTATAAAATGCTAATTTGTTTTGATTGGAGACATGCATATACCGCTAAACTCAAACTAAGTATTTTTCAATATTGAAGCATCTCAGCAGCTCAGGGCTGAATCTGATTTATAATTCTCTTTAAAAGGTCCTGGATTAACTTTACTGATGTTGCCCTCAGAGTTCTAGTCTTGATATTAATAAATAAGCTTTGCTTGTATTCCTCATTCTCTTTCTTTTGGCCTTCCCCCACTCCCTACTTTTTCTTTATTTATTATAGTTCAGTTATTATGCCTTTGTATGAAGAACTGGGAAGAGGTTTTTTAATTAATTTTTAATTTTTTTATTGGTCTGTGATATTTAAAGATTGATCTATTTCACCTGTGAAACTGTCATTGTTACATAACATTATGAGGGATAGCTCTTTGACCCCTCTTTGAGCATATTATCAGTTACTTCCTTGTTAACTATGTAGTTTTTTGCTACTTTCTGAGATAAATTCAGAAGTCTACATTTCATTTTAAAATAATCAGTTCCATCTAGGCTTTGTATATTATAATTTAGCATTTATTTATATTTATGTATCTGGTGGTAGTGAGTTTTCATAATGCTTATTTCACTGTTTTCATACTACTGGTCCACTTCCTGTAACCGTACACTACCTTAAGGTCTTTAACCTGCCTCTGAGTATTGGCATAAATAATAAGCCCATGCCTATTTCCTGGCTTACCCACTTGCTCAAAGTTATGCTGTGTGATAGAGGTGCTAACAGTATGACAGTATTCATCTTGCACTATGCAGATGGAGCAAATCAATCCATTATAACTTTAAACTTATCCAGTGTTATATGTCAATTATATTTATTTATTTTTTATAGTTGAGTAGCTTCTGCTGTGTATCAAAATGAGTCAGTTAAACATACACATAGATCTACTCTTTTTTTAGATTCTATACCTATATAGGTATAAAACTATATTCAATTAAAAAAATCATCTTTCCAAGTAAGGGATTGTTTATTTAGTCCTTTAAGTTTGGATCATATACAGCAGTAACCTCTGTTCTAAAAAGGATAAACAATTTCATCTTTTTTTCCCTATGCCCTCTCTTGATGTGTTTCCAATTTTACTCTAATATTTGTGCTATATTTTCCCATCCCTGGCTCACCCATGTTGTTTAAAAATCTGATACTAATCACTGAATTATGTCTGTAAGTTGTTTTGTGAAAATTCTGTGTGGGCATCATGTTTAACACCTCACATCATCCCTCACCTCCCTAGTTTCTTGTCACCATTAAGGAATTTGTCTTGTGGGATGTCTTTGTTGTTTAGTTTTGAAGTCATGTCTGACTCTTTTGCGACCCCATGGACTGTAGCCCGCCAGGCTCCTCTGTTCAAGGAGTTCTCCAGGCAAGAATACTGGATTGGCCTGCTGATTCTTCCTCCAGGAGATCTTCCCACCCAGGGATACATCCTGATGGTATCTAAAAGTAAGAAGTTGACTGAATGGATATTCTAACATAGTACAGAAAGTTTGAGGAATGGGGAATGGATGGGGTAGTGCAAGAACAACCTGTTCTTTAGAAGATAGATTGAATTTTAACAAGTGGTGAGGATGCTGCCATTGGTGGAAAGAGTTGACCTAAGGCAGAACGATGGGGAAAAACACAGTATGCGTGAAGACTGGGTGGTCACCCAGAGCAACTGGAGGGTAGGGGAGGTGAAGCTGGCATGATGATTTAAGGAGCACTGTTTTCATACTACTGGTCCACTTCCTGTAACCGTACACTACCTTAAGGTCTTTAACCTGCCTCTGAGTATTGGCATAAATAATAAGCCCATGCCTATTTCCTGGCTTACCCACTTGCTCAAAGTTATGCTGTGTGATAGAGGTGCTAACAGTATGACAGTATTCATCTTGCACTATGCAGATGGAGCAAATCAATCCATTATAACTTTAAACTTATCCAGTGTTATATGTCAATTATATTTATTTATTTTTTATAGTTGAGTAGCTTCTGCTGTGTATCAAAATGAGTCAGTTAAACATACACATAGATCTACTCTTTTTTTAGATTCTATACCTATATAGGTATAAAACTATATTCAATTAAAAAAATCATCTTTCCAAGTAAGGGATTGTTTATTTAGTCCTTTAAGTTTGGATCATATACAGCAGTAACCTCTGTTCTAAAAAGGATAAACAATTTCATCTTTTTTTCCCTATGCCCTCTCTTGATGTGTTTCCAATTTTACTCTAATATTTGTGCTATATTTTCCCATCCCTGGCTCACCCATGTTGTTTAAAAATCTGATACTAATCACTGAATTATGTCTGTAAGTTGTTTTGTGAAAATTCTGTGTGGGCATCATGTTTAACACCTCACATCATCCCTCACCTCCCTAGTTTCTTGTCACCATTAAGGAATTTGTCTTGTGGGATGTCTTTGTTGTTTAGTTTTGAAGTCATGTCTGACTCTTTTGCGACCCCATGGACTGTAGCCCGCCAGGCTCCTCTGTTCAAGGAGTTCTCCAGGCAAGAATACTGGATTGGCCTGCTGATTCTTCCTCCAGGAGATCTTCCCACCCAGGGATACATCCTGATGGTATCTAAAAGTAAGAAGTTGACTGAATGGATATTCTAACATAGTACAGAAAGTTTGAGGAATGGGGAATGGATGGGGTAGTGCAAGAACAACCTGTTCTTTAGAAGATAGATTGAATTTTAACAAGTGGTGAGGATGCTGCCATTGGTGGAAAGAGTTGACCTAAGGCAGAACGATGGGGAAAAACACAGTATGCGTGAAGACTGGGTGGTCACCCAGAGCAACTGGAGGGTAGGGGAGGTGAAGCTGGCATGATGATTTAAGGAGCATTAAAGAAAAAATAACCTTGATATAACCTACCTTTTCAAGAAACTGGCTGGTAGCCCAAAGGAAATAAATTTCACAATCTGTTGCCATATTTCACCTTATCAAATAAAACCAGCTCATCTTTTACTCATCCCTGTCAATATCACCAGCAAAAATAATAAAAATCATACCAGCATGTTTACTGAAGTCTCACTATATGCCAGGAAATAAGCATATTTTTACCTTCAATATTTTATTGATGTCTCATTTTATATTTCAAAAAACAATGCAGTACAGGGGTTATTTTCATACTCATGTTTTCCATTGAGGAAGCTGAGTTTAAAAAAAGGTGAAAAACCTTGAGGAAGTAGAAAGTTATGTCCCTAGGTAAACTGTGCCATGAATCTTGGTAGTCTGCTTATAAAGCATGTTTGTATGCATTATACAGTTCCAACTCCACTTTGACTTGAGGAAACAGATTTTTGAAAATATATTACCTATTATAAATGTAACTCAAATTCATTTAAGAAGATTTAGGAAAAATGAAAGTATACACAATCCAGCAAAACAATCACTAGTTTTAAAGACTTGAATAACAATTTCCCTTCTTCCCTCTGATTCAACTTTTCAGGGCAAACTGTTGTAATAGTTTGTAAGCAGTCTTTTGCTTCAGTTTGTATTTACACACATTAATTCACCCTCTTTATTTTACTGACCAATGATATATTATTAATATATTCATCACTACCTTACTTTACTGTTGAAACAATTTCTGAGGTATTTTGTTTGGGAATCTAAAATTCCTCTATTAATGGATATTTATAGTTTTATTTTTCTTTATACTCACTGTTGCTATAATGAGCTTTTTGCGAACATAACTAAATTGTCTCCATCTATTCTTATATGCTGTAATTCCATGTGGGATTTTAGTATTAATAGTTTTAGTATTTCTAGATTTCCTAGACTGTGGGTTATATGCATGTATAATATTGATAAATGACACCTATTAGACTCCAGAAGAGTTGTACCAGTTTACCACTTACCAACTGAATATATTCTATCACCCACACTGGGTGTGTTAATCTTTTTAATATTTTAGTCTCCTGGGATAGGAAGAAAAACCTATATTTTTAAGAGGCTAGTATTTTTATACATCCAATGGTTATTTGCCATTTTTATCTGGGATTTTATTGTTTATCTACGTCGTTCATGTTTCCCTTGGGATGATTGAATTTTTAGAAGTTTATTTATAGGAGCTCTTTGCATTTTATAAATATTAACCTTTGGGTTTAGCATGTGTAAAATATTTCCCCCTATTTATTTTACAGTGCTGCTTATGATAAATATTAATAGAGAGTACAGTGTTGTAATTCAGATCTGCTTCATTGTGTGTATATGTGGAGTTTGAGTTTTGTATCATTCTCTCTTATTCATTTTTTATATCTAGATCTTTAATCCATTAAGTGTATATGTTTAGATGTGAGTGGTATAAGATAAAAGTATAATTCTCTTCCCTCTCAAGTTCAATAATTTTTAAACCATTTATTGACAAAGCCATATTTTGCCACTGATTTGAAATGCCATCTTCATCTATACTTAATTTATTTGAATCTATGCTCTAACTTAATATTTCACAGTCTCTATGGCATTAGAACCCTACTTTAATTTCAGTGGTTTTTTTCACAATATTTTGATATCTGTTAGGTTCTTGATTCTTTTTTTCTCCCCGTTTTTATGTGCCTTTGTCTTACATTCTGATTTGTTCTCTTTTCAACTTTTTTTACCTGTGAGGCAGTATTTTAGGTCTTGCTCTGAGCTTCTTTCTCTGTCTCTTTTTGATCTATCTGGAGTTTCATCTACTAAATTCAGAAGGAAAATTCCCTAAAAAAACTACTGAACTGCATTTCTCCCGTTGACATTGATAAATGTCCATGTATTATCATACACCCCTTTCTTCTCTGTCTTCTTGAATTTCCAACTAGAAACTCCACTGGGCTTTCAAACTCAATGTATTTATGGCGAAAATCAATTATGTCGAATTTCCATCTCACTTTCAGAAACCAATGCACAATAATATCCTTTGTAATAATACAGGTGTGAAGTTTTGGGATCTGGGTTATTGATTTTACCTGTACCTAATATCACTATTATTATAATGATAAATGACACCTATTAGACTCCAGAAGAGTTGTACCAGTTTACCACTTACCAACTGAATATATTCTATCACCCACACTGGGTGTGTTAATCTTTTTAATATTTTAGTCTCCTGGGATAGGAAGAAAACCTATATTTTTAAGAGGCTAGTATTTTTATACATCCAATGGTTATTTGCCATTTTTATCTGGGATTTTATTGTTTATCTACGTCGTTCATGTTTCCCTTGGGATGATTGAATTTTTAGAAGTTTATTTATAGGAGCTCTTTGCATTTTATAAATATTAACCTTTGGGTTTAGCATGTGTAAAATATTTCCCCCTATTTATTTTACAGTGCTGCTTATGATAAATATTAATAGAGAGTACAGTGTTGTAATTCAGATCTGCTTCATTGTGTGTATATGTGGAGTTTGAGTTTTGTATCATTCTCTCTTATTCATTTTTTATATCTAGATCTTTAATCCATTAAGTGTATATGTTTAGATGTGAGTGGTATAAGATAAAAGTATAATTCTCTTCCCTCTCAAGTTCAATAATTTTTAAACCATTTATTGACAAAGCCATATTTTGCCACTGATTTGAAATGCCATCTTCATCTATACTTAATTTATTTGAATCTATGCTCTAACTTAATATTTCACAGTCTCTATGGCATTAGAACCCTACTTTAATTTCAGTGGTTTTTTTCACAATATTTTGATATCTGTTAGGTTCTTGATTCTTTTTTTCTCCCCGTTTTTATGTGCCTTTGTCTTACATTCTGATTTGTTCTCTTTTCAACTTTTTTTACCTGTGAGGCAGTATTTTAGGTCTTGCTCTGAGCTTCTTTCTCTGTCTCTTTTTGATCTATCTGGAGTTTCATCTACTAAATTCAGAAGGAAAATTCCCTAAAAAAACTACTGAACTGCATTTCTCCCGTTGACATTGATAAATGTCCATGTATTATCATACACCCCTTTCTTCTCTGTCTTCTTGAATTTCCAACTAGAAACTCCACTGGGCTTTCAAACTCAATGTATTTATGGCGAAAATCAATTATGTCGAATTTCCATCTCACTTTCAGAAACCAATGCACAATAATATCCTTTGTAATAATACAGGTGTGAAGTTTTGGGATCTGGGTTATTGATTTTACCTGTACCTAATATCACTATTATTATAATGATAAGTAACTATTTACTATGCGAGGTACTGATGGGTTAAACATTTCATGTGCATGTCTTCTATAATCCCTTACCCTTTCTGTGGATTTTATGGTATCATCCTCATTTTATAGACATCTTAACTGACAAATATAGTGCTTAAAAAACCCTGCTACAACCATGCCTTGTCAGTGGCAGAGCTAGATAAATAGAGGAGATCTGTATACCTCCCAGTAGTTACTTGATATGCAAATTTGCCTCATATTGGTTGAGGAGGTCAGGTTTACCGGATCTTGGAGAGTAATAAGATGGGATAAGTTTGGCCGATGGTGGCTTAATGTATCAAAATTATCTAGTAGGCTTTCAGAGATTATCTATGCTTCTCATATTTGTAAGATTCACTAAATTAATAAATGTCTTTATCACAAGATTTTTCTGAAGTATCGGTCATACTTATTCAGAAAACAAATCTAATTCTTAATAATTAAATACTAAGTAAAATACGTAAGGAAAATTGATCTTCTCTTATTTAACTTATGGTAACTACAGATAACTTTAATCATTGCTTGCTTTTCCATACTGTAATGTCATGCCAACATCAAGTTTTACTATATATAAGATAAATGTTGAGAACATAATATGTTAGACAAGTACAAGTCTTCAATTTCTTAACTTTTAAGATACATAATTGCCCCACTATGAAGACTTAAATGGTGATTGTCACTTTTGTAATTAATTCTTTTTGTTTCATCCTTCTTACTAATTGAAAATAGGCTTTCAATATAGAATGCTTTGAAATTGGATGACGAGACAGAATTGGAAATGAACTTAATTAACTACAAACTGTCCAAATCAATCAGAGCTTGACAGTGCCTTGGTAACACACAGAGTTCATAATTTACTCGCGATCTATCGTAATGCACAGGCCATAAATTGCACAGAAGCCATGCTCACTGTGCACCAACGTTAGGCTGTGAAGGTACAGAAAACTGCTTACTGGGATCGAAAATCAATTATGTCGAATTTCCATCTCACTTTCAGAAACCAATGCACAATAATATCCTTTGTAATAATACAGGTGTGAAGTTTTGGGATCTGGGTTATTGATTTTACCTGTACCTAATATCACTATTATTATAATGATAAGTAACTATTTACTATGCGAGGTACTGATGGGTTAAACATTTCATGTGCATGTCTTCTATAATCCCTTACCCTTTCTGTGGATTTTATGGTATCATCCTCATTTTATAGACATCTTAACTGACAAATATAGTGCTTAAAAAACCCTGCTACAACCATGCCTTGTCAGTGGCAGAGCTAGATAAATAGAGGAGATCTGTATACCTCCCAGTAGTTACTTGATATGCAAATTTGCCTCATATTGGTTGAGGAGGTCAGGTTTACCGGATCTTGGAGAGTAATAAGATGGGATAAGTTTGGCCGATGGTGGCTTAATGTATCAAAATTATCTAGTAGGCTTTCAGAGATTATCTATGCTTCTCATATTTGTAAGATTCACTAAATTAATAAATGTCTTTATCACAAGATTTTTCTGAAGTATCGGTCATACTTATTCAGAAAACAAATCTAATTCTTAATAATTAAATACTAAGTAAAATACGTAAGGAAAATTGATCTTCTCTTATTTAACTTATGGTAACTACAGATAACTTTAATCATTGCTTGCTTTTCCATACTGTAATGTCATGCCAACATCAAGTTTTACTATATATAAGATAAATGTTGAGAACATAATATGTTAGACAAGTACAAGTCTTCAATTTCTTAACTTTTAAGATACATAATTGCCCCACTATGAAGACTTAAATGGTGATTGTCACTTTTGTAATTAATTCTTTTTGTTTCATCCTTCTTACTAATTGAAAATAGGCTTTCAATATAGAATGCTTTGAAATTGGATGACGAGACAGAATTGGAAATGAACTTAATTAACTACAAACTGTCCAAATCAATCAGAGCTTGACAGTGCCTTGGTAACACACAGAGTTCATAATTTACTCGCGATCTATCGTAATGCACAGGCCATAAATTGCACAGAAGCCATGCTCACTGTGCACCAACGTTAGGCTATGAAGTTGTACTGAGAGAAAATTGCTCATTCGACATTCACTCTTCTGGGAGGATACGCTTTATGTTTTTCATTTAAATCACTAATAAACTTTAGAAAATAAATACTTTGACTTTTCTTCCCTGATGAAATTTGACATGGGAAAAAAAATGTTTAAGTGTGTTTCCAAGCATTTAAACATTTATAAGTAACATAGTTAGATCTGCTTGTTTTGTTACAAGTCTCAGAGGGTTAGTCTTAGTATATATTAAATATTATAGGTTATAACGTAAAACTTACATGTATACAATTATATTAACCCCTCTCTTCAGTAATGGAAATTGTATTCTAGGCATTCAAAAGAAAATAATTCTGATTATCAAATTGGTTAATCATACTTAATAGTATTATGTGAACTAGCTTATATTTCTTTTTTCCAAGAAAAATATATAACTACGTTTTTTGGAGAGGAGAATAATGATTAATAAAATTATGTCATACACTTGCATATGTGTGTATGTGAACGCTCAGTCATGTGCGACTCCATATGACCCCATGGATGGTAGCCCAGCAGGCTCCTGTCTTCATGGGATTCTCCAGACAAGAATATGGGAGGGTTGCCTTTCCTTCTCCTAGGGCTGGTACTGATCCAGGGATCAAACTCGCCTCTCCTGTGTCTCCTGTGTCGGCAGGTGATTCTTTCCCTCTGAGCCACCCGGGCAGCCGGTCAGCAGCTTGGCTAGGCCAGTTATAAAACCATGCTGGCCACAGAGATCTTAATTCATATTCACATGTTCTTCCTTATATGATGATATCCTAAATATATACTCAGTTTCCTGTATTTTCCAGCTACTTAACAAACAAAAATAGCCACCATATTATCATTAATTTATTTAAATTCTTGAATATTAGAATGTTTAAAAGAGGAAGAGAAATATCATATGACTCTAAAATACCAGTTATAAAAACCCTGCAAAATGATTGTTTTACATACTTATGCAAGAAATATTGCACAATATTTGAGATAGGGGGAAAACTTAAGAAGAGAAAAATCAGCCATGATTAAGAACCAGTTTTTATCAATGTGCAGATAATTTCTGATTTCTCGAAGTAATAGTAGTTGGTTTAAATAATTCTTTATTGGCCTTCGTGTGTGCTGAGAAATATTATGTAGTTGTACCATATCTGAGAACAAATGATAAGTCAGTGCAACAAATAAAGGTGGTACCATTATTGACCAGTTTTGAGCATGTGAAAATCCGGGCAGTTCAAAGTCAGAATGAGTAGTATGTTGAAAGCGTGGGGATCAATTTAGAAAGAATAGCAGAACAGAAGAATAACTTTAATGTGGGAAGCAAAACCTTATTATGGTCATTACCATTTTCTTGTTGTTTTATACATAAATCTTCCTAACCAAGAATAGACTATACTAATAATCAACTGCAAAGATAAAAGCACACCAGTACATGATTGTTTTGTTTTGATTTACATTTTACTAGGAGAATTTTGATCAACTCACTTTTTTCTATTGTTAAGTCAAATAAAAATACAGGCTTGGGCTTCCTTGGTGGTCCAGTGGGTAAGGACACTGCCTTGCAGTGCAAGGGGCGCTGGTTTGATCCCTGGCCTGGGAAGATCCCATGTGCTATGGAGTGGTTGGACTGATGTGTCCAACTACAGAGCTGGAGCTCTGGAGTGCATGCACCCGGAGCTGGTGCTCTGCAAGGAGAGAGGCCACTGTGATGGGAGGCCCATATGGGTCAAAGAACAAAGACGGATGAAAATAAATAGATGAAAGACCAATAGAAGTGGCCAAAACAAACAAAAAAATGTAGGCTTATGGATAGAAAAGGCATTACAATATTATTCTTTCTTTTTCCAATCTTTTGAGGAAGAAATTTAAACTTTGAACATTGCTTGAACTGAAGTGTCTTGTGATATAACCTTAAGCTTGATAAACGAAAAATAGTTAACGAACATTGGTGATCTCAGAGTGTAGGACATGGTATGCTACTGATTTAGGGGAGGAATGTGCAACAAAAAGGGAAAATGTTTTCTCAGAAAGTAAATTTTCTAAAGAATAGTAGTAGAAACTCTAAAAATAAAACTGACTGGACTAGACTACCAAAAAAATATTGACTAGATGATTAATAATAATCATTATCTGTAGAATTAAACTCCAAACTAAAGTGATTTATATAAAAACATATATATTTCTATATCATCCAGTCAGTTGTATGAATGCCGTGTGGCACAGGGTTATATAATAGTTGTGCATAACTAATTTGGCAGACCAAAACATATTAGAAAAAGAACTGAGGCAGTTTAGAATGCAGAGCCAATGTGGAGAGATATATTGTCATCAGAAAAGCAAGAATCTTTGGGGGCTGTAATTGGTTTATTAATGGCCTAGGCAAAAGAAGTAATTTGTGGCCTCACATGAGGAAACAAATGTATGAGTAGGACCACTTCCTGTAATGGTTTGCATATCACATCTAGGGTATCCCTAAGACACAGCTTCTGGCTTCTCTATCCCCTAGGGTCTTTTGTGTTTTAATGTCACATGCAGGTTACAGATGGTCACAAGATGGAAGCAACATTTCCAGCCTGTATGCTTCTTCAAGTTCAAAATTATTAGGGATAATTTCTAACAATGCCTTTGTTAGGAAACTCAGACCAAGCTTTGCTCTGATTGGGTCACATATTCTTGACCACAGACTAAGACCAGAGAATGGTCAGGTACTGATGGCTCAGGAGAAGTAAGGCCCAGCTCACAAGTTGGGAGATGTGTCAGCCCAAACCAACTCCCAGTACCTCCAAGGAGGTATATATGCACATACATGTGCACATCCTCAGTTGTGTCTGACTCTTTGCAACCCCTTAAACTGTAGCTCACCATGTTCCTCTGTCTGGCAAGAACACTGGAGTGGGTAGCCATTTCCTTCCCCAGGCAATCTTCCCATCCTAGGGATCGAACTAGCATCTCCTGCATTGGCAAGCTCATTCTTTACCACTGAGCCACTGGGGAACTAATTGAGGAGGGTGACTTCTCCTCAAAACTGCCAGGAAACTTCTCTACCGGTGTTGATCATCAAAAATAACAGATACCACTTGGAGAAAGTACCCTTTACTGTGCAACAAAAAGGGAAAATGTTTTCTCAGTTTCTAAAGAATAGTAGTAGAAACTCTAAAAATAAAACTGACTGGACTAGACTACCAAAAAAATATTGACTAGATGATTAATAATAATCATTATCTGTAGAATTAAACTCCAAACTAAAGTGATTTATATAAAAACATATATATTTCTATATCATCCAGTCAGTTGTATGAATGCCGTGTGGCACAGGGTTATATAATAGTTGTGCATAACTAATTTGGCAGACCAAAACATATTAGAAAAAGAACTGAGGCAGTTTAGAATGCAGAGCCAATGTGGAGAGATATATTGTCATCAGAAAAGCAAGAATCTTTGGGGGCTGTAATTGGTTTATTAATGGCCTAGGCAAAAGAAGTAATTTGTGGCCTCACATGAGGAAACAAATGTATGAGTAGGACCACTTCCTGTAATGGTTTGCATATCACATCTAGGGTATCCCTAAGACACAGCTTCTGGCTTCTCTATCCCCTAGGGTCTTTTGTGTTTTAATGTCACATGCAGGTTACAGATGGTCACAAGATGGAAGCAACATTTCCAGCCTGTATGCTTCTTCAAGTTCAAAATTATTAGGGATAATTTCTAACAATGCCTTTGTTAGGAAACTCAGACCAAGCTTTGCTCTGATTGGGTCACATATTCTTGACCACAGACTAAGACCAGAGAATGGTCAGGTACTGATGGCTCAGGAGAAGTAAGGCCCAGCTCACAAGTTGGGAGATGTGTCAGCCCAAACCAACTCCCAGTACCTCCAAGGAGGTATATATGCACATACATGTGCACATCCTCAGTTGTGTCTGACTCTTTGCAACCCCTTAAACTGTAGCTCACCATGTTCCTCTGTCTGGCAAGAACACTGGAGTGGGTAGCCATTTCCTTCCCCAGGCAATCTTCCCATCCTAGGGATCGAACTAGCATCTCCTGCATTGGCAAGCTCATTCTTTACCACTGAGCCACTGGGGAACTAATTGAGGAGGGTGACTTCTCCTCAAAACTGCCAGGAAACTTCTCTACCGGTGTTGATCATCAAAAATAACAGATACCACTTGGAGAGTACTTACAAAATATGTGTGGCCCATACCCCCTTGAATTACAGCAAGGAGATTTGATAGTACTTAGAGGAGAATACCTTATAACTATCTATTGAACAAATATTAAGAGTACCTCCTGAATTATAGACACAGTCCTAATCTAAGGAAGTTGACAGTCTACTGGGGTCAGGGCCACATGGCTCACTTCCACCACCCTTTTATGCCTCACAAATAACATACATGAAATTTTTACATTCTCCTCTTTCTCATGTAACATCAGTGACGAAGCAGCATATAAACAGTAAAAAAAGGTATTGAGTATGAGGAAACGAATTTGTGCATGTATCTTCAACTGCAGTTTCAAAAGACCATATGTAAAATAGATAACCAGTGGGAGTTTGATGTATGACACAGGGCACTCAAAGCTGGTGTTCTGGGTTTCCCTGGTGGTCCAGTGCGTAAAGACTCCACCTTGCAGTGCAAGGGGCACTGGTTCGATCCCTGGCCTGGGAAGATCCCACATGCCCTGGAGTGGCTAGACCAGTGTGTCCAATTGCAAGCCAGTGCTCTAGAATGCATGCTCCCAGAGCCAGTGCTTTGCAAGAAGAGAGGCCACTGCAATGGGAGGCCCACACAGGCCAAAGAATAAAGATGGATGAAAATGAATGGGTAAAAAAACCAATAAAGTAGGCCAAAATTAAAAAAAAAAAAAGGCTGGTGGTCTATGACAATCTGGAAGAATGGGGTGGAGAAGGAGCTGGGGAGCGGGAAATTCAGAATGAAGGACACATATATGCCTATGATTGATTCATACTGATGTATGGCAAAAACTATTGCAATATTGTAACATAATTATCCTCTGCTTAAAATTAATTAGGAAAAACAATCCAAGCCTGGCCATGTGTGGATGGATGGGTTGTGAAAACTGAGTGGGGTTGCCCAGGGATTTATTCTACTGTAATCTCTGCTTGTGCACATGGTTGGAGATTTCCACAGTAAAATATTAGCAAAATGAAAAAGACAGCATGAAAATGATACTAAATTATTGTTGTTTTGGAAGTAGTGCATGTGTATTGTGACAAAAGTGTATAGAAATGTAAAAAGTGAAGGTAAAAAATCTGTCCCCCATACTGCCATCCATGTCTTCATTCTTTCCATGAGAGGTTAGCATGGCATTAGCAGTTTAGTATACATTCTATCTGAACCTAGTCCCTGCCGTCAACTAAAGCTTTTCAATATATTATTCAAGGGCAGGCATCAGGGCCCCAAGCTGTCTTTTGGAGCTTCTTTTATTGAAGTCCCCTAAGAGCTCTGCTGCTCCTCATTAGCCCCAGTATTGATGCTGGTCCCCTTGTGGAGAGTTCCTTTCTACATGAATAGTCAGTTGATAAAAGTCCTATCATCCTTTAAGAACTAGCATGATTTCTGTTACTTTCTGGGCTCTGCCTAGCACTTACTAGGATTTTAATGTATCACTTCTTGATTCTCCTATTTCAAGTGTGTAAGAATATCAGTCCCATCCATTTATATTCTCACTAACAATGTACAAGGGTTGCCTTTTTACCACAATCTTGCTGGTATTTGCTGTCTTGTCTTTTTAATAATACACATCTTTACAGGTCTTATGTGATGTCTAATTATGATTTTTACTTCCATTTGCCTGATGATTAGGGATGGTGATATGGCCATTTGTAAATTTTCTTTGGAAAGATGTCTATTTATGTCCTCTGTTCATTTTTGAATTGGATTTTTTTTCTTTTGCTATTGAATTGTATGAGTTACTTTTAGATATTAAATTTTTCTTGGAAATGTCACTTGCAGATACTTTTTTCTCATTCCACAGATTGCCTTTTCATTTGCTTGATGACTCCTTTAACTATGCAGAAACATTTTTCATTTGATTCAGCCCTGCTTACTTGTTGTTGTTTAGTTGCTAAGTCATGTCCAATTCTTTTGTGACCCCATGGACTGTAAGTCTACGAGGCTCCTCTGTCCGTGGGATTTCCCAAGGAAGAATACTGGAGTGGGTTGCCATTTCTTTCTGCAAGGGTTATTTCTGACTCATAGATTAGATCCATGTCTCCTGCATTGGCAGGTGGATTCTTTACCACTGAGCCACCAGTAAAGACCTCTGATTACTTATTTTTGCTTTAGTTGTCCTTGCCTTCACTGTCAAATTGTAAAAAAATCATTGTCAATACCAATATCAATGAGTTTACCTTCTATGCTTTCTTCTAAGTATTTTATGGTTTCAAGTCTTATGTTGAACTCTTGGATCCATTTTGAGTTTATTTCTGTGTATGGTGTAAGATAGGAGTCCAGTTTCATTATTTTGCATGTTTTTCTAGCACTGGTTTTTGAAGAGTTTGTCTCCATTGAGTATTCTTTACCCCCTTGTTGTCTAATAATCTACCATTTATGCATGGATTTATTTTGGGGCTTTCTATTTTGTTTTGAAAGTGTCAGTTGATAAAAGTCCTATCATCCTTTAAGAACTAGCATGATTTCTGTTACTTTCTGGGCTCTGCCTAGCACTTACTAGGATTTTAATGTATCACTTCTTGATTCTCCTATTTCAAGTGTGTAAGAATATCAGTCCCATCCATTTATATTCTCACTAACAATGTACAAGGGTTGCCTTTTTACCACAATCTTGCTGGTATTTGCTGTCTTGTCTTTTTAATAATACACATCTTTACAGGTCTTATGTGATGTCTAATTATGATTTTTACTTCCATTTGCCTGATGATTAGGGATGGTGATATGGCCATTTGTAAATTTTCTTTGGAAAGATGTCTATTTATGTCCTCTGTTCATTTTTGAATTGGATTTTTTTTCTTTTGCTATTGAATTGTATGAGTTACTTTTAGATATTAAATTTTTCTTGGAAATGTCACTTGCAGATACTTTTTTCTCATTCCACAGATTGCCTTTTCATTTGCTTGATGACTCCTTTAACTATGCAGAAACATTTTTCATTTGATTCAGCCCTGCTTACTTGTTGTTGTTTAGTTGCTAAGTCATGTCCAATTCTTTTGTGACCCCATGGACTGTAAGTCTACGAGGCTCCTCTGTCCGTGGGATTTCCCAAGGAAGAATACTGGAGTGGGTTGCCATTTCTTTCTGCAAGGGTTATTTCTGACTCATAGATTAGATCCATGTCTCCTGCATTGGCAGGTGGATTCTTTACCACTGAGCCACCAGTAAAGACCTCTGATTACTTATTTTTGCTTTAGTTGTCCTTGCCTTCACTGTCAAATTGTAAAAAAATCATTGTCAATACCAATATCAATGAGTTTACCTTCTATGCTTTCTTCTAAGTATTTTATGGTTTCAAGTCTTATGTTGAACTCTTGGATCCATTTTGAGTTTATTTCTGTGTATGGTGTAAGATAGGAGTCCAGTTTCATTATTTTGCATGTTTTTCTAGCACTGGTTTTTGAAGAGTTTGTCTCCATTGAGTATTCTTTACCCCCTTGTTGTCTAATAATCTACCATTTATGCATGGATTTATTTTGGGGCTTTCTATTTTGTTCCATTGATCTGTGTCTGGCTTTTTGCTTTTTGTCAGTCCCATAGTATTTTAACCACCATCTCTTTATATTTGAAATAAGGAAGTGCGATGCCTTCAGCATTTTTGTTCTTTCTCAAGGTTTCTTTGGCATCTTGTACCATCTTGTGTAGTTCCACACCAACTTTAGGAAGGCTTATTTTATTTCTGTAAAAAAATGCCACTGAAATTTTAATAGGAGTTGCATTGAATATATAGATCATTTCTGGAGGTATAGGTATTTTAATAATATTCTTCTAATCCATGAGCACTGAATATATTTCCATTTATTTTTGTCTTCAGTTTCTTCAATCAATGCCTTGTGGCTTTAAGTGTATAGATCTTTCACCTCCCTGGTCAAATTTTTTCCAAGTATTTTATTGTTTGATGCTTTTCCACATTGGATTATTTTCTTAATTTTTTTTCTGATAGTTTCTTGTTACAGAATGCAACTGATTTTTGTATATTGATTTTTGTCTCCTGCAACTCTACTGAAATTATTTAAATGTTCTGACATGTTTTGATGCTATGAGATCTTTAATTACATGTTTGTCACTCAACTTTTCTGTGACCCAACAGCACAGAGTGGGAGTCAGCAAAGCTACAGTTTTATACCCAGTAAGACTCAACACCTGTGTTTGTGAATGAAGTTTTGGTGTAACACAGCATGCCAATCATTATTTATTATTTATAGCCACTTTTGTACTATGTCAATGCTTGAGTACCTTGGAATGAGACCCCTTGGACTCAGAAACCAAAAATAGTTGGTTTTTGGCTCTTTAGAGAATTTGCTGACCTGGTGTAATGTTTTACACATAATGGATGTCCAGTAAATAATAAATGAAATTTGCACATGGATATTTTTTAGGTAATATCACTCAAAAGTACAGCTCTAAATTGAAATTTTAATGGCCCAGTTGTTTTTATCACTACAGTGCCAAACCCTGATGGATGGATGATGTCTGACTGGATGTTTTGTTTGATTTTGTGTAGGCATATTTGTCTGGGTAGTGAGGGTGAAAGGATGGTAAAATAGAGGAACCAGGCATTTTCACCATGACAGTTTATTTTGTCATGGAGCCACCTCTACCTCCATAAGCAAATATTTTTAGGGAAAAAATTTAGAAATCATTTAATACAAGTGCATCAAAATGTTTTCTTGGTAGTCGTCACAACAACAAATAATGTGCTTTGAAAAAAATGTTTATCCTAATAGAAAACATTTCTGCAATGAGTATCTTGGTTATAATCCTTTTGGTTAAAGAAAGCATTTTGTTTGTACCTGATAAGAACATATATGTCCTCAACATTCTTCCAGATCCACTTCCAATGAGGAGACCACTTCTTTGAAAGAGATGAAAATACTACTCATAGAATAGTCTGATTACCAAGTTTGAAGTTTACATCTTGAAACTTTGCTTTTCAAGTGCAATCTTGAAGACATCTCAGTAAAAATACCTATATACTAAACAGAATACATTGCTTAGGCTAAAGAATACCTTAATGAGATGAACTTTAACAGTTGAAGTATAAGTTTGCAATTTGCCTTTACAGCTTTCAGCTGTAAATAAAACTTTGCCTTAGTCAAGCCCCAGCATGTTTGATTATTTGGAAAATATGTAGCCACAGTAGAATACAAATAGGTTGTAAGTGTAGACCCAACAGCACAGAGTGGGAGTCAGCAAAGCTACAGTTTTATACCCAGTAAGACTCAACACCTGTGTTTGTGAATGAAGTTTTGGTGTAACACAGCATGCCAATCATTATTTATTATTTATAGCCACTTTTGTACTATGTCAATGCTTGAGTACCTTGGAATGAGACCCCTTGGACTCAGAAACCAAAAATAGTTGGTTTTTGGCTCTTTAGAGAATTTGCTGACCTGGTGTAATGTTTTACACATAATGGATGTCCAGTAAATAATAAATGAAATTTGCACATGGATATTTTTTAGGTAATATCACTCAAAAGTACAGCTCTAAATTGAAATTTTAATGGCCCAGTTGTTTTTATCACTACAGTGCCAAACCCTGATGGATGGATGATGTCTGACTGGATGTTTTGTTTGATTTTGTGTAGGCATATTTGTCTGGGTAGTGAGGGTGAAAGGATGGTAAAATAGAGGAACCAGGCATTTTCACCATGACAGTTTATTTTGTCATGGAGCCACCTCTACCTCCATAAGCAAATATTTTTAGGGAAAAAAATTAGAAATCATTTAATACAAGTGCATCAAAATGTTTTCTTGGTAGTCGTCACAACAACAAATAATGTGCTTTGAAAAAAATGTTTATCCTAATAGAAAACATTTCTGCAATGAGTATCTTGGTTATAATCCTTTTGGTTAAAGAAAGCATTTTGTTTGTACCTGATAAGAACATATATGTCCTCAACATTCTTCCAGATCCACTTCCAATGAGGAGACCACTTCTTTGAAAGAGATGAAAATACTACTCATAGAATAGTCTGATTACCAAGTTTGAAGTTTACATCTTGAAACTTTGCTTTTCAAGTGCAATCTTGAAGACATCTCAGTAAAAATACCTATATACTAAACAGAATACATTGCTTAGGCTAAAGAATACCTTAATGAGATGAACTTTAACAGTTGAAGTATAAGTTTGCAATTTGCCTTTACAGCTTTCAGCTGTAAATAAAACTTTGCCTTAGTCAAGCCCCAGCATGTTTGATTATTTGGAAAATATGTAGCCACAGTAGAATACAAATAGGTTGTAAGTGTAGATTGCAGAGTCGTATCAGATCCCACCGTTTATTGGCATTTTTTGTTGTAGTCGTCATTGACTGATTTTCCTAAGTCATAATTGTTTACAACCTCAGTTAAATGTAAAGCAGAGACAATAATATTTATTTCATTTTTTGTTGTTGAGATTAAATGATATAAATAAAAAGACTAGCAGATCTCGAACCATCATAGGGGAGCCATATATATTGATACATTTCAGAACTAGAGTCTGGTTTAATGATCTAATAGAAGCATTTCAGACATGATCCTATTAACAACCAGATAGCCAAATTGGCCCTTCTATTAGACAATCTTGAAGTTTCAGAGAGTATAAAACCTTTAACAATTTCCTGATGCCACTAAAATTGCCATTAGGGCCAGCCTAAGCTTTTAAGGATAATTATTTAATTATCATTGAAAATAGAGTTTTCCAAATTAATTTCTGATGATAATTAGCCTCTTAAAAAATGGAGCACCTTCACCAGTATACTGGCCTAATACTACCCTGCCTGTCTTCAGGTGTAGACAACTTCCAAACAGAATCTTAAATAGCTGTAACTTCAAGGAGGAAGAGCATTTCCTTCATTACCAATCCTTAGAGTTAGTGAGATTGTGTCCTCAGTTCTCTGTGATACATTTCATATTATTCACTGGTTTCAAGTAAGCTAGCATGATAAAACCCTTTGTTTGGTTCTTAATCATTCCACTTCAAAACAGTAAGTTTGCCAGCCAAGCAGGTTTTCCAGAATTCTCCCCTGATACCATAGACTAATTGGATGTTTTAAATTTAAAATGAGAAGTCATTAGAATTGCAGTAGGTAAAATTAGGAGTAGATCATACCAATAAAAGTACCTGAATGTCTTCTGCTTCTGGGAAAGACTTGAACAAATTAAGATTAAGACATCTCAGTAAAAATACCTATATACTAAACAGAATACATTGCTTAGGCTAAAGAATACCTTAATGAGATGAACTTTAACAGTTGAAGTATAAGTTTGCAATTTGCCTTTACAGCTTTCAGCTGTAAATAAAACTTTGCCTTAGTCAAGCCCCAGCATGTTTGATTATTTGGAAAATATGTAGCCACAGTAGAATACAAATAGGTTGTAAGTGTAGATTGCAGAGTCGTATCAGATCCCACCGTTTATTGGCATTTTTTGTTGTAGTCGTCATTGACTGATTTTCCTAAGTCATAATTGTTTACAACCTCAGTTAAATGTAAAGCAGAGACAATAATATTTATTTCATTTTTTGTTGTTGAGATTAAATGATATAAATAAAAAGACTAGCAGATCTCGAACCATCATAGGGGAGCCATATATATTGATACATTTCAGAACTAGAGTCTGGTTTAATGATCTAATAGAAGCATTTCAGACATGATCCTATTAACAACCAGATAGCCAAATTGGCCCTTCTATTAGACAATCTTGAAGTTTCAGAGAGTATAAAACCTTTAACAATTTCCTGATGCCACTAAAATTGCCATTAGGGCCAGCCTAAGCTTTTAAGGATAATTATTTAATTATCATTGAAAATAGAGTTTTCCAAATTAATTTCTGATGATAATTAGCCTCTTAAAAAATGGAGCACCTTCACCAGTATACTGGCCTAATACTACCCTGCCTGTCTTCAGGTGTAGACAACTTCCAAACAGAATCTTAAATAGCTGTAACTTCAAGGAGGAAGAGCATTTCCTTCATTACCAATCCTTAGAGTTAGTGAGATTGTGTCCTCAGTTCTCTGTGATACATTTCATATTATTCACTGGTTTCAAGTAAGCTAGCATGATAAAACCCTTTGTTTGGTTCTTAATCATTCCACTTCAAAACAGTAAGTTTGCCAGCCAAGCAGGTTTTCCAGAATTCTCCCCTGATACCATAGACTAATTGGATGTTTTAAATTTAAAATGAGAAGTCATTAGAATTGCAGTAGGTAAAATTAGGAGTAGATCATACCAATAAAAGTACCTGAATGTCTTCTGCTTCTGGGAAAGACTTGAACAAATTAAGATTTAAATCTTGACATTTACGGAATGTTTAGATTTCAGCCCTGTTCCTCAGAAATCCTAAAGCACTAAAAAGAAATATGTTGCTGGAAAGACTGTCTACAAAATGAGAGACTTTTCACATATCTTGGTCAGAGGTCAGACATGCCTATTTCTGGATAATAAATTTGCTATGTTTGGCAAGCTATGAGAAAAGAGGTATAAATCTCTATTGAGTCCAGTTGAGCAATTTCACTAGAAAACGAGTTTCACAGAGGTGAAAGCTAAACTGCCTTTCCCACTTAATGAATGTGGGCAGCCAGTTGGGAACATAGTCGCCTTAAAGTTTCTCTTTTTTGTACCTAACGAATTATTAGTATCTAAACTATTTGGGTAAATGACTGCTTCTTCCAGTCTTGCAAATTCTCTTAATAGCATTCTTGTCATCCCAGCACTTTGCCAGTGGCTCATATGCTAATGAATCTGCCTGCAGTGTGGGAGACCTGGTTCAATCCCTACTTAGAGAAAATCCCCTATAGAAGGGAGTGGCTACCCACTCCAGTATTCCTACCTAGAGAATTCCACAGAGGAGCCTGGCAGGCTACCGTGCATGGGGTTCCAAACAGTCAGATACTACTGAATGACTGACACTTGGAATTTTACTTTTTCACTTTAAGAGAGCATGCCCATTAAAATTTCTTTTTTCTTTTTGTGCTTTATGCACAGTATACTGGCCTAATACTACCCTGCCTGTCTTCAGGTGTAGACAACTTCAAACAGAATCTTAAATAGCTGTAACTTCAAGGAGGAAGAGCATTTCCTTCATTACCAATCCTTAGAGTTAGTGAGATTGTGTCCTCAGTTCTCTGTGATACATTTCATATTATTCACTGGTTTCAAGTAAGCTAGCATGATAAAACCCTTTGTTTGGTTCTTAATCATTCCACTTCAAAACAGTAAGTTTGCCAGCCAAGCAGGTTTTCCAGAATTCTCCCCTGATACCATAGACTAATTGGATGTTTTAAATTTAAAATGAGAAGTCATTAGAATTGCAGTAGGTAAAATTAGGAGTAGATCATACCAATAAAAGTACCTGAATGTCTTCTGCTTCTGGGAAAGACTTGAACAAATTAAGATTTAAATCTTGACATTTACGGAATGTTTAGATTTCAGCCCTGTTCCTCAGAAATCCTAAAGCACTAAAAAGAAATATGTTGCTGGAAAGACTGTCTACAAAATGAGAGACTTTTCACATATCTTGGTCAGAGGTCAGACATGCCTATTTCTGGATAATAAATTTGCTATGTTTGGCAAGCTATGAGAAAAGAGGTATAAATCTCTATTGAGTCCAGTTGAGCAATTTCACTAGAAAACGAGTTTCACAGAGGTGAAAGCTAAACTGCCTTTCCCACTTAATGAATGTGGGCAGCCAGTTGGGAACATAGTCGCCTTAAAGTTTCTCTTTTTTGTACCTAACGAATTATTAGTATCTAAACTATTTGGGTAAATGACTGCTTCTTCCAGTCTTGCAAATTCTCTTAATAGCATTCTTGTCATCCCAGCACTTTGCCAGTGGCTCATATGCTAATGAATCTGCCTGCAGTGTGGGAGACCTGGTTCAATCCCTACTTAGAGAAAATCCCCTATAGAAGGGAGTGGCTACCCACTCCAGTATTCCTACCTAGAGAATTCCACAGAGGAGCCTGGCAGGCTACCGTGCATGGGGTTCCAAACAGTCAGATACTACTGAATGACTGACACTTGGAATTTTACTTTTTCACTTTAAGAGAGCATGCCCATTAAAATTTCTTTTTTCTTTTTGTGCTTTATGCACATTTACTCAAAATATCTATGCAGGGGGCTTCCCTGGTGGTCCAGTGGGTAAGGACACCGCCTTGCAGTGCAAGGGGCGCTGGTTCCATCCCTGGCCTGGGAAGATCCCACGTGCCGCGGAACAGCTGGACCGATGTGTCCAATTACTGAGCCGGAGCTCTGGAGCGCATGCACCCAGAGCCGGTGCTCTGCGACAACAGAAGTCGCTGCCGTGGGAGGCACACGCGGGCCAAAGAACAAAGATGGATGAAAACAGATAAATGAAAGACTGATAGAAGTGGCCCACACACCCCCTCCCTCCCCAACCCGCCCCATCCTCCCCAAAAAAAGAATAAATAAATAAAGTCTGTAGTCATTAAAAAAAAATTACAAAAAAACAAAATCAATGCAGGTATTTGTGCTTTTTCAAAAAGTATTAATTTGTGCAATTTTGGAGTTAATCCATCAATAAAATGTAGATTAACATTCAGTGCTCACTCTTATGCTGGTTTATGTGGTATATATACAAGTCAAGATTTTGTTTGAAAAAATTAGACAGACATGAAAAAAGGAGATAAGTAAATGAGAATACACTATAAATTGTTCTATCTTCTAGAAACATCTCACTTGCTGTGATAAAACTGAGTCCTAGAGATTTGGAGATCAATAGGTAGGTAGGTCAATAGATAGAGGTTCAGAGAAATTTCAGACGTGGGCAAAATTTTTTAAGCAGCAAAGTAAGAGTGTGGGTATGAAGGGCAGGTTTTATGCTAAAAGGAAAACATGACTAAGAGAGAGTGTCAGCTCTAGAAAGGGAGAAAAACTCTCTGGAGTCAAGTTGTCAGGAAGGGAAATAGTCAAAGAAGGTTACCAAGAAAGATAGGGACTGTAATAAGAAAAAGCTGAAAAAGAGGACAAAAATGTAACCCTCTTGGAACAGCAAGCCATTCTTGTTATTCCTACCTAGAGAATTCCACAGAGGAGCCTGGCAGGCTACTGCATGGGGTTCCAAACAGTCAGATACTACTGAATGACTGACACTTGGAATTTTACTTTTTCACTTTAAGAGAGCATGCCCATTAAAATTTCTTTTTTCTTTTTGTGCTTTATGCACATTTACTCAAAATATCTATGCAGGGGGCTTCCCTGGTGGTCCAGTGGGTAAGGACACTACCTTGCAGTGCAAGGGGCGCTGGTTCAATTCCTGGCCTGGGAAGATCCCACGTGCCGCGGAACAGCTGGACCGATGTGTCCAATTACTGAGCCGGAGCTCTGGAGCGCATGCACCCAGAGCCGGTGCTCTGCGACAACAGAAGTCGCTGCCGTGGGAGGCACACGCGGGCCAAAGAACAAAGATGGATGAAAACAGATAAATGAAAGACTGATAGAAGTGGCCCACACACCCCCTCCCTCCCCAACCCGCCCCATCCTCCCCAAAAAAAGAATAAATAAATAAAGTCTGTAGTCATTAAAAAAAAATTACAAAAAAACAAAATCAATGCAGGTATTTGTGCTTTTTCAAAAAGTATTAATTTGTGCAATTTTGGAGTTAATCCATCAATAAAATGTAGATTAACATTCAGTGCTCACTCTTATGCTGGTTTATGTGGTATATATACAAGTCAAGATTTTGTTTGAAAAAATTAGACAGACATGAAAAAAGGAGATAAGTAAATGAGAATACACTATAAATTGTTCTATCTTCTAGAAACATCTCACTTGCTGTGATAAAACTGAGTCCTAGAGATTTGGAGATCAATAGGTAGGTAGGTCAATAGATAGAGGTTCAGAGAAATTTCAGACGTGGGCAAAATTTTTTAAGCAGCAAAGTAAGAGTGTGGGTATGAAGGGCAGGTTTTATGCTAAAAGGAAAACATGACTAAGAGAGAGTGTCAGCTCTAGAAAGGGAGAAAAACTCTCTGGAGTCAAGTTGTCAGGAAGGGAAATAGTCAAAGAAGGTTACCAAGAAAGATAGGGACTGTAATAAGAAAAAGCTGAAAAAGAGGACAAAAATGTAACCCTCTTGGAACAGCAAGCCATTCTTGTTATTACTCAAGAGTGTGACATAATAAAATGTTTCATTTTTCGAAAGGCCCTTTTAATTGAAATATAGTTGGCATATAATATCATGTTAGTATCAGGGATATTACATAGTGATTTGACATTTCCATACATTATGAAGTGATCACTATGTTAAGTCTAGTAACCATCTACCCCTACACAATGTTATCACAGTATTTTTGAGCTCATTCATTATGCTGTACATTATATCCCTATAAATTATTTCTTATATAATGGAGCTTCATACCTCATAATCCCCTTCACCTATTTGCTCATCTGCCAAGCTTTTTGCAACCATCCATTTGTTTTTTGAGAGTTCATTTTCATTTCATTTTCTTTCTTGCTTTAGATTCCACATCAAAGGATGTTGTGCAGTTTTTGTCTTTCCCTACTTGACATATTTTAGCTGTAGCTTGTCATCCTCTAGATCCATCCATGTTGTTGCAAATGGCAAGACTATTTTTTAATAACTATATTTTCTGTGTGTATGTATGTATATCACAACTTCATTATCAATTTATCTATTGATGAGATGGTTAGTTTACTTCCATGTCTTGGCCATTGTGAATAATGCTTCAGTGAACACGGGAGTGTATCTTTTCAAATTAGTGGGTTTTTTTAGGTAAACACCCAGAAATAATATCATCAATCATATGAAAATTCTATTTTTTAATTTTTAAAGAACTTCCATGCCATTTTCCATAGTGGCAGCACCAAGTTATAATCCTACCAGCAGTGCCCAAAGATTCCCTTTTTTTACATCCTATAAGTAAATGAGATACACTATAAATTTTTTTAAAAACCCTGTGATAAAACTGAGTCCTAGAGATTTGGAGATCAATAGGTAGGTAGGTCAATAGATAGAGGTTCAGAGAAATTTCAGACGTGGGCAAAATTTTTTAAGCAGCAAAGTAAGAGTGTGGGTATGAAGGGCAGGTTTTATGCTAAAAGGAAAACATGACTAAGAGAGAGTGTCAGCTCTAGAAAGGGAGAAAAACTCTCTGGAGTCAAGTTGTCAGGAAGGGAAATAGTCAAAGAAGGTTACCAAGAAAGATAGGGACTGTAATAAGAAAAAGCTGAAAAAGAGGACAAAAATGTAACCCTCTTGGAACAGCAAGCCATTCTTGTTATTACTCAAGAGTGTGACATAATAAAATGTTTCATTTTTCGAAAGGCCCTTTTAATTGAAATATAGTTGGCATATAATATCATGTTAGTATCAGGGATATTACATAGTGATTTGACATTTCCATACATTATGAAGTGATCACTATGTTAAGTCTAGTAACCATCTACCCCTACACAATGTTATCACAGTATTTTTGAGCTCATTCATTATGCTGTACATTATATCCCTATAAATTATTTCTTATATAATGGAGCTTCATACCTCATAATCCCCTTCACCTATTTGCTCATCTGCCAAGCTTTTTGCAACCATCCATTTGTTTTTTGAGAGTTCATTTTCATTTCATTTTCTTTCTTGCTTTAGATTCCACATCAAAGGATGTTGTGCAGTTTTTGTCTTTCCCTACTTGACATATTTTAGCTGTAGCTTGTCATCCTCTAGATCCATCCATGTTGTTGCAAATGGCAAGACTATTTTTTAATAACTATATTTTCTGTGTGTATGTATGTATATCACAACTTCATTATCAATTTATCTATTGATGAGATGGTTAGTTTACTTCCATGTCTTGGCCATTGTGAATAATGCTTCAGTGAACACGGGAGTGTATCTTTTCAAATTAGTGGGTTTTTTTAGGTAAACACCCAGAAATAATATCATCAATCATATGAAAATTCTATTTTTTAATTTTTAAAGAACTTCCATGCCATTTTCCATAGTGGCAGCACCAAGTTATAATCCTACCAGCAGTGCCCAAAGATTCCCTTTTTTCTACATCCTCAAGAACACTTGTTATTTTTCTTTTTGATGATAGTCATTTCGTTAGGTATGAGGTGATATCTCATTCTGGTTTTGATATGTGTTTCCCTGATGGTTAGTGATGTTGAGTATCTTTCATGTGCCTCCTGGCCTACTGTACTTTGTCTTTCAAAAAATGCATATCCAGATCCTCTGTCCTTTTTTAACTGGATTGGGTTTTTTTTGATATTAAGTTGCATGAATTAATCATATATTTTTAATTTAAACCCCTTAACAGATACACCACTTACAGATATCTTATGTTCACAAGCTACTTTTTCATTTTGTTAATGTGTTTGTTTATTGTGCAAAATCTTTTTAGTTTGATGTGGTTCAGTTTGTGTATTTTTGATTTTGTTTCTCTTGTCTGATGAGACACAGGCCAAAAAATATTTCTAAGACTAAGGTCACACTACTTATGCATTCTTCTAGGAGTGTCATGGTTTTTAGTTCTTACATGTAAGTCCTTTATTCATGTTGAGATTATTTTTCATATGCTATGAGAAAATAGTCAAGTCTGATTCTTTGTCATGTTGCTGTTCTACTTTCTTATTAGCATTTATAAAAGAGGCTCCTTTTTTTCCCATTGTACATTCTTGCGCCCTTTGTTGTGAATTAATTGAGCATGTTAATGTGGGTTCACTTCTGGTTCCTTATTGTGTTCCATTAATCTATGTGTCTGTTTTTGTGCCAGTATCATACTATTTTGATTACCCTAGTTTTATAGTTTAGTTTGAAACCAGCATGATATCACTAGTTTTGTTCTTTCAGAAAACTGTCTTGGGGCTACCCTGGTGGTCCAGTGGGTAAAGAGTCCGCCTTGCAGTGCAAGGGGCGCCAATTTGATCCCTGGTCTGGACAACTACCACATGCCATACAGGTGTATTCTTCCATGTCTTGGCCATTGTGAATAATGCTTCAGTGAACACGGAGTGTATCTTTTCAAATTAGTGGGTTTTAGGTAAACACCCAGAAATAATATCATCAATCATATGAAAATTCTATTTTTTAATTTTTAAAGAACTTCCATGCCATTTTCCATAGTGGCAGCACCAAGTTATAATCCTACCAGCAGTGCCCAAAGATTCCCTTTTTTCTACATCCTCAAGAACACTTGTTATTTTTCTTTTTGATGATAGTCATTTCGTTAGGTATGAGGTGATATCTCATTCTGGTTTTGATATGTGTTTCCCTGATGGTTAGTGATGTTGAGTATCTTTCATGTGCCTCCTGGCCTACTGTACTTTGTCTTTCAAAAAATGCATATCCAGATCCTCTGTCCTTTTTTAACTGGATTGGGTTTTTTTTGATATTAAGTTGCATGAATTAATCATATATTTTTAATTTAAACCCCTTAACAGATACACCACTTACAGATATCTTATGTTCACAAGCTACTTTTTCATTTTGTTAATGTGTTTGTTTATTGTGCAAAATCTTTTTAGTTTGATGTGGTTCAGTTTGTGTATTTTTGATTTTGTTTCTCTTGTCTGATGAGACACAGGCCAAAAAATATTTCTAAGACTAAGGTCACACTACTTATGCATTCTTCTAGGAGTGTCACGGTTTTTAGTTCTTACATGTAAGTCCTTTATTCATGTTGAGATTATTTTTCATATGCTATGAGAAAATAGTCAAGTCTGATTCTTTGTCATGTTGCTGTTCTACTTTCTTATTAGCATTTATAAAAGAGGCTCCTTTTTTCCCATTGTACATTCTTGCGCCCTTTGTTGTGAATTAATTGAGCATGTTAATGTGGGTTCACTTCTGGTTCCTTATTGTGTTCCATTAATCTATGTGTCTGTTTTTGTGCCAGTATCATACTATTTTGATTACCCTAGTTTTATAGTTTAGTTTGAAACCAGCATGATATCACTAGTTTTGTTCTTTCAGAAAACTGTCTTGGGGCTACCCTGGTGGTCCAGTGGGTAAAGAGTCCGCCTTGCAGTGCAAGGGGCGCCAATTTGATCCCTGGTCTGGACAAATACCACATGCCATGGAACAGCTGGGCCAGTGTGTCCAATTACGAGCCAGCACTCTGGAGCGCATGTACCCAGAGCTGGTGCTCTGAGACAAGAATGGCCACTGCAATGGGAGGCCCACACAGGCCAAAGAATAAAGATGGATGAAAATAAATGGATAAAAAGTCAATAAAAAGAGGCCAAAAAATTGTAAAAAAAAAAAAAAAAAGAAAAAGGAAACTGTCTTGCTTATTCACAGTAGTTTGTATTTCTATGTAGTTGTTAAAATTACTTGTTCTAGTTCTGTCAAAAATGCCATGGATATTTTGATGGAAATTGCATTGAGTCCGTATATTGCCTTGAGTGGTATGCTCATTTTAGCAATATTAGTTCTTCTGTTCATGAACATGGTACACCACTCCGTGAGTTTCTGTCATCTTCAGTTTCTTCCATCAGTCTTGCAGTTTTCCAAGTACACATCTTTTACTGGTTTAGACTTGGTCCTAGTATTTTACTCTTTTTGATATAATTGTCAGTTGGATTGTTTTCTTCATTTCTCTTTCTGATAATTTGTTATTAAGTGTGGAAACACAGTAGATTTCTGCAGATTAATTTTGTGTTCTTCAGTTTTAGTGAATTCATTTATTTTTATAGTTTTGTGAGGGGCCTCTTTAGGATTTTCTACATGTAATGTCATGTCATCTGCAAACAGTGGCAGTTTTATTTCTAATTTGGATTGCTTTTATTTTTATTGTTCAATTGTAGGGGCAACAGCTTTTAACACCATGTTGAATAAAACTGGCAAGACTGAGTATTCTTGGTCCTGGTCCTAGAGGAAATGTTTCCAACCTTTCACTGTTAAGTATAAGGGTCTGTCATATAGTCTTTATTACACTGAGGTATAGCACCTCTGTACCCACTTTGGTGTAAGTTTTTATGATAAATGAATGGTGAATTTTGTCACTCTACTCTTGTTGACAGATTTCTTCATTGCAGATTTTTCTTTTCATCACTTTAAGTATGAAGTGTCAGTTCCTTTTAGCCTGCAGAGTTCCTCCTAAAAAGGCAGCTTTTCTTTTGCTGTCTGTAACATTCTGTCTTTAATTTTTGCCATTTTATCATAAGGTGTCTTGTGTAGACCTCTTTGGACTCATCTTGTATGGGTCTCTCTGGGCTTCCTGGATCTGGATGGCTGTTTCCCTCTCTAGGTTAGGGGCGTTTTCACCTATTAGTTCTTCAAATAAATTCTCTACTCCTTTTTTTTTCTCTTCTCCTTCTGGGATCCCATTAGTGTTATGTTCATATGCTTGATGTTGTCTCAGAGCTCTCTTAAACTATTATCATTTAAAATTATTTTTTTGTGTGTTTCATTGGGTGGTTTCTACTACTCTGGCTTCCTGTTCACAGGACACTTTCCTCTGTATCAACTAGTTTGTAGATTTTCATCATCCTCATCATCTTGCATGAGTGCTCAGTTGTATTTAGCTCTGTGCAACCCTGTGGATTGTAGCCCTCTGTCTGTGGGATTTACCAGGGAATAATACTGTAGTGGGGTGCCATTTCCTTCTCTAAGGGATCTTCCCAACATACGGATCGAACCCTCATCTCCTGCATTGCAGGCATATTTTTTTTACCACTGAACCATCGGAGAAACCCTGATTCCTTATCATATGTTTTAAAATTTCAGTCACTATATTCTTCAGATCTTTTTTTGCTTTTCTTTGTATTTTCTAACTCTCTTAAAATTCTCACTTTATTCACGTATTCTTCTGAGGTCATTGAGCACCTCTATGATTATTACCTTGAGCTCGTTATTGGGTAGATTGCTTACTTCCACTTTTTAAAATTCCTTTTCTGAGATTTGTCTTGTTCCTTTGGAACATATTCCTCTGTTTCTCTTTGCCTAATTTTCTGTATTTGTTTCTATGTATTAGATGGGTCAGTTACATTTTCCAGTGTTGGAGAAGTGATTTTATTATAGAAGACATCTGAATGGATCCAGCAGCACACTCCCCTCTTCACAAGACCTGTATGTTCTAGGGGTGCCTCCTGAGATGGCCATGTGGGCCCTTCTGTTGTGGCAGGGCTCTTAACTGTGGGGTCACTCTGATAAGTAGGCTGACCCTTGCCTGGTTGCCTGCTGGGCACTGCTTTATGCAGTGTCTGCCAACTTGCTCTAGGTGGGACCAGATCCCCCAGCATGGCTAGTTGCACAGCCCTGAGGGTGCCAGGTTTGGTGCTGGCCTGCTAGTTGGAAGGTAAGATCCTCTAGTGGGCTTCAAAATGGGATTCAACAACATCAGCCTTCTCCTGGTAGAATGAGCTCCTATAAATGATTGCCATCAGTGTCTATGTCCAGTGGAAGTTCTAGATGCCTCCTGTCTTTTTGCAAGTCTCTTCAAGAATAACATGTGTGTCTGAACTAGGCTCTTTTCAAATTATGGCATCTCTTGTAGAACTTCAAATATGTACGATTTTATAGTCTTGGAGAGCAGAGTCTCCATTTCCTATAACCCTCCTGGCTTCCTGTTCACAGGACACTTTCCTCTGTATCAACTAGTTTGTAGATTTTCATCATCCTCATCATCTTGCATGAGTGCTCAGTTGTATTTAGCTCTGTGCAACCCTGTGGATTGTAGCCCTCTGTCTGTGGGATTTACCAGGGAATAATACTGTAGTGGGGTGCCATTTCCTTCTCTAAGGGATCTTCCCAACATACGGATCGAACCCTCATCTCCTGCATTGCAGGCATATTTTTTTTACCACTGAACCATCGGAGAAACCCTGATTCCTTATCATATGTTTTAAAATTTCAGTCACTATATTCTTCAGATCTTTTTTTGCTTTTCTTTGTATTTTCTAACTCTCTTAAAATTCTCACTTTATTCACGTATTCTTCTGAGGTCATTGAGCACCTCTATGATTATTACCTTGAGCTCGTTATTGGGTAGATTGCTTACTTCCACTTTTTAAAATTCCTTTTCTGAGATTTGTCTTGTTCCTTTGGAACATATTCCTCTGTTTTCTCTTTGCCTAATTTTCTGTATTTGTTTCTATGTATTAGATGGGTCAGTTACATTTTCCAGTGTTGGAGAAGTGATTTTATTATAGAAGACATCTGAATGGATCCAGCAGCACACTCCCCTCTTCACAAGACCTGTATGTTCTAGGGGTGCCTCCTGAGATGGCCATGTGGGCCCTTCTGTTGTGGCAGGGCTCTTAACTGTGGGGTCACTCTGATAAGTAGGCTGACCCTTGCCTGGTTGCCTGCTGGGCACTGCTTTATGCAGTGTCTGCCAACTTGCTCTAGGTGGGACCAGATCCCCCAGCATGGCTAGTTGCACAGCCCTGAGGGTGCCAGGTTTGGTGCTGGCCTGCTAGTTGGAAGGTAAGATCCTCTAGTGGGCTTCAAAATGGGATTCAACAACATCAGCCTTCTCCTGGTAGAATGAGCTCCTATAAATGATTGCCATCAGTGTCTATGTCCAGTGGAAGTTCTAGATGCCTCCTGTCTTTTTGCAAGTCTCTTCAAGAATAACATGTGTGTCTGAACTAGGCTCTTTTCAAATTATGGCATCTCTTGTAGAACTTCAAATATGTACGATTTTATAGTCTTGGAGAGCAGAGTCTCCATTTCCTATAACCCTCCTGGTTTCCCATATGCAGACCCTGCTGGCCTCCAAAGCCAGAAGTTCTAGGGGTGTATTTCCTGTCACATACTGGGAGCCTGATATGGGGCTTGACCCCTCTTTCCGTGGGAAGAACTCAGGCAATTATGATAAATTTCCCATTTTATGGATCACCCCCACCTCCAGTGGTGTGGGTCTTGACTTTGGTACATCTCCACACCTCCTTTCCATCTTCTTGTGATTCATTCCTTAGATCTTTAGTGGTGGAAACCTTTTCTACTAGTCTTTGGGTTGTTATCCTAGATAATTTCTCTTTAAATAGCGGTCATTTGATGTGCCAGTGGGAGGAGGTTAGCTCAGGGTTTTTGCATTTTTCCAATTAGGCCACACCTCTGAGAGGCATTTTATAATTGTTTTTTGGCCTCTACGTCATCATTTATTTTCATCCATCTTTATTCTTTGGCATGTGTGGGCCTCCTATTGCAGTGGCCTCTCCTGTTGCAGAGTATTGGCTCTGGGCACATGTGCTCCAGAGCGCTGGCTTATAATTGGACACACCCATCTAGCTGCTCCACAGCATGTGGGATCTTCCTGGGCCAAGGATCAAACCAGTTCTTCTTGCACTGCAAGTAGGACTCTTTACCCATTGGACTGCCAGGGACGCCCTGAGAGGCATTTCAGTGGAGTCATTAAGAGTAGACATTCTGGAATCAGACTTCTGAGTTCAAAAACAAACATGTTCCTCCTGTGCATGTGTGTGTGTGCACATGCATGTGTATGTGCTTGTATTAATTTCTGCATCCATAAAATAAAAATAATTCCTATCTCCTAGTATTATACTGAAGCTTAAGTCAGTTAATGCCTTTAAACATTTAGACAGAGCTTGGGATATGGTTGGCATTCAATAAACCTAGGTTACCCCTTTTGTAGAGATAAAGACTTCATCAGCCACTGGCATGAAAGATGGCTTAGAAGGAGAGGCACCTGGGACAAAATGAAGAGTTGAACCAAGTGTGGTAGGCAGTAATCTTGGCACTGTTTACAGTCACAGATCCTTTCAAATTTATCCTTATGCCTCCAGTATCCAGGAGAGTGCCTGGTGCATAAAAAATATTCAATACCTGCTGAGTATTAGAATATTACTATATAAAGAGGTGAGCCAGGTGTGGGTCTACTGTATAAATATGGAAACAAAAAATATGATACATGTGGGAGATTTTTTTTAAAGGAAAATATGTGCTATAGAATGCTTATACACTCCTAGTTTCATTAACTCTCAGTATTGATTAGTCATTTTAATGATTCTGAGATTTTATTTCATCAAATGAGGACAATAATATTTAGAGGATTGTTGTAAGAATTAAGTGAGGTGAAGCTTGTAAAAATGTTTTGCAAGCTGTATCTTGTTATATAAGTATAAAGTTAACTGTGAGAATAAAGTAAATATTCTAAAGTCTTGGAAGGGGTGCTCATTTGGGAGAAATATTTCATTTATTTTGTGTAAGTTTGAGATGATATTTCAACTCCTTGCCACAAACCACTTTAAATGAAAATTAGAAAATGATTTGTTCTACCACTTCTTGATTGTGCAACCTATCACTGTTAAATTAATGAAAACATTCTTTAGTAGAAGGGTGCTGATACTTTAATGCAGATAATAATTAATGGTTGGTTGCCATGAAAAACAATGAATATACATGTTTTTATGTGTGTGTGTGTGTGTGTGTGTACATAGGTATACATTTTTGTTGTTGAGTATGACTCTTTGCAGCCCCATAAACTGCAGCATGCTAGGTTCCCGTGTCCTCTACTGTCTCCTAGAATTTGTTCAGCTTATGTCCATTGGGTTGGTGATGATATCCAACCATCTCATCCTTTGTCACCCCTTCTTCTTTTACCATCAATCTTTCCCAGCATCCATGTATTTTCCAGAGAGTTAGCTATTTATATCAGGTGGCCAAAATATTGGAGCTGCAGCATCAGTCCTTCCAATGAATATTCAGGGCTGGTGTCCTTTAGTACTGACTGGTTTGATCCCCCTTTAAGATTCCTTTTTTGATTCCTTTAGGATTGACTAGTTTAATATAGATACACACATACACACACATATACAAATATACATATATATATAAATATTTGTAAAAATGATAATCCCTCTTATGTATACATATTCATAAAAATGATAATCCCTCTACAGTATGCAGGACATGCTGAGAGATCTGGTGCTATAATTTTACACATACAAATAAAATTATACTCAGATTTGCTATAGTGGAGAACAGCAATCCACATAGCTCTAGGCCTGGGCTCTATGATATAATGATGATAGAGCTGGCTTTGTTCTAGTCTGGGCTTAGGTGAGTTATGGAAGTTTTCTGGTTCCATTTCTAATTGACAAAAGAAGCTGGAAAGAAACTGAGGAACTCCTGAGTAGAGGAGACTTACCATCATTGGTTTTATAGCTTTATTTTCCAGAAGATTTTTAGATCATCAAGTACTTCATTCTGAAATTCAGGCATTGCTCTGTGAAGTTGAGCCTTAATAGCTTAATTTCGAGCCTCCACCTTAACTGGCCATCTGTAGGGAAAAGATGGGGTGTGGGTGCTCAGCAGGGGATTTAATATTGAATTACACATACTGAGCACCTCACTAGTTCCCATTTCAGAAAGTATTTTCCACAAGAAGGCCATAAATCTAACTTTAATGATACTGAATATTAAGAAATCCTTATATAAAGTGGGATTTAGTAAACTATGGAATAGGAACTCATTACTTGTCCTGCAGGCTTGTCATTTCAAAGTGTCAAGTGTTTTGTTTTAATAGTGATGCAGTCAGTAATTGAAGAAAACTGTTTCTAAAAGCACTTTTAACAGGATAAATTGTTTGCATAGATGACAACAATACTTTCTTGCCACACATTTACATTTTAATGGTACTTTTCCCTTCCTCTCATCAAAGAGTAAAGTCTATGTTCCATCTTTTCCAGTTTGGATAGACCCTGTGACCTGCTTTGAATAGAAAGACACAGAGGTGACATGGTAGGATATTCAAGGTTAGATCTTAAAAGGCCTTTGACGTTTTCATTTCTGCCCTCTTAGAATACTGAGGATAAATCCTGGTTGTTTAAAGGCACTGCATTGTAGAGTGACTTGTTATGCAGCGAAACAAACTGATATATTCTAACACATAATGCATGTATGAGCCAAATATGCAAACATTCATGCATCAATAAATCGGTAAAGACATACCTACATTTTGAATGATGATTACATACAGTTTTTCAACGTGAAAAACTTATTCTTTCTCCAACAAACTTAACTTCCTAGACTCATCTCTATAATAAAGATACTCTATACCAAATTGATGCTTTTGAATTGTGCTGGGGAGGACTCTTGATAGTCCCTTGTACACCAAGGAGATCAAACAAGTTGATCCTAAAGGACATCAACTCTGAATACTCACTGAAAGGACTGATGCTGAAGCTCCAATACTTTGGCCACCTTATGCGGAGAGCCAACTCACTGGAAAAGATCTTGGTGCTGGGAAAGATTGAGGGCAGGAGAAGGGGAAAACAGGATGAGATGGTTGGATGGCGTCACCCACTCCATGGACATGAGTTTGAGCAAACTCTGGGAAGATAGTAAAGGACAGAGAAACCTGGCATGCTGCAGTCTATGGGGTCGCAGAGTCAGATATGACTTAGCAACTGAGCACCTCACTAGTTCCCATTTCAGAAAGTATTTTCCACAAGAAGGCCATAAATCTAACTTTAATGATACTGAATATTAAGAAATCCTTATATAAAGTGGGATTTAGTAAACTATGGAATAGGAACTCATTACTTGTCCTGCAGGCTTGTCATTTCAAAGTGTCAAGTGTTTTGTTTTAATAGTGATGCAGTCAGTAATTGAAGAAAACTGTTTCTAAAAGCACTTTTAACAGGATAAATTGTTTGCATAGATGACAACAATACTTTCTTGCCACACATTTACATTTTAATGGTACTTTTCCCTTCCTCTCATCAAAGAGTAAAGTCTATGTTCCATCTTTTCCAGTTTGGATAGACCCTGTGACCTGCTTTGAATAGAAAGACACAGAGGTGACATGGTAGGATATTCAAGGTTAGATCTTAAAAGGCCTTTGACGTTTTCATTTCTGCCCTCTTAGAATACTGAGGATAAATCCTGGTTGTTTAAAGGCACTGCATTGTAGAGTGACTTGTTATGCAGCGAAACAAACTGATATATTCTAACACATAATGCATGTATGAGCCAAATATGCAAACATTCATGCATCAATAAATCGGTAAAGACATACCTACATTTTGAATGATGATTACATACAGTTTTTCAACGTGAAAAACTTATTCTTTCTCCAACAAACTTAACTTCCTAGACTCATCTCTATAATAAAGATACTCTATACCAAATTGATGCTTTTGAATTGTGCTGGGGAGGACTCTTGATAGTCCCTTGTACACCAAGGAGATCAAACAAGTTGATCCTAAAGGACATCAACTCTGAATACTCACTGAAAGGACTGATGCTGAAGCTCCAATACTTTGGCCACCTTATGCGGAGAGCCAACTCACTGGAAAAGATCTTGGTGCTGGGAAAGATTGAGGGCAGGAGAAGGGGAAAACAGGATGAGATGGTTGGATGGCGTCACCCACTCCATGGACATGAGTTTGAGCAAACTCTGGGAAGATAGTAAAGGACAGAGAAACCTGGCATGCTGCAGTCTATGGGGTCGCAGAGTCAGATATGACTTAGCAACTGAACAACAACTATCTGTATTAGTACACAGAATGTTACATTTCATGAGGGAAATCCTAGATGTGAGGTATCTTCCCTTAACTCCTGTGCCATTTTGCCTTTCTCTTTTTAATTATTCCTGTTTTAGATTCTTAAAAACTAAATTCAACTATATTTATATTTATGACAGTACCATGTAGATTTTAAGACCTTCAAGGAGAAAATTCTGTACACTAAAATTCTCTGCTGATGGACAGCAGATTTCTCCATATAGTGTCCTGTATGTAAGAAGTAGGTTTCCTTGGTCCATATAGCAGACAATTTTACAGTATGAATGGTCCAATGAAGAAAGTAGTCCAGAATGGGGAAAAGGTCACACCTAAGGAGAGTAGTCCAGAGTGAGAAAAAGGTCATCATATCTCTGCAAAGTCACAAACGGCTCATACTGGAATTCTTTTCTTTCTGCTTGTACAGCTTACTTAAGGAAGATTAAGGCCACGAAGGAGAGTCTGATGTGATATAGGAACACAGTGGGGTCTCCTTCCCCTGAAGTTTTCTTTCCTGTGTAGTTTTGAAGTCAGGTACAGCCCCAGTGCAACTCGTCTGGATATGAGACTGCCTTGTGTGCATTTTGTGTGTGTTCTGTTTCTCCTGTTTGATTATAATGCAGGAACTCACCCTTATAAGTAGATACACTGTATGACATATATAATATTTAGTTTTCATTTCTTAAGTGCTCCTAAATAATGGGAAGCTGAGGTGTGTTGGCAACTTTGGTAAAATATTCTGTTATTACCCCAAATTTTAATAACTGATTTTAAAAGAGTAAAAACAGCCATCCTATGTTTTCAAGTTTAGTTTACCATATTTATTTTTTGTATTTATTTTCTAAGTCAAGATAATTTAGATAATGAAAATCTACTTATACTGTACTTTGAAAAGATCTTGGTGCTGGGAAAGATTGAGGGCAGGAGAAGGGGAAAACAGGATGAGATGGTTGGATGGCGTCACCCACTCCATGGACATGAGTTTGAGCAAACTCTGGGAAGATAGTAAAGGACAGAGAAACCTGGCATGCTGCAGTCTATGGGGTCGCAGAGTCAGATATGACTTAGCAACTGAACAACAACTATCTGTATTAGTACACAGAATGTTACATTTCATGAGGGAAATCCTAGATGTGAGGTATCTTCCCTTAACTCCTGTGCCATTTTGCCTTTCTCTTTTTAATTATTCCTGTTTTAGATTCTTAAAAACTAAATTCAACTATATTTATATTTATGACAGTACCATGTAGATTTTAAGACCTTCAAGGAGAAAATTCTGTACACTAAAATTCTCTGCTGATGGACAGCAGATTTCTCCATATAGTGTCCTGTATGTAAGAAGTAGGTTTCCTTGGTCCATATAGCAGACAATTTTACAGTATGAATGGTCCAATGAAGAAAGTAGTCCAGAATGGGGAAAAGGTCACACCTAAGGAGAGTAGTCCAGAGTGAGAAAAAGGTCATCATATCTCTGCAAAGTCACAAACGGCTCATACTGGAATTCTTTTCTTTCTGCTTGTACAGCTTACTTAAGGAAGATTAAGGCCACGAAGGAGAGTCTGATGTGATATAGGAACACAGTGGGGTCTCCTTCCCCTGAAGTTTTCTTTCCTGTGTAGTTTTGAAGTCAGGTACAGCCCCAGTGCAACTCGTCTGGATATGAGACTGCCTTGTGTGCATTTTGTGTGTGTTCTGTTTCTCCTGTTTGATTATAATGCAGGAACTCACCCTTATAAGTAGATACACTGTATGACATATATAATATTTAGTTTTCATTTCTTAAGTGCTCCTAAATAATGGGAAGCTGAGGTGTGTTGGCAACTTTGGTAAAATATTCTGTTATTACCCCAAATTTTAATAACTGATTTTAAAAGAGTAAAAACAGCCATCCTATGTTTTCAAGTTTAGTTTACCATATTTATTTTTTGTATTTATTTTCTAAGTCAAGATAATTTAGATATATGAAAATCTACTTATACTGTACTTTGAATTATTTAAGAATAAGACCATGGATGAAAAATTCTTATCTTTTGAAATTTATAGACAGCATATTTAGGTAAAATTATAATACTTGTTATTTTAGCTAACATATACTAGGCACTATGGTAGAGTAGATACAAGTAAAATGGCTTTTGGGGAGGGGAGAACTCCACAATTTGACTCACAGTATGTATAGGAAGGTAACTATACAAACCAGGAGTTTGAAATTAAGTAAAATTACTCTTCTTGTCACTGGCCTCTTTTATATGAGGGTGTGCTTCTGAGCAGCTGTCTCTTTACAGTGTTTTATTCAAGGGAAAATGTATTTTAGCTTTCATTTGTCTATTTAGGGCATACACATTTACTCTATCATATTATCACTGAGGTGAAAATAAAATGTAGCTAAAATGGATTACAGTGAAGCATTTTATGATCAGATTTTACTATACATAGTCTTTATCTTAAATGAAATATTTCACCATATAGACAACACCAGAGGTGGTCATGCAGTAAAAAAATAAAGCCAGTGTCTTTTATGGGGGCCAGGATTTTTTGCCTGTTGTCTTGGGAAGGCTGCCACTCTTGCAGCTTGACTCACCTGACCCAAGGATACTATATATTATATTCCAGTCCCATCACCACAGAGTTTGGTCTAAAATAGTTGCATGAAATAAGGACAGCCAGTAAAATCTTCCCTGAGACTTCTTAGAGGAATGTTTTAACGAGATTCTCTTCTTTTATGATCACAAACTATTTATAATGGCACATGGACAAACCTTCTGAGAATAAATTTCCTTAAGCAGGGAAATAGTCAAGAGAGAAAGAACCAACCAAGCTATATTGCTTAAATTATTTAATCTTTGTGTAAAGCCAGATCCGTCTACTCATAGACGTCCAGATATGGAACCTAGTAAATTCCTCTTTTGATTAAGTGTATTTGAATTGATTTTATGTTATTTAAAAATAGAGCCCCTCTGGTACAGTGCTCAACTCAACAAATTAGGAAAATTCATATTTTCATATAGTCATTCTTTATCTCTTTATTGTGATCAAACATTTATTTTACTCAGTCATATATGTGGGGAGCAGTCTTTGGAGGTCGTGGCTTTCAAAATTCTGGGAAAATCAGATAATGTGTAATAAAGCTAAATTTGGGAAAGGGATTTCTATTACAGTTAGATAAGTACTTGTTATTTTAGCTAACATATACTAGGCACTATGGTAGAGTAGATACAAGTAAAATGGCTTTTGGGGAGGAGAACTCCACAATTTGACTCACAGTATGTATAGGAAGGTAACTATACAAACCAGGAGTTTGAAATTAAGTAAAATTACTCTTCTTGTCACTGGCCTCTTTTATATGAGGGTGTGCTTCTGAGCAGCTGTCTCTTTACAGTGTTTTATTCAAGGGAAAATGTATTTTAGCTTTCATTTGTCTATTTAGGGCATACACATTTACTCTATCATATTATCACTGAGGTGAAAATAAAATGTAGCTAAAATGGATTACAGTGAAGCATTTTATGATCAGATTTTACTATACATAGTCTTTATCTTAAATGAAATATTTCACCATATAGACAACACCAGAGGTGGTCATGCAGTAAAAAAATAAAGCCAGTGTCTTTTATGGGGGCCAGGATTTTTTGCCTGTTGTCTTGGGAAGGCTGCCACTCTTGCAGCTTGACTCACCTGACCCAAGGATACTATATATTATATTCCAGTCCCATCACCACAGAGTTTGGTCTAAAATAGTTGCATGAAATAAGGACAGCCAGTAAAATCTTCCCTGAGACTTCTTAGAGGAATGTTTTAACGAGATTCTCTTCTTTTATGATCACAAACTATTTATAATGGCACATGGACAAACCTTCTGAGAATAAATTTCCTTAAGCAGGGAAATAGTCAAGAGAGAAAGAACCAACCAAGCTATATTGCTTAAATTATTTAATCTTTGTGTAAAGCCAGATCCGTCTACTCATAGACGTCCAGATATGGAACCTAGTAAATTCCTCTTTTGATTAAGTGTATTTGAATTGATTTTATGTTATTTAAAAATAGAGCCCCTCTGGTACAGTGCTCAACTCAACAAATTAGGAAAATTCATATTTTCATATAGTCATTCTTTATCTCTTTATTGTGATCAAACATTTATTTTACTCAGTCATATATGTGGGGAGCAGTCTTTGGAGGTCGTGGCTTTCAAAATTCTGGGGAAAATCAGATAATGTGTAATAAAGCTAAATGAACTTGAGAGAATCAGATAGGCATTTCTATTCTACAGTTAGATAAGTATTTGTCATTAAAAGCCTGTCAATACAGTCGATTCAATCTGTTATCATGCAACATCAATCCTTTGTGATTTCATTAGAATGTAGATCAGTGGAACATCTCTGTAGAACTTTCTTTAGGGTTCACATTTGGGTATTTAATGAAGTGATGCCATTCTATAATAAAGTACATATGAAATGCTTATGATTAAAATTTTTTGGATGGAGAACTCAAAAAAACCTCTTATAGGAAGCTTTGCACACAAGTACCAAATTTATTTCAAGGCTTTAATGTATTTAGAATCTATTTCATGAAAGGAAAATTGAGCTATTTTAAAAGATTATAGATATTTTCTAAGGATGGATTTAGAAACAGTAAAACTTTCCAAAATGAGTGCATTGAAAAATTTTAAGAAGACTTGGTAAAGGCAACTCCAAAAAAATATGCTAGACAATGTGGTTAACACGGACTGTTTATTTACTGGACTTCAGTAATAACTTCTATGCCTTTTCATCAGAATTATTTTCATAATGCATATCAACAACATAGTCTGGGTTATTACCAGTTTTATAGTTAAAAGGCATTATACATCATATATAGGTTTCCTCAGTGGTTTTGTGGTAAAGAATATATCCATCGCAATGTACGTGGTGCAGGTTCGATTCCTGGGTCAGGAAGATCTCCTGGAGGAGGAAATGACAACCCACTCCACTGTTTTTGCCTGGGAGATCTAACAAACAGAGGAACTTGATGGTCTACAGACCAAGGGGTTGCAGAGAGTCGGACATGACTGAGCACACACATCATCATATATGCTTTAAGAATTTTTATAATTTATTAACTATTGGATTCCTAAACTGCCAACCATAGTGAATTTGAGAAGTTACAATGCTCCAGCCCATGTTGGATAGTTGCCAAGTTGTATTAACTTTAGATGACTGGATTATCTATTTTATTTTACAACAGGTGACGGTAGCAAGGTCTGAGCACCATGTGTCAGGTAAAGTAGATGACAGTAGGGTGGCATCTAGATGCAGATATGAATAATGGAACTGAAGAATCTATAATAAGTTACTGCAGGTGGTGACTCCAGAGGAAGACATCCTGTGAAAAAACAGCAGCAATTAGTAACACGAAAAATAGAGAAAATCCTTTGGCACATCTAGCAGCCTGAGTCACCAGGACTATGCACATTTTGATGATTTCATTAGAATGTAGATCAGTGGAACATCTCTGTAGAACTTTCTTTAGGGTTCACATTTGGGTATTTAATGAAGTGATGCCATTCTATAATAAAGTACATATGAAATGCTTATGATTAAAATTTTTTGGATGGAGAACTCAAAAAAACCTCTTATAGGAAGCTTTGCACACAAGTACCAAATTTATTTCAAGGCTTTAATGTATTTAGAATCTATTTCATGAAAGGAAAATTGAGCTATTTTAAAAGATTATAGATATTTTCTAAGGATGGATTTAGAAACAGTAAAACTTTCCAAAATGAGTGCATTGAAAAATTTTAAGAAGACTTGGTAAAGGCAACTCCAAAAAAATATGCTAGACAATGTGGTTAACACGGACTGTTTATTTACTGGACTTCAGTAATAACTTCTATGCCTTTTCATCAGAATTATTTTCATAATGCATATCAACAACATAGTCTGGGTTATTACCAGTTTTATAGTTAAAAGGCATTATACATCATATATAGGTTTCCTCAGTGGTTTTGTGGTAAAGAATATATCCATCGCAATGTACGTGGTGCAGGTTCGATTCCTGGGTCAGGAAGATCTCCTGGAGGAGGAAATGACAACCCACTCCACTGTTTTTGCCTGGGAGATCTAACAAACAGAGGAACTTGATGGTCTACAGACCAAGGGGTTGCAGAGAGTCGGACATGACTGAGCACACACATCATCATATATGCTTTAAGAATTTTTATAATTTATTAACTATTGGATTCCTAAACTGCCAACCATAGTGAATTTGAGAAGTTACAATGCTCCAGCCCATGTTGGATAGTTGCCAAGTTGTATTAACTTTAGATGACTGGATTATCTATTTTATTTTACAACAGGTGACGGTAGCAAGGTCTGAGCACCATGTGTCAGGTAAAGTAGATGACAGTAGGGTGGCATCTAGATGCAGATATGAATAATGGAACTGAAGAATCTATAATAAGTTACTGCAGGTGGTGACTCCAGAGGAAGACATCCTGTGAAAAAACAGCAGCAATTAGTAACACGAAAAAATAGAGAAAAAATCCTTTGGCACATCTAGCAGCCTGAGTCACCAGGACTATGCACATTTTGATAATTTTAAGATGCATTATAAATTTTAAGTTTTTGATTACCTTGAAAATGCTTTAAACATTTTTCAGAATAAAGAATTTGTATGCTAGGTGAACTATTCTTCCATATGTTTAAGGTTAATTGATTTTGGTTCAGGATCTTATCCAGGGGCAACATTCAGTGCCATGTAGTGAGGCAAAGATAAGTCTGAATTGCCATGGAGTCCAACACACAGTGTGGAAGAGGAAAGCTGCAGGAGTGATCAAGTTTATCTCTTTGTTAAAATATAGTTATAATGTGTATTATATAGTTAATAGTTACAGCTGTGAAAAGTGTATCAGCTTATGATAGCCTATAAAAATGATGGCTACAACACAAATTAGTTTCTCCCTGAGTAGTATAATCTGTGGGGTTTGATTATCCTTCAGGAATCAACCCAGTCTGAACAAACATCAGAGCAAGGAGGCAAGTGGATTATAGATGTTCGGTGACAGGAACCAAACACATCTCACTGCAGAGTAGAAGACCCTAGGCTACTGTCTGATCAGTTATCTGTATTGCCTTAATGGTTAGATTAGTAGCTCATTATGCTAGTCATGTACTCAGTTGAAAATAGCTTCACATATAGTTATCTTGCTTAAAGCTTAAATTTGTAAACAGATTATGAAACATTATGAAGAGTTATGTGAATGCACACAGTGTCTTTGAAGGATAATTCTGAAATCCTAGAAAACTCAGTGTACCCTCAACCTCTCTTTGTATCAAGCCCATTTTAAAGTTCTTTCTCAAAGGAAGTCACAACACAAAATGAAAAATGACAATATACACCATTAATGTATTTTCCCCTTCCCATGTTGATTTGGCCCACATGTGATAGACACATCTTCTGCTCATATTCTTCTATTAATGAAAATGAGTCACTTCCCCAACTTAATCATCGGAGAGACTGGGAAATGCAGTCTTCCTTTGTGTTTAAGAAGAGAAAACAGGATGACATAGGTCTGGTCAGATTCTGCAACACTGGATATTTTAAAAAAGCTTCCATCATCTCATGACACCGATATTCTCAGATATTTTTAATTTTTCCAATATAGAAGGAACTCTTCTTAAGAAACAGAGTGTTTCTTGAAGTGCTCATTAAATTGGCTAGGAATTTTACCAGCATGTTCTGTTTCGTTATTTCTGGTTTTGTATTTATTTAATTGGATAAGGCCACAGTATTTAAACTAAGCATCATTCTTCATATACCTCTGATCTCAGTTTGATCACCATTACCTCACTGGCTACTGATGTTTTCTAAAATGTGATTTTTTGCAAGAACAGTCAATCTCTGTGTCAAAGTTCAAACCTCAGACTTCAGTATTCAGAATACAAGGCAAATATTTCTAAGCAGTCACAAGCCCTCTCTGTACTCTTTAAGATACTCAATAAGGTATTATCTCTTCCAGAATTTTGAAGACTATTTTGAAATGTTACTGATGAGTTTCCTTAAAGGGCTATTGTATAGACTGTAAATATTGCTTCCCATGGAAATCTTCCTAAAATTCTATTTTGCTCTCCCCTTCCTTTCTCCAGCTTAATTCACAGCACACACTAACAATGTCTGCTTTTCTGTGTCTTCAGGCCCTTAACCTCCTTGCTTGTCACCATTACTTCTCAATATTCAGTCCTTTCCCTAATAATACTCCAGCATTATGCTTCTAAGGGGTGAATCACCCATGCATCTTTCCTTTATCATTAAACATTGTTTAATTAATTTTACAACTATTTGGCAGGCTATTATGGGGAAAATATGTTGTATCTTCCCAATTTATGTTGAAATGGAAGTAAAATTTCTCTGAGATAGGTGTTAAATGTATTATTACACAGCACATTCTAAACTGTAATTTTTTTTTTTCATCTTTCTTAGGACACCATCTTGCAAAAGACAATGGCAAATATTTTTCTAAAGGGATTCCATCTCTTCCCAAGGGCATTTTTAATGTTATTGACCTTTCAATAGCATCTATCATGGACAATTTTTTTTCAAAGATTCATGTCATTAAAAAAATGAACAGCTGTTTTTATATGGGCTTGTTCACTAAAGATTTACACAAGCCAAGTTTTCTCTTAAGTTCTTAGATTACTGTCTACATTGAGGAAAAAGTCATTTTAATTTTTCAGTATTTAAAACATTTTTCTTTCACTCACTGATTATTTATAACTGGTTTTAAAAATATGCCCAATTATTTTTCCTTCTCTGTTTTAACAGGTTTATTTGTTTCTTATCTGAACCAGTTAATAATAGGAAATACTAGGAACCACTTTCTAATAGGAAAGTGATTAGAATTTCTAATCATAATCACTTTGAGTTTGCTGTTTCATATGATCAGTGATTCATATATATATATATATTGCACATGCACATTTTTAATACCATCTTTACTCTGAAAAGTAAAAATGAAATAAGAAATAGGACTTACCTAGGGGTCAAATTATGTTTCTTTCTGTATCTATGAGTTGAATAAGAACTGGAACACACACACACACAAACTGGAACACAGACCACCGAGAGTGTGCTATGAATCCACCAGAATTAGAACCTTTTCTGATGGCATTACATGTGTCTGCTTGTGCATAAAATAAAACTTGCTAACATCCATCACCTCCTTATTATCCTTATCTGTAACTATTCTTAATTTGGTGGGGGACCCAATGGGGGTGGGTCTGATTAATTTTAGTAGCAGGAATGGAATGAGACTTGGTAGCAGATAGCTAAGAGTAATCTCTGGTATGAAGATCTGATTTAAAGACAGACTTTAAAAAATACACATCTACATGATACTTTTAAAATTAAAGTATAATTAACATACATTATAAAAGTTGCATATGTACAACATAATGATTCAACATTTATATTCTTTGTGAAATGATCATGAAATTACTTTACTGACAGTTACATACAAAATTATCAAAAATTATTATTACACAGCTCATTCTAAACTGTAATTTTTTTTTTTCATCTTTCTTAGGACACCATCTTGCAAAAGACAATGGCAAATATTTTTCTAAAGGGATTCCATCTCTTCCCAAGGGCATTTTTAATGTTATTGACCTTTCAATAGCATCTATCATGGACAATTTTTTTTCAAAGATTCATGTCATTAAAAAAATGAACAGCTGTTTTTATATGGGCTTGTTCACTAAAGATTTACACAAGCCAAGTTTTCTCTTAAGTTCTTAGATTACTGTCTACATTGAGGAAAAAGTCATTTTAATTTTTCAGTATTTAAAACATTTTTCTTTCACTCACTGATTATTTATAACTGGTTTTAAAAATATGCCCAATTATTTTTCCTTCTCTGTTTTAACAGGTTTATTTGTTTCTTATCTGAACCAGTTAATAATAGGAAATACTAGGAACCACTTTCTAATAGGAAAGTGATTAGAATTTCTAATCATAATCACTTTGAGTTTGCTGTTTCATATGATCAGTGATTCATATATATATATATATTGCACATGCACATTTTTAATACCATCTTTACTCTGAAAAGTAAAAATGAAATAAGAAATAGGACTTACCTAGGGGTCAAATTATGTTTCTTTCTGTATCTATGAGTTGAATAAGAACTGGAACACACACACACACAAACTGGAACACAGACCACCGAGAGTGTGCTATGAATCCACCAGAATTAGAACCTTTTCTGATGGCATTACATGTGTCTGCTTGTGCATAAAATAAAACTTGCTAACATCCATCACCTCCTTATTATCCTTATCTGTAACTATTCTTAATTTGGTGGGGGACCCAATGGGGGTGGGTCTGATTAATTTTAGTAGCAGGAATGGAATGAGACTTGGTAGCAGATAGCTAAGAGTAATCTCTGGTATGAAGATCTGATTTAAAGACAGACTTTAAAAAATACACATCTACATGATACTTTTAAAATTAAAGTATAATTAACATACATTATAAAAGTTGCATATGTACAACATAATGATTCAACATTTATATTCTTTGTGAAATGATCATGAAAAATTACTTTACTGACAGTTACATACAAAATTATCAAAAATTATTTTTACTTGTAATGGGAACTTTGTAAGATTCACTTTCATAGCAGTTTTTACATTTGTAAGAGAGTATTATGGCTTACAGTCACCATACTGTACAGTACATTGCCATTACCTGCTGTGTCATAACTAGTCATCTGTCCCTCTGGATCCCCTTAACCCACTTTCCCTAACCCCCTTCCCTCTCCTCAAGCAGCCACCAATCTGTGTTCCATATCTACTGTTTTATTTACGGTTTAGATTCCACAGAGAAGTGAAATCATAAAGGATTTGTCTTTTTCGCCTGACTTATTTCACTATAGAAGAAGACCCTCAAGGTCCATCCATGTTGTCACAAGTGGCAAGATTTCCATTTTTTTTATGACTTAGTAGTAATCCACTGTATACATTTACCTCATCATCTTTAGTCATCTATTGAATGGACACATAGATTGTTTTCTTATTATGGCAACTGTAAATAATGTTGCAGTGAACATAAGGGTGCATATATATATATATATATATATTTTTTTTTTAATTAGTGTTTTCATTTCTTTGGATGAATACCTAAAAGTGGAATTGCTGGATTTTATGGAAGTTTTAGTTTTTAGAGAAACCTCCATATTGTTTTCCAATTTAAAATCCTACAGACACTGCATGAGGTTTCAGTTTTGTCCATATCCTCACGAACACTTCCTAATTTTTGTCTTTTTTATAATAACCATCTGACAGTTATTTTTAATTTGGTAGAAGACATGGTAAGGGTGAGTCTGGTTAACTTGAGAAGCAAGAATGGAATGAGAATTGGTAGTTGGTAGTTTACCACATAGTTATCTGTGAAAAGCTGATTTAAAGAAAGGCTTTCAAAAGTACCCAATTACATGATTTTTTAAATTGATAAATAACTGACCTAAAACACCATATATCAAATGTATAACACAATGATCAACCTTTGTTTTATGTTTGTTCTATGACAGTGCTGTCCCCTATATGAGGAGATGACTCACTGTAGCTTCGATTTATATTTCCATAATGATTAGTGATAACATCTTTCACGCGTTTGATGGACATCATTAGATCTCTATGGAAAAATATCTATTCAGATCATCTGCCAACATTTTTAATTGTGTTGTTTGTGTTTTGTTATTAACATTAGAGTTCTTTACACGCTGTGGACGTTAACCCCTTGAAAGTGTGAGAGTATTAGCTGCTTCAGTTGTGTCCAACCCCATGCAGCTACTCTTTGAACTGACCCCATTTGGACCTTAAGCAGCCACCAATCTGTGTTCCATATCTACTGTTTTATTTACGGTTTAGATTCCACAGAGAAGTGAAATCATAAAGGATTTGTCTTTTTCGCCTGACTTATTTCACTATAGAAGAAGACCCTCAAGGTCCATCCATGTTGTCACAAGTGGCAAGATTTCCATTTTTTTTATGACTTAGTAGTAATCCACTGTATACATTTACCTCATCATCTTTAGTCATCTATTGAATGGACACATAGATTGTTTTCTTATTATGGCAACTGTAAATAATGTTGCAGTGAACATAAGGGTGCATATATATATATATATATATTTTTTTTTTAATTAGTGTTTTCATTTCTTTGGATGAATACCTAAAAGTGGAATTGCTGGATTTTATGGAAGTTTTAGTTTTTAGAGAAACCTCCATATTGTTTTCCAATTTAAAATCCTACAGACACTGCATGAGGTTTCAGTTTTGTCCATATCCTCACGAACACTTCCTAATTTTTGTCTTTTTTATAATAACCATCTGACAGTTATTTTTAATTTGGTAGAAGACATGGTAAGGGTGAGTCTGGTTAACTTGAGAAGCAAGAATGGAATGAGAATTGGTAGTTGGTAGTTTACCACATAGTTATCTGTGAAAAGCTGATTTAAAGAAAGGCTTTCAAAAGTACCCAATTACATGATTTTTTAAATTGATAAATAACTGACCTAAAACACCATATATCAAATGTATAACACAATGATCAACCTTTGTTTTATGTTTGTTCTATGACAGTGCTGTCCCCTATATGAGGAGATGACTCACTGTAGCTTCGATTTATATTTCCATAATGATTAGTGATAACATCTTTCACGCGTTTGATGGACATCATTAGATCTCTATGGAAAAATATCTATTCAGATCATCTGCCAACATTTTTAATTGTGTTGTTTGTGTTTTGTTATTAACATTAGAGTTCTTTACACGCTGTGGACGTTAACCCCTTGAAAGTGTGAGAGTATTAGCTGCTTCAGTTGTGTCCAACTCCTTGTGACCCCATGGACTTAGCCTGCCAGGCGTCTTTGTCCATGGAACTCTCCAGGCAAGCATACTCAAGTGCGTAGCCCTTCCCTTCTCCAAGGGACCTTCCTGACCCAAGGATCAACCCCAAATTTCATGCATTGCAGGTGGATTCTTTACTGTATTGAGTGACCAGGGAAACCCCTTATCTGGTTGTTATATATGAATACCTTTCTTCATCCAATAGTTGGGCTTTTTGTTTTGTTGATGATTTCTTTCACTATGAAGAAGTTTGGTACAGTCTCATTTGTTTAATTTTGCCTTTCCCCCTTGCCTATGGAGTCAGATCAAAAATAAAACATCATTAAGGTCAATGTCAAGGAGCTTACCACTTATGTTTTCTTCTCAGAATTTTATGGATTCAAGTCTTATAGTCAAATCTGTAATCCATTTTGAGTTAATTTTTGTGTGTGATGATACACATGGAAGAAATAAAAGATAGTGTTCCAGGTTCATTCTTTGACATGTAGCTAGCCAGTTTTCCTAAGACCATTTATTGAAGTAGTTGTCCATTCCCCACTGTATATTTTTCCTCCTTCACTGAAAAGTAATTGACCATGTGTATATAGGTTTATTTGTGGGATCTCTATTATATTTCTTTGATCTATGTGTCTGTTTTCATGCCAGTACAATACTTTTCTAATTACTACAGCATTGTAATATAGCTTGAAACACAGAGCATGGTGCCTCCAGTTACATTCTTCTTTCTTGAGACTGCTTTAGCTATCCAGGATCTTTTGTGATTCTATACAAATTTTAGGATTGTTCTATTTCTGTGAAAAATGTCATTGGTATGTTGATAGGGACTTCACAGAATCTGTAGATTGCTTTGTATCACGTGGACATTTTAACAATGTTAATTCTTCTAACCCATGAGCATGGAATACTCTCTACTTATGTATGTCTTCTTCAGTTTCTCTCATCAGTATCTTATAAATTTAAGTATCCAGGTCTTTCATCTACTTCATTAATTATATTCCTAGATATTGTATTCTTTTTAATGGAGTTGTAAATAGGATTGTTTTAACTCTGTTCACAAATTTCATTTAATGTATAAAAATACAAGAAAAAATCTATAAAAGGAAAAGAATCTAAAAAGGAAATGTATAACTGATTCACTTTGCTGTATACCTGAAACTATTACAAAGTTGTAAATCAATTAATTATACTTCAAATTTAAAAAAAGCTTTCTACAACTCTTCTAGTACTAGAATGTTCTTTTGAGTGAAAGAAAAAAGCAAGATATGTTTATATAAATTTTGCTCCATTTGTTTATAACAGTTTTTGTGGCATCTTTAGGTTTTTCTACATGTAAAATCATGACATTTGCAAATAGTGAGTGTTTTACTTCTCTTTTTCAATTTGAATGTCCTTTATGTCTATTTCCTGTCTGAATGCTCCTGCCTAGGACCCCTAATGCTTTGTTGAATAAAAGCAGCTAGTGTGGGCATCCTTGTCTTAAAAGAAAAAGTCTCAGTTTTCACCATTGAATATGTTGGTTGTGATTTTGTCATATATGGTCTTTGTTAAGCTGAGGTATGGTGCCTCTGTTCCCACTTTGTTACTTTTATCATAGATAGATATTGAATTCTGAAAAACTTTGTGTTTGACATGTTGCTTCTCAACCTCGATTGAGAAGATCATATGATTTTCATCCTTAATATGTTGATCATGTTGACTGATTTGTTGATGCTGAAACATTCTTGTATCTCTGGAATAAATCTCAGTTGAATGATATACAAGGATTTCACTGTATTGCTGAAATCAATTTGATAATGTTTTGGTGAGGATTTTTCCATTTTTGTTCATCAAGGATATTTGCCTGTAATTTGTGTGCATCGTATCTTTATCTAGTTTTAATATTAGGGTGATGTTGGCCTGTAAAATGTAAGGATGTGTTCTCTCCAATTTGTAGATGACTTTGAGAAAGATAGGTATTAAATTTTATTTAAATATTTGGTAGTGTTCACTAGTAAAACAGTCTAGTCTTGGACTTTTGGGAATTTTTTCTTTTAATTCCTGATGTAATCTCCTTACAATAATCAGTGTACTAAAATTTTCATGTCTTTTTAGTTATTTATTTCTGCTCTGATCTTTATTTCCTTCTTATTCTTTTAGATGTTATTTAAGATTGAGTTTTTTCCTGTTTGTTGAGGTAGGCCTGTATGGCTATAAACTTCATTCTTAGAACTGAATTCACTGCATCCCATAGATTCTGGTATGGTGAACAGCTGTCCCTTTATTTCCACAGGTTCTGCATTCATGGATATGAAGGGCTTACTATATACGACACCATTTTGCTCCAAGATATGTTTATATAAATTTTGCTCCATTTGTTTATAACAGTTTTTGTGGCATCTTTAGGTTTTTCTACATGTAAAATCATGACATTTGCAAATAGTGAGTGTTTTACTTCTCTTTTTCAATTTGAATGTCCTTTATGTCTATTTCCTGTCTGAATGCTCCTGCCTAGGACCCCTAATGCTTTGTTGAATAAAAGCAGCTAGTGTGGGCATCCTTGTCTTAAAAGAAAAAGTCTCAGTTTTCACCATTGAATATGTTGGTTGTGATTTTGTCATATATGGTCTTTGTTAAGCTGAGGTATGGTGCCTCTGTTCCCACTTTGTTACTTTTATCATAGATAGATATTGAATTCTGAAAAACTTTGTGTTTGACATGTTGCTTCTCAACCTCGATTGAGAAGATCATATGATTTTCATCCTTAATATGTTGATCATGTTGACTGATTTGTTGATGCTGAAACATTCTTGTATCTCTGGAATAAATCTCAGTTGAATGATATACAAGGATTTCACTGTATTGCTGAAATCAATTTGATAATGTTTTGGTGAGGATTTTTCCATTTTTGTTCATCAAGGATATTTGCCTGTAATTTGTGTGCATCGTATCTTTATCTAGTTTTAATATTAGGGTGATGTTGGCCTGTAAAATGTAAGGATGTGTTCTCTCCAATTTGTAGATGACTTTGAGAAAGATAGGTATTAAATTTTATTTAAATATTTGGTAGTGTTCACTAGTAAAACAGTCTAGTCTTGGACTTTTGGGAATTTTTTCTTTTAATTCCTGATGTAATCTCCTTACAATAATCAGTGTACTAAAATTTTCATGTCTTTTTAGTTATTTATTTCTGCTCTGATCTTTATTTCCTTCTTATTCTTTTAGATGTTATTTAAGATTGAGTTTTTTTCCTGTTTGTTGAGGTAGGCCTGTATGGCTATAAACTTCATTCTTAGAACTGAATTCACTGCATCCCATAGATTCTGGTATGGTGAACAGCTGTCCCTTTATTTCCACAGGTTCTGCATTCATGGATATGAAGGGCTTACTATATACGACACCATTTTATATAAGAACTTGAACCTCCACTGATCTTGGAATCCTTGTTGGGTCCTGCAATCAGTTCCCCATGGAGGCCAAGGGACAACTGTATTTCCATTTTTATTTGTCCCAAAGGTTTTTTTTTTTTGCTTTATGCTTCATTGATGCATTCATTGATCAGCAGTATATTTTTTAATCTCCACATATTTCTGATTGTCTCAGTTTCGTTCTTGTACCTGATTTCAAGTTTCATGCCATTATAGTTAGGAAAAGTGGCTGATATGATTTCAGTCTTCTTAAATCTATTGAGCCTTATTTTGTGCCATAACATATGATCTGTTTTGGAGAATGGTCCATGTGTACTTGGAACACTACTTGGAATTTTCCAACTAATACTTTTGGAGTATGGCTGACCATAGCTAACCGAAATCACAAAAAGCAAAGCTGCAGTTAAGGGAAGTTTACTGTACAATCATTATATTTGTCACTTTAACTACTATATTCACTGAATTACATGAAATATTCAAAACTCCATTGACCATGTTAGTGTTAGATTATTTTGACTAACTGTAGACTAATGTAAGTGTTCCAAGTATGTTTAAGGTCTTCAATAGGTTGAATATCAAATGCATTTCTGACTTAACAATATTTTCAACTTATGAGATATAATCTCCTTATTAGTTGAAAATCTCTGTACAGAACATTCCATTCAAAAGTAGCATACTACATACTCTTCTCAAGTACATATGGAATGTTCTTCTGGGGGAGAAGAAAGAAAGGAGCAGAGTTACTTGAAAACATAATGGCTAAAAGTATACAACTACTTGGAAAATTCAGCAATAAACAACTGTCCATTTTAATTTGTGTACAGGGAAGAAAACAGACATTCGGATTCCGGAAGCCCAGGGAAGTTCTCAGCCATTATTTTTTCGACTACTTCTGCTCCTTTCTCTCTTCTCCCTCTAGGACTCCTATAATGTGAATGGTAGTCCGATGGATGTTGTACCATGGGTCCTTCATCTAGCTTCACTTTTTAAAATTCTTTTCTCTTTCTGCTGCTCTGTTTAGATGAATTCCACTGTCCTGTCTTCCAAATCACTGATAACATTCTTCTGTTTCATCTAGTGTGCTGTTGAATCCTTCTAGTGTATTTTTTTCAGTTCACTTATTGCACACTTCTATGGCTTTTTTTTTCTTTCTTACAATTTCTTTTTTGAAGTTCTGTGTTCATCCATTCTTCTTCCCAGTTTGGTAAGCATTATTTTGAATTCTTTATCACGTATATTACATATCTCTGATTCATGAACTTTTTTTCCCCCTAAGGTTGGAACATATTCCTCTTTCTCCTCCTTTTGTTTGAGACTCTCTGGGTTTGTTTTTTAAGTGTTGGGGAAACAGCTATCACTTCTCATTCCTAGTAGCAGGCTTTGATAGGAGATGAATGTTATTGTATAACCTTGTCTGTGCTCACAGTGGCCTCTCAAACCTTTGTGGTAGTGTTCACAGCTTGATTTATTTTTGGTAAGTCTGAGTTGTTGAGCATGTGCCAAGACTTAACAGTGGTCTAGAGGGAAAGACCTCGGGCAGCAATGAATTCATGCTGATGGGAAGACGGATCCTCAGGCAGCAGGTTAAGATATGCATGTGTGTACAGTACTGTCACTGTTTGACCCTGCTGGCAGCCAGATCAGGCAATCTGGAGGTGCCGCCTTAGCAACAGTGGAAAATATCAGGGCTCTAGATAAATGAATAAGCTCCTTTCTGAGAGAGAGTGACAATTTGCAGTGAGACCAAGTAAGAATGCAAAAATATATCCCCTGGCTTACCTTCCTGGAAGAACTCTAGCCTAAAAGTACATTTTTGAATGTTCTTCTGGGGAGAAGAAAGAAAGGAGCAGAGTTACTTGAAAACATAATGGCTAAAAGTATACAACTACTTGGAAAATTCAGCAATAAACAACTGTCCATTTTAATTTGTGTACAGGGAAGAAAACAGACATTCGGATTCCGGAAGCCCAGGGAAGTTCTCAGCCATTATTTTTTCGACTACTTCTGCTCCTTTCTCTCTTCTCCCTCTAGGACTCCTATAATGTGAATGGTAGTCCGATGGATGTTGTACCATGGGTCCTTCATCTAGCTTCACTTTTTAAAATTCTTTTCTCTTTCTGCTGCTCTGTTTAGATGAATTCCACTGTCCTGTCTTCCAAATCACTGATAACATTCTTCTGTTTCATCTAGTGTGCTGTTGAATCCTTCTAGTGTATTTTTTTCAGTTCACTTATTGCACACTTCTATGGCTTTTTAGTTCTTTCTTACAATTTCTTTTTTGAAGTTCTGTGTTCATCCATTCTTCTTCCCAGTTTGGTAAGCATTATTTTGAATTCTTTATCACGTATATTACATATCTCTGATTCATGAACTTTTTTTCCCCCTAAGGTTGGAACATATTCCTCTTTCTCCTCCTTTTGTTTGAGACTCTCTGGGTTTGTTTTTTAAGTGTTGGGGAAACAGCTATCACTTCTCATTCCTAGTAGCAGGCTTTGATAGGAGATGAATGTTATTGTATAACCTTGTCTGTGCTCACAGTGGCCTCTCAAACCTTTGTGGTAGTGTTCACAGCTTGATTTATTTTTGGTAAGTCTGAGTTGTTGAGCATGTGCCAAGACTTAACAGTGGTCTAGAGGGAAAGACCTCGGGCAGCAATGAATTCATGCTGATGGGAAGACGGATCCTCAGGCAGCAGGTTAAGATATGCATGTGTGTACAGTACTGTCACTGTTTGACCCTGCTGGCAGCCAGATCAGGCAATCTGGAGGTGCCGCCTTAGCAACAGTGGAAAATATCAGGGCTCTAGATAAATGAATAAGCTCCTTTCTGAGAGAGAGTGACAATTTGCAGTGAGACCAAGTAAGAATGCAAAAATATATCCCCTGGCTTACCTTCCCTGGAAGGACTTCTCTAGCCTCTAGTTATGTGGTCAACCTGAAGCCTGTCCCTCAGACTGAAGTTTCAGGACAAGGAATAAGGCTTTTTCATGGGAAGACTGAGAGTGTGTTTCCGCCTGTTGTTAGTGCTGTGCCCTGGGGATGGTAGCCTGCTAAGAACTGTCTCTCTGATTCTTTGATTCTTTCATTCTCACAGGATCCAGAAATGTAATTAACTCTGGCTACGCAAGGGGTAGTCCCTGGGTGGGCTGCACACGCCCACCAGCTTCAGTGAGAACACAAGAGTGTGTACTCACTGGTGCTGGAAAGGCAAAGTGAAAGTACAGAAATGGTGCTTTTCCAGGGCAGGTACTACCAAGGCAGAGGGAGAGTGCAAAAAGACGATGCCTAGTGCACCTTCATACCCTGAGAAAATTCCAACATACTCCTTCCCAGCTGGCAGATATTAAGATTATCAATGGAATCTCCCTTCACATACAGTTTAGGCACTTTTCAAACTGCTGCTTTGTACTAGGTTCCAGGGTCAGTTTGTATGCAAGCCCATTAAGAGAAATCTCCCTTCCCTACAGAAATACAGATCTCCTGGATGTAGGCCCCTTTAGTTTCAAAGTCAGATACTTTGGGTCTCACTTCTATGGTGCAGGGTCTCAAGGATGGGGTACCTCATACAGGACACGAACCCTTCATTTCTCAGAGAGGCCCTGTATTTATGAGTTCTCTCTTGTGTAGGGATGGTCACACTGGAAGTGAGAATTTTGCTGATACCACATCTCTGACTCTTCAACCTTTCATCTTTTCATGTAGACGAGCTGTTCAGTCTTTAAGTCTTTCTCAGAATTATTTCATATGTAGTTGTAAATTTGCTATTTCTTGGGTAGGAGGTGAGTTCAGGATCTTCCTATACCATCAATGTTGAACTGTCTCCCATGATATTTTAAATAAGTATTATAACTGTCATAAATAAATAGTAATGATAAATTAAACCATTAACAAATATATTGTTATATAACAGACTAAAAGTAGTCAATTTTTTTTTCAAATGGGACATTTATGGTCCCACTTCCCTTTCTCGATTTTCTGTAATCAGAAAATGTCTATTACATCCAAGGGAAGATGGAATAAAAGTCCTTTACAGACTTCTGATTCAGCAGACCTAAACCAAACATCTTGAAAACATCTTTTTCACAGTGAGGGATTAATTCTAGCAATCAAAACCCACCAGTGAATGTGACAAACACAACCAAGCCAGGCATTTGTGTTATTATAACGTCAATATAATACCTCTGTTGTCCTAGAAAACTTAAACCATCATTGGGATTATCAATACCGGTCCTTTTGCTTTATTTAAGAAATTGATTACTTTAACATTGTAGAATGGAAAAATAAACTTCTCACAGATCAATAAGATACTACTCTCTCCCATGCGCTCCTCCCTCCACCGCTCCACACTGGATAAATGCTCTTGATAAATACTACTTTTTTGCTGCTTTCCTAACCAAGAGAATCTACATATTAGGTTTGAACAGCTGTTGCTGACACACTGTTCCATCCTAAAGGTCCTGTTTCCTGTACAGCAGCTCAGCAACAGTCTTGGTATCCAATTGTGTGCTGAAAACATAAAATAATTTTGATAGGAATTAATAGAGAACACTAGCCCCAGAAATTTTAATATTGAAAAGTCTGGGAATTTGCCCTACAGAAATACAGATCTCCTGGATGTAGGCCCTTTAGTTTCAAAGTCAGATACTTTGGGTCTCACTTCTATGGTGCAGGGTCTCAAGGATGGGGTACCTCATACAGGACACGAACCCTTCATTTCTCAGAGAGGCCCTGTATTTATGAGTTCTCTCTTGTGTAGGGATGGTCACACTGGAAGTGAGAATTTTGCTGATACCACATCTCTGACTCTTCAACCTTTCATCTTTTCATGTAGACGAGCTGTTCAGTCTTTAAGTCTTTCTCAGAATTATTTCATATGTAGTTGTAAATTTGCTATTTCTTGGGTAGGAGGTGAGTTCAGGATCTTCCTATACCATCAATGTTGAACTGTCTCCCATGATATTTTAAATAAGTATTATAACTGTCATAAATAAATAGTAATGATAAATTAAACCATTAACAAATATATTGTTATATAACAGACTAAAAGTAGTCAATTTTTTTTCAAATGGGACATTTATGGTCCCACTTCCCTTTCTCGATTTTCTGTAATCAGAAAATGTCTATTACATCCAAGGGAAGATGGAATAAAAGTCCTTTACAGACTTCTGATTCAGCAGACCTAAACCAAACATCTTGAAAACATCTTTTTCACAGTGAGGGATTAATTCTAGCAATCAAAACCCACCAGTGAATGTGACAAACACAACCAAGCCAGGCATTTGTGTTATTATAACGTCAATATAATACCTCTGTTGTCCTAGAAAACTTAAACCATCATTGGGATTATCAATACCGGTCCTTTTGCTTTATTTAAGAAATTGATTACTTTAACATTGTAGAATGGAAAAATAAACTTCTCACAGATCAATAAGATACTACTCTCTCCCATGCGCTCCTCCCTCCACCGCTCCACACTGGATAAATGCTCTTGATAAATACTACTTTTTTGCTGCTTTCCTAACCAAGAGAATCTACATATTAGGTTTGAACAGCTGTTGCTGACACACTGTTCCATCCTAAAGGTCCTGTTTCCTGTACAGCAGCTCAGCAACAGTCTTGGTATCCAATTGTGTGCTGAAAACATAAAATAATTTTGATAGGAATTAATAGAGAACACTAGCCCCCAGATGATATAAGTCTGTCTGAATCATGCTCACACTTTGAAGACAACACGAATTCTTAATGGGAGTAATTTCTAAAGACAGAGAAATTGAGCAATAAGCATTGCCCCTAACACTTCATATCACGTAAAGATGACAAGGTAAGAAGTTAACATTCTACAATGTCAAAGGCACTGAGTCTTTGATTCTTAACTATAGCATGATATACGCTCACCTCTCTTGCTAGTGTTAGCCTCTATACATGCATATACAGTGTATAGTATATATGAATACTCTGTTACCTAAAATCAACAATATTTGTTTGCTGTAATACATTAATGACCTGAACTCTTTCTAACATTCTGTTTTGTTTTTCCTATAAAAGTCTTAATCCCATGAAATCAAAGACTCAGTAAGGTAGGTAGTCTTAGTGAGCAAATCAATGTAACAGAGCATGTTTGTTGAATGAATGTATGAGCAAATGCAAATGAAGGCAAATCATATGGTATACACTTTGAGCAATTGAGCAGGAGCAGGAGAGGTAGAATGAAATTCTCTGTCTCTTCTTGAAGCCAACAGCCCTTTGTCTTCAAAGTGTGAGCATGATTCAGACAGACTTACATCATCTGGTGGCTAGTGTTCTCTATTAATTCCTATCAAAATTATTTTGTTTTCAGTTAAATAATTCAAGACAATGATAATGCTGTTAACAAGGCAAAGGTTCTGTGCCAAATGGCTCAGACCATTTTTAAAATAAAGATTAAGCCACCAGGGGCTAGGCTGTTTGAGATAAGAATTTTGGAGGACATGGAACTTTAACTTAATGGTTGAGAAAATATCAGTTGAATGTCTAGTGTGTGCTATGTAACATACTATTTGATATACATTAGTCATTTTAATTCTTATGTCTAAGAGGTATCATGATTATCCTATTTAATTGATAGGAAGACAGAGGTTTACAAAGGTTAGCAACTTCCACAGAAATAGGAGATAGTGAAGACAGGATTCCAAATCAGGTATTTGGGTGACAAAGCCCTTTGTTACTACCTACTACCTAAGTGTCCTTCCTGAGTCTTAAGGAAAATTTTACATGTAGATGTAAGAGGAAAGGCAATGTAATTATAAATGTGGACATGACAATTCACAACTTTAAACCAAGATTTAACAGTCTGGTTATCCTTAGCCCACCTTATGTTGAAATGATGAAATGATGATGGTGTCCACAGAATCTGCTTGATTTCCTTCAATGTGTTCAGCACAGTGTTTACACACTTCATGTGAAGTCCACTGATGCTCCGCTTCAGATTATGATCTGCATTGCACAGAGCTCTGAGTTATAGCAGGCAGTTGGGAGGCCCACACAGCCAGGCTAAGATTCTTTGTGTTCATCTGAAATAAAGAGATATTTAAGACTATCAAGTAGTATAGTTATGATACAATAATACTTATCAATAGTTTGATGTTTTGTTTTTCCTATAAAAGTCTTAATCCCATGAAATCAAAGACTCAGTAAGGTAGGTAGTCTTAGTGAGCAAATCAATGTAACAGAGCATGTTTGTTGAATGAATGTATGAGCAAATGCAAATGAAGGCAAATCATATGGTATACACTTTGAGCAATTGAGCAGGAGCAGGAGAGGTAGAATGAAATTCTCTGTCTCTTCTTGAAGCCAACAGCCCTTTGTCTTCAAAGTGTGAGCATGATTCAGACAGACTTACATCATCTGGTGGCTAGTGTTCTCTATTAATTCCTATCAAAATTATTTTGTTTTCAGTTAAATAATTCAAGACAATGATAATGCTGTTAACAAGGCAAAGGTTCTGTGCCAAATGGCTCAGACCATTTTTAAAATAAAGATTAAGCCACCAGGGGCTAGGCTGTTTGAGATAAGAATTTTGGAGGACATGGAACTTTAACTTAATGGTTGAGAAAATATCAGTTGAATGTCTAGTGTGTGCTATGTAACATACTATTTGATATACATTAGTCATTTTAATTCTTATGTCTAAGAGGTATCATGATTATCCTATTTAATTGATAGGAAGACAGAGGTTTACAAAGGTTAGCAACTTCCACAGAAATAGGAGATAGTGAAGACAGGATTCCAAATCAGGTATTTGGGTGACAAAGCCCTTTGTTACTACCTACTACCTAAGTGTCCTTCCTGAGTCTTAAGGAAAATTTTACATGTAGATGTAAGAGGAAAGGCAATGTAATTATAAATGTGGACATGACAATTCACAACTTTAAACCAAGATTTAACAGTCTGGTTATCCTTAGCCCACCTTATGTTGAAATGATGAAATGATGATGGTGTCCACAGAATCTGCTTGATTTCCTTCAATGTGTTCAGCACAGTGTTTACACACTTCATGTGAAGTCCACTGATGCTCCGCTTCAGATTATGATCTGCATTGCACAGAGCTCTGAGTTATAGCAGGCAGTTGGGAGGCCCACACAGCCAGGCTAAGATTCTTTGTGTTCATCTGAAATAAAGAGATATTTAAGACTATCAAGTAGTAGAGTTATGATACAATAATACTTATCAATAGTTTGATGTCAATATTTTATTATATATGTATTTCTTAGTGACTTAGTGAAATTTTTAAAATGACACTTTTGTAAGACTAATATGATAGGGAAGAGTGGATTTTTTCATACATGAGAATGAGTGTGCATTTGTGTCTATGTTGCCAAAATGAGAAATGTTCTCTGAGAAATTGAGGGAGGAGATTAATTTTTGGACTAAAGCAATAAGTATAATAGGACATTGGCCTGAAAAACACTGATACCATTGGGAGTGGAAATGGGATAGGTGGTATATAGGTGGATGGAAGGATTACAAAAAAGTAAAAAACAGAATAGATCTTGAGCCCAGTAAGTCAAATCTTTTGGGAGAAGAAAGAGGTTGAGTGTTTCTGTTGGGAACGGTACCACTGTGTCTTTCTACGTGCCAGCTCCCCATGTGGCTTCTCACGGCTTGAATTTGGGTGCTTTCCTTTGGGAACTACACAGGCTCCTTGGCAGTCCTCCGGTTTTTTATAGGAATTTCTCTCGCCTAGGCCCCGACGCAGGACTTGTCTACACTCTGACTATGAGAAAGGATTGTTTGTTTCATTACTTAATCTGGAGGAAATGGGTGAATGAGGTTCTAGGGGGATACCTGTTTTCTCTAGGGCCTCTCTAGATGTGGCACCCGGAGCAGCTGGCCGAGAAGAATGGAGCAGCATATATCCTCATGCGGTAACTTATTCTAATGAGCTGCATTCTCTAAAATCAGACTTGTTGATGTTGGCAGGAAATAAATTTAACACCCCTGCACAAATAGATGCAAATACGCATTCTCTGATACGTTTCATTTTCCACAAGGTAATCAAGATTCATAAAACTTCTATTTAGGGTCTGGGCACCAGGGACTCAGTGTCCTTGAGGGAAACAAAACCTTCTAACGAAAATTATATTTCAGTGGTATTAATCTCACGGGATCTGATAAATGGACACAGTGGAGTTGAATCTTATTTGGCTTCATTGTCCTTTCCACCATACATTTCATTCAACACCAAGATAATCAAATACATGAAATCTGCATTACTCGCTTCAGGCCCAGAAAACACTGCCTCGTGCCCTTCATCAAAAGACCAGGAGACAAAGTTGATAGCATATTATTTTCTAAGGTTATCAATGTCTTCAAACTGTTTGGGAGTTTTCAAATCTCCTCTTCCTGGCCCCAAATTGAATGAACACCTCTCTCCCCATCCATTTCCTTAGACCTTTGTTAACTTCAGGCAAAAGGTTATGAGACCATCACATAACTGTCCTTTCTAGCAGTTCTCAGCCCCCAGTTCATTATCATCAATAACTTTCTGAGTAAAAGCCCATTCAGGGTAAGGAGAATTTTGGCAGCAAACTGAAGACTAGTAGAGAGAAAGCTAAGAAGCATAATCACATGTAATTTTTTGAACTTGATTTTTAAAGCATGACATACTCTTACAAAAACCCTGAGTACATGTCTGGACGAAGGAGCACTCAGGACTTTCAGGACAAGCATTCTGAGTTGAAAGTTAAGATGGATGATTTGTTCAGCTGGAAACAAGTTTGCATAACTGAAGTCAAAATAATTTATGGCATATTTAAAATTCTTCCCTTCCATGACAGGGAAAAAATAGCTTCTGCTCAAGAAGTCAACTCCCCCTGTTAGACAGACTTCATGGGCATCTGAACCTGGATACTTTCAGGAATGAGCTGCTTGTAACTTTGAAATCACTGAGGCTTCTGGGATCAGGCAAAAGTGAGATGATGTGGGAAAAGACCTTCTTGAGAGGTTGAGGGCTAGTAGAAGGTCAATGGCACGTAGGGAAATGTGGAAGTTAATTACAGAAGGCAAAATGTATTGTTTAAATATTTGGTTATGGGAAACATAATTTCTTAAGTTTTGGTATTCAAGCAGTGATCTGATGAGAAAGTGGTGTGTGTCAATGTGTTCAGTACACAGTTTATCATTTACAGTTAGCTATAAACTAGAAGATATTGGAGAGGACATGTATTGTCATTACACCTGGACTAAAATGCAGAATCCATTCCATGACCTGCAAAGGCCCAAGTGAGTGATTCAAGTGCAGTGTAGATGTTGCCAGTTTTAAAAGTTCCCCAGATAGTTCAAAAGTGCAGAAAGGCCTGAGCAATACTGCCCTCCATAACAGAACTTGACTCTCTCTCTAATCTCCTAATCCTCATGCCCGCAATGTTCCATCTCTCACTAGTCAATTTAATGTTAGAGCTAGCCAAGATCACATCCATCTTAGAACTTCACTGGTTTTTCTTGGAATGTTTTGATACTGACGACTCTCCTCTTTCAGTCTTCTCACCCGTAGTAGATAGTTACATAGTTGTCTCTTAGAATGTCACCTCTTGAGAGAGGCCACGTGTAGCCTATATATAATCTAAGGCCATTACCCCTCCACATTACATTTTATCACTTCAGACCCTGTATTATTTGCTTTATAGCATCTGCTGCTATTGGAAATCATTCAGTCACTCCATTGCTTGAGGCAGACAGTCCTCACTACAAGGGAGAGAACACTGTCTCTGTCATAGTTTTTACTGATGTATCCTTTGTGCCTGAAACCATGCCTAGCACACAGGAGTGTTCACTCCTATGTGTTAAACCAACAAATATATGTCGAATGAATAAATGAATGAATGAATGAGTGATTGAAAGCTCAACATAAAAAGGCAGAAACCTTTCCTGACCATGAATTACTGGTCACTAAATTCAAAGACCTGCCTTTGAGTGTAGACTACATTTAATCTTCTTTCTGTTTATAGTATTTTTTTCTTCCCTAGGCTTTTCTTTACTTTCTCAAGCAATAAATGAAATGGACTTTGGATCAAAGAATATGCGGCACATGTGCCAATGACCAAAACAATTTTCTATCAGAAAATTCAATCAAGGATTCTTTAATCAGAACATAAATCTTTCAGACACACATCACAGACTATATTACATCAGATCATAACTGCCTTTTTTTTTTTTTTTTTTTGCTTTTCCCCTTATCCATTTTGCAATTACAACTTCTCAGTGCTAGAGGAACAGCACTGAAGTAGCAAAGAGAAAGCAATACCCTGAAAAAGCAGTTTTAAACATGATGAACTTGGTACTTTTAGTTTATCTCAGTCTGCAATTTCAACTCTTATGGGTCTCAGTGAAATGGAATCAGTGAATATGGATCAATAATGTGAAATTCTGTTGTAAAGGGTATAGTATAAAATAAACATTAAGAGCCAGAGACTTGTCTTTGGCCCCTCTCCTACCAGCCCCATGTCTATGGAATCAAAAAAATTTTTTAAAAACAAGTGAGACCACTTTACCTTTTCTGCAGCCCATAGAGAACATTTCATGAGAAGAATCCAAGTTTATTCAAATTGATCTTCTCAGCAATTTAGTACACTTGTCTTAAAGGGGGGATGACATGGAAATTGGTTGTATTAGTATTTAGTGCTAGACATTCAAAATGTTGAAAACATATACAAAGAAAAGCCTTATCAAATACTATTTTTAGTGTAAATTAGTAAAATCTTATTAATCAAGTAGATTTTAATGAAAATATTTGTTTACTTCCTTTAAGCAAAGTTTCAAAGACAGACAAGCTCAGTTTGTCTTTTTTGAAACTTCAAAAGTTTAGGATATGCAGTGGTAAAAAACATGAAACTGGAAGTTACAAGGAAGAGATACCATATTTCATAAACTACCTGTAAATTGGTTCAAAGGATCTCTTAATACCTTCCCAAATACAGAAAGTTTTCTACAATCAAGCCAAACTGGAATTGATGTCCAAAAATATACTTACGTCCTATTCAAAAAGCATATCTGGATGGGATAGCAAAGCCAGAGAAAATGTTCTTTACAGGAACATAAAGGATCTTATAAAAAGGATCTTATAAAAAGGCATCTTATAAAAAGGCATTTACAAAAGCATTGCTTCACCAAATGATAAAAAAAAAAAAGATGTTTCTGTAGTCATGCATATATGTAATTGATTTTTTACAAAGAATCTATACAGTATATTCTGTATTTAATTTTGGGTTTATTTTTTTTAACTTCAATTCTTGTGATTTTCTTCACACATCCTGAGACCCAACTACCCATCACCCAAATTTAACAGATATTGCCACATTCCTAATTGTAGTTCTGTGCTGTACTAAGTCACTCAGTCATGTTCAACTCTGTGTGACCCCATGGGTTGTTACCCCTCGGGCTCCTCTGTCCGTGGGATTAGGCAAGAATACTGGAGTGGGTTGCCATGCCCACCTCCTGGGGATTTTCCTGACCCAGGGATGGAACCCACATCTTTTAGGTCTCCTGCATTGGCAGGTGGGTTCTTTAACCACTAGTGCCACCTGGGAAGCCCTAATTGGGAGCCATAGATACCATTTAAGCACCATTCTTAATAACTAATTACACCATGTTTTTTAAAGAGTTGATCATTATTTAGAAATTAGAAGATGTCATGGCAAAATTCATGTAAATCTATATCCTGAATATCTCAATTGCTCTCTCCTGCTTTTTATTTCTTTGTTTCCTTGGGCAGTGCTATGAGTGAATTCTTCACTTACTAGATGTGTGATATTGAGCAAGTTCATTGACCTCTATACATCAGCTTCCTCATTTGTAGAATATTGACGACAGTGCCTACCTCATAGGGTTGTTAGAAGAATCATTTATGAAACATTTAGAAAGCAACATGGTATAAGCAGCTCAATAATATATCTCAATTCATTATATTTTTCTTTGGCTGCAAACTAGAGTTTATCATAACTATTGTAACTTTCTTCATATCTTCAGGACTTTCTTCATTGCAATATTTCTAATAGCCTTTTTTTCATAGCCTGCTAATTTCTGCCTCTGTTAGTGTCACAAATTCTTGCCTTGTAAGTGGATATTGTCCCTTAATTTACTTGTTTTGATAGACTTTTTCAGAAGCTCTATGAAGTTTATTTCATCTGGCTAGAATAAATTCTTACTTGTATTTTTAGTTATTGGGCATACAATTGTTTAATTTTTATTTTATATTGCAGTAATAGTTGATTAACAGTGTTGTGTTAATTTCAGATATATACAGCAAAGTGATACACAGTCTATCCTTTTTCAAACTATTTTTCTATTCAGCTCATTACAGAATTTTGAGCAGCATTCCCAGTGGTATACAGGAGTAGGCCCTTGTTGATTATTTTAAATATAGCAATGAGTACATGTCAATTGCAAGCTCCCAATCAATTCTTCACATCCACCCTGGTAACCATAATTTCATTCTCTAAGACTGAGTCTGTTTCTATCATAAGTAAGTCTATTTCTGTTAATTCTTTTAGGTTTAGCATATAAACAATATCATATGATATTTGTATTTCTCTGACTTACTTCAGTTAGTATGACAATCTCTAGTTCTGCCTGTGTTGCTACAGAGGGCATTATTAAATTTGTTTATGGCCCTTTTTAGTAGTGGACGGGAAGCCCTAATTGGGAGCCATAGATACCATTTAAGCACCATTCTTAATAACTAATTACACCATGTTTTTAAAGAGTTGATCATTATTTAGAAATTAGAAGATGTCATGGCAAAATTCATGTAAATCTATATCCTGAATATCTCAATTGCTCTCTCCTGCTTTTTATTTCTTTGTTTCCTTGGCAGTGCTATGAGTGAATTCTTCACTTACTAGATGTGTGATATTGAGCAAGTTCATTGACCTCTATACATCAGCTTCCTCATTTGTAGAATATTGACGACAGTGCCTACCTCATAGGGTTGTTAGAAGAATCATTTATGAAACATTTAGAAAGCAACATGGTATAAGCAGCTCAATAATATATCTCAATTCATTATATTTTTCTTTGGCTGCAAACTAGAGTTTATCATAACTATTGTAACTTTCTTCATATCTTCAGGACTTTCTTCATTGCAATATTTCTAATAGCCTTTTTTTCATAGCCTGCTAATTTCTGCCTCTGTTAGTGTCACAAATTCTTGCCTTGTAAGTGGATATTGTCCCTTAATTTACTTGTTTTGATAGACTTTTTCAGAAGCTCTATGAAGTTTATTTCATCTGGCTAGAATAAATTCTTACTTGTATTTTTAGTTATTGGGCATACAATTGTTTAATTTTTATTTTATATTGCAGTAATAGTTGATTAACAGTGTTGTGTTAATTTCAGATATATACAGCAAAGTGATACACAGTCTATCCTTTTTCAAACTATTTTTCTATTCAGCTCATTACAGAATTTTGAGCAGCATTCCCAGTGGTATACAGGAGTAGGCCCTTGTTGATTATTTTAAATATAGCAATGAGTACATGTCAATTGCAAGCTCCCAATCAATTCTTCACATCCACCCTGGTAACCATAATTTCATTCTCTAAGACTGAGTCTGTTTCTATCATAAGTAAGTCTATTTCTGTTAATTCTTTTAGGTTTAGCATATAAACAATATCATATGATATTTGTATTTCTCTGACTTACTTCAGTTAGTATGACAATCTCTAGTTCTGCCTGTGTTGCTACAGAGGGCATTATTAAATTTGTTTATGGCTAAGTAATATTCCAGTGGGCTTTCCCCAGGTGGTTTAGTGATAAAGAATTTGTCTGCCAACCCAGAGACTCAGATTTAATCTCTCTATTGGGAAGAGCCACTGGAGAAGGGAATGGCAACCCACTCCAGTATTCTTGCCTGGGAAATCCCACGGTAGAGGAATTAGCGACTAAACAACAACAAATATTCCATGGTATATCCTTAACACATAATCTTCATGCATTCCTCTGTTGGTGAACATTTCAGTTCTGACTGGTGTGAAGTGGTTCCTTTTTATAGTTTTATATACATTTCTCTAATAATTAGTTATACTTGCACATCTTTTCATGTGCCTCTTAGCCATCCTTATATGTTTTCTTTGGTGAAATGTCTATTTAGACCTTCTGCCCATTTTTTGCTTAGGTTGTCTAGTCTCTACATGATTTCTCGGACAACTGTTAATTTTAAAATTCTGTGATTTTAACATATGTATATATATATACTTGATTTCTGTTTATGACAAAGTGAAAGACCTTTGTTGAGAAAGGATTAGGAACTGTTCTGAAAAATTAGAGATAATTGTGGTACTGAGGAAAGAATGGAATTCTGTTTGTGTGCTTGTTCTACTCTAACACATTTTCTTGCGCTGACTGGGAATAATTGGCAAATGCATCTCTTTCAAATGTATTGATCATTTTGAAGACAGCTCAATTAGGCTTATATGTGGATGTAATTATGTGGGAGTAGCCATCTTGAGGAACACATGACTTTCTATCGCCACACAGTGTGCAAAGCTTTATTCTGATTTACCTTCCTGCTTCCTCTCTGGTCATTTAAATAATTACAAAACCTTAATGCTGCATCCTTAAGTTGTATCAGTAGTCTTTGTTACCTCACCATCTGTGGAAAAACTTGTGCTGAATTTTGTGTATAAATTATTTGGATATTCACTCCAACCCTGGTAACCATAATTTCATTCTCTAAGACTGAGTCTGTTTCTATCATAAGTAAGTCTATTTCTGTTAATTCTTTTAGGTTTAGCATATAAACAATATCATATGATATTTGTATTTCTCTGACTTACTTCAGTTAGTATGACAATCTCTAGTTCTGCCTGTGTTGCTACAGAGGGCATTATTAAATTTGTTTATGGCTAAGTAATATTCCAGTGGGCTTTCCCCAGGTGGTTTAGTGATAAAGAATTTGTCTGCCAACCCAGAGACTCAGATTTAATCTCTCTATTGGGAAGAGCCACTGGAGAAGGGAATGGCAACCCACTCCAGTATTCTTGCCTGGGAAACCCCACGGTAGAGGAATTAGCGACTAAACAACAACAAATATTCCATGGTATATCCTTAACACATAATCTTCATGCATTCCTCTGTTGGTGAACATTTCAGTTCTGACTGGTGTGAAGTGGTTCCTTTTTATAGTTTTATATACATTTCTCTAATAATTAGTTATACTTGCACATCTTTTCATGTGCCTCTTAGCCATCCTTATATGTTTTCTTTGGTGAAATGTCTATTTAGACCTTCTGCCCATTTTTTGCTTAGGTTGTCTAGTCTCTACATGATTTCTCGGACAACTGTTAATTTTAAAATTCTGTGATTTTAACATATGTATATATATATACTTGATTTCTGTTTATGACAAAGTGAAAGACCTTTGTTGAGAAAGGATTAGGAACTGTTCTGAAAAATTAGAGATAATTGTGGTACTGAGGAAAGAATGGAATTCTGTTTGTGTGCTTGTTCTACTCTAACACATTTTCTTGCGCTGACTGGGAATAATTGGCAAATGCATCTCTTTCAAATGTATTGATCATTTTGAAGACAGCTCAATTAGGCTTATATGTGGATGTAATTATGTGGGAGTAGCCATCTTGAGGAACACATGACTTTCTATCGCCACACAGTGTGCAAAGCTTTATTCTGATTTACCTTCCTGCTTCCTCTCTGGTCATTTAAATAATTACAAAACCTTAATGCTGCATCCTTAAGTTGTATCAGTAGTCTTTGTTACCTCACCATCTGTGGAAAAACTTGTGCTGAATTTTGTGTATAAATTATTTACCATGGAGATATTATTTATCTGCACTACCAGTTCATATATATATATATATATTTAGCATCCTTGGTTCCCTGCAGTCCTGAGGCTGATGTTCAGAGGTCTGGACTATACTCTTATTAGCATAGGAACATATGTTGTGTTTGAATAGCCTTTATTTTTTTTGGAATTTACTACATTTGTCATTCTCTTTCCCTTATTTGGAGTATTATTGACTTAAATTTCTGCAAGACATTTAAAGTATTTGCTGGCTAACTAGGGTGTATCCATTTCTCCTTTGCTTGAAAAGTCTCCAAAAATTGTTGACCATACAAAACAGTGAACTTAAATTATGATCAGAATATTTTCTTGAAAATGTTAACTTTATGTTTGATGCACTGTTGTAGAGATTAGAGACAGCACAAGAAGAGAGGCAGTGTCTACCTGACTAGAATGTGATATGATTTCTCCTGATTGTAACAGACCCCTTATTATTAAATTCATGTATCCTATTAAGTGAGTTGATATGGAGGAAGTATAGCTTAGGGAGTAGAATAAAGGCTCTCTATCCTGCTTTCAGGGTTTGAATCCAGTCACTTTCATATACTAGCTATCTGACCCTAGGCAACTTTATAGGATTGTTGTGATTATTACATAGCCCAACTATGTGTGAGCCCTAGGGCAGTGCTTCGTATCATTTAATACATGATCCATAACACTTGGAACACTTGACCTAGTTTGCATGCGATTTGGTGGTATATTAGGTTACTGCTAAACAGTTATACTTTAAGAGATTTGGATATTCAAATTTTGGAAGGAAAGAATGGAATTCTGTTTGTGTGCTTGTTCTACTCTAACACATTTTCTTGCGCTGACTGGGAATAATTGGCAAATGCATCTCTTTCAAATGTATTGATCATTTTGAAGACAGCTCAATTAGGCTTATATGTGGATGTAATTATGTGGGAGTAGCCATCTTGAGGAACACATGACTTTCTATCGCCACACAGTGTGCAAAGCTTTATTCTGATTTACCTTCCTGCTTCCTCTCTGGTCATTTAAATAATTACAAAACCTTAATGCTGCATCCTTAAGTTGTATCAGTAGTCTTTGTTACCTCACCATCTGTGGAAAAACTTGTGCTGAATTTTGTGTATAAATTATTTACCATGGAGATATTATTTATCTGCACTACCAGTTCATATATATATATATATATTTAGCATCCTTGGTTCCCTGCAGTCCTGAGGCTGATGTTCAGAGGTCTGGACTATACTCTTATTAGCATAGGAACATATGTTGTGTTTGAATAGCCTTTATTTTTTTTGGAATTTACTACATTTGTCATTCTCTTTCCCTTATTTGGAGTATTATTGACTTAAATTTCTGCAAGACATTTAAAGTATTTGCTGGCTAACTAGGGTGTATCCATTTCTCCTTTGCTTGAAAAGTCTCCAAAAATTGTTGACCATACAAAACAGTGAACTTAAATTATGATCAGAATATTTTCTTGAAAATGTTAACTTTATGTTTGATGCACTGTTGTAGAGATTAGAGACAGCACAAGAAGAGAGGCAGTGTCTACCTGACTAGAATGTGATATGATTTCTCCTGATTGTAACAGACCCCTTATTATTAAATTCATGTATCCTATTAAGTGAGTTGATATGGAGGAAGTATAGCTTAGGGAGTAGAATAAAGGCTCTCTATCCTGCTTTCAGGGTTTGAATCCAGTCACTTTCATATACTAGCTATCTGACCCTAGGCAACTTTATAGGATTGTTGTGATTATTACATAGCCCAACTATGTGTGAGCCCTAGGGCAGTGCTTCGTATCATTTAATACATGATCCATAACACTTGGAACACTTGACCTAGTTTGCATGCGATTTGGTGGTATATTAGGTTACTGCTAAACAGTTATACTTTAAGAGATTGATCTGTGAAAGTATCACAGGTTTTGATATGGTCCCACCATCTTACCCATCTTCATATTATAAATAAAAAAAATCCTTACTTTTTTAAATTTGCTTAAAGATTGAAATGTGAGCTAACATTTATTGCTTATATGGCACCAGCATACCCTTGTCTGTTATCTCATTTAATTTGGCAATCAAATATATGAGGAAGACTGGAAATAGCTAGAACAGAACAGCCTTTTAACTCATGGTATGCTCCTATTTCAATAAATACCCAAGCTAAAACTTACTTCATCTGTGATCCTGTATTTTCCCTCTTTAATCAATTTTATACTCTCTTCTGAAATTATGTACTGATGAGAGGTAAACAGATAGGAAGATACCATAGCAACTTGTATATTGGGTAATATGATGAGGAGACAGTTAATTATTAGGAGGACCAAGATGGGAACCATCTGCAGTACTCCAGGTCCTGGAAGGACAATTCATGTCAGAACAGGAAATTAAGATAGATGCCTAGTTTCTGATTCTTAGGTTTTAGACAGAGGCTTCGTTACCTAGTAAGGAGATGGAACCCAGGCTCTGTATGCAAAATAAGAAGCTGAAGTAGACTTCACATATGGTTTCTCGGCCCCATGACTTGGAATATACCTGGATCTCCAAATGTATGAAAGCTGAATTTACAGTTAAAGAGTAAATGAAATTCACTGCAAGTGTTACCTCAGTATTTCCCATAGGCTGTCCCTCGTAATACCATTTGAAGTAGTGCTCTCTACCGGGGAAAAGCACAAGAAGAGGCAGTGTCTACCTGACTAGAATGTGATATGATTTCTCCTGATTGTAACAGACCCCTTATTATTAAATTCATGTATCCTATTAAGTGAGTTGATATGGAGGAAGTATAGCTTAGGGAGTAGAATAAAGGCTCTCTATCCTGCTTTCAGGGTTTGAATCCAGTCACTTTCATATACTAGCTATCTGACCCTAGGCAACTTTATAGGATTGTTGTGATTATTACATAGCCCAACTATGTGTGAGCCCTAGGGCAGTGCTTCGTATCATTTAATACATGATCCATAACACTTGGAACACTTGACCTAGTTTGCATGCGATTTGGTGGTATATTAGGTTACTGCTAAACAGTTATACTTTAAGAGATTGATCTGTGAAAGTATCACAGGTTTTGATATGGTCCCACCATCTTACCCATCTTCATATTATAAATAAAAAAAATCCTTACTTTTTAAGTTTGCTTAAAGATTGAAATGTGAGCTAACATTTATTGCTTATATGGCACCAGCATACCCTTGTCTGTTATCTCATTTAATTTGGCAATCAAATATATGAGGAAGACTGGAAATAGCTAGAACAGAACAGCCTTTTAACTCATGGTATGCTCCTATTTCAATAAATACCCAAGCTAAAACTTACTTCATCTGTGATCCTGTATTTTCCCTCTTTAATCAATTTTATACTCTCTTCTGAAATTATGTACTGATGAGAGGTAAACAGATAGGAAGATACCATAGCAACTTGTATATTGGGTAATATGATGAGGAGACAGTTAATTATTAGGAGGACCAAGATGGGAACCATCTGCAGTACTCCAGGTCCTGGAAGGACAATTCATGTCAGAACAGGAAATTAAGATAGATGCCTAGTTTCTGATTCTTAGGTTTTAGACAGAGGCTTCGTTACCTAGTAAGGAGATGGAACCCAGGCTCTGTATGCAAAATAAGAAGCTGAAGTAGACTTCACATATGGTTTCTCGGCCCCATGACTTGGAATATACCTGGATCTCCAAATGTATGAAAGCTGAATTTACAGTTAAAGAGTAAATGAAATTCACTGCAAGTGTTACCTCAGTATTTCCCATAGGCTGTCCCTCGTAATACCAATTTACTAATGTCCCCATTACCGATATCATTGTCAAATGATTTGGAGGAATGCATAGCTTGCACACATTTCTATGATCAGTGCACTTTATCTGTATGATAAAGTCTGGCAGTAGATAACCCTATTCAAATTTTGTGATCCAGTATTTCTCAAAATCATTTGATTATAGGATACTTTTCTCATATTTGATAAAATCCCAGTATTTTGCACAAGTTTTCTAAAAAAACATGCCATTTTATAAAAATATGTCCAAAAGTCTGTGTATGGATGTGTGTATGTAAGTAAAACATGGAAAAGATACACTAGGTTGTTGGGGATAAACTGGAAGATTGTGAAGTCAGTAAGTCTTCAGTCTGTCCTCAGTCAGCTTCTTGTATTATATTAGAATTAAGTCATCATTCAGTTGACTGGGACTAACTTCTCTCTCTCCTGCTATTTCCATTCCTTCTGCTCTGCCCCTCTTGCCCACCCTCAACATAGGAAATTAAAGCATAAACAGCTTAGCAATTAAACAGAGTGAAAATATTTTTTCAGTTGCTTTAAAAAATCTGCATGGAGTTTCATCACAGTCTAATTCTATTGGACATCTCTGAAACTAATCATATTAAAATCACCGACCCAAGACATAATTAGTTACAGAACAATTGAGGTACCTATTTACTTCTACATTTAAACCAAAAATATTTTGACCACAAAAAATTATGAGAAGAGGTAAACATGGAAGTACCATAGCAACTTGTATATTGGGTAATTGATGAGGAGACAGTTAATTATTAGGAGGACCAAGATGGGAACCATCTGCAGTACTCCAGGTCCTGGAAGGACAATTCATGTCAGAACAGGAAATTAAGATAGATGCCTAGTTTCTGATTCTTAGGTTTTAGACAGAGGCTTCGTTACCTAGTAAGGAGATGGAACCCAGGCTCTGTATGCAAAATAAGAAGCTGAAGTAGACTTCACATATGGTTTCTCGGCCCCATGACTTGGAATATACCTGGATCTCCAAATGTATGAAAGCTGAATTTACAGTTAAAGAGTAAATGAAATTCACTGCAAGTGTTACCTCAGTATTTCCCATAGGCTGTCCCTCGTAATACCAATTTACTAATGTCCCCATTACCGATATCATTGTCAAATGATTTGGAGGAATGCATAGCTTGCACACATTTCTATGATCAGTGCACTTTATCTGTATGATAAAGTCTGGCAGTAGATAACCCTATTCAAATTTTGTGATCCAGTATTTCTCAAAATCATTTGATTATAGGATACTTTTCTCATATTTGATAAAATCCCAGTATTTTGCACAAGTTTTCTAAAAAAACATGCCATTTTATAAAAATATGTCCAAAAGTCTGTGTATGGATGTGTGTATGTAAGTAAAACATGGAAAAGATACACTAGGTTGTTGGGGATAAACTGGAAGATTGTGAAGTCAGTAAGTCTTCAGTCTGTCCTCAGTCAGCTTCTTGTATTATATTAGAATTAAGTCATCATTCAGTTGACTGGGACTAACTTCTCTCTCTCCTGCTATTTCCATTCCTTCTGCTCTGCCCCTCTTGCCCACCCTCAACATAGGAAATTAAAGCATAAACAGCTTAGCAATTAAACAGAGTGAAAATATTTTTTCAGTTGCTTTAAAAAATCTGCATGGAGTTTCATCACAGTCTAATTCTATTGGACATCTCTGAAACTAATCATATTAAAATCATAGACCCAAGACATAATTAGTTATAGAATAATTGAGGTACCTATTTACTTCTACATTTAAACCAGTATGTAGTTATGTTTTATTTGCAATTTGTTTGTGTTCTACATCATTTATGTACAATTAATGATAACAATGAAAAAAAGAAAGATGCAACAGAGAAATGTTATGGAAAGTAAATTGACAAAGTGATTTAAAACAGCATTGGCGGGCTTCCCCGGTTGTCCAGTGGATAAGGACACTGCCTTGCAGTGCAAGTGGTGCTGGTTCAATCCCTGGCCTGGGAAGATCCCACGTGCCGCAGAGCGGCTGGACTGATGTGTCCAACTACTCAGCCAGAGCTCTGGTGTGCATGCATCCAGAGCTGATGCTCTGCGACGAGAGGCCACTGTGATGGGAGGCCCACACCGGCCAAAGAACAAAGATGGATGAAAATGAATAGATGAAAGACCGATAGAAGTGGCAAAAAGAAAAAAAAAAAAAAAAAAGCATTGGCTTTAAACCTGTAGGAGAAAAAGGCAGAATCTGATTATAATCTTATCCCAGATAGAAGACAATGTAATGTTTTACACATGAAATTTGGTATAATTTGGTGATTGATGCTTGTAAGAGCAAACCCTGGACCCCACATCTGTCTCTTACTTACCAGAGCAATAAAGTCATCCCCTGGCAGTATCTGACTTGAACCTTTTGACCTATCCTAAACTCTAGTTCAATGTTCATGATGAACATCACTTAATTACCTTTTCTCTTTTGCTTCAATTTAGCCGGAACATCCTGTAGAGTTATTTTATGGAAAAAGGTATTTTCATACCATAAATTCCTATCACTTTGATTAGATAGTATCTTAGAAGAATTTCACAATCCTTTTTTCTGTTTACTTTCTGAATGTTTACTTTATCACTCTGTAGGCCACACATTTATAAGGGTTTCATTCTACTTACACTTCCTGATTATGTTTTGGAAAGAATTAGACACTTAACATGTTTGTATCTGTATACCAAGACATGGAAAATGAATAGTGTTTTGGGGGTTAGCAGTGTTGTGTAACTTTAAAACATAAAAGCTTTTTCAATTGATAAATCTTTTTTTTTTTTTTCTCTGTCTCTTCCTTTCCAATGCCCAGTACATACACAAATTTTTTAAATCCCATGAAACAGAAAATGTCTTCTTGAGAACATAGCAGGGACATCTCATTTCTAGTGTTACCTTCAGATTCAGTGCTGTCATTATATCTTATATAGAAGCAGACTGGATTTCCTGACTTTTCAGTTGCCCAGGTTTTGCATGTGTTTTTGTTTTGTTTTGCCTCATTTTGAACTCCGCTGAGGAAAACACTGGTTTTCTAGGATCTTTTTTCTTGGATCTGTGATAAAAGTGAGTCAAATACATCTGAATAATGATGCTGTTTATAGCAATAAAGTTAATCAATGGATTTTAACAAATGGAGGGGCCTAGTAAATGTTAGTCATAAACGCATTCTTGAGCACAACATTGCCTATTCATTATAGAGACTTGGAAAGCATTGGATCTCAGTATTACCACAAAACAGTTTGGCCCAATGACTATGGTATCAGACCACAAGACAAAGTTTTAACATATAAAACTAGTGTTCCTACTCTGTCTTATAAAGTATGATGATCCAATGGCAAGGTGTTATTTTAATGCTGCCAAGCCATCCTTTTCTCTCCTGCTGCGTCCTCAGTATGTGGCCAACCTAAGTTGTTTCACTCCTTTGCTCTCTTCTAGGATCTAAGATCTTCTTGTTTTATTGGACCAGTAAGGCCTGCTTTCATGTGCTTGCGAAGGTTAATTCATGAGCTTCACCTTACATCTTTGCCCCAAATCAACATACCACTCTGTTTGCACCCACCCATTCATCTTCCTCTCAGGTCTCAGAAAATGCTTCATCTTTTTTTGTCGAGAGTCAAACCTTCCTTTCTGACCTCTAATTCCATCATGGCCCAGAGGCATCCGGCTACCACTCTGGCCCTTCAGTTTTGAGCTCAAGTTCTTCCTCTGAACTGGAGAAGATGCTCAGCTCATACCCATGCCCTCTTGGCCCTGCTATTCTCATACTTACGCTCTTATCCTTGTGGCATGTGAACACTCTGTAGGACTTACTTCCTGTGAAGCTGGTCAACAGGGACAGCCTCCTTTATTAATGACTTGATTTACTTGGTTGCCCAAAATTCTATTAAGAACTACACGTGGGTCAAATTTATTTTCTGATCCTTAAGTTAACCTTGCCCAAGTCTAAAATCTAAGCTCTAGTTACTGAAGCTTCAGTTCACATTTCCATAATCCCTCAGACATTTCAGTTTTCCATTCTTACCAAGGCAACATACACAGGATGATGGTTCTATCTATCATGTAAAACATTTAGTTTAGTAATTACAGTAGTAAATTGGCAATGTGGTATTTTTGTTTGGCTTTAAGATGCTACAGACAAGTAAGCCTTTGTTTTTTCCAGATTTTTGAACTTCTAGGTTTTCTGTGCATATAATCACCATTGAAAGATGACAAAATTTTCTATTTGATGTTAAAATTACTCTAAAAGCAATAAAATTTTGTTGAACATGACAAGGATTCAGATCCCTCTAACCTTTTAACTCAATATCATGTTCCTCAGCACTCTTTACTTAGATAGCACTGAAGTCTGAATTTATATAATGACTAGATTCATGTTAGAAAAAAATCAAAGGACAGGTTTTTCCAAAACTCTCAACTCAGAGTTATATGTAATATTTTCACATTTAAAAATGTAGGACATGCTTTTGACATACTATATTTTTGTGAAATATTACTCTGTCCTTTTCTCTCCTGCTGCGTCCTCAGTATGTGGCCAACCTAAGTTGTTTCACTCCTTTGCTCTCTTCTAGGATCTAAGATCTTCTTGTTTTATTGGACCAGTAAGGCCTGCTTTCATGTGCTTGAAGGTTAATTCATGAGCTTCACCTTACATCTTTGCCCCAAATCAACATACCACTCTGTTTGCACCCACCCATTCATCTTCCTCTCAGGTCTCAGAAAATGCTTCATCTTTTTTTGTCGAGAGTCAAACCTTCCTTTCTGACCTCTAATTCCATCATGGCCCAGAGGCATCCGGCTACCACTCTGGCCCTTCAGTTTTGAGCTCAAGTTCTTCCTCTGAACTGGAGAAGATGCTCAGCTCATACCCATGCCCTCTTGGCCCTGCTATTCTCATACTTACGCTCTTATCCTTGTGGCATGTGAACACTCTGTAGGACTTACTTCCTGTGAAGCTGGTCAACAGGGACAGCCTCCTTTATTAATGACTTGATTTACTTGGTTGCCCAAAATTCTATTAAGAACTACACGTGGGTCAAATTTATTTTCTGATCCTTAAGTTAACCTTGCCCAAGTCTAAAATCTAAGCTCTAGTTACTGAAGCTTCAGTTCACATTTCCATAATCCCTCAGACATTTCAGTTTTCCATTCTTACCAAGGCAACATACACAGGATGATGGTTCTATCTATCATGTAAAACATTTAGTTTAGTAATTACAGTAGTAAATTGGCAATGTGGTATTTTTGTTTGGCTTTAAGATGCTACAGACAAGTAAGCCTTTGTTTTTTCCAGATTTTTGAACTTCTAGGTTTTCTGTGCATATAATCACCATTGAAAGATGACAAAATTTTCTATTTGATGTTAAAATTACTCTAAAAGCAATAAAATTTTGTTGAACATGACAAGGATTCAGATCCCTCTAACCTTTTAACTCAATATCATGTTCCTCAGCACTCTTTACTTAGATAGCACTGAAGTCTGAATTTATATAATGACTAGATTCATGTTAGAAAAAAATCAAAGGACAGGTTTTTCCAAAACTCTCAACTCAGAGTTATATGTAATATTTTTCACATTTAAAAATGTAGGACATGCTTTTTGACATACTATATTTTTGTGAAATATTACTCTGAAAAATATATAATTTGAGGATAGATAAAAGTTTATTAATGAAATGAAACTTCAATTTTTAATATATCTATAATTATTAACTATTTTGTATGACTTCATTATATCCATTTATTTATTACAAACTACATCCTTGTAACAAGATGATACAGGATCAGTATTTTGATCCCAAAGTTCATTGCGTTTCAGTACTTCTTTATATTGGGGGAGCCCCTCAGATTCTTTTCATGCATCATTTCCTCTAAATGTTTTCAAAAAGAATATACTTGGCCCAAAAATCAATGGAGCATTATATCAGAGGTTATGGATGAGGAAATCATCATCCGGGGCATAGAGTCCTACTTTTATTCCTTGTCCACCCTAAATCTTTGTTGCCCCTCTCTTGGTGAAGACTCCACAGAAATCAGCAGGCTCTTCAAAGTATGTTATTTCATATCAGTTCACATGTATTTTTATAAAGTACTAATTTCTTCATCACTTTATTGCACAAAATTCATAATTCATTCATGCTAATATAGACATGCTGAATTTTATTTTTTCCAAAAAATCTTTCTGTAAAAATAGGTAGACACTAAAGTATAATCTTAACTTTTACCAATTACTGCTTAATCTAATTCTTTTCATTTTATTGTAGAATAATTTTTTAAACTTTATCTCCAGTCATTTTATTAGAATAACACTTGAAAGGACTTTAGGATTCAAGCAGACATACAGTTTCTTCCTCTCAAGGGGCAAACCTGTCCTCATCATCCACTTTTATCACTTTCCTCTTTTCCTCCTCCACGTACTGACTCTTCATTTTTTGAATTCTATTATATTTCGTAATATGTACTTCATCATTCCGGGCTAAAAATGCGACCTTACACTGAAGATAGTTATTTCACAACTTAGTTATGTTTCTCAACAGACCTAATAGCTACTTGAGGATGGAATTTACCTTATACATTGATGTCCCTATAAGTGTGAATACATTTTGAGCTGTATAGTGCATGTATTTAAACAACATAATATATTCAAATGAAATGGTTAACTCAACAAATTATAACCAAGTATCCACTTGTACTCTATGGATGTCATATGCTGGACATATTTCAGTGATAAGAACAACAATGTTTTGACCAAAATAACGTGACCTTCATTTGTCAATAGATGAAGCTTTTGTTTCTGCATTGACTTAATAGAGCCAAACAAAAGAAGGAAATAGCTTGACCTAAGTCTCCTTGCTCTGAACAGCCACAGGTCTTCTCTGTCTTATCTATCTGGTTCTGATAACTTGGTACTCCTCCACTGTCTGTCCTTGTACCTGTTGAGACTCATGGGTGTGCTAAACCACAAGAGATTCATTCAGGTCAGCATGGGAAGGGTGGGGGGAACCCATCTACTAAATGAAAGTAAAACAGAAACAGACCAGATGGCAGGAGTAATGAGGGTGGAGAACAGAAAGGAAAATTCCCCGATGATCTACCAATGGCATTACTACATCTGCTGAAGGAAAAGAGACTGAAAGGGGAGTCAGCATGGTTTCAGGACATCCAAATGAGCTGACTCAGTCAGGGGTTACTCTACAGGTTTAGAGTAAGAGCTGGTTAGGAATGGGGGAAAGGGAAGGAACAGGAAGAAAGATGTGGACATTTTGCCAGATTTCTTTTGTGAGATCATGTCCCCATTTTTGGAAACTATAGATATTTACCAGCAATTAATATGCTCTGTTCCTGGTCATCATAAACTCTGTAAAAAACTAATTTTCTTTAGAAAGGTCCATCACCATCAAAGATCTCTTGCTTGTATTAAAGCCTTTTCCAGTTTGGTACAATTTAGAAAAGAAAGATAATAGCTTACTTTGCTACAGTCTGCAAAACATGAAAACATTTGGAAATGCTAAAGGTGTTAAGTGATTATTGGTTTTGCATCATTTACCTGGTGCAGAATTGACAGGTAACAAGCACTTTCCTAGATATTTTACTTCTAAAAATTAGACACTGAGATAAAAGATATCAGGTATCATTTACAACTAAACTATTTAGAATGTGTGAAAATAAAACTTTTGATCTCGTTATCAAAAGGAAATTGCTAACACTGATGACCAATATTATTTCAGAGGACAAGAAAATATTTTGAATGTATTTTATATGTGTTTATATGTGGGAAGGAAGACAATAGTCAAAACAGTAATCTCACTGCTCATTCATCACTAAAACTTGATTATGGAAACAGAGCAATGTAAAAAATGTTTTCTATTCTGTTTTATATTGGAATATAGCCAATTGCAATGTTGTGATAGTTTTCAGTGAAAAGCAAAGGGACTCAGCCATACATATACAAGTATCTATTCTTTCCTAAAGCCCCTCCCATCCAGGCTACCACATAATATTAAGCAGAATTCTTTGTGCTATATTCAGAAAGTCCTTGTAACTCCTCCACTGTCTGTCCTTGTACCTGTTGAGACTCATGGGTGTGCTAAACCACAAGAGATTCATTCAGGTCAGCATGGGAAGGGTGGGGGGAACCCATCTACTAAATGAAAGTAAAACAGAAACAGACCAGATGGCAGGAGTAATGAGGGTGGAGAACAGAAAGGAAAATTCCCCGATGATCTACCAATGGCATTACTACATCTGCTGAAGGAAAAGAGACTGAAAGGGGAGTCAGCATGGTTTCAGGACATCCAAATGAGCTGACTCAGTCAGGGGTTACTCTACAGGTTTAGAGTAAGAGCTGGTTAGGAATGGGGAAGGAATGAACAGGAAGAAAGATGTGGACATTTTGCCAGATTTCTTTTGTGAGATCATGTCCCCATTTTTGGAAACTATAGATATTTACCAGCAATTAATATGCTCTGTTCCTGGTCATCATAAACTCTGTAAAAAACTAATTTTCTTTAGAAAGGTCCATCACCATCAAAGATCTCTTGCTTGTATTAAAGCCTTTTCCAGTTTGGTACAATTTAGAAAAGAAAGATAATAGCTTACTTTGCTACAGTCTGCAAAACATGAAAACATTTGGAAATGCTAAAGGTGTTAAGTGATTATTGGTTTTGCATCATTTACCTGGTGCAGAATTGACAGGTAACAAGCACTTTCCTAGATATTTTACTTCTAAAAATTAGACACTGAGATAAAAGATATCAGGTATCATTTACAACTAAACTATTTAGAATGTGTGAAAATAAAACTTTTGATCTCGTTATCAAAAGGAAATTGCTAACACTGATGACCAATATTATTTCAGAGGACAAGAAAATATTTTGAATGTATTTTTATATGTGTTTATATGTGGGAAGGAAGACAATAGTCAAAACAGTAATCTCACTGCTCATTCATCACTAAAACTTGATTATGGAAACAGAGCAATGTAAAAAATGTTTTCTATTCTGTTTTATATTGGAATATAGCCAATTGCAATGTTGTGATAGTTTTCAGTGAAAAGCAAAGGGACTCAGCCATACATATACAAGTATCTATTCTTTCCTAAAGCCCCTCCCATCCAGGCTACCACATAATATTAAGCAGAATTCTTTGTGCTATATTCAGAAAGTCCTTGTTGGTCCTACTCTTTTTCTTTCAGATGACAATGAAAAAGAGGTTATTTTACCTTGAAATCAATGCTTATTACATGGCTCTGAGCCAGCATGCATTATTTCAGATTTTACCAAAATTAGAAATGAGCTAATTAATCGATAGGTACAGGAGAAGGATAAACATTATAGGGAAAAATGTTACCTGCTGTAAATAGTGAAAGAGAGTTATAACAAGAATAGTCATTATACTGATGATACACAAATACAAGTTGGCAAAAATCTCTTGAAACCATATAAAATTAGCCTCTAATATTATTTAAGGCATTCCTTTTTATATTTGAAGAAAACAGCAATGAAATACCACTCTCTTGTGATGACCTGTAATGCTATCACCTATAGCAGAAAGTTAATTTTTAAGTTTAACATACTTTATAATTTATCTTAGGTTTTCCTAGAGTAAATATTTAAACTTTGATCCAACTGCAAGTTGATGGAAAGTACAACTTGAAAAAAAAATTGTTGCTGCTGAAATTTTCTAAATTCTATGCTGAGTTAGGGAGTCCATTAACAGAAGTTGAAGGATTCCTCCAATATTCCTGGTACCTGGCCTACATATTCAGTAGTATTGTTTTCTTGTTCTTAAGAGTTGCTGTTTAGTCACTAAGTCCTGTCTGACTCTGCGACCATATGGACTGTACACAAAGCTCCTCTATCTCTGGAATTTATCAGGCAAGGATACTGGAGTAGGTTACCATTTCCTTCTCTGGGGAATCTTCCCAACCCACCTAAGATACAACTTCAAAACTTTATTGGTTTAGAACAAACCAGAGACAAGATGGCAGAATAGAAGGATATGAGCGCACCTCTTCTTACAAAAACACCAAAATCACAGCTAAGTTCTGAATGATCATTGACTTTAAAAAAAAAAAAATGCTGAAACCTTACCCAAAAAAAGATATCCTACATCCAAAGACAAAGAAGGTACAGGAAGACAGTAGGTGGGGCACAATCATAATACAAATCAAACTGCATTATTTTCCACTTTAGAAGGGTGCACACAATGTCTTGAACACACTAGGACACAGAGAAATAAAACAGTGACCTTGTAAGAGCCTTGGCCAGACCTGTCAGCTGGTACTTGGGGTCTTCTGTAGAGGTGATGTATAGTTTACTGTGGGAACAAAGACACTAGTAGGGGTGCCTCTGGGGTGTCCTCATTGGTATGAGCCCTCCGAGAGGCTGCCATTTTCTCACTAAGACCTGACTCCAACCAGTAGCCCGTCAGTGCCATTGGTGGGACACCTCAGGCCAAACACCAACAGGGCAGGAACACAGCAGACTTCCTGAGCACACAGCTGCCTGCTAAACACACCTCTTGACACAGCACTGCCACCAGAGGGACAAGACTCAGCTCTGCCTACCAGTGGGCTGGAATCAGTCCCTCCCACTATGAAGCCTACAGAAGTCTCTTAGACCAGCTTCATCCACCAGAGGGCAGACAGCAGAAGCAGGAAGTCTCCCGCATGTCTATACAGTACAAAAAAAGATGATAAAGAATAAAACACCTAGGAATAAACGTACCTAAGGAGGCAAAAGATCTGTATTCTGAAAACTGTAAGATGTTTATTAGATAAATTGAGGATTATATAGATGGAAAGATATATAATGTTCTTAGATTGAAAGAATCAGTATTTTCAAGATGACTATACTTCCCAAGGCAATCTGCAGATTCAATACAGTCTCTATCAAATTACCAATGACATTTTTCACAGAATTGAAAAAAAAAAAATCTTAAAATGTGTACAGAGACACAAAAGACCCTAAGAAGCCAAAGTAATCTTGAGAAAGAAGCAGAACTAGAAGAATGGACATCAAAAAGTTTGCAAATGGTAAACGTTAGAGAGGGTGAGGAGAAAAATGAACCCTCCTACATTCTTGGTAGGGGTGGAAATTAGTACAGCTCTTATGGGCAACAATATAGATGTGTTATGGACAAGTAAAGACATGTTCATTTCTTACAAAAAAAATTAAGAGAAGATATCCGGGCTGAACAGACAACTGTCTCCTTATGCTAACGCTAAGGATAAGTGCTGCCAGCCCCACTCATAAGATTAACAGTTTTAAACTATTACCTTTAACAAACATCGACAGAAGTGCTAATACAGAGCACAAAAACCTCTTCCTCTTACCCCTTTTCAATGCTAATGAAACACGCTTTTTAAAACTCTGGTTCCCTTGGTAACTAAGAATTGTTAAGAATGTTTTTTCTCTATGTGAAATCTAAGAAAAATGACACAAATGCACATTTATAAAACAGAAACACCACCAATTTATAGAACAAATTTATGGTTACCAGGGGTAATGTTTGGGAGTTTGGGACAGACATATATACACTGATATATGTCAAAAGCTAACCAACATGGACCTACTGTATAACACAGGGCACTCTGCTCAATATTCTGTAATAAGCTAGATGAGTCAAGAATTTGAAGAAGATAGACACATGTATATGTATAATTGAATCATTTTGCTCTATACCTGAAATAGGTCATTATCTATAATCAACTATATTAAAACATTTTAAAAGTTTTTAAAGTTCATGTGTCTATTGTTGTTTAGTTGCTAAGTTGCATCCAACTTTTTTCTGACTCCTTAGACCGTAGCCCACCAGGCTCCTCTGTCTATGAGATTTTCCACAAGAATACTGGAATGGGTTGCCACTTCCTGGTCCTATGTTTATTAGATAAATTGAGGATTATATAGATGGAAAGATATATAATGTTCTTAGATTGAAAGAATCAGTATTTTCAAGATGACTATACTTCCCAAGGCAATCTGCAGATTCAATACAGTCTCTATCAAATTACCAATGACATTTTTCACAGAATTGAAAAAAAAAAAATCTTAAAATGTGTACAGAGACACAAAAGACCCTAAGAAGCCAAAGTAATCTTGAGAAAGAAGCAGAACTAGAAGAATGGACATCAAAAAGTTTGCAAATGGTAAACGTTAGAGAGGGTGAGGAGAAAAATGAACCCTCCTACATTCTTGGTAGGGTGGAAATTAGTAAAGCTCTTATGGGCAACAATATAGATGTGTTATGGACAAGTAAAGACATGTTCATTTCTTACAAAAAAAATTAAGAGAAGATATCCGGGCTGAACAGACAACTGTCTCCTTATGCTAACGCTAAGGATAAGTGCTGCCAGCCCCACTCATAAGATTAACAGTTTTAAACTATTACCTTTAACAAACATCGACAGAAGTGCTAATACAGAGCACAAAAACCTCTTCCTCTTACCCCTTTTCAATGCTAATGAAACACGCTTTTTAAAACTCTGGTTCCCTTGGTAACTAAGAATTGTTAAGAATGTTTTTTCTCTATGTGAAATCTAAGAAAAATGACACAAATGCACATTTATAAAACAGAAACACCACCAATTTATAGAACAAATTTATGGTTACCAGGGTAATGTTTGGGAGTTTGGGACAGACATATATACACTGATATATGTCAAAAGCTAACCAACATGGACCTACTGTATAACACAGGGCACTCTGCTCAATATTCTGTAATAAGCTAGATGAGTCAAGAATTTGAAGAAGATAGACACATGTATATGTATAATTGAATCATTTTGCTCTATACCTGAAATAGGTCATTATCTATAATCAACTATATTAAAACATTTTAAAAGTTTTTAAAGTTCATGTGTCTATTGTTGTTTAGTTGCTAAGTTGCATCCAACTTTTTTCTGACTCCTTAGACCGTAGCCCACCAGGCTCCTCTGTCTATGAGATTTTCCACACAAGAATACTGGAATGGGTTGCCACTTCCTTCTCCAGGGGATCCCTACCCAAGGATTGAACCCACCTCTCCTGCTTTGCAGGTAGATTCTTTACCAATGGGCCATGGGGGAAGCCCACATCTTAATTTAGTCAATATTTACTATCAACGGCCTTCCCAGGTGGCATTAGTGGTAAAGAACCTGCCTACCAATTCATAAGGAGACATAAGAAACACAGGTTCAATCCCTGGTTTGGGAAGATGCCCTGGAGAAGAGCATGGCTAATCCCCTCCAGTATTCTTGCTTGAAGAATCCCATGGACAGAGGAGCCTGGCAGGCTGCAGTCCATAGGATCACAAAGAGTCAGACATGACTGAAGCAACTTGGCATTTACTATCATGATCACAACCATACAATAAATGATCTGTGTATTGAAAATAAAAATTTCAGGGGCTTCCCTGGTTGTCCAGTGGGTAAGGACACCGCCTTACAGTGCAAGGGACGCCGGTTCGATCCCTGGCCTGGGAAGATCCCACGTGCCGCAGAGCGGCTGGACTGATGTGTGCAATTACCGAGTCAGAGCTGTGGAGCGCATGTGCCCAGAGCCGGTGCTCTGCGACAACAGAGGCCACTGTGATGGGAGGCCAATGCAGGCCAAAGAACAAAGATGGATGAAAATAGATAAATGAAAGACCAATAGAAGTGGCCCACCCTCCACCCTCCCTCCCCAACCTAACCCTCCCCCCCAAAATTTCAAAACTAGCTAAAGGCACATATGAGGACTTAAATTAATGGGAAATTAAGCTGTTTCATAAATCTATTACAACATGTACTTGAGAGACTAAAACTCTTAGAGCCAGTCACAGAAATACATAATAGGAGAGAGCTATTGTTGGTTAGCAGTATAGTTCAGAAAAATACAAAGCCCAGAGGTTTTGTCCAGAAAAAACTAGGTTAGAAGCAAAAGACAATAATTCAAGTGTTTCATTTAATAAAGAAAAAGGATTTAGGGGTTTTACTAAGTCAGTTCTTCAGAGATGGGTAAAGGAACCAGGAAAAGGGAGAAGAGAATGAGAAGACATAGCCCTAGGTTGACTGAATAATCCTTGAACGTAGAAATGGTTGAGGACTTTTAAAATCAGCAAGTCTTATTTTGTAAAGTTTATCTACATAAGAACATAACCCTCCCTTGCCTCTGGCCTTTTTCTCTGAATGACTGGTTCCCAAAGGGCAATTCTGTGACCAGCAGGCCCAACATTATTCAGAACCTTGATAGAAATGCCAGTTCTCAGGAACCACCCCACGCCTACTGAATCAGAAATTTGGGGGATGTGGTTCAGGAATCTGGGTTTAGCAAGATCTTCAGAAGACTATAATGCATGCTCAGGTTTGAGAACGTCTTCCCTAAACTTAGCCGAAGTCTGCTGTTTCATCCACCTTGTGTGGTACTTCAGGAGATGAAGAAACTGGGTCACAGTCCAGCAGGGGTACGGTAATCAAGGAGTGAGATGCAAAGGAAAAAGAATTCACCCAGGGGCAGGGAAAGAGCCAACAGTAATGAGGTGTTCAAGTCAGTGATACTTGTCACACTACAGAAATTCTAAAAATACTGTGAAATACACTGAGTTTAACCAGATTCTGTGTGACAGGGATTTGAGATAAGTGTATAAGTCTTTTTTTGTTTTTGACCACTTCTGTTGGTCTTTCATTTGTTTCCATTTGTTCTTTTGGCCTGTGTGGGTGTCCCAATCGCAGTGGCCTCTCTCGTTGCAGAGCACTGACTCTGGGCGCATGCGCTCCAGAGCGCCGGCTCCGTAGTTGGATACATCCATCCAGCTGCTCCGCACGCCCAGGTAGGTCCTCCTCTCGGCATACTGGGAGCCAGAAAACACTGATAAATCTATTACAACATGTACTTGAGAGACTAAAACTCTTAGAGCCAGTCACAGAAATACATAATAGGAGAGAGCTATTGTTGGTTAGCAGTATAGTTCAGAAAAATACAAAGCCCAGAGGTTTTGTCCAGAAAAAACTAGGTTAGAAGCAAAAGACAATAATTCAAGTGTTTCATTTAATAAAGAAAAAGGATTTAGGGGTTTTACTAAGTCAGTTCTTCAGAGATGGGTAAAGGAACCAGGAAAAGGGAGAAGAGAATGAGAAGACATAGCCCTAGGTTGACTGAATAATCCTTGAACGTAGAAATGGTTGAGGACTTTTAAAATCAGCAAGTCTTATTTTGTAAAGTTTATCTACATAAGAACATAACCCTCCCTTGCCTCTGGCCTTTTTCTCTGAATGACTGGTTCCCAAAGGGCAATTCTGTGACCAGCAGGCCCAACATTATTCAGAACCTTGATAGAAATGCCAGTTCTCAGGAACCACCCCACGCCTACTGAATCAGAAATTTGGGGGATGTGGTTCAGGAATCTGGGTTTAGCAAGATCTTCAGAAGACTATAATGCATGCTCAGGTTTGAGAACGTCTTCCCTAAACTTAGCCGAAGTCTGCTGTTTCATCCACCTTGTGTGGTACTTCAGGAGATGAAGAAACTGGGTCACAGTCCAGCAGGGGTACGGTAATCAAGGAGTGAGATGCAAAGGAAAAAGAATTCACCCAGGGGCAGGGAAAGAGCCAACAGTAATGAGGTGTTCAAGTCAGTGATACTTGTCACACTACAGAAATTCTAAAAATACTGTGAAATACACTGAGTTTAACCAGATTCTGTGTGACAGGGATTTGAGATAAGTGTATAAGTCTTTTTTTGTTTTTGACCACTTCTGTTGGTCTTTCATTTGTTTCCATTTGTTCTTTTGGCCTGTGTGGGTGTCCCAATCGCAGTGGCCTCTCTCGTTGCAGAGCACTGACTCTGGGCGCATGCGCTCCAGAGCGCCGGCTCCGTAGTTGGATACATCCATCCAGCTGCTCCGCCGCGCACGGGATCTTCCCAGGTCAGAGATCGAACTGGCGCCCCTTGCAGTGCAAGGCGGTGTCCTTATTACTGGACCACCAGGGAAGCCCAAGTATATAAGTCTTAACTGATGGACTGAATAATGATATTACTATAATATGAAGCATTTGTTGTTCCGTCGCTCTATCATGTCCGACTCTTAGCGGCCCCATGGACTACAGCATGCCAGGCTTCCCTGTCCTTCACTGTCTTCTGGAGTTTGCTCAAACTCATGTTCATGGAGTCAGTGATGCCATCCAACCATCTCTTTCTCTTCTTTGGAGAGTAATAAATAACACCTGATAAACATTCAGGAAAGTCTCTATTTGAAGAAGTTTAGATTGCCTATAAATCATAATAATCAAGTTCCTTATAATTTCATTTAAAAATCACCTAACCCAGTTCAGTCCAGGACTCCAGAAACAGCACCCAGGCATCAGAAAGAGATCTGCTCAGATCTCCACCCTGGCTTGTCTGACCCCTCCAAAGAAAGCCAGGATGAATGCCATCCCACCTCTGAAAAAAGAGCCCTCAGAGACCAGATCTGGGGGTTTTCCACAATCTGCAGCCTCTACCCAGTATCCCTAAATGTGGGTCAACCAACCATGGCAAACCATTTTCTACAGGAGTTTCTGAATTAAGCATCAGTTTATAAGTAGAAGCAATTCACACATGGGCAGGTAGTTTCTTGTGCTTGGTTTAAACTAAATATAATAATTAAAGAATTACCAGTCTTTCATATATATTGGCAATTATGTGTTTTTAAGCAGCCCCAAACGGTAGTTATAATTTGGGAAGTGTATAAATCTTCTCAGTTGTGGACTAGGGAAGCTGCAAAGAGGTTTTTCTATGTGGAACATTTTCAAACTGGGAACAGAGAGTCAAAAATAGTGGTAGGATACTTGGAAAGGAAGGTATACTGTATTTTACAGATACCTGTAAAACTTACTTCAGAAGTATGATTATATCCAATAACTTTGTTGTTCTTTAGTTGCTCAGTCATGTCTGACTCTTGTAACCCCCATGGACCATAGCTTGCCAGGATCCTCTGTCCATGGGACTTTCCAGGCAGGAATACTGGAGCGAGTTGCCATTTCCTTCTCCAGGGGATCTTCCTAAACTAGGGACTGAACCAGTGTCTCCTGGATTAACAGCCAGGTTCTTTCCCACTGAGCCACCAGGGAAGCCCTCACCCAAGAATTTACATTTATAGTCTTGCATGCTTTGCTCTCCTGTCTCTTAACTCTGCTTTTGGATAGACAAACACTTACTAGTCAGAATCCACACTATCTTCTTTTTTATAACTGTCCCTTCATCTTCCTTTGGAGAAGCAAAATGATAGAAAATACAGCTCAAACTGTTCCCCCTCTCAATCTATGATAAATAGAGGAGCTAGACTAGCTTTACCTTCCCTTACTGTCCCATACACACCCAATCACTGCCAGGGTAGGCTCATGACTCTAGGTAGTAAGACTATGCTTCTTGCCTGTGACAGTGCCTGTCTCAGATAGACTGTCTCCTCACAATGCCAAAATGGCAGCCATGAGCGCCAGGCACTATACTCACAGCTCTGAATTAGCACAAAAATACCTTTATTCCCACAAACGATTAAAACCCTAGATACAACTACACCGTGGGGGTCATTTCCAACTCAGAGTTTAGAAGGCAGACTTGTTCTTCAGTGGCCCACTGTATTCCTTCTCCTTTCTTACTTCCTGTTGGTGTTCAGTTGCTAAGGCGTGTCTGACTCTTTGCAACCTAATGGACTGCAGCACACTAGGCTCTTCTCTCCTCTGCTGTCTCCTGGAGTTTGCTCAAATTCATGTCCATTGAATCAGTGATACTATCCAACCATGTCATCCTCTGCTGCCCTCTTCTCCTTTCACCTTCTTACTTCTATCAACACAAATAGCTCTTGCTTTCCATCCCCATGGTCCACTGAAGAACAACTCTGACTTACTGCACTTCAGCCATACCTGAAGTAGAACTCTCATAGCACATTTTAGTTTTGTGAATTAAAAAAAGCCGATTACCTAAGCCAGTTCAAGTTACATCTTCCAGTACATTCTTCCAACTGGAAAGAAATCTAGCCAATATATGAGTGAGCAAAGAACAGCAAAGCCATTTACAAGTTGATTAGGAAAACATCTAATATTGCACTCCAAAAAATGTGGGAAGACTGTTTTAGTCCAAATAGGCTCTGAGGATGCAAAGTTACAGTTTAGAGCACAAACGTCTGTGTTTGCTCATTACGGATTCTTGAATACACTGCCTGCACTGCCATGCCCATTGTTGGGCCAAGTGGGAAACATCAGTATCTTAGCTCAATAATATCCATAACCTAAAAATCCATACATTCTCCTATCTTAGAGCTACAGATGTGGGAAAAGGAATCCTAGTGTTGGTAACCCTTGCAGAGCTGTCTGTCTCCACCTATTTTTGCTGAGATTCACTGTTGCTGCAGTACAACGAGGGTGGGTTTTACTAAGTAACTGCAGCTCTCCACCTAAAAGCCTTATCTGGCGTCCTTCGCTCAAACACAAGGAAGTATTAGAAGGTTAAGGAGTCAAGAAGCAAGCCTCAAGCAATGATGGAAGAGAACAAGAAGATCAATGCCGTCAGTTCTGCACTATTGTGGTGACAACTCTGAAGACTTCGATTCCATCTCCCAGAGGTTCCAACAGACTTTAGCCCTGATCATCAATAGCCCATTAACTAATTCATTGCTTTTTGGTATATTTTCATCTGTCACATTCCTGGTTCTTACTTTCCCACCACTACTCCTGAAATCACCTCCAAAATAAATTTGTTACTCTCAAATCCATGCCCCTGAGTCTGATTTCTATTATTATGCCAAAATAAATGAGAATATAAAATCAGAAAAAGGAACAGGAGGAATAACAGGAGATATAATACTAGAGTTTATGGTAAGAAAAGCCTGAAAACACAGTAAGTGAAGTTGGAAAGTTCAGAAATTGGCCCACACACAGAAAAGCTATGTCTTTTAAGTAATTACCTACTTAAAAATACATGCATATGACTGATCTGGGAACATACATGTCTGTGAACAACAAAACTATAAAATTAAAAAAAAATAATAATTAAAAAAAATACCTTCAGTGAGCAGACACCCAAATGTACAACCACTCATGCTTTATTTTCTAATTCTGAGGATGAGTATACACTGACTGTAGTTTTCCCCATCCAACAACCTTTTTTTTTTTTTTTTTTTTAAATATTCTGTGCTTTACCATAGCTCTAGAATTTGGTCTCAATTAAAGAAAATTGACTAATTCATTGGAACTCTGGCCAGCTGATATGAAGAGCTGACTCACTGGAAAAGACCTTGATGCTGGAAAAGATTGAGGGCAGGAGGAGAAGGGAGCAACAGAGGATGAGATGGTTGGATGGCATCACTGACTCAAAGGATATGAGTTTGAGCAAGCTCCAGGAGATAATGTAGCACAGGGAAGCTTGGCATGCTGCATTTCATGGGGTCGCAAAGAGTCAGAAATGACTTAGTAAATGAACAACAAAGAAACTGACAAAAGCAGCTTCTATTTCTGAAAAGCTGTCCAATATTTCATCTGTAGTAGAAAGATATACTTTTCCCAGGAGACAGTAGTCAAAGAGTTTCAATAAACTTAGGCAAATTTTGCTATCAGGAATCTAGAGAAACTGTCAAGAAATCTCAGCCTGTAATTTAATAACTTGTAAACCATTATGTCTTTCGAGTAACTGATTTTGCTGGTTACTTTCTGCTAAAGGGCTGAAGAGAGTAGTGTGTTCCAAGTTCTTATTTTTAGGAAGTGGGTAAGAAAATCCCAGAGGAGTGAAAATGCCCCCCAAATATCTAAGCTTAAAATAAGCAGAGATTTGAATACTTGTTATCAGGAATAATAGGCTAAATCATAGAAGGGAAACATTCACCATAGGATAATAATGATGCTAGTAGCTGGGGAAAAAAAATAAGGCAGGAACATACTGCCTAAAGGAAAAGATAATTTTTATTGGGCAACAGGACATTAACTGGAAAATGCTCCTCTATCCTAACCCCTGACAATATATTAACATTTTGCTTTAATTTCAAAATAGGAATATATACCATATTTTCTGATGCCTACAAAAAAATAAGACATAGTAATAAAATCTAGTTTCAACAGCCAATGACTATTACACTGTGCTCTTTGTAAATACATTACATTCTTTTTTTTTTGCTTTTCACTCTGTGGTCTCTAAGGTGACATGTTGATTTGAAATTCAATGAAAATCTCATTAAAAAATATGTTTGGAGGCATTCCAGAGAGGACGAAGGAGAGAACAACCTGTGGGTGGTCCAGAATATGCTGGATATGATGGTAATATGGATGCAGTCTTTCTGAACAGAGCTGCCCCTGATCTGTAGTTTATGTACATCATTATTCCTAGGGCTTGGATGACACATCTGTCCCCTGAAAAAGGGAAAACCTTAACTCCCAGGGTCCATGTGACCATGTCCTTCAGTGATCTGCAATAAAATCCCAGTACTTGAAATAGTGATTGCCCCCTCCCCCCCAACCCTGGGGTGATCTTTGTCCAGGCTCCAGACTGAAACCTTGCATTCTTACAGTGCCTGTATTGAAAACACAGTGTGTGTCTAATAGGTTGCTTGGATAGGTCTCATTCCATAGCATGCAGTGTGTGTACACATGATTAAAAAAAAGATGAAAGAACTCCAATCTAAGTTGGAAATAAACACTCAGAGGGATCTATTTCACTTAATTCATACTGGCTCTGTTGGAAAGTTAACAGTAACAATTTCTTTTTTTCACTTTCATAAATGGTAATGCAGCACTGCTATTAACTCAGTGCAACACACACTGCCCTGAAAGATTTTAATTCAAAACTAAATACTTTAAGGGGAAGGAGAAAAGATTGTGTTGAAGTATAGAGAAAAAAGTTAAAGTTTGTTAAAAAGAAATTAGAGGACAATCACAAACTATTACAAATTAGCTTTTTTTTTTTTTTTTTGAAGGACAAAGAGGTATAAGAAGCAGTAGATAGTCTGATGCATTTCCTCATGATTGAATTTATACTCTTCAGGACTGGACAATCTATACTCATGGAGTATACTTGATCTTTTATTCAAAAGAGATTGGAAGTTTTTTTTTTCCCCCAGTTTAGAGATGGAGAAAATGAGTCACAAAACGTAATGTTCCCAAACCATTATCTATCAGGGAAGAATCCAAATTACAGTTCTTTACCCAACTGTGGTGCAGAGTATGTTAAGTATGAAGATTTTTGGAATTTTTAGCACATTTTATTGTAAGAAACTGATCTGTTGTTTTCAGAGTAAGTTACCTGGTTAAGACAATATACATCCAGATTCATTCTAGAGATGCTAGAGACTAACTTAAAAAACTGTATTCTGATGTGAAACACATCTTATTTTTCAGCATACTTAGTTCAGTAAATCTCTGAATTCACTGAAAATTGGAACCTTATACAATTAAATCTACTACTCTTCAGTGAAATGCTATCACATAATGCTGATTTCCATTTAGCACACACATTTTCACAAAGACAGTGGTAGTAAGAGCCATGTGGCAAACAACCACTTGAGGAAGTCGCCCTAAGTTACTGTAGGTTCCCTATGGTAGAGATCTGTGTGAAAATATTTCTACAGAATTTATCTTGGTTAACTTGTATGACATATGGCAGTGCATATATTTCCTAACAGGTTTATCAAAATAGTCAGAGATATTCTTGATAAGCTATAATCTTGGCATTCCATCCTTCCTTTGCAATGCTTTTTCTCCTCCATCACTACAGCTTAAGTATTTTCCATTCTTCCTGTTTTCACGGTGCTTTAAAGTCTTACTTAGTAACTTCATATCCTCTTGGGACAAACAATGTAGTCTACTGCTGTTGTTTAAGTCATCAACTTTCTCTAACTTGTCATGTTGTGGGGCCCGTTCACATCTTGTTGCTTCTGCAGCATTTCTTTCTATTCTATAGCTCTTGTCTTCCCTTAGTTTACTCTTAACTCTCTCATTGTTCATCTCTAATCTCCTTAAGCAACCATTTTTTCTACACTTCCTTTATAAATATTTCCCAGTGTTCTGACTTCAGTCATGTTTTGACTTATTACTCTATAAGCTGTAGTATTATAACATCATACCTATGATTTAGAAAATCTAATTCTTTCATTTTATAAAGAAACTGATACACAGAGAGACTAATAAAATTTCTGAAGAACATATAGACAGTAAGAATCACAGCCTTTATTCTAACAATAGTTACTTTCCTCTGTCTTACAACATATGTCCCTAGAATTGGCTGGGTGGCAAAATTCACAATATCTCTGACTTTGACAATGTTTGTTTTTGTTGTATGTTCCTTCCTTTAGTGAAGGACTCTACATGGCTGCTTTCTGGAACCCCAGTGAACACAGGCTTTGCTGTCTTGGAAGGCTGTTCTTTTGGTCATATGGAAAGGAAAATTACTGAGTTAGGCATCAGGAATTAAAAACTGAAATGGAGATGTGAAACACAACTCCATTTTGTTTGCATATCTTTGGATGAAGCAACTCATATGGTCATTATTTCAGAGGATGAAAGTTTATGAGAGCCACATAATTCTGAGTGGAAGTAATGCCTACCATATTTTCCCTATAAGGATTATTTGTTGTTGTTGCTTAGGCAGTAAGTCTTGTCCAGCTTAAAATACCCGTCATGCATTTTAAAACTGCAGTGCAATATTTTAGTTTTTGACTATCAATTCCAATTACTTCCTTCTCAATAGAACTAGAGTTACTAGTGAGGTAAGACTTCATCTCCTATAGTTTATGTGCTGTTACAGGTTGGATATAGAAGTGAAAAGACCCTCTCTGTTACCCTAGGACAACATCAGCCCAGACATACAACCCAAGTTAAGTGATCCAGGTAATGTGCCTCATAATTACCTGATTGTGGATGGATACAAAAGCAGGAGGAAGGATGAAAATAATCATCTGACAGAGCTAACTGACCCAACCATTGCTGCTACAATGATCACTGCTCTGATTCACCTTCTAGGTCCCTCTGAAAACCTATTTCTAAGCAAGTCCCACCCATCTAAGAACTCCTTCATGAACATTTCAATATGTTCCTTTGCATAAGGTAGTAGAGTTAGAATCTGTTGCTTAAAAGAAAAAAGAACCCAAACCTATACACACTACTTGGAGTAGGAGGTATGTGTCTTTATTTTTGAATCTTATTCTATAAATTTTATATAGACTAATAATGGTGTTGGCATTCATTTATATAACTTTTATATTCATTTAAAGTAATACAGTAAAAGGTGTTAGGAAACCATATGAAAGGCAGTGAGAGCCTCCTCCTAAAGCAGTATGATGACGCCTTTGCTATGGGACACCTCAACTAAGATTGCTTAACACCTAGGTTAGAATCGGGACGGTGATAATGAGATAAGCACTTCACTAATGTGATTCTGAATGAGCAATTTTCATATTAATGGCTTTTCCACTGTATTAATGAAAACACAATTTGCCACTATAATGGGGACATCACTTAAATTAGATCAAAATTGCTAACATGAACAGGGATGTTAATAAAGCAAAGCTATTGTATGTGCTAATGGTTCTTCTATTGTATTAATAATGTCCTTATATACCAAAATTTATATTACATTTAAAAAACTATCATTGTATTGACTACCTGATAATGTCACTTACTGTATGTACAAGTCATTGCTATCACATTACCTCTGCATACATGTGCCAGTAACTAAGTGGAAGTCACAAAGACAGTTCTACACATTGGAACTAACAAGAAGTATTTTATCAGCTAAGCCTTCTTAACCTGGAACTAGCTTAAGAAAAAAAGAAAACATTATAAAATTTTAAATTTAAATATATGTATATATAATGGCATTTCATATAGACATAAAGAAAAAGTTATTTTATATGTGTGTGTGTGTGTGTGTATAATTAAAGGACACTTGCTGCTTGAAAGAAAAGCTATAACAAACCTAGACAACATTGAAAAGCAGAGACATTACTTTGCCAACAAAGTTCTGTGTAGTTAGGTAACTGTGGTGAAGTATTTAACTCACTACTTACATGCCAAAAGATACCTGAAGGTTAACAGTAGTAATACCAACTATACTACATGTGTGCACGTAAAAGGAAACCCCTAAAGAGATTTTATAGATATTGGATTGTAACTTTTTACTGGGTTAAAAGCAACAGTGGCAACACCAAAAAATAAAATGTACCCAACAAACTCCTAATAATATTCATTCATTAGGAATAATAAAAGATGGTCTCACCCCCACTAGAGGAGATGAGGCATGAATTTCTAACAAAATGTAATGTCTGGTCATATGGTGCGGACCCCACCTAAGCTTCCAGAAGAGTCACTTTACCAAGGCGGGATGAAAGTCACGTGCACTTGGCTATACACTATTTATTCTTTCAATTAGGCAAATATTTAATGGGCACTTAGTATGTGCCTGATGCTGTTCTCAGTACGGGGCAAGACAAGTCCACTGAAGTCTACACATTAAGATCTTCTATTCATATTGGTAGAACTCAAAAGAAATACCATGTAATTTTAACTATGTTGCCAGCCTTGGTTTCAAACCAAGACTTAGTCTGAAAGTAATTCATAAAACTTAACCGCTAGTTAGCTAAAGAGACCACATGTCTTAAATAGTCTCACTTCAAGTAATCTATTCCCTTCTCTTCTAATAAAGTTTGAACTAAGAAATGTATCATAGTGTTCAGTATTTGAAATCTTGTCAATAAGGGCAAAATAACCTAATTTTTACTTCAGAATAACTGGCTGAATAGTAAGCTCTTCTGAACACCTTTTTACCTAAAACTGTGAACGATGAAATCAATACTTGTCTTTAAAACAATTTGTTGCAACTTTCCCTTTTAACATTTTATCTGTTTTGATGAAAGGAAAAATCAAACAGTTTTTAACATTATTTCATTTCTAATTCTTTTATACAATCTGGTGATATGGCCAAATAATTTAAAATGGCACAAAAAATACCAGGATGAAGAAATGACAATTTTAGATGATTTACAAACAGTAAAATCAGTTCATAATGATTTTATAAGTACGGATTTTTAAGTTGTATTTTATGTAAAATAATGGCCAATATATGTGTATTTAGTAATGCAATTGACTTTTAAAAAACTGTTTTTTCATCATTAATACCCATGGAGAATTATTATAGTGCTTTCTTAGTTCACAGAAAAGATCTTGGTTATTGATCAAACACTGTAACTTGTACCAGCTTATATAAAACACTTATAATTTGAGACAACTGGATGCACGCTGTTTAATTGTGAAATGATATAATGTAACATAATCCTCAAGGCATGTACTTGAATATAGTTCATATGTATTTGCATAGTAATGAATCCACAAAATAAAGTATACAGAATAAGGTGAGGGCTAAAAGTGAAATAAGATATTGCCAACAAGAAAACATGTGGCTGCATCACATTAAATTTAAATGAAAACTCTTCCTCTGAAACTCATCCTAAATGCATTTTTATACTCGAAGAAAAAAGTATTTGGAGAAAATATTTTCTAATCCTAGGGTGTGACAAATAGTATTATATTGTACATTGCATTCCTGATTGGAATAAGAATCAATAAATGTCTTAACTAGTAATCTTTTTCACTAATAAAGTCCTTCCTTTCATAAAGCATTTTCTTATGTAAAATGAAACAAAAGAAATACATCTATAGAACATTCGTTATACTCTAGTATCTTCCTTGCCTTTTTAAATGCATTACCTCATTTAATTTTCATAACTTCGTAGGACAAAATCAATCAATTTCTAAATGAGAAAAATCAACAATAACCTAATTTTTACTTCAGAATAACTGGCTGAATAGTAAGCTCTTCTGAACACCTTTTTACCTAAAACTGTGAACGATGAAATCAATACTTGTCTTTAAAACAATTTGTTGCAACTTTCCCTTTTAACATTTTATCTGTTTTGATGAAAGGAAAAATCAAACAGTTTTAACATTATTTCATTTCAAATTCTTTTAAACAATCTGGTGAAATGGCCAAAGAATTTAAAATGGCACAAAAAATACCAGGATGAAGAAATGACAATTTTAGATGATTTACAAACAGTAAAATCAGTTCATAATGATTTTATAAGTACGGATTTTTAAGTTGTATTTTATGTAAAATAATGGCCAATATATGTGTATTTAGTAATGCAATTGACTTTTAAAAAACTGTTTTTTCATCATTAATACCCATGGAGAATTATTATAGTGCTTTCTTAGTTCACAGAAAAGATCTTGGTTATTGATCAAACACTGTAACTTGTACCAGCTTATATAAAACACTTATAATTTGAGACAACTGGATGCACGCTGTTTAATTGTGAAATGATATAATGTAACATAATCCTCAAGGCATGTACTTGAATATAGTTCATATGTATTTGCATAGTAATGAATCCACAAAATAAAGTATACAGAATAAGGTGAGGGCTAAAAGTGAAATAAGATATTGCCAACAAGAAAACATGTGGCTGCATCACATTAAATTTAAATGAAAACTCTTCCTCTGAAACTCATCCTAAATGCATTTTTATACTCGAAGAAAAAAGTATTTGGAGAAAATATTTTCTAATCCTAGGGTGTGACAAATAGTATTATATTGTACATTGCATTCCTGATTGGAATAAGAATCAATAAATGTCTTAACTAGTAATCTTTTTCACTAATAAAGTCCTTCCTTTCATAAAGCATTTTCTTATGTAAAATGAAACAAAAGAAATACATCTATAGAACATTCGTTATACTCTAGTATCTTCCTTGCCTTTTTAAATGCATTACCTCATTTAATTTTCATAACTTCGTAGGACAAAATCAATCAATTTCTAAATGAGAAAAATCAGACCCCCAGAGAAATTAAATCACTTTCTCAGAGTCATACAACTAGTAACTATAGAGTATGGATTTAATCTTGGCAGCCTCACAACAGAGGTGAAACCCCAAACCGTTAAACCATGTTGTCTGTATATTGTACTCATATACTGTTGATTCTTGGGAAAAGCCTATAACATTACTGTGAGCTGAAATTACAGTAGACCCTGCAGAGCATCTTGAAGATTCTCCATGTCACACAGTAAATACTAGAGTCCTACTTTGGTACCAAATCTTAATGTTCCAGGTTGCTGACAAAGTAGCCTGTCTAGTCAGGATGATTCTTCTTCCCTTATACTCAGGGTCAATGTACAGATATTTCTTTAAAATACTTCATATACTCCAGGTCCTAAGCTTTGAGGTTTATCTTACATAGTGATAGTCACAGAGTACCATGTCAACTCTCCAGATTTACTTCAAGGCACCTCAGGTTTTATGTTGCATATACAAAGGAATGCTTTTTACTGTCTTAAAATGTCCCATCCAGTGGTTGGCATTTTAAGATCCTTTTTCTTTGAATCTATATGTCTTTGTTTCCTACTCTCAGGTCTTTCAGAAATACATGTAAACAAAGTTTTAATAGAACCTATGTAGTAAAACTTATGTATCACAATAGGGGGCAAGGTCAAATTGGAGTAGGAGGACATGGAACTCACCTCCCTCTAGGAACACATCAAAAAGACATCTATATGTGGAACAATTCTCATTGAAAAATAACTGGAGACTTAAATGAAAACTCTTCCTCTGAAACTCATCCTAAATGCATTTTATACTCGAAGAAAAAGTATTTGGAGAAAATATTTTCTAATCCTAGGGTGTGACAAATAGTATTATATTGTACATTGCATTCCTGATTGGAATAAGAATCAATAAATGTCTTAACTAGTAATCTTTTTCACTAATAAAGTCCTTCCTTTCATAAAGCATTTTCTTATGTAAAATGAAACAAAAGAAATACATCTATAGAACATTCGTTATACTCTAGTATCTTCCTTGCCTTTTTAAATGCATTACCTCATTTAATTTTCATAACTTCGTAGGACAAAATCAATCAATTTCTAAATGAGAAAAATCAGACCCCCAGAGAAATTAAATCACTTTCTCAGAGTCATACAACTAGTAACTATAGAGTATGGATTTAATCTTGGCAGCCTCACAACAGAGGTGAAACCCCAAACCGTTAAACCATGTTGTCTGTATATTGTACTCATATACTGTTGATTCTTGGGAAAAGCCTATAACATTACTGTGAGCTGAAATTACAGTAGACCCTGCAGAGCATCTTGAAGATTCTCCATGTCACACAGTAAATACTAGAGTCCTACTTTGGTACCAAATCTTAATGTTCCAGGTTGCTGACAAAGTAGCCTGTCTAGTCAGGATGATTCTTCTTCCCTTATACTCAGGGTCAATGTACAGATATTTCTTTAAAATACTTCATATACTCCAGGTCCTAAGCTTTGAGGTTTATCTTACATAGTGATAGTCACAGAGTACCATGTCAACTCTCCAGATTTACTTCAAGGCACCTCAGGTTTTATGTTGCATATACAAAGGAATGCTTTTTACTGTCTTAAAATGTCCCATCCAGTGGTTGGCATTTTAAGATCCTTTTTCTTTGAATCTATATGTCTTTGTTTCCTACTCTCAGGTCTTTCAGAAATACATGTAAACAAAGTTTTAATAGAACCTATGTAGTAAAACTTATGTATCACAATAGGGGGCAAGGTCAAATTGGAGTAGGAGGACATGGAACTCACCTCCCTCTAGGAACACATCAAAAAGACATCTATATGTGGAACAATTCTCATTGAAAAATAACTGGAGACTGACAGAAAGACTTCTACAACCAAGGTTGTAAGAAATATCCACATGCAATTGGTTTTGGGGGGAAACACTCATCGGGTCAAGTTCCTTGAATGGGCTCAGAAGAGGAGGGGGCATCACATGGGCAGAGGGTATTCCGGGGGGGAATGAGTGGTTTGAGCCACATATTGGGCTCTTCAGCTGGAATCCAACCCCAGGCACCAGGAAGCTGAGTCCCCTTGACGAGCTGGAGGACTGGTGAGGCCAGCAGGAGGGCTGGGGGAAACCTAGAGTTTGCCCACAAGGAGCACAGGCAAGCTTGCTTTCCCCTGAAACAAGGTGGAGAAGGTGAGTTAAAACTGAATGAGACACTGGCCAGTTTCCTGCAACTGCCCAGGCTTCTGAACACTCTAGCCCTGCTTGCTTCACCACATAGCTCCACAAAAGGGCAAGGGCTGCAACAGCCAAGGGGAGAGCTCCATTGTGAGGGACAAGGCAACTCAGGCTTGAAGTGGCACCTGAGCTGGCATTGATTGGTGGTGGTGATGGGGGCAGCCATTACTGATGGCAACCAGGCTGACCAGAACTCATGCTCAAACCCATGCCAAGACTCTGCACCAAGCCACTTGTTCCAGCACTGCTCCCTCTGTGGGACAAGGGTACTAGTGCTAGGAGTGGGGAAAGCACACACTTAAAGGGAATACAGGCAGCTTGGACCCACTCTCAGGGCTTCTGCACCAGCAAATGAGTACCTGCCTCTGCTCCCAGCAGAGTGGTGCTGCCTGTTGAGCACAGAAAGCTTTAACTCATACCTGGCTCTGGCCCAAGCCTCGTCGTCTCCAGTCCTGCCTCCCACCAAGGTGATAGCAACCTAGGGGAAAGACATGACTCATCCATGTCTCCCATCAAAGCACTGGGCACATGCAGACAATACAAGGATGCTCCTACACAAGGATACCATTTTAAGGCTGCAATAGGTAAGTGTTTCACCTCATTTGATAGAGACAGAATTAGAGGACAGAGGAATTTGTTTCAGTTGAAAGATGAGAAAAATCACTGAAAAAAACTAATGAAACAAGAACAAATAATTCTACAAATAATTCAAAGCATTATAAATAAGAAGGCTAATGGAATTAGGCAAAAGAAAAAAATTAAGTGAGAAACTTGACAGTGAACCGAAAATACCCTAAGTACAATGAAAAACACACTAGCAGGTATTAACATAGACTAGGTGACATAAAAGAACTTGTAAGTGATCTAGAAGATAGAATATTGGACCCAATCATAGCAGCATAAAGAAAAAAAAAATCTTTTAATGAGAACAGTCTAACGGACATCCAGAACAACATTAAGTGTAACAAAATTCACAGTATATAGGTCCTAGGAGAACAGAGGTTAAAAACGCAAACTGATGAAATTATGGCTGCACCATAAAAAGGGAAGAAATTGGGTCATTTGTAGATATGTGGATGGAATTAAGAGTGTGCCATACAAAGTGAAGTAAGAAAGAGAAAAATAAACATTGCACATTAATGTATATATGTGGAATTTGAAAAATTCATATAGATGATCTTATTTACAAAGCAGAATTGACACATATACACTATTAATACTATGCATAAAATAGATGACTAATGAGAACCTACTGTTATAGCTCAGGGAACTCTACTCAATGTTCTGTGCTCTCTATTCAAGTTTCCTTCCTGACCTAAACAGGAAGGAAATCCAAAAAAAGAGGGGATATATGTAAATATATTGCTAACTCATTTTGCTGTACAATGGAAACTAACACAACTTTGTAAAACAACTATACTTCAATAAAAATTTAAAAATAAATAAAAATTAAAGAAAAATAAATTGTGTCTGTAAACCTCCATAAACCTGAAGGAAATTGATATCCAAGTACAGGAAGCACAAAGGGTTCAAATCAAGATGAACCCAAACAAAGTTGCACCAAGACATATCATAATTAAAATGGCAAATGATGAAGAGAGAATTCTAAAGGAAGGAGGAAAAAAACCAAGTCATGTACAAAAAGAACCCCCATAAGATTATAAGTTGATTTTTCTGCAGAAACTTTGTGGGCCAGAAGGGAGTGGCATGATATATATCAAACATTGAAAGGGGAAAATCTGACACCTGGGCATACTCTAACCCGCACGATTACGATTTAGAGTAGAAAGAGAGATTAAAAACTTCTCAGGAAAGCAAAAATTAAGAGTCCATCAATGTTAAACCAATTCTAAGAGGAATGTTCACAGGTTGTCTTTAAGTGGGAAGGTCTTTAACAGAAGTTAAGCATCTGCAGGAAAGGTAAAGTACCATTTGTAAAGGCAAATCTATAGTGAAGGCTAGGACAGCCATTTAAATAAGCTGGGAAAAAGTAAAATCAACTGTCTAAAAAATGGAACATAAAATTGCACAGTATTTATAGGTCCTAGACAACATTAAGTGTAACAAAATTCACAGTATATAGGTCTAGAGCGGTTAAAAGCAACTGATGAAATTATGGCTGCACCATAAAAAGGGAAGAAATTGGGTCATTTGTAGATATGTGGATGGAATTAAGAGTGTGCCATACAAAGTGAAGTAAGAAAGAGAAAAATAAACATTGCACATTAATGTATATATGTGGAATTTGAAAAATTCATATAGATGATCTTATTTACAAAGCAGAATTGACACATATACACTATTAATACTATGCATAAAATAGATGACTAATGAGAACCTACTGTTATAGCTCAGGGAACTCTACTCAATGTTCTGTGCTCTCTATTCAAGTTTCCTTCCTGACCTAAACAGGAAGGAAATCCAAAAAAAGAGGGGATATATGTAAATATATTGCTAACTCATTTTGCTGTACAATGGAAACTAACACAACTTTGTAAAACAACTATACTTCAATAAAAATTTAAAAATAAATAAAAATTAAAGAAAAATAAATTGTGTCTGTAAACCTCCATAAACCTGAAGGAAATTGATATCCAAGTACAGGAAGCACAAAGGGTTCAAATCAAGATGAACCCAAACAAAGTTGCACCAAGACATATCATAATTAAAATGGCAAATGATGAAGAGAGAATTCTAAAGGAAGGAGGAAAAAAACCAAGTCATGTACAAAAAGAACCCCCATAAGATTATAAGTTGATTTTTCTGCAGAAACTTTGTGGGCCAGAAGGGAGTGGCATGATATATATCAAACATTGAAAGGGGAAAATCTGACACCTGGGCATACTCTAACCCGCACGATTACGATTTAGAGTAGAAAGAGAGATTAAAAACTTCTCAGGAAAGCAAAAATTAAGAGTCCATCAATGTTAAACCAATTCTAAGAGGAATGTTCACAGGTTGTCTTTAAGTGGGAAGGTCTTTAACAGAAGTTAAGCATCTGCAGGAAAGGTAAAGTACCATTTGTAAAGGCAAATCTATAGTGAAGGCTAGGACAGCCATTTAAATAAGCTAGCATGAACATTAAAGGATAAAAAATGTAAAATCAACTGTAACTAAAATAACCACTAAAGGGATAAACATAAAATTGTAAACTATGACATCAAAACACAAACTGTGTATCGAGGGGGCTGGTGAAAACAGGTATTTTACAACAGATTGAATTTACATGATGATTCAGCTTAAATCAAGTAGTTAAACAGCAATATATATAAATTTCTGGGTAACCACAAATCAAAATGCTATAAGTAATGACATAAAAACTAGAGAGAAAGAAACACAAGCATTCCATTCAAGAAAATAAAAAGAACGGATAAGTACAAAAAAACCCAGAAAACAAGCAACAAAATGGCAGGTAAGTACATACCTATCAGTAATTATTTTAAATGTCAAAGGACTAAATGTTCCATTCAAAAAACATAATGTGATGGATTGGATTTTTTTTAAAGACCCATGTAAAGGGTGCTACCAAGAGACTCATTTTAGAGCTGAAGACACAGACCTAAAATTAGGGTATAGAAAATGTTAAATAGAAACTATAAGAAAGGAGGAGTAGCAATATACAAACCAGACAGAATAAACTTTAAAACAAAGTCTTTAACAAAAGACAAAGAAAGGTATCACATTATGATATAGGAATCAATACAAGAAGAAGATATTATACTCATTAACATAATTGCTTGGCATGCTGCAGTCCATGAGGTCTCAGAGAGTCAGACATGACTGAGCTACTGGACTGAAGTGAACAGAAATGCACCCTATAGTATAGGGGCACCTAAATATATAAAGCAAAGATTGACATAAAGAGAGATATTGACAATAATACAATAATGGTATGGGACTTCAATATCCCATATATATCAATGGATAGATCATCCTGCAAGAAAGTCAGGCAACATTGGCCTTATATGACAGATTAAATCAGTTGGACTTACACAATATATATTATGGGGTTTTAGAATGGAATGTTTTAAGTTCTCCAGAAGAGATCACATGCTGGGCCAGAGAACCACTGTAATGAAGTTTAAGAGGTCAGAAATCAAATCTATCTATCTATATATATATATACACACACACATATATGTAACATATATATATTATATGTGTGTATATATATATATATATATATTAATTCAGTAGTATGAAACTAGAAACCAATTACAAGAAGAAAATTGGGAAAACACATGAAAAGTTGTGTTTCTATTTTAATTTGTTTCAAGGTATTTTATGATTTTCTTTTTGTTGTCTTCACTGCTCCATGTTTTTTTTCAGTGACATGCTGATAAATCTATATCCATGTTTATCAAAAAAACGAGAGGATCCAAATAAGCAAAGTAAGAAATGAAAGAGAAGAAGTAATGACCATTACCACAGAAATATAAAGAAATAGCATACTACAAGCAGTTAGATACCAAAGTGAACAATCTATAAGAAATTTTGGACAAACTTTTAGAAACAAAATTTTTGTTCCAAGACTGAATCATGAAAAATAGCAATCTGAAGAGATCGATCAATAGGAGTGAAATAGAATCTAGGAGAAAAAAATATCCCAGCCAACAAAAATCTAGAACCAGACTGCTTTACAGGGGAATGGTGAGCTAATAATACCTATTCTTCTCTATTCTAAAAAACTGAAGTGAGAGGAACACTCTTCCAAACTCATTGTTCAAAGTCATCATTACCTCGATACCAAAACCAGACAAGGAACTATAAAATAAAAAGAAAATTACAGGCCAATATCTCTGATTAATATACATGTAAAAATTCTCAGCAAAATACTTGTACACACTGCTTTATTTAAAAGAGACAACCAACCAAGGACCTACTGATGGCACAGGGAACTCTGCTCACTAGTCCTTAAGAACCTAAATTGGAAAAGAATTTGAAAACAATAAATATGTGTGCATGTCTATATATGTATGTATGTATATATGCATAATACATACATATATATGTGTGTGTATATATATATACACACAATTGAATAACTTTGCTGCACACCTAAAACATTGTCAATCAATAATAGCCCCAAATAATTTAAAAGTTAAAATCAAAAAATCTGTCCAACAAGCTGAATTCAACAATACATAAAAAGTATCATAGAGCATGGCCCCTGCGCAAGGATGGCACGCAAATTCGTGATGCGTTCCATATTTAAAAAAAAAAAAAAAGTATCATACACCATGATCAAGTGGTACTTATTCCACAGATATAAGCATGGTTCAACACACAAGTCAATGTTATATACCACATTAACAAAAAGAGCAAAAATCATATGATCCTATCATATGATCATATGATCCAATTCAGAAAATGCATTTGAAAAAATTCAATATCCATTCACAATAAAAACTTTCAGTGGGTGTGGATGGAACCTGTCAACCTAATAAAGGCCAATCAAGACTGACTATATAGGGCTTCCCTGGTGGTCCAGTGGGTAAAGAGTCCGCCTTGCAGTGCAAGGGACACTGGTTCGATCTCTGGCCAGGGAAGATCCCACATGCTGTGGAGCGGTTGAGCCAATGTGTCCAACTAGGAGCCAGTGCTCTGGAGTGCATGCGCTCAGAGCCAGTGCTCTGCAACCAGAGAGGCCACTGCAAATGGGACGCCCACACAGGCCAAAGAATAAAGATAGATGAAAATAAATAAAGAAAAAGTCTTATATAAATGAGATCCCCCAAAAAAAGACTACAGCTAACATCCTCAGTGGTGAAAACCTCAAAACCTTTCCTTTTCAATCAGCAACAAGACAGGATGCCGCTATTGCTACTTCTGTTTAACACAGTATTAGAAGTCCTAGCCATAGCTGTCATATAGAAGAGTTAAGTAAAAGGTATACAAATTGCAAAGGAAGCAGTAAAACTGTCACTATTTACATAGTACAATATATAGAAATCCTTGAAGTCTTCCATCAAAGAATTATTAAAACTAGAAAATATAAGTGTTGTATATAATATACACAAATTGAATTAAACTTTGCTTTGGGCATGTCTATATATGTATGTATGTATATATGCATAATACATACATATATATGTGTGTGTATATATATATACACACAATTGAATAACTTTGCTGCACACCTAAAACATTGTCAATCAATAATAGCCCCAAATAATTTAAAAGTTAAAATCAAAAAATCTGTCCAACAAGCTGAATTCAACAATACATAAAAAGTATCATAGAGCATGGCCCCTGCGCAAGGATGGCACGCAAATTCGTGATGCGTTCCATATTTAAAAAAAAAAAAAAGTATCATACACCATGATCAAGTGGTACTTATTCCACAGATATAAGCATGGTTCAACACACAAGTCAATGTTATATACCACATTAACAAAAAGAGCAAAAATCATATGATCCTATCATATGATCATATGATCCAATTCAGAAAATGCATTTGAAAAAATTCAATATCCATTCACAATAAAAACTTTCAGTGGGTGTGGATGGAACCTGTCAACCTAATAAAGGCCAATCAAGACTGACTATATAGGGCTTCCCTGGTGGTCCAGTGGGTAAAGAGTCCGCCTTGCAGTGCAAGGGACACTGGTTCGATCTCTGGCCAGGGAAGATCCCACATGCTGTGGAGCGGTTGAGCCAATGTGTCCAACTAGGAGCCAGTGCTCTGGAGTGCATGCGCTCAGAGCCAGTGCTCTGCAACCAGAGAGGCCACTGCAAATGGGACGCCCACACAGGCCAAAGAATAAAGATAGATGAAAATAAATAAAGAAAAAGTCTTATATAAATGACATCCCCCCCCCCCCCAAAAGACTACAGCTAACATCCTCAGTGGTGAAAACCTCAAAACCTTTCCTTTTCAATCAGCAACAAGACAGGATGCCGCTATTGCTACTTCTGTTTAACACAGTATTAGAAGTCCTAGCCATAGCTGTCATATAGAAGAGTTAAGTAAAAGGTATACAAATTGCAAAGGAAGCAGTAAAACTGTCACTATTTACATAGTACAATATATAGAAATCCTTGAAGTCTTCCATCAAAGAATTATTAAAACTAGAAAATATATTCAGTAAAGTGACAGAATATAAGATTAATAAGCAGAAACCTATTGTTTTCCATAGACTAATAATAAAGTACCAAAAAGAGAAAAAGCATCTTACTTAAAATCACATCAGAAAGAATAAAACACCTAGAAACAAACCAATGAGGTGAAAGACACTTACATTCTGAAAACTATAAAATACTAAGAAAAATTTAAGATGATACAAAGAAATAGAAAGATATCTCATGCTCTTGGATTGAAAGAATGTTGTTAAAAGGTCTGTACACTGAAAGCAATCTGTAAGTTTAATGCCCTACCTATCAAAGTAATCATGACATTTTTCACAGAATTAGAACAAATAATTCTAAAATTTATTTAGAAGCAAAAAAACCATTGTATTGCCAAAGAAATCTTAAGAAAGAAGAGCAAAGCTGTGGGTATGATGGTCCCTGACTTCAGACTACTACAAGGATATTCTAATCAAAACAGCATGTTACTGGCACAAATAAAAGACATGTATGCCAAAGTAACAGAATATAAAACCCAGAAATAAAAACAGCAAACCCAGACATTCAAAGTCAATGAATCCATGACAAAGGAGGCAATGATATACAATGAAGAAAGACAGTCTCTTCCGTAAGTGGTAAAAACTAGATACTACATGAAAAATGAAAATGAAATTAGATCATGGAGAACTACATAGCTACATGTAAAAGAATAGAATTATACTATTTCCTCATGTCATATTTAAAATTAAAAGATTCAAAAGGAATTAAAGAGATAAATGTAAAACCTGAAAGCATAAAACTCCTAGGAGAGAACAAAGGCAGATCACTTAATAACATAAATCATGGCAATGTTTTTATATTGCACAGTGGAGTATTACTTAGCCATAAAAAAGAATGAAGTTCTGCCATTTTACAGCAACATGGATGGACCCAGTGGGTATTATGCTTAGTAAAAGAAAGTCAAAGAAAGTAAAACATTGTTTGTTGCCACTATTTTGTCAAGTCTAAAAAGCAGAACAATGAATGATTATAACAAAATAGAAGCAGACTCACAGAGAATAAACCAGTGGTTACCAGTGAGGGAACAAAGGAAAGAGGGACAAGGTAGGGTATGGGGTCAAGACATACAAACTACAAGGTATAAAATAAATAAGCAAGAAAGAGATATTATATAGGACAGGGAAATATAGTCATCATTTTTTAAATTATTACTGGAATATAATTAAAAACATTGAATCACTATTATACTTGTGAAACTAGTGTCAGATTGTAAATTTAAGTAAACTACACTTCAGTAAAAAAATTTTAAAGGACTTCTGGCCATTCTGGCAATCTCTTTGTGCTTACTCGTTCAGTCATGTCCAACTCTTTGTGATCCCATGGACTGCAGCCCACCAGACTCCTCTGAATATGGGGATTTTTCAGGCAAGAATACTGGAGTGGGTTACCATGCCCTCCTCCAGGGCATGTTCCTCACCCAGGGCTCCCGCAGTGGAAGTGGATTCTTTACCATCCGAGCCACTGGGGGAGCCTTGGCAATCTCTATCGCAGTTAAAGATCATCCATTTATCCATTCATTCAAGAGATACTTACTACTATGTAAAAGGCATTTTCTAGGCTCTACATATATAGCAGTAAAAACTAATCATAAATATCTATCTACATAGAACTTGATTTTAGTGAGGGTAGAGAGTTGATAAACACTCTATACACGTATAAAGTGTAGAGGGTCAGATGGTAGTAAGTGGAAGGAGAAAAATGAAGCAAGGCAATGGGCTAGAGGTGTCAGGGGCACTGCACTGTAAAGGTAACTCATTATTGACAGGGATTTTTGCCTGTTGCCAGAAATTTTTATTTTGGCCCACCAAAAATTAATTCAGTTATTTCACTTACACTTTGCGGATTATCACATTCAGTAGTTACACCTGACACACCTGTGAAGTCTTCATTAGCAATGTGACTCATTTTCACTCTCCATTATCAGAATCAATCATATCTAATATTCATATTATCAGAATCAGAACTATATTCTGAAGAGGTACCATCATCTGAAACACGAGTAATATATGTTGCTCAAACCATCACAATAAGAATCTATAAAATTTGCTTAAAAATTCCTCACTCAGTATTTCATGAGGAGTCCTTTTTGAAATTTTACTGTGACAAATTTTGCATTTATTATATTCATAAGGTTAGAACAAAAGCCCAGCAGAGCAAAATGTGAGTGATAATGATAATTATAAGTTGTATCATGAACCCTTGATAAATTTTAAGGTCTAACAACTCCCCACAGTGATGCTAATTGTGTGACTCTATAAAAAGATACATCTCCAGTCATTACTTTGTTAAATAATATGATAAATTCATTTCCTATTGCCATATAAAAATTCACTATAAATCTGTTGGCTTAAAGCAACCTCTATTATATCAGAGTTTCTGTGGTAAGGAGTCCAGGTATGGCTTAGCAGGATTCTCTCTTCCAGATGTCATAAGGCTAAAGCCAAGTTGTTAGCTGGGCCTCAGTCTCATCTGACAGCTTAAGTAACTAACAACGTAACGTTTATTTGCCTGAAGCTGTAGAATTCGTTGTAACCTACTTCTTCAAAGCCAACAGTGGAAACAGAAGGAGCCTCTGCTTCTTAGGAGTGCTGACTGTGGACAAGGCCCAGGTCTTTTTAAAATGTCATCTGTTGGGCGCTTTCCTGGTGGTCCAGTGGGTAAGGACACTGCCTTGCAGTGCAGGAGGTGCCAGTTCGATCCCTGGCCTGGGAGAATCCCATGTGCTGCAGAGCGGCTGGACCAGTGTGTGCAACTCTTGAGCCAGAGCTCTGGAGCGCATGTGCCCAGAGCCAGTGCTCTGCAACAACCGAGGCACTGCAATGGGAGGCCCACACAGGCCAAAGAACAAAGATGGATGAAAATGGATAGATGAAAGACCAATAGAAGTGACCAAAAAAAAAAAAAAAAGAAAGAAAATGTCATCTATTTAGCCTCAACTATCTCTACTCTACACTGTGGCATAAACTGATTGGGAGCATGAATTACATTGGCAGACTTCCTTTTATCTTTATGGTCTAACATGACATAATAACCAGAAGATAATCCGGGAACATACATATCCATAAACAACAAACTCTGTAAAAGTTAAAAGTAAAATAAAAGTTAAAAAAAAAATAACCGGAAGAATATCCCATCACTTTTGCCATAGTCTCTGGATTAGAATCAGATCACAGGTCCACTCACACTCAAGAGGGAAGGGGTTTATACAGTGGAATAATTGCCTTGATGTGCCACCACTGGTGGTCAGTGAAGATCTCAGAAGATAGTGTTTGAGCTAATACTTGGAAAAGATGAGGCACAGAGGCATGTGGCTATCTGAAGGAGGGAGGTTTTAGCCCTTTGGAACTATATGAAGTCCTTGAGGTTGAAGTTCCCTGTGCATTTAGATCAGCAAGAGGGCAAGGTGGCTAGCTCAGAATGACTAAAACAACATATGAGGGGAACTGATTTAGAGTGATAACATAGGGAAGATCATGCAGGGCTTTTTCTAAGCATTTTGGGTTTTACTCAGTGGGTTCAGGGAACTATCAAAGCTTCTTAGTTCAGAGGTGGTAAGATCCATCTTTCCATTACATCCACCCTAGTGATCATAACAGCATTATTTACAGTCTCCAGGATATGGAAGCAAGCTAAGTTTCCAAGAACAAATCAATGAATAAACAAACTGTGGCATACATACACACACATATACAATGGAATACTATTTGTCCATAAACAGAATGAAATGTTGGTAATTGCAGCAGTAGGGATAGACCTGGAGGGTATTATGCTAAGTGAAATAAGTCAGACAAAGACAAATACTGACCGATACCACTTATATGTGGAATCTAAGAAATAAAATAAACCAGTGAGCATAATGAAAAAACAGACTCACAGATACAGAGGACAAACTAATGGTTACCAGTGGGGAGAGAGACCAGGGGAGGGAATGGAGAGGTACAAAATGCTGCATATAAAATAAGCTGCATGGTTATGTTATACAGCATAGGGAACATAAGCAATACTTATAATAACTTTAAATGGAGCATAACCTTTAAAAATTATAAATCACTATATTGTACACCTGTAATGTAATAAAAATGAACACATCTGAAAGCCCATGGCTAGTAGGGCTTAATTTCTTTGAACAGATAACTGATGCACCCACACACATATATATGTACATCGAAAAGTCTGTGTGTGCCAGTTCCCTGGTACTATTGAGGAGAAAATATTCCAGGTATGAACCAAGGGGCTCTGTACCTTTCCTTCCTGACTTCTCCCTTACAGAATAGGGAGCCTATGTTGGTAGCTACTCTAGAATCCTTTGTTGACTAGCGTTTGGAAGGGTCTTATGCAGACTCCCTCTTTTGGGTCACTCTGAACAAAACTGAACCTGGCTAACCACGGATATCTGTGTGGCTTCTGGAGTTGTTGCCAGGTTTCACAAGCCTGCAGTTCTCGGGGATAAACTCTGTGTTTTGGATGCCCTTCTCACCAGTCTCCATCTCAGGGGTTTGGGGGCAGTTGCATGTGGTCTTCTCTGTCAGGCTCCTGTCCCCACCATAATGAGATCCTTCCCTTCATTCTCAAGTTGGCTCCCATCCCCTTTCCCTTAGGCAGGCGGACAGTACCTCTCCCTCCATGGGGAGGGGAGGAGAAAGCACAGGGGCACATCCCCGCCCTGTGCAGAGTAGTGTGCAGGGGAGCCTGGTGTGCTAGGAAGGGGGCGGGGATCAGGAAAATATGGGGCGCCAATGGCAGCTCATCCTCAACTCATTTGGGGGATCCTGGGCATGTTGCACCTCTTTCTACCCTCTGTTTCTTCCTGCAGAAAAACAGGGCAAACAGCACCCCCTGCTTAAATAAGACAGTCCTTGCCAAGGATCCAGCCATGGAGGGCACAAAGCACTCAGCAAATGTGGGTTTCCTTCTGTAGATATTTGACACACACAGTGATCCTAGTGAAGGTATCACTACTGTATGTCACTTAGGAGGATGCTGATTTGGGGATAGATGACATAAATTACTCAAACTCATAGAGCAGAAAGGCCAGAATAAGAAGGCAAGGCTGCTTAGCTCCAAACTGCACTGGCTCTCTGCTCTGCCCTGCCTTCCTCCAATACCCTGACCCTTCTCTCTTATTATTTTCTTTCCTTCTTCCTATAATATACTCAGGGCAATGCCACTATTAGAAATAAAAACCCATAGTCTTAACACATTATTGACCAGGAGATTTGTTTTTGTACAAGCAGCTGTGGTTGGCATTATATAAGTGAGTATTAAAACATCTCTGGTCAATAACATTCAAGTAAAAAATTAATACATCTCTGGCTGATAATGAGTTAAAAAGGAAGGTCATTCTGACACGTGCTACAGCGTAAATGAATCTTGAGGATATTATGCTACGTGAAAGAAGTTAGTCACTAAAAGACAAACACTGTATGATCTCCCTTACATGAGATTCCTAGAATAGTCAAATTCAGGGATAGAGAGGAGAACAGAGGTTGCCAGAAGTTGGACAGAGGGAAAATGTGGAGTGAGGTTTAATAGGTACAGAGTTTTACTTTGGTAAGATGCAAAGAGTTCTGTAGATGGATGGTGATAATGGTTCCATAACAATGTGAATGCACTCACTGACAATGAACTGTACATTTAAAGATGTTCAAACAATTAAACTTACTGTTTTTTAATGAAAAACATATTTATTAATCCTGTCCCCACCATAATGAGATCCTTCCTTCATTCTCAAGTTGGCTCCCATCCCTTTCCCTTAGGCAGGCGGACAGTACCTCTCCCTCCATGGGAGGGAGGAGAAAGCACAGGGCACATCCCGCCCTGTGCAGAGTAGTGTGCAGGGGAGCCTGGTGTGCTAGGAAGGGGGCGGGGATCAGGAAAATATGGGGCGCCAATGGCAGCTCATCCTCAACTCATTTGGGGGATCCTGGGCATGTTGCACCTCTTTCTACCCTCTGTTTCTTCCTGCAGAAAAACAGGGCAAACAGCACCCCCTGCTTAAATAAGACAGTCCTTGCCAAGGATCCAGCCATGGAGGGCACAAAGCACTCAGCAAATGTGGGTTTCCTTCTGTAGATATTTGACACACACAGTGATCCTAGTGAAGGTATCACTACTGTATGTCACTTAGGAGGATGCTGATTTGGGGATAGATGACATAAATTACTCAAACTCATAGAGCAGAAAGGCCAGAATAAGAAGGCAAGGCTGCTTAGCTCCAAACTGCACTGGCTCTCTGCTCTGCCCTGCCTTCCTCCAATACCCTGACCCTTCTCTCTTATTATTTTCTTTCCTTCTTCCTATAATATACTCAGGGCAATGCCACTATTAGAAATAAAAACCCATAGTCTTAACACATTATTGACCAGGAGATTTGTTTTTGTACAAGCAGCTGTGGTTGGCATTATATAAGTGAGTATTAAAACATCTCTGGTCAATAACATTCAAGTAAAAAATTAATACATCTCTGGCTGATAATGAGTTAAAAAGGAAGGTCATTCTGACACGTGCTACAGCGTAAATGAATCTTGAGGATATTATGCTACGTGAAAGAAGTTAGTCACTAAAAGACAAACACTGTATGATCTCCCTTACATGAGATTCCTAGAATAGTCAAATTCAGGGATAGAGAGGAGAACAGAGGTTGCCAGAAGTTGGACAGAGGGAAAATGTGGAGTGAGGTTTAATAGGTACAGAGTTTTACTTTGGTAAGATGCAAAGAGTTCTGTAGATGGATGGTGATAATGGTTCCATAACAATGTGAATGCACTCACTGACAATGAACTGTACATTTAAAGATGTTCAAACAATTAAACTTACTGTTTTATATATTAAACCACAATAAAAAATGAAATAAAACAAATACATTTAAAATATCTAACTTTTCATTGTAGGAATATCATTCTGTCGGTAGACAGTACTAGCAGGATCATGAGTAAAAACAAATGGATCATGAAAAGATTTCTATAAGATAAGCATACACCACAGTAGTGGGCTTCCCAGGTGGTGCTAGTGGTAAAGAGCCCACCTGCCAATGCAGTAGACCTGAGAGACTCAGGTTCAATCCCTCGGTTGGGAAGATCCTCTTGGAAAGGGCACCGCAACATACTCAAGTATTCTTGCCTGGCTCCCATGTACAGATGAGCCTGTTGGGCTGCAATTTATAGGGTCACTAAGAGTTGGACATGACTGAAGTGACCTAGCATGCACACACACACACAGCAGTAGTGGCAAATTGTTAGTTTATGACACATTTTGAAGGAGAATACAACAATACTTCTAAAGTGGTTAGATGTAGGAGACAAATAAAGGAACATGACGTGAAGGATACTGCATAAACACTCTAGGGTAACTATTTTGCTTAATAAACTGAACATATTATAATATATGCTACCAATATGACTCAGTTTATGATGTTAACTTTGATTACCTTGCCAAGTTAGTTTTGGCCAAGATTCTCTACTATAAAACAATTTTCTTTTCCTCCTTCACATTCTTCATTTGGGAATTGAGAGGTGGGAAGAATTTAATCGCCACAAGAGATTTCTCTGCATTCTGTTTATTCATTCAATCATTTACTTTGGATTTGTAGATATTTATCTTCTGTTTATTTAAATATTTAGTTTATTTATTTTATGAGCGAAAGGTTCAATTCCTAGGTCAGGAAGATCCCCTGGAGAAAGAAATGGCAACCTGCTCCAGTATTCCTTTTTTTTTTTTTCTTTAACTTCATGCCACAAGCATTTATCTTAGTTATTTATTATTTTCATGCATCTTTATTTCTCGGCATGTGTGAGCCTCCCATCACAGTGGCCTCCCTTGCCACAGAGCACCAGCTCCAGGCGCATGTGCTCTAGATGCTGGCTTGCAATTGGACACACCAGTCCAGCCGCTCCATGGCACGTGGGATCCCCAGGGCCAGGGATCGAACCCATGCCCCTTGCATTGCAAGGCAGACTCTCTACCCACTGGACCACCAAGGAAACTCTGCTCCAGTATTCTTGCCTGGGATTGGACAGAGGAGCCTGGCAGGTTACAGTTCATGGGGTTGGTAAAGAGTCAGACACAAATGAGAACACACATGCATATAGCTTATATACCTTGCATATGAGGTACATTTAATGCTTTATGATCCAGTACTACATTATTGATTTGGTTGCTCAAAATGTCCCAACTTATGCTATTTAGGGAGATTTCAGGTTTACTCCTATCTGACCCTAGTCATTTTGATTTTTGAGCACTCCCTTACTTTAGGCTTATTATAAGATACTTCTGCCTTATAGATTTCTTGTCTTATCTCTAGGAGCAGCTATTTCTTCAGAGAACCTAGGACTTTTTTTAAATTAAAGAATGGTATGAGAAATGAAGCTACCTAACATTGGCAGCTAGGTGTGCTTATTGCTAGACAGCACTGTTCTCACAGGAAAATATTTTAAACTTGTATACGTGTCCACTTACAGTGGACTAATTAAATACACACATGTACCCCGTCGTTCATTGCAACACTATTTACAATGGCTAGAACATGGAAGCAACCCAGATGTCCATCAACAGATGAATGGATAAAGCAGTTGTGGTACATATATACAATGAAATATTACTCAGCCATAAAAAGAAATGCATTTGAATCAGTTCTTATGAAGAGGATCAATCTAGAACCTATTATACAGAGTGAGGTATGTCAGAGAGAAAAGGATAAATATTGTATACTGACACATATATATAGAATATAGAAAGCTGATGCTGATAAATGAATATGCAGAGCAACAATGGAGAGGCAGACATGGAGAACAGTCTTATGGACATTGAGGTGAGGGAGGGGAATATTGCTGTGGGACTAGGGGATCTTGCACAGGGGCTCTGTGGTGACCTGGAAGGGTGGGAGGGAGGGAAATGTGTGTATACCTATGGTGGATTTGGGTCAATGTGTGGCAGTAAACAACAAAACCCTGTAAAAAATATTAATAATAATAATAAATAAAATTTGTATGGATTAAAAAAAAAGATCTTAAATACAGATGAAAATCTATATTGTGTAATCATAAAAGAAGAAAGCACCATCCCCTTCATGGACCACAGTCTTGTTGTGGTGAAGGGGCTTGTGTACCTCAGTGAAGCGATGAGCCATGCAGGGCTACCCGAGATGGACAGGGCATAGTGAAGAGTTCTGACAAAACGTGGTCCAGTGGAAGAGGAAATGGCAAGCCCCTCCAGTATTCATGTAGCAAAAACCTTATGGACTATATGAATAAGAAGGGCAGAAAGATACGATGCTGGAAGATAAGTCCCCCAAGTCAGAAGGTGTCTTGTGCTTCCAACTACTATTACTGGGGGAGACTACAGGGCAATCACTAGTAGCTCCAGAGAGAATAAAGAGGCTGGGCCAAAGCAGAAATGAGGCTCAGTTGTGGATGTGCCTGGTGATGAAACTGAAGTCCAAAGCAATAAAGACAAATATTGCATAAGAACCTGGAATGTTAGTCCATGAATCAAGGTAAATTGATGATCAAGCAGAAGATGATAAGAGTGAACATCATCTTAGCAATCAGGGAACTAACATGGACAAGGAAAGGCAAATTTAATTCAGATGACAATTATGCCAGCAAATCTGGAAAACTCAGCAGTTGCTACAGGAATGGAAAATGTTAGTTTTCACTCCAATCCAAAAGAACAGCAGTGCCAAAAAATGTTCCAACTACGAGACAGTTGTGCTCATTTCACATACTAGTAAAGTTGCGCTCAAAATCTTTCAAGCTAGGCTTCAGAAGTACGTGAATCTAGAACTTCCAGATGCCTCTTAGAAGAGGCAGAGGAACCATAGGTCAACTTGACTATATTTGTTGGAACACAGAGAAAGCAAGAGAATTCCAGAAAAACATCTACTTTTGATTTACTTATGGTTTATGCTAAAGCTGCTGACTGTGTGGATAACATACTGTGAAAAATTCTTATAGAGATGGGAAGAGACCACCTTAGCTGTCTCCTAAGAAACCTGTATGTGGATCAAGAAACAACAGTTAGAACTGAATATGGAACAACAGACTGGTTCCAAGTTGGGAAAGGAGTACAGCAAGTTTGTATATTTTCACCATGTTCATTTAACTTTCTACTCAGAGTACATCATGCAAATTACTAGACTGGATGAATCACAACCTGGAATCAAGATTGCTGGGATTAAATATCAATAGTCTCAGTGATGAGAAAGCAAAGAGGAACTAAAGACCCTCTTGATGAAGGTGAAAGGAGGAGAGTGATAAGCTGGTTTAAAATTCATCTTTCAAAAAACTAAAATCATGTTATCCAGTCCCATTACTTTATGCAAGTGGAAGGAGAAAAGAGGAAGTAGTGACAGATTTTATTTTATTGTGCTCTAAAATCACTGCAGTCGCCATGAAATTAAAAGACACTTGCTTTTTTAAAGGAAAGGAAATGTATGACAAACCTAGACGGCATATTAAAAAGCAAAGATACCACTTAGCTGACAAAGGTCCACATACTCAAAGCTATGGTTTTTCCATAGACATATAAGGATCTCAGAGTGGGACCATAAAGAATCCCAAGTACTCAAGAATCAATGATTTCAAGTGGTAGTGCTGGAGAAGATGCTTGAGGGTTCCTTGGACTGCAAGGAGATCAAACCAGTCAATTCTAAAGGAAATCAACCCTGAATAGTCATTGGAAGGACTGAAGTTGAAGCTCCAGTACTTTTGCCCACCTGATACAAAGAGCCCACACGCTAGATAAAACCCTGATGCTGGGAAAGATTGAAGGCAAAAGGAGAAGAGGGCAGTAGAGGATGAGATGATTAAGTAGCATCACTGGCTCAATGAACATGAATTGAGCAAACTCCAGCAGATAGTGGAGGACTGAGGAGCCTGGTGTGCTGCAGTCCTTGGTATTGCAAAGAGTTGGACATGACTTAGCAACTCAAGAACAAATGTTTATGAAATAAACTAACATTTGTATAAGAGTAAAAAATAGTGAAGTATCTGTCCATGCTAGCATACCTGCACATAAGTGACATGTACATGCTGCTTTCTTTTTATGTTATGCCATATCCTGAAGTTTATTTCATACTAACATTTATTAGTACCATGAAATTGCTACAAATAGACTTGGGCACTATTGGGCAAGAGGAGAGAGAAGATTTTCACTTAATATACACTTCTGTACCTTTTGAAGTTTAAAACCTATTACCCATTCAAAATATTCTGACTGCAAAGCAAACACAAAACACCAGTTTTAGATATGGCTGTATACTATTGAATATACCAAGAAAATAGGTACATAAAAAGGGATAAAATCATGGTATACCACACATGACTTCACTATCATTATTATCTTTCAAACTACGTTGTATATCATTCTACATCATGGGATGCTTTGATTTGTTTTCCTAATGTAAACCTAAGATCCCTCCTTCTATATCACATCTCCTGAAAACAAGCCAAATCGTCGTTTTTACAGTAAGCAATGTGGGTTTTTTTCATTCAATATTATAGGGAAGTGTGAAGATTCCTTGTGGAAATTATGTCCTTTCATTGGCATAAATTCTCATTGGCCAGAAGGATCTCATCTTGAACAGAAATACCAAAGAAAGTTAAAAGCACACAGATTTGAGGGTGCCTGAGACATACAAACCAGTGATATGAAGAACCATACTGGATGTAAGAAGACAGATCATCCACAAGGGAACTGTGGCTTGTGCTAATGCAGCTTGGGGTTGGCAGCCAAATATCTCCTAAGAAGAATCTTAGACCTTGGAAAACTTTGTGGTATTTTAGTTATGGAAGAAAGTAGGCATCTAAAATGTATTTCAGTGAATGAAACCAAGAAAAGAATAATTTTAAAAGCTGAAATCATTTAAGCCCTTTTCCTAGAAAGCTTCTACTCAGAATCTAGCACACTGTCACCCGCTTCCAACTGTTGCCAATTCCAAGTACAGGTGTCTGTTTTTTCCCTTGAGTTCTGATCACACTGGATTGTGATTTATCTATCTATATAACCATTTCTTTGTCAAACTGCAACACCTACATGTCAGGGGCTACACCTAATCTCCTGTTACAGAATTAAGGCTTAGCACATTACTCTGAACATTCTCTACAAACATGAAGAGTGATGAAATGTAAAAAGGGGAGGAAAAAACCTAATATGAAAATTTTAACAGAAAGATCAACCTTAGGAAGAAAAATCTTTGAAGTATGTACATTTTAAAAACATACGAAAGATAAAAGAGAAGAAAACAAAGCAGAATTATTGAAAAAGCAGGAAAGTTTAAGCGAAAACAATGTTGCAAAGTGGTAAAAAGAACGAATGAAAGAGATAATTGTGTGAGTAGTAGTAAGATTTTTCAATTATTTTTCAATTCCCTTCTTTAAGAACAATCAAATAAGATAACAAATATAAAAATACTGGCTATCATTTTTAGTGCATTTACTATGTAAGAGCTTTACCTGAAATAACATAATTCTTTTCTTTTTTTTTTCAAATTTTGGCCTCATTTTTTTTTTTTTAATTCATTTATTTTAATCCATCTTTATTCTTTGGCTTGTGTAAGCCTCCCACTGCAGTCGCCTCTCTCACTGCAGAGCACCAGCTCTGGGGGCACGTGCTCCCAAGCACTAGCTCATAACTGGACATACCAGTCCAGGTGTTCCATGGCATGTGGGAACTTCCCAGGCCAGGGATTGAACCAGTGCCCCTTGCACTGCAAGGCAGACTCTTTACCCAGTGGAACACCAGGGAAGCCCCACAATTTAATTCTTACACCAGTCATTTCTGAGGGTAAATATCACTATCTTATTTAAGAAATGAAGCAAAATAGTCAATATATATAGTCAAGAGGAAGCAGAGCTAGTCAGTCACTCTTTGTTCCAATCTAACACCCTTCTTTCTAATCCTCTCCTGGGATCAAAGAGGTTTTCACATTCCAGTGTGCAATCAGCACTTACACAGCTTCCTGTACCAAATCATCATTACCTTTTATGTCAACAAAAATATTAATTTCTTAGTCTTGCATATGTATACCTTAGGCAATGAACATACCATGCCATTTTAATTTCAAATTTTTATGGCTAAACATTGCCTCTGAATTCCTCCAATGAACCTTCACATTTCCTGAATTGGTTCTAGGGCAGACTTCAGCCTGGTTGCATTAGTATAATCAGAGTCTACTCTGAAGAGGTGCTTACTTAACTGTACTAGTCATGATATGTTGCATGACCCTAGATCAGGCCTAACACTCTCTTTATCCTTATAGCTCATCACCTGGAATTCTGTCCTTTTGCCTCTTTGATTGCTTCTCGTATCTTCTGAACTTACTTCTTCCTCTTCCTTTGTTGATGGCATTCTCTTATCTAGAAGATTATTTCTATTTTGTCTCTTCGTAACTTTTCAAGATTATGTCTTGTCTGTTATGGAATACACACAACATTTATATGTTAAATCCCTACTCTCAAGTCACTTAGATTTTAAGACTTAGAAGATGACTTTATTTAGAAACAGGGTCATTCCAGACATAATTAATTCAGGTGAGCAGATGAGGTTTTACTGCAGTAGAGCAGACCTCTTATCTAACATGACTGATGGGGCTTCCCTAGTGGTCCAGTGGGTAAGGACACCGTCTTGCAGTGCAAGGGGCGCCGGTTCGATCCCTGGCCTGGGAAGATCCCATGTGCTGCGGAGCGGCTGGACTGATGTGTCCAATTACCAAGCCGGAGCTCTGGAGCGCATGTGCCCAGAGCCGGTGCTCTGCGACAACAGAGGTCACCGCGATGGGAGGCCCACACGGTCCAAAGAACAAAGGTGGATGAAAATGCACAAATGAAAGACCAATAGAAGTGGCCCACCTGCTCCCCTCTCTCCCCACCCCACCAAAATAAATAAATAAATCAATCTAACATGACTGCTGTCCTTATTGAAAAATAAAACACACTCACACAGGGAGAACACATGACGAGACTGGAACCATGGTGCCCAAAGCTGACAATCTACCAGAAGAGAGCAGAGACTGGGAACAGATTCTTCCCTAGTACCTCTAGAGGGCACATGGCCTTGCCAACACCTTGATTTCAAATTTCTGGCCTCCAAAATTATGGGACAAAAGATTTCTGTCCTAAACCACCTGTTTGTTAGTTTGTTTTAAAAGCCCTCTGAAGCTAGTATGCCATCCATGAATCTATAGTTTTGGTTCTCTCCTTCCCCATTAACCTCATTTCATGCCCAATGTTAATATTACTTATATAGCAAAATCAAATCAATAATCTTTGAGCTTCACTGAATGTCAAGCGTTGCGTCAAGAGCTTGATATATTCATTATTTTAGATTACATGTATGCAGATAGGTACTACTGCTATGCAAATTTTAGTCATGAGAAAATAAGACCCCAGAAAGTTCAAGTAACTTGCCTATGTCCTCACAAGTGAGAAGCAGGACTCAAGTCAATAGTTCTCTGACCTTACTTTAAAAAAATTTTGTATTTATTTGGCTTCACTGGGTTTTAGTTGCAGCATGTGAGATCTAGTTCCCTGACCTGGGCTTGAACCAGAGACCCCTACACTGGGATCACAGAGTCTTAGTCATTGGACTACCAGGGAAGTCCCATCTCTGACCTTACTCTTTAACTCTATTGTTTCAGATTTTTTCTTTTACCATGCCACATAACTACAGATTTACTTATATAAGATTTTATATTATTTTCAAGGTATTTCAAGGTACAGATACCTTGAAAATAATACTTCCTTTCCTTCACACCAAAGACATAACAGCAAAAACGTTGAGTGTTTCTTTTGAGCTATGCAATCTGCATCTACTCTTGCTAAATGTACTTCTTACAACAGCCCTGTGTTTTCTTTGGTCACCGCGATGGGAGGCCCACACGGTCCAAAGAACAAAGGTGGATGAAAATGCACAAATGAAAGACCAATAGAAGTGGCCCACCTGCTCCCCTCTCTCCCCACCCCACCAAAATAAATAAATAAATCAATCTAACATGACTGCTGTCCTTATTGAAAAATAAAACACACTCACACAGGGAGAACACATGACGAGACTGGAACCATGGTGCCCAAAGCTGACAATCTACCAGAAGAGAGCAGAGACTGGGAACAGATTCTTCCCTAGTACCTCTAGAGGGCACATGGCCTTGCCAACACCTTGATTTCAAATTTCTGGCCTCCAAAATTATGGGACAAAAGATTTCTGTCCTAAACCACCTGTTTGTTAGTTTGTTTTAAAAGCCCTCTGAAGCTAGTATGCCATCCATGAATCTATAGTTTTGGTTCTCTCCTTCCCCATTAACCTCATTTCATGCCCAATGTTAATATTACTTATATAGCAAAATCAAATCAATAATCTTTGAGCTTCACTGAATGTCAAGCGTTGCGTCAAGAGCTTGATATATTCATTATTTTAGATTACATGTATGCAGATAGGTACTACTGCTATGCAAATTTTAGTCATGAGAAAATAAGACCCCAGAAAGTTCAAGTAACTTGCCTATGTCCTCACAAGTGAGAAGCAGGACTCAAGTCAATAGTTCTCTGACCTTACTTTAAAAAAATTTTGTATTTATTTGGCTTCACTGGGTTTTAGTTGCAGCATGTGAGATCTAGTTCCCTGACCTGGGCTTGAACCAGAGACCCCTACACTGGGATCACAGAGTCTTAGTCATTGGACTACCAGGGAAGTCCCATCTCTGACCTTACTCTTTAACTCTATTGTTTCAGATTTTTTCTTTTACCATGCCACATAACTACAGATTTACTTATATAAGATTTTATATTATTTTCAAGGTATTTCAAGGTACAGATACCTTGAAAATAATACTTCCTTTCCTTCACACCAAAGACATAACAGCAAAAACGTTGAGTGTTTCTTTTGAGCTATGCAATCTGCATCTACTCTTGCTAAATGTACTTCTTACAACAGCCCTGTGTTTATGTAGTCTCAATTTAGACAAGAAGAAATTTAAGCATGGTTTTTTAAGCAGTTAGCCTAAAGTCAGAGGACCATGGGATGCCAGGGACAGAATCAAATATAGCAACATTGAATCAGTATTGATGCTTGACAGCCACTGCAGAAGTGTCCCTTTCTTCAGGAGAATCTATTTAAAATGAAAAGGAAAATCATCTTCAAATTGGATTTAATAAAACCAACAAATTAATCTTTAAGGAAGTTTTTACTATGATATCACCAAAATAAGTAAGATACCAAAAATATTTTAGAAGGGAAAGTAATTGTAACATATTTCAATATTTGCATGATAAATGGACATTCAAAACATGATTAACCTGTTGATGTGTGGCAGAGGCCAACACAATATTGTAGAGCAACTGTCTTCTATTAATTGTATTTTGTTGTATATTTCTCCATATTGGACAATTATAATCTTTGATAATTATTACTCTAAAAAGATTATAAATACTCATAAAAATATCTTCCAATAGGGCTAAGAGGCAGAGGGAGTTTCAACAGGAGGAGATACATGTACACCTGATACAGGTATCAGGTATATATGGCTGATAAATGCTGATATATGGCAGAAACCAACACAATATTGATATTGTAAAATAATTATTCTTCAATTAAAAATAAATTTTAAAATATTTTCCAACAAACAAAAGCCCAGGATCATATACCTACAGGTGAACTCCATCAAACATTTAGACAAGAGCTAACACCTATCCTTATGAAACTCTCCAAAAAAACAAAAATGCAGCCAGTGGAACACTCCCAAAGTCGTTCTACAAAGCCACCATCATCCTGATACCAAAATGAGACAAAGATACTACCAAAAAAGAGAATTATATGCCAGTATCAATAATGAGTGGGATATAGTTCATGGGCTAGCAAAGAGTCAGACACAACTGAGTGAATAACACTTTCTTTCACTTTAACACCATATGTAAAAATAAAATAGATTATAGTAGGCTCTCCTGTCCATTGGATTTCCCAGGCAAGAGTACTGGAGTGAGTTGCCCCTTTCTTCTCCAGGGGATCTTCTAGACCCAAGAACTGAACCAATGTCTCCTGCATTGGCAGGCAGATTCTCTACCACTGAGCCACCAGGGAAACCAAATGTAACGGCAGGTACTTTAAAACTCAAAGGAAAATGTAGGCAAAGCACTCTTTTACATAAATCATCAGATCCTTTTTGACCCATTCATAAGAGTCATGAAAATGAAAACAAAAACAAATGGGACCTAATTAAACTTAAATGCTTTTGCACAACAAAGGAAACCATCAATGTGATGAAAAGACAAACTTCAGAATGAGAGAAACTATTTGCAAATGAAGCAACGGACAATGGATTAATCTCCAAAATATTCAAACAGCTCATGCAGTTCAATTTCAAAATGGAAGCAACTCATCAAAAAATGGGCAGAAAACTTAAATAGGCATTTCTCCAAAGAAGATATATGGGTAGCCAACACACACTTGAAAGGATGCTGAATGTCACTAATTATCTTGGAAAGGCCATTATCAAAAAATCTACAAACAATAAATATAGGAGAAGTTGCAAAGAAAAGGGAACCTTCATGCACTCTTGGTAGGAGTGTAAATTGATATAGCCATCATGGAACAAGAGTATGCAAGTTCCTTAAGAAACTAAATATAGAACTACCATATTGAGAGAGCTAATTTTTAGGCAGGTTGATAGGAAAACCAAGGATCCCCAAGAAAGAGGAGGAGGCAAGAAAGAGGAGGAGGAGGGCGAACAAATACTTTTTAGCTTATGTGCCTTCAACTTGGTTGTCATGGCAACAATCTATTTTGCCTAGGACTTTCTTTAAAACCAAAGGTAATGACTGTAACAACAATGTATCTTGCTCAAGGACATGTTTCTCCTTAACATAAATTAATTCTTTCTGGCTAATTTTATACCTATGTTATCACAAGATGTATACTGTGGGAGTGGGTCTGGTAAGACTTTACAGCCTTGGCATATTCTATCACTCTATTGTTAATAACCATATTGAAAAATAGATTATAGTAGGCTCTCCTGTCCATTGGATTTCCCAGGCAAGAGTACTGGAGTGAGTTGCCCCTTTCTTCTCCAGGGGATCTTCTAGACCCAAGAACTGAACCAATGTCTCCTGCATTGGCAGGCAGATTCTCTACCACTGAGCCACCAGGGAAACCAAATGTAACGGCAGGTACTTTAAAACTCAAAGGAAAATGTAGGCAAAGCACTCTTTTACATAAATCATCAGATCCTTTTTGACCCATTCATAAGAGTCATGAAAATGAAAACAAAAACAAATGGGACCTAATTAAACTTAAATGCTTTTGCACAACAAAGGAAACCATCAATGTGATGAAAAGACAAACTTCAGAATGAGAGAAACTATTTGCAAATGAAGCAACGGACAATGGATTAATCTCCAAAATATTCAAACAGCTCATGCAGTTCAATTTCAAAATGGAAGCAACTCATCAAAAAATGGGCAGAAAACTTAAATAGGCATTTCTCCAAAGAAGATATATGGGTAGCCAACACACACTTGAAAGGATGCTGAATGTCACTAATTATCTTGGAAAGGCCATTATCAAAAAATCTACAAACAATAAATATAGGAGAAGTTGCACAGAAAAGGGGAACCTTCATGCACTCTTGGTAGGAGTGTAAATTGATATAGCCATCATGGAACAAGAGTATGCAAGTTCCTTAAGAAACTAAATATAGAACTACCATATTGAGAGAGCTAATTTTTAGGCAGGTTGATAGGAAAACCAAGGATCCCCAAGAAAGAGGAGGAGGCAAGAAAGAGGAGGAGGAGGGCGAACAAATACTTTTTAGCTTATGTGCCTTCAACTTGGTTGTCATGGCAACAATCTATTTTGCCTAGGACTTTCTTTAAAACCAAAGGTAATGACTGTAACAACAATGTATCTTGCTCAAGGACATGTTTCTCCTTAACATAAATTAATTCTTTCTGGCTAATTTTATACCTATGTTATCACAAGATGTATACTGTGGGAGTGGGTCTGGTAAGACTTTACAGCCTTGGCATATTCTATCACTCTATTGTTAATAACCATATTGAAAAAATATATAAAGTCCCCCCTAAACTAGTGAGGCAGGTACTCTTTCTGCCCCTTTCTGATGTCTTTGTCCAAAGCTTTCCCTATCCCCTTTTAATTTAATAAAAATTTTGCTGCATGAAGCTCTGAGTGATGGAATCCATGTCTTTGATCCTGAAGTAAAATATTCTTCATAGATCAGGAATCTGACACCATTCACTGTAAGCTATCAATATGACCCAGTAATCCCATTCCTAGACATATACTTAGAGAAAACCATAGCTCAAATAGATACATGCACCCTCATGTTCTTATTTAGAATAGCCAGGATATGGAAACAACCTAGATGTTCATCAGCAGAGGAACGGATAAAGAAGATATGGTAAGTATATATAATGGAATATTACTCAGCCATAAGAAGGAATGAAATGGGTTTATATGTAGAGATGTGGATGGAGCTACAGAGTATCATACAGAGTGAGGTAAGTCAGAAAGGCAAAAACAATATCATATATTAATGTATATATGTAGAATCTAGAAAACTGGTATAGATTATTTCTAGTTAGTAAATAAGAAAGAGACACAGAGGCAGATAACAAATATATGGATACCGAGTGGAAAGGGGAGGTGGGATGAACTGGGTGACTGGGAGTGACACACATACACTACTGATACCATGTATAAAATAGATAGCCAATGATAACATACTGTAGAGCACTGGAATTCTACTTCATGCTCTATGGTGAACTGAATGTGAAAGAAGTCCAAAAGGGAGGGGATATATGTATATGAATGACTGATTTATTTTCTTATATAGTAAAAGCTAATGCAACATTGTAAAGCAACTATACACTAATAAAACTAAATTTATAAACCCTGCAAGGACAGTTGTGAATATCCCCTACTACATAATATTTATATTTGTATTATCCATAGCTACCCTAAATGTAAATGGATTAAAGGTCCCAACCAAAAGACACAGACTGGCTGAATGGATACAGAAATGAGACCCATGTATATGCTCCAAGGGACCCACTTCAGACCTAAGGACACATACAGACTGAAAGTCAGGGGATTGAAAAAGGTATTCTATGCAAATGGGAATGAAAAGAAAGCAGGAGCAACAATACTCATATCAAATGAAAGGGACTTTAAAAAACTGTTACAAGAGATAAGGAAGGACACTACATAATGATCAAACAATCAATTCAAGAAGACAGTACAGCAATGGTAAGAACTTATGCACCCAATATGGGAGCACCTCAAAGGAAAATGCTAACAATCATAAAAGGGGAAATAGTGACACAATAATAGGACAGAACTTGAACACCCCACTTACACCAATGGACAGATTCTCTGGACAGAAAATTAATATGGAAACAAAAGCCTTAAATCACACATTAGATCTGATGGCCCTAACTGATGTCTTCAGGATATTCCATCTCAAAACAGCAGAATACATATTTTCCTCAAATGCGCATGGAACATTCTTAAGGAAAGATCACAACTTAGGTTGCAAATCAAGCATCAATAAATTTAAGAAAATTGAAATTGTATCAAGTCTCTTTCCTTACCATGACACTATGAGACTAGATATCAATTATAAATCAAAAAATGTAAAAAACATAAACAAATGGAGACTAAACGAGAACACTTCTGAATCACCAACAGTTCACTGAAGATATAAAAAAGAAAAAAAAAAAAAAACTAGAAACAAATGACAACAAAAACATGACAATACAAAATCTATGGGAGGCAAAATTTATGGGAGCTCTAAGAGGGAAGTCTATAGCAATGCAAGCCTACCTCAAGAAATGAGAAAAACATCAACACAATCTGGTTTTATACCTAAAGCAACTAGAAAAATAAATAAAAACAATAAGAAGAAATCCTGAAGTTAATGGAGAGAAACTGTAAAGATCACAGAGAAAGAAATGAAAAAGAAGCCAACAATAGCAATAAAACTAAAAGCTGGTTCTTTGAGAAGACAAAAGAACTGACAAGCCACTAGCCAGACTCATTAATAACAAAAGGGACAGGGCTCAAATCAATAACATTAGAAATGAAAAAGGAGAGAGAATGCAGAAATACAAAGTATCATAAGATACTATGAGGAGTAACTATATTCCAAGGGACCCACTTCAGACCTAAGGACACATACAGACCGAAAGTCAGGGGATTGAAAAAGGTATTCTATGCAAATGGGAATGAAAAGAAAGCAGGAGCAACAATACTCATATCAAATGAAAGGGACTTTAAAAAACTGTTACAAGAGATAAGGAAGGACACTACATAATGATCAAACAATCAATTCAAGAAGACAGTACAGCAATGGTAAGAACTTATGCACCCAATATGGGAGCACCTCAAAGGAAAATGCTAACAATCATAAAAGGGGAAATAGTGACACAATAATAGGACAGAACTTGAACACCCCACTTACACCAATGGACAGATTCTCTGGACAGAAAATTAATATGGAAACAAAAGCCTTAAATCACACATTAGATCTGATGGCCCTAACTGATGTCTTCAGGATATTCCATCTCAAAACAGCAGAATACATATTTTCCTCAAATGCGCATGGAACATTCTTAAGGAAAGATCACAACTTAGGTTGCAAATCAAGCATCAATAAATTTAAGAAAATTGAAATTGTATCAAGTCTCTTTCCTTACCATGACACTATGAGACTAGATATCAATTATAAATCAAAAAATGTAAAAAACATAAACAAATGGAGACTAAACGAGAACACTTCTGAATCACCAACAGTTCACTGAAGATATAAAAAAGAAAAAAAAAAAAAAACTAGAAACAAATGACAACAAAAACATGACAATACAAAATCTATGGGAGGCAAAATTTATGGGAGCTCTAAGAGGGAAGTCTATAGCAATGCAAGCCTACCTCAAGAAATGAGAAAAACATCAACACAATCTGGTTTTATACCTAAAGCAACTAGAAAAATAAATAAAAACAATAAGAAGAAATCCTGAAGTTAATGGAGAGAAACTGTAAAGATCACAGAGAAAGAAATGAAAAAGAAGCCAACAATAGCAATAAAACTAAAAGCTGGTTCTTTGAGAAGACAAAAGAACTGACAAGCCACTAGCCAGACTCATTAATAACAAAAGGGACAGGGCTCAAATCAATAACATTAGAAATGAAAAAGGAGAGAGAATGCAGAAATACAAAGTATCATAAGATACTATGAGGAGTAACTATATTCCAAAGAAAATGGACAGTCTGGAAGAAATGGACAAGTTCTTAAAATAGTACAACCTTGCAAAACTGAAGCAGGAAGAAACAGAAATCATGAATGGACTAAACACAAGCATCAAAATCAAAACTATAATCAAAAGTCTTCCAACAAACAAAAGCCAAGGTCCAGATGACTTCACAGAATTCTACCAAAACTTTAGAGAAAACCAACTACTCTGCTCAAACTCTTCCAGAAAATTGTAGAGGTAAAAAACCTCCCAAACTCATTGATAACCCCTATACTAAAATCAGACAAAGATAGTATTAAAAAAGAAAATTATAGGCCAGGACCACTCAAGAAAGTGCAAGTGTTACTTGCTTAGTCATAACCAACTCTTGGAGCCAATGGACTGTACCCTGCCAGGCTCCTCTAGCCAAAGAATTCTCCAGGCCAGAATACTAGAGTGGGAAGTCATTTCCTTCTCCAGTGTATCTTTCCAACCCAGGGACTGAACCCACATCTCCTGCATTTCAGGCAGATTCTTCTCTGGTGACTGCAGCTATGAAATTAAAAGTTGCCTACTCCTTGGAAGAAAAGCTGTGACAAACACAGACAATGTATTAAAAATGAGAGCTATCCCTTTGATTACAAAGAGTGATATTATCAAAGCTATGGTTTTTCCAGTAGTCATGTACAGATGTGAGAGTTGGACCATAAAGAAGCCTGAGTGCCAAAGAATTGATGCTTTCAAACTGTGGTGCTAGAGAAGACTCTTGAGAGTCCCTTGGATGGCAAGAAAATCAAACCAGTCAATCCTAAAGGTAATCAATCATGAATATTCATTGGAAGAACTGATGCTCAAGCTGAAGCTCCAATACTTGGCCACATGATGCAAATAGCGAACTCATTGGAAAAGACCCTGAAACTTGGAAAGCTGAAGGCAGGAGGAGAAGGGAGCAAAGAGGATGAGATGGATTGATGGTATCCCTGGCTCAATGGACATGAGTCTGAACAAACTGCAAGAGATAGTGATAGATGGGGGAGCCTGGCATGCTGCAGCTCAAATGGCCACAAAGAGTCTGACACAACTTAGCAACTGAACAACAAATCATTGATGAACACAGGTGCCAAAATTCTCAACAAAATTTTGGCAAACAGAATCCAAAAACATATGAAAACCATCATACATCACAATCAAGTGGGATTTAGCACAGTGATGCAAGGATTTTTCAACATATGCAAAAATCAATGTGATATACTATATCAAGAAACTAAAAGATAAAAACCAAATGATCATCTCAACAGATGCAGAGAAAGCTTTCAGAAAAAACAACAAAAAAGGTCAATACCCATTTATGATAACTCTCCAGGATGGGAAAGCTATGTCAATAGAATTAAGGCCATATATGACAAACCCATAGCAAACATTATTCTTAATAGTAAAAAAAACTGAAAGCATTTCTTCTAAGATTAGGAACAAGAGTGCCCACTCTTGCCACTATAGTGAACAACAAACCATGAAAATCAAGAGAAGAAAAAGAAGCATTAGGGAATCCAGATAAAAAAAGAAGTAAAATTCTGTTTGCAGATGACATGATACTATACATAGAAAAGCTTAAAGAGTCTGCCATAAAATTATTAGAGCTAATCAATGAATTTAGTAAAGTCACAGAATATAAAATTAATGCACATAAATCTCTTGCATATCCATATAACAATGCAAAATCAGAAAGAGAAGTTAAGGAAATAATCCCATTTACCCCTGCAACAAAAAGCAAAAAATAACTAGGAATAAACCTACCTAAAGAGACAAAAGCCTTCCCTTGTAGTTCAGATGATAAGGAATCCATCTGTCATTAAGAAAACCTGGATTCGATCCCTAGATTGAGAAGATCCCCTGGAGAAGGGAAGGCTACCCACTCCAGTATTCTTTTTTTTTTTTTAAAGATTTATTTATTTATTTATTTATTGCAGGCGGGCCACTTCTATTAGTCTTACAATTGTCTATTTTCATCCATCTTGTTTTGTTCTTTGGCCCGTGTGGGCCTCCCATCACGGTGACCTCTGTTGTCACAGAGCACTGGCTCTGGGCGCATGCGCTCCAGAGCTCCAGCTTGGTAATTGGACACAATGGTCCAGCCGCTCCGCAGCACATGGGATCTTCCCAGACCAGGGATCGAACAGGCGCCCCTTGCACTGCAAGGCGGTGTCCTTACCCACTGGACCACTAGGGAAGCCCACTGCAGTATTCTTGCCTGGAGAGTTCCATGGCTTATCCATGGGTCAGAGTCAGACACAACTGAGTGACTTTCACAGAGACAAAAGAATCTATATGCAGAAAACTATAAAACACTGATTAAAAAAAAAGAGAACATAAACAGACAGAGACATATACCATGTTCTTAGTTTGGAAGAATCAATATTGTGAAAATGACTATGCTGCCCAAAGCAATCTATAAATTCAATGCAATTCCCATCAAACTACCAATGGTATTTTTCAGAGAACTAGAACAAATAATTTCACAATTTTTATGGAAACGCAAAAGATCCTAAATGGCCAAAGCAATCTTGAGAAAGAAGGATGAAGCTGAGGGAATCAACCTTTCGAAGTCAGACTATACTACAGTTACTTTCATCAAGACAGTATAGTCCTGGCACAAAACAAAAACAAAAACACACAAATACAGACCAATGGAAGAAGGCATAAACCCCAGAATTGAACCCATGCACCTATGATCACCTAATATATTGACAAAGGAGACAAACATATACAATGGAGAAATAACAGTTTCTTCAATAATGGTGCTAGGTGAGGAAACTAGACAGCTACATGTAAAATAAATTAGAACACTCCCTAATACCATACACAAAATTAAACTCACAAAGGATTAAAGAACTAAATGTAAGACCAGAAATTAAATCTGTTTTAGGAAAACATGGGCTGAACACTGCTTGACACAAATCACAGCAAGAGAAATCTCTCTGAGCCATCCCCTAAAATAATGGAAATAAAAACCAAAATAAACAAATGGAATTTAATTAAACTTAAAAGTTTTATAGTGAAGGAAACTATAAACAAGGTAAAAAGACAACCTTCAGAATTAAAGCAAATAAGAGCAAATGAAACAAATGACAAAGGATTAATCTCCAAAATATTCAAGCAGCTCATGAAGCACAATACCAAAAAGAAAAAGAACTCAATCAAAAATTGGGCAGAAGACCTAAACAGATGTTTCTCCAAAGAAGACATACAGATTGCTAATTAACACAGGAAAAGTTGCTCATTATTAGTGAAGTGCAAATCAAAGCTACAATGGGATATCACTTCACAACAGTTAAATGGCCATCATATAAAAAATCTACAAACAAAATGTGCTGGAGAGAGTGTGGAGAAAAGGTAACCTTGCGCTATTCATGGGGATGTAAAGTGATGCAGCCAATAAGGAGAACGATATGGAGCTTCCTTAAAAAGCAAAGAATAAAACTACCATATGACCCAGTCCCACTACTGGGCATATACCCTGAGTAAACCATAACTGAAAAAGAAACATGTATCCCAGTGTTCTTTGCAGCACTGTTTACAATATCCAGAACATGGAAGCAGCCAACAGATATCTATCAACAGCTGAATGGATAAAGAATCTGTGGTACAAATATATAGTGGAATATTACTCAGCTATAAAAGAGGAACACATGTGAGTCAGTTCTAATAAGGTGCACAAATCCAGAGCCTATTATACCGAATGAAATAAGTCAGCAAGAGAAAAACAAATATCATGTATTAACACATATATATGGGCTTCCCTGATGGCTCACTGCTAAAGAATCTGCCTGCAATGCAGGAGACCCAGTTTGATACTGCATCGGGAAGATCCGTAGAGAAGGGAATGGCAATGCACTCCAGTGTTCCTGGCTGTAAAATCCTATGGACACAGAAAGCTGGTGGGCTATAGCCCACGGCATCACATAGACTCAGACACGACTGAGCTACTAACAAACAGCACATATGTATGGAATCTAATGATAAAGGCTCCATAGACTTACAAGCACTCACGGTAAAGAACCTGCCCGCCAATGCAGGTGTTGTAAGAGATGTAGGTTCAATCATTGGGTTGAAAGATCCCCTGAAGAAGGGCATAGCAACCCACTCCAGTAGTCTTGCCTGTAGAATCTTATGGACAGAGGAACCTGGCAGGCTATAGTCAATAGACTCACACAGAGTTGGACTTGACTGAAGCGACTTAGTACCCACACATACAACATGGAATCTAGAAAGATGTTCCTGATGAATCTATTTGCAAAGTAGCAAAGATGACGCAGACATGAAGTATAGACCTGTGGACATGGGGTGGGGGAAGGAGAGTGTGGGAAAAATGAAGAAAGTAACATGGAAATATATATATTACGATATGTAAAATAGGTAGCTAATGGGAATTTGCTGCATAGGAGCTAAAACCATGGTTCTGTGACAACCTAGAGGGGTAGGATGGGGTGGGAGGTGGCAGGGAGGTTCAAGAGAGAGGAGACATAGACATACCTAGGGCTGACTCATATTGATAAATGGAAGAAACCAATGTAATTGTCCAATGTAACTGAAGTAATTTTCCTCCAATTAAAAATATTTTTTTTAAAAAGTATATGTATGCATATATATGTTTGTATAAATATATATATATATATATATATATATATATATACAGACCTATAAACACATATATTAACTGAGTTCTGTAAGTATGCTAGCCCAAAAAGCAGGAAGTGTTATATTACACAAAGAAACGAAAAGTGTACTTCTTTTATCAAACCTTTCCTTAAGAAAATTTTTCTTTAATTACTGCAGCTCTTACTCCCATGTACTCCCTAATTTCATTTTTAAGCCAACGGGAAATATATTTCCTGCTGTTGGCATGAACCCTCCAAAGGTAATTACTGAAGATGGTCGGATTATTTTTTGCTTATCTTTATTCTATTGGGACTATACACCATTTGCATGTAGCAATGTAGGGTGAGTTCACTTCCGACACAGTCAATTATATAAGTCTATCAACAGCTATTTTATTATGGGAACAATAGAGACAGACGGCTCGGACTCTGTGATGAATGTAGATTAGAGAGAGGTCACCCTGACATACATAATTAGTTTTAGACTGTTAAATTAATAGGTAGAATGCCCCTAAGGCAACCATACATTAAGGCTGAAGCTGCAGGATCTGGAGTTTGGCTCCTGTCTGCTGTTGTCAGCACGGACATGGCTCAGTGCACTGCTTCTGAAATGGCATAAGGTATTATGGCAAAACTAAATTGCTGTAAAAACAAAATTTGCATAATACTGTGGTCATACTACATATATTTCCCTTCAGAAACATTTGTGCAGCTAAATTATTATGTAAATTCCTAATAGGGGTTAGTTCAGATAGATAAATCTTTGGGTGCCTTATCAGAACTGAGTAGATGTTTAAACAAGGGTTCAATAAGCAATCAATGACAATATTCAGAGAAATATTAAATTTCTCATCTGTACTTGCTGTAGATTAGCTTAAAATGTGAAGGTGAGATATAAGACATTTTTCTACTTATAAATTATTTGTTTTTCCATCCATGTGTAGGTGAAAAATAATAATATCTATAGAAGAGGGATGAAAGATGGTATCTAAACTTTGCTTTCATTTTAATCAATGGTTGATAATAGTTTGCATTATTATTACTGTTATTAACCTGTCTGAATGAAGAGAAGGTTGATTTTTATAGAGAACAAATAACATTTTCTAGACCCTTCTAGGACACACTTACCTAGTAAGCAATCTAGAGGCATATCTGCAATATAATTTGTGCAATATATTACACTATTTTAAGTCAATAGTATAATTATTTGTTCACATTTAGTGTTTACTATGTGGTAAGCAGAGAGCAGGTAATCTACTATGCTAACTACTTAAATATGCAGAGCCTTCATGAAAGGCAGATATCATTATCCACGTTTTACTGATGAGAAAAAATGAAACACTGATTGGTTGAGACTGATCACATAACAAAATTATAAGAAGTCGAGGAATCTGAATCTAAAGTCACATTCTAATGGGTTTTTATGATTTTTTAAAATATCATTCCGATCTCATATGTGATTGAACTAGGCCACACACATTTAGGTTTCTATTAAACACCTAGTATTATTGGATTACTTATCCCAGCACCATGTTAGATACTTTCTCAATAATGTGTGGGATACTTTCTCCAGCTCTAGCCCAGAGAAGTTAAGCAACTTCCTTAAGATAGTAAGGTTAGAATGCAAAGGTCATATTAATTTGTAAACATTTGTTTCCATTTTATCACAGCCTGTTGAGAATTCAGTGGATATTCACCCATGGAAAACTTTAGTGTTTCTAAGGGTGTTGGACGCAGGTTCAGTCCCTGAGTTGGGAAGATCCCCTGGAGCAGGAAAGGGCAACCTACTCCAGTATTCTTACCTGGAAAATTCCATGGGCAGAGGAGCCTGGCAGGCTACAGTACCTGGTGTCTCAAAGAGTGGGATGCAACTGAGCACACGCAAGGTGTGTGTGATATACACACATTCATAAAAATACTAGATTTGTGTTTGTCTGTAATTCAGTTTGCACCAGGGTACAAGTAACAGAATACCCAGCAGAATGTGTCGGTCAATGAGAGTATGTATGGGCAATTGTCCAGAAGGCCAGAGACAGAATTTCCATGCTGCTTCAGCAGCTCAGTGATGCTAACAGGAACTCAGTATTCCTTGGTAAGATAAATAAAATGTAAAGTATTTCAGGAGAATAAACATGCCTCAGCAGGCTTCCCTTCAGATGCTCTCAGCTATGATTGAGTTGCTTAAATAAGCAGGTCCTAATTGCTGGGAAAGCTGGGAAAGTGAGCAAATGGCATTTTGAACACCTTATGGTGAAAGAGGCTGTACTGACAAAAAGAGAAGGTGGACATGGCAGATAATGGTGAAGGCCAGTGGCCACTTGGTATACAGCCATTATATTCTGCTCCAGCTCATGTCTTGATGTTTAATTCTACAGATATGCAATATGCTGAGCTTTCAACAGCTTAGACACACAGCTAGAAGGACATGGAACAAAAGGCTGTGAAATCTCAGTCACACAGAGGTTGTCATTTCTAAATGTTCATTTCAACTTTATCAGTCTCTGAGAACCCACTGGATACTCAATAAAAGCACCAGCATTTCTAAGGCTTCCATAAAATGATCAGGTTTATGTTTATGTAATTGAAGTTTCTTTGGAGTATACATTTCAGATAAACTAATACAGTTAGTGACTTAAATAGACCAATAGATGGTATTCCAAGCAATTATGAAAAAAATTTAAGAAGCTGCTCAATACTTTCTCGGAGATAATGACAGCCAAATAAAATGTTACAGAATAACTCTTCCCTGCTGTTAGATAAATGCCAAGGTAAAACCAGTTACTTATTTTATAATTATTATTTTATGGAAAATAAATATTGGAAAAACATCTTTTCAAATACTCAAGATTGATTCTACAGTAATTGGATTTCATAATGGAGCATTTCATATTGTACCAAATGAATGACCAACCACAGATTTAATTCTATCTGTTGTTACTGTTGCTTAGTCACTCAGTCATGGCTGACTCTGTTTGAACCCATGGCCTGCAGCCTGCCGGCTCCTCTCTCCATGGGCTTTCCCAGGCAGGCATATTGGAGTGGGTTGCCCTTTCCTTCTCTCCAGGGGATCCTTCTGACCCAGGGATGGCAATCGTGTCTCCTGCACTGGCAGATGGATTCTTTACTACCGAGCCTCCAGGGAAGCCCTAATTCTTCTATATTATATATGAATCTCAGCCATATCACTAATCTATTATTTGTTTCAATTATTTCCCCATTTACAAAGTTTTTAGACAAATTTCTACTTTTTCCAAAGTCTTGCAGACATTCACAAAACCTAAGTGGTCTTTACGTCAACCATATTTTTCTTAGCAGAGAACTTTCTAAGACACTCAAGATAATTTATGCCTGTATTCAGTGAACAGGAAATTAAGTAGCATTTTTGATACCACAAGGTTTGTACCTAACCCACTAGGTAATATTCCATCCAGTGTTACCAACTACCATAGAAAAAAAAAAAAACAATAAAAAGTCTGTATTGTTTCCATGTACAGGTATGATAAACCATGTGAAATGTTACCATGCAAGAAGTGAACTATTTCCTAATTTTCAAATCTACATACGCAAACACACAATTTTTTAATGGAAAAGGTACAGCTTTCCTGATTTTCTCCTAAGCAAATTTCTACATTCCCTGTTTGACAGAATCCTGAAATGCTAGATCCACATTAGGTATATAGAATTTGTTTAGCATAAGTACAAAATAGTACTGACCTTAACTTACAGAGCATCATGTACTATTTTAGCAATAATTCCAAAGATGAGATTGAATCCTGAAGCTACAGACTGAAAGGATAGATGTGTGTACATGCACACATATTTTTCATGTGCACACATATATGCACAGACGTAAGAAATGCGAGTTACATGTTTCCAATGTGTAATTAGAAACAATGCCTATATTTAAAAACATCTTTTCCAATACTCAAGATTGATTCTACAGTAATTGGATTTCATAATGGAGCATTTCATATTGTACCAAATGAATGACCAACCACAGATTTAATTCTATCTGTTGTTACTGTTGCTTAGTCACTCAGTCATGGCTGACTCTGTTTGAACCCATGGCCTGCAGCCTGCCGGCTCCTCTCTCCATGGGCTTTCCCAGGCAGGCATATTGGAGTGGGTTGCCCTTTCCTTCTCTCCAGGGGATCCTTCTGACCCAGGGATGGCAATCGTGTCTCCTGCACTGGCAGATGGATTCTTTACTACCGAGCCCCCAGGAAGCCCTAATTCTTCTATATTATATATGAATCTCAGCCATATCACTAATCTATTATTTGTTTCAATTATTTCCCCATTTACAAAGTTTTTAGACAAATTTCTACTTTTTCCAAAGTCTTGCAGACATTCACAAAACCTAAGTGGTCTTTACGTCAACCATATTTTTCTTAGCAGAGAACTTTCTAAGACACTCAAGATAATTTATGCCTGTATTCAGTGAACAGGAAATTAAGTAGCATTTTTGATACCACAAGGTTTGTACCTAACCCACTAGGTAATATTCCATCCAGTGTTACCAACTACCATAGAAAAAAAAAAAAAACAATAAAAAGTCTGTATTGTTTCCATGTACAGGTATGATAAACCATGTGAAATGTTACCATGCAAGAAGTGAACTATTTCCTAATTTTCAAATCTACATACGCAAACACACAATTTTTTAATGGAAAAGGTACAGCTTTCCTGATTTTCTCCTAAGCAAATTTCTACATTCCCTGTTTGACAGAATCCTGAAATGCTAGATCCACATTAGGTATATAGAATTTGTTTAGCATAAGTACAAAATAGTACTGACCTTAACTTACAGAGCATCATGTACTATTTTAGCAATAATTCCAAAGATGAGATTGAATCCTGAAGCTACAGACTGAAAGGATAGATGTGTGTACATGCACACATATTTTTCATGTGCACACATATATGCACAGACGTAAGAAATGCGAGTTACATGTTTCCAATGTGTAATTAGAAACAATGCCTAGAGATGTGGCTTATGGCATAGCCCATAGCCCATCTTAAAAGGTTCTCACTACCATATGTTTTAGGTGGACCAGACATCAGTGACGATTCAGATGTCACTGAAGAAAATAAGGTTGCCATTATCTGATAGAAAACACCTTCCTTTCTAGTAATCAGTAAGGAGTGTCTACTTCTCATTTGCTTTCAGTAAGGAGTGTCTACTTCTCATTTGCTTTCCTGATTTTCTCACTTACTGAAGGGATGAGGTGGGAACTAAATGAGAAATCATCCAATGATGGAGAACAGAGTTGAGGAAGACAGTCCTATGGTAATTCAGATTGAATTGTCCTTCCCTTTATATTTTTGGGAATCATAGATTTACAGGAGAAATGTCATGACACACAAGGTGCCTAGAATGGTTAGAAAATCACTATGTGGGTAGAGAGAACTCCTTGCTATTGGAGACTTATGCAAATGCCTTAATTTGAAAGGGTATATTTTATAAGTAAATCATTTTAAGATTAGAATGTCTAAAAGACACAAAAAACCTAGTGGCCATTGAGCTAAATATGATCTGCTGATGCTTTGTGTTTATGTAGGGCCATGTTTGATCAAGCTTGAATATGGGTATCTCTAGTCAGGGATTAAATGCCCTAGTTCATGGAAGGTACTACCTGGTTTCTTCTCATGTTTAACAGTCTAGTGATTAAAGGCATTTGAGGTTTCCTCCTATTGTAGATACAGGGGTGCCTTCTGATATAGATGGAGTCAGGGTTCATGTCTTAGTGAGTAGAGCACAGAAGGGGTTCATCCCTAACTGACTGCTTTTGTAGAGTTTATAATTCTCACAATCATATATGGTAGCTATCTTTTAAAGCCATGACCCTTCAGCCAAAGGATTTTGTCAATCCATTTATTTTTGCATAAGTACAAAATAGTACTGACCTTAACTTACAGAGCATCATGTACTATTTTAGCAATAATTCCAAAGATGAGATTGAATCCTGAAGCTACAGACTGAAAGGATAGATGTGTGTACATGCACACATATTTTTCATGTGCACACATATATGCACAGACGTAAGAAATGCGAGTTACATGTTTCCAATGTGTAATTAGAAACAATGCCTAGAGATGTGGCTTATGGCATAGCCCATAGCCCATCTTAAAAGGTTCTCACTACCATATGTTTTAGGTGGACCAGACATCAGTGACGATTCAGATGTCACTGAAGAAAATAAGGTTGCCATTATCTGATAGAAAACACCTTCCTTTCTAGTAATCAGTAAGGAGTGTCTACTTCTCATTTGCTTTCAGTAAGGAGTGTCTACTTCTCATTTGCTTTCCTGATTTTCTCACTTACTGAAGGGATGAGGTGGGAACTAAATGAGAAATCATCCAATGATGGAGAACAGAGTTGAGGAAGACAGTCCTATGGTAATTCAGATTGAATTGTCCTTCCCTTTATATTTTTGGGAATCATAGATTTACAGGAGAAATGTCATGACACACAAGGTGCCTAGAATGGTTAGAAAATCACTATGTGGGTAGAGAGAACTCCTTGCTATTGGAGACTTATGCAAATGCCTTAATTTGAAAGGGTATATTTTATAAGTAAATCATTTTAAGATTAGAATGTCTAAAAGACACAAAAAACCTAGTGGCCATTGAGCTAAATATGATCTGCTGATGCTTTGTGTTTATGTAGGGCCATGTTTGATCAAGCTTGAATATGGGTATCTCTAGTCAGGGATTAAATGCCCTAGTTCATGGAAGGTACTACCTGGTTTCTTCTCATGTTTAACAGTCTAGTGATTAAAGGCATTTGAGGTTTCCCTCCTATTGTAGATACAGGGGTGCCTTCTGATCTAGATGGAGTCAGGGTTCATGTCTTAGTGAGTAGAGCACAGAAGGGGTTCATCCCTAACTGACTGCTTTTGTAGAGTTTATAATTCTCACAATCATATATGGTAGCTATCTTTTTTTTAAAGCTATGACCCTTCAGCCAAAGGATTTTGTCAATCCATTTATTTTTTGCAGTTATGGAAACAATATATTTTATCCACATAAAATCATGATGCTGAATAAATCTTTTCAAACAATACAACATTCTGTATCCTCCATGAAATTTAGATATGCCAACCCGCCCCCATCATCATATTAAGAAACACTAAGGTAGACAATGCATTAGGAAATATAAATATATTGAATCCTCCTTTCTTGATTTCCACAAATTTGTATTTCTTTTTGCCTTAATATAGCTTTTACCATTAGGTGGCATCTTCCATTATGATATGTTTTGAGTTCTCTGACCCTGTATATCTTGTTGACGGACCCAAAGGGGCAGACAATAATCACTCATTGGTTCTTTTGGAAAGCCTTCCCTTCCTCCATTAGAACATCATGTGTTGCAACATTTGCCAATATCTAGTAAATTTAACACTGTTTACAACATGCAGCTGTGTTTCATTTCTAAATACAGCAAAAATAATTGTGAGCAAGGCTAAACTACGAAGAAATTCTAATGACTACTAATAAAATGTACCTATTATTCAGTAGGAAAGAACTCAATCACGGTCCTCCCCATGACTGATCAAAATTTTCTATTTTATGGTTTTAAGAAACAAATGGAAACACTCACAGAGGTATTTTTTTTCCCTCTAAAATCGAGATGTTGCTACAATTCTCATCAACTGCAGTAGGTTGATGACAGGTACAAGGAAACAGCAGACATTTAAATGATGCAAATTATAATTGGTAATTAGCTCCCAAATTATTCCTGTCTTTTCAGTTGGAAAGAAGACTTTCTACAGTTATGTTACTACCACAAAGAAATATAAATATCCTGTTCAGATCTAATATTCATGTGGCATATGAGTAGCTGAAAATATATATTTGTTCATATACAACAGAAATATATATAAATACATTTTAATCATCTTAAAGCAAAATTCCCTTTTAAAAGTTATGCTATTGCAAACAAGTGTTTTTATCATAAATACTTTAACTAGCAAATAGGAAAATTTCCTTTCTGATCTAGATGGAGTCAGGGTTCATGTCAAGCACAGAAGGGGTTCATCCCTAACTGACTGCTTTTGTAGAGTTTATAATTCTCACAATCATATATGGTAGCTATCTTTTTAAAGCTATGACCCTTCAGCCAAAGGATTTTGTCAATCCATTTATTTTTTGCAGTTATGGAAACAATATATTTTATCCACATAAAATCATGATGCTGAATAAATCTTTTCAAACAATACAACATTCTGTATCCTCCATGAAATTTAGATATGCCAACCCCCCATCATATTAAGAAACACTAAGGTAGACAATGCATTAGGAAATATAAATATATTGAATCCTCCTTTCTTGATTTCCACAAATTTGTATTTCTTTTTGCCTTAATATAGCTTTTACCATTAGGTGGCATCTTCCATTATGATATGTTTTGAGTTCTCTGACCCTGTATATCTTGTTGACGGACCCAAAGGGGCAGACAATAATCACTCATTGGTTCTTTTGGAAAGCCTTCCCTTCCTCCATTAGAACATCATGTGTTGCAACATTTGCCAATATCTAGTAAATTTAACACTGTTTACAACATGCAGCTGTGTTTCATTTCTAAATACAGCAAAAATAATTGTGAGCAAGGCTAAACTACGAAGAAATTCTAATGACTACTAATAAAATGTACCTATTATTCAGTAGGAAAGAACTCAATCACGGTCCTCCCCATGACTGATCAAAATTTTCTATTTTATGGTTTTAAGAAACAAATGGAAACACTCACAGAGGTATTTTTTCCCTCTAAAATCGAGATGTTGCTACAATTCTCATCAACTGCAGTAGGTTGATGACAGGTACAAGGAAACAGCAGACATTTAAATGATGCAAATTATAATTGGTAATTAGCTCCCAAATTATTCCTGTCTTTTCAGTTGGAAAGAAGACTTTCTACAGTTATGTTACTACCACAAAGAAATATAAATATCCTGTTCAGATCTAATATTCATGTGGCATATGAGTAGCTGAAAATATATATTTGTTCATATACAACAGAAATATATATAAATACATTTTAATCATCTTAAAGCAAAATTCCCTTTTAAAAGTTATGCTATTGCAAACAAGTGTTCTTTAAAAATCTGAATCATAAACTACCATTATAAAGTGTTAGTTTTATCTAGGACATCTCTTAACTAGGAAAATTTCCTTTCTTCCTCATGATTTTGACTGCTGTAAATATTTTTTTTTCATTTTAGTCACGATGTTCTGCTAATCAAAATTGGTGATATATTCTAGAGAGATCTGGGGAATTAATTAGGTACATCTAATTTCTACTCTGGTAATCTTCTTTACGTCTTCAGTTTAGGGAAAAGGAGACCATCACTGATAGACCAAGCAGATTCTATTTGCTACACAGGGAGATCTACTAACAGACTGGCAATGGTTTACGAATCTTTTAGTCCTATCCTGACATGGCAACACTTGAAATGGAAAGTGTGCTCTGTGTACAAATAAAACAGAGGTATTACCATTATTAGCTGATTATATTCATATACTTTGTGTATTTTCAGCAAAGAGAGAAGGAGGGTGGGAGGAGTAGGAGAAGAGAAAAGAGGGAAGTTAAAGAGGTTACCTAAAGAGAACTACATGGAAGAAGTGGTATAGTGCCTCATAGGATGCTTCATGACCATAGCATCTCTAATTGTGAACAGTCTGAGTTGTTGGAAACTTTATCTACCTGCTAACTTCAGTAAAATGGATACAAGCACAAACTCAGGTTATTAACTTTCCATTTGAAGGGGAAAGTTTGAAAAAGGAAATGGACATTCCTTTTTCTTCTCAAGTAATCAGAAATACCTTGCTAATCAAAGACACTGCTTCTTATAAGCCATATTAGAAAACTGGGAAATCATATTACAATAAATAGAAAGATATGACAGGTGCATCACAGATCCTTGAGATGACAATGAGAGTTGATTACAAAATTCTCTAGAAGTTTGGATAACTAAATTTAGTCATCTGGAGTCTGACTGTATGCAACCCTGATAAAGGACCTAACTTATTTCTTGATTTCTTGATTATTAAGTACTTGAGTGACTGGTGTCTGTATCCTATTTGTGTGAAAGTTCTTACAAAATTTTAAGTTATGCTATTTGCAAACAAGTAAATACATTTTAATCATCTTAAAGCAAATTTCCCCTTTAAAAATCTGTAAAATCTGAATCATAAACTACCATTATAAAGTGTTAGTTTTATCTAGGACATCTCTTAACTAGGAAAATTTCCTTTCTTCCTCATGATTTTGACTGCTGTAAATATTTTTTTTTCATTTTAGTCACGATGTTCTGCTAATCAAAATTGGTGATATATTCTAGAGAGATCTGGGGAATTAATTAGGTACATCTAATTTCTACTCTGGTAATCTTCTTTACGTCTTCAGTTTAGGGAAAAGGAGACCATCACTGATAGACCAAGCAGATTCTATTTGCTACACAGGGAGATCTACTAACAGACTGGCAATGGTTTACGAATCTTTTAGTCCTATCCTGACATGGCAACACTTGAAATGGAAAGTGTGCTCTGTGTACAAATAAAACAGAGGTATTACCATTATTAGCTGATTATATTCATATACTTTGTGTATTTTCAGCAAAGAGAGAAGGAGGGTGGGAGGAGTAGGAGAAGAGAAAAGAGGGAAGTTAAAGAGGTTACCTAAAGAGAACTACATGGAAGAAGTGGTATAGTGCCTCATAGGATGCTTCATGACCATAGCATCTCTAATTGTGAACAGTCTGAGTTGTTGGAAACTTTATCTACCTGCTAACTTCAGTAAAATGGATACAAGCACAAACTCAGGTTATTAACTTTCCATTTGAAGGGGAAAGTTTGAAAAAGGAAATGGACATTCCTTTTTCTTCTCAAGTAATCAGAAATACCTTGCTAATCAAAGACACTGCTTCTTATAAGCCATATTAGAAAACTGGGAAATCATATTACAATAAATAGAAAGATATGACAGGTGCATCACAGATCCTTGAGATGACAATGAGAGTTGATTACAAAATTCTCTAGAAGTTTGGATAACTAAATTTAGTCATCTGGAGTCTGACTGTATGCAACCCTGATAAAGGACCTAACTTATTTCTTGATTTCTTGATTATTAAGTACTTGAGTGACTGGTGTCTGTATCCTATTTGTGTGAAAGTTCTTAACTAAAATACAAGTTAAGTTTTATTTGTCTTGGCAATGCTTGCTTTAAGAAACTGTAACGTAAGTATTTCCAGTTTAAATGAGTTACAACTCCAGAAATGAAAAAGATAATCAATTTTGGAAAGAAACTCAAAAAATCAGGACAGAGATCTTATATTTAATTAAAAGAGAACAACATACTCCGTAAACAATGGAGTTAGTGTCTTTAAAGTGGTTCCAAAACTTGTCCTTGGGCTTCTCTGGTGGCCCAGTGGATAAAGAGTCCACCTTGCATTGCAAGGGGCACCAGTTCATTCCCTGGCCTGGGAAGATTCCACACGTGGAGCGACTGGACCAGTGTGTTCAATTACAAACCAGCACTCTGGAGCGCATGTGCGCAGAGTTAGTGCTTTGAAACGAGAGGCCGCTGCAGTGGGAGGCCCACACAGGCCAAAGAATAAAGATGTATAAAAATAAATAAGCAAGAAAGCAATGAGAGAGGCCAAAATTAAAACAAAAATAAACCAAGAAACTTGTCCTTCACTCTTTTTTGTGGTGCCTTGCAGGCTGTCAGCCACTTCAGAATGAAGCTAAGCATCTCTTTCCTTTCCACTGGCTGCCAGAAGCTCACTGAAGTGGACAATGAACAAAAACTTTGTACCTTATATGAGAAGTGTATGGCCACAGAAGTTGCTGCTGATGCTCTAGGTGAAGAATGGAAGGGTTATGTGGTCCGAATCAGTGGCAGGAACAACAAACAGGGTGTCCCCATGAAACATGGTGTCTTGACCCATGGCCGAGTCTGCCTGGTGCTAAGTAAGGGCCATTCCTGTTACAGACCAAGGAGGACTGAAGAAAGAAAGCACAAATCTGTACAGGGTTGCATTATGGATGCTAATCTGAGCATTCTCAATTTGGTCATCATGAGAAAGGAGAGAAGGATATTCCTGGACTCATTGATCCTACTGTGACTCATTGCCTATGTCCCAAAAGAGCTATCAGACTCTGCAAGCTTTTCAGTCTCTCTAAAGAAAATGATGTCCGCCAGTATGTTGTGAGAAAGCCCCTCAACAAAGAAGGTAAGAAACCTAGGACCAAAGCACCCAAAATTCAGGTCTTGTTACTCTATGTGTTCTGCAGCACATGCACTAGTGTACTGCTGTGAGAAACAGCACACTAATAAAAACAACGAAAAGTCTGAAGAATATGCTAAACTTTTGGACAAGGCAATGAAGGAGGCCAAAGAAAAATGGCAGGAACAGATTGACAAGAGGTAGAGACTGTCTTCTCTGAGAGCTTCTACTTCTAAGTCTGAGTCCAGTCAAAAATAAGATGTTGGTTTCCTTGGTGGTCCAGTGGCTAAGAACACTGCTTTGCAGTGCAAGGGCCACTGGTTTGATCCCTGGCCTGGGAAGATCCCACGTGCCATGGAGTGGCTGGACCTATGTGTCCAACTAACAAGCCAGAGCTCTGGAGCACATGCACCCAGAGCTGGTGCTCTGTAGCGAGAGAGGCCACTGCGATGGGAGGCCCACACAGTTCAAAGAACAAAGATAAATAAATGAAAGATCAATAAAAGTGGTCAAAAAAAAATGAGATGTTGAGGGTTTCCCTCATAGTCCAGTGGGTAGAGTGTGCCTTTCAGTGCAAGGGGCACTGGTTTGATCTCTGGTCTGGGAAGATCCCATGTACTGTGGAGTGGCTGGACTGGTGTGTCCAGTTACGAGCCAGTGTTCTGAAGTGAGTGCACCCAGAGCCAGTATTCTGCAACAAGGGAGACCACTGCAATGGGAGGCCCACACAGGCAGAAGAATGAAAATAGATGGAAAGTAAATAAATCATTAATAAAAAAAAGAGACCAAAATAAAAAAAAAGTGCTGTTCTAAAATTAACAAGTAAATAAGATCAGACATAAAAAGCTTTTCTAATAATTAGGGTGACACTGACTTCAATCACCTGTAAGTCCAATATGAGGCAAGTATATTTTATAATTTACTTCTTTATGAAAGAAGTGGTATATGCTAGTGAACTGTATACTTAAATTTTATGTTACATTAATTTTATCAAAATAAAAATTATGTATAAATTGATGTGATAAATATTCAAGGTATGAAATAGCTGTTGGACAGGAAAAGTACCCAACCCATAATTTTTTATAGTTACATGGAGATCTGTAGAAATTCTGTATACTCAAAATAGAAATGATTATTAGTCACAAGTTATTTTCAAATTTCACCATCTATAGCAAATTTGAGAGAACGTCTGTTTTTGTTTCTTTCAATTCTGCCGACAATAATTATATGGCAGTGGAAAATTGAACACAGATTTTAAATTTCTGACAAGTCCATTTCAATTTTTGTATACAGTTGTAGTTTCTTAAATCAAATTTCCTACAGAATATAATGAGATGTGCGTCTCATGTCCCTTTCTGAAATTGGGAGTAACTTTGCTACTGGCCTTGAGAAGTTAGTTCTCTACCTAATAATGGACCAGTTTCATCAGTCAAGTGCAGATATGAGCAATATCCCAATGTTGAGTCTGATTCTCCTAGAGGCTGTTTCTTTGTTGCCAGAATAGAAATGGCCCCAGAGCAGAGAATTTATGCCTCCATAATGAATATGGTTAGTTCACAATCACAAGCCAAGTATGTGTTCATATCATTTTTATGACCCACATAATATATCATAGAGCTACAGGCTGAAAGGAAACTAATTAACCTTTAATGAGATGAGGACACTGTAGGACAGTTGGCACTGTGGAAGGGCTATAATTCCCAGACTGAGACATTTACCTGGGCTCCATGCCACTGCAGATCTACAACCTATGTTTGGCACCAGCCTTCTTTATGGTGTCTACCAAGTATGTCCACAAAAATAAAGCAAAATAAGTCAAGATGTTACTCACGGGAAGCCTGCCGAGCTGGACTGATATAGAGAACATGAACTAAGGTAAATTTCTAATATATCTGTTCCAGAAGTGTTCTCTAGTTAATGGAAATTAAACACTGTAAGTTTATCACAGATCATTCTACTTTAAAGGACTATAACCATGCAGGTATGAAATTAAAGGAACACACTCAAACCAAACAGAGGCATTAATATGCTCACTCTCATCACAATGGAACATGACACATCTTTCAATATTTTGTTTGATTCATATTAAATGACAATTGAAGATAAAGATCCCGTGAGTTGATCTATACCCGGTTTCCAGGATTCACCTAATTTCTAGTATATGTGCTGCAAAAGTGAGAACCAGGATTCACATAATTTCTGAAATTACAGATATAGGATTGGCTCTCTATGCCAAAACATTTTGTTTGGATTCATATTAATGTCAATTCTGCCGACAATAATTATATGGCAGTGGAAAATTGAACACAGATTTTAAATTTCTGACAAGTCCATTTCAATTTTTGTATACAGTTGTAGTTTCTTAAATCAAATTTCCTACAGAATATAATGAGATGTGCGTCTCATGTCCCTTTCTGAAATTGGGAGTAACTTTGCTACTGGCCTTGAGAAGTTAGTTCTCTACCTAATAATGGACCAGTTTCATCAGTCAAGTGCAGATATGAGCAATATCCCAATGTTGAGTCTGATTCTCCTAGAGGCTGTTTCTTTGTTGCCAGAATAGAAATGGCCCCAGAGCAGAGAATTTATGCCTCCATAATGAATATGGTTAGTTCACAATCACAAGCCAAGTATGTGTTCATATCATTTTTATGACCCACATAATATATCATAGAGCTACAGGCTGAAAGGAAACTAATTAACCTTTAATGAGATGAGGACACTGTAGGACAGTTGGCACTGTGGAAGGGCTATAATTCCCAGACTGAGACATTTACCTGGGCTCCATGCCACTGCAGATCTACAACCTATGTTTGGCACCAGCCTTCTTTATGGTGTCTACCAAGTATGTCCACAAAAATAAAGCAAAATAAGTCAAGATGTTACTCACGGGAAGCCTGCCGAGCTGGACTGATATAGAGAACATGAACTAAGGTAAATTTCTAATATATCTGTTCCAGAAGTGTTCTCTAGTTAATGGAAATTAAACACTGTAAGTTTATCACAGATCATTCTACTTTAAAGGACTATAACCATGCAGGTATGAAATTAAAGGAACACACTCAAACCAAACAGAGGCATTAATATGCTCACTCTCATCACAATGGAACATGACACATCTTTCAATATTTTGTTTGATTCATATTAAATGACAATTGAAGATAAAGATCCCGTGAGTTGATCTATACCCGGTTTCCAGGATTCACCTAATTTCTAGTATATGTGCTGCAAAAGTGAGAACCAGGATTCACATAATTTCTGAAATTACAGATATAGGATTGGCTCTCTGACAAGTATGCCACAGAATAATACACACAAAGTGTTTATTAATGTTCTGAGAGTTGAGAGAGAAATCTCTTTGGAATTGTTTGACCTTCATTCTTATCATATGAGCTGACAGTTATACTAGAAACGAAATACAGAACCTATAAAACATCTTTCTCATCATATTGATCTTTCCATTGAATCTGGACAAACATTTTTACCCAGTGGCACATTAATGTGGCAAACACTTAGTCATTTATCTGGGAAAGACTAAAGATGTCATCCTGGCTTTTCTACAATCACCTGTTTGATTTTCTACATGTGAAAGGGGATAGCTCCATTTCCTTGGCTTAGCTGAAATCACGCTGAAGTGAATTATAGTGAATTAATTTCCTTCCTTTTATTTACTACATCTAAGACCAATTCTCAGTTAGCTTTGTTTTCATACATGTTATATAGTAGCATTAAGATAACTAAAGTCTTAAATTGTATGGACTGTTTAATCTATAAAATAATAGCGATTCTAATATCTTTGCAGGTCTAGTTTTGAAGGCTGTATAACCAGTCCTTTGTTTTCCCTAAAATGGTCTGCTTTGCTGGTTACTAGACCTGTTGGTTTCTCTAAACTTGTTCAGAAGAAGGGAGAAGCATGACCGGACTTTCTGGTTAATGACAGTAGAGAACTTGCTAATCCTATTAAACATTTCAATTACATCCTTAGTTGCAAGTGACTTATGTATAGGGAGGAATAATGATCCTAGGATGAAATGGCTCGTATTTTCAATACATGAGTAAAATATGCAGAATTTCTCCAAATACTTTCTCTCTCTCTCTGTCTCTCACACACACATACATATACAGAAACAATAATTTTTCTTAAGAGAAAGTCATCTGTTGAAACTGAGTGGAAATTTACAGACCATATATTGTACTATAGTATGTATTAAGTATCAGAGTTGCATGTAAAAAGTTCTGAGAAACTGTCTGGTTTAGTTTTCAAACTCTATACTGAGAATCATGGAATTTGTTGAAAGTTAATATATGATAGAACCCATCTGAAGAAATTGTGATTCAGTGGACCTGAGATGAGACCCAAGAATCTACGTTTTAAAGAAATACTCCAGGTATTTCTGCTGCAGTATTTCATGGGTCACTGAGAATACTAGTTTAGCCCCTCATTAAAGAATATGGGTACTGAATATTAAAGTCAATGTGGCAGAAGGAAGTTCTTGTAGTCATGGAATTAAGATGTGGCAGAACTCTGTTTTGAGGCTGTTACTGATGAAGCCTGCTCAGGAACAATGCTGATTTCCTAAGAAGGGCTATGCAATTTGTATCACCCAGTAGATATGTTAGGATAAAAAGGATGAAAATGTAGAGAAACTTCTATGAAAGTGAATTGTCTGATCTCACTAAGGGCTTGTAGCAGGAAAGAACAAAGAAACCTCTTAGTGAAAAAAAATGTATGATGAGGAAAATGATTTGGTAATCTGAGCATACAAGGATCTCAGAGTAACTGAGATTCCCTTCAGGCCTCATGTTGGTAGTAAAATGGTAGAATTTTCTTCTCCCTTCATTTTGAAGCATGTCCAGCCTTCCTCTATTTTGGGAGGTCATAAATTCTCAGGATTTGTGAATATTTCAGTGAGTGACATGAGGACTAAGGAGAGAGACTGATGTTCTTCCTGCTAATTAGAACAGATCAAGAATCAAATTATTAGACAAAATAAATGTGCTTCTAGTTTATAAAGTAGGCCAGAACAAAGTACACAAAATTGAAGAAAGAGAGGAATGAGCCTGACTGTGTTTTCCTCCATGCTAATGCACCACAATGAACTTCCCAGGGGCTGCTAGTGTTAAAGAATCCCCTTGTCAATGCATAAGATAAAAGAGATATGGCTTTGATCCCATGGTTGGGAAGATCCCCTGGAATAGTAAATGGCAGCCTGTTCCACTATTCTTGCCTGAAAGACTCCTGTGGACAGAGGAACCTGGGCAGCAAGGATGCAAAGATTAGGTTCCACAGAAACAATAATTTTTCTTAGAAGTATTAATTGGAAATTTACAGACCATATATTGTACTATAGTATGTATTAAGTATCAGAGTTGCATGTAAAAGTTCTGAGAAACTGTCTGGTTTAGTTTTCAAACTCTATACTGAGAATCATGGAATTTGTTGAAAGTTAATATATGATAGAACCCATCTGAAGAAATTGTGATTCAGTGGACCTGAGATGAGACCCAAGAATCTACGTTTTAAAGAAATACTCCAGGTATTTCTGCTGCAGTATTTCATGGGTCACTGAGAATACTAGTTTAGCCCCTCATTAAAGAATATGGGTACTGAATATTAAAGTCAATGTGGCAGAAGGAAGTTCTTGTAGTCATGGAATTAAGATGTGGCAGAACTCTGTTTTGAGGCTGTTACTGATGAAGCCTGCTCAGGAACAATGCTGATTTCCTAAGAAGGGCTATGCAATTTGTATCACCCAGTAGATATGTTAGGATAAAAAGGATGAAAATGTAGAGAAACTTCTATGAAAGTGAATTGTCTGATCTCACTAAGGGCTTGTAGCAGGAAAGAACAAAGAAACCTCTTAGTGAAAAAAAATGTATGATGAGGAAAATGATTTGGTAATCTGAGCATACAAGGATCTCAGAGTAACTGAGATTCCCTTCAGGCCTCATGTTGGTAGTAAAATGGTAGAATTTTCTTCTCCCTTCATTTTGAAGCATGTCCAGCCTTCCTCTATTTTGGGAGGTCATAAATTCTCAGGATTTGTGAATATTTCAGTGAGTGACATGAGGACTAAGGAGAGAGACTGATGTTCTTCCTGCTAATTAGAACAGATCAAGAATCAAATTATTAGACAAAATAAATGTGCTTCTAGTTTATAAAGTAGGCCAGAACAAAGTACACAAAATTGAAGAAAGAGAGGAATGAGCCTGACTGTGTTTTCCTCCATGCTAATGCACCACAATGAACTTCCCAGGGGCTGCTAGTGTTAAAGAATCCCCTTGTCAATGCATAAGATAAAAGAGATATGGCTTTGATCCCATGGTTGGGAAGATCCCCTGGAATAGTAAATGGCAGCCTGTTCCACTATTCTTGCCTGAAAGACTCCTGTGGACAGAGGAACCTGGTGGGCTGCAGTCCAAGGGGATGCAAAGATTAGGACATGACTGAGCACACACATTCTCACATACAATGCATAGTAATAAGATAATGAATATCAACTTAGTCTAAAGTTTAAGGTCAAGCAGAATGTCTGTATGAATTCTGGCAACATACTCATTTTAATAAAATTTGATCACTATAGAACGACTTGTGCAGCTTCACATATAGGAACTTTACTCCAATTTATAATAAGGTAACTACCATATCCATTTTTATAACATGTAATTTTTCTAAATTTAATCTCTTACTTTTACAAATGCTGATAAAAACACATTATAAACTGATCATTTTTACTGTTTTACCAACCTTCTTGATCCAATAAATCAAAAACACCAGAATAAATTCATTGTTATGTTTGTCATAAAATCACTCTTCATCTTAAACTTAACCTTTACCTGTGCCTTTTTTGCACTTTATTTATCCATTTTATAATATATATTCACGAGCAGGCAATCTTTTCTGATTTTCAATGTTTTCCTGATATTTCACCACCTTGGTCTTAACAACTCTATGCTTATATTCCTTAAACATTTAATGCCTTTTCAGTACAAAATTTGATTTATTATCTCAATACAATCAATTCTTGTTTTCACAGAGTAACATTAAGTTTTCCCTTAAACTTGAAAAGAATGTCAGCATATAATTTATTCATTAATTTAGAGAATATTTATTAAACATCTGCTATGGACTACACACATCCCATGCGCTGCAACACTGCAAAAGCTGTAGTGCAAAATATTTTTCTAGAACTCAACACCTGACCACAGGAAAATACCCACTCTATCCATGTATTATAAAAGCATATCAAATGCAGAATGAACATTCTCCAGGATAGATCACATCATATGTCACAAGTAAAGCCTCAGTAAATTTAAGAAAATTTAAATCTTATCAAGTATCATTTGCAAACACAATGCTGTGAGATTGGAAATCAACAGACTCCTGTGGATCAATGCATAAGATAAAAGAGATATGGCTTTGATCCCATGGTTGGGAAGATCCCCTGGAATAGTAAATGGCAGCCTGTTCCACTATTCTTGCCTGAAAGACTCCTGTGGACAGAGGAACCTGGTGGGCTGCAGTCCAAGGGGATGCAAAGATTAGGACATGACTGAGCACACACATTCTCACATACAATGCATAGTAATAAGATAATGAATATCAACTTAGTCTAAAGTTTAAGGTCAAGCAGAATGTCTGTATGAATTCTGGCAACATACTCATTTTAATAAAATTTGATCACTATAGAACGACTTGTGCAGCTTCACATATAGGAACTTTACTCCAATTTATAATAAGGTAACTACCATATCCATTTTTATAACATGTAATTTTTCTAAATTTAATCTCTTACTTTTACAAATGCTGATAAAAACACATTATAAACTGATCATTTTTACTGTTTTACCAACCTTCTTGATCCAATAAATCAAAAACACCAGAATAAATTCATTGTTATGTTTGTCATAAAATCACTCTTCATCTTAAACTTAACCTTTACCTGTGCCTTTTTTGCACTTTATTTATCCATTTTATAATATATATTCACGAGCAGGCAATCTTTTCTGATTTTCAATGTTTTCCTGATATTTCACCACCTTGGTCTTAACAACTCTATGCTTATATTCCTTAAACATTTAATGCCTTTTCAGTACAAAATTTGATTTATTATCTCAATACAATCAATTCTTGTTTTCACAGAGTAACATTAAGTTTTCCCTTAAACTTGAAAAGAATGTCAGCATATAATTTATTCATTAATTTAGAGAATATTTATTAAACATCTGCTATGGACTACACACATCCCATGCGCTGCAACACTGCAAAAGCTGTAGTGCAAAATATTTTTCTAGAACTCAACACCTGACCACAGGAAAATACCCACTCTATCCATGTATTATAAAAAGCATATCAAATGCAGAATGAACATTCTCCAGGATAGATCACATTTTGTGTCACACATCAAGCCTCAGTAAATTTAAGAAAATTAAAATTAAAATCATATTAAGCATCTTTTCCAACCACAATGTTATGAGATTAGAAATCAACACTAGTAAAAAAAAAAAATAGAGAAAACACAAACATATACAGGGTAAAAATATTCTATGAAATAACCAACAGATCACTCAATAAATCAAAGAGGATTTTAAAAAATACCTAGAAACAAATCAACCCTAAATAAACATTGGAAGGACTAATGATGAAGCTGAAGTTCTAATACTTTGCCTATTTGATGTGAAGAACTGACTCATTGGAACTGAACCTTATGATGGGAAAGATTGAAGGAGAAGGGGGTTGCATAGGATGAGATGGTTAGATAGCATCACTGACTCAATGGACATAAATTAAGCATACTGCGAGACAGAGGAGCCTACAGTACTGCCGTCCATGAGGTTTCAAAGAGTCGTACATGCCTTAGGACTTAGTGACTGAACAACAACAAGAAAAACCTGACAAATCATGATGCCCCAAAATTTTGTAGCAATATAATCCTATCTCAAAAAAAAAGAAAAAAGAAAAGAAAAATCTCAGATAACCTAATCTTACACAACAGCTAGAGAAAGAAGAACAAACAAAACCCAAAGTTAGTAGAAAGAAATCATAAACAGTAACAAAGAAATAAATCAAATAGCAATGAAGAAAACAAAAGTAATGATTAATAAACCTAAAAGCTGGTTCTTTGAGAAGATACACATATTTGATAAACCTTTAGCTGGATTCATTGAGGGAAATAATGGAGAGGATTCAAATCAAAAAATTAGAAATGAAAAGAAGACATTAGGGCTTCCCCTGGTGGTCCAGTGGGTAAGGACACCGCCTTGCAGTGCAAGGGGCGCCGGTTCGAGCCCTGGCCTGGGAAGATCCCACGTGCCGCGGAGCGGCTGGACTGATGTGTCCAATCACCGAGCCGGAGCTCTGGAGCGCATGTGCCCAGAGCTGGCGCTCTGCGACAACAGGCACCACCGCGATGGGAGGCCCGCAGGAGCCAAAGAACAAAGACTGATGAAAACAGAAATGAAAGACCAATAGAAGTGGCCCGCCCGCTCCCCTCCCTCCCCGACCCGACCTCGCCCAAAAAAAATAAATAAATTAATTAAAAAAAAAAAAAAAGAAGACATTAGACTCGACACACTAGAAATACAAAGGATCATAAGAGACTATTACAAACAACTATATGCCAACAAAATGGACAACCTGGAAGAAACAGACAAATTCTTAGAAAGGTACAACCTCCAAAGACTGAACCAGGAAGAAATATAAAATATTAATAATCAATTACAAGTAATATAATTGAAAATGTGATTACAAAGCTTCCAATAAACAAAAGTTCAGAACTAGATGACCTCACGGTGAATTCTTTCATTTAGAGAAGAGCTAACACAAATATTTCTCAAACTTTTCCAAAAAATTGCACATGGTAGAGTACTCTCAAGGCCCTACTCTATGAGGAGATTATCTCCCTTACACCAAAAACAAACAGATAACAAAAAAAAGAAAATCACAAGCAATGTCACTGATGAACACAGACACAAAAATCCTGAACAAAGTACTAGAAAACTGAATCCAACAATGCATTACAAGGATTATACACCATAATTAAATGGGATTTACCATAGGGATGGACTGATTCTTCAATACACGGAAATTAATCAATGTGATACACCATACTAACAAACTGCAGAATAAAAAACATATGATCATCTCAACAGACACAGAGAAAGCTATTTTTTTTAAACATTTATTTATTTTATTTATTTTGGCGGGGGTGGGGAGGGGGGTGGGCGGGCCACTTCCACTGGCCTTTCATTTGTCTAGTTTCATCCATCACGGTGGCATCTGTTGTTGCAGAGCACCGGCTCTGGGTGCAAGCGCCCCATAGACAGAGAAAGCTTTTGACAAAACATTTATGATAAAAATAAAACTCTCCAGAAAGGAATCTACCTCAACATAGTAAGAGCCATATATATATATATATATATATATATATATATATATATATATATAACAAATACTATTCTCATTGTTGAAAAACAAAGCATTTCCTCTAAAATAAGGGACAAGCCAAGATGGCCAGTCTCCTCACTATTATTCAACACAGCCTTGGCAATCATAATAAAACTGAAAGGGAATTCAAAATTGCAAAAGAAGAAGTTAAACTTTTGCTCTCTGCAGATGACATGATACTATATATAGTATCATGCCACTAGAAAAACATCAGAGCTTATTAATCTGGTGAATTTGAGGATATAAAATTAATGCACAGAAATCTTATGCATTCATATAACTAACAACAAAAGATCAGAAAGAGAAATCAAGAAAACCATACAAGTTATCTTGAAACAAAAAGATGAAAATACCTAGGAATAAACCTTTCTAAGGCAGCAAAAAACCTATACTCACAGAACTGTATGATTTCTTTCGACAGAAGAAATCAAAAATAAAAATTGAAAAGAGATGCCATTTTTTTTTAATTTTTATTTTTTTATATTTATTTATTTAATTTGGGGGGATGGGGTGGGGACCGAGGGTGGGCGGGCCACTTCCACTGGCCTTTCATTTGTCTAGTTTCATCCATCACGGTGGCATCTGTTGTTGCAGAGCACCGGCTCTGGGTGCAAGCGCCCCATAGACAGAGAAAGCTTTTGACAAAACATTTATGATAAAAATAAAACTCTCCAGAAAGGAATCTACCTCAACATAGTAAGAGCCATATATATATATATATATATATATATATATATATATATATATAAAACAAATACTATTCTCATTGTTGAAAAACAAAGCATTTCCTCTAAAATAAGGGACAAGCCAAGATGGCCAGTCTCCTCACTATTATTCAACACAGCCTTGGCAATCATAATAAAACTGAAAGGGAATTCAAAATTGCAAAAGAAGAAGTTAAACTTTTGCTCTCTGCAGATGACATGATACTATATATAGTATCATGCCACTAGAAAAACATCAGAGCTTATTAATCTGGTGAATTTGAGGATATAAAATTAATGCACAGAAATCTTATGCATTCATATAACTAACAACAAAAGATCAGAAAGAGAAATCAAGAAAACCATACAAGTTATCTTGAAACAAAAAGATGAAAATACCTAGGAATAAACCTTTCTAAGGCAGCAAAAAACCTATACTCACAGAACTGTATGATTTCTTTCGACAGAAGAAATCAAAAATAAAAATTGAAAAGAGATGCCATTTTTTTTTAATTTTTATTTTTTTATATTTATTTATTTAATTTGGGGGGATGGGGTGGGGACGGAGGGGGGTGGGTGGGCCACCTCCGTTGGCCTTTTCATTTATCCATTTTCATCCATCTTTGCTCTTTGGCCACCGTGTGCCTCCCACGGTAGCGGCCTCTGTTGTCGCAGAGCACCGGCTCCGGGCACATGCGCCCCAGAGCTCTGGCTCGGTAATTGGACACATCTGTCCAGACGCTCCGCAGCACGTGGGATCTTCCCAGGCCAGGGATCCAACTGGCGCCCCTTGCACTGCAAGGCGGTGTCCTTACCCACTGGACTACCAGGGAAGCCCCATGTTTTTAGATTGGAAGTGTCAGTACTGTGAAAATGACTAGAGACTCAACGCAAACCCTATTAAATTATGAATGACAGGAGTGACCTGCACAGCCTGGCGGGTGAAGGTGGAGTGAGCGACCCACACAGCCCAGAGTGGGAAGGTAGAGCGAGAGCCTGGTGGTGATCCACACACAAAGGAGAAGATAAGGTCACAACTGAGAACCAGGAACAGTTTTTTGTTTGTCTGTTTGTTGCTTTGTTTTGATATGTTTGATTGCTTTTGTTGTTGCCTTTGTCCTGTTTTCTACTTTTTAAAAAAATTTCTTTATGAACCACAATTCTCTCTTCATGTTAGCTCTAATAAATTATAATATCTACTGCTAATCTCTTTATAACTATTCCTTTCCTTGATTATTCTACTGTTTTCTCCCTGATATACTAAATCTTATTATATCCAAACCATCACTATCTTTCCCTGCATAACCCTACAAGATGACCTCGTTTCTCCTCATTACCTATTCATTTTCCTCCTTCCTTTCCCCACTATATTTGCTAGTGAATAACTGCTTCAATTAATGTTTCTCCAGTCGGGATATTGTTCTAGTTTTTTTAGCCCGGATGTATTTCAGTTAGGTTAGATCTTAACAGTTGGGTATCAGCTTTGGTTGCATCGTTTGCCAGAACAGTTCCCTGTACATTAGCCATTTTAGACCATCCGGATTTGGTTTTGGATGCGTATGTATGTATGTATGTCTTTCCGTTATGTCTGATAATAGTGGCATGATTTTATAATTGCCAGTTGTCAGGGATATGCCTTTTGTGTCTCATACCTTTATATTTGGACTAATACCACTGAATGCCATAACAAATCAGAGGCAGAATCTCCACACACTGTCCAAAGATCAAAACTAGGAATTGTCAGGACTTTCAGGAGGCTCCATGACCTTGTCCAAGTTACCAAGGACTCATTCCCCTTATGAAGGTTCAGTCCCCTCCAGCAAGACGACACACCTTTGCAAAAGGCCAATAAAGAGTAAGACAGTTTGTTTACTAGAAACAACCCCCTGCAGTAGTCAGACTGGTAGCATAGGTTCCACTGACTCAACGCTCCCAGTTCCTGGTCCTGGAAAGACCCCCCTGGGTCCCCCATGGTTCCAGCCAGCCCACTAAAATTATTTTCCCACCCAAACCTGGCGTATATAACTTCTGTAACTCAATCTCCCAGGTGCTGTTCTCACTCTCCTCTCGAGACAGCCTGACTGCTCTCCTGAATAAACATGTGTTTATTCCCAGCTGTTCTCTTCCTCTTTACTACTACCTTGCTCCCTGCAAACCTTACAGGAATCCCAAAGAGAAAACACCGATGCCATGACTCCAATATAAAACATCCAAAAGCACATAAAAATGAAAAAACGGAGAAACACTGCACAAATGAAGGAACAAACTATAAACATACAGATCCAAATGACCGAAGAAGAAATACAAGCTATTAGAAATATAATTCAGAAGAGTGATAGTAACAATGATTAAAAACTCTGAAAACAGAATAATAGAGAGAATTGACACACTGAAGAAAGACATGCAGGAAACTCAAAAACAACTAAAAGAGACAAACAGCTCCATTGACGAACTTAAAAAATAACAAATAGAGACAAACAACTCAATTGCTAAACTTAAAAATAATAATAAAGGACTCAATATTAAAGTATCCAAGACAGAAGAATGGATAAGTGAGTGGGAAGACAGAAAGGTGGAAATAACACCTGAAAAATAGAAAAAAGAGCAAAGAATGAAAAGAACTGAGGACAGTCTCAGAGACCTCTGGGATAATACCAGACACACCAACATCTGAGTAACAGGGATCCCAGAAGAAGAGAAAACGGACATAAAATTTTTTTTGAAGAGATTATAGTTGAAATTTTCCCCAGCATGGGAAAGGAAATAGTTAACCAAGTCCAAGAAGCACAAAAAATCCCATACAGGATAAATCCTAGGAGAAACACGCCAAGACACATACTAATCAAGCTAATACAGACTAAACACAAAGACAGAATACTTAGAACAGCAAGGGACAAACAAGTAACACACTAGGAAAATCCTATACATTTAACTGTTGACCTATCAAGAGAAACTGTGCAGGCTAGAAGAGAATGGTAAGACACTTTTAAAGTGCTGAAAGAGAAAATCTACAACCGAGAATACTCTACCCAGCACAGATCTCATTCAGAATTGACGGAGAAATCAAAAGCTTTACAGAAAAGCAAAAACTAAGAGAATTCACTACCACCAAACCAGCTTTACAAGTGTTAAAGGTTCTTATATAGACAAAAAATACAGAAGAAGAAAAAGATCTACAAAACTAACCTATCATACCATTTAAGAAGTAACAATAGGATCATTTATATAATAATCACCTTAAATGTAGATGGACTAAATGCCCCTGCAAACCTTACAGGAATCCCAAAGAGAAAACACCGATGCCATGACTCCAATATAAAACATCCAAAAGCACATAAAAATGAAAAAACGGAGAAACACTGCACAAATGAAGGAACAAACTATAAACATACAGATCCAAATGACCGAAGAAGAAATACAAGCTATTAGAAATATAATTCAGAAGAGTGATAGTAACAATGATTAAAAACTCTGAAAACAGAATAATAGAGAGAATTGACACACTGAAGAAAGACATGCAGGAAACTCAAAAACAACTAAAAGAGACAAACAGCTCCATTGACGAACTTAAAAAATAACAAATAGAGACAAACAACTCAATTGCTAAACTTAAAAATAATAATAAAGGACTCAATATTAAAGTATCCAAGACAGAAGAATGGATAAGTGAGTGGGAAGACAGAAAGGTGGAAATAACACCTGAAAAATAGAAAAAAGAGCAAAGAATGAAAAGAACTGAGGACAGTCTCAGAGACCTCTGGGATAATACCAGACACACCAACATCTGAGTAACAGGGATCCCAGAAGAAGAGAAAACGGACATAAAATTTTTTTTGAAGAGATTATAGTTGAAATTTTCCCCAGCATGGGAAAGGAAATAGTTAACCAAGTCCAAGAAGCACAAAAAATCCCATACAGGATAAATCCTAGGAGAAACACGCCAAGACACATACTAATCAAGCTAATACAGACTAAACACAAAGACAGAATACTTAGAACAGCAAGGGACAAACAAGTAACACACTAGGAAAATCCTATACATTTAACTGTTGACCTATCAAGAGAAACTGTGCAGGCTAGAAGAGAATGGTAAGACACTTTTAAAGTGCTGAAAGAGAAAAATCTACAACCGAGAATACTCTACCCAGCACAGATCTCATTCAGAATTGACGGAGAAATCAAAAGCTTTACAGAAAAGCAAAAACTAAGAGAATTCACTACCACCAAACCAGCTTTACAAGTGTTAAAGGTTCTTATATAGACAAAAAATACAGAAGAAGAAAAAGATCTACAAAACTAACCTATCATACCATTTAAGAAGTAACAATAGGATCATTTATATCAATAATCACCTTAAATGTAGATGGACTAAATGCCCCAACTGAAAGATGCAGACTGGCTGAATGGATTCATAAGCAAGATCCATATACATGCTGCCTACAAGAAACCTACTTCAGATCTAAAGACAATTATAGCCTGAAAGTGAAAGGATGGAAAAATATATTCCATGTGAATGGAAATCAAAAGAAAGCCAGAGAAGCTATCCTCATACCAGACAAAACAGACCTTAAAATGAAGAAGATTATAAAAGACAAGGCAGGACACTACATAATGATAAGGGATCAATCCAAGAGGAACACATAACAATTATAAATAAATATGCACCCAACACGGGAGCACACAAATACATAAGACAGAAACCTTTAGACAAAAAAGAAGAAATCAACAATAACACAATAATAGTAGGAAACTTTAACACTCCTCTCACACCAATGGACAGATCATCCAAACAGAAAATTAATAAAGAAATACAAGCCTTAAATGCCACACTAGAAGAGATGGACCTCATTGTTATCTTTAGGACTTTCCACCCCAAAGCAGAAGAATACACTTTCTTTTCAAGTGCTCATGGAACATTCTCCAGGATTGACCACATCTTGGGCTACAAATCAAACCTTAGTAAATTCAAGAAAATTTAAATTATATCAACCATCTTCTCTGACCACAATGCAATGAGACTATATATCAACTGCAAGAGAAAAAAAAAAAAACACACACACACACACACAAACACATAGAGATTAAAAACACATACCTAAAAAACAAACTGATTACTGAGCAAATCAAAGGAGAAATAAGAAAAATCCTAGAAGAAAACTACAATGAACACACTACAGTGCAAAACCTATGAGATACCACAAAAGCAGTTCTAAGAGGGAAGTTTACAGCAATACGATCCTACCTCAAGAAAGAAAAAAAACATCAAAAAGACAACCTAACTCTACACTTAAAACAACTGGAGAAAGAAGGCAAAAAAAAAAACCCACCAAAGTTAGCAGAAGAAGAGAAATCATAACGATCAGAGCAAAAAGTTTGAAAAAGAAATGAAAGAAACAATAATAAAGATAAATAAAATGAAAACCTTGTTCTTCGAAAAGATAAACAAAATTGACAAACTGCTAGCCAGACTCATCAAGAAAATAAGAGAGAAGAACCAAATCAACAAAATCAAAAATGAAAAGAGAGATTACAATAAATAATGCAGAAATCCAAAGGATTAAAAGAGACTATTATGAACAATTTTGGTTTTTTTGGCCACTTTCATTGGTCTTTCATTTATTTATTTTCATCCATCTTTGTTTTTTGGCCTGTGTGGGCCTCCCATTACAGTGTCCTCTCCTGTAGCAGAGCACCGACTCTGGGTGCATGCACTCCAGAGCGCTGGCTCATAATTGAACAATAGTCCAGTTGCTCCATGCATGTGGGATATTCTCATGCCAGGAAACAAATTGGCACCCCTTGCAGTGCAAGGTGGACTCTTTACCCTCTGGACCACTAGGGAAGCCCTATGAACAACTTTATGGCAACAAACTGGACAACCTGGAAGAAATGGACAGTTTCTTGGAAAAGATTAATCTTCCAACACTGAATCAGGAAGAAATAGAAACTATGAAGAACCCAATCACAAGCTCAGAAATCAAATATGTGAAAAATCTACCCAAAATTAAAAGCCCAGGGCTAGATGGCTTTATAGGTAATTCTACCAAACATTTAAAGAAGAGCTAATGCCTATGTTTCTAAAATTTTTCAAAAAATTGCACAAGAACAAAACTTCCAAACACATTCTATAAGGCTGACATCACCCTGATAACAAAACAAGGCAAAGATAACACTAGAAAAGAAAATTATAGACCAATATCACTGATGAATTTAGATGCCAAAATACTCAACAAAATCTTAGCAAACAATTCAACAACACATCAAAAAACTCATACATCATGATCAAGTTGGGTTCATCCCAGGCATGCAAGGATTCTTCAATATCTGCAGATCAATCAATGTGATACAACATATCAACAAATTGAAAGACAAAAATCATATGATAAACTCAATAGATACAGAAAAAGCCTTTGACAAAATCCAACACCCATTAATGATAAAAAAAAAAAAATAACTCTTCAAAAAATGAGCACTGAAGAAACCTAGCTTAAAACAGTCGAAGCCATATATGAGAAGCCCACAGCAAACATTATTCTTAATGGTGAAAAACTGAAAGCATTCCCTCTAAGATCAGGAACAAGACAAGGGTGTCCACTTTCACCACTATTATTCAACACAGTCCTGGAAGTTCTAGCAACAGCAATAAGAGAAGAAAAATAATAGGAATCAGATTGGAAAAGAAGAAGTAAAACTCTATTTGCAGATGACATGATATTATACATAGAAAACCCCAAAGACACTATTAGAAAACCACTAGAGCTAATCAATGAATTCAGCAAAGTTGCAGGATTCAAAACCGGTACTGAGCAATCACTCACATTCCTATATAAAAACAATGAAAAATCAGAAAGTGAAATCAAAGAGGCAATCCCATTCACCATCGCAACCAAAAGAATAAAATATCTAGGAATAAACCTACCCAAAGAAACAAAAGAACTGTATGCATTAAAGTACAAGACGCTAATGAAAGATATCAGAGACGACTTAAACAAATGGAGAGATATTCCATGTTCCTGGGTCAAAAGAATCAACATTGTGAAAATGATCATACTACCAAATATCTACAGATTTAATGTGATCCCTATCAAATTATCAATGACATTCTTCACAGAACTAGACCAAAAAACAACACAGTTCATATGGAAACACAAAAGACCCCGGTAGCCAAAGCAATCCTGAGAAAGAAGAATAGAGTTGAAGGGATCAGCCTCCCTAACTTCAGACTATACTACAAAAGCAACAGTCATCAAGACAGTATGGTACTGGCACAAAAACTGAAATATAGAGCAATGGAACAAGATACAGACCCAGAGATAAACCCACGCACCTATGGGGACCTTATTTTTGACAAAGGAGGTGAATATAAAATGGGGCAAAGACAGCCTCAAAATGGATTAAAGACCTAAATGTAAAACCAGAAACCGTAAAACTCTCAGTGGAGAATATAGGCAAAACACTCAAGGACATAAATCAAAGCAAGATCTTCTATTGCCCTCCTACTAGAATAACTCAGCTAAAAACAAAAATAAACATGTGAAACCTAATGAAACTTAAAAGCTTATGCACAGCAAAAGAAACTACAAATAAGGTGAACAGACAACCCACAGAATGGGAGAAAATCATAGCAAATGAAACAGCAGACAAAGAATTAATCTCCAAAATCTACAAGGAACTCAGACAACTTAGCACTGGATAAATGAACAACCCAATCAAAAAATGAGAAAAAGACCTAAAGAGACATCTCTCCCAAGAAGTCATACAGATGGCAAAAAACACATTAAAAGATGCCCAACATCGCTTATTATTAGATAAATGCAAATCAAAAATACAATGAGCTATCACCTCACACCCATCAGAATGACCATTATGAAAAAATCTAAAGAGAATAAATGCTGGAGAGGGTGTGGAGAAAGAGGAACACTCTTGCATTGATGGTGTGAATGTAAATTGATACAGCTACTATGAACGACAGTGTGGAGATTCCTCAAAAAACTAAAAATAGGGCTTCCCCTGGTGGTCCAGTGGGTAAGGACACCTCCTTGCAGTGCAAGGGGTGCCGGTTCGAGCCCTGGCCTGGAAAGATTCCACGTGCCGCAGAGCGGCTGGACCGATGTGTCCAATTACCGAGCCCGAGCTCTGGAGCGCATGCGCCCAGAGCCGGTGCTCTGCGACAATAGAGGCCACTGCAATGGGAGGCCCACAGGAGCCAAAGAACAAGACGGATGAAAACAGAGAAGTGAAAGACCAATAGAAGTGGCCCACCTGCTCCCCTCCCTCCCCAACCCAACCCCCGCCCAAAATAAATAAATTAAAAAAAAAAAAAAAAAAACAAAAAAAAAAACACACCAAATAGACATACCAGGTCCAGAGACAAAGAAGAATCCACGAGACAGCAGGAAGGTGCAAACACAATAAAATCAAAGCCCACACCTGCTGGGTAGGTGACTCACAAACTGGAGAACAATAGCACTAAAGAAGTTCTCCCACTGTTGTGAAGGTTCTGAACCCCAAGGCAGGCATCCCACATAAAATGGGCAAAACAGTCAAAAAAAACCTAAATGTAAAACCAGAAACCGTAAAACTCTCAGTGGAGAATATAGGCAAAACACTCAAGGACATAAATCAAAGCAAGATCTTCTATTGCCCTCCTACTAGAATAACTCAGCTAAAAACAAAAATAAACATGTGAAACCTAATGAAACTTAAAAGCTTATGCACAGCAAAAGAAACTACAAATAAGGTGAACAGACAACCCACAGAATGGGAGAAAATCATAGCAAATGAAACAGCAGACAAAGAATTAATCTCCAAAATCTACAAGGAACTCAGACAACTTAGCACTGGATAAATGAACAACCCAATCAAAAAATGAGAAAAAGACCTAAAGAGACATCTCTCCCAAGAAGTCATACAGATGGCAAAAAACACATTAAAAGATGCCCAACATCGCTTATTATTAGATAAATGCAAATCAAAAATACAATGAGCTATCACCTCACACCCATCAGAATGACCATTATGAAAAAATCTAAAGAGAATAAATGCTGGAGAGGGTGTGGAGAAAGAGGAACACTCTTGCATTGATGGTGTGAATGTAAATTGATACAGCTACTATGAACGACAGTGTGGAGATTCCTCAAAAAACTAAAAATAGGGCTTCCCCTGGTGGTCCAGTGGGTAAGGACACCTCCTTGCAGTGCAAGGGGTGCCGGTTCGAGCCCTGGCCTGGAAAGATTCCACGTGCCGCAGAGCGGCTGGACCGATGTGTCCAATTACCGAGCCCGAGCTCTGGAGCGCATGCGCCCAGAGCCGGTGCTCTGCGACAATAGAGGCCACTGCAATGGGAGGCCCACAGGAGCCAAAGAACAAGACGGATGAAAACAGAGAAGTGAAAGACCAATAGAAGTGGCCCACCTGCTCCCCTCCCTCCCCAACCCAACCCCCGCCCAAAATAAATAAATTAAAAAAAAAAAAAAAAACTAAAAATAGAAACACACCAAATAGACATACCAGGTCCAGAGACAAAGAAGAATCCACGAGACAGCAGGAAGGTGCAAACACAATAAAATCAAAGCCCACACCTGCTGGGTAGGTGACTCACAAACTGGAGAACAATAGCACTAAAGAAGTTCTCCCACTGTTGTGAAGGTTCTGAACCCCAAGGCAGGCATCCCAGCCTAGAAACCTGACAAACGGACTGGAATCACCTGGGAATCTGACCTTGAAGACCAGTGGGATTTGATTATAGGACTTCCACAAAACTGGGGAAAATGGAGACTCCAGTTTTGGAGGGCACAAGCAAAATATTGTGTGCACTAAGACCCAGATGAAAGGAGCAGTGATTCCACAGGAGACCAAACCAAAACTACCTGCTAGTGTTGGTAGTGGCAAGGGCTCACCATAGGAACAGGGACACTGGCACCAGAAGTCCTGGAAGGTCCTCCTTGTTGTGAACCCTCTTGGAGGTAACTGTTAACTCTACTATAAAGGCTGTAGACCCCACCTCTGGGTTACGTTAGGTCAAACAACTAACAGCAAGGCTGTGCCACTTCAGCCATCAGCAGATAATTGGATTAAAATTTTACTGAGCAAGGCCCTGCTCACCAGAGCAAGAGTCAGTTTTTCTTATCACCAATCTCTTCCATTAGGAAGCTTACACAAGCCTCTTAGTCTCCTCCATCAGAAGACAGACAGAGAAGCAAGAAGAAGCACAGTTCCACAGCAGCTAAACAAAAACCATGTTACAGAAAGTTAATCATGGTGAAAAAGTGGAAAGTTATGTCCCAGATGAAGGAACAAGATAAAACCCCAGAAAAACAACTAAATGAAGAGGAGATAGACAATCTTCCAGAAAAATAATCCAGAACAGGGGCTTCCCTGGTGGTCCAGTGGGTAAGGACACCGCCTTGCAGTGCAAGGGGCACCGCTTTGATCCCTGGCCTGGGAAGATCCCACGTGCCACGGAGCGGCTGTACCGATGTGTCCAATTACCGAGCCGGAGCTCTGAGACAACAGACGCTACCACCGTGGGAGGCCCACAAGGGCCAAAGAACAAAGATGGATGAAAACAGACAAATGAAACACCAATAGAAGTGGCCTGCCCAACCCCCTCCCTCCCCACCCCACCAATAAATAAATAAATAAATAAATAAAATAAATGTTTAAATATATATATACATATACATATAAATATGTATATACAAATATATATATACATATAAAAAATCCAGAGCAATGATAGTGAAGATGGACAAGGATCTTGGAAAAACAATGGAGAAGATTCAAGAAATATCTACCCCTACAAGAACTAAAGAACTAACAGAGATGAATAATACACTAGAAGGAATCCAGTAGAATAACTGAGGCCGAACAGATAAATAAACTGGTGGACAGAATGGTGAAATATCACTGCTACACAACAGAATACAGAAAAATAGAATGAAAGAAAACAGTTAATAGGATCAAATGCACCAAAAGACAAAGACTGGCTGGTTGGACGACAACATGTGCATGCATGAACTTCCACTTACCACATCACTCTGCCTGACCCCTCAAATTATATGCAATTATTTTATATTGTTAGGTTTATCATGTTCCCATTATGGCTTGCATTTGTAATTACCTTTCATTTTGTCTGGGAATTGATCGAGAAAACTGATAAACACCTTCTTACTATTGTGATTATGTAACTATTACTGGCTTAATATCATTGTATTATCATTGATCAAGAGAAAAATAGACCTCTGTACCATCAAAACTATAATTTACTAGAAAAACTTATAATCACTTTTAAAATTCAGTTGCCTATCAGAAATATCTTGGAACTTCTTGAAAAAAAAAAAACAAAAAACAAATCCCCAGGTATCCTTTTCCTCCAGAGCTCCAGATAGGTTTCTTATGAGCAGTCACACTTAAAACAATGAACTATATAAACACTCTTATCTAGTTTGTTTCATTTTTCTACTTCATGTTCTGTACTCCCATTTCATTTAATTTATGTTTTCCAGTTTCTCCATCTTTTCTTTTTCTTTTTGATGTTCTTTCTCTTTTTTGATGCTCTTTCTCTAGCCTTTATCAAATGTAGCAGAAAAGCTTTTGTATACATATATATCTAATATGTATAATATTTATATTTAGAAAGCTAATGAATTTTTGCCTAGCTAAAAAATTTATGACAATTTGATTGTACTTGTTTGACTGAGTATCAATAGAATGCTAGATTTATAATTTAAAAAATAGATATGCAACAAGTTAACAGTGGTTCACTGTATATTACAGGGAACTATAGTCAATATCCTATAATAACCTATAATGGAAAATACTTTCAAAAATAATATGTGTATATGTATAACTGAAGCACCCTGCTGTGCCTCTGAAACATGGTAAGTCAAGTATACTCCAATAAAATATATATATTTAAAAAAACTTAAATATATATATATACAATGGGAAAAATAAAGTCTGTTCAATAAGTAGTGATGAGAAAACTGTACAACTACATGAAAAAGGATGAAATTAGAACACTCATTACAACATACACAAAAATAAACTCAAAATGGATTAAAACCCTTAATGTATGGGCAGACACTATAAAACTCTTAGAGGAAAATATTTGCAGAGCATTTTTTTTTTGGGCCACTTTTATTGGTTTTTCATTTATTTCTTTGTTCTTTGGACTGTGTGGGCCCCCCATCGCAGTGGCCTCTCCTGTAGCAGAGCACTGGCTCTGGATGCCTGCACTCCAGAGCTCCAGCTCGGGAGCTGGACACATTAGTCCAGCTGCTCCACGGCACGTGAAATCTTCCCAGGCCAGGGATCGAACTGGCATCCCTTGCAATGCAAGGCAGTGTCCTTACCCAACAGACCACCAGGGAAGCCCTGCAGAACATTCTTTCACATAAATTGTAATAAGATCTTTTTTGACCACTTCTTAGAGTAATGAAAGCAAAAATGAACAATTGGGACCTAATTAAACTCAAAAGCTTTTGCACAGCAAAGGAAACTATAAATAAGATAGTTTATAACTCCATAGTTAACAACCCTCAGAATGGGAGAAAATAGTTGCAAATGAAGCAACTGACAAGTAGTTAATCTCCAAAACACATGAGCAGCTCAGTATCAAAAAATGAAACAACCCAAAACATGGGCAGAAGAGCCTAAAAAATATGGGCAGAAGACCTAAACAGACATTTGTCCAAAGATGACATACAGGTGGACAAAAAGCACATAAAAAGATGCTCAGCAACCCTGATTATTAGAGAAATGCAAATACAAAGTACAATGAGGTGTCACTTCACAATTTTTTGAAAGCTAATGAATTTTTGCCTAGCTAAAAAATTTATGACAATTTGATTGTACTTGTTTGACTGAGTATCAATAGAATGCTAGATTTATAATTTAAAAAATAGATATGCAACAAGTTAACAGTGGTTCACTGTATATTACAGGGAACTATAGTCAATATCCTATAATAACCTATAATGGAAAATACTTTCAAAAATAATATGTGTATATGTATAACTGAAGCACCCTGCTGTGCCTCTGAAACATGGTAAGTCAAGTATACTCCAATAAAATATATATATTTAAAAAAACTTAAATATATATATATACAATGGGAAAAATAAAGTCTGTTCAATAAGTAGTGATGAGAAAACTGTACAACTACATGAAAAAGGATGAAATTAGAACACTCATTACAACATACACAAAAATAAACTCAAAATGGATTAAAACCCTTAATGTATGGGCAGACACTATAAAACTCTTAGAGGAAAATATTTGCAGAGCATTTTTTTTTTGGGCCACTTTTATTGGTTTTTCATTTATTTCTTTGTTCTTTGGACTGTGTGGGCCCCCCATCGCAGTGGCCTCTCCTGTAGCAGAGCACTGGCTCTGGATGCCTGCACTCCAGAGCTCCAGCTCGGGAGCTGGACACATTAGTCCAGCTGCTCCACGGCACGTGAAATCTTCCCAGGCCAGGGATCGAACTGGCATCCCTTGCAATGCAAGGCAGTGTCCTTACCCAACAGACCACCAGGGAAGCCCTGCAGAACATTCTTTCACATAAATTGTAATAAGATCTTTTTTGACCACTTCTTAGAGTAATGAAAGCAAAAATGAACAATTGGGACCTAATTAAACTCAAAAGCTTTTGCACAGCAAAGGAAACTATAAATAAGATAGTTTATAACTCCATAGTTAACAACCCTCAGAATGGGAGAAAATAGTTGCAAATGAAGCAACTGACAAGTAGTTAATCTCCAAAACACATGAGCAGCTCAGTATCAAAAAATGAAACAACCCAAAACATGGGCAGAAGAGCCTAAAAAATATGGGCAGAAGACCTAAACAGACATTTGTCCAAAGATGACATACAGGTGGACAAAAAGCACATAAAAAGATGCTCAGCAACCCTGATTATTAGAGAAATGCAAATACAAAGTACAATGAGGTGTCACTTCACACAAGTCAGAAAGGCCATCACCAAAAAATCTACAAACATTACATGGTAGAGAGAGTGTAGAAAAAAGGAAATCCTCTTAGGTTGTTGATGAGAATGTAAATTGGTACAATCACTATGGAGTTATAAACAAAGTGCATAACTCCATGCACATACATATGGAGGCTCCTCTCTTTCACAGATCACAGCCTTATCATGGTGAAGAGCCTTGCAAAATTCAATGAAGCTATGAGCCATGTTGTGCATGGCCAGTCAAGACAGACTGGTCATATTGGAGAGTTCTGACAAGACGTAGTCCACTGGAGGAGGAATGGCAAACCAGTATTCTTTCCTCAAGAACTCCCTAGACAGTATTCAAAGGTCAAATATGAAACCGAAAGATGAGCCCTCCAGGTCAGAAGATGTCCAATATGCTACTTGGGCAGAGGGAAAAACGTCTAGAAAGAATGAAAAGGGTCATAGTGGAAACCATTCCCAGTTGTAGACATGTGTGGTGGTGATGTTTATAATTAATTTTTTTGACATTATTTGTCTTGATTCATTATGATTCTTTGGTTTTATCTGAGAAAGCAGAAAGTTAGACCTCGGTATGAATAACTGCTAGTACATAATAGGAGTCCTATAATTGTTTTTTCATGAAATGTGGAAACAAATGCTTAAATCTATATATTGATATTTAATATATAATATATAACTTAAAAATAATCACTGAAAATTTTATTATGGTACAACCTAAAAATATTTGAGGATAACAATATGTTAGGGGAAAAATCCAGTTGATTATTTTGCACTGCACAATAATTAATATACATGAATATATAACTCATTTTTTTCTTCAATTATCTATTTTACTAAAGTATACATATCCTGGTTTTCTTTTGTTTTGGGATAGCTTGGTGTATTTTTTTTAACTGATTTGGCTTCAACCTTTCTGTGTAGTTATATATAAAATGTACTTCTTGTAGAAGACTGTTCAATAAGTGGTGCTGGAAGAACTGGAAAACTATGTGCAAAAGAATAAAATTAGAACACTTCCTAACACCATACACAAAGATAATACTCAAAATGGAGTAAAGACCTCAGTAACACCAAATACTATGAAACGCTTAGAAAAAATAGGCAGAACACCGTATGACATAAATCAAAGCAAGATCCTTTATGGCCTAACTCCTAGAATAATGGAAATGAAAACAAAAGTAAACAAGTGGGACCTAATTAAACTTAAAAGCTCTTGCACAACAAAGGAGACTACAAACAAGGTGAAAAGGCAACCCTCACTATGGAAGAAAACAATAGCAAATGAAATAAGTGACAAAGGATTAATTTCCAAAATCTACAAGCAGGTCATACAACTTAATAATAGAAAAACAAACAATCCTGATTCAAACAAAAAGTGGGCAAAAGATCTAAGCAGATATATCTCCAAAGAAGACATGTGGATGGCTAACAAACACATGAAGAGATGCTCAGTATTTCTTATTAGCGAAGTGCAAATCAAAGCTACAATGAGATATCACCTCACCAGACAGAGAATGATCATAATCCAAAAATGCACAAACAAGTGCTGGAGAGGGTGAGGAGGAAATGGAACCCTCCTACACTGCTGGTGGGAATGCAAACTGTTACAACCACTATGGAAGACAGTATGGAGATTCCTTAAAAAACTAGGAATAAAACCATGATATGATCCAGGAATAAGTCTTCTAGGTATATTCCTTGAAGAAACTGAGACACATGTATCCCAATGTTGACTGCAGCACTATTTACAGTAGCCAAGACATGGAAGCAACCTAGATGTCCACTGACAGATGAATGGGTAAATAATTTGAATATATATTTAAGTATGAATTGTACTCAGTCATAAAAAGGAATGCATTTGAGTCATTTCTAATGAGGTGGATGAATTTAGAGCCTATTATACACAGTGAAGTAAGCCAGAAAGAGAAAAACAAATATTGTATATTAATGCATATATATGGAATCTAAAAGGATGGTACTGACACATCCAGTCAGAGAGCAGCATTGGAGACATGGACATAGAAAACAGACTTACGGACAATGGTAGGGGAGAAGAGGGAGAGCATGAATAAATGCAGAAAGTAGCATGGATATACATATACCTTAACATATATAAACCGATAGCCAATAGAAATTTACTGTATGACTCAGAGAACAAACTGGATCTCTGTAATAACCTAGAGGTCTGGGAATGTGGGGAGGAGGAGGGGGAGATTTAAGAGGGAGGGGACACTTATGGTTAATTCATGCTGATGTATGACAGAATTTCAAACCAATGCTGTAAAACAATCATCAATTAAAAGTAAATATTAAAACATAAAAGAATAAAAAAATAAAGTATACTTATTTTAAAGAGAAAATAATGAAACTTTGCTATTTTTTTACATCTAGTCCTTAAAGGAATAGACAATAAGAAAGACACATGCACACAGAAGACTGTGTAAAGACTGAAAAGACAGCCATCTACGTGCCAAGGAGAGAAGCCAGGAACAGAAGAAACTATTCTAGCCCATTCTTTTCCTTGAACATCTAGTCTGCACAATTAGAAAATAAATTGTTTTTTAAAGCCACCTACTCTGTGTTACTTCATTATGACCACCCTACCAAAGCAATACAGATTAACTATGTCCAGGTGCATAGTTGCGCTCCATGCGGTATCACCTAGGATTTCAATCACATAGGGCCCAACTGAGTTGGCATGCCCAAGATGGCTCAGGAACTTAACAAGCATTTAGTGCTTCTGGCAGTTGCTAATTCATCTGAGGCTGTCAAAGACAGAGTCTCTTATTCCTCCTCCATTTTGACTCTCTCTTTCTGGCTGGGTTCCAAGAAGCAGGAAATAGGACCTACCAGTTCTCATAGAATCTAGGTTCAGAACATAGCATCTTTGATTCATTAGGCTCTACATTAAGTTTGGACCTTTAGCACTTACATTTCAATTGATCAGTGCCTTTAACCATTCTTCTGCCTTTTGTGCTATGCTTATCATATACTAATCTTCTGAAAATGTTAGAAAATGCAAAAATATCATTAATCTTATTTTGACATGAAGTATTTTTTAATATGTTTCCACATATTTATTATTGCCAAGGTTCTCTGTTTCTTTCTGTGGTTTTTTTGCTTCATTTCAGATGCTTTCCTTCAGTGTGAAAGACTTCTTTAGTATTTCCTGTATCCTCTACTGGCATTCATGCTTTGTCTGAAAATATTTTTTACTCCATTTTTGAAGAATATTTTTGCTTGGATAAATTCTGGATTGATGGGCTGTTTTCTTCTCCATACCAACTGATGTTCCACTGGCTTTTGACTTCCATAGTTACTATTTACGTCAGCTGTAATTTCATTATTGTTCTTTTCATAAAGGTACAGTGCCCGTTACCCTCATTGTTTTTATAACACGAATCTATAAAGATGTTTATAAGTAGATGTGGCTTTCTTTTTATGTAGCCTGCTTAGATTTCCCTGAATTTGCTAAAACTATACTTTGATAATTGTATCAGTTTCAGTGATGCCTTGGTCAGCATCTCTTCAAGTAATACTATCCTTTTCTCTCTTCTGGGACTCCAATTTCATGAATACTAGTCAAGTTGATTCTGTCTTCCATGTCTCTTATATACTACTCTGTTCACAGTGGGGTGGGTTGCCATGCCCTCCTCCAGGGAATCTTCCTGACCTAGGGATTGAACCCAGATCTCTTACATCTCCTGCATCAGCAGGTTGTTTTTTTTACCACTAGGGCCACCTAAGAAACTGGGAAGCCATCTGGGAAGCTCACTTTATACTTTAGTTCGGATATTCTATTACTATTCTGAGTTCTCTAACCAAGTCTTCTACAGTGTTCAATTTCATAGTAAGGCCAGTAATAACATCTTAATTTAAAATAGTAAATTTTTCTCAGTTCTACAATGACAATGGCAAACTACCTACAATCCATGAGTCATATACAGTCCATGACCTACTTTTATAAAGAAAGTTTTATTGAAATACAGCTGTATCCATTTGATTATGCATCATTTGTGGCTTTTTTCACACTATAGCAGTGGAATTAAATACTTGTTACAGAAACTACACAGCCCACACAGTATTTACCACTGGCCTTTTAAAAGAAGTGTTTGCTGCCTCTGTTCTAGAATTCCCACTGGTTTTTTTAACATGGATTATTCTCTACTGAAGTTCCCCAATTCCTCATTCCCTTTGTTCATCATTTCTTCAGTTACTTTAACATTTTCATATTAATTATTTTTAAATCTTTGACTACTGTCTTGAACAAATGAATAATTTCTAGGTTTGCTTCTACTGATTTTTCTCTTCATCTATAGCCACATTTTCCTAAATTCTCTCATGTATAAATTTTTAAAAATTATATTTTAGTCACTGCTCATGAAAGAACACATGAAAAGATGCTCAACGTCGTTTATTATTAGAGAAAGGAAAATCAAAGTTACAATGAGATATCACCTCACACCAGTCAGAACGGCCATCATCAGAAAGTTTACAGACAATAAATGCCGGAAAGGGTGTGGAGGAAAGAGAATGCCCTTGCACTGTTGGTGGAAATGTAAATTGATTCAGCCACTATGGAAGACAGTATGGAGATTTCTTACAAAACTAGGGAGAGAACCATCATATGACTCAGAAACCCCACTACTAGGCATATATCTTTTGAGGAAATCGAAATTGAAAAAGACACATATACTCCATCGTTCACTGCAACAGTATTTACAATAGCTAGAACATGGAAGCAACCTAGATGTCCATCAACAAATGAACGGATAAACAAGCTGTGGTACATATATACAACAGAATATTACTCATCCATAAAAAGAAATGGATTTGAATCAGTTCTGATGAGGTGGATGAGCCCAAAACCTATCATATAGAGTGAAGTAAGTCAGAAAGAGAAAGAAATATTGTATACTAACACATATATATGGGATCTAGAAAGATGGTACCAATAAATGTATATACAGAGCAGTAATGGAGAAACAAGACATAGAGAACAACTTATGGACACAGGGGGAGGGAGGAATGGGCAAGCTATATGGAAAGAGTAACATGGAAACTTACATTACCATATGTAAAAGAGACAATCAATAGGAATCTCCTGTAAGACTAAGGGAACTTACACAGGGGCTATGTGACAACCTAGAGGGGTGGGCTGGGGAGGGAGATGGGAGGCAAGTTCAAGTAGGAGGAGCCATGTGAGTACCCATGGATTATTTGGGTTTATGTATGGCAGTAAACAACAAAGCTCTGTAAAAGTAAAATAAAAATAAATTTTAAAATGAATAAAAGAACAGTAGAGACTAAAGTAATGGTCACTTTTATTCGGGGAGAATAGGCCCTTCCTTTCCTAAGCACAGAATTTGAAGAGTCATCTACAATACCAAGCAGTTTATCTTCTGAGCCTGAGATGCGCCTTTAGTCACAGTCCACAAGTGTCTCCAGGGCAGGCTCTGTAGCGTTTGGCACAGTATTTACTTTCCAGTGGCACTTCCGTTAAGCACCATGAGGTGCTATTTCTCTTTCTCTTCTTTCAGTCTCTGTAGACTTCCCTGGCATTTTTTTTAATATTCATTTATTTGGCTGTGTCAAATAAAGAAAGAATGCTGAGCACTGAAGAAATGATGTCTTTGAAATATGGTGTTGGAGAAGGTTCTTGAGAGTTCCTTGGACTGCAAGGAGATCAACTCAGTCAATCCTAAAGGAAATCAACCCTGAATATTTATTGGAAGGAATGATACTGAAGCTGAAGCTTCAATACTTTGGCTACCTGATGCAAAGAGACAATTCACTGGAAAAGACCCTGATGTTGGGAAAAATAGAAGGAAAAAGGAGAAGGGGACAACAGAGGATGAGATAGTTGCTTGGCATCACTAAGTCAATGCACATGAGTTTGAGCAAACTCAGGGAGATGGTGAAGGACAGGGAAGCCTGAGGTGCTGCAGTCCATGGGGTTGCAAAGAGTTGGACATGACTGAGCCACTGAACTGAACTGATTTGGCTGTGTCAAGTCTTAGTTGTCGCACTCAGGATTTTTATCTTCATTTCAACATGCGGGATCTAGTTCCCTCATCACTGATTGAAACCCCCTGCACTGGGAGTGCAGTCTAGCCAATGGACCACCAGGGAAGCCCCCTTCCCTGCCTTTTGGTTGATATTCTGGCACATTGCTGCCTTTTCCCTGAAAGACTGCCTTTTGGAAGTTTTGAGCTCAACTATTTAGCTTCTCATTTCACACAGATTCCAAATCTGGCAAATAGAACTTCAAAATATATATATATATATAGCAAACCCCTTTCATTAGATAAACTTTGATGTCAAAGCACGATGAGACTGGATGTTATTTCAGTCTGCCATTCTGACTCACCCCTAGCTTTCTGCACTACCAGAGTACTCAGCAAATTTGCCACTTGAGGCTTCTCTAGATTTCAATTTGTCATACTGGACAACAAGTCCCAAAAGCTCTCATGCTTTCCATTTTCCCTATTAGAGTCCTTCCGCCTCTAGTAGTGGATCCTCAGCCTCATCATATTCCTCCAGGGGGAAAAGAATCTTAATGCACCCAAGGAAAGCTTTTCTCTCTCTAGAATGTAATTCATATAGTCTTACTTGATTCCACGGTTCTACAATGTCTTAAATGTGATTGTGGTGATTTACTCATTTATTTCAGTTGAAATGATCAGTTAAACCTATTACATCTTACTTGGAAGTAGAAATATAAATTAAATATAATCTTAACTGCTACATTTAAGACCTTGAACAACATAATTTCCAAATCACCTTTCTGCCTTTTTCTATTACTGCTCCCAGTTCACATGTATACTACAGCAAAATTGGATTTTTTTAGTGTTTTTTAATAACTGGCCAAATTTTCTTGCCTCTGAGTTTCTGCTCATGCTGGTCTAAGCATCCTGTACTCACTTGAATTCTGTATGTTCTCAGTCTCACTTCAGATAACTTTCTTTTATGTAGTCTTTCTTAAATCCTCAACTGGAAACGATTTCTCCCTCCTTTGAAACACTTTCCATCTATATTATACCTTCTTTATAACACATGCTATTTTGTCTTACCTTTTCTCTTTTTATAAAAAAATATCTTTTTTCCCTCAGTAGACAGACTATAAATGTCTTACAGGTAAGACGTATACAAGTCCTTACAAGTAATGACTGTACTTAATTCCCTTTAATAGTCTTGCACATAAAAGTCTGAGATGTGGCAACTATCCTCTTGACATGTTTTTGTATTCTGCCATCACATTCTCTGCCTCTCTGATAGGCAGAGGAATAGCAAATTTTGAAAGTTTTACTGAGGTATAATTGATGTACAATGAACTACATATTTGATGTGTCTCATGATTGTGCTCAGTCACTTCAGTCGTGTCCGACTCATTGCTACGTCATGGACTTATAGCTCACCCCTCTCTCTGTCCATGGGATTTTCCATATGAGAATACTGGAGTGGGTTGCCATTCCCTCCCCCAAGGGATATTCCTAACCCACCAAGGGATCAAACCTCTGTCTCCTGTGGCTCCTACATTAGCAGGCAGATTCTGTACTACTTGACAAGTTGGGCTTCCCATGTGGCTCAGTGGTAAAGAATCCACCTGCCAACTCAGGAGATGTAGGAGACACAAGTTTGATCCCTTGGTCAAGAAGATTCCCTGGAGGAGGAACTAGTACCCACTCTAGTATTCATACCTGGGAAATACCATGGACAGAGAAGCCTGGCAGGGTACAGTCCATAGGGTCACACAGTCAGACTAACTGAGCTACTAAGCATGCACACATGCACTTGACAAGTTATGACATAAGTATATACATATGAAACCATAACCACAATCAAGATAATGAATTCTAAAGTTCCCTCATTTCCCTTTGCTATCTTTCCGTCTCACCTCCCAAACCCACACAACCACTGATCTAGTTTGTGTTAGTATAATCGGCGTTCTCTTGAATTTTCAATGAACAGAAATCATATACTTGAGTACTCTTTTTTTGGCTTCTTTTTGCAGTGTAATTATTTTGAGTTTCATACATGTTGTTCCATGTTGATAGATATTCCGATTGCTTCCATACAGTGCTTATTATAAATAAAGCTCTTATGAGATTTTGGGCTTCCCTGGTGTCCCAGACAGTAAAGAATCAGCCTGCAATGCAGAGACTTGGGTTAAAAAAGGTCCCCTGGGTTAGTCCCTGGACCTGGGTTAAAAAGATCCCACTAAAAAAATTTAGTGGAAACGCAGTCTAGTATTCTTGCCTGGAGAACCCCTATGGATAGAGGAGCCTGGTGAACTGCAGTCCATGGGGTTGCAATGAATCTGATGTGACTGAGCAACTAAGCACATAAGTTAATAAAAGTCTTGCACTATCGAGTGTGGCAACTATCCTCTTGACATGTTTTTGTATTCTGCCATCACATTCTCTGCCTCTCTGATAGGCAGAGGAATAGCAAATTTTGAAAGTTTTACTGAGGTATAATTGATGTACAATGAACTACATATTTGATGTGTCTCATGATTGTGCTCAGTCACTTCAGTCGTGTCCGACTCATTGCTACGTCATGGACTTATAGCTCACCCCTCTCTCTGTCCATGGGATTTTCCATATGAGAATACTGGAGTGGGTTGCCATTCCCTCCCCCAAGGGATATTCCTAACCCACCAAGGGATCAAACCTCTGTCTCCTGTGGCTCCTACATTAGCAGGCAGATTCTGTACTACTTGACAAGTTGGGCTTCCCATGTGGCTCAGTGGTAAAGAATCCACCTGCCAACTCAGGAGATGTAGGAGACACAAGTTTGATCCCTTGGTCAAGAAGTTTCCCCTGGAGGAGGAACTAGTACCCACTCTAGTATTCATACCTGGGAAATACCATGGACAGAGAAGCCTGGCAGGGTACAGTCCATAGGGTCACACAGTCAGACTAACTGAGCTACTAAGCATGCACACATGCACTTGACAAGTTATGACATAAGTATATACATATGAAACCATAACCACAATCAAGATAATGAATTCTAAAGTTCCCTCATTTCCCTTTGCTATCTTTCCGTCTCACCTCCCAAACCCACACAACCACTGATCTAGTTTGTGTTAGTATAATCGGCGTTCTCTTGAATTTTCAATGAACAGAAATCATATACTTGAGTACTCTTTTTTTGGCTTCTTTTTGCAGTGTAATTATTTTGAGTTTCATACATGTTGTTCCATGTTGATAGATATTCCGATTGCTTCCATACAGTGCTTATTATAAATAAAGCTCTTATGAGATTTTGGGCTTCCCTGGTGTCCCAGACAGTAAAGAATCAGCCTGCAATGCAGAGACTTGGGTTAAAAAAGGTCCCCTGGGTTAGTCCCTGGACCTGGGTTAAAAAGATCCCACTAAAAAAATTTAGTGGAAACGCAGTCTAGTATTCTTGCCTGGAGAACCCCTATGGATAGAGGAGCCTGGTGAACTGCAGTCCATGGGGTTGCAATGAATCTGATGTGACTGAGCAACTAAGCACATAAGCTTTCATCTACAGGACTCTATATGGGCATGTTTTCCATTTCAGTGTTTATACCTAAAAGTAGAATGACTGGACTGTATGATAAGTGTGTATGTAACTATTTAAGAAGCTGTACAACTGTTTTCTTAAGTGATTTCAACCTGTTAAATTTCCACTAGCAGTTTATGAGTGTTCCAGTTGCTCCTTATCCTTACCGACACTTGGTAGAGTTAATTTTTTTCATTTTAACTATGCTAATAGGCATTTCATCATGGTATACTACTTCATGGTAGCTTTGTGTGTCTCTAGTGTCAAAACACATTTTTGGTGCAACTATTTACCATCTATTCATTTTTCAACAAGGTGTACACACACACAAACACACACACACATAAATAAATATAACCACTATCAATTAAATTCTAATTAGTTCCCTGAACCAATATTGTCCAGATTCCCTCATTTAGGAATGTATACTTGGAATTTAGAAGAGAAAAAACGTTTTTTGAGTGACTAAACATATAACCTGTTACCAAAGGCACTGTGGGCATATTTATTTCCTTGTGAGTATAAGCAAAGGAAGCTAATATGCCAAGAGTGAGAACAAAATACATATTTACAGAGAAAAAGAGATGGGAAAGAGATACAGCATACTGTTTGGGTTCCACATATCCTTCTATATTCTAGTTTCCATCATTTATGAATCCTAACTGCTTCCAGATCTCAGGTCTCAGAAGGTACAACTTTCATCTTGTTGAATTAAACTAGGTCCATCTGTCTTCTATAATTTGTGACTGAAGCAGTGCTGATATATTTCATTAAATATCTGTACATTATTAGAAGTAGACTTTAAAGATTGAATAACTATTTCAGAACAGATCAAATATTTGGCAAGTATAATTTCAATGCATGTATATATACCACACTTCATTGTTTTCATTTCTATTTTATAATAATAACCTCTATATAGAGTGTTTTCACAGGATTAATGGCTGATTGGGGTTAATGGCTCTCAGTTATGCCATGGGCCATCAACTCTTCTCAGTTGGCCATTAATCCCCAGGAAATGCCTTGTACCTCAATCATTATGGTTTAATTAGGTCATTAAGGAACTGCTGGATAATTGCCACATTACAAGCATCAAGAGATGGGCAGGTGGCTGCAAAGATCAGAAGAATAATAGATTCACAAAAAACAGAATATTTGTGTATGTGTGGAAGACAATTAGAACACGTTTCTATATTTTTACCTGATAATTTTCAATGAAGGATATACTTATATAATTACATTGTTTTTACTTTGGGTGGCACTGTCCATTGGGGTTCCACCTCTGAATTCACTGTGGCCTGGTCTTGGCTGAGCCCTGAGCCCATAGTCACTCAGTACAAAATAATTTTGAGTAAAAAATATAATTGTATTAATAACTCTGAAAAATATAGCAAGTTTCAAATTTTACCAAGAATAATTAGCTAAAGATCTTCTTCAGTGTGATTTAATATTACGACATGTAATTGGGAACTTTCAAATCTACATGTTGTATCAACCATGTACATTGTCTTGATTAACCCCTTTGTTCTGCATCTCAGTCGTCTCATCCATAAACTGGAAAAGCTGTACTAAAAATTGAGGTGTCCTCAAATTTAGTTTAAATTTTGATTATTGAAAAACCTATTAAAGGTAAGAGAAATTTTACTCTTGAACAAGAAGTATGAATTATCTTGACTTTCATTGAATCCTGTTTCTCTTATAACCTCAAACTGAGACTGTAAAATTTATAGTTTTCATAAATCACCAATATCAGTGATAAAACCATTTTTACTGTACAACCTACAAAAAAATAGATTAAGGGCTTATCTGAAAGAAATTAAATTTGTGATAAAATTTCTCACAAAGTATACTCTACAACAAGCTGACTTTACTAAATATTTAACAGATTATACTTATACTAAACAAGTTTTTCCAATACATCTAGACACAAGCTCTTATAATACCATTCTTCTGGAACAGTATTTACATAGGAGCTAATCATCAGTTTCATTTGAAAAATAAGATACTTTAGTTTTTATACTAAGACTCTGAACTTGGTGGGAGAAAACCTTATGGTTCCTTTCAGAATGAGAATATTGTAAAAGACAGAGAAATACACACTATCAATATATTAAGAAAAACTGCATGAACTTCAGGATACCAACTACTTATATGATACAATATAAAAAGGGAGGAAAAGGAGTATGTAATATTGAAGTAATTTAACAAATTTACTTCCACCTAACATGACACTATAGGAAAATTATACCTGGACAGATTTTTCCATGTATTGTAAATTGTGAGGCCCAAGTTAGTACATGAGCAAATGTTTAAGGATAAAGATTATGTTTAAATGTAGAAACTAACATCTTAAATTTAACTGAATTTTAAAAATTATTAAAATCTGATATACACTGTGAAAATTTATGCTGAGAAAACAAGATAAAATCCAGTAAATTATTAAAATCTAGGATGCTTTCTCTGTCCACATTTCCTAAACATACTGCTTTTTGGTTGTATACATTATACTCTTGGAGGAAGTCATTGTTAGCCCCACTATAGAGCCACCAGGTGCGCAATCCACAAACTGGAGACCAATTATACCAAAAAAGTTCCCACACTGTTGTGAAGATTCTAGACCCCACAACAGATTTCTGAACCTGGGAATCCCAGAAAGTGATTTGAGAATCCCCAGGGATTCTCTACACATGTCTACAATGCAGAAAATGATAATTGTCAGTTTCAGGAGCAGAGACAAGACAAATACCTTGGAAGTTTCCTGTTCATTAACATGGCCATTAGGGCAAAGGTGTATCTGAATTACAGGTTTAGTCACTAAGTCCTGTCTTACTCTTTGTGACCCAATGGACTGCAGTCTACCAGCCTCCTCTGTCCATGGCATTTCCTAGACAAGAATATGTGAGTGAGTTGCTGTTTCCTTCTCCAAGGGATCTTACTGAGCCAGGGACAGAACTAGGTCTCCTGCCTGGCAGGTAGATTCTTTGCCACTGAGACACTTGTGAAGCCTGAGAGATGTTGTACCCTCTTAGTAATTTCCAGTCTGTCATGATGCTGACTTGTGTTTGGACTGTCCTATACTTTGGCAGAGGGCTTCCCTGGTGGCTCTGTTAGTAAAGCATCTGCCTGCAGTGCAAGAGATTGTCTGCATTGTAGGAGCTCTGGGCCAGGAAAATCTCCAGGATATGGTAATGGCAAACCACTCCAGTATTCCCGTCTGGTGTGCTAGAGTCCATGGGACTGCAAGAGCTGGACACAACTTAGTGACTAAACCACCACCACCACTAGAATGTATTCATTCATTCAACCAAGGTATGACAATGCAGTATGTGACAGGATCTCTTCTAAGTTCTGGAATCATGGTATGGAACAAAAGTAAGTCCTAACTCTGATGTGCTTACATGGTAGTGGGCAAGGAGCATAAACACTTTTAAAGAGCTTTAAGCATCATTTAGTGCAATGAAGTTGGAAAGTAAGATATTTAGATTGAATCATTTGGGGGGACCTCTAAGAGTCAGTACCATTTGAGCTGGGATTCAATGAACAGAAACAGCCAGCCTACAAAGATTCATGAAGGAGAACATACTGAAAGTGGAAGGAATTGTTAGTCACAAGCAGGGAAGTGGGGATGAGAAGGTGCATCGGGCTAGAAAGTAGCAGATCAGAGAAAAACAAAATGAAGTGAGATTTAGGGATTGCCTGTGTGCAGCTGAGAAAATAGGGCTTAGTACTCAAAATGAATGGAAATAGGACTATAAAATCCCAAGAAAATGATAAAGCCCATGATACAGATTTGGGATGCCTTGGCACATAGATTGTATTTAGGATCATGAGATTGAATGAAAATTTATAATTAGAGAACAGAAATGGCCCCAAGATAGGGAAGTACCCTATTCCTAAAATCTGATTATGTGCTCTGATTCTCTATAAAGTACTGGCTTCTTTTATATTTCAGTCAAGTTCAGGGAGAGAAGTTTAAAGAAGCTGGAGTAGATAGGTAGTTGCTAGAGGCTTCATTAAGAAGGCTGAAGTAGATAGGTAGGTAGGGTGGCAGGTAGATTCTTTGCCACTGAGACACTTGTGAAGCCTGAGAGATGTTGTACCCTCTTAGTAATTTCCAGTCTGTCATGATGCTGACTTGTGTTTGGAATGTACTATACTTTGGCAGAGGGCTTCCCTCGTGGCTCTGTTAGTAAAGCATCTGCCTGCAGTGCAAGAGATTGTCTGCATTGTAGGAGCTCTGGGCCAGGAAAATCTCCAGGATATGGTAATGGCAAACCACTCCAGTATTCCCGTCTGGTGTGCTAGAGTCCATGGGACTGCAAGAGCTGGACACAACTTAGTGACTAAACCACCACCACCACTAGAATGTATTCATTCATTCAACCAAGGTATGACAATGCAGTATGTGACAGGATCTCTTCTAAGTTCTGGAATCATGGTATGGAACAAAAGTAAGTCCTAACTCTGATGTGCTTACATGGTAGTGGGCAAGGAGCATAAACACTTTTAAAGAGCTTTAAGCATCATTTAGTGCAATGAAGTTGGAAAGTAAGATATTTAGATTGAATCATTTGGGGGGACCTCTAAGAGTCAGTACCATTTGAGCTGGGATTCAATGAACAGAAACAGCCAGCCTACAAAGATTCATGAAGGAGAACATACTGAAAGTGGAAGGAATTGTTAGTCACAAGCAGGGAAGTGGGGATGAGAAGGTGCATCGGGCTAGAAAGTAGCAGATCAGAGAAAACAAAATGAAGTGAGATTTAGGGATTGCCTGTGTGCAGCTGAGAAAATAGGGCTTAGTACTCAAAATGAATGGAAATAGGACTATAAAATCCCAAGAAAATGATAAAGCCCATGATACAGATTTGGGATGCCTTGGCACATAGATTGTATTTAGGATCATGAGATTGAATGAAAATTTATAATTAGAGAACAGAAATGGCCCCAAGATAGGGAAGTACCCTATTCCTAAAATCTGATTATGTGCTCTGATTCTCTATAAAGTACTGGCTTCTTTTATATTTCAGTCAAGTTCAGGGAGAGAAGTTTAAAGAAGCTGGAGTAGATAGGTAGTTGCTAGAGGCTTCATTAAGAAGGTAGGGTCCGATCAGAATGTATCAGAATTAACAGCTGCAGCCCTAGGGAATAGGGTGGAATCCTATACTTAATTCAGAGATTTGTCTTCTGTTTTGTTCAGTTCTTCCACCTTGGAAACACAATACATAACATTCTCTTGGAGTTTGTGCACTCCTGACATGGAACAGCCAACGTCCTGGCCAAGACATGAACCTGAAGGCTCTTCAATTTGGAATCTAAGATTGCCTTCTCCACCTCTCAGAAAGCATTCTTTGAAGGGTTATTTTGCTGTTATCTCCCCTGATGCACTGTGCTGTATTCAGCAGTCCTTAGCAATTTATATTCAGATAATTGCACTAATTGTTTGTGGAATTTTCTTTAATTCTAGCAGATACCACAACTGAATTTTAACTTTTCTTTTTGGAAAGCTTATTTAGCTTTTTTGTTTTTTGTCATAAGCGGCTCTTCACTGTAAACCACTTTTAAGTACAACACACATTTACAGTGACACAGAAGAGTCCAATATTTATAGTCTTTTATCCTCTTCCCTAGTATCATAGACTTTCCTCCAATTCTGCAGTATCTTCTAATTCCAGATAATTCTTATTCCTTTAATACTGGACCTCAAGCTAATGTTGACCTGGATCACCTAGAAATTGTTAAATCTTGTCTGTTCAGAAACGCTGCTGGATAAAAAGCTTCTGAAAGTCATCATTACCCTTGCCCTCTTCCCAAAGAAGACCAAGGCAATAAGAAAAACACCTAAGGTCCAAATAAGAAAACATAAACTATTAACTGTTTTCAGAAGAGATAGATTTTAGTTTTCTTTTGCCCACCCTACACGGCATACCTGGGGATCTTAGTCCCTTGGCCAGACATGCCGTGAACCTGTGTGCCCAGCTTTGGAAACTTAAGAGTCTTAACCACTAGACTGCTGGGGAAGTCCCTTAAAGAGAGTGAATTTAATGTAAGGAATTTGTTATAGAAGCTTGAAATGGCTGAGTAGCTAAACAAGGAATGACTGAGTAATCAATCATTTTTATCCATATTGTCGCTTAAGGAATAGGGTAGATAGGTAGTTGCTAGAGGCTTCATTAAGAAGGTAGGGTCCGATCAGAATGTATCAGAATTAACAGCTGCAGCCCTAGGGAATAGGGTGGAATCCTATACTTAATTCAGAGATTTGTCTTCTGTTTTGTTCAGTTCTTCCACCTTGGAAACACAATACATAACATTCTCTTGGAGTTTGTGCACTCCTGACATGGAACAGCCAACGTCCTGGCCAAGACATGAACCTGAAGGCTCTTCAATTTGGAATCTAAGATTGCCTTCTCCACCTCTCAGAAAGCATTCTTTGAAGGGTTATTTTGCTGTTATCTCCCCTGATGCACTGTGCTGTATTCAGCAGTCCTTAGCAATTTATATTCAGATAATTGCACTAATTGTTTGTGGAATTTTCTTTAATTCTAGCAGATACCACAACTGAATTTTAACTTTTCTTTTTGGAAAGCTTATTTAGCTTTTTTGTTTTTTGTCATAAGCGGCTCTTCACTGTAAACCACTTTTAAGTACAACACACATTTACAGTGACACAGAAGAGTCCAATATTTATAGTCTTTTATCCTCTTCCCTAGTATCATAGACTTTCCTCCAATTCTGCAGTATCTTCTAATTCCAGATAATTCTTATTCCTTTAATACTGGACCTCAAGCTAATGTTGACCTGGATCACCTAGAAATTGTTAAATCTTGTCTGTTCAGAAACGCTGCTGGATAAAAAGCTTCTGAAAGTCATCATTACCCTTGCCCTCTTCCCAAAGAAGACCAAGGCAATAAGAAAAACACCTAAGGTCCAAATAAGAAAACATAAACTATTAACTGTTTTCAGAAGAGATAGATTTTAGTTTTCTTTTGCCCACCCTACACGGCATACCTGGGGATCTTAGTCCCTTGGCCAGACATGCCGTGAACCTGTGTGCCCAGCTTTGGAAACTTAAGAGTCTTAACCACTAGACTGCTGGGGAAGTCCCTTAAAGAGAGTGAATTTAATGTAAGGAATTTGTTATAGAAGCTTGAAATGGCTGAGTAGCTAAACAAGGAATGACTGAGTAATCAATCATTTTTATCCACATTGGAGCCATCACCAGCCCAGGGCTGGAGGGATACAAAGGAGTGTGTAAGTAGAACCAAGAAGTGGCCTTTTAATGCACAGAGAGGAGGATACCCAACCAAGCGTACCCTTTTCTCCATCTTTTCAATATACCATCACTGCCTCCCACTGGTCAAACCCAGATGGAAGCAGTTGGCACAGAAGGCTAGAAAGCATATGCTTTAGTGAGCAGCCTTCCTGCCTATAGGGAGAACAGCAGAGGAAAGGCAAGGAATAGTTCTGAGGGCAAACAGGCCTGGGAATGCCACAGAGCATTCTAAACTACAGTTCAAGGATGTCAAAGAAGTCCAGCAGTATTCTACATTCTATAAAGGTAAATGCAGTCAAACTAAACAAAAGATCTGAGCTATCTTCACTTAAATGATAGATTCTAAGCAGTCAAAGCACAGTTTTAGGGTAAAGCACATCTTGTGTCTGTCACCTATTTTACAGAAAGTATGTCTAGTTTATAATTCCCTTTAAAAAATATTACTAATAATTCAGTGTTACTCAAGTCTGTACATATCAGAGTGCTGAATATGCATCAAAGTAAGATTGTGAAGAAAAAAGGCACATTTTGTACACATAGTAGTTTTCCACCAGGATTGCTGAAACTCTCTACTTCAAGTCAGATATCATTTCTTTGGCACAGGTATACCAAGAATAGCCAATCTGTTCTTTTTTTCAGTGATACGTCAAAAACAGAATATAACATCTAAACGTCCCTGAAGGTCAACTAGTGGATTTTAACTCCTATGAAAAGTGTGAGATTTAATTTCACACTGGACAAAGAATCCAATCTGAAAAGTCCAATTCAAGTCATGGACTTCTTTTTTTTTTTTAATATTTATTTATTTATTTGGGGTGGAGGGGGAATGAGATGGAGAAGAGGGGGGCAGGCGGGCCACTTCCATTGGTCTTACATTTATCTATTTTCATCCATCTATGTTCTTTGGCCTGTGTGGGCCTCCCATCGCAGTGGCCTCTCTCGTCGCAGAGCACCGGCTCTGGGCACATGTGCTCCAGAGCTCCAGCTCGGTAACTGGACACATTGATTCAGCTGCTCCACGGCACGTGGGATCTTCCCAGACCAGGGATCGAACTGGCGCCCCTTGCACTGCAACGCAGTGTCCTTACCCACTGGACCACCAGGGAAGCCCCATGGACTTCTTCATGGATCATACCAAGGTGGTCTGAGTGCATTAAACTGCTCCTGCTTATTCGTTTGTAAAATGTACTTGAACAGAATATACTCTAGTGACATCAGAGGGTTATTCTGAGGGCCAAAAAATGGTTAGAAAATGATTTGAAAATATGTGATTAGGTATAAATGTGAAGTAATATTATAGGTTATCTTCTTGTCAGTTGAGAAGTACTTAATACCTGATGTTTCTATAGCACAGTCACCAGACGTATTAGTAATCTGTATTACCACATTTCCCAACATCGACCCATAAGATGTAATAGTTTTAAAAGAATGACTCAGAATTTACCAGCAGAAGTAACTGAGGCTGGACATTTCCCTAGCTGCTGCAAATAGTCATTATGGGTGACTGCAGCTCATGCGCTCAACAAACAAATGAGCAAGTGAGTGATGGTCTGCCCAAACTGGAAATTTGTAGACAAGTAACAGCAGCAATTTTAAAGAAACAAACACTTAAAGAAACAGCCAAACAAGATATGCTTTATCTTAATTTTCTCTTGTTCAGAAGGGAGTTTTACCTCCAACATGTAATGAATGAGAGTATTTCCTGGTTCAGCCTGATACTATTACTAAAATGATAACTCAGGTTATGTAGGAATTCGTCTACATCCTAGGTTTTTAACCAAATTCAGTCAGCTATTTCTTTGACTGCATTTCTAGAGACTGTCTAATCCTCCATGGGTGGAAAAAGCAAAGTTTTATACAAACAAGATCAAATAAGGTTAAAGCTAGAATGAGGACATTGTATTTTCACTTTCTAACACAGCACAGGTAGGAGAGTATTTCTCAACCTCTCTATCTTTTTGTAAGGAAGCAGGGGTGAGGGCGCAGCCAAGGACCAGGAGAAGGAGACTGTGGTTATCTAAGCAGACTCTGGTTCACAATGTAGGTTTTGCTTAGAAGTGAAGTAATGATAATTGGCTAGTTATTCTTGAAACACAGGACTATGTGATAGCACTGTAACCCTCATCAGGGCCAATTTTGTCCTTGTTCCAAGGGACAATCGGCAGTGTTTGTAGACACTGTTTGTTTTTACATTCTACTCATTACAGTTCTGCTGAATATAGGCCATCAATGCTACCGGACAGTTCCTCACCCAATTCCCAACAAAGGATCAGTAAGAAATTGTGGTTTGATACTGATGCTTGAGAGAATATCAAGCTTGAAGGTCAATAGTGCTGAGAATTAAGATGTTCTGTGCTAATCACAGTGCTAGGTGCTAAGTTATAGTGATGAGCAAAAACAAAGCATCTTGCTTTCATGACCATCATTTGGGAAAAAATCTTATTCAAATAATAGACTTAAAATAATTTTTAAGATATATAATAATTTTTTTAAAGGGGTGATAGATCACCTTATGAAAGCACATACCACAGAAGGATTTGACCTGCTCAGCAAAAGCAGTTACATCTATATTTTTAAAGAAATGACTGATTATAGCTAGTATAGAGAAGAATGACTACCCACTCCAGTATTCTTGCCTGGGAAATCCCATGGACAGTGGAGTCTGGCGTACTATAGCCCACAGGGTTGCTTAAGAGTCCGATGTGACCTAGCAACTAAACTTTCACCACCACAAATCATAGCTAAGTACCAGAATTGTTTTCTTAGTTTTCCTGAATTTATAGATTTAGGATTTTAATCATGTTAATACTGCTCAACTGGTTTTTGAAATATTTTCTTTGGTTACAGTAATAAAATTGTACGTAACTAAAACCCTTTTTCTTTTGTTTTTCCGTGCCATGTGCTATAGTTCCACAGGCTTCCCAGGTGGTGCTAGAAGTCAAGAACCTGCCTGCCAATTAAGGAGACCTAAGAGACATGGGTTTGATCCCTGGGTTGGGAAGATCCCCTTAAGGAGGGTATGGTAACCCATTCCAGTATTCTTTCCTGGAGAATCTCATGGACAGAGGAGGCTGGTGGGTTATGGTTCATAGGGTTGCAAAGAGTTGGGCAAAACTGAGGTGATTTAGCATACACACATAGTGCCATATCTCAAGTTTAATATGTAGCAGTAGAAAAAAAGAGCTGAAAATCACAGAGTTGAAAAGAGTTGAAAATCAAAGAGCTGAAAATGTTCTTTAGAGATAAGCTGCTTGTTTTTCAGCTATACAGAGAACTTGTCAACACACACAAAAAAGCAACTTTTTAAGATGTATGCACCGATTTGCTCTAATAATTTTCAGGATCTTCTGTTTGGTCTTTTTTTTTTCTTTTACAGAGGACCAGACCAAAAAACATGATCTTCTGAAGATTTTTTTTTCTAACATGAACCTACTAGTTGAGATAATTATATTTTCTCATCTTCCATTCATGTCTTAAGTCAATTTATCTGTTTTTCAGCATTTCTGTTTCAACTACAAATATTTTAATACAAGATATTAAAAGTCATAATTAGATCTTATTGTGGACAAAACCGTATCTCTCTTGTGAATTCTCTTGATTCAGTTTTTCCTACCACAATTTCTTATTTTTTCTACTCCCTTGCCTGCTCCTTTCCTCTGTCTCCTTTCTTCATTGTGTTATTGTGTTTTCTCTTCCTGCTCTGATACATATTTAGTCTAATATATTTACAAAGTTCAGTTGTTAACATCCTTATTGTTCAGTTCATACAGAGAACCTACGACTTTCATGGTTCATATGATTTCCTTCTCGAAGAACTGGAAACACACAGACACTTGAAAGAATCTCCTTAAAATATCTGAATATCTAAACACATACATATTTAATGTTCAATCAGGTAGTATATAAGTAGGGCATCCCTGGTGGTTCAGACAGTAAACAATCTGCCTGGAAGGCAGGAGACCCAGGTTCAACTCTTGGGTTGGGAAGACCCCCTGGAGAAAGGAATGGCAACTCACTGTAGCATTCTACTGTCTACATTCCATGGACAGAGGAGCCTGGCTGGCTACAGTCTATGGGCTTGCAAAGAGTTGAACATGACTAAGCAACTAACACAAAATATACAAACTTGGTTACTGAAGCAATTCAACTTGAACTTGTTCACACAGATTCCTAGTTCATCTTCATCCGAATCTACTTCTCCAACCTATTTCACCTTTGTGTTTAAGATCTTGATGGCGATTCAACATTTCTATCAGAGTCTCAAAGCTGGATTTTAAAAAGAAGACAGTGGAGTTACTCTGTCAGGTAGACTCTCACATCTGCCAAGCCCAGGATTCCTGCTCCCATCACCGCCTCTCAGTGATGGTCTCATATCGCACACCTGGCCAACGGCATCAATCTGGTGACCCCTGGGCATGCACATCACTACATCCTGCTTCCCATAATTTCACAGATTGGTAACAAAGTAACTCTGGGACTTCCCTGGAGATTAAATGGTTTGGACTCTGTGCTTCCACTGCAGAAGGTGCAAGTTCTTTCCCTTGTCTAGGAACTAAGAACTAGCGTCCGGCTCTTCATGGCCAAAAACAAACAGAAAAACCCAAACAGAAAAAAAAAATTTTTTCAAAGTAACCTAACAATTCAATGTTACCCCAAAACAATCATTTTTTCCTCAAAAGTTCAATTAATTCTCTTTAGTATCATAATAATGTTTACACATTTCATTCTTTGATCTATATATGCCCTCATACAAACCGTTCCCATGAAGTTTTCTTAAAAACATCCCTTTGTAAAATTTACTTGCAATATTCCTTCTGAGAGAATCCTAGAGGACTTTTCTGAATACATATCCTTTATGGCCACTTCTTTCTAAATATTTATTACATATATCCTGTACATTATTTGAGACTTCACTGAATGACCTTATACTATTGTCTTTGCTCTGATGAATTCATTTCTTTCAAATCATATTGTAAGATCCTATGGATGAGAGGTAGGCCTTAAACTTCCTTAAAATTTTATTTTCAGCATTTTCTCATCAATGACCCAAGTCTACTGAGCATAGAGAATATTTGGTGATTACGTTAATGATGTTTACAATTTGTTACAAGAAGAAAAACTATTTCTCAATAACATATAATAACACAGAGAAGATAAAATATTAAAATATTTTAATTTCTACTGTCTACATTCCATGGACAGAGGAGCCTGGCTGGCTACAGTCTATGGGCTTGCAAAGAGTTGAACATGACTAAGCAACTAACACAAAATATACAAACTTGGTTACTGAAGCAATTCAACTTGAACTTGTTCACACAGATTCCTAGTTCATCTTCATCCGAATCTACTTCTCCAACCTATTTCACCTTTGTGTTTAAGATCTTGATGGCGATTCAACATTTCTATCAGAGTCTCAAAGCTGGATTTTAAAAAGAAGACAGTGGAGTTACTCTGTCAGGTAGACTCTCACATCTGCCAAGCCCAGGATTCCTGCTCCCATCACCGCCTCTCCAGTGACGGTCTCATATCGCACACCTGGCCAACGGCATCAATCTGGTGACCCCTGGGCATGCACATCACTACATCCTGCTTCCCATAATTTCACAGATTGGTAACAAAGTAACTCTGGGACTTCCCTGGAGATTAAATGGTTTGGACTCTGTGCTTCCACTGCAGAAGGTGCAAGTTCTTTCCCTTGTCTAGGAACTAAGAACTAGCGTCCGGCTCTTCATGGCCAAAAACAAACAGAAAAACCCAAACAGAAAAAAAAAATTTTTTCAAAGTAACCTAACAATTCAATGTTACCCCAAAACAATCATTTTTTCCTCAAAAGTTCAATTAATTCTCTTTAGTATCATAATAATGTTTACACATTTCATTCTTTGATCTATATATGCCCTCATACAAACCGTTCCCATGAAGTTTTCTTAAAAACATCCCTTTGTAAAATTTACTTGCAATATTCCTTCTGAGAGAATCCTAGAGGACTTTTCTGAATACATATCCTTTATGGCCACTTCTTTCTAAATATTTATTACATATATCCTGTACATTATTTGAGACTTCACTGAATGACCTTATACTATTGTCTTTGCTCTGATGAATTCATTTCTTTCAAATCATATTGTAAGATCCTATGGATGAGAGGTAGGCCTTAAACTTCCTTAAAATTTTATTTTTCAGCATTTTCTCATCAATGACCCAAGTCTACTGAGCATAGAGAATATTTGGTGATTACGTTAATGATGTTTACAATTTGTTACAAGAAGAAAAACTATTTCTCAATAACATATAATAACACAGAGAAGATAAAATATTAAAATATTTTAATTTCTAAATTAAACTTAAAAGCTTTTGTACAGGAAAGAAAACTATAAACAAGGTTAAAAGACAGCCCTCAGTACAGGAGAAAATAATAGCAAATGAAATAACTGACAAACGGCTAACTTTAAAAATACACATCAGCTCATACAAATCAATACCAGAAAAGCAAACAATCCAATCAAAAAGTGTACAAAAGATCCAAACACATTTCTGCAAAGAAGACATACAAATGACTAATAAAAATATAAAAAGATGCTTAATATTGCTTACAATTAGTGAAATCCAAATCAAAACTACAATGAGATATCACCTCACAATGGTGAGAATGGCCATAATCAAAAACTCTACAAACAATAAAGACTGGAAAGGGAACCCTCTTGCACCGTTGGTGGAAATTGTCAATTGATTCAGTCATTATGGAAAACAGTATGGAGATTCCTTACTTTAAAAAAAAAAAAAAAAAAAAAACCAACCTAGCAATAAAACCACTCTATTATCCAGCAATCCCACTACTAGGCATATAGCCCGAGGAAACCAAAATTTAAAAAGACACATATACCCCAATGTTCATTGCAGCTCTATTTACAATAGCTAGGCCATGGAAGCAACCTAGATGCCCATCAACAGAGGAATGGGAAAAAAAAAAAGCTGTGGTACATGTATATACAATGGAATATTACTCAGCAATAAAAAGGAACACATTTGAGTCTGTCCTAATGAAGTGTATGAACCTAGAACCTATTATACAGAGTGAAGTAAGTCAAGAGAAAAGCAAATATTGTATACTAACACATGCATATGGAATCCAGAAAGACAATGTTGAAACTCTTTGCAAAGCAGCAATGGAGACACAGACATAGAGAACAGACTTATGGACGCAGGTCGGGGTGGAGGAGGAAGGAGAGGGTAGGATGTATGGAGAGTTACATGGAATCATATATTACCATATGTAAAATAGATATCCAATGGTAATTTGCTGTATAACTCAGGGAACTCAAACTGGGGCTCTGTAACAACCTAGAGGGGAAGCATAGGGCAGAAGGTAGAAGGGATGTTCAAGTGGGAGGGGACATGGGTAAACCTATGGCTGATTTATGTTGATGTTTGTAAGAAACCAACACAATACTGTAAAGCAATTATCCTTCAATTAAAAATAAATAAAGTTTAAAATTTAATTACTGTAAATATTATAAAGTATCAATAGTAAGCAGTTCTCACTCAATAGTGTTTAAGGATAATCTCAGTTCAGCATGATCTCAGGTTTACTTTGTACCTCAGGGAAATACACTTCAGAATGAAGCAGTTCTGAACATGAGTACAGGTTTATTTCATTTCTTTAAGGAAAAAACTCTATAAAATATTTTTAAAAATAATTTTCAGTGTTTGCTAGTCTCCTACATATTTACTTCTCTCATCAAATTCCAAAACACAGTAGAAATGACAGATGCGTAATTCTGTCATAGCCACATAAGCCTATAATTCTGTCAACAGAACTTCCATCCATTCACCACAAAGCCCTGCATAGCTAGGATTAGGAAATTAAACTCACTGATCTAAACCCAGGATATGAATCCCTTACAAGTGCCTAAGCACTCATTATGAAACTAGCTCTTCCATTTTCTCTCAAGGGTGTGGAGGTGTGTTCTACATCCTTAAAGTAACAGACTGAGTTTACATTGCAAGACTACAAGCAATACCTATAGGACGAGTGAAGAGGATACAAAACCACTGAGTTGGTTGATTAGTATGTAGCTGGGAGATAAGATGACGGCTAGTTTTCTCTTTCCTTCTAACTAACAGCCAATAGCATGTGAACACTATTTCTTATACTATTCTGACCTAGTCTGACAGTTTTTCACTTTGATTCAAAGAATTGAAAACTGACATTGCTCTCCCTGACATTGACTAGAAGAAATCAATGATAGTAAATATATTGCTGATTCTAGGGATATGGAATATCAGGGTGATATTATAAGGCATGAACTTCAATTTTTTTAAAAAATGTAAATTACTGAGTACTTTTTGGAGGAAATTTCAATAGATGTCACACAAATACCCTTAAGAAGTTACAAATAAATCAATAGGATCTACATATCATTAAGTATCCTTGTATCATACATCAAGTTCAACATATGGCAAAAGAAAAATGAAGCATGATACCAACTGACTGTAATTGTGATAGTATTTATGAATACTGTTATGTATATGCTATGAATGCATCATTATGATCTTTTGGATATACCCAATACCAAAACATAAAAGGGAATAAAAGTAAAAAGAAAAAAATAGTATTAGTTTATATTTTATAATTTCAGTATCACTTGATGGTTCAATAATAGTAACATACACTTTTACTTTGTTACATCAATTGTTTGGTAAATCAAATCTCTATTCATTCATAATCTTTTCATTATCAATTTATAAAGAATCCTAATATGTACTATTACACATTTACTGCTATTTAACTTGATGTTAGAGAGCAAGCACTGTTACAGACATTAGTGTCTAGTAGTAGTGATGATCAATGGAAAATATATAAATATTTTTAGCACAGATTATGAGCTTTGTTTTTTCTTCATCCATTGTTATTTTATTATTTGTCATTTATGATTACTTCATTTCTTTACTTACTATCTTTCTTGATGTATACTTACAGAGACTGCTACAAAATGAAGGCTATGCTCTGTGTCTGCAAGCTTACCTTGGTTCTATAAACTGAATCTGTTTCCATGACACTATGAGTGGTTTAAGCACTTGTGATCTTCATTTTCTTATTCCTAGAACAGGACTTTTTTGACACCTGGAGGGCAGTGGGTTAATGGCTGAGTGATCAAATGTGCATGCTAGAAATTTGAAATTAAAGTTGGTAACCAAGATGTGATGGGAAAGTTACCTTACAAATTTATATCTGTCAGTCCAATGTGATTTTTTTAAGTAAATACTTCTCTCCTTTATTATACTAAATTACCATTCTCAAAGTAAAAATGCAATCATTACTTTAGATGCATATTTTAATGATTTTATGAATCACTGTGATTCATAAAATAATTTATATGTTCATCATTAAGTTGTTTTTGACAGAGGACAATCCCAAAAATATATATCAATGCCAAATAAAGGAAATTTGATTTAATAAAATCATGTTTAAACATTAAGACAACAATGTGCCACAAAGAATATTTAATATCATGAAAAATAAATACTATGCTAAGTAAGAAATATATGACAAAACTGTATGCATAATACGACCTTATTTCATAAATAAAATTAGATATTCATCAAATAGAAAAACAGAAATTCAGTGATACATGGAAGTTTTCTATGCGTGAGGAAGTTGCACAATATTTCTACTTTTTTTTTTTGATTTTTTTTTTAAACTTTTATTTTACTTTTAACTTTCACAGAGTTCTGTTGTTTACAGATATGTATGTTCTCAGATTAGTCATATGTATATCCCCTCCTTCCCACCCCTCCAGACTGTCATACAGCACCCCTGAAGGATCTGCTTTTCTCACAGAGCAATGACTAGAGCTATTTTCTTCACTTATGATAGTACAGGCCTTCATGCTACTTCCTTTAAGCCTCTCACCTACTGTTCCTTCCCCACAATGTCCATATGTCCACTGTCCATGTCTGTCTTTCTGTCGCTTCACTGCATGTGCCATCACCATCCTACTAGATTCCATATATATGTGTTAGTATATTGTACTTGTCCTTCTCTTTCTGACTGACTTCACTTTTTATGATAGGTTCTAGATCCAGCCACCTGAGTAGGGCTGATTCTTCTGCATTTGGCTCTTTAGTGTTCACTTTAGTTAACATGTATTGAATTTTTTCCTGTGATATTTTTACTGAGAAAAATGATTACTGGTATAATGAAAAAGGTTTATTTACGTGAGGACATAATTCACCAAAGAGTGTTTTGTACACAATTTTAAAATAAGTTGAGACAAAATTACTTTCTAATTTTCTTGCTTGCTCTATCCTTTATCACCTTTGACCTGAACTAATTTTGATGTTAGATTTTGTAACTTTCACCTTTTCTCACAAACAGTATAAAATTCAATCTGAAAATCAAATAAATTCAAAAAATGTTTTCCTTTTGTGCTCCATGTAATTCACATACAAAGACAACCAGATGAGAGAGATACAGGATCTTTCCTTAAAACAGTCTTAATTAAGAAGAAATAGGACAAGTACTCTTAAAAGTATTCTAGAAAAAAACATTTAAAAAAAAACAAACAAGAAAAGACAAATTGGAAAGATACGGTTTTACATGGGACACTCTAAGGAATTTCTAGGTATTTACCAGAAAAATCCTAAAATGCAAAACACATCAAGGAAATTCACAAAGCATCAGGAGCCTAATACTACAAAATATTATAGTGACACCTTCAACTTATTTCTTTCAGGATAATCATAAATAAATGAAATGCTTCACATTCTGTTTGTTAGTTTAATGCTTTGTGCAGCTCCACTTCCCTTAAAACCACACTCTTAGCTATTAATGGATTATTCTCATCCAGTGCTATATCAATTAGAAGAACAAATTGGAAAAAGGCAGGATGTAAATCAATCCATTTTTAAACACAGAGGGCAAGTAGATGAACCAATATATATATCCTAAGGTCTTGGCTGCAAAATAATTTCTCTCACTAGGGAAAATATTTTTAAAAATTAGAATCTTTTGTTTGCATTAGTTTTTGTTTGTTTTTGATAAGATAGTCTTATATATTTGATTAGTATAATGTTAATAACAAAAATTTTGAGAATATAATGGTCATTTCTGAATGGTAATGCATAAAACTAGAACAATTATTCATGTAAATTAAACTCAAGTAATTTATCTAACATGGTAATTTTGCTTACCTGACCTTCAGAATACATTATTCTTAGCAATGCCAAAATAAATGTTTAAATGCAAGTGGCTGAGAAGACCAGCCACAGCTGGAAAATATTAAATCTTTTTCTTAGAAAATTAACCATTTTTTAAGATATGATGAGAGCAAGTTTGGAATTTGTCATAGGCTGATGTATATTAATAATTATTTGTTTTTTTTCCTCTCATATTGCCCTATTTATCCTGATATTTATATAGAACAAGTTCTATTTCCTTTTAAATATGTTCAATCAGAACTAGCTCAATGTTGTAACACTTTACATTTTGATGTTAGATTTTGTTTTTAAAAGTTAAAAAAAAAAAAATTTTTCCTTTTGTGCTCCATGTAATTCACATACAAAGACAACCAGATGAGAGAGATACAGGATCTTTCCTTAAAACAGTCTTAATTAAGAAGAAATAGGACAAGTACTCTTAAAAGTATTCTAGAAAAAAACATTTAAAAAAAAACAAACAAGAAAAGACAAATTGGAAAGATACGGTTTTACATGGGACACTCTAAGGAATTTCTAGGTATTTACCAGAAAAATCCTAAAATGCAAAACACATCAAGGAAATTCACAAAGCATCAGGAGCCTAATACTACAAAATATTATAGTGACACCTTCAACTTATTTCTTTCAGGATAATCATAAATAAATGAAATGCTTCACATTCTGTTTGTTAGTTTAATGCTTTGTGCAGCTCCACTTCCCTTAAAACCACACTCTTAGCTATTAATGGATTATTCTCATCCAGTGCTATATCAATTAGAAGAACAAATTGGAAAAAGGCAGGATGTAAATCAATCCATTTTTAAACACAGAGGGCAAGTAGATGAACCAATATATATATCCTAAGGTCTTGGCTGCAAAATAATTTCTCTCACTAGGGAAAATATTTTTAAAAATTAGAATCTTTTGTTTGCATTAGTTTTTGTTTGTTTTTGATAAGATAGTCTTATATATTTGATTAGTATAATGTTAATAACAAAATTTTGAGAATATAATGGTCATTTCTGAATGGTAATGCATAAAACTAGAACAATTATTCATGTAAATTAAACTCAAGTAATTTATCTAACATGGTAATTTTGCTTACCTGACCTTCAGAATACATTATTCTTAGCAATGCCAAAATAAATGTTTAAATGCAAGTGGCTGAGAAGACCAGCCACAGCTGGAAAATATTAAATCTTTTTCTTAGAAAATTAACCATTTTTTAAGATATGATGAGAGCAAGTTTGGAATTTGTCATAGGCTGATGTATATTAATAATTATTTGTTTTTTTTCCTCTCATATTGCCCTATTTATCCCGATATTTATATAGAACAAGTTCTATTTCCTAGTTGTATAACTGGAAATTATCCAGTTGGACAAAGATCAGAACTAGCTCAATGTTGTATTCGTCTCCTAGAGCACTGCTGGCCTTCAGTCAATGTTAAATATTAATAACAATAAAAGCTTCCGTAAGCAAACCCAGACGAAGCACAAGGGAATATGAGCAATCACTCACTCCAACACCAATAATTTCACCCTGATCAGAAAAGATCATCTACAAGAAGACAAATTTCCTTATCCTGTTCAGACCTCTGGAATTAGCTACACTACATTACGACAGTTCTGTAGAGAATCAACAGGAAGGTCTAAAACCCTCCAGGAAATTAACTGAAGCCATTTACCATTAGACCTCTTCAAGTGCTCTATTTTAGTGATTATTATTTGTTTGCTTGTTTCTAGAAGCAAAGTTAGATTTTAAGTTAGTCTGCAAACGTTACCCTGGCCTCTTAAATTTGTACCACTCCATCCATCACTCTCAGACCAGCAAAAGGAGGGAGATTAATGGCCATTATGTATTATAAGAAATTAATAAATAAAACTGATTCTGCAAAGAACTTCATTTCCAGTCTGGCTCTTACGTTATGTGTTCTAGGGTTGCCTTGTAACCACATATGAGAAAGACATCAAATGTTCCCAAACAACCTTGGCAAAACCGTATCTCAAATTTCTCGCAAAATATCAAGGGCTGTATTTGACAACCATTAAATAAATGAGTAGATTTTAGCAGGATCAACAATTCTATACTCTCTTTGTCTACAACAAAACAAGTCCAAGAACTTCTTTATACAGTTTCAATTCACATAATAAAAAGTACCCTTTCCTGTAATTGTCACTTTTTCCCATTTATTTTCTTAATGTTGTCCCTGTTATTTTCTATTGCTATCTTTCAAGATGATAAATGCAAAACAGGATTGCACTAATTACTGTACTATAGTTGTCCTTCATTCACAATAATTCATCATATTAATACCTTGCACCTTAAAGGCTAAATTCATTTCACTTTTGCCTCCTATAATTTCTACAAAAGCATAATGTGATGATGAAACTCTAGTTCTGAAACCTCACAGTGTGACAATGTAAGAATGCTGCCGAGAGGTAAAAGGTATTACGCATCATTCTAAGTTTGAAGTATCCAGTTGGACAAAGATCAGAACTAGCTCAATGTTGTATTCGTCTCCTAGAGCACTGCTGGCCTTCAGTCAATGTTAAATATTAATAACAATAAAAGCTTCCGTAAGCAAACCCAGACGAAGCACAAGGGAATATGAGCAATCACTCACTCCAACACCAATAATTTCACCCTGATCAGAAAAGATCATCTACAAGAAGACAAATTTCCTTATCCTGTTCAGACCTCTGGAATTAGCTACACTACATTACGACAGTTCTGTAGAGAATCAACAGGAAGGTCTAAAACCCTCCAGGAAATTAACTGAAGCCATTTACCATTAGACCTCTTCAAGTGCTCTATTTTAGTGATTATTATTTGTTTGCTTGTTTCTAGAAGCAAAGTTAGATTTTAAGTTAGTCTGCAAACGTTACCCTGGCCTCTTAAATTTGTACCACTCCATCCATCACTCTCAGACCAGCAAAAGGAGGGAGATTAATGGCCATTATGTATTATAAGAAATTAATAAATAAAACTGATTCTGCAAAGAACTTCATTTCCAGTCTGGCTCTTACGTTATGTGTTCTAGGGTTGCCTTGTAACCACATATGAGAAAGACATCAAATGTTCCCAAACAACCTTGGCAAAACCGTATCTCAAATTTCTCGCAAAATATCAAGGGCTGTATTTGACAACCATTAAATAAATGAGTAGATTTTAGCAGGATCAACAATTCTATACTCTCTTTGTCTACAACAAAACAAGTCCAAGAACTTCTTTATACAGTTTCAATTCACATAATAAAAAGTACCCTTTCCTGTAATTGTCACTTTTTCCCATTTATTTTCTTAATGTTGTCCCTGTTATTTTCTATTGCTATCTTTCAAGATGATAAATGCAAAACAGGATTGCACTAATTACTGTACTATAGTTGTCCTTCATTCACAATAATTCATCATATTAATACCTTGCACCTTAAAGGCTAAATTCATTTCACTTTTGCCTCCTATAATTTCTACAAAAGCATAATGTGATGATGAAACTCTAGTTCTGAAACCTCACAGTGTGACAATGTAAGAATGCTGCCGAGAGGTAAAAGATATTACGCATCAGCTGATTCAATTTATAGGGATCAACAGATAACAAGGGGTCATAATCCTTCATGTACAACACCTAAATACACAAAAACCCTGATACTATTGGAATATTCCAAATACAAATGAGAAAAAAAACTGACCAAGCAGTGAGATAGTATTTACACACAACACATTAATTCATTCTAGGTAGTGAAAATGTACAGTCCATAAATATTGGATATTTCACATAGTAAGTATTCTTAAACTTGGACTATCTCGCATTCTGAACATGAAATTCTATCTTGTGAATTAAAATGATCAGATTAAGGAAGCTGTCTCTAGGGTATGGCAAACTGGCATTGCTCTCCAGGTCCCATCCTTCATGTAGCCCTGTGTGCTCTTACAGGCTCTGGACAGCTGCTGTGCGGAGACCAAGCAGGCAGCATGGAGAGGAAAGGTGGTCTCTCCACCATCTGGTGATAAAAGACCCTTGGGGGGCTCATATTAGGTCACAAGCTTATCTGCCACCATATGACAGAAACCTGGAGTCCTCTTGAAGCATAGCATGTGGGATGTGTGAGTATGTCCCTGTACATGCATATTTGGCCTTATCCAATCTGTTCTCAACAGAGGAGCCAGAATCATCTTTACAAAACATATCAGATCCAGTCACATCACTGCTTTTTCACTGCACTTAGGACAAAATCTAAACTCCTTTGGTTACAAGACCCTGTCTAATCTGGTTTATACCCAGTTTCTTTCAGATCATTTTCCCAATGGTTTTCGTAAGCCCCAGCGCCTCTCACCACCTTTCTGTCTCTCAAATAAGCAAAGATTGCCCCCCCTCATCCACTTTTGAGATTCTGCACTCTCCCTTCCTTAGGCATAGAAAGTGTTTCCCTAGATTTGAATAGAAGAGGACTCTTGAGACTCCCTTGGACTCCAAAGAAATCAAACCAGTCAATCCTAAAGAAACTGAGTATTTGTGGGAAAGACTGATTCTGAAGCTGGTGTATCAATACTTTGGCCACCTGAGGCAAAGAGGTGACTCATTGGGAAAGTTCCTGATGTTGGGAAAGATTGAGGGCTGAAGGGGAAGAGGGATACAGGATGAGATGCTTAGATAGCATCACAGACGCAATGAACATGAATTTGAGCAAAATCTGGGACACAGTGAAGGACAGGAAGACTGGCATGCTGCAGTCCATGGGGTCATGAAGAGCTGGACACAACTTAGCAACTGAACAAAAGTTTTGAGAATGCCTCTTACTTTGCATTCTTCAGGTCTTGACTTGGATATCACCTCCTAAGGGATCCTTCCATGTCCATGAAACACCCTCTTGCAGTTATTTGCCATCATTCTAAATGTTTTCCTATGTGCTTAAAATAATCTATCATTATTTGCCTTTAATAACTTGGAGGAGGTTTCTCTTTCTTTTCAGATGTTCCCATTAGAATGTAGCTTCACACGGGTGCCAACCACTCACTTTTTCTTCACTGTTATATCCTCAATTCCTGGATCTTAGTGGCAAGTCAGTAAATATTTGTTGTTGAATAAATACATGAACAAATAACTGACTGGCTGAGTTGACTTAATGGGAATTGGGGACCAGCAGTCTTTGGATTTAATTTATCCCAATCATAAATTTTTCAAATATAATTTATTGCAAATTCCACTTTCAACCAAAGGATGGTCTATCAAAATAATCAGCTTTCCCTTTTTATATTTATCTTTCCTAGAATTTACATACCCTAGTTAAAGAAGGAAAAATTATGTTTAGCACCTAGTTGTTATATATCCCATCCACCCTGTATAAAGACATGTTATAGACAGGGGCACTAAAATTGTTTTTATATATCCACAAAATCGTAAGCCCCAGCGCCTCTCACCACCTTTCTGTCTCTCAAATAAGCAAAGATTGCCCCCCCTCATCCACTTTTGAGATTCTGCACTCTCCCTTCCTTAGGCATAGAAAGTGTTTCCCTAGATTTGAATAGAAGAGGACTCTTGAGACTCCCTTGGACTCCAAAGAAATCAAACCAGTCAATCCTAAAGAAACTGAGTATTTGTGGGAAAGACTGATTCTGAAGCTGGTGTATCAATACTTTGGCCACCTGAGGCAAAGAGGTGACTCATTGGGAAAGTTCCTGATGTTGGGAAAGATTGAGGGCTGAAGGGGAAGAGGGATACAGGATGAGATGCTTAGATAGCATCACAGACGCAATGAACATGAATTTGAGCAAAATCTGGGACACAGTGAAGGACAGGAAGACTGGCATGCTGCAGTCCATGGGGTCATGAAGAGCTGGACACAACTTAGCAACTGAACAAAAGTTTTGAGAATGCCTCTTACTTTGCATTCTTCAGGTCTTGACTTGGATATCACCTCCTAAGGGATCCTTCCATGTCCATGAAACACCCTCTTGCAGTTATTTGCCATCATTCTAAATGTTTTCCTATGTGCTTAAAATAATCTATCATTATTTGCCTTTAATAACTTGGAGGAGGTTTCTCTTTCTTTTCAGATGTTCCCATTAGAATGTAGCTTCACACGGGTGCCAACCACTCACTTTTTCTTCACTGTTATATCCTCAATTCCTGGATCTTAGTGGCAAGTCAGTAAATATTTGTTGTTGAATAAATACATGAACAAATAACTGACTGGCTGAGTTGACTTAATGGGAATTGGGGACCAGCAGTCTTTGGATTTAATTTATCCCAATCATAAATTTTTCAAATATAATTTATTGCAAATTCCACTTTCAACCAAAGGATGGTCTATCAAAATAATCAGCTTTCCCTTTTTATATTTATCTTTCCTAGAATTTACATACCCTAGTTAAAGAAGGAAAAATTATGTTTAGCACCTAGTTGTTATATATCCCATCCACCCTGTATAAAGACATGTTATAGACAGGGGCACAGAATTCAAAAAATGCTAAAAACTTAGCTGTTTCTACAAATAATTTACCTACTACTAAATTATCACCACAAAGATCAGATACAAACTTAAGTGTTCTTAACTCCTGGGGCTGATTTTACAGTCTATCTTGACTGCTTTTATTGTTAAGGATAAATAACATCAAATAGAATCTGGGGAAAAAGCTTAAATCAACTTAAAAACTTCCTGCTAGGGTTTCCCTGGTGGTCCAGTGGATAAAGAATTCACTTTACATTGCAAGGGGCTCTGATTCAATCCCTGGTCCTGGAAGATCCTACATGCTGCAGAGTGGCTAGACCGGTGTGTTCAATTATGAGTAGCACTCTGGGATGCATGTGCCCAGGGCCAGTGCTCTGCAAGGAGAGAGGCCACTGCAATGGGAGGCCTATACAGGCCAAAGAATAAAGATGGATGAAAATTAAAAAACAATAAAAGAGGCCAAAATCAAAAAAACTTTCTGCTAGGTACATTAAAAAGAGGTATGCCATGAGATTGATAAGTGTAGTCAATTAAACAATGAGAAATAAAACTACAGGATACTTCATAATATTCTAAGCATCCTTGGTATAAATTTTTGAGCTCTTTACTTAGATTGTTATTATATCAAGTAGAGCTAAAAATAAATGTAACCAGCTTAGCTTATTAAATTATGCCCTAATAATCAGAAAAGATGAGTTCACTGCTAAGGGAATATATCAAAATATCAAGGGAAGTTTTTACTTATTACAACCATCTATCCAATTATCAAATCTATATTGTTTTTTAATTTTATTGGTCATAATAGTGAACAATAATATTTGTTTATAATTTAATGTCTTATGTTATCATAAATGAGAATGAGAGAATTCTCCCAGGAGAGGAACTAAAATCCTCTATCAGTAAATACTTGTTTTACTATAGTACAAAGGTTTAAATTTTGTGATAATCTTCAAAGTAGTCTTTCTAATTAATCATTATTAGAAATGCTAAGAGAAAAAAGCAAGCCTCCAACAAAGGTAGCTTCTCCTCCACATATTTTACAACTTTGTAATAAGCTAGACAAAGAAATAAGCTTCATTACCTAATTTATATGTGGGATCTAAAATGGTTGAATACATATAGCAGAGAATAGAATGATGGTTATCAGAAAATGGGAGCGGGGGGAAACAGAGATGCTGGTCAAAGGTCACAAAGTAGCAGTTATGGGAAATAAGTCTAGAGTTTTGATGTATAGCATGATGACTATAGTTAATAATATTGTATTGAATACTGGAAATTTGCTAAGAAAATAGATTTTATTTCAACAATTAAAAGGGTAACTATATAAGGACACTATATAAATGTGACTGTAATAATGATTTCACCATGAATATCTATATTGAATTATTGCATTGTATGTACTGAATATATACAGTTTTTATCCTAGCAAAATAGGTTGGAGGACAGAGGAAAGAAACAAGAGACAGACAGATCCTTGTAGAAATAAAAAGACACAGAGTGAGAATAAACAGAGTCCAATATTTTTGTTATTTTGCAGATAATGGAATATCAGTTCTCCACTTCTTAGCAGAATTAATCATGGGAACAAAGTCTTTCTATAATGCTAAGTCTCCCTAAATCAGATCCTCCTTAAAAACAAAGACTACTGGAAAAATTTGTCAGACTCAACTTTTTCAGAACTCAGAGAATTAACCAAAGAGTTAACCCAAGAAGCATTTATCAAGAAAAATATCTGGGGCTTCCCCTGGTGGTCCAGTGGGTAAGGACACCACCTTGCAGTGCAAGGGGCGCCAGTTCAAACCCTGGCCTGGGAAGATCCCACGTGCCCGGAGCGGCTGGACCGATGTGTCCAATTACCGAGCCGGAGCTCTGGAGTGCATGCGCCCAGAGCCGGTGCTCTGTGACAACAGAGGCCACGGCAATGGGAGGCCCACAGGAGCCAAAAAACAAAGATGGATGAAAATAGAGAAATGAAAGACCAATAGTGGCCCGCCCACTCCCCTTCCTCCCCAACCCGACCCCCGCCCAAAATAAATAAACAAATAAATAAATCTTTAAAAAAAAAAAAGAAAAATATCTTAAGATAGTAAAAACAGTGAGATCTGTGGTGCTTTAATTTACTCTATTCACCTTCTCTTCTTCCTAAGTCTGTAGTAGCCTTGAAAACCAAAAGCCATGAACTCAAGACTGCTGTGAAAAATAGTAACCGAGGAGCTTCCGGAGAAAACAGGATGGCTTTAGAGTTTCTCAAAAAGTCTGATCCCCAAATAGTTGCCCATATTTTGGACTTTCTGGAAGCTCCCTTGAAAAGTCTCATTTACAGGCCTGTGTCTTTGTTTGGACTGATTCAGTGAGAAAAACCCCATTCCCAGGACAGCACTACAAAACAAGCAGTAACAAATGTTTCATACTGCGGCTGCCTGAAATTGTAAAACCAGTTTGGGCAACAGAGCTGCAGGAATCAGGCTCCTTAACTTCAAAGTATACTACAAGGCTACAGTAATCAAAATAATTTGGTACTGGCACAAAAACAAAAATATTGGTCAATGAATCAGAATTGAAAGCCCAGAAATAAACCCACATACCTATGATCAATTAATCTATGACAAATGAGGCAAGAACATCTACACATACCTATGATCAATTAATCTATGACAAATGAGGCAAGAACATCTAATGGAGAAAGGACGATCTCTTCAGGTGCTGAGAAAACTGGAAAACTACACGTGAAAGAATAAAACTAGAATATTCTCTAAATGGAACTCTCCAAACAAGAACTGTCTAAAAAACAAAATTTTCTAAATTCAAAGTGGATCAAAGACCTAAATGTAAAACTTAACACTATAAAACTCAGGAAAATATCAGCAGAACACTCTTTGACATAAAAATATCTTTTGGATCCACCTTAAATAAAGAAAATAAAAAAACGAAAATAAACAAATGTGACCTAATTAAACTTAAAAGTTTTTACAAAGCAATGAAACCATGTACAAAAAGACAACCCACAGAATGGGAAAAAACTTTTGCAAGCCAAGTGAACAACAAAGGATAAATCTCCAAAACAAACAATTCATGGAACTCTATGTCAAAAAAAAAAATCAACCCAATCAAAAAATGGTCAGAAGATCTAAATGGACATTCCTCCACAGAGGACAGAAAATGCACAAGAAAAGATGCTCAACATCACTAATTACCAGAGAAATACAAATCAAAACTACAATGAGGTATTACTTCACACCGGTAAGAATGGCCATCATCAAAAAGTCTACAAACAATAAATGCTGGAGACGGTTTGAAGGAAAGGGAACCTGCCTACACTGTTGATGGGAATGTACATTTGTACAACCACTATGTAGAACAGTACGGAGGTTCTTATAAAACTAAAAATAAAACTATCATAGGATCCATCAATTCGACTCCAGAGCAAATATCTGAAGAAAAAAATGATCTGAAAGGATACATGCATCCCAATGCTCACTGCAGCACTATTTACAATAGCCAAGACAAATGTCATACAGTATGACTTATATGTGAAATATATATATATATATATATATATATATATATATATATAAATACAAGTGAACTTATTTATGCGACAGAACTCACAGATTTTGAAAACATACCTATGGTTACCAAGAGGGAAACATGGAGGGGAACAAACCAGGGGCTTAGGATGAATCTAACATGTCCTACCATATATAAGATAGATAACCAACAATGACATACTATTTGGTACAAGGAACTTTTACTCAATATCCTGTGATAACCTATATGAGAAAAGAATCTTAAAAAGGCTGAATGTATGTATATATATAACTGAATCCCTTTGCTATATACCTGCAACTAATAGAACAGTGTAAATCAACTATATGCCAATAAAATTAATTGGTATAGAGGATCTAATTTACAAAGCAGAAACGAGTATAGAGAACAGAACAAAATAGACACAGACACAGAGAACAAATATAAGGATACCGAAGGGTTATTAAGGAGGGTGTGATGAATTGGGGGATTGAGACTGACAAACATACACTATTGACACTGTGAATAAATAAGATAACTGATAAGAACCTACTATAAAGTACATGGAACTCTACTTAATACTCCGTGGTGACCTAAATGGGAAATAAATCCCAAAAAGAGGGGATATATGTATTTAACAGGAAATGAGATGGTCAGATGATATTGCCATTCAATGGACATGAATTTGGGCAAACTCTGAGAAATAGTGAAGGACAGGGAAGCCTGGCGTGCTACAGCCCATGTGGCCCCAAAAAGTCAGGCACAACTGAGCAACTGAACAACAAATACGTATTCACAGAGTTGATTCATTTTGCTGTGTAGTAAAAAATTAACAACACTGCATATGCTTGCATGCTAAATGTTTCTGTCATGCCTGACTCTGCGACCCTATGGGGTATAGCCCACCAGGCTCCCCTGTTTATAGGATTCTCCAGGCAGGGATACTGGAGTGGGTTGCCATTCCCTTTTCCAGGGGATCTTCCTGACCCAAGGATCGAACTTGTGCCTCTTACATCTCTTGCCACGACAGGCAGGTTCTTTAGCAGGAATGCCACCTGGGAAGCTGACTCCAATAAATATTAAAAAAAAAAAAAAACACACAAACCCACACCCACACACCCACACACCCACACACACACCCACCCACCCACAAAGGTATATGAGTGATTATCATCCCAGTTTCAGTCACTGGGCTCCTAAAATCCTTAGAATTTCCTTCATGAGGAGGGCCATCAAGGTGTCTTTTGTTACATTAACTGTTCACTCTTGGAAATCACCTAGGGTAGGGGCTGTCGCCAGGAGAGGCAACCAGGTAATTAGAAGGTTGCAACTTCCAGTCTCAGATTCCCAACCTCAGAGAGAGGGGAGTGGGGCTGGAGCTAGAGTTCCATTGTCAAAGGCCATTCATTTAATAAATTGTGTCTGAGTTTGAAGCCTCTATAAAAAGCCCAGATTTATCAGTTGGAGAGCTTCTAGGTTGCAACACTTGGGCGATGTGGTCAGAGTGATGTTCCTAGAGAAGGCACAGAAGCTTTATGCCCCTTTCCCAGTACCTTGCCACATGTATTTTCTCCATGGGCTGTGCCTGACGGACATCCTTTTATACAGAGTTAATCTTAGAGGGGAAAAAAAAGAGGTTGCCCAAAACACAAAAGAGTGCAAGTCTGAGGAATGAGATGCCCATAAATGACACAGAAAGTCTCCAATATCTCCCTGGGGATGTAGAAAGCCACACACACGTGCACAGTGCAGTGTGTGCCCAGGAAAGCCCAATCAAGACCTTCATGTATTATCTCTTGCTGAGCTCTGAGCTCTGCATATGCTGAAAGTTAAGGGTAAGACAGAACTTTAAACTCGGAGAAATAGTGAAGGACAGGGAAGCCTGGCGTGCTACAGCCCATGTGGCCCCAAAAAGTCAGGCACAACTGAGCAACTGAACAACAAATACGTATTCACAGAGTTGATTCATTTTGCTGTGTAGTAAAAAATTAACAACACTGCATATGCTTGCATGCTAAATGTTTCTGTCATGCCTGACTCTGCGACCCTATGGGGTATAGCCCACCAGGCTGCCCTGTTTATAGGATTCTCCGGGTAGGGATACTGGAGTGGGTTGCCTTTCCCCTTTTTCCAGGGGATCTTCCTGACCCAAGGATCGAACTTGTGCCTCTTACATCTCTTGCCACGACAGGCAGGTTCTTTAGCAGGAATGCCACCTGGGAAGCTGACTCCAATAAATATTAAAAAAAAAAAAAACACACAAACCCACACCCACACACCCACACACCCACACACACACCACCCACCCACAAAGGTATATGAGTGATTATCATCCCAGTTTCAGTCACTGGGCTCCTAAAATCCTTAGAATTTCCTTCATGAGGAGGGCCATCAAGGTGTCTTTTGTTACATTAACTGTTCACTCTTGGAAATCACCTAGGGTAGGGGCTGTCGCCAGGAGAGGCAACCAGGTAATTAGAAGGTTGCAACTTCCAGTCTCAGATTCCCAACCTCAGAGAGAGGGGAGTGGGGCTGGAGCTAGAGTTCCATTGTCAAAGGCCATTCATTTAATAAATTGTGTCTGAGTTTGAAGCCTCTATAAAAAGCCCAGATTTATCAGTTGGAGAGCTTCTAGGTTGCAACACTTGGGCGATGTGGTCAGAGTGATGTTCCTAGAGAAGGCACAGAAGCTTTATGCCCCTTTCCCAGTACCTTGCCACATGTATTTTCTCCATGGGCTGTGCCTGACGGACATCCTTTTATACAGAGTTAATCTTAGAGGGGAAAAAAAAGAGGTTGCCCAAAACACAAAAGAGTGCAAGTCTGAGGAATGAGATGCCCATAAATGACACAGAAAGTCTCCAATATCTCCCTGGGGATGTAGAAAGCCACACACACGTGCACAGTGCAGTGTGTGCCCAGGAAAGCCCAATCAAGACCTTCATGTATTATCTCTTGCTGAGCTCTGAGCTCTGCATATGCTGAAAGTTAAGGGTAAGACAGAACTTTAAACTTCTAGATCATTAAATGTATGATCACACACAGAGCTCTTTGCAAACAGTGACAGGCATACTGATTTGAGACATCTAACTGAATTTCTCTCTAATAAGTAGCTAACCACAGAACTTCCTAGTCAGAGACCTTAACGGTTACAAATGACAAAGAATCAAATTTTACACTTACTTATTAAAATTCACTAAATAAACAGCAGCAACAACAAGACAAGCCATGGTGCTGAGGAGGTAGGGAGTAGGAGGAGTAGTTTCCCTATTATTTTAAAAGTCCAGTTTCCAACAAAAAATTAAGAGATAGTAACACTAATAAAATTGTATTGATGAGCTTCTGTCACACAAAGGCATACTTTGTATGGAAATTACAGCACCAAGAAACAGAAGTCACTCTGGAGCAAAGTTTTTGTATACTATTAGAATTTAGTTTATATTAATCCAAACTGGTTTCCTCTATTGACGTCTCACCCATGGAGTGGGATTATTTTAATAATTACCTTTAATTCTAGGAGAAACACTAAAATCAAGGGACCCTTTAGAATATAATAAATAACAAACAAATTAAAATGCTATAATAGAATATATCTGTTTATCACATACGTGCTAAGTCACTTCAATTCTGTTCAACTCTGTGCAACCTTGTGGACTGTAGGTTGATAGGTACCTCTGTCCATGGGATTCTCCGGGCAAGAATACTGGAGTGGATTGCCATGCCCTCCTCTAGGGGATCTTCTTGACCCCGGATTGAATCTGTCTTTTATATATGCTGCATTGGCAGTGGGTTCTTTTACCACTAGCGCCACCTGAGAAGTCCTCTGTTGATCACAATAGAGGGCAGTATTAGAGGAAGAGATAAACAAAAATGACCTCCACCAGTTAAAAAAATAATAATAATTTAAAAAGGCAGTTATAAATTCTTTATTAGTAATTTTATTAAACATAATGGATAATACATTCCAATTTAAAGGAAGATCTTGTAAAAGTATATGAATTAAAAAATCATAAACCAAATAAGTGCTATTTAAAGACACAAATAAAAAAAAATGCCCAGGAAAGCCCAATCAAGACCTTCATGTATTATCTCTTGCTGAGCTCTGAGCTCTGCATATGCTGAAAGTTAAGGGTAAGACAGAACTTTAAACTTCTAGATCATTAAATGTATGATCACACACAGAGCTCTTTGCAAACAGTGACAGGCATACTGATTTGAGACATCTAACTGAATTTCTCTCTAATAAGTAGCTAACCACAGAACTTCCTAGTCAGAGACCTTAACGGTTACAAATGACAAAGAATCAAATTTTACACTTACTTATTAAAATTCACTAAATAAACAGCAGCAACAACAAGACAAGCCATGGTGCTGAGGAGGTAGGGAGTAGGAGGAGTAGTTTCCCTATTATTTTAAAAGTCCAGTTTCCAACAAAAAATTAAGAGATAGTAACACTAATAAAATTGTATTGATGAGCTTCTGTCACACAAAGGCATACTTTGTATGGAAATTACAGCACCAAGAAACAGAAGTCACTCTGGAGCAAAGTTTTTGTATACTATTAGAATTTAGTTTATATTAATCCAAACTGGTTTCCTCTATTGACGTCTCACCCATGGAGTGGGATTATTTTAATAATTACCTTTAATTCTAGGAGAAACACTAAAATCAAGGGACCCTTTAGAATATAATAAATAACAAACAAATTAAAATGCTATAATAGAATATATCTGTTTATCACATACGTGCTAAGTCACTTCAATTCTGTTCAACTCTGTGCAACCTTGTGGACTGTAGGTTGATAGGTACCTCTGTCCATGGGATTCTCCGGGCAAGAATACTGGAGTGGATTGCCATGCCCTCCTCTAGGGGATCTTCTTGACCCCGGATTGAATCTGTCTTTTATATATGCTGCATTGGCAGTGGGTTCTTTTACCACTAGCGCCACCTGAGAAGTCCTCTGTTGATCACAATAGAGGGCAGTATTAGAGGAAGAGATAAACAAAAATGACCTCCACCAGTTAAAAAAATAATAATAATTTAAAAAGGCAGTTATAAATTCTTTATTAGTAATTTTATTAAACATAATGGATAATACATTCCAATTTAAAGGAAGATCTTGTAAAAGTATATGAATTAAAAAATCATAAACCAAATAAGTGCTATTTAAAGACACAAATAAATTGAAAATAAAAGGATAGAAAAAATATATGCCATGCAAAGAATAATCATTACAGTGGCCATACTAATATTAGACTTAACTGAATTTAAAGCAAACATTGCTACTAGGGAAAAAGAAGGACATTTTAAAATGATAAAAGAGCCTATATATTAGGAAGACCAACAATAATAAATATACCTGCAGTTAACAAGAGACACTCAAATCAAATTAAGCAAAATCTGACAATCTTAGAAGAGGAAAGAGGTGGTTTAAAAATAATAGTAGGGGGGCTTCCCTGGTGGTCCAGTGGGTAAAGAGTCAGCCTTGCAGTACAAGGGGCACCAGTTCAATCCCTGGCCCAGGAAGATTCCACGTGCCTCAGAGCGGCTGGACGGGTGTGTCCAATTACAAGCCAGTGCTCTCTGCAACAAGAGAGGTCACTGCAATGGGAGGCCCACACAGGCCAAAGAATAAAGATGGATGATAAGTGAATAAATAAACAAACAATAAAAGAGGCCAAAAAAAGAAAAAAAAAAAATAATTGTAGGATACTTTCAAAAATGGATAGGACAAGTAGGCAAAAGATCACTACTGAATAAAATTAGAAATCAGTAACAGAAGGAAAACTCAGTAATATACCAAAATTAGACAGCACAATCTCGTATTAATAGCTGATGGGTAAAAGAAGAAATCACATTGGAAAATACCTTATTATAAATGAAAACAAAACACAAAATACTAAAGTCCTGTCAGCAAACCAATTCCTAGAGGTAAATTTGTAGATGCATACACCCATATTAAGAAAAAGAAGAAAGGTATCAAATTTTAAGCTAGTTTTTATTTTGAGGAACTAAAAAAACAAGAACAGACCAATTTAAAGGAAGATCTTGTAAAAGTATATGAATTAAAAAATCATAAACCAAATAAGTGCTATTTAAAGACACAAATAAATTGAAAATAAAAGGATAGAAAAAATATATGCCATGCAAAGAATAATCATTACAGTGGCCATACTAATATTAGACTTAACTGAATTTAAAGCAAACATTGCTACTAGGGAAAAAGAAGGACATTTTAAAATGATAAAAGAGCCTATATATTAGGAAGACCAACAATAATAAATATACCTGCAGTTAACAAGAGACACTCAAATCAAATTAAGCAAAATCTGACAATCTTAGAAGAGGAAAGAGGTGGTTTAAAAATAATAGTAGGGGGGCTTCCCTGGTGGTCCAGTGGGTAAAGAGTCAGCCTTGCAGTACAAGGGGCACCAGTTCAATCCCTGGCCCAGGAAGATTCCACGTGCCTCAGAGCGGCTGGACGGGTGTGTCCAATTACAAGCCAGTGCTCTCTGCAACAAGAGAGGTCACTGCAATGGGAGGCCCACACAGGCCAAAGAATAAAGATGGATGATAAGTGAATAAATAAACAAACAATAAAAGAGGCCAAAAAAAGAAAAAAAAAAAATAATTGTAGGATACTTTCAAAAATGGATAGGACAAGTAGGCAAAAGATCACTACTGAATAAAATTAGAAATCAGTAACAGAAGGAAAACTCAGTAATATACCAAAATTAGACAGCACAATCTCGTATTAATAGCTGATGGGTAAAAGAAGAAATCACATTGGAAAATACCTTATTATAAATGAAAACAAAACACAAAATACTAAAGTCCTGTCAGCAAACCAATTCCTAGAGGTAAATTTGTAGATGCATACACCCATATTAAGAAAAAGAAGAAAGGTATCAAATTTTAAGCTAGTTTTTATTTTGAGGAACTAAAAAAACAAGAACAGACCAAATCAAAAGAAAGTAGAAGGAAATATTAAAGATTAGGGAACAAATAAATGAAGTAGAGAACAGAATAATAGAGAAAGTCAACAAAACCAAAACCCTTCTTTACATAGATTAATAAAATTTTCAAATCTTTATATTGACAGAAAAAGAAAAAAGAAAATTGAATAAACTTATGGATTAAAAAAATACCAGTAAAAATTAGTGTAAGAAAATCTTGTGAAAATATTTGTCAAAAAATTAGATAGCCTACAAGAAATTGAAATTTCTGAGAAAAAGACAAACTATTCAAACTAACTCAAGAACCAATAGCAGATCTGAATAAATAGGCCTATTAATTTTTAAAAAGTGAGCTACTCCTCAACACACTAAAAAAATTCTCAAGGCAAAATAGCTTATCAGTCAATTCTACCAGACAATTAAGGAAGAATCAGGAAATTCCCTGGTGGTCCAACGGTTAGGATCTTTGCTCTCATTGCCTAAGGCCTATGTTTGATCCCTGGTCAGGGAACAAAGATCCCACAAGCCCATGTGGCATGAAAAGAAAAAGAGGAAAAAATACCAATCCTCCATAAGACTTTCAAATAACAGAAAAAGAAAATTTCCAACTCATTCTATCAGATCCCAATACCAGAACCAGACAGAGATATTGTAAGTATCAACTTTTGAATACATATGCAAAAGTGATCAAGAAAATACTAGCAAACAAAAGTCAGCAAATATAGAAATGATTATATACTCTGACTGATTAGACTAAATCCCATGAGTGCAATGTTGGTTTAGCGTATGAAAAGTCAATGTAATACACTATATAAACAATATAAAAAATATAAACAACAGAATTTAATATATTCAGAAAAAGCATTCAGAAAAACTGATCACTCTTAAGACAAACGCTCTTAACCAACTAGGTATAGAGGGGAATTTGAACCTTAAAAGGGCATCTATAATACCAAAAGCAAACAAATAAAATACAAAATTCAGCTGACATTACAGCTGTAAAGACTGCTTTCCATCAAAGATCAAGAACATGAGAAAAATATTTAACAGTTTTATTTTGAGGAACTAAAAAAACAAGAACAGACCAAATCAAAAGAAAGTAGAAGGAAATATTAAAGATTAGGGAACAAATAAATGAAGTAGAGAACAGAATAATAGAGAAAGTCAACAAAACCAAAACCCTTCTTTACATAGATTAATAAAATTTTCAAATCTTTATATTGACAGAAAAAGAAAAAAGAAAATTGAATAAACTTATGGATTAAAAAAATACCAGTAAAAATTAGTGTAAGAAAATCTTGTGAAAATATTTGTCAAAAAATTAGATAGCCTACAAGAAATTGAAATTTCTGAGAAAAAGACAAACTATTCAAACTAACTCAAGAACCAATAGCAGATCTGAATAAATAGGCCTATTAATTTTTAAAAAGTGAGCTACTCCTCAACACACTAAAAAAATTCTCAAGGCAAAATAGCTTATCAGTCAATTCTACCAGACAATTAAGGAAGAATCAGGAAATTCCCTGGTGGTCCAACGGTTAGGATCTTTGCTCTCATTGCCTAAGGCCTATGTTTGATCCCTGGTCAGGGAACAAAGATCCCACAAGCCCATGTGGCATGAAAAGAAAAAGAGGAAAAAATACCAATCCTCCATAAGACTTTCAAATAACAGAAAAAGAAAATTTCCAACTCATTCTATCAGATCCCAATACCAGAACCAGACAGAGATATTGTAAGTATCAACTTTTGAATACATATGCAAAAGTGATCAAGAAAATACTAGCAAACAAAAGTCAGCAAATATAGAAATGATTATATACTCTGACTGATTAGACTAAATCCCATGAGTGCAATGTTGGTTTAGCGTATGAAAAGTCAATGTAATACACTATATAAACAATATAAAAAATATAAACAACAGAATTTAATATATTCAGAAAAAGCATTCAGAAAAACTGATCACTCTTAAGACAAACGCTCTTAACCAACTAGGTATAGAGGGGAATTTGAACCTTAAAAAGGGCATCTATAATACCAAAAGCAAACAAATAAAATACAAAATTCAGCTGACATTACAGCTGTAAAGACTGCTTTCCATCAAAGATCAAGAACATGAGAAAAATATCTATCCTCACCACACTTGTCCTACACTGTACTGAAGATTCTATCATTGACAACTCAGAAAAAACATAAGGGGCATCCAGATTAGAAAGGAAGAAATAAAACTCTGCAGATAGGCTGCCTTGGTGGTCCAGTGGGTAAAGAGTCCACCTTGCAGTGCAAGGGGCACCGTTTCGAACCGTGACTTAGGAAGATCCCACGTGCCACAAAGTGGCTGGACTGGTGTGTCCAATTACAAGCCAGTGCTCTGGAGTGCATGTGCCCAGAGCAGGTGCTCTGCAGTGAGAAAGGCCACTGGGATGGGAGGCCCACCCAGGCAAAATAATAAAGATGAATGAAAAAAAATAAATAATCGATTAAAAAAAAAAAACGATAAAAGAGGTCCAAAAAAAAAAAAATCCCATGGATCTATTGAAAGAAAAAAAAAACCAAAACAACTCTGCAGATGAGATGATTTTGTTTATAGAAAATCCTAAGGAAACCACTAAATTGCTATGGAACTGAAAAACACGTTTAGCAAATTTGCAGTAAAAAAAATAAAACTCAACAGTACTTCTATATACTAACAAACGATCCAAAAATAAGTTTAAAAATTTATTTTTAATAGCATTAAGAAGCATAAAATACTTAGGAACTTAAGTACAAAAATTGTACACTAAAAAAACCCACAAAATATTATGAAAAATCTTAACTAGGATTTACATATATAGAGAAACATCCTATACTTATGACTCACAGGTTTAATGTTGCTAAGCTGGCAATATTCTCCTAATTAATTTTCAGAAAATACTAGAAAAAAATCAGCAAATATAGAAATGATTATATACTCTGACTGATTAGACTAAATCCCATGAGTGCAATGTTGGTTTAGCGTATGAAAAGTCAATGTAATACACTATATAAACAATATAAAAAATATAAACAACAGAATTTAATATATTCAGAAAAAGCATTCAGAAAAACTGATCACTCTTAAGACAAACGCTCTTAACCAACTAGGTATAGAGGGGAATTTGAACCTTAAAAAGGGCATCTATAATACCAAAAGCAAACAAATAAAATACAAAATTCAGCTGACATTACAGCTGTAAAGACTGCTTTCCATCAAAGATCAAGAACATGAGAAAAATATCTATCCTCACCACACTTGTCCTACACTGTACTGAAGATTCTATCATTGACAACTCAGAAAAAACATAAGGGGCATCCAGATTAGAAAGGAAGAAATAAAACTCTGCAGATAGGCTGCCTTGGTGGTCCAGTGGGTAAAGAGTCCACCTTGCAGTGCAAGGGGCACCGTTTCGAACCGTGACTTAGGAAGATCCCACGTGCCACAAAGTGGCTGGACTGGTGTGTCCAATTACAAGCCAGTGCTCTGGAGTGCATGTGCCCAGAGCAGGTGCTCTGCAGTGAGAAAGGCCACTGGGATGGGAGGCCCACCCAGGCAAAATAATAAAGATGAATGAAAAAAAATAAATAATCGATTAAAAAAAAAAAACGATAAAAGAGGTCCAAAAAAAAAAAAATCCCATGGATCTATTGAAAGAAAAAAAAAACCAAAACAACTCTGCAGATGAGATGATTTTGTTTATAGAAAATCCTAAGGAAACCACTAAATTGCTATGGAACTGAAAAACACGTTTAGCAAATTTGCAGTAAAAAAAATAAAACTCAACAGTACTTCTATATACTAACAAACGATCCAAAAATAAGTTTAAAAATTTATTTTTAATAGCATTAAGAAGCATAAAATACTTAGGAACTTAAGTACAAAAATTGTACACTAAAAAAACCCACAAAATATTATGAAAAATCTTAACTAGGATTTACATATATAGAGAAACATCCTATACTTATGACTCACAGGTTTAATGTTGCTAAGCTGGCAATATTCTCCTAATTAATTTTGAGATTCAAAATATTTACTACCATTTTTTATCTAGCTGATCCAAAATTTTTTTATGAAAATATAAGGCAGCCCAAACAGATAAAACAATCTTGCAGGAAAATAAGGTGGATAATTCACACTTTCCAATTTCAAAATTGACTACAAAGCTACAGTAATCCAGACAGTGTGTTACTAGCATATGTAGAGATATATATATAATACCACCCTGCAGTCACCTCAAGACTATGCAGAGGGCTAGAAGCTAATTCACCAAAATTCGTTCTGAGATTCAAATTAGTGACGATTAGTCCCTAAAACCTAAAATATGTTCACTATAATAACAAACTCCCCTAAAGAAGCAATGTCTATACAGTAACTTGATTTTTAAAAATGGAAGTAGTTAGAATGTTGATGTTTATTAATGATATCTGTAACCCTCAATTCTGTGGTAACTGTTGCATGGTCAGTCTGGAATAGAGTAAATCTTATTATTATTATTTTTTTTTACTTAATAGTCTATGAGATTTTAATCTCTGGCATTTAAAGAGGACATATTCTGCCCAATAGAGAATAGAAGGGGTAGAAACAAAGCATTTGATGTATGCATCTAGTAGCAACTGATAGATACGAATACCTCCAATGAAACAGTGTCACTCTAGAGTGGAACAGAGTAAATCTTTTAATTAGAAGAGAAGACCTCAAAGTTTTAGGAAAGACATGAGTTACATAAAATGTTAAATTTTATGCTAAGTAATTAAACGAGCTACAAAATAAATGAGTTACATAAATGTCACATAAAACAACATTAAAATCAGTAAGATCTTTGGAAAACATAGAAAATGTAGACAGAAGTGAGAAATTGTATATTCTATTGGAACATACAATATGAACGGAATATATTACATTCTTTCATCTCCAGAAATGAGGAGCACCAGGAAGACAGTGGAAGTTTTATTAAAGAGTGACTATTTAAATCAAGGATTGACTATGTCATATCATTTTCATTTGTTTTGGAACTGGGAGCCCCATCCTGAAGTGGTAATATGATAGTGGAGAATCAGCAGTTGTGATGAAACCCTTAAATATTAATTAAGGTCACTGCAGTTAGCTTTACTTTGGAGAAAGATTTGGAGAAGAGTTTGGGAGGGAATTGTACCTTCCAAATAAAATAATTTCACAAAGGAAAGTACTTAAATAGTAGTGCATAAAATAACAAGAAACATTTGAGGAAAAATCTTCCCACAGAAAAAAAATATTCCTTTTTAGCACTTTGGTTAGTATTGATAATAAACATGTCATACATACATTTTGTACATTTTTTCAATCCATTGTTATGACTAGAAAGCATAATAAATAAGCAAGAAAGCTTTTCTTTGTAACAACCTGTGTGAGTAAACGTGGGATGAAAACACACCAAGGAGTATAGCAGGTAAGTTATGGATAGTTCTCTCTGTTCTAAGCTACTTCTAAGGGGAAAAAAGACCCACTTGGGAAGAGAGCAGATAAATCAATTATCAATTACAGATAAAACTTCCAACTCTCCTTAAGCTAACCTCTCTTAGAATTCCAAGCTATAATATTCTGTTTATTTGTATGATAAAAATGGTTTTATCATTTCTTTTCTCCCTTTTCCCACCATGCACCCACCAAGACATATTTTTTGTTATTATTATTATTCTTTATTTTAAAGGTTTTTACAGAGTTTTGTTGTTCACAGACATGTATGTTCCCAGATTGGTCATATACATATCCGTGGTCCCCACTCCCCCAGTTTCCCCCATCCCACCCCTCCAGACCATCGCCCCAAGCCATTGTAAGCACTCCTATTCCCTTAGCACAATGACACTAGCTATCTTTTCCACACATGACAGTATAGGTTTCCATGTTACTCCCTCCATGCTAAGACATATGTTTAATAGAGGTAGTAACCATGTTAATTTTAGTCATTTCAAAGTCTATATCTACAATATAGTGCATTGCCTAAAACAAAGGTTCAAAATACATTTTATATAGTTAATCAATGGCTAATAAAAAAGAGAACATAGATAATGATTATGTAATGAAAAACAATGCACAAAATTTATTTTTCTTCTATTTCTATTTTCTACTATATTTCATTCTCCTGACTTCAAGACTGGAATTTTAGTTTTTATTGATACTTCAATAAAGTCTTTGTTTTGCTAAGAAAAATCAGAAGTGAATGTTTTAGTTGTCATATGCAACTTTGGTTTGTGTGGGCAGTTTGGGTCCTAACAATGAAAATGTATTGTATCATATCAGGTCTCTACTCTTGAACCACTTGTTTTCTCTTTCCTAGGAGATTTCATCTTTGTTCACTGCTCCAATTATCACTTACAGTGGGTGGATTCCCAAATATTTACCTCAACCCTGATTCTGAGCTGCAGATCCATTCTACATATCCACCTTGGATACTCAGTCCTAGTAGATATAACATGCACAATGCACACATCTTAACTTTGCTCTGTGAACTGATTCTCCCTGACTATTCACAACATCTGTAAAATACCATTACCTTCTCCCAGCCACAGAATTTAGAAACCTGAAAGTGATTCTGGGCAACCTCATTTCCTACACTTTCCTTGCATACAATAAATTCAAAAAAAAAGATAAAACTTCCAACTCTCCTTAAGCTAACCTCTCTTAGAATTCCAAGCTATAATATTCTGTTTATTTGTATGATAAAATGGTTTTATCATTTCTTTTCTCCCTTTTCCCACCATGCACCCACCAAGACATATTTTTTGTTATTATTATTATTCTTTATTTTAAAGGTTTTTACAGAGTTTTGTTGTTCACAGACATGTATGTTCCCAGATTGGTCATATACATATCCGTGGTCCCCACTCCCCCAGTTTCCCCCATCCCACCCCTCCAGACCATCGCCCCAAGCCATTGTAAGCACTCCTATTCCCTTAGCACAATGACACTAGCTATCTTTTCCACACATGACAGTATAGGTTTCCATGTTACTCCCTCCATGCTAAGACATATGTTTAATAGAGGTAGTAACCATGTTAATTTTAGTCATTTCAAAGTCTATATCTACAATATAGTGCATTGCCTAAAACAAAGGTTCAAAATACATTTTATATAGTTAATCAATGGCTAATAAAAAAGAGAACATAGATAATGATTATGTAATGAAAAACAATGCACAAAATTTATTTTTCTTCTATTTCTATTTTCTACTATATTTCATTCTCCTGACTTCAAGACTGGAATTTTAGTTTTATTGATACTTCAATAAAGTCTTTGTTTTGCTAAGAAAAATCAGAAGTGAATGTTTTAGTTGTCATATGCAACTTTGGTTTGTGTGGGCAGTTTGGGTCCTAACAATGAAAATGTATTGTATCATATCAGGTCTCTACTCTTGAACCACTTGTTTTCTCTTTCCTAGGAGATTTCATCTTTGTTCACTGCTCCAATTATCACTTACAGTGGGTGGATTCCCAAATATTTACCTCAACCCTGATTCTGAGCTGCAGATCCATTCTACATATCCACCTTGGATACTCAGTCCTAGTAGATATAACATGCACAATGCACACATCTTAACTTTGCTCTGTGAACTGATTCTCCCTGACTATTCACAACATCTGTAAAATACCATTACCTTCTCCCAGCCACAGAATTTAGAAACCTGAAAGTGATTCTGGGCAACCTCATTTCTACACTTTCCTTGCATACACTAAATTACAAAATCGTGTATATTTCTGTCATCCTTCTTATTTATTGCTCTCACAACTACCTTAGTTCAGAAGATTATTTTTACATGGGCTGTAGCATCATTCTTAACTCAAAGCCTGTTCTCTTTTAATTCACCACCTGCTCTGTTGCCAGGATTACTTTGCTAAAATATAAAAGAGACTATGCCAGTCCCTTGCATAATGTACGTCATAGTCCAAGACGCCTTAAAAAGACATACAAGGTCCTTTAAGATCTTGTCTCGCCTGCCTCTCTAGCATTGTCTGCTACTCTCTGACATATTCTCCATTACCACCAAGTTAGCTGTTTCCCACATCTCTGAACCTCTCCCTTAGATACTATTCTCTCACCTCTTATCTCCATCTGACAGTGTTTCCATCAATCATGGTAGTTTATCTTAACACAAAATACAGTACATTCCCAACTTAACTGGTGTGGTACTATTCATTATAGTCTCTTGGTAATTCTTAAATCCACCACATAGCGATACACATAGATCAACCCCACTTATAGTTCATTGACCAACTCAGGTGCATTCCTATGCTTAACTTCACAGCTGAAACAGAAGTGGAATCCTTCCATTTGTCTGAAATGCACAAAGCTGGCCTATACATTACTAAAATTTCACTTTCACGCTATACTCCTTTAAATTCAGTCTAGGTAACAACTTAATAAGAACTTAAGGCTGTTCTTCTTGTAAATTTGGCATATCAGGTCTCTACTCTTGAACCACTTGTTTTCTCTTTCCTAGGAGATTTCATCTTTGTTCACTGCTCCAATTATCACTTACAGTGGGTGGATTCCCAAATATTTACCTCAACCCTGATTCTGAGCTGCAGATCCATTCTACATATCCACCTTGGATACTCAGTCCTAGTAGATATAACATGCACAATGCACACATCTTAACTTTGCTCTGTGAACTGATTCTCCCTGACTATTCACAACATCTGTAAAATACCATTACCTTCTCCCAGCCACAGAATTTAGAAACCTGAAAGTGATTCTGGGCAACCTCATTTCCTACACTTTCCTTGCATACACTAAATTACAAAATCGTGTATATTTCTGTCATCCTTCTTATTTATTGCTCTCACAACTACCTTAGTTCAGAAGATTATTTTTACATGGGCTGTAGCATCATTCTTAACTCAAAGCCTGTTCTCTTTTAATTCACCACCTGCTCTGTTGCCAGGATTACTTTGCTAAAATATAAAAGAGACTATGCCAGTCCCTTGCATAATGTACGTCATAGTCCAAGACGCCTTAAAAAGACATACAAGGTCCTTTAAGATCTTGTCTCGCCTGCCTCTCTAGCATTGTCTGCTACTCTCTGACATATTCTCCATTACCACCAAGTTAGCTGTTTCCCACATCTCTGAACCTCTCCCTTAGATACTATTCTCTCACCTCTTATCTCCATCTGACAGTGTTTCCATCAATCATGGTAGTTTATCTTAACACAAAATACAGTACATTCCCAACTTAACTGGTGTGGTACTATTCATTATAGTCTCTTGGTAATTCTTAAATCCACCACATAGCGATACACATAGATCAACCCCACTTATAGTTCATTGACCAACTCAGGTGCATTCCTATGCTTAACTTCACAGCTGAAACAGAAGTGGAATCCTTCCATTTGTCTGAAATGCACAAAGCTGGCCTATACATTACTAAAATTTCACTTTCACGCTATACTCCTTTAAATTCAGTCTAGGTAACAACTTAATAAGAACTTAAGGCTGTTCTTCTTAAATTGAAAAACAATACGATCCAAATTGAATCCAAGGCAAATTCTAATATGTCACATGTGTGTTAGTCACTCAGTTGTGTCTGACTCTTTGTGACCCCTTGAACTATATAGCCTACCAGGCTTCTCTGTTCCTGGGATTCTCCAGGCAAGAATACCGGAGTGGGCCGTCATTCCCTTCTCCAGGGGATCTTCCCAGTGCAGGGACTGAACTCGCATTGCAGGCCAATTCCTTACCACCTGAGTCACCAGAGAAGCACAATATGTCACATATTCTATTGGAAAAAATGACAGCTGCAGGTATTCCCTCAACCCTCCTCAGACATGCTTTCCCTCTGAGTCCTATGTGTCTCATTCCTCATCACAATGCGAACACAAAGGAAGACTGATTCTGTGAACTCTAGGCTTTGTAGATTTTGAAACCAATTACAGTATAAATAAAAATGAAAGACTTTGTCTAGGAGACTTATCACTGGGAAAGCAGGTCAGAATCTAAAGAATTATTTTTGTTTGCATCACTAGACTGCAGTGATTAGATGTGCATGGCAATAAATACATAAACCCATTATTAAACACATACAACACATACAAATTTACCAATTCATTATTTTGGGGATATTTTCTCCTACCCAACTGTACTTCTCATACATGTCACACATTCTACTGGGTTTCAATCTTCAAAATCAAATAGAGGTTTCCTCTTGCTTAAAGCAAACAGATGAAACAAATGTCAGGCCAGCTCACCTAACTAGCTAGTAGCCTGCAGGAATATGCTTTGAGAATCAGAAACTCTTTATTCAAGGGCCTGTGAGTCTATGGCCAATACTGACCATGAAGGTATTCCAGGGCAGAGGTGAGAATGACCTGACATGTCCCATTTCCTACTACATTTCACGTAGAGTAGATGACTTTACAATGCATAATCTTTAGAATGAAATGAGTTTTTCAAAGTCTCTCTCAAATTCTCATTACCCTGAATCAGCAGTTTATTTAGTCACAAATTTGGTTTCAAGAACAATAAAGTAGCAGTCGGTAGCTAACTTTTTGAGTTTTGTACCAGGCTCTGTGTACCTTATCTCATTAAATGCCTGTTTGGGTACCGCTTTTACTCTCACCTTCCAGATGAAGGCTCAGAGAGAATAAACATATTGTATAAGGTCATATGGTGCAGGAAACCTTTACTACTACACTATTTTTCCAGTTTTCCTGATATTTCCAGATGGCTTGGATAATACCTCAGAACTGAAGAATGGTTTTTAATTTCCACATCATTTAAATCTCTGCTACTTCAAAATATTAAGTTTAGAGATAATATTACAGCAAAGAACTCTAGTTTTCTTAACCAATCTATCCTTGACCTATTGTATTTGACTAGCGCAGTGTTTAAGAAAAAGATTTTCAGTGCTCTGAGGCTGGGAAGGCATTCATGCTGTGTCCCCACACAACCACTTCCTATTGTCATACACCCAGTAAGTCACACATTATTATTTTAATAGTTTCTGAAGACATTTGACTTTATCTCCTGGTACAATCAACATCATTTGTGCCCATAAGGTCTCTTAGGCTCCTCTGACATTCACTTTAGCCTCTGCCAGAGTCCTCATTCTTCTGACAGGACCCATAATCATTCCATTTTTTATGTTAAAAAAAAGAAAATTCCATTTACCTCAAAGACTATTAATTTGGTCGTAACACAAATTCATTTAATATGACTCTTTGTAAGTTACAGGGTTATTTTAATAGGAAAAAAAAGTGCTAAGAGAAGAGAGGCAGAGAAGGCCAATCTCACAGAATGGAATTTCAGACTAAGTTAATATGAAGCATTCTGGGGGGATATGAGGTTCTTTCAGTGAACAACTCAAATCCTAACTTGTGGCTAACTTTCTGCGTACAATTGAGCTTAGCCCTACAGTTCCACTGCTGACCATGGTCTGCTAAATCCATTTGTTACTTAAATCACTGTCATTCTTACCTTTATTTAAATTGTAAACAAATTGTACTGAATGACTTTTCTATTCATACTTACAATATGGGAAGAATTAGTGCTTTATTTTTCCTTCTTAGAACACTTTATGTCAAAATACTTAAACAATAAAGTAGCAGTCGGTAGCTAACTTTTTGAGTTTTGTACCAGGCTCTGTGTACCTTATCTCATTAAATGCCTGTTTGGGTACCGCTTTTACTCTCACCTTCCAGATGAAGGCTCAGAGAGAATAAACATATTGTATAAGGTCATATGGTGCAGGAAACCTTTACTACTACACTATTTTTCCAGTTTTCCTGATATTTCCAGATGGCTTGGATAATACCTCAGAACTGAAGAATGGTTTTTAATTTCCACATCATTTAAATCTCTGCTACTTCAAAATATTAAGTTTAGAGATAATATTACAGCAAAGAACTCTAGTTTTCTTAACCAATCTATCCTTGACCTATTGTATTTGACTAGCGCAGTGTTTAAGAAAAAGATTTTCAGTGCTCTGAGGCTGGGAAGGCATTCATGCTGTGTCCCCACACAACCACTTCCTATTGTCATACACCCAGTAAGTCACACATTATTATTTTAATAGTTTCTGAAGACATTTGACTTTATCTCCTGGTACAATCAACATCATTTGTGCCCATAAGGTCTCTTAGGCTCCTCTGACATTCACTTTAGCCTCTGCCAGAGTCCTCATTCTTCTGACAGGACCCATAATCATTCCATTTTTTATGTTAAAAAAAAGAAAATTCCATTTACCTCAAAGACTATTAATTTGGTCGTAACACAAATTCATTTAATATGACTCTTTGTAAGTTACAGGGTTATTTTAATAGGAAAAAAAAGTGCTAAGAGAAGAGAGGCAGAGAAGGCCAATCTCACAGAATGGAATTTCAGACTAAGTTAATATGAAGCATTCTGGGGGGATATGAGGTTCTTTCAGTGAACAACTCAAATCCTAACTTGTGGCTAACTTTCTGCGTACAATTGAGCTTAGCCCTACAGTTCCACTGCTGACCATGGTCTGCTAAATCCATTTGTTACTTAAATCACTGTCATTCTTACCTTTATTTAAATTGTAAACAAATTGTACTGAATGACTTTTCTATTCATACTTACAATATGGGAAGAATTAGTGCTTTATTTTTCCTTCTTAGAACACTTTGATGAGTTCATAAAAGGATACTTAAATAATAAACAGGCAGTAGTTTATGTTATAACCAATTTTCATATATGTAAACCTGTTAGCAGAGTTTTACAATTTTCTGGAAAATACTTATCTTAGAGGTCTAAATACTATAAAGCATTGTCAGAAAATGTAGAAAATGTTTGTCAATAGATGATTTCCTTTGTTTTCTTTCATTTTATGTAAAGCAAATGGTCACAGAACTATTTCGTTCTTACTACATTAATGGAATTTTGGGGAATATTTTTATAATCTATAAATAATATATCTTTCATGCTAGCAAATAACCATATCATAATGAAAATATTAGCCTTCCAGTCAATTTTCAACTTTTTTTTTGCCCTTTTTTATTTTTTTTATTCTTTAAAGATTTTACAGAGTTTTGTTGTTCACCAACACATATGTTCTCAGATCATTCATATGCATATACCTGGACGCTCCCCCCACCCAGTTCCCCCTCTCCCAGCTCTCCAGACCATCGCCCCAAGTGATTGTAGGTACTCCTATTCCCCTAGCACAATGACAATAGCTACCTTTTCCACCCATGACAGTATAGGTTTCCATGCTACTCCCTCTATGCCTCCCTCCCAATGTTCGGTCACTACAATGTCCTTATGCCTATTCCCTGTTTTTCCATGAGTTCACTGCATGTGTTATCACGACCATCTTACTAGATCCCATATATGTGAGTTAGTATACTGTACTTGTCTCTCTCTTGACTTACATCACTTTTTATGATAGGTTCTAGAGCCAGATCAAAGACCATTTTTCTAACAGCTGAGTTAGTATTCCATTTGGCAAAAAAATCTCACAGAATGGAATTTCAGACTAAGTTAATATGAAGCATTCTGGGGGGATATGAGGTTCTTTCAGTGAACAACTCAAATCCTAACTTGTGGCTAACTTTCTGCGTACAATTGAGCTTAGCCCTACAGTTCCACTGCTGACCATGGTCTGCTAAATCCATTTGTTACTTAAATCACTGTCATTCTTACCTTTATTTAAATTGTAAACAAATTGTACTGAATGACTTTTCTATTCATACTTACAATATGGGAAGAATTAGTGCTTTATTTTTCCTTCTTAGAACACTTTGATGAGTTCATAAAAGGATACTTAAATAATAAACAGGCAGTAGTTTATGTTATAACCAATTTTCATATATGTAAACCTGTTAGCAGAGTTTTACAATTTTCTGGAAAATACTTATCTTAGAGGTCTAAATACTATAAAGCATTGTCAGAAAATGTAGAAAATGTTTGTCAATAGATGATTTCCTTTGTTTTCTTTCATTTTATGTAAAGCAAATGGTCACAGAACTATTTCGTTCTTACTACATTAATGGAATTTTGGGGAATATTTTTATAATCTATAAATAATATATCTTTCATGCTAGCAAATAACCATATCATAATGAAAATATTAGCCTTCCAGTCAATTTTCAACTTTTTTTTTGCCCTTTTTTATTTTTTTTATTCTTTAAAGATTTTACAGAGTTTTGTTGTTCACCAACACATATGTTCTCAGATCATTCATATGCATATACCTGGACGCTCCCCCCACCCAGTTCCCCCTCTCCCAGCTCTCCAGACCATCGCCCCAAGTGATTGTAGGTACTCCTATTCCCCTAGCACAATGACAATAGCTACCTTTTCCACCCATGACAGTATAGGTTTCCATGCTACTCCCTCTATGCCTCCCTCCCAATGTTCGGTCACTACAATGTCCTTATGCCTATTCCCTGTTTTTCCATGAGTTCACTGCATGTGTTATCACGACCATCTTACTAGATCCCATATATGTGAGTTAGTATACTGTACTTGTCTCTCTCTTTTTGACTTACATCACTTTTTATGATAGGTTCTAGAGCCAGCCACTTCATTAGGACTGAGTCTTCTGCATTTCTTCTAACAGCTGAGTAGTATTCCATTGTATATATGTACCAGGGCTTCTGGATCCATTCATCTGTCGATGGACATCTAAGTTGCTTCCATGTTCTGGCTATTGTATAGAGAGCTGCAATGAACATTGGGGAACAGGTGCCTCTTTCATTTTTGATTTCATCAGGATATAGGCCTAATAGTGGGATTGCTGGGCCATAGGGTGCTTCTATTTTTAGTTTTTTAAGGAATCTCCATACTGTCTTCCATAGAGGCTGTATCAGTTTATATTCCCACCAGCAATGCAAGAGGGTTCCCTTTTCTCTGCACCCTCTCCAGCATTTGTCGTCGATTTGTTGATGATGGCCATTCTGACGGGTGTGAGGTGGTATCACATTGTGGTTTTAATTTGCATTTCTCTAATGATAAGCGAGGTTGAGCATCGTTTCATGTGCTTCTGGGCCATCTTTATGTCCTGTTTGGAGAGGCGTCTCTTTAGACCTTTTTCCCATTTTTAGATTGGGTTGTTCGTTTTTCCAGTGCTGAGTTGTCTGAGTTGCTTATAGATTTTGGAGATTAATTCTTTGTCTGTTGTTTCATTTGCTATGATTTTCTCCCACACTGTGGGGTGTCTGTTGAGCTTTTTTGTAATTTCTTTTGTTGTACAAAAGCTTTTAAGTTTCATGAGGTCCCACGTGTTCACTTTTCTTTTCAGTTCCGCTATTCTAGTGGGTGAGTCAGAGAAGATCTTGCTTTGATTGATGTCCTTGAGGGTTTTGCCTATATTCTCCACTAAGAGGTTGATGGTTTCTGGCCTTACATTTAGGTCTTTAACCTATTTTGAGTTGATCTTTGTGTATGGTGTCAGGGAATGTTCCAACTTCATTTTTTTGCATGTAGCTGTCCAATTCTCCCAGCATCACTTGTTGAAGAGGCTGTCTTTGTCCCATTTTATAGTTTCTCCTCCTTTGTCAAAAATAAGGCACCCGGGCTTCCTCTGGTGGTCCAGTGGGTAAGAACACCGCCTTGCAGTGCAAAGGGCGCCAGTTCGATCCCTGGCCTGGGAAGATCCCACAGGCTGCAGAGTGGCTGGACTGATGTGTCCAATCACCGAGCCGGAGCTCTGGAACGCATGTGCCCAGAGCCGGTGCTCTGCAACGACAGACGCTACCGCGATGGGAGACCCACAGGAGCCAAAGAATGAAGACAAATGAAAACAGAGAAATGAACGACCAATAGAAGTGGCCTGCCAACTCCCCTCCCTCCCCAACCCGACCCCTGCCCAAAGTAAATAAATAAATAAATCTTAAAAAAAGAACAAAATAATAAGGTACCCATAGGTGCGTGGGTTTATCTCTGGGTTCTCTATCTTGTTCCATTGATCTATAGTTCTGTTTTTGTGCCAGTACCATACTGTCTTGGTGACTGTTGCTTTGTAGTAGAGTCTGAAGCTAGGCAGGCTGATCCCTCCAGCTCCGTTTTTCTTTCCCAGGATTGCTTTGGCTATTCGAGGTCTTTTGTGTTTCCATATGAACTGTGTTATTATTTGGTCTAGTTCTGTGAAAAATGTCAATGGTAGTTGAGTAGGTATTGCATTGAATCTGTAGATGATATTTGGTAGTATGGTCATTTTCACAATATTCATTCCTCCGACACAGGAACATGGAATATCTCTCCATCTGTTTAAGTCTTCTTTAATGTCTCTCATGAGTGTCTTGTAATTTTCTGTGTACAATTCTTTTGTTTCTTTGGGTAGGTTTATTCCTAGATACTTGATACATTTGGTTGCAATGGTGGAGGGGATTGCCTCTTTGATTTCATTTTCTGATTTTTCATTGTTTGTGTATAGGAATGCCAGTGATTTCTGTGTGTTGACTTTGTATCCTGTGACTTTGCTGAATTCTTTGATTAGCTCTAGTAGCTTTGTAACCGTGTCTTTGGGATTTTCTATGTATAATATCATGTCGTCTGCAAAGAGAGAGCTTGACTTCTTCCTTTCCAATCTGGATTCCTTTGATTTCTTTCTCTTCTCTTATTGCTGTTGCTAGAACTTCCAGGACTATGTTGAATAGTAGTGGTGAAAGTGGGCACCCCTGTCTTGTTCCTGATCTTAGAGGGAATGCTTTCAGTTTTTCACCGTTAAGGATAATGTTCGCTGTAGGCTTCTCATAGATGGCTTTTATTGTGTTGAGATAGGTTCCTTCTATGCCCATTTTCTGAAGAGTTTTGATCATAAATGGATGTTGTACTTTGTGGAAGGCTTCTTCTGCATCTATTGAGATGATCATGTGATTTTTGTCTCTCAATTTGTTGATATGGTATATCATACTGATTGATTTGCGGATGTTGAAAAATCCTTGCATGCCTGGGATGAACCCGACTTGATCATGATGTATGAGTTTTCTGACGTGTCGTTGAATTCTGTTTGCTAGGATTTTGTTGAGGATCTTGACATCTAAGTTCATCAGAGAAATTGGTCTGTAATTTTCCTTTTTTGTGTTGTCTTTGCCTGGTTTGGGTATCAGGGTGATGGTGGCCTCGTAGAATGTGTTAGGAAGTGTTCCTTCCTGTGCAATTGTTTGGAAGAGTTTTAGAAGGACAGGCATTAGCTCTTCTTTAAATGTTTGGTAGAATTTGGCTGTGAAACCATCTGGCCCTGGGCTTTTATTTTTGGGTAGGTTTTTAATCACAAAGTCGATTTCTGAGCTTGTGATTGGGTTGTTCAAAGTTTCTGTTTCTTCCTGGCTCAGTCGTGGGAGATTAATCTTCCCCAAGAAACCGTCCATTTCTTCCAGGTTGTCCAGTTTGTTTGCATATAGCTGTTCATAATAGTCTTTTAGAGTCCTTTGGATTTCTGCATTATCTGTTGTAATCTCTCCTTTTTCATTTTTGATTTTGTTGATCTGGTTCTTCTCTCTCTTTTTCTTAATGATTCTGGCCATTGGCTTGTCAATTTTGTTTACCTTTTCAGAGAACCAGCTTTTTGTTTTATTTATCTTTACTATTGTTTCTTTCATTTCTTTCTCATTTATTTCTGCTCTGATCCTTATGATTTCTCTTCTTCTGCTGGCTTTTGGGTGTTTTTGTTCTTCTTTCTCCAATTGTTTTAAGTGGAGGGTTAAGCCGTCTGCTTCATATTTTCCTAGTTTCTTGAGGTGGGATTGTATTGCTATAAATTTCCCTCTTAGAACTGCTTTTGCAGTATCCCATAGTTTTTGCACTGTCGTGTGTTCATTGTCATTTTCTTCTAGAAACTGTTTAATTTCTCCTTTGATTTCCTCAGTAATCAGTTGGTTTTTTAGGTATGTACTGTTTAATCTCCATGTATTTGTGTTTTTAGGGTTTTTTTTTTCCGGTTGTTGGTCTCTAGTCTCGTTGCATTGTGGTCCAAGAAGATAGCTGATACAATTTCGGTTTTCTTGAACTGACTGAGGTTTGATTTGTGGCCCAAGATGTGGTCTATCCTGGAGAATGTTCCGTGAGCACTTGAGAAGAAAGTGTATTCTTTTGATTTGAATGGAATGTCCTAAAGATATCGATGAGGTCTATCATTTCTAGTGTTGCATTTAAGGCTTGTGTTTCTTTATTAATTTTCTGTTTGGATGATCTGTCCATTGGTGTGAGAGGAGTGTTAAAGTCTCCTACTATTACTGTGTTATTGTTGATTTCTTCTTTTCTGTCTGAAAGTACCTGTCTTATGTACTGAGGTGCCCATGTTGGGTGCGTAGATATTCATGACTGTTATGTCTTGCTCTTGGATAGATCCCTTAATCATGATGTAGTTACCTGCCTTGTCTCTTAGAATCTTCTTTACTTTAAAGTCTATTTTGTCTGATATGAAGATTGCTACTCCAGCTTTCTTTTGATTTCCATTTGCATGGAATATCTTTTTCCGGCTTTTCACTCTCAGTCTATGAGTGTCTCTAGGTCTGAAGTGGGTCTCTTCTAAACAGCATATATATGGGTCTTGCTTCTGGATCCATTCAGCCAGCCTGTGTCATTAGGTTGGAGCATTTAGTCCATTCACGTTCAAAGTAATTATTGATATGAATGTTCCTATTATCATCTTCTTAGAAATTTGGGGTTTGATTTGTAAGGCTTCTCCTACTCTATTTATTGGCTATCAGGCCCTTTAACACTTGTTGTAGGGCTGGTTTTGTGGTAGAGAATTCTTTGAGTTTTTGCTTGTCTGTGAAGCTTTTGACTTCTCCATCGATTCTGAATGAGATTCTTGCTGGGTAGAGAATTCTTGGTTGGAGGTTACTCTCTTTTAGCTGTTTATATGTGTCCTGCCATTCTTTTCTGGTCTGCAGGGTTTCTGTTGAGAGATTCACAGTTAAACGTATGGGGTTTCCTTTATATGTTATTTGTTGTTTGCTTCTAGCTGCTTTTAGTAATCTGTCTTTATATTTAGTCTGCATTAGTTTGATTAGAATGTGCCTTGGTGTGTTTCTTCTGGGGTTTCTCCTGTATGGAACTCTTTGTGCTTCTTGGACTTGGTTGACTATTTCCTTTCCCATGCTGGGGAAGTTTTCAACTTTAATGTCTTCAAGAATTTTTTCATAGCCTTTCTTCCCCTCTTCTTTTGATTTGAATGGAATGTCCTAAAGTCGATGAGGTCTATCATTTCTAGTGTTGCATTTAAGGCTTGTGTTTCTTTATTAATTTTCTGTTTGGATGATCTGTCCATTGGTGTGAGAGGAGTGTTAAAGTCTCCTACTATTACTGTGTTATTGTTGATTTCTTCTTTTCTGTCTGAAAGTACCTGTCTTATGTACTGAGGTGCCCATGTTGGGTGCGTAGATATTCATGACTGTTATGTCTTGCTCTTGGATAGATCCCTTAATCATGATGTAGTTACCTGCCTTGTCTCTTAGAATCTTCTTTACTTTAAAGTCTATTTTGTCTGATATGAAGATTGCTACTCCAGCTTTCTTTTGATTTCCATTTGCATGGAATATCTTTTTCCGGCTTTTCACTCTCAGTCTATGAGTGTCTCTAGGTCTGAAGTGGGTCTCTTCTAAACAGCATATATATGGGTCTTGCTTCTGGATCCATTCAGCCAGCCTGTGTCATTAGGTTGGAGCATTTAGTCCATTCACGTTCAAAGTAATTATTGATATGAATGTTCCTATTATCATCTTCTTAGAAATTTGGGGTTTGATTTGTAAGGCTTCTCCTACTCTATTTATTGGCTATCAGGCCCTTTAACACTTGTTGTAGGGCTGGTTTTGTGGTAGAGAATTCTTTGAGTTTTTGCTTGTCTGTGAAGCTTTTGACTTCTCCATCGATTCTGAATGAGATTCTTGCTGGGTAGAGAATTCTTGGTTGGAGGTTACTCTCTTTTAGCTGTTTATATGTGTCCTGCCATTCTTTTCTGGTCTGCAGGGTTTCTGTTGAGAGATTCACAGTTAAACGTATGGGGTTTCCTTTATATGTTATTTGTTGTTTGCTTCTAGCTGCTTTTAGTAATCTGTCTTTATATTTAGTCTGCATTAGTTTGATTAGAATGTGCCTTGGTGTGTTTCTTCTGGGGTTTCTCCTGTATGGAACTCTTTGTGCTTCTTGGACTTGGTTGACTATTTCCTTTCCCATGCTGGGGAAGTTTTCAACTTTAATGTCTTCAAGAATTTTTTCATAGCCTTTCTTCCCCTCTTCTTTCTCTGGAACTCCTATAATTCTAATGTTGGTGCGTTTGATATTGTCCCATAGGTCTCTGAGGCTATCCTCAGTTCTTTCAATTCTTTCAGTTTTGCTGTGTTCTTCAGCACCCATTTCCACCATTCTGTCTTCCAGCTCACTTATCCATTCTTCAGCCTCTAATACTCTACTGTTGAGATCTTCTATAGTATTTCTCAGTTCAGCAATTGAGTTGGTGGTCTCCATTTGCTTATTTTTCATTTCTTGCATGTCTCTTCTCAATGCACTAATTTCCCCTAATATTCTGTTTTCGGTGTTTTGCATCCTCATTAGTATAGCTTTTCTGAATTCTCTTCAGATAATTTGTCTATCTCCTCCTCTGTCATTTGAAGCGGTGTTTCTCTAGCTCGGTCCTTCATTTGTGCAGTGTTTCTCTGATGTTTCATTATTAGGTTAATTTTTGTTTCTTTGTATGTGTCTGTGTGTTTGCAGTTCTTTTTTCCCCACTGGGCTTTTTGGTTGAATTCTCCCTCCCTTTGGGTTACTGTCCTTGTAGAAGGGTTCAGTGGTTTGTGTCTTGGATGGTGTTAGGTCTTGTTTACAGATGAATAATCTCTAGTGTTGTATGTTTTTTGATAGTGTGGGGTCTTAGAATCAGGGCTTCCACTCCAAGGATCCTTGGTTTGATGACTGGTCAGGAGGTGTAGGCTGTATGTCTGGTTTGCTATGGTGTTCCGTGATATTAGTTCACATACTAGCATCAGCGTTGTGGTGCTTCTCGCGGCACCGCGGCTTCTCGCTCCAGGTTGCTGCGGCTTCTCGCTCCAGGTTCCAGCTCCGGCGGCTTCTCCTGTTTTCAACTTTTTAATCTTTTAAAATTTAGATCAAATTCTCCGCTTGAACTGACAGTTTCCTTGGCTAATCCCTACACATTCTGGGAGCTTTATACATTATCGTCTTAGCATTTAATGGAAAATAACTATGTACAGTGCAGACATAAATCCAAAATGCCTACAATTAAAGAGAATAAACTCATTTTTTAAGGATGCACATTTATAAACATTACCAAAATTATTCTACAAATTTTTTTTAATGTAGTAAAATACTTCCTTTGATTTCCTCCATGTTTCTCTCAATTGCCTAGGGTGCCCAGTTTGAGCAGTTTTGATATATAAACTATTTACCTTCCTTGCAATCATTTAGGTTTTCCAAGTGGCACTAGTGGTAAAGAACTTGCCTACCAATGCAAGAGACCTAATTGGACTGGGGTTAGATTCCTGGGTCGGGAAGATTCCCTGGAGGAGGAATTCAATCCACTCCAGTATTCTCGCCTGGAGAGTCCTATGGACAAAGGAGCCTGGTGGGCTACAACTATGGGGGTGCAAAGACCTGGACATGACTGAAGCCATTCAGCACACACACAATCATTTATTTAGCTAAGAAAAAAGATATTATAATAAAATAAAGTGCTTAGGACCTAATAAATGTTCCTCACCTTCTTTGGTCAATCTATTTAGAAAAATGACTTTTTAAAATTCACCAGACCTAATTAGCTGCAGTCAACCAGCCTAAAGTCATCTGTTGATTATTAATGTATCATTTGAAGCCAAAATGGGCTTGATTGTTCAGGAAAGCATGGGTTTATTAGTGTGAAAAGGCTCTGCTAATGAAAAAGGTCAGCTGTTATATGAAATAATGTTATTGACTGGACTCAGAATACCCTGGATTTTAATGTTAGGAAAGGGTGTGGAAACAGTATTCTTTCTACTCTCAGTCACAACAGTCTACATTCAAAATGAAGTTACTCATCATGATAGGTATGATTTAGGTAATAAAATGAGGTGTGAATGAGATTTCATTGGAAATAAGGGTTCCCTTCAGACTAGTATTACTACTTGATTTGGTTTCTCTGTGCTTCATTACAAACTAAGAATTCTCACAATGTTCTTTCTAAACTTCTATTAGATTTTTCAAAAGTGTAGAGAAAAGTTCATGAGATTCTTAGATTAAGGCAGTAATCTAAGTAGATTCTAAAATGGTACTTCTAAAATAGAAGTAGTTTTATTGGTGTATAACCTGAAGATGCTTATCCTTTATGTATAGCATTTAAACGCTTCCTGATCTCTCATAGCCAAACTGCCCTGAATATTAGAGCTGCAAAAGGTGAGAAAAAAGATATACATATATATTTTCTATATACATATACATCAATTTGAGCTTTATAACAAGCCATTTTTGTACTTTATTGGAAGGTTTTTAGGTATATTTTTAATCTTCTCACTATATATATATATACACACACATGCACTAATTATTGTGTAAGCCAGCATACAATTATAGATAGCTTATCATAAAAATAAATTATGAATATATTAAATACAAATATTTACTAAGTTTGAACATATATAGGTGAATATATTATACATATATATATACACATTAGTAAAAATACTCATACTTGAAAACTGACAGAAAATTGAAACCTGTAAAAGCCTAAGGGTAGCAATCAAATTAATCTTGTTAAAATATTTCTCATCAAAATCATTCCCTGTCTCCAAACATAAATTTTATTCATAAATTTCATTTACTTAAGAAAACAAAGGTCCCACCCAGATATTCAAAGCTCTCCGTGGTATACGCTCAATATCTGTTGGCAAACACTTCTTACTCTGTCCTTCTTTTAAAATATGTGTCTTGTTTCATCATAGCAATTTTTCTCTTTTATTTTCCCTTCTCAAAATAGTCATCCCTGTCTTTTTTTTTTTATTTAAACATGCCTGAACTGTACCTACCCACCTGTGGCAAGTATAAATGCCACTTCAACCAGAAGCCTGCCCTGATATCATCTGTAGCCATTTATGTCTCATGCTTCTGAACTCCCAAAGCACTTCATTTATGCCTCTCACTACAGTCATTACGTTTTTTGTTGTACTTATTTCCAGTATTAGCCAAGACTCTCTTTAAGCACAGTCAGTATCTCTCATAATTGACCTTTGTATTTTTTACAGCCTGGTGCATAGTAACTGCTCGACACATTACTGACTGAAGCAAGGCTGTAAGAGTAGAAAAGTCACCATGACAGTAACAATAATGATTTCTATCATTGAGTAATTTGCAAGTATCAAACACTGAGTTAACTGAGTGCCTTACACTCATCAGGGAAAATCTAAAGTTCATCAAGTATAAAAACAGCTTGTTTGACTCAATATTCTGGGTATATGTCTATCCAAAATTACCACAAAATAAATTTGAGAAGGATCAATAAAAAGATAAAAACATTTTTTTAAATTCAATGTGAATAACAATGCATGCCACTTATATAAAAATACAAAACCCTAACAAGTTCTTCACTTTTTTTCATATTTTGGGAAGTTTTTTTTTTTTTTTGAAGTGATACACATCTTTAAAGAACAGATAATCAATTCCTGATGCTGTTCACAACCACAAAGCCTTGAGAAGGTGAAGGGAATGCTGTTAAATGCCACTGAAGCTCAGAAAAGTGTTTTCAGACCTCATTCATTTCCTCTGTCAGTAAGGAAATACTGTGTTCAGACACTAGGAAAGAAACCAGTAATAGAAATTGCTGCAAATTCTGTTTGTGTTTGATCCTTCAGGTTCGAACCTTTCATTTCATGGGCTTCAGCTGTTAAGAAGAGAGCTGGAGGAGCTGGATTATTCATTTCTATAATTAAAGAGATACCCAGTCATTGAAATATAATGCTCTTCTCTGTGACTGACAGCCGCTGTGATTGGATGTTAGCAATGGGCCACATGGAAGATGAATTCAGGTAATCTCCAATTTTTTTTCCCTCCTTCTCTCAGAAATGTCTCAAATTGACACTAATTTGATAGTCTCAAATCCCAGAGCCCCTTGGATACTGAGAATGGAATGTAAAGAAATTCTCCTTGGTGTCAGCCAGTAACTTTCTCTTTCCTTCCGGTTACAAAAGGTGATTGACATGAAGAGGAGGCCTGCTCACTACTACAACAGGGATGAACTTCAAAACTGGGTTGGCAGACACCTGCTCAGGGTCTTTTTTTTTTTTTTTTCTTTCTCTTTTTTCTAATTGGGATACCAGTAATGATGAAGAATTGATGATAAGAGTTCATGAGAAGGCAACTACCCTTATTTTTACAGCCTGGTGCATAGTAACTGCTCGACACATTACTGACTGAAGCAAGGCTGTAAGAGTAGAAAAGTCACCATGACAGTAACAATAATGATTTCTATCATTGAGTAATTTGCAAGTATCAAACACTGAGTTAACTGAGTGCCTTACACTCATCAGGGAAAATCTAAAGTTCATCAAGTATAAAAACAGCTTGTTTGACTCAATATTCTGGGTATATGTCTATCCAAAATTACCACAAAATAAATTTGAGAAGGATCAATAAAAAGATAAAAACATTTTTTTAAATTCAATGTGAATAACAATGCATGCCACTTATATAAAAATACAAAACCCTAACAAGTTCTTCACTTTTTTTCATATTTTGGGAAGTTTTTTTTTTTTTTTGAAGTGATACACATCTTTAAAGAACAGATAATCAATTCCTGATGCTGTTCACAACCACAAAGCCTTGAGAAGGTGAAGGGAATGCTGTTAAATGCCACTGAAGCTCAGAAAAGTGTTTTCAGACCTCATTCATTTCCTCTGTCAGTAAGGAAATACTGTGTTCAGACACTAGGAAAGAAACCAGTAATAGAAATTGCTGCAAATTCTGTTTGTGTTTGATCCTTCAGGTTCGAACCTTTCATTTCATGGGCTTCAGCTGTTAAGAAGAGAGCTGGAGGAGCTGGATTATTCATTTCTATAATTAAAGAGATACCCAGTCATTGAAATATAATGCTCTTCTCTGTGACTGACAGCCGCTGTGATTGGATGTTAGCAATGGGCCACATGGAAGATGAATTCAGGTAATCTCCAATTTTTTTTCCCTCCTTCTCTCAGAAATGTCTCAAATTGACACTAATTTGATAGTCTCAAATCCCAGAGCCCCTTGGATACTGAGAATGGAATGTAAAGAAATTCTCCTTGGTGTCAGCCAGTAACTTTCTCTTTCCTTCCGGTTACAAAAGGTGATTGACATGAAGAGGAGGCCTGCTCACTACTACAACAGGGATGAACTTCAAAACTGGGTTGGCAGACACCTGCTCAGGGTCTTTTTTTTTTTTTTTTCTTTCTCTTTTTTCTAATTGGGATACCAGTAATGATGAAGAATTGATGATAAGAGTTCATGAGAAGGCAAATACCCTTAACAACCATAAAGTCAGATGGCACAACAGAGAAACCTCAACCAAAATAAAGCCAGGGTTCAACTGAACCCATTTTCAATCTTGTTTTTATCCATTCACTCAATACCAAATTACAGATTAGAGGTAAAAAATACAAAGACCCCTACTCTAGGTCTAGGACATTGCCTTAGGTCTGCCCCATAAAATACAGTACCCCCAAATCTTATCCTTTGCACATTGTAAACAAGGAATAAATGAATAGGAGTTAAGTAAAAGAGGGTAAGCCACAGAAAATATCTTCTTCAAAAATAAAAATAGTAAAGCAAGTCACCTATTCGCAATATCTTACTGGAGCTATAAATGACTGTAAAGAGGTCACCCATACTCTAAGTACCAGAGGTAAAGACCCTGAGACAGGGTCAGTGGACAGAGATGGCCACTGGTCCAAAATGAGCTACAGCATCTCTCACTGCACAGAACTTTGCCCTGGTGAGGTGAGTCTTTACATGCCAGGCGAGGTCTGGCCCGATCTCATCCTGATTTTGTGCTGCCTCCTGGTCTATTTATATTTCTGTCATTCTCTGGAAAAATGTGCATAATATATATTTCAGGGAATATACCTTCCTTAGCAACATAGCTAACTTCTCAACCAGAGGAAGAAAAGCAGAGTAAGTATGCAGGTATTACAAATAACTATTTTCAACACCATAGAAAGCAGTTTTACCCCAAAATAAAAGACACTTTTCATAGACAAGAACAGAATGGCAGAAATAGGAATCTACTGCTAGTTTAAAACTTCAATTAATTCATCACCTGGGATAACCATTAAGAGGAAGTCTGAGTCATAAGTTTCCGACTATTAATTCCATGTGTTTTCACTGCCTTATTATTGGCACCCAGAAGACTTCCTAGATGGTATATAGCTGGCTTACTTCTTAAACTAATGAATATGCAAAAAAATTCAGAATACTGGGCCATCTCCCAGATATTGTTCAGAGCTCAGATGATCCAAACTAACCTTGAAATAGAAAATTCTTGGGTACTTCCAGTTCCATTTCGGCTTCTGGTATGTACATTTTCAACTCAATTATTTTACAAAACCCAAATAGGGCTTGTTCAATGAGCAGCAAGTGTTGCAAGTTGCTAAAACACAACTTCAGCGGTAACCCTTGCCCTTTTCAACTTCACCATTTGAGTTAATCGTACGTTACACGTTCTTTTATTACAGGGCCTTCCTTTTAAATCCTCTGAGAAAAGAGTATGTGCTGGGAGTTGTATTTGAGTTGCAGGTACCACCTGAATGCAATTCCTTAAGTTGTATGCTATTGTCTTTGGTAGAAAATAGCCTGTCAAGCCTGCTAAGACAAAGAATTCAAGAGAAAGAACAGATTCATCAATTTTCCAAAGATATAATCACCCATTCCACGGATAGATCATTTTAGCATAGATAAGACCAAGACTGTCAGAGAGCTGAATAGATACTCTGGCAACTACCAGTTACACAAGCAGGCACTTAAAGAAAATATATCCACTAATTTATTCAACAAACATTTATTAGGCATTTACCTTATGGAAGCTCTATGCTATGATCTTGGCTAAAGAAATGCATGCACAATTCCTGCAAGGAACTCAATCTGGGAGCGGTGAGGAAGGGGACACTCCAAGTCAAATTTCTCTGTATGGGACAGAAAATGTCTGCCAAAAACTGGCAAACAAGAAATGACTTTATCTTTCACTTCACCCAAAAATAAAGATGAAAATCAAGTTTATTATGTTAGTCACAGTAATTTTTATGTGCTCAGACATGAAAAAGCATACGTAATCAAGTACTGCAAGAAATACGGAATATACCAAAGTTTTATCAGAATACCTTTTATCCAAAAACGTTCCCCTTGCTCTATTTTAAGATTGTTACTAAGTAACTGTCTTCCATTCGCCACACCTGTCTCAAATGAGATCCTGCAATCAGGGCTAAAAACCCACTGCTAGCCGTTCTGCCCCAGGGGACATATTAACACAGGTGAGAATTTCTCCAGCTTCTTGTTAATTACTCTCCTGTTTGTCCTTCTTCAACACTGAAACCTTCAGAACAACTTGGGAAGCCTAAAACTGCTTATATTTTAAAATCCCTTACAAGTGAGAGGTGAAACAAATAGTATTTTACTCAAGTACTGTTTATGATCACTTGGAGTACAGTGTTAGCACATCAAAATTAGAAAGAAAAAAAAAAAAAATTTGACGCATTCCACCTCTTCTTGACCCAGAATCTCTCTCAGCTCCAGGTGGAGAACCATAGTCGGGTTAAAGATGGCGCAGGACGCGGACGCCTCGACTGACCTCCCACAGGCACCCTGAATCTACAGCTACATGTGAAACATCATCCCCTGAAAAACCCCCACAAACTGGCTCCAGAATCTCTCAGGTGAAGGACAGAAAACGGCCATCAGAGCAGGTAGGACATGCTGGAAAACAGCTCCCCCATAAACCCCGGCCCCAACTCCTAGACCTGGTCAGGCAGCCCCCACAAACTGGCTCCAGAATCTCTCAGGTGAAGGACAGAAAACAGCCATCAGAGCAGGTAGGACACGCTGGAAAACAGCTCCCCCATAAACCCCGGCCCCAACTCCTAGACCTGGCCAGGCAGGAACCCCACACCCAGAGCTTATCTTGGAGAGCAAAGGGTTTGAGTCCCACGTCGTGTGCCCGCAAACGTTTAGGACCTGCACCTGAGAGATGAACCCCGAAAATATCTAGTTTCAAAAGCCCCAGTGTTTGCGACCACAAAACCCACAGGCTGAGAAAAGAGCTGACAGCTCGGACTCACCAGTCCCAGGACCCAGCATGGAAGCGGCTGGAGGGAGAAGCAAGCCTCTCTTGCTCCTTCTGGAACGTCAGCCCGAGGGGCCCGCATCGTCTCCTGACCTGTATTTGAAGAGGCTGGGCGCCTTCCTGGGTGGGAGCCGCAGCACCGCCTTTGCTTCCTCCGCTCTGCACCAGCTGCGGGCATCAGGCACCAGTTTTTTCTTAAACTCTAGTGTTTTATTCCCCGTTTTTACCGTCCTGGTGGGTGTCATCTCTGCATTCTCATTCTACCACACTCCAGAGCACCAATATCTCTGAGTGGGGGATTTTACACGCAACCTTCTTCAACACTGAAACCTTCAGAACAACTTGGGAAGCCTAAAACTGCTTATATTTTAAAATCCCTTACAAGTGAGAGGTGAAACAAATAGTATTTTACTCAAGTACTGTTTATGATCACTTGGAGTACAGTGTTAGCACATCAAAATTAGAAAGAAAAAAAAAAAAAATTTGACGCATTCCACCTCTTCTTGACCCAGAATCTCTCTCAGCTCCAGGTGGAGAACCATAGTCGGGTTAAAGATGGCGCAGGACGCGGACGCCTCGACTGACCTCCCACAGGCACCCTGAATCTACAGCTACATGTGAAACATCATCCCCTGAAAAACCCCCACAAACTGGCTCCAGAATCTCTCAGGTGAAGGACAGAAAACGGCCATCAGAGCAGGTAGGACATGCTGGAAAACAGCTCCCCCATAAACCCCGGCCCCAACTCCTAGACCTGGTCAGGCAGCCCCCACAAACTGGCTCCAGAATCTCTCAGGTGAAGGACAGAAAACAGCCATCAGAGCAGGTAGGACACGCTGGAAAACAGCTCCCCCATAAACCCCGGCCCCAACTCCTAGACCTGGCCAGGCAGGAACCCCACACCCAGAGCTTATCTTGGAGAGCAAAGGGTTTGAGTCCCACGTCGTGTGCCCGCAAACGTTTAGGACCTGCACCTGAGAGATGAACCCCGAAAATATCTAGTTTCAAAAGCCCCAGTGTTTGCGACCACAAAACCCACAGGCTGAGAAAAGAGCTGACAGCTCGGACTCACCAGTCCCAGGACCCAGCATGGAAGCGGCTGGAGGGAGAAGCAAGCCTCTCTTGCTCCTTCTGGAACGTCAGCCCGAGGGGCCCGCATCGTCTCCTGACCTGTATTTGAAGAGGCTGGGCGCCTTCCTGGGTGGGAGCCGCAGCACCGCCTTTGCTTCCTCCGCTCTGCACCAGCTGCGGGCATCAGGCACCAGTTTTTTCTTAAACTCTAGTGTTTTATTCCCCGTTTTTACCGTCCTGGTGGGTGTCATCTCTGCATTCTCATTCTACCACACTCCAGAGCACCAATATCTCTGAGTGGGGGATTTTTACACGCAACTGGTGCTCAGGTTTTAATTTCTGGTGTCTAGGTCATTGTGGGGCTTCCCAGGTGGGGGTAGGGTAAAAAACTGCCTGCTAACGCAAGAGCAGAGGGTTCCATGCCTGCGTCGGAAAAATCCCTGGAGTAGGAAATGGCAGCTGCTCCAGCAGTTCTGCCTGGGAAATCCCACGAACAGAGGAGCCTGGGGGGCTTCAGTTCACAGCTGCTATCCAGGGAATGTCTCTAGATCACCTTGCTCTGGTGGTGGGAGTGGCTCAAGCGGGTTTGAGTCCCTGAGACCCACAGGGCTATAACAATTGGAGAGTGCTTAAAAGGATACCACCCCCAAGGCGATGCACACATAGCTGATTGAAACATAGCCCCATCGTGAAAGAGGCCTATTTGCTTGTCCAGAAGCAATAGCCTGAAGCTTAAAATGAAGCTCTTTGAGAACAGTGTTGGGGTGGGGATGTCGGTGGGGTGGGAAGGGCGATCAAAGCTTTAACATTTGGGCCTATGTAAAGTACAGCATGGTATTTGAAGGGTGCTAAGAGAGTATATCTTATAAATTCTCATCACAAGAAAATTAAAAGTTAGTTAACTAGGTGTAGTGATGAATGTGGGCTAGACTTATTGTAGGCATAATTTCACAATAAATACAGATATCAAGTCTTTACCGTCTACACCTGAAACTAATGTTCCATGCCAATTATACCTTAGTTAAAAAAAAAGTACTATAATTAGGCCAGACCCAAGGAAGAAAGTCACTTTTGATTTGAGCAGTTTCTCAAAATAGAACCTCCCCCCCCTCCTCTACCGCATGGAAGCGGCTGGAGGGAGAAGCAAGCCTCTCTTGCTCCTTCTGGAACGTCAGCCCGAGGGGCCCGCATCGTCTCCTGACCTGTATTTGAAGAGGCTGGGCGCCTTCCTGGGTGGGAGCCGCAGCACCGCCTTTGCTTCCTCCGCTCTGCACCAGCTGCGGGCATCAGGCACCAGTTTTTTCTTAAACTCTAGTGTTTTATTCCCCGTTTTTACCGTCCTGGTGGGTGTCATCTCTGCATTCTCATTCTACCACACTCCAGAGCACCAATATCTCTGAGTGGGGGATTTTTACACGCAACTGGTGCTCAGGTTTTAATTTCTGGTGTCTAGGTCATTGTGGGGCTTCCCAGGTGGGGGTAGGGTAAAAAACTGCCTGCTAACGCAAGAGCAGAGGGTTCCATGCCTGCGTCGGAAAAATCCCCTGGAGTAGGAAATGGCAGCTGCTCCAGCAGTTCTGCCTGGGAAATCCCACGAACAGAGGAGCCTGGGGGGCTTCAGTTCACAGCTGCTATCCAGGGAATGTCTCTAGATCACCTTGCTCTGGTGGTGGGAGTGGCTCAAGCGGGTTTGAGTCCCTGAGACCCACAGGGCTATAACAATTGGAGAGTGCTTAAAAGGATACCACCCCCAAGGCGATGCACACATAGCTGATTGAAACATAGCCCCATCGTGAAAGAGGCCTATTTGCTTGTCCAGAAGCAATAGCCTGAAGCTTAAAATGAAGCTCTTTGAGAACAGTGTTGGGGGTGGGGGATGTCGGTGGGGGTGGGAAGGGCGATCAAAGCTTTAACATTTAGGACTATGTAAAGTACAGCATGGTATTTGAAGGGTGCTAAGAGAGTATATCTTATAAATTCTCATCACAAGAAAATTAAAAGTTAGTTAACTAGGTGTAGTGATGAATGTGGGCTAGACTTATTGTAGGCATAATTTCACAATAAATACAGATATCAAGTCTTTACCGTCTACACCTGAAACTAATGTTCCATGCCAATTATACCTTAGTTAAAAAAAAAAAAAGTACTATAATTAGGCCAGACCCAAGGAAGAAAGTCACTTTTGATTTGAGCAGTTTCTCAAAAATCTCAGGTAGGCAAAACAAAACAAAACAAAAAGGAAATCAGATCTGGTGGACTTAGTGCTATGGTGGATAGTCTCCATGGTTCTGTGAAAGGAGCCTCAGAGTCTATCTTTTCAGGGAAGTCTTGCAAGAGAAGAGCATTACTGGAATCACCCTTTCAGGTTAATAGGAATTAGCCAGGAGGAGAGGAGGAAGAAAAAAAAAAGGAAAAGAAGGGAAAGTGGTTCAGTAGGACAAACAGCACATGCTAAGAAATAGTACACAGCATTAAAATCTAACTGAGGGCACAAAGAGATGTCTCATTATGTGCAGGAAAAATGTTGAATCTAGCTGAAGTATTTAGAAAATGTAAATTGAGACTTGTGAGGGGGTGGAAGTCAGATGGCAGTACAATGCCTAGGAAGTTAGACACAGGATTCAGAGGTAAGAAGTTCAATAGGTAAGTAGATAGGAAGCAAGGCTAAGCAAGATCATGAGGATCTTATAAAACTTTGACATGAAACTCTGCCCATAGAATGGTGACCTATAAATAATTTCCAGTTCCTGAGATCTGTGATTCAAAGAGGGGACTGTGATTCCAGTGTGGAGAAAAGGATAGAGATCTGATTAGGCTAAAAACATTAATGAATCAGATAGTTCTAACATTTACTAAAGATAGGCATGGAAAGAAGCTGGTCATTTTGAAACTTTTTAGAGGATAGAGAATGTGTAAGGTGAAAGAAAAGGTTCAATCAAGTATGTTTTCCAGAGAAATGTTACTAAAGTTTAACAGTCCTCCTGTTAGAAACTAAGTCTAAATAGAAGCATATGCATTATTTTTAGAAAATATTTTCTTACAGAATCATTAATTTGACCTCTTTCATTCAACATAAAGTTTCTGAAGTTCATCCATGTTGTTGAATATATTGGTAATGTTTCTTTTGTGAATCATTGAGAAGTAGTCTGTTGTTTAAATATAGTATAGATTATTTATCTACTGCATATTATGGTTATTTCCAGGTTTTTGATGTTATGAAGAAAGCTCCTTGTACATTCATGTTTAAGATTTGACCTGGTTTAGGATTTACAAGAAAGTTATCCATAAATTTTACTAATTAAAAGTATGTCTTGGGCTTCCCTGGTGGTCCAGTGGGTAAGGACACTGCCTTGCAGTACGAAGGGCGCTGGTTTGATCGCTAGCCTGGGAGGATCCCATGTGCCGCAGAGCTGTTGGACCTATGTGTCCAACTACGGAGCTGAAGCTCTGGAGCGCATGCGCTCTACCATGCACTACTATGAAATTAACTGTTAAAAAGGGAGGCAAGCATATGTCATTAATTTTGAAGGGTGTTTACCTTTCAAACCCACCCACATATTATCCGTTAACAGCAGTTCTGAAAAATATCTGTTTTGAAAAATAACAGTAGAGCTGCTGAACTAAAAATTCATTTCTTCCCATAATTTCTTCCTCTGATACAGAGTTCTATATCATCATTTTAATTTATAGGTAAATACATCAAATTATTTCATCATTAATGTACTTATGTGCCCAATTTTTAAATGAGTGTAACTGATTATTGGCCAGAGAAATTATCACCTTTACATATTGATATTTTATAATAGTTTTTCTAGCCTGATGATAGTGTAGTTTTATGTGATACATAAACAAGTCTCATAATCTCATTCATGACTGCATCACTAGTGCTAGTAACACTGGCATATTGTTTATGCTTAATATTTACCAAAGAATATGCTTCAATATATATTTCTGGGTATCAAAAGTGTAATAGATTTAGGGGCTTCCCTGGTGATCCAGTGGGTAAGGACACCACCTTGCAGTGCAGGGTTCACTGGTTTGATCCCTGGCTCAGGAAGATCCCACATGCTATGGAGAGGCTGGACTGGTGTGTCCAATTAGGAGTCAGCGCTCTGGAGCACATGTGCCCAGAGCTGGTGCTCTGCAAGAAAGAAGCCACTGCAATGGGAGGCCCACACAGGCCAAGGAATAAAGATGGATGAAAATAAATAAATAAAGAATCAATAAAAGTGTAATAGATCTAAAATTAGGATTTATGAGGTTTTAGTTCTGAATCATTCATTTATGATAGTGCTGAAGCAAATATATACTCAAATTCTCTATGATCAACCTACCTCTGCTGGGCAATGAGATTATGTCAAAGCTGTTCTATTTCCATAAGAGAAATGCTCTGACTCTTTTAGTAAGGCATATTTAAAAGAAGAAGGTACTCAAAAGAAAGGCAGCTCCCTGAAAGAGCTCCAAGCATGGGTATCACATGATTCTTTTTGAAAGGAATAATCCTAAGGAATAGGATAGCAATAAGGCACATGAAGGCTGCAGACAGTAAGTAATAAGTGGCTTGCGGAACCTATCAAAGGATCTGAAGCAGGCTCAGAAATGAGAAGAAAGTACCTGCATTTGCCTAGCTAAAATTTGCAGTTAAGGAGACTTAAAATGGTACACTGCAGTCAAGAACAGTTTGAGATCTGAAATCAATAGGGTTAAAATTACCTGTCTGTGTTATCTCAAGTAGTCTTATAGTAACATCCTCATCTGCTCACTGGAAATAATAACATTGATATTGTCAACCAGTGTGGAATATTGTGAAGATTTATTTTACAAGTTAATGCATTTAAATTCCATGACTTGCTAATAGCACTCAATAAATATTAACTGTTATTGTACTATTGTAGCTACCTTTTAGGAAATCCACAGTAATACACATATTCTGACTTAAATGTACTTTAACCCCTATTCTCAAACATTGTGATGCAATGGCACTTGCAAGAAGGGCTGTATAAGAAGTGTGTTTTCATAGCTACCAGGCAATCTTCCATTTCTTAAAAAAGCATAAGAAAGATAAGCCACTTTAACACATCCTTTGGTAGCAGCTGTTCTAAGGACATGGAATACCTTACCATACATGTACCGTTTAGATCACATTGCATAAATTAAGTATGGGTCATTTTATCTTCTGAAAACTTAAAGTGCATAGCAATTTTAAGGCAACATTTTATGTGAAGCCACTGAGATTTTGATGAGAAATATATGTGTGTGTGTATATATATATATATATATATATGAATAAAATATATATTATACTTATATACATATATTTCCTTCTTATTATTTCTATTATTATTTTTAAGCTGTCAATACATGCATTGGCCAAGAGGGAATTATTTACCTGAAGTCTATTTATGCATTTTTCAGGAGCTAGCAAATATCACATTATATTTTCCCTTTTTTTTTTTGGTTACCAAATGCTGTCTGACACATCTCCTTCTATTTAAAAATCAAAAGCTCACCCAAGAAACTGCATCATTCCCTTGAGCATGAATATCTGTAACAAATACACTAGTCCTTTGGTTGCAGAGAGAATTAAGGATGCATTCACTCCTTAGCATTCCATGAATGATGAGCATACCTACAGCTCAAACGTAGAACAGAACCGACAATGTAGCATATAGACTTTAAGATCAATTGCTTTGGTGATTTGACATTAATAGCAGTGATGGGTACAGACTGTGGTGCTCTTCAAAAACAGGGCTGCTTCTGTGATAGGTTTCACTGATTGGTATGATAAATCCCTCAAAACAGTGCTTTACATATTACAAACTTCCTGCAGCAGTACTTAACAATATGTATTAAAAGGCAAACATCTGGATTATCTCTGACCTGGATGACCATTTTTAGAATTTATCTTAAAGAATGAGAGAGAGTTGAACAACAATGGTTCTTAGAATACAATTGCAGCAACAGCAACAAAAGTGGAAACCGTAATTCTTCCAGTGAGAACTGATTAAGGTAACTATAGTAATCAATGCCAGAAACGCTATATAAGCAACAAAAACATTTTTGTGGAAATAGACGTAGGTAAATATACTGACAATTAAAATTTCTTAAAAAGCATAAGAAAGATAAGCCACTTTAACACATCCTTTGGTAGCAGCTGTTCTAAGGACATGGAATACCTTACCATACATGTACCGTTTAGATCACATTGCATAAATTAAGTATGGGTCATTTTATCTTCTGAAAACTTAAAGTGCATAGCAATTTTAAGGCAACATTTTATGTGAAGCCACTGAGATTTTGATGAGAAATATATGTGTGTGTGTATATATATATATATATATATATGAATAAAATATATATTATACTTATATACATATATTTCCTTCTTATTATTTCTATTATTATTTTTAAGCTGTCAATACATGCATTGGCCAAGAGGGAATTATTTACCTGAAGTCTATTTATGCATTTTTCAGGAGCTAGCAAATATCACATTATATTTTCCCTTTTTTTTTTTGGTTACCAAATGCTGTCTGACACATCTCCTTCTATTTAAAAATCAAAAGCTCACCCAAGAAACTGCATCATTCCCTTGAGCATGAATATCTGTAACAAATACACTAGTCCTTTGGTTGCAGAGAGAATTAAGGATGCATTCACTCCTTAGCATTCCATGAATGATGAGCATACCTACAGCTCAAACGTAGAACAGAACCGACAATGTAGCATATAGACTTTAAGATCAATTGCTTTGGTGATTTGACATTAATAGCAGTGATGGGTACAGACTGTGGTGCTCTTCAAAAACAGGGCTGCTTCTGTGATAGGTTTCACTGATTGGTATGATAAATCCCTCAAAACAGTGCTTTACATATTACAAACTTCCTGCAGCAGTACTTAACAATATGTATTAAAAGGCAAACATCTGGATTATCTCTGACCTGGATGACCATTTTTAGAATTTATCTTAAAGAATGAGAGAGAGTTGAACAACAATGGTTCTTAGAATACAATTGCAGCAACAGCAACAAAAGTGGAAACCGTAATTCTTCCAGTGAGAACTGATTAAGGTAACTATAGTAATCAATGCCAGAAACGCTATATAAGCAACAAAAACATTTTTGTGGAAATAGACGTAGGTAAATATACTGACAATACAGACACACAGAAGTTTTTATTTGGCTTGTGTGTAGGGGTGTGTGTGTATATATATATATAAATATATACATATCTATACATACTGATTTTCAAAGATGTTTACAATAGGGGCTTCTCTGGTGGCCCAGTGGGTAAAGAGTCCGCCTTGCAGTGCAAGGGACACTGGTTTGATCCCTGGCCTGGGAAGATCCCATGGCTGGACTGGTGTGTCCAATTATGAGCCAGTGCTCTGGAGCGCATGTGCCCAGAGCCAGTGCTCTGCAGTGAGAGAGGCCACTGCCATGGGAGGCCCACACAGGCCAAAGAATAAAGTTGGATGAAAATGGACAGATAAGGACCAATAAAAGAGGCCAAAATTTAAAAAAAAAAAAAGATGTTTACAATATATATAATACAAATCACCCAAAGTTTTTCCTTTATCTGTGGTATTCTCTTCCAAAGATCAGTTATAATGCTTCCAGTTTCCATGTAATATATTGAATAAAATCCCAAATCCTACCACTTGTCTTTGAAAAGGCCATCTTTCCCCAGTGAAGTATTTGGAAAAACAAGAAGTTAGCCTCAGCTTTGCTTCTGAATCAGTTTATATGCAGCTTTAAAAATTATTTAATTCTGGAATAGTGAATATATTCATGAGTTTAAACTCTCAAAAACTATGAAAACCTATGCATAAAAGCCTAATTTTTTCATTTTTTTACTTTCAACTTACCTTTCCCATTGTATTTCCTTTGTTTTTTTTTTTTTTTTTTTTTTTGCTTCTTAATTTTGTTGGAGTAGATTTGATTTACAATGCTGTGTTAGTTTCAGGTATACGCCATAGTGATTCAGTTATACATACACATATGTTCATTCTTTTTTAGATTCTTTTCCTATATAGGTTATTATGGAATATTTTGCTGAGTTCCATGTGCTAGACAGTAGATCCTTGTTGGCTATCTGTTCTGTATGTTTGTATGTTTACACCAGGCTCCTTATTTATGCCTCCTCCCCATGTTTCCTTTTGGTAACCATAAATTGGGGCGTCTAAGGTGGCACAGTGCTATAGAATCTGCTTGCCAATGCAGGAGATGCAAGAGATTGGGTTTGATACATGGGTTGGGAAGGTCCCCTAGAGGAGAAAATGGCAACCTACTCTAGTATCCTTGCCTGGAAAATCCCATAGACAGAGGAGCCTGACAGGCTACAGTCTATGGGTCACAAAGAGTCAGGTGCAACTGTGCATGCATGCAACCATAAGTTTGTTTTTCATATCTGTGAGTCTGTTCCTGTTTTGTAAGTTCACTTACATTTTTTAAAAAAATTATATTCCACATTCCTCAAATATCATATTTTAGCTATCTTTCTCTATCTGCCTTACTTCACTCATTATGGTAATCTCTAAGCTTGTCCGTGTTGCTACAGGTGACATTGTTTCATTCTTTCTTGTGGCTGAGTAATAATCCATTGTAAATATGTACCATATTTCTTTATTCATTTGTCTATAGACAGTTAGTTTGTCTCCATGTCCTGGCTATTTTAAACAGTGCAGCAGTGAACACTGGGGTGCATGTGTTTACAATTTTTACAAAAGTTTTTCCTTTAGGTATTCTCTTCCAAAGATCAGTTATAATGCTTCCAGTTTCCATGTAATATATTGAATAAAATCCCAAATCCTACCACTTGTCTTTGAAAAGGCCATCTTTCCCCAGTGAAGTATTTGGAAAAACAAGAAGTTAGCCTCAGCTTTGCTTCTGAATCAGTTTATATGCAGCTTTAAAAATTATTTAATTCTGGAATAGTGAATATATTCATGAGTTTAAACTCTCAAAAACTATGAAAACCTATGCATAAAAGCCTAATTTTTTCATTTTTTTACTTTCAACTTACCTTTCCCATTGTATTTCCTTTGTTTTTTTTTTTTTTTTTTTTTTGCTTCTTAATTTTGTTGGAGTAGATTTGATTTACAATGCTGTGTTAGTTTCAGGTATACGCCATAGTGATTCAGTTATACATACACATATGTTCATTCTTTTTTAGATTCTTTTCCTATATAGGTTATTATGGAATATTTTGCTGAGTTCCATGTGCTAGACAGTAGATCCTTGTTGGCTATCTGTTCTGTATGTTTGTATGTTTACACCAGGCTCCTTATTTATGCCTCCTCCCCATGTTTCCTTTTGGTAACCATAAATTGGGGCGTCTAAGGTGGCACAGTGCTATAGAATCTGCTTGCCAATGCAGGAGATGCAAGAGATTGGGTTTGATACATGGGTTGGGAAGGTCCCCTAGAGGAGAAAATGGCAACCTACTCTAGTATCCTTGCCTGGAAAATCCCATAGACAGAGGAGCCTGACAGGCTACAGTCTATGGGTCACAAAGAGTCAGGTGCAACTGTGCATGCATGCAACCATAAGTTTGTTTTTCATATCTGTGAGTCTGTTCCTGTTTTGTAAGTTCACTTACATTTTTTAAAAAAATTATATTCCACATTCCTCAAATATCATATTTTAGCTATCTTTCTCTATCTGCCTTACTTCACTCATTATGGTAATCTCTAAGCTTGTCCGTGTTGCTACAGGTGACATTGTTTCATTCTTTCTTGTGGCTGAGTAATAATCCATTGTAAATATGTACCATATTTCTTTATTCATTTGTCTATAGACAGTTAGTTTGTCTCCATGTCCTGGCTATTTTAAACAGTGCAGCAGTGAACACTGGGGTGCATGTAGATTTTTAAATTATGATTTTCTCTGGACATACACACAGGAGTGGGATTCCTGGGTAGCTCAGAGAGTAAAGTATCTCCCTGCAATGCAGGAAACAAGATTTAGATCCCTGGGCCAGAAAGATCCCCTGGAAAAGGCCTGACTACGCACTCCAGTGGGAGAATTCCGTGGACAGAGGAGCCTGAGGGCTACAGTCTACATGGTTGCTAGAGTCGGACTGAGTGTCTAACGGTTTCACTTTTCACTTTCATGGTAATTCTATTTTTACTTTTCAAGAAACCTCCATACCGTGCTGCATAGTGTTTGTACCAATTTACATTCCCACTGACAGTGTATGAGGATTCCCTTTTCTCCACACATTCTCGAGGGTTTATTGTGTGTAGACATTTTGGAGATGGCCATTCTTACTTGTGTGTAGTAACATCTCATTATACTTTCGATTTGCAGTTCTTTATCAATCCCTGATGTGGAGCATATTTTCATGTGCCTCTTGGTCATTTATATGTCTTCTTTGGAGAAATGTCTATTTAAGTTTTGTGCCCATTTTTTGGATTGAGCTTTTTATTTTGATCTGGTGCTGTATGAACTGTACTTTGGAGATTAATCCCTTGTTGATCATTCGGTTTGCAAATATTTTCTCCCATTCTGTGGGTTATCTTTTCATCTTCATATGATTCCCTTTGTTGTGCAAAAGCTTTTACATTTAACGAGGTCTCATTTGTTTATTTTTGTTTCTGTTTTCTTTACTCTAGGAAGTGGTTCCAAAAAGGTATTCCTGTGATTTATATCAAGCATTCTGCCTATGTTTTCCTCTGAGACCTTTGTAGTATTCAGACTTCATTCAGGTCTTTGACCCATTATGTTTATTTATTTATTATTTTTTAAAAGATTTATTTATTTATTTATTTTGGGTGGGGGTTGGGTTGGGGAGGGAGGGGAGAAGGCGGGCCACTTCTATTGGTCTTTTGTTTCTCTGTGTTCATCTGTCTTTGTTCTTTGGCTCCTGTGGGCCTCCCATTGCGGTGGTGTCCATTGTCGCAGAGTGCCGGCTCTGGGCGCATGCGCTCCAGAGCTCCGGCTCGGTAATTGGACACATCATGCGCCCAGAGCTCTGGCTCGGTAATTGGACACATCAGTCCAGCCACTCCGCGGCACGTGGGATCTTCCCAGGCCAGGGCTTGAACCGGCGCCCCTTGCACTGGACCACCAGGGGAAGCCCCCATTATGTTTATTTTTGTGTATGGTTCATTTTTTTACCTGTAACTATCCAGTTTTTCCAGCACCACTCAGTAAAGAAACTGTCTTTTATCCATTGTATATTCTTGGTTCCTTTGTCAGAATTTAGGCGACCATATGTATGTGAGTTTATTTCTGGGCTTCCTATCCTGTTCCATCTATCTATGTTTCTATTTTTGTACAAGTACTACACTTTCCATTGTATTCAAAGTGAATTTCTTATAGAGAGCATATTGATAGATCATGTTTTTCTATATGCTCTATCAATCTATAACTGGCTCATTTAGATCAGTTATATGTAACATAATTGTTGATATGTAGGTTTAAGGCTACCATTTTTTTATTTGTTTTGTTTCTTTGACTTATCTTATGTTACTGTGCTGTGGGTTATTTATTCATTATTTAGGATTTGTCTTGATTTATATCAAGCATTCTGCCTATGTTTTCCTCTGAGACCTTTGTAGTATTCAGACTTCATTCAGGTCTTTGACCCATTATGTTTATTTATTTATTATTTTTTAAAAGATTTATTTATTTATTTATTTTGGGTGGGGGTTGGGTTGGGGAGGGAGGGGAGAAGGCGGGCCACTTCTATTGGTCTTTTGTTTCTCTGTGTTCATCTGTCTTTGTTCTTTGGCTCCTGTGGGCCTCCCATTGCGGTGGTGTCCATTGTCGCAGAGTGCCGGCTCTGGGCGCATGCGCTCCAGAGCTCCGGCTCGGTAATTGGACACATCATGCGCCCAGAGCTCTGGCTCGGTAATTGGACACATCAGTCCAGCCACTCCGCGGCACGTGGGATCTTCCCAGGCCAGGGCTTGAACCGGCGCCCCTTGCACTGGACCACCAGGGGAAGCCCCCATTATGTTTATTTTTGTGTATGGTTCATTTTTTTACCTGTAACTATCCAGTTTTTCCAGCACCACTCAGTAAAGAAACTGTCTTTTATCCATTGTATATTCTTGGTTCCTTTGTCAGAATTTAGGCGACCATATGTATGTGAGTTTATTTCTGGGCTTCCTATCCTGTTCCATCTATCTATGTTTCTATTTTTGTACAAGTACTACACTTTCCATTGTATTCAAAGTGAATTTCTTATAGAGAGCATATTGATAGATCATGTTTTTCTATATGCTCTATCAATCTATAACTGGCTCATTTAGATCAGTTATATGTAACATAATTGTTGATATGTAGGTTTAAGGCTACCATTTTTTTATTTGTTTTGTTTCTTTGACTTATCTTATGTTACTGTGCTGTGGGTTATTTATTCATTATTTAGGATTTGTCTTGATTTATCTGTAGCATTTTATATGATTTTTTAAGAGGATACTCTAGTTATGATGTAAGTATATAACTTATCACAGTCTACCAGTGTTGACATTTTACAACTTTAAGTCAAGTATAGAAACATTTCCTCATTTAGATTCTTTTACCTTCCCAGCCTAATTATAATTATCTTCAGCCTTTCCACTACATACATTGAATACCACATCAGATGGTGTTACAATTTTGGCTTCAATCACACGTTTGATTTAATGAACTCATAAGAGGTGGATTAATTTCTTATACATATCCCTTTTTATCTATGCCAATGTATTTCTTTCTTTTCTGACCTCCGAAAGCTTGTTTTGTTATCGTTGTCTCCTTTTAGAGAACTTCCTTTAACCATTTTGGGTTTTTCTGGTGGCTCATAAGGTAAAGAATCTGCCATGCAGGAGAACAGATTTGATCCCTGGCTCAGGAAGATCCCCTGGAGAATGAAATGGCTATACACTCCAATATTCTTGCCGGGGAAATCCCACAGACAGAGAATCCTGGAGGATTCTATTCAATGGGGTCACAAAAAGTTGAGCAAAACTGAGCAATTAACACTTTTTAAAACCATTTTTATGTGTAGGATTGCTAGCAACAAATTATCTTCGTTTTCATCATCTGAGAATATCTTTATTTCCTCTTTATTCCCGAAGGATAGTTTTTACAGCCTACAGAACTTGCTACTGACAGCTCTTTTCTTTTAGTATTTGAAAATGTTGTGGTCCTCCATGGGCATCCTCCATACCTTCTGGGTCTGCCGGCTCCTCCCCTTTTCACAAGAGTTGTCTTAAAATGATTACAATTTATCATTATACAAAGCAACGCATCTCATGTTTAAGGCTATCTCTTTAGTGTCATGTCCAGGCAGTCTTGCCTTTGTCAGCAAAATTTTAATAGGACTCTTTCCTAAATAAGATATCCACCCCAATATATAAGCTTTAGGAAAGTGGAATTGTTGCAACCATTTTCATAACATTTATTTTTCTGCTTTATGCAGTGACTGCTTGCTTATAAAGTTAAAACTATTAGTTTTGTTTCTTTGACTTATCTTATGTTACTGTGCTGTGGGTTATTTATTCATTATTTAGGATTTGTCTTGATTTATCTGTAGCATTTTATATGATTTTTTAAGAGGATACTCTAGTTATGATGTAAGTATATAACTTATCACAGTCTACCAGTGTTGACATTTTACAACTTTAAGTCAAGTATAGAAACATTTCCTCATTTAGATTCTTTTACCTTCCCAGCCTAATTATAATTATCTTCAGCCTTTCCACTACATACATTGAATACCACATCAGATGGTGTTACAATTTTGGCTTCAATCACACGTTTGATTTAATGAACTCATAAGAGGTGGATTAATTTCTTATACATATCCCTTTTTATCTATGCCAATGTATTTCTTTCTTTTCTGACCTCCGAAAGCTTGTTTTGTTATCGTTGTCTCCTTTTAGAGAACTTCCTTTAACCATTTTGGGTTTTTCTGGTGGCTCATAAGGTAAAGAATCTGCCATGCAGGAGAACAGATTTGATCCCTGGCTCAGGAAGATCCCCTGGAGAATGAAATGGCTATACACTCCAATATTCTTGCCGGGGAAATCCCACAGACAGAGAATCCTGGAGGATTCTATTCAATGGGGTCACAAAAAGTTGAGCAAAACTGAGCAATTAACACTTTTTAAAACCATTTTTATGTGTAGGATTGCTAGCAACAAATTATCTTCGTTTTCATCATCTGAGAATATCTTTATTTCCTCTTTATTCCCGAAGGATAGTTTTTACAGCCTACAGAACTTGCTACTGACAGCTCTTTTCTTTTAGTATTTGAAAATGTTGTGGTCCTCCATGGGCATCCTCCATACCTTCTGGGTCTGCCGGCTCCTCCCCTTTTCACAAGAGTTGTCTTAAAATGATTACAATTTATCATTATACAAAGCAACGCATCTCATGTTTAAGGCTATCTCTTTAGTGTCATGTCCAGGCAGTCTTGCCTTTGTCAGCAAAATTTTAATAGGACTCTTTCCTAAATAAGATATCCACCCCAATATATAAGCTTTAGGAAAGTGGAATTGTTGCAACCATTTTCATAACATTTATTTTTCTGCTTTATGCAGTGACTGCTTGCTTATAAAGTTAAAACTATTACAGTGAAATTGCCTTTAAATTAATTTTAAAGCATTTGTATTTATAGTGATACATGCGTATTGAAAGAAATCTCAAAAATGGGTTCTTATTTCTTGAGATACATTAAAATAATATGGAATGCTTTTTTAAAATCCTGATGCTGGGATTCTAAACCCATAGCTTGAGTGTTTCCCAACTTTGTATTCTCCTAATCACAAAGGTCAGAGTCATCTAAAGTCATCTTGTATTCCTTTTGCAGCTTCATTTTCTTGTAATTAATGCCTGTATATACTTTTGTGGAATTCTTTCCAGTATCTACTTTTCCTTGCTGTATTGCTATCACTATGCTAATTCAGACTCTCATTACCATTTGCTAGAATTACCATAAGAACAGCCTCCTAAATACTCTCTCTAATTTTTCTCATGTCATATCATCTATAAGGAAAGTGAATAATAGTTACTATATACTGAAGATTTCTAATATACCAGGCCTAGTGTTGGATATATGTCATTTATATTGACAATTCCCTTTAAATAGAGATTTTAGTTTCTTTCCCACGTGGAATCTGAAGCACTGAGAGATTAAGAATCATGTCTAAAAGTAACAGAACTGTGAGTAAATCCAAATCCATTTGATTTTCAAATATCTTCCACTAAAATATTGCTTCTTACTCTCTAATTCTTGTTCTCATTCTATATGGGATGCTCCGTTGTGTTAAAATTAAGTGTTTCCTTAAGCTCTCTAGTCTACTGTATGCTCACTGAGAACAGGAATTGTATGTACTTTCACAGAAAAGTTGTACTGGAAATTTTACTGACTTCGAGTCATTTAGTGAAATGTACATAATAATGCAAAAGATAAATTTTATTTGAAATTTGTAGCATTAATTTCCTCTTTTTTCAGAGACTATGCTTTTCTTTTAACCCAAACATAATCCTTCCTCTTTGAATTATTAATCTGCTTAGAATACCCATTATTTAAATATGGCGTAAAAATGAGTGTCAGCTCCTTCATAATCAAATATCCACAATTCCAAATTAGTGAATTAAAACATTATGAATGAGCTTATTTAACTGCCAAAAGTGACCCTTCAAAATTAAAATTATTTCATATGGAGATTTGATATCATCAGTACAGCCTAAGTCATGTATTATTTTTACATGCATAAAATAATTACTTTAAGAAGTAGAAATACAATTTTACATCTATTATACTAACCTAGTTACATGTAAAATATGCACAGCAAAAGAACTGAAAGGATATAGCATTGAAATGTTAAGTGTTTGTAGGACAGTGGGTGATTCTTTTCCCTACCTTCAGCCTTTCTACATTTTTGAATTTTTAATGTATTTTTAAAAATATTATTGAGATTCAATTCACATGCAATAAAATTCACCCATTATAAGTGTAACAAAACTTAAGGTTTGAGACTCCTATCCTACATTTTGTTCATCTATCCATTAGTTGATAGACATCCAGGTTTTGAAAACCTTGCTAGAGTTTTGTTGGATACCATGCATTACATTTTTAAAACATGAAAAATCTTTCGTATTGCATTAATTTCCAACTCACAAAATTTAAAAAAATTAGTCAGAAGAATTCTTTCAGAGTACCCCAGTATTAACAGCTTATTTAACAACAGTACAATTATCAAACTTTAATGCAATACTATTATCTAAAGAAGCCTTACTCAAACTTTTCCTGTTGGTACTCCAACATTCTTTTTCTGATATTGAATACAACTCAAGATGACACTTGCATTTAGGTGCCATGTCTCCTTAGCTTCTAATCTGAAACAGTTGGTCATTCTTTCTTTGTTTTTTAAGATATGTTTTTGAAGAGTACTGTCCATTTATTTTTTGGAGTCTCCTTTAGTCTGGATTTTTTATGTTTCTTCATAAGTAAATATAAGTAATACATGCTTGACAGGAATAGCATTTTGCGTCATTCTCACTGCATTCTGTCAGGGGGCTATTGTTCAGTCACTCAATCGTGTCGAACTCTTTGCCACCACATGGACTGCAGCACCCCAGGCTTCCCTGTCCTTTACTATCTCTCAGAGTTTGCTCAAACTTATGTCCATTGAGTCAGTGATGCCATCCAACCATCTCATCTTCTTATGCCTTCTTCTCCCCCTGCCCTCAATCTTCCCAGCATCAGGCTCTTTCTACTGAGTTGACTTTTTGCATCAGATGACCAAAGGATTGGAACTTCAGCTTCAACCTCCAATGAATACTCAGGGTTGATTTCCTTTACAATTGACTGGTTTGATCTCCTTGCTGTCCAAGGGACTCTTGGGAAGCAAACAATATTAATATGTCCTATTTCTGGTGAGGCCTACTTGAATACCTTGGTTTAGGTGATATATATCAGTGGGATTTCTCCACTGTAAAGTTGTGATTTTGCCTTTTGATCTAATAATTATCCTGTGGGAATCTACTTTGAGGCTATACAAGTAGTTATGTTTCTCCTCACAGTGTCATTCACCACTCTTAACATTGAATTGATAGTTCTCTGCAACATTTATTACTCAGGTTGTCAAATGGTGGAAAACTGATAACTTTTACGGCACGAAGACAAAGAAGTCCTGATGAAGACTCTATTCTAAGCATTAATTTTATTTCCTTCCTCTGATTTAGGTATAATTATCAGCCCTATTTTTTCCCAGATTGAAAGATTAATATGGGTAAAATGTCTGTATTATTCATGCTGATGTACAGATTAAATGTAACCCCTATCAAAACTCCAATGGCACTTAAAGAAAGTGGAGTGTAGTTGCTTTACACTGCAGTGTCAGTTTCCAATGTACAGCAAAGTGAATCATCCACACATATGCAAATGTACCCTTTTTTTGAATTTCCTTCCCAGCTCGGTCACTACACAGCATTTAGTTCCCTGTACTATACTGTAGCTTCTTATTAGTTAACTATTTGATACACAGTAGCAGGTTTGTGGGCTAAAGTCCATGGGGTCGCAAAGAGTTGGACACATCTGAGCACAAGGCACAGTGACATGGTGTATACATGTCAATCCCAATTGCCCAATTTCCCATTCCACCCTTCTGAATTGCAAATAAGATGCTCAATTGTTTAGTCACTCAATCGTGTCGAACTCTTTGCCACCACATGGACTGCAGCACCCCAGGCTTCCCTGTCCTTTACTATCTCTCAGAGTTTGCTCAAACTTATGTCCATTGAGTCAGTGATGCCATCCAACCATCTCATCTTCTTATGCCTTCTTCTCCCCCTGCCCTCAATCTTCCCAGCATCAGGCTCTTTCTACTGAGTTGACTTTTTGCATCAGATGACCAAAGGATTGGAACTTCAGCTTCAACCTCCAATGAATACTCAGGGTTGATTTCCTTTACAATTGACTGGTTTGATCTCCTTGCTGTCCAAGGGACTCTTGGGAAGCAAACAATATTAATATGTCCTATTTCTGGTGAGGCCTACTTGAATACCTTGGTTTAGGTGATATATATCAGTGGGATTTCTCCACTGTAAAGTTGTGATTTTGCCTTTTGATCTAATAATTATCCTGTGGGAATCTACTTTGAGGCTATACAAGTAGTTATGTTTCTCCTCACAGTGTCATTCACCACTCTTAACATTGAATTGATAGTTCTCTGCAACATTTATTACTCAGGTTGTCAAATGGTGGAAAACTGATAACTTTTACGGCACGAAGACAAAGAAGTCCTGATGAAGACTCTATTCTAAGCATTAATTTTATTTCCTTCCTCTGATTTAGGTATAATTATCAGCCCTATTTTTTCCCAGATTGAAAGATTAATATGGGTAAAATGTCTGTATTATTCATGCTGATGTACAGATTAAATGTAACCCCTATCAAAACTCCAATGGCACTTAAAGAAAGTGGAGTGTAGTTGCTTTACACTGCAGTGTCAGTTTCCAATGTACAGCAAAGTGAATCATCCACACATATGCAAATGTACCCTTTTTTTGAATTTCCTTCCCAGCTCGGTCACTACACAGCATTTAGTTCCCTGTACTATACTGTAGCTTCTTATTAGTTAACTATTTGATACACAGTAGCAGGTTTGTGGGCTAAAGTCCATGGGGTCGCAAAGAGTTGGACACATCTGAGCACAAGGCACAGTGACATGGTGTATACATGTCAATCCCAATTGCCCAATTCATTCCACCCTTCTTTCCCCCTTGGTATCCATACCTTTGTAGTCTACCTCTTGGCCTCTATTTCTGAATTGCAAATAAGATCATCTATACCATGTTTTTGGATTTCATGTATGTGCTAATACATGATATTTGTCATTCTCTGAGTTACTTCACTCTGTATGACAGTCTGTAAGTTTCTCCACATCTCTGCAAATGACATTATTTAGTTCTTTTTTATTGCTAATTGATACTCCATTGTATATATGGACCACGTCTTCTTTATCCATTCTTCTCTTGATGGATATTTAGCTTGCTTCCATGTTCTGGCTATTTAAAATAGTGCTGCAGTGAACATTAGGGTCCATGAAGTTTTTTTGAATTATGGTTTTCTCTGGTTATATGCCCATAGTTATATGGTAGTTCTATTTTTAGCTTTTCAAGGAACCTCCACATTGTTCTCCATAGTGGCTCTATCAATGTACATTCCCACCAAGAGTTTAAGAGGATTACCTTTCACCACAATCTCTCCAGCGTTTATTGCTTGTAGATTTTTTGATGATAGCCATTCTGACTGATATGAGGTGATATCTCATTGTAGTTTTGTTTGCATATCTCTGATAATTACTAATGTTGAGCATCCGTTCATATGTTTGTTGGCCATCTATATGTCTTCTTTGGAGAAATGTTTGTTTATGTTGTCAGCCTATTCCTTTTTGATTTATTTTTTTTTTTAATTTATTTATCTTTTTTGGGGGGTGGGGTGGGGAGGGAGAGGGACGGACTGGCGGGCCACTTCTATTGGTTTTTCATTTGTCCATTTTCATCCATCTTTGTTCTTTGGCTCCTGTGGGCTTCCCATCGCGGTGGCCTCTGTTGTTGCAGAGCACTGGCTCTGGGCGCATATGCCCCAGAACTCTGGCTTGGTAATTGGACACATCGGTCCAGCCGCTCTGCGGCATGTGGGATCTTCCCAGGCCAGGGATCAAACCAGCATCCCTTGCACTGCAAGACAGTGTCCTTACCCACTGGACCACTAGGGGAAACCCAGCCTATTTCTTTATCTTTTTTTTTTTTTTTTTAATATTGAGCTGCGTGAGATGTTTGTATATTTTGGAGATTAATTCCTTGTCAATTGCTTTGCGAATATTTTCCCGCATTCTGAGGGTTGTCTTTTCATGTTGTTAATGGGTTCCTTTGCTATGCAAAGGAAAGCTTTGGGATTTAATTAGGTCTCATTTGTTTCTTTTTTCTTTCCTTTTTCATTACTCTAGAAAGTGGGTCAGAAAAGAAGGATGATCTGCCTATAATTTCCCCTAAGAGCTTTATAGTCTAGCCTAATATTTGGGGTTTTAATCCATTTGAGTTTAGAATGACACTTTCTCCTTGGAATAAAAGCTATGATAAACCTAGACTGTGTATTGAAAAGCAGAGACATCATTCACCAACAAACTTCTGTATAGTTAAAGCTATAGTTTTTCCAGTAGTCAGGTGGAAGGCTGAGTACCAAAGAATTGATGCTTTCAATTTGTGGTACTGGAGAAGACTCTTAAAGTCACTTGGACTGCAAGGAGATCAAACCAGTCGATTCCAAAGGAAATCAACCCTGAATATTCAGTGGAAGGACTGATGCTGAGGCTGAAGTTCCAATCCTTTGGTCATCTGATGTGACTCACTGGGAAAGACCATGATGCTTGGAAAGATTAATGGCAAGAGGAGAAGTGGGTGACAGATTAGATGGTTGAATGACATCACAAAGTCAATGGACATGAGTTTGAATAAACTCTGGAAGATAGTGAAGGATAGGGAAGCTTGGCATGTTGCACTCTATGGAGTCACAAAGAGTTAGACACAACTTAATGACTGAAAACGTCAACAACATGATGTTAGGGAGTATTCTGATTTCATTCTTTTACATGTAGCTGCCTGGTTTCCCCCAGCACCACTTACTGAAGAGGCTGTCTCCTCTCCATTGTATGTTCTTGCCACGTTCATCATAAATTCAAGTGACCATAGGTACATGGAAGCTTTACCTCTCAATTTTTCATCCTGTTCCACTCCTCTGTATTTTGTGTGTGTGTGTGCCAGTACCATCCTGTCTTGATGACTGCAGGTTTATAGTGCAGTCTGATATCAGAGAGCCTGATTACTTCAGCTCTGTTTTTCTTTCTCAAAATTGCTTTGGCCATCTGGAACCTTTTGTGTTCCTATACAAATTGATAAAAATTCTAATTCTGTAAATAATGTCATTGGTAATCTGATAGGGGCTACATTGAATCTGTAGATTGTTTTGGGTAGTATAGTCATTTTCACAATATTGATCTTCTAATCCAAGAACAGTGTATCGCTCCATCTGTTTGTGTCATCTTTGATTATTTTATCAATATCTTACAGATTTCAATATACAGGTGTTTTGCTTCCTTAGGTAGGTATATTCCTAGGCAGGTCTGTGATTTTTATTGAAATGGTAAATGATATTATTTCCTTAACTTTGTTCTGATATTTCATTATCAGTATATAGAATGCAAGAAACTTCTGTGGATGAATTGCAAGTTGAACATATTTAAAGTTTAAATTTTCTACCAGTAGTCAGGTGGAAGGCTGAGTACCAAAGAATTGATGCTTTCAATTTGTGGTACTGGAGAAGACTCTTAAAGTCACTTGGACTGCAAGGAGATCAAACCAGTCGATTCCAAAGGAAATCAACCCTGAATATTCAGTGGAAGGACTGATGCTGAGGCTGAAGTTCCAATCCTTTGGTCATCTGATGTGACTCACTGGGAAAGACCATGATGCTTGGAAAGATTAATGGCAAGAGGAGAAGTGGGTGACAGATTAGATGGTTGAATGACATCACAAAGTCAATGGACATGAGTTTGAATAAACTCTGGAAGATAGTGAAGGATAGGGAAGCTTGGCATGTTGCACTCTATGGAGTCACAAAGAGTTAGACACAACTTAATGACTGAAAACGTCAACAACATGATGTTAGGGAGTATTCTGATTTCATTCTTTTACATGTAGCTGCCTGGTTTCCCCCAGCACCACTTACTGAAGAGGCTGTCTCCTCTCCATTGTATGTTCTTGCCACGTTCATCATAAATTCAAGTGACCATAGGTACATGGAAGCTTTACCTCTCAATTTTTCATCCTGTTCCACTCCTCTGTATTTTGTGTGTGTGTGCCAGTACCATCCTGTCTTGATGACTGCAGGTTTATAGTGCAGTCTGATATCAGAGAGCCTGATTACTTCAGCTCTGTTTTTCTTTCTCAAAATTGCTTTGGCCATCTGGAACCTTTTGTGTTCCTATACAAATTGATAAAAATTCTAATTCTGTAAATAATGTCATTGGTAATCTGATAGGGGCTACATTGAATCTGTAGATTGTTTTGGGTAGTATAGTCATTTTCACAATATTGATCTTCTAATCCAAGAACAGTGTATCGCTCCATCTGTTTGTGTCATCTTTGATTATTTTATCAATATCTTACAGATTTCAATATACAGGTGTTTTGCTTCCTTAGGTAGGTATATTCCTAGGCAGGTCTGTGATTTTTATTGAAATGGTAAATGATATTATTTCCTTAACTTTGTTCTGATATTTCATTATCAGTATATAGAATGCAAGAAACTTCTGTGTATCAATTGCAACTTGAACATATTCATTGATTAGCTCTAGTAGTTTTCTTCAGGCATCTTTTGGATTTTCTAGGTATAGTATAATGTTTTCTGCAAACAGTAATGGGTTTTACTTTTTCTTTTCCAATTTGGATTCTTTTTGTTTCTCTAATTGCTGTGGCTAGGATTTCCAAAACTATGTTGAATGATAGTGGTAAGACTGGACACCTTTGTCTTGTTCCCAGTCTTAGAGGAAATGCTTTAACTTTTTCCACCATTGAGAATAATGTTTGCTGTGGCTTTGTCATATATGGCCTTTATTATGTGGAATTAGGTTCCCTCCATGCTCACATTCTGGAGAGATTTTGTCATGAATGAGTGTGGAATTTTGTCAAAGATTTTTATGCATCTACTGTGATGATCATAAGGTTTTTATTCTTTAATTTGATAATATGATGTACCACATTGATAGGCTCGCATATATTGAAAAATCCTTGCATCTTTGGGGTAAATCGCACTTGATCATCATGTATGATCTTTTTAATGTGTGATTGGAATCTGTTTGCAAGTATTTTGTTGAGGATTTTTGCACCTATATTTATCAATGATATTGGCCTGTACTTTTCATTTTTTGTGATATTTTTGACTGGTTTTAATATCAGGGTGATTATGGCTTCCAAGTATGAATTTCAGAGTATTCCTCCCTCTGGAAGTTTTTGGAAAAGTTTGAGAAGGATACATTAGCAGTTCTCAAAATGTGATAAAAATTCTAATTCTGTAAATAATGTCATTGGTAATCTGATAGGGGCTACATTGAATCTGTAGATTGTTTTGGGTAGTATAGTCATTTTCACAATATTGATCTTCTAATCCAAGAACAGTGTATCGCTCCATCTGTTTGTGTCATCTTTGATTATTTTATCAATATCTTACAGATTTCAATATACAGGTGTTTTGCTTCCTTAGGTAGGTATATTCCTAGGCAGGTCTGTGATTTTTATTGAAATGGTAAATGATATTATTTCCTTAACTTTGTTCTGATATTTCATTATCAGTATATAGAATGCAAGAAACTTCTGTGTATCAATTGCAACTTGAACATATTCATTGATTAGCTCTAGTAGTTTTCTTCAGGCATCTTTTGGATTTTCTAGGTATAGTATAATGTTTTCTGCAAACAGTAATGGGTTTTACTTTTTCTTTTCCAATTTGGATTCTTTTTGTTTCTCTAATTGCTGTGGCTAGGATTTCCAAAACTATGTTGAATGATAGTGGTAAGACTGGACACCTTTGTCTTGTTCCCAGTCTTAGAGGAAATGCTTTAACTTTTTCCACCATTGAGAATAATGTTTGCTGTGGCTTTGTCATATATGGCCTTTATTATGTGGAATTAGGTTCCCTCCATGCTCACATTCTGGAGAGATTTTGTCATGAATGAGTGTGGAATTTTGTCAAAGATTTTATGCACCTACTGTGATGATCATAAGGTTTTTATTCTTTAATTTGATAATATGATGTACCACATTGATAGGCTCGCATATATTGAAAAATCCTTGCATCTTTGGGGTAAATCGCACTTGATCATCATGTATGATCTTTTTAATGTGTGATTGGAATCTGTTTGCAAGTATTTTGTTGAGGATTTTTGCACCTATATTTATCAATGATATTGGCCTGTACTTTTCATTTTTTGTGATATTTTTGACTGGTTTTAATATCAGGGTGATTATGGCTTCCAAGTATGAATTTCAGAGTATTCCTCCCTCTGGAAGTTTTTGGAAAAGTTTGAGAAGGATACATTAGCAGTTCTCAAAATGTTTGATATAATTTTCCTGTGAAGCCATGTCATCCTGGACTTTCTTTTATTGGAAGATTTTTAGCAAAGCTTCAAATTCACTATTTGTGATTTTTCTGTTTATTTTTTCTATTTCCTCCTGGTTCACCCTTGGAAGTTTGTACCTTTCTAAGAATTTGTCCATTTCTTCTAGGTTGTCTATTTTATTGGCATATCATTGCTTGTAGTAGTCTCTTATGATCCTTTGTATTTCTGTATTGTCCATTGTAACTTCTTTTTCATTTCTAATTTTATTGATTTGATTCCTTGCCCTTTTTTCTTTGAGTTTAGCTAAAGGTTTATCAAATTTGTTATCTTCTCAAAAGATCAGCTTTTAGTTTCCTTGATCTTTGCTATTATTTTCTTTGTTTCTAGTTCATTTATTTCTGCTGTAACTTTATGATTTCTTTCCTTCCACTAACTGTGGGGTTCTTCTGCTCTTCCTTCTTTAGTTGTTTTAAGTGTAAAATTAGGTTCATTTGCAGATGTATTCTTGTTGTACTTGTAAGGTGAGATGAATTCTGTGTTTTCCTATTCTGTCTGTCATCTTGACACCAGAACCTGAATTCCTAAAAAAAAATTAATTTATTTTTTAACACCAAAAGCATTTTGTATTGGGGTATAGCCAGTTAACAGTGTTGTGATAGTTTGAGGTGGACAGGAAAGGCACTTGGTCATACATATCCATGTATCCTTTCTCCCTCAAACCCTCTTCCCATCCAGGCTAGCACATAGCATTGAACAGAGCTCTGTGTGCTATATAATGGATTTTTGTTGGTTATCCATTTTAAATATAGGACCTGAATTTTTTTAATGATAAATGTACTTAATACTTGAATGGAAAATAGAAAGTTTATTTTTAAAAGAGTAGCATAGGGTCTTCCCTGGTGGTCCAGTGGGTAAAGAGTCCACCTTGCAGTGCAAGGGGCGGAGGTTTGATCCTAGCTGGAGAAGATACCTATATTTATCAATGATATTGGCCTGTACTTTTCATTTTTTGTGATATTTTTGACTGGTTTTAATATCAGGGTGATTATGGCTTCCAAGTATGAATTTCAGAGTATTCCTCCCTCTGGAAGTTTTTGGAAAAGTTTGAGAAGGATACATTAGCAGTTCTCAAAATGTTTGATATAATTTTCCTGTGAAGCCATGTCATCCTGGACTTTCTTTTATTGGAAGATTTTTAGCAAAGCTTCAAATTCACTATTTGTGATTTTTCTGTTTATTTTTTCTATTTCCTCCTGGTTCACCCTTGGAAGTTTGTACCTTTCTAAGAATTTGTCCATTTCTTCTAGGTTGTCTATTTTATTGGCATATCATTGCTTGTAGTAGTCTCTTATGATCCTTTGTATTTCTGTATTGTCCATTGTAACTTCTTTTTCATTTCTAATTTTATTGATTTGATTCCTTGCCCTTTTTTCTTTGAGTTTAGCTAAAGGTTTATCAAATTTGTTATCTTCTCAAAAGATCAGCTTTTAGTTTCCTTGATCTTTGCTATTATTTTCTTTGTTTCTAGTTCATTTATTTCTGCTGTAACTTTATGATTTCTTTCCTTCCACTAACTGTGGGGTTCTTCTGCTCTTCCTTCTTTAGTTGTTTTAAGTGTAAAATTAGGTTCATTTGCAGATGTATTCTTGTTGTACTTGTAAGGTGAGATGAATTCTGTGTTTTCCTATTCTGTCTGTCATCTTGACACCAGAACCTGAATTCCTAAAAAAAAATTAATTTATTTTTTAACACCAAAAGCATTTTGTATTGGGGTATAGCCAGTTAACAGTGTTGTGATAGTTTGAGGTGGACAGGAAAGGCACTTGGTCATACATATCCATGTATCCTTTCTCCCTCAAACCCTCTTCCCATCCAGGCTAGCACATAGCATTGAACAGAGCTCTGTGTGCTATATAATGGATTTTTGTTGGTTATCCATTTTAAATATAGGACCTGAATTTTTTTAATGATAAATGTACTTAATACTTGAATGGAAAATAGAAAGTTTATTTTTAAAAGAGTAGCATAGGGTCTTCCCTGGTGGTCCAGTGGGTAAAGAGTCCACCTTGCAGTGCAAGGGGCGCAGGTTTGATCCCTAGCTGGAGAAGATCCCATGTGCTGTGGAGCAGCTGGACCAGTGTGCCCGATTACAAGCCAGTGCTCTGGATCACATGTGCCCAGAGCCCGTGCTCTGCAGTGAGACAGGCCACTGCAATGAGGGGCCCACACAGGCCAAAGAATAAGGATGGATGAAAATAAATAAATAAAAAATTAATAAAAGAAGCCAAAAAAAAAAAAAGAGTAGCATACTAAAATAATGACATATCCCCCAAAATCAAAGCAAATATCCTAAGAAAACCAAAGGAAGCTTGTGATTTCACTCTTTAAGGATCACACCCAAACAACCAAACATGATAAAGATGAAAGCCAAGTAAATTTTATCATTGACTAAAGAAAGATAGGACTTTGGCCAAGATATGTAACATTTCAAAATATAATAAATATTGAAACAATGATAAAAATGGTGAGAGATAGGATCCAAGAAATATCCTTACTGTATGATCTGAACAGAAAGTTCCTAAAGACAATCAACGCCCAAGGAACTGTTGGGTTACTGTGTTTTGGGTTCAGCAAAGCAAAACTGAGTGGAAAATTGTACTAATCATGCCATGAGAGCCAAAAGAGGAATATCTAATATAATAGAGGAATATCTAATAAATAAATAATATCTAATATAGTAAAATTATTTTGATATATGTCACCTAAACATCTACCCTATTTACTGGTAAGTTTAAACATTTTTGTAAAAATAATGATCTTGTTTCATTATTATGTGGCAAATATTACTAGTATAGGATAGATTAAAATACTAAAGAAATTTTAAAGACTCTTAATTCACCATTCCCTAATAGTATAGCAATAAAATATGAACATAACAGTATAACATTTTCATTAAATAATTTTGAAAATATTTACTGAGTCTTTAGTATGAATATGAAAAGTACATATTCCTGACAGAGGGCAGAGTATTTGCAAATTTCAGGCTTATCAAAAACTAAAAGAAAGCCTGTATAATGAAGTATAGTGTAAATGAGAAAGGAAAGTTCAGTGAGGTAGGACTTTGTAAACTACATTCAATAGAAGAGAATTATAGGACATAATCACATTTCTAGTGATATGATAAAAACATATAATTTGGGTTGGGAAAGGTATATTAGATAATCTGTTCAAGTCAGAAAAATGGCCACCATTTAAAGTGAATTCTGCTTACTGTGTGTTACATAATTCCCTTGCCTTACCACTTTCTCCAGTAAAGGGGGTACTATGTTTGTTGCTAGAGGTAGAAAAAGAATGACCTATCACGTAAAACACTTTTCAAATATATGATGATGTCCTTTCCAGTCTGTTTTTTGTCCTCACCAAAGTCATATGCCTTGTCTGAGTAGCAAGTCTCTTGCCTCTTCATCATAGACTCAGCCATGATCTCCCAAAGCACTGATACATCCATCATTTCTGTGTCCAGTGTTTGAGACCTGACCTCAACTAGAAATCCTGTCACTGTTCTCAGCAAATTTTTCCACCATGGACTCCCCTATCCTTCTAAAAAGTCTTCTTCTTATGTATTGTCTATTACCTTTTTTTTAAAAAAAAAAGTCCTTCCCCTTCCCCAAAAATCAATTCTGGATACCCAGGGCATCAGGTAATATTTTGTAATTCAGTGAAACAAATGAAGCCCTATTGCTCTGCATTTGTATACCTAAGAAAAATATGTTAGTGACTCTTTACAAGACTTTGAAAGCATAATAATTTGAAAAAGATTTTAATTAAAAAATGTTTGTGATAAAAACCTTAAAAACCTACCTTATATTACACATAAGCATGTTAACATGCTATACTTGACTTTATATAATATTAAGATTATAGGAACAAGAACATTATGACTATTCATAATGCATAGAAATTGACACAAATAATGGAAAAGAACTCCATGGGGCAAATAGGCCATAATTGTATTAAATTATTTTTAACTTAACACTACATTTTGAACACTGTAGGAAGTCCAAATAAAAGGACTAACCATGCAATTATCAAGTATAATTAAGATATTAGTGATCTTCAGTTTTCATGGAGAAAATTATTGAAAAGAACCTATTTTAGTAAAGATAAAGTATATGGGTATGGACCATACAGCTGTTTGTAAAATGTAGGATTTGCCTGTATAATGAAGTATAGTGTAAATGAGAAAGGAAAGTTCAGTGAGGTAGGACTTTGTAAACTACATTCAATAGAAGAGAATTATAGGACATAATCACATTTCTAGTGATATGATAAAAACATATAATTTGGGTTGGGAAAGGTATATTAGATAATCTGTTCAAGTCAGAAAAATGGCCACCATTTAAAGTGAATTCTGCTTACTGTGTGTTACATAATTCCCTTGCCTTACCACTTTCTCCAGTAAAGGGGGTACTATGTTTGTTGCTAGAGGTAGAAAAAGAATGACCTATCACGTAAAACACTTTTCAAATATATGATGATGTCCTTTCCAGTCTGTTTTTTGTCCTCACCAAAGTCATATGCCTTGTCTGAGTAGCAAGTCTCTTGCCTCTTCATCATAGACTCAGCCATGATCTCCCAAAGCACTGATACATCCATCATTTCTGTGTCCAGTGTTTGAGACCTGACCTCAACTAGAAATCCTGTCACTGTTCTCAGCAAATTTTTCCACCATGGACTCCCCTATCCTTCTAAAAAGTCTTCTTCTTATGTATTGTCTATTACCTTTTTTTTAAAAAAAAAAGTCCTTCCCCTTCCCCAAAAATCAATTCTGGATACCCAGGGCATCAGGTAATATTTTGTAATTCAGTGAAACAAATGAAGCCCTATTGCTCTGCATTTGTATACCTAAGAAAAATATGTTAGTGACTCTTTACAAGACTTTGAAAGCATAATAATTTGAAAAAGATTTTAATTAAAAAATGTTTGTGATAAAAACCTTAAAAACCTACCTTATATTACACATAAGCATGTTAACATGCTATACTTGACTTTATATAATATTAAGATTATAGGAACAAGAACATTATGACTATTCATAATGCATAGAAATTGACACAAATAATGGAAAAGAACTCCATGGGGCAAATAGGCCATAATTGTATTAAATTATTTTTAACTTAACACTACATTTTGAACACTGTAGGAAGTCCAAATAAAAGGACTAACCATGCAATTATCAAGTATAATTAAGATATTAGTGATCTTCAGTTTTCATGGAGAAAATTATTGAAAAGAACCTATTTTAGTAAAGATAAAGTATATGGGTATGGACCATACAGCTGTTTGTAAAATGTAGGATCCGTGTTCAGTTTAGAGGGTGATAAATGTGTTCAGCACACATTTGTATTGAATTAAAATGGTAGCAAGACTAATGAATCTGGAATTGTGTCATATAGTACTAAACAAAAAGAAATAGAAAATCAGAAGAACTATTGAAACTGAAAATGTTTAGTGGATAAGAAGAAAAACACAGAAATATGTTCTATCAGTATTGAGTGCAAAATAGTTTAGACATTTTTTGACAATTACTCAATATAATTGGGGGGAGGTATGTAGGGAGGTGGTGGTTAATATGTGTTATAGTCAATCTTAAATAAGCTTGAGAATGAAGAACACATCCCAAGATCCATTTACTTTCATCTAAAAATACAAAGAGAATATGGTTTCTGTGTTAAGAATTCAAACTTAATATATTTGTACTGATTTGGATGGAGAATGACAATACCAGTGAATGGGAAAAAATGTGATGTTTATATTCAGTTATAGTGTATTTCATCTATTTTATAAGGATACTTAGAGGTATTAATGTTTGATTTTTTCCTTTTTAATAAGTCATTTTAAACAATTGCCTAATACTGCTTTTCGTTTTCATGTAAAAATTTGTACATAGTGAAATTTAGGTAATATTTTTACTTGAATTGATTGAAAAATCATCAGGCTAGAGAAATTCATCATGCTAGTTTAGTATTACTTGGCCTGTGATAAGCCCAAGTAATACATTTAATCATACATTAAAAATCTTGAAATTTCCCCTTTATGCTTAGTGCAGTAGGTTCAACACCTATGCGGATTACAGGCCATAGAATTTAGAAGCTGAATTGAACATCTTTATCTTCCCTTCAGCGAAACTTTGTGATGGGAAAAAGGCAAAATTTTGGATTTATAAATGTCTTTGAATACCTTCACAAAAGAGTAATCTCCAAAGAATATAAAGCAAGCTGAGAAGTTATTATAACATAGCCTAGAAAAAATATGAACTGCTAGATGGGAATACTAAACCCACAAACATATGTACTCATACAGACATATAACCTTTTGAATAATATTCCTCCTTACTTATTTGTATTTTGACAAAATTTCCATTATTTACATTTCTGTCCTTTCCCATTTTCTTATTGTGGCTATTCCTGTACTAGTGCCACCAAAAGTCAATTGCAACTAGGTTATATTTCTTTAAAATATTTTTTTTTAGTTAGCTGCAAACTATCATTGCTTTCAGAAGAATCAGATTATGGATTTTATTTGAGGGAGGGGAAATAAAGCCGACAAAGAAGAACAATCGTATCTTTAAAAAGAGAATTAATTGTACGACACATTGTTATTTATTTGCTCAGTCATGCCTGAGTCTTGTGACTCTATTCGCAGTATCCTGCCAGGCTCCTCTGTCCATAGAATTCTCCAGGCAGGAATACCGGAATGGGTTTCATTTCCTTCTCCAGGGGATCCTCTGAACCTGTGTCTCCTGTATTGGCTGGGGGATTCTTAAATACTGAGCCACGGGAGATGCCCATTGTACAACACAAAGAGCCTTAATTATGGCAGAAATATCATATTAGAAGGCTCTGCCTTTAGAAGGCAAACTTGAAAGTAAACACAAAGGAAAATGACCAACACCAGCAAAAAACTAAGATGTTTTGTTTGGAAAAGAGACATATGTCCTTCAGGAACTATATGTCCTTCTTTCTTACTTATCATTACCTTGTGCTTTAAAAAATACAGAGAGGGAATTTAAATACATTTTCATTCAAGTGTTCATTCAATTATCTATTAAATGGCAAAAAAAGTTTGAAATAAGGGAGTAGTAGGGATAAGGAAATAAAAAGAAATCACTGCTTTAAAAAAGTCTTACTTGAATGATAAAACACTAAACACAAATAATGCAGTATATATCAAAACAATGTAGAAGATAGTAGATTGTTAAGTGTCAAAACAAACACAAAAATGTGAGCATTAAAGGAGATTAGAAGTGAGGGCAATAAGGAAGACAGCAGGATTGGAAAAAGGTAAAATATGCTTAAGAATTGGTATATGATTAGTGAAGATTTTTCTGTGTTGGGTGCAGCATGGAGGCAGGAACAGTGTTCAGAGAACAAAATGTATTTGACTAACATTAATGAGTGAGTTGTATTGGGGAATGTAAAAGGTAATGAGTAGGGGAAAAGAAGTACTTAGCATTTATTCAGCATTACCGCATACCAGACACTACAGATGCTCACAGTAACATCATGAGCGATCTCCATTTGATAGAAAGAAAAAAAGGAAGCAAAAGAGAGAAATTCGTACTATATTAAAGAGACTTTAATAAAAAGAAATACTTTGCTGTGTGCGAAGTGAAAGAGACAATGGGCAGAAGGACATGTAGATAGTGAAGAGAGAATATAAATTGGTACAATGCACATTTTGTGAGTTAAATTTCATTTTTCATAGACCACTGACTTTTTAAAAACTAATCTGTACAGTGAATTAAAGAATGCCAGTCTAAGAAAATTCTTAGCTTCAGTGAATAAATTCACAGTATTAGAACTGAACAGCGAGAAGTCAAAATTGCTTCTCTTTGAGGTAATGGCAGATCTCATTTGATATAATTTTTTGAAAATTTTATCTACCATGAAGATGCAAAAGTCTGCCATACAGATTTTTCTGTCTGTCAGTAGCTAACTAGGTATTATATCCATGAAAAGTCACTTAATTTTCCTCAGAAAGAAAATGGGAGAAGTACAGAGGACAGAAACACAGCTGGACATATCTCATAGAAGATAATGGTCTCGGTCATTCTTTACTTCTTTGCTCTAAATTCATAGAGCTCTTGCATTCCCCAGTCCTCTCTTTCTTCCTTTTTTCCTTCCATTTTATGCAGTTGTAGTTTTTCAAATATTCCAATGAACTAATGCAAACATTAGGAACAGATAGCTTACTTTAAGTTTGTTCTCATGCTTGTTAACTGTGATAAAGAAAGAAAAAAGACCTTTCTAATATTAGAGCAAGTGATATAGTATCCATAGGTTTACAGCTCTGCTTCTGAAATTTGACAAGTTTCTTTTACAACTCAAGCTATGCTAAAATAATTCATGATATTAGACAAGGTGGAGGAAGTACACAGTACGTAGATGTGATCAGACATGACTGAGCAACTTGGTGTGTGTGCACACACACACACACAGCTGTAAAAAAGTAGAGTAGCATCAGTTTCAAATAAATAATATGAAAGAATCTGAATCATAAGACTCTTTACACAGGTTCTGTCACTTGGCAACTGTCACCAGGATATTTTGGTAACTATTAAAATGTTAGTGACCTAAGGTTAAAAGATTTTTTTCTGGGTTATTCTCTTTCTAAGTGATCAAATTTAATATAAAATATATGTTACCAGTTTTCAAAAAGTCTTCAGTAAATAAAGAATTTGGAAGAATGGAATCAATATTTGGAATATACAATATAGATATGTGACTTATCAGCATACCTTCAGAATCCAATTTCAATATGTGGTTAGTTGAGGAATTTTTTATTTTAAATATATGTATTATGCTGAAAAATATTAAATGGCCAATTTTGTGTGTTTAAAATGAAATAAGGCACTTTCAGATGCATACCAGGGACCAAACCACCTGAATCAATAAAAAACGGAAAATATTAAAATAGCAATTTTCAAGACTAGATATTAGACAGCCATACACTGTGATCCATGAGAGCTGGGAAACAATTAGATCAATCCTGTCTACTCCAGCTTACAACCTTGAGAGTTTCCAGGCCACGATGCAGGTATGCAAACCCAAACAAAGCCTTGTGGACTCCTTGAGTTGAGAAGACGAAGGTGAGAAATCTAGAGATCCTAAGGTAGTTAAACTTTATAGGACAGAGGACCAAAATGGAGCATTGCACGAAAGTGAACCCTGGAGCTCTGCAGACAGTTTCCTCCATGTACTGAGCTGAGGAACTAATGGAAGGAAACCACTCAAGGCTGGAGAAAGAACTATTAGAAAGGTTTAGTAAGAACAGAGCCCTGTGCTCAGCCAGAGCTGGGAACAGTGGCTCTTCCTACCCACCAGATTGGAGAACCATATTTAGGGAGCACTGGATGAAGTATACATAAGAATCTAGAAGCACTAATAGGGGAAAATTGCTCTGGTATAGTCTAACATACCTTACTAGTAAGAATGAAAAGGATCAAACTGTTTCTAAATTTAATTGCGTTTTAGAACTTAGCTCAAAAATATATATAGGAATATAATTCATGATATTAGACAAGGTGGAGGAAGTACACAGTACGTAGATGTGATCAGACATGACTGAGCAACTTGGTGTGTGTGCACCCAAAAAAGTAAAATACACAATTTCTTGTGATTTTCTTTGTTAGTGAAAATTACCATCTGTAAAATAAGTCTCATTAAATTTAAAGTGATTCAAGTCATGCAAAGCGTGTTCTCTAACCAAATGGAAATTAGTAATGACAGGAAGATGTCTGGAAAAATCCCCAAACATTTGGAAACTAAATAATACATTTATATGTAACTCGTTAATCAAAGAAGAAATCAAAAGGGAAATTAGAATATCATTTGAATAGAACGAAAGTAAAACTGCAACCTTTTAGCCTTTGTGGAATCCTGCTAAGGTGGTTCTGAGAAGGCATTTTACAGGAAAAACAGCCTACATTAGGAAAGAGGAAAGGTCTCAAATGATCTTTCTTCTATTTTAAGAAACTAGAAAAAGAACAAATAAAAACTAAAATGGAAATAAAATAATAATAAAAAGAAATGCAAAAACAATATTGAAAAATCAGTGGAACAAAAAGCTTGTTTCTGAGATAAAAAATCAAGTGTTTCAAAAATGCAAAGTCTGGCTTCCCTGGTGGTCCAGTGGGTAAGGACACCGCCTTGCAGTGCAAGGGCCGCCAGTTCGATCCCTGGCCTGGGAAGATTCCACGTGCCGCCGTGGAGTGGCAGGACCTATGTGTCCAATTACGCGCGGAGCTCTGAGCGCATGCGCCCAGAGCCGGTGCTCTGCGACGACAGAGGCCACTGCGATGGGAGGCCCACATGGGCGGAAGAACAAAGATAGATGAAAATAGAGAAATGAAAGACCAATAGAAGTGGCCCACTCGCCCCCTTCCTCCCCACCCCACCCCCGCCTCACCCCAACCCCAATAAATAAATAAATGAAAAGTCTCTAGTCAGAATGATTAGAAAGGTTTAGTAAGAACAGAGCCCTGTGCTCAGCCAGAGCTGGGAACAGTGGCTCTTCCTACCCACCAGATTGGAGAACCATATTTAGGGAGCACTGGATGAAGTATACATAAGAATCTAGAAGCACTAATAGGGGAAAATTGCTCTGGTATAGTCTAACATACCTTACTAGTAAGAATGAAAAGGATCAAACTGTTTCTAAATTTAATTGCGTTTTAGAACTTAGCTCAAAAATATATATAGGAATATAATTCATGATATTAGACAAGGTGGAGGAAGTACACAGTACGTAGATGTGATCAGACATGACTGAGCAACTTGGTGTGTGTGCACCCAAAAAAGTAAAATACACAATTTCTTGTGATTTTCTTTGTTAGTGAAAATTACCATCTGTAAAATAAGTCTCATTAAATTTAAAGTGATTCAAGTCATGCAAAGCGTGTTCTCTAACCAAATGGAAATTAGTAATGACAGGAAGATGTCTGGAAAAATCCCCAAACATTTGGAAACTAAATAATACATTTATATGTAACTCGTTAATCAAAGAAGAAATCAAAAGGGAAATTAGAATATCATTTGAATAGAACGAAAGTAAAACTGCAACCTTTTAGCCTTTGTGGAATCCTGCTAAGGTGGTTCTGAGAAGGCATTTTACAGGAAAAACAGCCTACATTAGGAAAGAGGAAAGGTCTCAAATGATCTTTCTTCTATTTTAAGAAACTAGAAAAAGAACAAATAAAAACTAAAATGGAAATAAAATAATAATAAAAAGAAATGCAAAAACAATATTGAAAAATCAGTGGAACAAAAAGCTTGTTTCTGAGATAAAAAATCAAGTGTTTCAAAAATGCAAAGTCTGGCTTCCCTGGTGGTCCAGTGGGTAAGGACACCGCCTTGCAGTGCAAGGGCCGCCAGTTCGATCCCTGGCCTGGGAAGATTCCACGTGCCGCCGTGGAGTGGCAGGACCTATGTGTCCAATTACCGCGCCGGAGCTCTGGAGCGCATGCGCCCAGAGCCGGTGCTCTGCGACGACAGAGGCCACTGCGATGGGAGGCCCACATGGGCGGAAGAACAAAGATAGATGAAAATAGAGAAATGAAAGACCAATAGAAGTGGCCCACTCGCCCCCTTCCTGCCTCACCCCAACCCCCAATAAATAAATAAATGAAAAGTCTCTAGTCAGAATGATTAGAATAAAAGAGAGAAGATAAGAGAGGTGAAATATTAAATAGATAATAAATATTATAAATAATTTAGTGTCTATAAATAAAAAACGTAGAAGAAATAGAAAGGCTTTATTTCTTAACAGCTATACAGCTCATCAAGAAAACACCTGGGGATTCCCTGGTTGTCCAGTGGGTAAAGAGTCTGCCTTGCACCGCAAGGGGCACGGCTTGGATCCCTGGCTCTGGAGGATCGCGTATGCAGCAAAGCGGCTGAACCAGTGTGTCCAATTACAAGCTAGCGCTCTGGAGCGCATGTGCCCAGAGCCGGTGCTGTGCAACGAGAGAGGCCACTGCAATGGGAGGCCCACATAGGCCAAAGAATAAACTTGGATGAAAATAAATAAATAAAAAATCAATGAAAGAGGCCAAAATTAAAAAAAGAAAAAACCTGAAAAAACTCATGAAGATATAATGTAAAAGATGGCAACTATAGTTAAAACACGTGTGTATTTCAAAATTGCTAAAAGGGTGAGATCTTAAAAGATTTCTCAAAAGAAAAGAAACTTTCTATGTATGGTGACACATATTAATGAGACATTGCATTCGTCATTTATTAATAGCAGTGCATACAAATACCAAATTATTATACTGTAAACCTGAAACTAATGTAATAGTTTATGTCAGTTACGCTCCAATTTAAAAAAAAGAAAAACTATCTTAAATAGATTTATGTCTCTTAAAGAAATTGGATTTATTCTTTAAAATCTTCTTATAAGAAAAGCTCCAGGCCCAGTAGTTTCACTAGTGAATTCTATCAGACATTTAAGAAAGAAATAATATCCCTTTAATACACTTTTTTCCAGAAAATTTAAGAAGAGGAAGTAGTTCCAAAGATTTCTCTCAAGTTCTGAGTTACCTTACAAAAAAGAAAACTATCAATTAATATCCCTACTGTACACAGGTACAAAGATTTTGAAACAGAATTTTTTAGCAAATAAAATCTCATAGTACACAAAGCATAATATAACATGATCAAGTAGGCTTATCATAAGAATACAAGGTTGGCTTTACATTTGAAAATCAGTCAGTGTAATTCAACAAATTAGCAAATTAAAAAAAGAAGAGCCTTAGAATCCTCTCAATTCCTGCAAAAGAAAAACTGAAAAAAGAAAAAGAAAGCAAGAAAATAATTTGTTATGCATTTCTTATAAAAAGCACACCCGACAAACATGGCATACAAAAGAATTTTCTCAACCTGGTATTAAGTATTTATGTGCAAATTACACTTAACAGTGTACTTAATAACAGGTGAAAGACTGTGTTTTCTCTCTAAGATCAGAAACAAGACAGGAATTTGCAAAATGTGCTGGAGGTTCTAAGCCAGAGCCATAAAACAAACAAAACAAAACAAATAGAAATAAAATAACTTCAGGTTGGAAAGGAGGTAATAATACTGTGTTCAGGGATAGATGACATTTTCATCTGTCAACAGTTTTCTAAGGAATCTCCAAAAAATGCTAGCAGAACTAAGAACTGAGAATATCAGGATTCAGGCTACACATCAATGCACAAAAAGCAACTATATTTTATATAGTAGCAACTGAAAACTGAAATATAAAAACCAATGTCCTTGGGCTTCCCCTGGTGGTCCAGTGGGTAAGGACACTGCCTTGCAGTGCAAGGGGCGCCAGTTTGATCCCTGGCCCGGGAAGATCCCACGTGCTGCGGAGCAGCTGGACCGATGTGTCCAATTACCGAGCCCGAGCTCTGAAGTGCGTGCGCCCAGAGCCAGCGCTCTGCAACGACAGATGCCACCGTGATGGGAGGCCCACAGGAGTCAAAGAACAAAGATGGATGAAAATAGAGAAATGAAAGACCAATAGAAGTGGCCCGCCTGCTCCCCTCCCTCCCCAACCCGACCCCTGCCCAAAATAAATAAATAAATAAATCTTTAAAAAAAAAAAAAAAAACAAACCAATGTCCTCTAAGTTAGTATCAAAATTATGATACATTCAGTATTAAACATGACAAAAGATATGCCATATTAATCCAATGGAAACTATAAGGTATTAGACAAAGAAGGTAAGTGAGGAGAAAGATGTACCTTGTTCAGTACTCAGTGGTGTTAATATGTTATCAATTAATATCCCTACTGTACACAGGTACAAAGATTTTGAAACAGAATTTTTTAGCAAATAAAATCTCATAGTACACAAAGCATAATATAACATGATCAAGTAGGCTTATCATAAGAATACAAGGTTGGCTTTACATTTGAAAATCAGTCAGTGTAATTCAACAAATTAGCAAATTAAAAAAAGAAGAGCCTTAGAATCCTCTCAATTCCTGCAAAAGAAAAACTGAAAAAAGAAAAAGAAAGCAAGAAAATAATTTGTTATGCATTTCTTATAAAAAGCACACCCGACAAACATGGCATACAAAAGAATTTTCTCAACCTGGTATTAAGTATTTATGTGCAAATTACACTTAACAGTGTACTTAATAACAGGTGAAAGACTGTGTTTTCTCTCTAAGATCAGAAACAAGACAGGAATTTGCAAAATGTGCTGGAGGTTCTAAGCCAGAGCCATAAAACAAACAAAACAAAACAAATAGAAATAAAATAACTTCAGGTTGGAAAGGAGGTAATAATACTGTGTTCAGGGATAGATGACATTTTCATCTGTCAACAGTTTTCTAAGGAATCTCCAAAAAATGCTAGCAGAACTAAGAACTGAGAATATCAGGATTCAGGCTACACATCAATGCACAAAAAGCAACTATATTTTATATAGTAGCAACTGAAAACTGAAATATAAAAACCAATGTCCTTGGGCTTCCCCTGGTGGTCCAGTGGGTAAGGACACTGCCTTGCAGTGCAAGGGGCGCCAGTTTGATCCCTGGCCCGGGAAGATCCCACGTGCTGCGGAGCAGCTGGACCGATGTGTCCAATTACCGAGCCCGAGCTCTGAAGTGCGTGCGCCCAGAGCCAGCGCTCTGCAACGACAGATGCCACCGTGATGGGAGGCCCACAGGAGTCAAAGAACAAAGATGGATGAAAATAGAGAAATGAAAGACCAATAGAAGTGGCCCGCCTGCTCCCCTCCCTCCCCAACCCGACCCCTGCCCAAAATAAATAAATAAATAAATCTTTAAAAAAAAAAAAAAAAACAAACCAATGTCCTCTAAGTTAGTATCAAAATTATGATACATTCAGTATTAAACATGACAAAAGATATGCCATATTAATCCAATGGAAACTATAAGGTATTAGACAAAGAAGGTAAGTGAGGAGAAAGATGTACCTTGTTCAGTACTCAGTGGTGTTAATATGTTATCACTCCCCAAGTCAATCTATAGACTAAATCAAATCCAAAACAAAATAGCAACAAGCTTTTTGGTAGAAACTGACATGATAGTTCTAAAATTTGTACAGAAATGCAAAAAGAAAAATTAGTAGCCAAATGATGCTGGAAAATATGAAAGAAAAAAATACTGGAGGAATAAATTAACACTACTTTGTTGCAAGACTTGTTGTAAGCTATAGTAATTGAGACAGTGCAGCTTTGATGTAGAGACATATGAAGCAGTGGAACAGGAAAAAAAATCCAGAATGGACTCAAACATATGTGGGCAACTACTTTTTTTTTGTAGAAGATAAATATACGTCAGTGGCGAAAGGACAATATTTTTACCAAATGGTGCTAGAACAATTAGATACTCATATACCCACAAAATCGACCTTGATTCATATGTCATACCATATATAAAAATTAATTTAAAATGATTCATAGACTTAATATAAGTCCTAAAACAGTAAAACTTTTAGAGTAAAGTATAGGTGATTGGGCTTCCCTGGTGGTTCAGTGGGTGGGGACACCGCCTTGCAGTCCAAGGGGCGTCAGTTCAATCTCTGGCCTGGGAAGATCCCACATGAGGTGGAGCAGCTGGACCTATGTGTCCAAGTACCAAGCCGGGGCTCCAGAGTGCATGTGCCCAGAGCCAGTGCTCTACAGTGAGAGAGGTCACTGCGATGGGAGGCATGCACAGGCCAAAGAATGAAGATGGATGAAAATGAATAAATGAAAGACCAATAGAAGAAGCCCCCTCCCAAAAAAAAAACACTTTTAAAAAAAGGAAAGAATAGGTGACAAAATCCATGTCACCTAAGCAAAGACAGATATAATACCACTATCAACCAATAGATTATTAATTAAATTAATATAAATTAATTGTGTTTAATATTTTTTGATATTCAAAAGACAGTCATAGGTGAATAAAAAGACAAATGAGACTGCTTTGAAATATCTGCAAAGTATATATGTGATCAATGACTCAAACTGAAAATATACTACAAACTCTCAATTCTCAGTAATAAGAAAATAATTCAAATATATAAATGAACAAATTGTTCACTAAACCAAACATGTTATATGAATGACAAATAAATACGTGAAAGAAATGCTTAACATCATTATTCCTTAGAGAAGTGCAAATTAAAACCACAATGACAGACTGTTACATACCTTTAAAACAGCTAAAATTAAAACTACTAAATATGCCAAGTATTTTTCACTATGTGGAAAACAGAACTTTCCTACACTTCTGATGTGAATGTAAAATGGCACAACTACTTTGAAAATAAATTAGCAATTTCTTACAATGTTAAACATACATCTATTCTATGATTCAGCCATTCTAATCCCAGGTGTTAGAAAAGAAAGCACAGTCGATATCAGGATTTGTAACAGTCAAGATCAAGATAAATGGATAAATAAAAACATATGTCTATATAATGGAATATTACTGAAGAATAAAAAGGAATAAACAGCTCATTTAGTAACATGTCTCATCAAAATAATTATGCTTAGTGATAGAAGTCAGAATTCTGCTCTCCAAAATACGGCCCACTAAATATTATGTGATTCCATTTGTAAAAACCCCTCAATATTGCATAGTCATCTATAGTGACAGAAAGGCAGAGCAGTCATTGCTTGGACATGCAAGAAAGGTTTGAGCCAGAGTAAGGCATTACAAAGTGAGAGAGGAAATTTCGGGGCAGGGGAGGGGAAATGCATACAGTGATTATTTAGACTGTGATCATAGTTTCATTGGTCAAAACTTATTAAATTGAACTCTTTAAAGAAGTGTGGTTTATTGTCTCAATTATACTTCAATAAAGCCTTTTACAAAGTTGGAATATTGGCAATTTCATGTATTCAATCTATACAAACATTTTATCCTATTTATTCAGAGATAAATTTTCAAGGAACAGGACAGGATCTGTATTTAAGGTATTTCTTTGAAATTGCTTTATTATTAAATTCCTTTCATTTCTATTCATGTTTTACTGTCTACTGTGCATCAAGAATTTTACTGTGAAAGCCTTTTGCATTTTTCAGTATTGTATTCATTATGTAGGACTTTGTTTTAAAAGCCTCATAGAAAAATATCATTCCAATTAGTTTAGCAGTCTGATTGATTTATTGCAAAATTGCCAATGTAAGAAATTAGCAAATAGAATGATTAAAATAGTGGGCTTGTAAAGACCTGCTCTACTCTTCTACTCTGTCAGCATCCTCAGTGCTGCTTTCCTTGACTAACTACTATACAGATTTTTTAAATGTGTAGTTCTATGACACTGTAGCTACTTAAGAATATTTCTGAAATATCACATGCAAGTAAAGTGAAAGTAATCAAGCTAAACCAGTTTGTTCTCTGGCTTAACAAAAACATTTAACACAGTTGACTTGAGAGTTAGTGTCGTTAAACATATCATTAATATTTTAAAGATTTTCAGAAATGCTTATGATACTTATTGAAATGCTCTTGAAAACTTACTGTCCAACCAAATCACTGTCAACAAAGAAACGGCACAATAACAATGAAAGAAACAGGGCTTTGTCTAAACTGATCTCTGTGGTTTTAGAAAATTTAATCAACTTAACATGGATCATCATTTTTATGGGTCCTTAGCAAAGCCATTCAAAAGCCTTTGTGCATGCATGCTAACTCGATTCCTTTGTGTCCACCTCTTTGCAACCCTACGAACTGTAGCCCACCAGGCTCCTCTATCCATGGGATTCTTGAGGAAACGATACTTGAGTGGGTTGCCATGCCCTGTTCCAGAGTATCTTCCTGACGGAGGGATTGAATGTGCATTACAAAGTGAGAGAGGAAATTTCGGGGCAGGGGAGGGGAAATGCATACAGTGATTATTTAGACTGTGATCATAGTTTCATTGGTCAAAACTTATTAAATTGAACTCTTTAAAGAAGTGTGGTTTATTGTCTCAATTATACTTCAATAAAGCCTTTTACAAAGTTGGAATATTGGCAATTTCATGTATTCAATCTATACAAACATTTTATCCTATTTATTCAGAGATAAATTTTCAAGGAACAGGACAGGATCTGTATTTAAGGTATTTCTTTGAAATTGCTTTATTATTAAATTCCTTTCATTTCTATTCATGTTTTACTGTCTACTGTGCATCAAGAATTTTACTGTGAAAGCCTTTTGCATTTTTTCAGTATTGTCTTCATTATGTAGGACTTTGTTTTAAAAGCCTCATAGAAAAATATCATTCCAATTAGTTTAGCAGTCTGATTGATTTATTGCAAAATTGCCAATGTAAGAAATTAGCAAATAGAATGATTAAAATAGTGGGCTTGTAAAGACCTGCTCTACTCTTCTACTCTGTCAGCATCCTCAGTGCTGCTTTCCTTGACTAACTACTATACAGATTTTTTAAATGTGTAGTTCTATGACACTGTAGCTACTTAAGAATATTTCTGAAATATCACATGCAAGTAAAGTGAAAGTAATCAAGCTAAACCAGTTTGTTCTCTGGCTTAACAAAAACATTTAACACAGTTGACTTGAGAGTTAGTGTCGTTAAACATATCATTAATATTTTAAAGATTTTCAGAAATGCTTATGATACTTATTGAAATGCTCTTGAAAACTTACTGTCCAACCAAATCACTGTCAACAAAGAAACGGCACAATAACAATGAAAGAAACAGGGCTTTGTCTAAACTGATCTCTGTGGTTTTAGAAAATTTAATCAACTTAACATGGATCATCATTTTTATGGGTCCTTAGCAAAGCCATTCAAAAGCCTTTGTGCATGCATGCTAACTCGATTCCTTTGTGTCCACCTCTTTGCAACCCTACGAACTGTAGCCCACCAGGCTCCTCTATCCATGGGATTCTTGAGGAAACGATACTTGAGTGGGTTGCCATGCCCTGTTCCAGAGTATCTTCCTGACGGAGGGATTGAATGTGTATCTTTTTATGTCTCCTGAATTGGCAGCTTGGTTCTTTACTAGTAGTGACACCTGGGAAACCCTCATAAGCCTTTGCATGCTGGTAATACCACTTAAGAAACATACTTAAATTATCCTAATATTGGGAGTCAGCAATTGCAGCTGACTAAACTTGATATCAGTCACTTTGGTAATTTTAGAATGAAGTATTAATCAGAACATTTATAAACATTCAGAAAAAAGTGATGCTTGTTTGGCAGCCACATGGTTCCACTGAAACTAGTCAATGCAAACTAACCTTATTTATGATTGTAAATTATCTACCCAGACTTCCTTTGTGGCTCAGTTGGTAAAGAATCACCTGTAATGCAGAAGACTGCCTTTAATGCAGGAGACCTGGTTTCCATCCCTAGGTCAGGAAGATCCTCTGGACAAGGAAATAGCAGCCCAATCACATGGAAAGAGGTGTCTTGCGAGCTATAGCCCATGGAATCAAAAGAGGTGGACGAAACTTAGCCACTAAACCACCAGCCACACAATTGTCTACCCAATTTCGAATGATTTGGAGAATATGGAGAGAATTTCAGTAAGTTTGTTGTCAATGTTTTCCTCACCATCCATGAATATAAGCTGGAGGAATAAGGCTGTAGATACTAGTACACTGAAGAAACAGGACCCATGTGATGAAACCAGGAAGTATCTTTATTTTTAACCTTTCACTGGTCCTTTAAACTTATCTAGAGAGGGGCATACAAATTGTGGTCCCTTGGTATCCATACGGGATTGGTTACTGAACAGCAACTTTTTTCTTAGTAGATACCAAAATTCAAGGATGTTCAAGTCTCATATATAAAATGGTGTAATGTTTACATATAACCTATGGACCTCCTACCATATACTTTAAAATTATCTGTAGATTACTTATTATACCTAATACAATCTAAAACCTGTGTAAGTAGTTAAAAAGCTTTGCTTTTGGAACTAAACTTTAAAAATGTTTTTGATCTATGGTTGGTTCCTACGAACTGTAGCCCGCCAGGCTCCTCTGTCCATGGGATTCTTGAGGAAACGATACTTGAGTGGGTTGCCATGCCCTGTTCCAGAGTATCTTCCTGACGGAGGGATTGAATGTGTATCTTTTTATGTCTCCTGAATTGGCAGCTTGGTTCTTTACTAGTAGTGACACCTGGGAAACCCTCATAAGCCTTTGCATGCTGGTAATACCACTTAAGAAACATACTTAAATTATCCTAATATTGGGAGTCAGCAATTGCAGCTGACTAAACTTGATATCAGTCACTTTGGTAATTTTAGAATGAAGTATTAATCAGAACATTTATAAACATTCAGAAAAAAGTGATGCTTGTTTGGCAGCCACATGGTTCCACTGAAACTAGTCAATGCAAACTAACCTTATTTATGATTGTAAATTATCTACCCAGACTTCCTTTGTGGCTCAGTTGGTAAAGAATCACCTGTAATGCAGAAGACTGCCTTTAATGCAGGAGACCTGGTTTCCATCCCTAGGTCAGGAAGATCCTCTGGACAAGGAAATAGCAGCCCAATCACATGGAAAGAGGTGTCTTGCGAGCTATAGCCCATGGAATCAAAAGAGGTGGACGAAACTTAGCCACTAAACCACCAGCCACACAATTGTCTACCCAATTTCGAATGATTTGGAGAATATGGAGAGAATTTCAGTAAGTTTGTTGTCAATGTTTTCCTCACCATCCATGAATATAAGCTGGAGGAATAAGGCTGTAGATACTAGTACACTGAAGAAACAGGACCCATGTGATGAAACCAGGAAGTATCTTTATTTTTAACCTTTCACTGGTCCTTTAAACTTATCTAGAGAGGGGCATACAAATTGTGGTCCCTTGGTATCCATACGGGATTGGTTACTGAACAGCAACTTTTTTCTTAGTAGATACCAAAATTCAAGGATGTTCAAGTCTCATATATAAAATGGTGTAATGTTTACATATAACCTATGGACCTCCTACCATATACTTTAAAATTATCTGTAGATTACTTATTATACCTAATACAATCTAAAACCTGTGTAAGTAGTTGCCAGCCTGCACCAAAGTCAAGCTTTGCTTTTTGGAAATTTCTGAAAGCTTTAAAAAATGTTTTTGATCTATGGTTGGTTTAACCCTTGGATTTGGGACCTGCAGATGCAGAGAGCCAACTGTACTTCCACTTGCCTAGGTGAAAAATTGGGCAGCTCCTTGACTTTTCTGAGCCCTCTTAGCAGCCACTTAAAGTTGCAAATACAGACTCTATTCAGAAATTAAAATTCATGTAATAATAAAATGTCTCTTTTTGATTCGAAGTTATTAAAGTAATCTCTCCTTGAACCCCAACAGGACATCCTAGGAGGGAAACTGAGGAAAGGGACATTGTCATTCTTTCTCCTTCATCTTGCTTACTCCTGTTTTCTGACACCCTAAAAACCAATGAAGGGAGAGGAATGATATAACAGAGGGCAGGAAAATTCTTGTCTAGTGTATATTAAGATGGTTTCACGTTCTTCAGATCTCGCAAGTGTTAAAAGATGAGGCCTTCATGACTGCTTTTGTGGGGTTTTGTTAAGTCTACAATGTGAACTTCGTTTTCATTGCCTAGATAACACGTTAGTCTGTTTGGCTAAAGCCCACTAAGTCTCTGGTTTCCTGGTTTGCTTTAAGTAATACATTCTACCCAGACTCTCACTGTTGCCTTTCTAGGAAATGTTTTCAAATGACACCAATCTTGCCTGTCTCAGGCCCTGATTCCATTTCCCTCTCATTCGCATTCTTTCTCTCTGTCTATGTTTCTTTCTGTCTCTCTCTCCAATTGTACATCTGGCTGTGAAAAACGCATATACATTTTGTACTCTGGCAAGTTATGGGAATGCAAGTTGGAAAATTCCAGATCAATAGAAACCCCTCCTTTGTTTGTCACCAGTTATTCAGCCCATTTCCTTTCATCTAGATTTCTTAAGCAAAAGAAGCTCCTTTTTTATATATAATCAAAGATTGATTTGTTTTTTAATAATTTTTACAGAGAAAATGCATTATAAATATTGTAAATATTTTAAAGTTAAGAGATTAAACGTAACTTTCCTTTAATGTATGTACTGTCAACTTAAAAATTTCACATTCTAGGATATCAGTAATTACATCCTCCTCAAAGAGAACGGCACACAGAATATTTCCTGTCATAAAAGTCTTTGTTGCTAAATAAGCCATGGAACTGCCCACAGCTTCTAAAATGTGTAACAAGGAAAGCTCTGTGCTGCGTTCCTCAGAGATAGACTTCCAGTGGCCCACAGAACTTGAAGGCTAATAGGGATGATCTTTGCCAGAGCATGTCTGTAAGGCAGGACTGTTGTGTCCAACTAAAGAGATTCAGAATAAAGAACAGTTCCTACACACTTCAAACTGATGGGGGAGGCACCCCAAAATGATATTTAGAAAGAGATTATCACTTGGTTAACCTATCTCCCTACTGCAGCTTAATCACTTCAGACATGTCTGCAGCCCGTCAGGCTCCTCTGTCCATGGAGTTCTCCAGGCAAGACTATTGTGGTGATTTTCCATGCCCTCCTCCAGGGGGATCTTCCCAACCCAAGGATGGAACCCAGGTCTCCTGGATTATAGGCAGATTTCTCACCACTGAGCCATCAGGGAAGCCCCATATGTGTGTGTGTATATATATATTTGAGATCCCATGGACTATATAGCTCACCAGACTTCTCCACCCATGGAATTTTCCAGGCAAGAATACTGGAGTGAGTTGCCATTTCCTTCTATAAGCAAAAGAAACTCTTAACTGCAGTGACTTCCATCAGCCTCATTCGCATTCTTTCTCTCTGTCTATGTTTCTTTCTGTCTCTCTCTCCAATTGTACATCTGGCTGTGAAAAACGCATATACATTTTGTACTCTGGCAAGTTATGGGAATGCAAGTTGGAAAATTCCAGATCAATAGAAACCCCTCCTTTGTTTGTCACCAGTTATTCAGCCCATTTCCTTTCATCTAGATTTCTTAAGCAAAAGAAGCTCCTTTTTTATATATAATCAAAGATTGATTTGTTTTTTAATAATTTTTACAGAGAAAATGCATTATAAATATTGTAAATATTTTAAAGTTAAGAGATTAAACGTAACTTTCCTTTAATGTATGTACTGTCATCACAAAAATTTCACATTCTAGGATATCAGTAGTTACATCCTCTTCAAAGAGAACAGCACACAGAATATTTCCTGTCATAAAAGTCTTTGTTACTAAATCAGCCATGGAACTGCCCACAGCTTCTAAAATGTGTAGCAAGGAAAGCTCTGTGATGCATTCCTCAGAGATGGACATCCAGTGGCCCACAGAACTTGAAGGCTAGCAGGGATGATCTTTGCCAGAGCATGTCTGTAGGGCAGGACTGTTCTGTCCAACTAAAGAGATTCAAAATAAAGAACAGTTCCTATACACTTCAAACTGATGGGGGAGGCACCCCAAAATGATATTTAGAAAGAGATTATCACTTGGTTAACCTATCTCCCTACTGCAGCTTAATCACTTCAGACATGTCTGCAGCCCGTCAGGCTCCTCTGTCCATGGAGTTCTCCAGGCAAGACTATTGTGGTGATTTTCCATGCCCTCCTCCAGGGGGATCTTCCCAACCCAAGGATGGAACCCAGGTCTCCTGGATTATAGGCAGATTTCTCACCACTGAGCCATCAGGGAAGCCCCATATGTGTGTGTGTATATATATATTTGAGATCCCATGGACTATATAGCTCACCAGACTTCTCCACCCATGGAATTTTCCAGGCAAGAATACTGGAGTGAGTTGCCATTTCCTTCTATAAGCAAAAGAAACTCTTAACTGCAGTGACTTCCATCAGCCTCAGTCTTGTATAACTGGATTCTGGTATCAGTTCCAATGTTCAGAGGGATCCCATACCAACAGTCAATTCTCAGAGCACCAACTAGGTGTCCAACCGTTCAGCTCAGTTCTTTTTTATTTGTTTTATTTTTTTTGGCGGGGGGTGATTGGGTAGGGATGGGGACAGGTGGGCTACTTCTCTTGGTCTTTTCATTTATCTATTTTCATCCATCTTTGTTCTTTTGGCCCGTGTGGGCCTCCCATCGCCGTGGCCTCTGTTGTCGCAGAGCACCAGCTCTGGGCACATGCACTCCAGAGCTCGGGCTTGGTAATTGGACACATTGGTCCAGCCGCTCCGCGGCACGTGGGATCTTCCCAGGCTAGGGATCGAACCGGCACCCCTTGCACTGCAAGGCGGTGTCCTTACCCACTGGACCACCAGGGAGGCCCTCAGCTCAGTTCTGACACTACCCACCTGGAGATAGATAGCATCAGATTCCACAGGTTAAGTCCTGCAAGACTGCTCCCTACTTCCACCCTACTTCAGAACTGATTGCAAGCCCGTGCTGTTAGCTGAACTTCTTACTGTCTGGCTATTAATAAGAGGTTCTTAAGACCCACCCCCCCTCAAGTTAATTTGCTAGACATGTGCATAGAACTCAGAGAAATGCCTTACTTAGTAGATTACTGATTTATCGTAAAAGGATATAGTGCAGGTACAACCAGAAAGAAGATATTCACAGGGCAAAGTATGTGTTAAGAGGCATGGAACTGCCGTGCCCTTGTGGTTCACCAACCTGCAAGCTCTCCCAGCCCGGTCCTTTTGAGTGTTCGTGAAAGCTTCAATACATGTTTATGATTGATTAAATAATTGGCTGTTGACAATTTTTAAAAGTTTTACTTTCTCAAGTAGTTTTATAAAAGTTTTAAGGTTAGTTTCTGTTAACAATTATTACTAAATATTGGCTATATTCCTTATGGTATATGACATATCCTTGAGCCTTTCTAATGCCCAGTAGTTTGGGCTTCATACTGCCCCACCCCTACATTGTCCCTACCCACTGGTAACCACTAGTTTGTTCTCTATATCTGTGAGTCCACTTCTTTCTTTTTTTTTTTATTCACTAGACATATATATATATATATATATATATATATATATTTAGATTCTATATATAAGTGATATCATACAGTATTTGTCTTTCTCTGTCTGACTTATTTCACTCAGCACAATGCCCTGCAAGTCCATCCATGTTGCTGCACGTGGCAAAATTTTTTATGGCTGAGCAGTGTTCCATTGTGTGTGTGCATGTGTGTCGGTATGTACACACACATCCAACATGTTCTTCATCCATTTGTCTGTTAATGAACACTTAAGTTTCTTCCACCTCTCTTCTCTCCCCCAAATTATGGATGAGAGAACCCTCTAATCACATGTCTGGTTCTCCTGGCATCAAGTCCCATTATTAACTGCAGTTGAAAAGTCATCTCTGACATAGTAAAAGGCACCTATATCATCTCTCTCAACACTTAGGAAATTCCAAGGGTTTTAGGAGCTCTGTACCAGAAGAGGAATGAAAACCAAATACATATTTCTTATTGTAAATTGGAATATCTCTATAGCTTCCCCTCTTTTGATTTGTTTCATATCACTTACCATGTTGCTGTAGTAATGTACAGAACCATTTTCCCAAAGAAATCCTCTTGTACAGAAGGGTTCTATTATCGTTTTTGCTCCTTTTCATGACTCATGTAACTCAAATACTTCTGAGTTAAATCCTGTGACAATTCCAGACTTCATAATGTTATATCAGTTGAAATTGCCAGATTAATACCACAATAGAGTATGTAGTTCTGCAACCATATCTGCACACATAGAATGTCAAGTAATGGATCCATTTCTAAAGGAGGTGGTCCCTTTTGGCCTGCCATGGGTAGCTATACTGTTCAGCATTTGAGATAGATGCTGTGGGTGAAGACAGTAAAAGCTTGTTTATCAAAGCATCCCAGAGTCACATAGGGTAACTGACTTATGAAACTAATGAGATACAATTTAATAAAAGCAGGAATATCATTATGCATTTAGGTACAATAAATCACCTTCCCAAGGGTAATAGAAGACGAGAGATGTCTGATGGCAGTGAGTCAAGATGACCGAAACCCAGGCAGCCCCATCAAAATATAGTGTCTCCATCTGACAGGCTTCTTTAGGATTATTTCTTGTGTTAGACTTTTCAAGTTGTAGTACAAAGAAGTCTCCTTCAAATGGCTTAGGAAAAAAAAGTGAATTCATGTCTTCAATAGTTGAAAAGTCCAAGGACAGGCTTCCATCTTAACTGGATCTAGATGGTGTGAGGGATTTGTTTCTTCTGATTGCTTACCTTTTCTCTTGAGTAGACTATTGCTCAGATAAAATACACGTAATACAGAGAGATAGCCACCCATGACTCCAGCACTCTATCTGTGACTTAGCATTGCAGATATATTGTTTTGCCTCAGTAGTTACAATTTCAGTGCCAAGTTAGCTCAGAAAGGCACTTTTTGAGCTCGTCTCTGAACAAGTCACTGTGGCCAGTGATTGGGCTCAACTCCATCTACTCTATCTCAACATTTTGAAAAGAATATCTTAAAAGAGAGTAAGGTTGGAGAGCATACAAAAGGAAGTCCAGATGTTACCAGAAATAGGACAATGGACAAAAGGTAGGCAAAATGAATCTATCTACTTCATCTGGAGGCAATTTTCTAAAGAATTTTGACAAACATTGTGAGTTCAATATACTGTAGTGAGAATTAGAAAAGCTGTCTAAACCATATCATGTAAAGAAATTAGTGGAAATTAGTCATATTTTGCTTAACAAGAGAAGGGTAGGACAAGGAGTAAAGCAATAAATAAGATTTGTTGTTGTTGTTTTTTAAATATCATATGAATAAGCATAAAAAGTAGAGACTAGTCTGTCTCTAGAAAACAAAATTTAGACAGTCATTGGGTTTTGCTGGGAAGTTTAAATTTATATTAATTAATTTTAAAACAGAAATGCATCGTAGTTTCTGATTTTTCTAGAAAACAAAATTTATCATTGAACAGGTTTTTTCCCTTGGGTTCTTGTTTATCAAAGCTAGAGTCACGGATGATAGCAATTTAATAAAATCAGGAATATCATTATGCATTTAGGTACAATAAATCACCTTCCCAAGGGTAATAGAAGACGAGAGATGTCTGATGGCAGTGAGTCAAGATGACCGAAACCCAGGCAGCCCCATCAAAATATAGTGTCTCCATCTGACAGGCTTCTTTAGGATTATTTCTTGTGTTAGACTTTTCAAGTTGTAGTACAAAGAAGTCTCCTTCAAATGGCTTAGGAAAAAAAAGTGAATTCATGTCTTCAATAGTTGAAAAGTCCAAGGACAGGCTTCCATCTTAACTGGATCTAGATGGTGTGAGGGATTTGTTTCTTCTGATTGCTTACCTTTTCTCTTGAGTAGACTATTGCTCAGATAAAATACACGTAATACAGAGAGATAGCCACCCATGACTCCAGCACTCTATCTGTGACTTAGCATTGCAGATATATTGTTTTGCCTCAGTAGTTACAATTTCAGTGCCAAGTTAGCTCAGAAAGGCACTTTTTGAGCTCGTCTCTGAACAAGTCACTGTGGCCAGTGATTGGGCTCAACTCCATCTACTCTATCTCAACATTTTGAAAAGAATATCTTAAAAGAGAGTAAGGTTGGAGAGCATACAAAAGGAAGTCCAGATGTTACCAGAAATAGGACAATGGACAAAAGGTAGGCAAAATGAATCTATCTACTTCATCTGGAGGCAATTTTCTAAAGAATTTTGACAAACATTGTGAGTTCAATATACTGTAGTGAGAATTAGAAAAGCTGTCTAAACCATATCATGTAAAGAAATTAGTGGAAATTAGTCATATTTTGCTTAACAAGAGAAGGGTAGGACAAGGAGTAAAGCAATAAATAAGATTTGTTGTTGTTGTTTTTTAAATATCATATGAATAAGCATAAAAAGTAGAGACTAGTCTGTCTCTAGAAAACAAAATTTAGACAGTCATTGGGTTTTGCTGGGAAGTTTAAATTTATATTAATTAATTTTATCAAAATGCATGACAATGCCAGTCAATTGAAAATATTGTCTCATAGGCAATGTATTTTCTGTGACTTGTAGTATTCAATACAGTACATGTATTTACTTCATAAGGTGTAAAGCCAAGGTTGTATTAACAAATTCACATTTACTATTCAAAATGACACAGCATGAAAGAGAAAGACTGACCAATGACCAAATGTCTAATCTCTCTAGCAGTCAAGAAAATGCTGATTGAAATGATGACATAGCATTTTCACAGAGAAACTGGAGAATAAGCAGGGTCTACAATAATGAATGTACCGTGTGTTGGCAAAGATGTGAATAAACAGGCTTCTCCTATACTGTGAAAATTTGTAAATTTTTGCAACCTTGGGGAATGAAGAATTGGCAGGGGGCAGACAAATTAAAAGATGTAAATGTGTACATACACTGTATCTATAAATTTCTCTTCTAGAAAAAACTCAAAGGAAGTTAGCTTGTGTGCTCAAAAATGAATACGCAAAACTGTTTATTATAGTGTTATATAATAACAAAAAATGCAGAGACAATCTACATGTTTAACAAGGGATTGGTTAAATTATGTAACATCCATAGGCTGGAATTTTCCAGTTAAAAACTGTCATAAGATGTATATTTATGGCTACAGAAGCTATTCTATGGGAGATTATTAGTTAAATGGACAAATCAGATTTTGACTGTGTGTGCACAGAGCAATCAAATGATTATTTACCCACACAAGAATCATAGAATCAATACTTGTATATTATCAATATTTATCTCTGGTGGGTTACATCTGTTCTTGCTCTTTATTTGTGCTTTTCAAATGTTCTTAAATGAATTGCTTTTTAAATCATGAAAAGCAGTAAATTTTATAAAAATGCAAACAAACAAACAAAAAATGGGCACATCATCAAAATGAATTGGCCTACCCTGCCTGCCTAACTTTGGCTCTTCTAACTACCTAGAAGAACAGTAGTATTCAGTGCTGTTTACAAATGCAGGAATACATATTTTTCACAATTGTTATTTTTGCACTCATATTTAATACTTTTGGGGGGGGCATCTTTCATTTATCTATTTTCATCCATTTTTTGTTTGGCCCATATAGGCCTCCCATCGCAGTGGCCTCTGTTGTCGCAGAGCACCGGCTCTGGGTGCGTCCACTCCGGAGCTCCAGCTTGTTAGTTGGACACATCTGTCCAGCTGCTCTGCGGCACGTGGAATCTTCCCAGGCCAGGGATCAAACCGGCACCCCTTGCACTGCAAGGCGGTGTCTCTACCCAATGGACCACCAGGGAAGCCCTGATCATACTTTTAGTATTTCCTGCTCTGTACCAAAAATTATTAATATCAATTCAGACTTTAGTTAGTGAGGCTACATTTTCTTTATTTCACTCTTTTGTAGTTGTGTTTTTCCATTTATTCAGAAAACAAACAAAAATTCAAGGAGGCAAATGAAATAATGAGCTTTCCTTATGCTACTGGAAATTAATTTGCTAAGCAGAATTTTGAGTGGGATGAACTAATCTCACCCCATTCAGTAGGCATGACTAATGTTTACTTATTATTAGCCTCTCTGTTGTTCTAATTATCTATTTATGGGTCATCATTCACTAATTTGACTTGTGGAGGAGTTTGGAGTGTAGGAGGCTTGGAATGGGTTTGCAAATTAAAATTTAGTATTCCATAAGAATCTTAAAATAAAGACTAATCTTGTTTGTTTGCATGTCAGGAATTTTACAGCAATAGAAAATGCTAGAGGTAGAAATTTTACATTACTTTTCTGTGACATCTAAAAGAAATTAATTATCTTTAAGTCTCAGCATACATACAAACACATACAGATACATGGACATTTTTGAAAGTTGCAGAAAGGAGTAATTTAATGAAAGTAAATAGGGTTAGGATAGGGGAAAGAAAGAATGTGAGACTTTCATCTGGATTAAAACTGTAAAGGCATAGGATCTGTGCTATTGAAGAGGAATATACTTCTTTATGTGCCTATGTATATGTATGTGTGTTTATATGTTTGCACACATACATTTATAAATATATTAATATGCATATTTTCCAAATATAAACAATAATTTCACAATTAAGATTGATAGAGTAAAATAGATATGCTATTAATTAATGGCATTTATAACATTCATATTTCTATCCACAGTTGATGTTGTTCAGTTGCTAAGTCATGTCCAGCTCTTTACGACCCCAAAGACTGCAGCATGCCAGGTTTCCCTATCCTTCACCATCTCCTGGAATTTGCTCAGACTCATGCCATTTAATCTGTTATGCAATTCAATCATTTGATCCTCTGTCACCCCCTTCTCCTCCTGCCCTCACTTTTTCCAAGTATTGTTGTCTTTTACAATGAGTTGACTCTTCACATCATGTGAAAAAAGTATTGGAGCTTCAGTTTCAGCATCAGTCTTTCCAATGAATATTCAGGATTGATATCCTTTAGGATTGACTGGTTTGATCTCCTTGCCATCTGAAGGACTCTCAAGAGTCCTTTCCAGCACCATTGTTTTTGAATTTGCAGCCATGTTTTTGCCACATAAACTCCATCTCATGGGCTTTAGATCTAAGAATGGGTACCACTCCCAAGAAACGGATAGCTTGGTTGTGACTTATGACAAAACTATCATGAATTAGCCCAAATGTATTTGGCCCATTAGATGTTCTTTCTTGGGAATTTGAAATAGAATGGAAAACATGAAGAAAAAGAACGACTACTATGTACTGCATATTTGTTGTTTAGTTGCGAAGTAACATGTCTGACTCTTTGTCACCCCATGGAATGTAGCCCCCAGCCTCCTCTGTCTATGGAATTTTCCAAACAAGAAAGCAGGAGTGGGTGGCCAGTTGCTTCCTCAGGGGATCTTCCCAACCAAGGATTGAACCTGTTTCTCCTGCATTACAGGTGGATTCTTTATCATTGAGCTATCAAGGAGCCTTTTTGCACCCCCCGCCCCAAATTCATTTGTAGAAACCGCAACCCTGAATGGAATGACACTAGGAGGTGTAGTGTTTGAGAGGTAATTAAAATTAGATCAGATCTTGAGGGTGGAGTCACCATGATGGGATTAATACCCTTATTAAAAGATGAGGGGACAAAAGCTCTCTCCCTCTGTTTTCTTCCATGTGAGACTCCAAGGACAACATGGACATCTGCAAAAGTGGAAGCAGGCCTTCACCAGACACCATGTCTGGGGGCACCTTAATCTTGGACTTTCCAGCCCCCCAAACCATGAGAAATAAATGTCTGATGTTCAAGTCACACAGTCTCTGGTATTTGGTTACAATAGCCTAAGCTAAGACAATACTAAGACAAATCATCAGAAACTCAAAATAAATTTACAGTTAAAGTAGTAAGAATCAGTCATCTGCAGTGAGAGTCAAAATATTTAGAAAGATACCCTGAAGAAAGATAGATGTGGGAGACTCATCCCTGGAATTACCTCAAATTGGAATGGCATTAAGATCTTATCCAGGAGAAATGCCCACCATTTTCTCTTTCCTTTTTCCTTGTCCTATCATTTACTTTAAATGCCTCATTCTTGCAACTCAGAAATATAATATGTGTGTGTGTGTGTGTCTGTGTGTGAATATATATATATATATATATATATATATATATATATATATTATCATGAGTCTGTGTAAATAAGTGATTAATAGGGAAAAAATAAATTAAGGTTCAAATTACTGTTCTGCCATATACTAATTGTATAGTAAACCTCTAGCAAGTTACTTAATGGTGGGATTTTCCTGGTTGTCCAGTGGTTAAGACTCTGCACTTCCACTGCAGGGGTGAAGGTTCAATCCCTGGTTGGGAAACTAAGATCCAGCATATGACATGGCCAAGGAGGGAAAAAAGTTGCTTAATGGTTTGTGGCTCAGTTTCTCTCTCATTTCTTTTAAGTCAAGGTTATTGAGCCATAATTTACATAAAATAAAATATACTCATCTTTTATGTGCAGTGAGATAAGTTTGAAGAAGTGTGTGTGTATGTATGTATGTGTGTGTGTGTATGTCTGTGTACATCTCCGTTGTAGCCACCACCACAATCAAGATAATATTCCTTCTTCCCATTTTGTAGCTTGTGTCTCCTTGTTATCTCATAAACACGGAAACCCTGATTTCAGGCAAATATTCATGTTTTTCTGTCAGTTATATTGGTTTTAATTTCTCTAGCATTGTTCATAAGTTCAGTCTTACAGAATTTTACAAATTCATACATGTGGCACCTATTAATAGTATGTTCCTATTTTTATAGCTGAGAAGTATTCCACTGTATAATATACCACATTTGCTTATTTAGTCATGTGTTGATGGAAATTCCTTTTTTTCTGTTTTTTTTTTTATTATTATTCATGAAGTGCTGCTATAGATATTTATGTGCAAGTTTTTTGTGGACTTTTTTGTTTCATTTCTGTTTGGTGTTACATTGAGAATTGGCATTCTTAGCTCATGCATGTTTCACTTTACTAGAAAAAGCTAAGTAGCTCTCTAAAATGGCAAAGTATAAGATTTCCAGATTACATACATCTTCACCAAAACTTAGGATCATAACATCAGTCCTCTGCATTTTAACCATTCTAGTTGGAGTGTGCTAAACTCAGTAAACTTTTATTTTGCATTTTCCTGACAATGACATTGGGCATTCTTCATGTGGCCATGGATCATTTGTATAGTTTATTTTGTCAACTATTATTTAGTCCTGCTCGTTTACAAATTATTATAATTATAGAGTTGTACAGTATCTAAATATTCTGAATCTATTTTTTAAAAGATCTAAGTATTAGAAGTATCTTTTCGCACTCTGATTTGCTTTTTTATTTTTTAATAATAGTGTCATTTTGATGGCAGAAGTTTTCAATTTTGGGCGGGGTGGGTTGGGTAGGGAGGGGGACGGGTGAGCCACTTCCATTGGTCTTTCATTTATCTATTTTCATCCATCTTTGTTCTTTGGCCCGTGTGGGCCTCCCATCACAGTGGCCTCTGTTGTCGCAGAGCACCGGCTCTGGGTGCATGTGTCCCAGAGCTCTGGCTTGGTAATCGGACACATCGGTCCAGCTGCTCCACGGCACATGGAATCTTCCCAGGCCAGGGATCGAACTGGCTCCCCTTGCACTGCAAGGCGGTGTCCTTACCCACTGGACCACCAGGGAAGCCCAGTTTTCAATTTTTATGAAGTCTAGTTATAAAATTTTTATTTCATAATTTCAGCTGTTTGATTCTGTATAAAAATTCTTTGTCTAACCCCAAGTTTCTGAAGATTTTCTCTTGTCTTGTTGAAAAGAATAAGCTTTCACCATTGGATTACATTGGAAACTTTGTTTAAAATCAAAACACTATGGAAAGGTATTCCACTGTATAATATACCACATTTGCTTATTTAGTCATGTGTTGATGGAAATTCCTTTTCTGTTTTTTATTATTATTCATGAAGTGCTGCTATAGATATTTATGTGCAAGTTTTTTGTGGACTTTTTTGTTTCATTTCTGTTTGGTGTTACATTGAGAATTGGCATTCTTAGCTCATGCATGTTTCACTTTACTAGAAAAAGCTAAGTAGCTCTCTAAAATGGCAAAGTATAAGATTTCCAGATTACATACATCTTCACCAAAACTTAGGATCATAACATCAGTCCTCTGCATTTTAACCATTCTAGTTGGAGTGTGCTAAACTCAGTAAACTTTTATTTTGCATTTTCCTGACAATGACATTGGGCATTCTTCATGTGGCCATGGATCATTTGTATAGTTTATTTTGTCAACTATTATTTAGTCCTGCTCGTTTACAAATTATTATAATTATAGAGTTGTACAGTATCTAAATATTCTGAATCTATTTTTAATAGATCTAAGTATTAGAAGTATCTTTTCGCACTCTGATTTGCTTTTTTATTTTTTAATAATAGTGTCATTTTGATGGCAGAAGTTTTCAATTTTGGGCGGGGTGGGTTGGGTAGGGAGGGGGACGGGTGAGCCACTTCCATTGGTCTTTCATTTATCTATTTTCATCCATCTTTGTTCTTTGGCCCGTGTGGGCCTCCCATCACAGTGGCCTCTGTTGTCGCAGAGCACCGGCTCTGGGTGCATGTGTCCCAGAGCTCTGGCTTGGTAATCGGACACATCGGTCCAGCTGCTCCACGGCACATGGAATCTTCCCAGGCCAGGGATCGAACTGGCTCCCCTTGCACTGCAAGGCGGTGTCCTTACCCACTGGACCACCAGGGAAGCCCAGTTTTCAATTTTTATGAAGTCTAGTTATAAAATTTTTATTTCATAATTTCAGCTGTTTGATTCTGTATAAAAATTCTTTGTCTAACCCCAAGTTTCTGAAGATTTTCTCTTGTCTTGTTGAAAAGAATAAGCTTTCACCATTGGATTACATTGGAAACTTTGTTTAAAATCAATTGACCAGGCTTCCCTGGTGATCCAGTGGGTAAAGAGTCCACCTTGCAGTGCAAGGGTCACAGGGTAGATTCCTAGCCCGGGAGGATCCCACATGTCACAGGGTGGCTGGACTTATGTGGCCAATTGCGGGCCAGTGCTCTGGAGCACATGTGCCCAGAGCTGGTGCTCTGCCGCAAGAGAGGCCACTGCAATGGGAGGCCCACCTGTGCCAAAGGATAAAAAAAAGATGGATGAAAATAAATACAAAAATAAAAGAGGCATGATGGGGAAAAATTTTTTAAGTCAGTTGACCATGCAAAAACTATTTTTTGCAACTATTTTATGTGTAAAAATATTTCATGTACAAAAGCTATTACTTAAGTACTTACTCAGTTATTTAATTTTTATACCTATAGTTACATCAATACCACACTATCTTCATTGATGTAGCTTTGTTACAAGTCTTCAAATAGGTAGTGTTTGTCTCTTAACTCTGTTTTTCTTTTGCAAGATTATCTTGATTTTGTTAGAATCCTTGTATTTCCATATACGTTTAAGAATAAGCTTGTTCCTTTTTCAAAATTTCAGCTGCAGTTCTAATATAAAATATGCTTAATCTATGAGTCTATTAAGGACAATTGGCATTTTAACAATATTGTGTCTTCCAAGCAATGATCTTGAAACTAATCTTTGATTTTTCTTAGCAATGTATTTTAGTTTCCTGTGTGCATGTACTACACATGTTTTATTAAATTCCTTCTCAAGTATTTCAATTTTTATTCTATTTTAAAGTATATAGATTATGTACACACACACACATATATACACTTGGTATTCCTAAGTGGCTCAGTGGTAAAGAATCCACTTGCCAGTGCAAGAGACTCAGGAGATGCAGGTTGAATCCCTGGGTCAGGAAGATCCTCTAGAGAAGGAAATGGCAACCTACACCAGTATTCTTGCCTGGAAACTCCATGGATGGAGAAGCCTGAAGGGCTACACCAGGTGAATACTTGGGAAAAAATTAAAAGCTTTCTTTGTCTAACCCCAAGTTTCTGAAGATTTTCTCTTGTCTTGTTGAAAAGAATAAGCTTTCACCATTGGATTACATTGGAAACTTTGTTTAAAATCAATTGACCAGGCTTCCCTGGTGATCCAGTGGGTAAAGAGTCCACCTTGCAGTGCAAGGGTCACAGGGTAGATTCCTAGCCCGGGAGGATCCCACATGTCACAGGGTGGCTGGACTTATGTGGCCAATTGCGGGCCAGTGCTCTGGAGCACATGTGCCCAGAGCTGGTGCTCTGCCGCAAGAGAGGCCACTGCAATGGGAGGCCCACCTGTGCCAAAGGATAAAAAAAAGATGGATGAAAATAAATACAAAAATAAAAGAGGCATGATGGGGAAAAATTTTTTAAGTCAGTTGACCATGCAAAAACTATTTTTTGCAACTATTTTATGTGTAAAAATATTTCATGTACAAAAGCTATTACTTAAGTACTTACTCAGTTATTTAATTTTTATACCTATAGTTACATCAATACCACACTATCTTCATTGATGTAGCTTTGTTACAAGTCTTCAAATAGGTAGTGTTTGTCTCTTAACTCTGTTTTTCTTTTGCAAGATTATCTTGATTTTGTTAGAATCCTTGTATTTCCATATACGTTTAAGAATAAGCTTGTTCCTTTTTCAAAATTTCAGCTGCAGTTCTAATATAAAATATGCTTAATCTATGAGTCTATTAAGGACAATTGGCATTTTAACAATATTGTGTCTTCCAAGCAATGATCTTGAAACTAATCTTTGATTTTTCTTAGCAATGTATTTTAGTTTCCTGTGTGCATGTACTACACATGTTTTATTAAATTCCTTCTCAAGTATTTCAATTTTTATTCTATTTTAAAGTATATAGATTATGTACACACACACATACATATATACACTTGGGATTCCTAAGTGGCTCAGTGGTAAAGAATCCACTTGCCAGTGCAAGAGACTCAGGAGATGCAGGTTGAATCCCTGGGTCAGGAAGATCCTCTGGAGAAGGAAATGGCAACCTACACCAGTATTCTTGCCTGGAAACTCCATGGATGGAGAAGCCTGAAGGGCTACAGTCCATGGGGTTGCAAAGATTAGGACATGACTGAGTACACATGCACACATACACTTTAGTTTTTACACTTTTTTCATTGGTAGTATTTAGAAATACAATTTACTTTGGTATGCTTACTTGTATTATTTACTGTTATTCAATTCACTTATTAGTTCTGTTATGTTTTATTTTTGAAAATCCTTAGAATACATATATAAGCATATTGACTGATAATAAAGATAGACTTCTTTTTCTCTAACCTGGTTGTCTTTTATTTCTTTTTTTTTTTTTTTAAACCTTTATTTTACTTTTAACTTTTACAGAGTTTTGTTGTTCACAGACATGCATGTTCTCAGATTAGTCACATGTATTTCTTTTTTTATTGCAGAAGCTAGACATCCAATGCAATGGTGAATAAAAAGAGAAGGAGTAGGGAATTATTATAAATGGATGTTGAATATTTTAGAATATTTTATATATTTATTAAGATGATAATGTAACTCTTCCCCTTAATTTTGTTAATATGTTAAATTGTTTCTTTGACAGTAACTCAAAGTTAAACTCCTGTCCTAAAGCTCTCTTGGTCATAAGTTGTTATCATTTTAATATATTGCAGAATTTTCTTTGTGATATTCTGTTAAGGACATTTGTATCTTAGCTTATGAGAGATATTTGTTGCTCATTCGTGTGACATCTTTTCTGTTTTTCAGCATCACTTCTGATCAAAAAGGGATTTTCTTTTTATTCTATTTTAAAGTATATAGATTATGTACACACACACATACATATATACACTTGGGATTCCTAAGTGGCTCAGTGGTAAAGAATCCACTTGCCAGTGCAAGAGACTCAGGAGATGCAGGTTGAATCCCTGGGTCAGGAAGATCCTCTGGAGAAGGAAATGGCAACCTACACCAGTATTCTTGCCTGGAAACTCCATGGATGGAGAAGCCTGAAGGGCTACAGTCCATGGGGTTGCAAAGATTAGGACATGACTGAGTACACATGCACACATACACTTTAGTTTTTACACTTTTTTCATTGGTAGTATTTAGAAATACAATTTACTTTGGTATGCTTACTTGTATTATTTACTGTTATTCAATTCACTTATTAGTTCTGTTATGTTTTATTTTTGAAAATCCTTAGAATACATATATAAGCATATTGACTGATAATAAAGATAGACTTCTTTTTCTCTAACCTGGTTGTCTTTTATTTCTTTTTTTTTTTTTTTAAACCTTTATTTTACTTTTAACTTTTACAGAGTTTTGTTGTTCACAGACATGCATGTTCTCAGATTAGTCACATGTATTTCTTTTTTTATTGCAGAAGCTAGACATCCAATGCAATGGTGAATAAAAAGAGAAGGAGTAGGGAATTATTATAAATGGATGTTGAATATTTTAGAATATTTTATATATTTATTAAGATGATAATGTAACTCTTCCCCTTAATTTTGTTAATATGTTAAATTGTTTCTTTGACAGTAACTCAAAGTTAAACTCCTGTCCTAAAGCTCTCTTGGTCATAAGTTGTTATCATTTTAATATATTGCAGAATTTTCTTTGTGATATTCTGTTAAGGACATTTGTATCTTAGCTTATGAGAGATATTTGTTCGCTCATTCGTGTGACATCTTTTTCTGTTTTTCAGCATCACTTCTGACTCCTTAAAATTAATTGGGCAATGTTTCCTTTTTATTCTGTTTGCTAAAAGGTCTTATGAAGTTTTGATGTGAATTGATACCATTTTTTCCTTGAATGCTGAATTGACAGGTACAGTGATCTGGGCCTACAGTGTTTTGTTTTGTTTGTGAGAAGGACTTTTATGGCAAAATCAATTACCTCAATTGACATATGACTATTAAAATTTTCCTATTTCCTGTCTTTTCTTCTGCCAGTTTTGGTTATAAGAGTGATTCTATTTTTTAATAGTGAAAGGATACTAATATTATACCCCTCATTAAGCTGAGGTGAAGATTATATGAGTTCATATATTATAAATATAGCAAAATCTTACATAGGATAAATATACCCATAGACAAGAGTTAGTTATTAAAATACAAGAATTATTTTTATGAAATTAAATGAGATCAGAAGCACACAGGATAGTCTATTATTCTGGTTAAATCCTGGGACAATAATCATAATGAAAAACAGCAGTTATTTAAGTCTGCTGAGCTTGTGACGTGTCCTCACTTCATCAACAGCTGGATTTCTTTTTTTTTTTTTTTTAATTGATTTTTTTTTTTCATCCATCTTTATTCTTTCACCTGTGTGGGCCTCCCATTGCAGTGGCCTCTCTTGTTACAGAACACTAGCTCTGGGCGCATGCACTACAGAACGCCGGCTCAGTAGTTGGACACTGGTCCAGCCGCTCTGCCACACGTGGGATCTTCCCAGGCCAGGGGTCCAACCGGCGCAACTTGCACTGCAAGGCGGTGTCCTTACCCACTGGACCACCAGGGAAGCCCAACAGTTGGATTTCTAATAACCACAGTGTAATGTCAAATTATACTGTTAGAAAACTTAGAAACTAAATTCTTAGAGACAATTTAAAATAAACAAACTGAAGGTTTGAAAGTCATGTGCAAGTGGAGATTTAATATGTCCTTTATGACATATTAAGAAAGGATAGACTTACTGAGCCATAAAGTTTTACACATGAAATTAAGACACAGGACAATGAACTATAGTAATCATATACCACATGTTTAATAATAGTACTTTATTCATATAGAATTGAGAATGCTTTTGGTTGCAAGAGAAAAGTATATCAGAGAGGCTTTTAAAAATGCAACATATTGGTGCACATAAGTAGAAGTGTAGCATTACTACTGGCTTCAGAGTTGATTAATTCAACAGTTTGTTGATTTCTTCAAATGCCCAATATTTTTCTCTTTCTCTTAACTATCATATTCATCTTTTAAACTGTATCTTAAATCCCTTCTTCCATGTTGAACAATTTTTCTTCCCTTTAGTTTGATTGGGTCAGGGCTAAAAATATGTATTATCCTGTGCCAGTAACTGCCACCAAGTGAATATGCTGCTGTGAATGACTCAGACCCCTGTTCCTTAACAATCTCTTGCAAGCACGATGCTATTACAATGATTAGATTAGAATAAACAGGGTCCCCTGCTGGAGAAGGAATCAGTTCCCTAAATTACATTGCAGCTATCCAATAGAATCAAGATGGAATAGATGTTGTGATATCACTTAAAATATTCATTGTCCTTTTCCATACCAGACACTTCTATTTCCCCATCTTTCCACTGTTTTCTTAGTGATACTCAGATCTTTAGAATGCTCAGGTTTTTGGTCATGCACATGGTCATTTCACATAGATACTCTATTTTTCAGACCAATATGTAGTCAGCCCTGTCCATATGGTTAATTTCTGGTCAAAGAAATGTCATGTGCAATTTCTAGGGTATGTCCTTAAATACAGAGTGTGTTCCCTCATCTTTCTCTCTTCCTGAAGTTTGAGTATCAATTTGATGGCCATAGCTTAAAGAACCATTTGGACCATGTTCAGGATGACTCATTAATGATATGCCTAGGTCCTGTTGATCATGAAGCTCCAACCTAGCCCTGGATTATTTAGTTCCAGACTTTATTTTCATGAGGGACAGAAAATAATTTATATTTATTTAGCTCATAATTTACTTCAGGTGTTTTGGCACTTATAGGTAAATCTAATGTGAACTTAAGTTCATTTTTCAGAAACTAATTTATATTTGTTTTAGTCATAACACAGGACAATGAACTATAGTAATCATATACCACATGTTTAATAATAGTACTTTATTCATATAGAATTGAGAATGCTTTTGGTTGCAAGAGAAAAGTATATCAGAGAGGCTTTTAAAAATGCAACATATTGGTGCACATAAGTAGAAGTGTAGCATTACTACTGGCTTCAGAGTTGATTAATTCAACAGTTTGTTGATTTCTTCAAATGCCCAATATTTTTCTCTTTCTCTTAACTATCATATTCATCTTTTAAACTGTATCTTAAATCCCTTCTTCCATGTTGAACAATTTTTCTTCCCTTTAGTTTGATTGGGTCAGGGCTAAAAATATGTATTATCCTGTGCCAGTAACTGCCACCAAGTGAATATGCTGCTGTGAATGACTCAGACCCCTGTTCCTTAACAATCTCTTGCAAGCACGATGCTATTACAATGATTAGATTAGAATAAACAGGGTCCCCTGCTGGAGAAGGAATCAGTTCCCTAAATTACATTGCAGCTATCCAATAGAATCAAGATGGAATAGATGTTGTGATATCACTTAAAATATTCATTGTCCTTTTCCATACCAGACACTTCTATTTCCCCATCTTTCCACTGTTTTCTTAGTGATACTCAGATCTTTAGAATGCTCAGGTTTTTGGTCATGCACATGGTCATTTCACATAGATACTCTATTTTTCAGACCAATATGTAGTCAGCCCTGTCCATATGGTTAATTTCTGGTCAAAGAAATGTCATGTGCAATTTCTAGGGTATGTCCTTAAATACAGAGTGTGTTCCCTCATCTTTCTCTCTTCCTGAAGTTTGAGTATCAATTTGATGGCCATAGCTTAAAGAACCATTTGGACCATGTTCAGGATGACTCATTAATGATATGCCTAGGTCCTGTTGATCATGAAGCTCCAACCTAGCCCTGGATTATTTAGTTCCAGACTTTATTTTCATGAGGGACAGAAAATAATTTATATTTATTTAGCTCATAATTTACTTCAGGTGTTTTGGCACTTATAGGTAAATCTAATGTGAACTTAAGTTCATTTTTCAGAAACTAATGTCTGGGTTATATTATTGTTTTTCAAAAGATTCATCCTAATAGTATTAATTGACTGGGATCAGCATTTGTGGGTATGAAACCCGAAGCTCTATATCCATAGTTCAGTAATTTCCTGTAGCTTTTTAATATGAAAAAATTCTCTACCTTTCCTTAGGCAAACACCTGCAGTTTGTTGCCTAGTAAATCTTTCCTGAATTCAGGATATATGTTAGCTATGTTTATTTATATATTAATACTTGCCAAAACCACACAGCATAAATGATATAAGTAGGATCTCTTTCTGTTATCAAACTGAATATAAGCTAGGAAATCAGTGAGTCCCAATTATTCACCCTGTTCATTCTTCTGCACTTACATTTTCCCAGACTCCTTCATCAAATTCACTTTAGTTTATCTCAATCTCTATTTTGGGCATCTCTGAGATATTGATGCTTTTTGTTTGTTTGTTTGCTCATCTCTTCCCTTCGCCCTCCTCCCTCAGTCTCTCTGGGAACACTCCGACTAGAGACATTCATCTTCCACTACCATGAAAACATTTATATGGGGTCAGCCAGAGCTGATCTTTATCTTTGTCTTCAAAAGTTAGAAAATTCAGTTACTTTGGCAACTACTCAAGGATTAGCTAGGTTCTCTAAGTTTAACTTAATAGAAAACTATCTAAAACACTTTTGTTAAAGATGTTCAGACAGTTAATAAGAGAACTTCTATCCACAGAAAACAAGGTCCCTGGAGGAGAAGTCAAGTCCTCAGCAAACTTTATGATGTTATTTCTTCAAATGCATAAAGGGTATGTCCTTAAATACAGAGTGTGTTCCCTCATCTTTCTCTCTTCCTGAAGTTTGAGTATCAATTTGATGGCCATAGCTTAAAGAACCATTTGGACCATGTTCAGGATGACTCATTAATGATATGCCTAGGTCCTGTTGATCATGAAGCTCCAACCTAGCCCTGGATTATTTAGTTCCAGACTTTATTTTCATGAGGGACAGAAAATAATTTATATTTATTTAGCTCATAATTTACTTCAGGTGTTTTGGCACTTATAGGTAAATCTAATGTGAACTTAAGTTCATTTTTCAGAAACTAATGTCTGGGTTATATTATTGTTTTTCAAAAGATTCATCCTAATAGTATTAATTGACTGGGATCAGCATTTGTGGGTATGAAACCCGAAGCTCTATATCCATAGTTCAGTAATTTCCTGTAGCTTTTTAATATGAAAAAATTCTCTACCTTTCCTTAGGCAAACACCTGCAGTTTGTTGCCTAGTAAATCTTTCCTGAATTCAGGATATATGTTAGCTATGTTTATTTATATATTAATACTTGCCAAAACCACACAGCATAAATGATATAAGTAGGATCTCTTTCTGTTATCAAACTGAATATAAGCTAGGAAATCAGTGAGTCCCAATTATTCACCCTGTTCATTCTTCTGCACTTACATTTTCCCAGACTCCTTCATCAAATTCACTTTAGTTTATCTCAATCTCTATTTTGGGCATCTCTGAGATATTGATGCTTTTTGTTTGTTTGTTTGCTCATCTCTTCCCTTCGCCCTCCTCCCTCAGTCTCTCTGGGAACACTCCGACTAGAGACATTCATCTTCCACTACCATGAAAACATTTATATGGGGTCAGCCAGAGCTGATCTTTATCTTTGTCTTCAAAAGTTAGAAAATTCAGTTACTTTGGCAACTACTCAAGGATTAGCTAGGTTCTCTAAGTTTAACTTAATAGAAAACTATCTAAAACACTTTTGTTAAAGATGTTCAGACAGTTAATAAGAGAACTTCTATCCACAGAAAACAAGGTCCCCTGGAGGAGAAGTCAAGTCCTCAGCAAACTTTATGATGCACGTTCTAGGAGGGAGGGCGAGGGGAATGCGGTCCACCTCTCAGCCTGACTGCCTGGCTGCCTGCGGAGTTGCGGTGCAGAGGATCATTGCAGCGCTTTATCAGGGAGTAATGTGCTGCACTGGTTCGGGGCTTTGTCTTTATTCACAACACATTCATGTGTCTCAGCTGGGGGGAAGGAATGCACAGTAGCCTGCCAGCCTGTCCTCTTTGACTGTCAGCGGAATAAGCAGAACGGTAACTCTCCATTAGAGAGAGAGAAAGAGAGAGCGGCACATTGAGATACAGAGGGAAAAAACACTCAAAAGGGAGGGGGAAAGAGAGGGGGGGAAGGATGCTCTTGAGCACACTCATATGCTAGGGCTCTGTGCAAAGGAAAAGGCAGAAGGCTGCAGGAACGGCAACAGCAAGCTTTTGGGCAGTGGTTGTAACTATTGCCCATGAACACCGTCGTCAGGACGGCTTTAAAGAGCCAATCTATTACTTATGCATAGAGCACTCTAGCTCTGCTAAAACTGGGAGTGCGAGCACTGCCTTGTTTTCTATTTTAGAGACTTGCATTTTTTCCACACTCAACACTCTCAAGACACTCTGCTACTCCAGGTAAGATGCAGTTAAGATTTGCCTACTTGTGACATCATTGTAGTTTCCACACTTAATCATGACTACTTTTTAATATAATGCTTGGTTTGTGTTAAAGTGCGTTGTATTCTTGATTATTAGTCTTCCTGCTAGTAAATAACTGTATTTTAAAAAAGCATAATTAAATGAAGGAATCACCACATCTCACCTCAAGGAAATATATGTTGATTGTTTGCATTTCCTTGAGCTCTGAGCTCATAGTTGGGACTTGATTTCAAACTGAGATCCGAGATGCAATTCATAGTATATACTGTTTCAAAATATACCAAATTATTCACTATCATTTGTAAAAGCAACAATTTACTATGGTAGTGTACTGTACATATATTTGGCCTTTTATACTTTTGTTAAAGATGGTCAGACAGTTAATAAGAGAACTTCTATCCACAGAAAACAAGGTCCCCTGGAGGAGAAGTCAAGTCCTCAGCAAACTTTATGATGCACGTTCTAGGAGGGAGGGCGAGGGGAATGCGGTCCACCTCTCAGCCTGACTGCCTGGCTGCCTGCGGAGTTGCGGTGCAGAGGATCATTGCAGCGCTTTATCAGGGAGTAATGTGCTGCACTGGTTCGGGGCTTTGTCTTTATTCACAACACATTCATGTGTCTCAGCTGGGGGGAAGGAATGCACAGTAGCCTGCCAGCCTGTCCTCTTTGACTGTCAGCGGAATAAGCAGAACGGTAACTCTCCATTAGAGAGAGAGAAAGAGAGAGCGGCACATTGAGATACAGAGGGGAAAAAAAACACTCAAAAGGGAGGGGGAAAGAGAGGGGGGGAAGGATGCTCTTGAGCACACTCATATGCTAGGGCTCTGTGCAAAGGAAAAGGCAGAAGGCTGCAGGAACGGCAACAGCAAGCTTTTGGGCAGTGGTTGTAACTATTGCCCATGAACACCGTCGTCAGGACGGCTTTAAAGAGCCAATCTATTACTTATGCATAGAGCACTCTAGCTCTGCTAAAACTGGGAGTGCGAGCACTGCCTTGTTTTCTATTTTAGAGACTTGCATTTTTTCCACACTCAACACTCTCAAGACACTCTGCTACTCCAGGTAAGATGCAGTTAAGATTTGCCTACTTGTGACATCATTGTAGTTTCCACACTTAATCATGACTACTTTTTAATATAATGCTTGGTTTGTGTTAAAGTGCGTTGTATTCTTGATTATTAGTCTTCCTGCTAGTAAATAACTGTATTTTAAAAAAGCATAATTAAATGAAGGAATCACCACATCTCACCTCAAGGAAATATATGTTGATTGTTTGCATTTCCTTGAGCTCTGAGCTCATAGTTGGGACTTGATTTCAAACTGAGATCCGAGATGCAATTCATAGTATATACTGTTTCAAAATATACCAAATTATTCACTATCATTTGTAAAAGCAACAACCCTTCCCTGACTATGGTAGTGTACTGTACATATATGTTTTGTGCTATTTTTTTTTAACTTTCATAGTTTTGAGGGATCAGTGATGAAGCATATAACTCCTAGAGTTTGATCACATTATGACAATGTGAGGGTAATTTACTCATTCAAAAACATGTGATATGACAGTCATACCTGGACGGTGTTATCATTAAGAGTGTATGTATATAATTGACAGGACAAACATGTGAAATACATGTAATTTTAAGAGAAGATGCAAGGACATTGGTAATTCATACATTATATGATATGACTGAGTCGCGAGTTTGTTTTTATACTCTGCTCTGTGTTCACCCATTATCATCATTACTTTTGTAAGATTAGCTCTTATATGAGGTCACTCAATATTGCTGATGTTGCTGAGAAAACTGTAACCACAGAAACATATTAAGAACCTGTTAAGAGTCTATAGAGAATATAAGAGTAGCATTGTCAACAGGTTTGTAAAATTTTGCTCTGCTGAGTTTTGACAAGAACACCTTGTAGTATTAGTTACTGGTAACTTGGATTACATTTTGCTGTCCCATTCAGGGTGTCAATAACTTGGAAATATAATTACATTGCTCTATGTGATCAGAGTTAAAAGCACTAGACAATTTTAATTATAAAGCCATTCTTTCACTTGACATTTTAACTTAAATTAACCTCAGTTAATATATATGGATTCTATCCATGTGTGTCTATAATGTTCTTTCTATTAACTGTATTTTCTGTAAGAGTTTTCCCCTAATCAAGTTCTTTCACATTAAGTATTTAAATGCTAGTAATCTGGAATCATTAAAATGATACTTGGTAGCTAATGGCTTAACTCTTACATACAATAAAATCTGTAGCATAAGATTAAAGCAAATCCTAGAGGAACACATGTTTAACAGTAAAGTATTGTGAAAATAGAAGCATTTGCATGCAAAAATACATAATTCATTGGAAGACTTGTGATTCTTGTTCTTGTGCATGACTTATTTCATTTTCCAATTTCACTTACAAAAGGTTTAAATCCCTGAGGAGTTTGATACTGTTTCAAAATATACCAAATTATTCACTATCATTTGTAAAAGCAACAACCCTTCCCTGACTATGGTAGTGTACTGTACATATATGTTTTGTGCTATTTTTTTAACTTTCATAGTTTTGAGGATCAGTGATGAAGCATATAACTCCTAGAGTTTGATCACATTATGACAATGTGAGGGTAATTTACTCATTCAAAAACATGTGATATGACAGTCATACCTGGACGGTGTTATCATTAAGAGTGTATGTATATAATTGACAGGACAAACATGTGAAATACATGTAATTTTAAGAGAAGATGCAAGGACATTGGTAATTCATACATTATATGATATGACTGAGTCGCGAGTTTGTTTTTATACTCTGCTCTGTGTTCACCCATTATCATCATTACTTTTGTAAGATTAGCTCTTATATGAGGTCACTCAATATTGCTGATGTTGCTGAGAAAACTGTAACCACAGAAACATATTAAGAACCTGTTAAGAGTCTATAGAGAATATAAGAGTAGCATTGTCAACAGGTTTGTAAAATTTTGCTCTGCTGAGTTTTGACAAGAACACCTTGTAGTATTAGTTACTGGTAACTTGGATTACATTTTGCTGTCCCATTCAGGGTGTCAATAACTTGGAAATATAATTACATTGCTCTATGTGATCAGAGTTAAAAGCACTAGACAATTTTAATTATAAAGCCATTCTTTCACTTGACATTTTAACTTAAATTAACCTCAGTTAATATATATGGATTCTATCCATGTGTGTCTATAATGTTCTTTCTATTAACTGTATTTTCTGTAAGAGTTTTCCCCTAATCAAGTTCTTTCACATTAAGTATTTAAATGCTAGTAATCTGGAATCATTAAAATGATACTTGGTAGCTAATGGCTTAACTCTTACATACAATAAAATCTGTAGCATAAGATTAAAGCAAATCCTAGAGGAACACATGTTTAACAGTAAAGTATTGTGAAAATAGAAGCATTTGCATGCAAAAATACATAATTCATTGGAAGACTTGTGATTCTTGTTCTTGTGCATGACTTATTTCATTTTCCAATTTCACTTACAAAAGGTTTAAATCCCTGAGGAGTATATATAAAATATTCAATTGACTGAGGATGAAAATTATAGGAGCAAAGAATTATTACTGCAGTGACTTTTTAGGACTGTTGGAAAGTTGGAAACTGGCATGAATGTAAAGAATTCATTTTAGAGTTATTCCTAGGGTGCACTAAAAAATCAAGAAAAGTTGAAATGTATGTCAATATGCAAAATTGTTCAAAAGCAAAATATGAATGATGATAAGAGTGGAAAGGTTTATACCCTATAACGAGTAGAATATTTTCAGTAAATATAGAGTAAACTCAATATCTTTCTTTTATGATTAGCAAGAAAAACAAGGTATCAAGAATACCATTTATCAGGCATGAATGCAATCCTAGTTGCAAAAATTCTGGTTCAAAAATAACTGGTCCTTTTACTTAGTTACCATATTTGAATATATAGTTACTAAAATGGTATCTTACCTGAAAGATACCTTGGAATTAAAAAGTTAGACAAGTTACTTTGAAGGTTTAGATTTTTTAAAGTATATTGATGTTTATATCTATTTTTGATTCATACAACTCTTATGACTTTTTCTTTCTTTCTAGGCAATACATATACTCAACCAAGAGTATATGTGCTTTTGTTTTGAAACTTTACAATATTAGTTTTAAGATTACTTATCCCAAATTATTTAGTCCAGTTATCTCCTTCCCCTACAAAGACACATGTTCTAGATTTCCTTCTGCAATTTACTACAGAGCCGCCATCTTTGTACATCAGGGCAATATGCATAATTCCATGATTGGTGGGCAGTCAGCATCATATTCATTCTGTCTTCTTTTCCCCAAACTCTAGTTTTTCCAACTGTGTGAAAACTTTTAAAGTGATAAGAGTAAATTCATAATTAAGATAATTACCAAGACCTTGGATTTTAAACTATTTCAGAGAGAAACTTTTTTTAATTTTAAGGAAGATTCATCCTATTTATAATAACTTTTAAATAATTATACCAAAGTCACCCAAAACATATTGGTGGGAATATGTCCCTGCTTTCAATGTCTTTATAGTTTCAACTATTTGATAAAGTTTGGAAAAATTTCCTTTCAAAATCATTTTATATTGAACTAGATCACAAATTGGCAGTGGCTAATCTGGGACTCTAATAAAATTAGATGAGATAATTATTAGTACACTTTCTGTGAAATTTATTGAGTTTTAATGTGCTGTGGGTGTGAGGCTTCCTAGGTGGCTCAGAGGTAAAGAATCCACCTGCTAAGGCAGGAGATGCAGGTTTGATTTCGGGGCTGGGAAGATCCCCAAGAGAAGGAAATGGCAACCCACTCCAGTTTTCTTGCCTGGAAAATTCCATGAACAGAAGAGCCTGGCAGACTACAATCTGTGCGGTCACAAAGACTCAGACACAACTGAACACACACACATACACACACACACACACACACAGTGTGGTATATAACCTATTAGCTAAGATGAAGCTTGGGTGAATGAAGTTTGAGGCTTTCGCTGATATAACAATAGGCAAAAGCAAAAGACTTTGTGTCCTTGTTATCTGAGAGGAATTGAAACTGTTATCTACATGTATATTGCATCAGCTGTTTATAACTTTTTGAAATAGATTCCTTTTCCATAGATGTGGCAGTGTTCTACTGAAGCACGCCTTGTTGATTTTCTACAGGGATTTTGTTTTGATAGTTCTGGAAAGTCACACGACTCTCTCTCATTTGGAATTATAGACAGTTGTCTGAAATTTTTGGAAAAATGAACATGATTCAAGCCTTTTTGTTATGACTTTAATATTGATGCATGGACAGAAATACCTACGACTAAAAATTCTAAAATAACAAGCAATAATAAGTAATGAAATACCTCTAGCTAGTTTTTTTGGGTTTAGTTCCTTCACTTAAAAATATTCTTAGAATGTGGTGTGGATCCTAGAAATCAAAGCTTCCTGTTCTCAGTGGCTACTAGTATTAGCAAGGATCAACTTCTTCCGGCTGCCCAGAGGAATTTTTGGACTGAAATAGTTTCTGTATCTTAAGTTATCTAAATGTAAAATATGAGTCTATCCAAATAAGAAGAATCATAATTATAAACTGCCTATTGACTAATTTGAAGTCACTTTCAGTTTTTAAATCATGAGTCTATCTGTCAAAGAAAAATTTCCTTTCAAAATCATTTTATATTGAACTAGATCACAAATTGGCAGTGGCTAATCTGGGACTCTAATAAAATTAGATGAGATAATTATTAGTACACTTTCTGTGAAATTTATTGAGTTTTAATGTGCTGTGGGTGTGAGGCTTCCTAGGTGGCTCAGAGGTAAAGAATCCACCTGCTAAGGCAGGAGATGCAGGTTTGATTTCGGGGCTGGGAAGATCCCCAAGAGAAGGAAATGGCAACCCACTCCAGTTTTCTTGCCTGGAAAATTCCATGAACAGAAGAGCCTGGCAGACTACAATCTGTGCGGTCACAAAGACTCAGACACAACTGAACACACACACATACACACACACACACACACAGTGTGGTATATAACCTATTAGCTAAGATGAAGCTTGGGTGAATGAAGTTTGAGGCTTTCGCTGATATAACAATAGGCAAAAGCAAAAGACTTTGTGTCCTTGTTATCTGAGAGGAATTGAAACTGTTATCTACATGTATATTGCATCAGCTGTTTATAACTTTTTGAAATAGATTCCTTTTCCATAGATGTGGCAGTGTTCTACTGAAGCACGCCTTGTTGATTTTCTACAGGGATTTTGTTTTGATAGTTCTGGAAAGTCACACGACTCTCTCTCATTTGGAATTATAGACAGTTGTCTGAAATTTTTGGAAAAATGAACATGATTCAAGCCTTTTTGTTATGACTTTAATATTGATGCATGGACAGAAATACCTACGACTAAAAATTCTAAAATAACAAGCAATAATAAGTAATGAAATACCTCTAGCTAGTTTTTTTGGTTCAGTTCCTTCACTTAAAAATATTCTTAGAATGTGGTGTGGATCCTAGAAATCAAAGCTTCCTGTTCTCAGTGGCTACTAGTATTAGCAAGGATCAACTTCTTCCGGCTGCCCAGAGGAATTTTTGGACTGAAATAGTTTCTGTATCTTAAGTTATCTAAATGTAAAATATGAGTCTATCCAAATAAGAAGAATCATAATTATAAACTGCCTATTGACTATTTTGAAGTCACTTTCAGTCTACATTTTAAAGATCATATTGTAGAAGTCTAAAATAGTCACATACATCTAAGGTCAAAAAAAATCTGACCTTTGTATTGTTTTTATCAAACAAGTCATCATATTGCTATGCACATTTACTCAACCCTCTTTAAAAATATAGTAACAGCTGTGACTTTCTTCAAAGAGTGCTGGTATGGTAAAGCTTGTTCATTCAATAAAATGCTAAATTGCAAAGTTTATTGCTAGCTTTAAAATATTTCTAAAAGAGGTAGTTAAAACAGTTTTTAAAGAGCAAGCTCATTTTAAAATATTCAAGATCATTAATTTTACTTATAAATTATTTGATGTGTAAACCTAACCACCAAGCAAAGTGAAATTGATTTGTAAACACAAATACATGAGTATATGTGTGAAATCACAAATGGAGACAATCCTAATTTTAGAGCAAACAGCTCCTGCATCTACTTTCTTAAAACTTTGTGCATGCAAAATGACAAAACTGTCTCAGTTTATACAATCATTTGTATGTTATATAACAGCAGAATATGTAACAAGATAAATGAACTTGCACATATGTAGAAAGGTTAAATTGTTAGTTTTGTAGGGTGTGAAAGTCAGAGATTAAAGAGTTTTCCTTACATGAACTTTCTTTAATAGATAAAAGGGTTTCTGACATTTCAGAAAAGTTCTGTTCAAATTAACTCCCAGTGTTTTCTTTAATCTGCACAGGCAAAAATTACATGCTTTAAGGTTACTCTTAGAAGGTTGCAGATTCCAATTAATTAGTTTCTGCTGATAGATACATACATAGTAAATATAAACCATAGGGTTCCAGTAGAGAAATTAATTCATTTCCTACCAGAAAAGACTGGAATCAATATTCCCTTTTACGTATTTGTAAGAAAACATACTACCGATTAGGCAATTATTTAATGAAGACAAACTTCTAGTTATGATTAAAAGAGATTATATTAGCACTTCAAAAGGCAGTATGTAATGCTTAATCTTTATTTAATAAACAGAAAATATGACTTGGGGCTCTTGAAACTTGATATTTTTCCAAAGATTCTTTGACTTTTTTTGGAATGCAGATGATCATTGTTTTTCACAGGAAATATTATAAAAAGAGATTAATTCTCATGCAATTCAATTTGTTCGTATTGTATTCAAGCAGTAATCAGAACATTTATTTGTGTGAAATAAGACATATCACAAACAAGTAAAGTAGTTGTTTAGACTATTGTTTCCCCAACCATATTTTCAGAATATATTTGTCACCATCAGAACCTCTACAGATTGTCATCATCCTCTCTCCCTTTTTTAAAACCTAGGTCTTCTAAATGATGCTTCATTTCCAACTGAAAACATGTGGTAACTCCAGATGTTCAAACACAGTCACTCCCCAAAGACTTACAGTTACAGGTTGATTCAAGTATGGCTATGTATAAATAGACCCATCAGATTCCTAATTTAAAATTAGAACACAGGCTGTGAAGTACATAAAAATGGTAAGAGACCACAGTTGACTGTGCAAATCCCCTTGTTCAAATGAAAATTCGCATCAGTGTAACACATCTGATAAGAGTCAATGAATTTTTACAGAAGTATTTGTATATGTAAAAGGACACATAGTTATGTCAATATATCTGCATGCAAAATGTAATTTGCCTAGGAGCCTTGCTTTAAATACATTTGAAATGGCATCATCAGTCCAGTTGGGAAATTCAAGAGTTCAAAGGGTTTAAAATCATTCATTCCTCTAGTCACTTACAGTGATTAAGACATAAAGAAAGAAGTTGACTATAGGAGTAATAACTTACTTGTTCTGATTTCCTAACCGTTCATTCAAACCTCAAAGAAGGAAACTAACAAGAAGGAAATTAGAAAGATTTTCTTCTTTCCCTCAGGAAAGCTAGCACTTTCTAACTAAGGATATTTATGATGCTTTGCTGGCTAATTCATCCAGACAGATAAAACAAAAGCACTGGTACATGATAGAACAATCGTGAAAACAGCAGACAGATTTATGAACCACAGGGCAACTCTCTGGGGGCTCCCCCATAATTGAGTTCTTTAAACGTATGTATTTCATTGCTTTATATTTTCCTTTTTCTATCTATGCTTTCTGTAGTCACATTTCTGAGAGTCTGAACAAGGATAAGAAAACCCATCTTCAGCATTTTCTTAGTTTAAAATTTATTATGCGTGTTGTAATCAGATCTCCCAAACCACTCAATAACTCTTCCTCTAGTCATAGCACTGTCACCAAGCCAAAACTGTAAAGTGGAAATGAGCAAGAGATACTCTACTATTAATGACTGGTGCATGGTGTTGGTTTCACTTGTGTGGGAAAGGAAATAGACTCTGAATGAATGGAGAAAGGTAATCTAATAGTTGTTTAGACTATTGTTCCCCAACCATATTTTCAGAATATATTTGTCACCATCAGAACCTCTACAGATTGTCATCATCCTCTCTCCCTTTTTTAAAACCTAGGTCTTCTAAATGATGCTTCATTTCCAACTGAAAACATGTGGTAACTCCAGATGTTCAAACACAGTCACTCCCCAAAGACTTACAGTTACAGGTTGATTCAAGTATGGCTATGTATAAATAGACCCATCAGATTCCTAATTTAAAATTAGAACACAGGCTGTGAAGTACATAAAAATGGTAAGAGACCACAGTTGACTGTGCAAATCCCCTTGTTCAAATGAAAATTCGCATCAGTGTAACACATCTGATAAGAGTCAATGAATTTTTACAGAAGTATTTGTATATGTAAAAGGACACATAGTTATGTCAATATATCTGCATGCAAAATGTAATTTGCCTAGGAGCCTTGCTTTAAATACATTTGAAATGGCATCATCAGTCCAGTTGGGAAATTCAAGAGTTCAAAGGGTTTAAAATCATTCATTCCTCTAGTCACTTACAGTGATTAAGACATAAAGAAAGAAGTTGACTATAGGAGTAATAACTTACTTGTTCTGATTTCCTAACCGTTCATTCAAACCTCAAAGAAGGAAACTAACAAGAAGGAAATTAGAAAGATTTTCTTCTTTCCCTCAGGAAAGCTAGCACTTTCTAACTAAGGATATTTATGATGCTTTGCTGGCTAATTCATCCAGACAGATAAAACAAAAGCACTGGTACATGATAGAACAATCGTGAAAACAGCAGACAGATTTATGAACCACAGGGCAACTCTCTGGGGGCTCCCCCATAATTGAGTTCTTTAAACGTATGTATTTCATTGCTTTATATTTTCCTTTTTCTATCTATGCTTTCTGTAGTCACATTTCTGAGAGTCTGAACAAGGATAAGAAAACCCATCTTCAGCATTTTCTTAGTTTAAAATTTATTATGCGTGTTGTAATCAGATCTCCCAAACCACTCAATAACTCTTCCTCTAGTCATAGCACTGTCACCAAGCCAAAACTGTAAAGTGGAAATGAGCAAGAGATACTCTACTATTAATGACTGGTGCATGGTGTTGGTTTCCACTTGTGTGGGAAAGGAAATAGACTCTGAATGAATGAGGGTCATGTTATAAGAAGGAAAGTCTTAAAATCTAATGAGTCCACTGTGTTAAATCTATCTTAGAGCAATCTTGGACCTACTTCTTAAATTAATGGAGACCAGACCTTAAGAGGATGAGGAAAAATAATTGAATTACTGCAAAATTCCATATAAGGTTTGAAGCATGTGACTAGTATAAAATGTCCAAAATAATCTTCCTTATTACTAATAAAATGGGACAACGGGAAAGAAGAAGTCAAACAGATTTAATTAACAGCTACCATTTTCTGAACATCAGAGTGAAGAGCCTCCTTGGTCAACTTAGAGAAATACTGACTGATCAAAGGGAAATTTTAGAATAACTAGTAATTATGGCTTTTTTCTGATGTTGCTGCTACTAATAGAAGTTGACTACTTTACCATATATGAATATGGATGCTTTATATGCATTATCCAGTTACAAAAATCATATAAAATCAAAATTAGTAAACTTGTATAAAAAAGACATAATAGACTTCTTTAGGTTAAATATTTTGCTCAAGGACTTAGAAGTGAAAGACAGGTCTGTGTGTTTTTCAAAACGTATAATCACTAGGATTTGATATATACTGTTTTATTCTAGAAGTCTGCATGCTATTTAATGGAATTTATTAATAATAAGATACAAAGGGGCTCAATGATAAAAAAAATCTGCCTCCTAATGCAGGAAATGTGGGTTTGATCCCCTGGAGAAGGGAATGACGAGCTACTCTAGTATTCTTGCCTGGGAAATCCCATGGATAGAGGAGCCTGGTGGGCTACAGTCCATAGGATTGCAAAAGAGTCAGAAATAAGTTGATGACTGAACAACAGCAAAAACAAGAAACAAAACAGCCAGTAGAAAAACTGTAATGAAGCTTGTGTGTGTGTTTAGTCACTTAGTCTTGTCTGACTCTTTATAATCCTTTATACTGTAGCCCGCCTGGCTCTTCTTTCCATGGGGTTTTGTCACTCCTCCAGAGGCTCGAAAATCAATAATGACATTTCCCCCTGTAAAGTGAATGAGGAGATCCATGACTTATGGTGTTGGTTTCACTTGTGTGGGAAAGGAAATAGACTCTGAATGAATGAGGGTCATGTTATAAGAAGGAAAGTCTTAAAATCTAATGAGTCCACTGTGTTAAATCTATCTTAGAGCAATCTTGGACCTACTTCTTAAATTAATGGAGACCAGACCTTAAGAGGATGAGGAAAAATAATTGAATTACTGCAAAATTCCATATAAGGTTTGAAGCATGTGACTAGTATAAAATGTCCAAAATAATCTTCCTTATTACTAATAAAATGGGACAACGGGAAAGAAGAAGTCAAACAGATTTAATTAACAGCTACCATTTTCTGAACATCAGAGTGAAGAGCCTCCTTGGTCAACTTAGAGAAATACTGACTGATCAAAGGGAAATTTTAGAATAACTAGTAATTATGGCTTTTTTCTGATGTTGCTGCTACTAATAGAAGTTGACTACTTTACCATATATGAATATGGATGCTTTATATGCATTATCCAGTTACAAAAATCATATAAAATCAAAATTAGTAAACTTGTATAAAAAAGACATAATAGACTTCTTTAGGTTAAATATTTTGCTCAAGGACTTAGAAGTGAAAGACAGGTCTGTGTGTTTTTCAAAACGTATAATCACTAGGATTTGATATATACTGTTTTATTCTAGAAGTCTGCATGCTATTTAATGGAATTTATTAATAATAAGATACAAAGGGGCTCAATGATAAAAAAAAATCTGCCTCCTAATGCAGGAAATGTGGGTTTGATCCCCTGGAGAAGGGAATGACGAGCTACTCTAGTATTCTTGCCTGGGAAATCCCATGGATAGAGGAGCCTGGTGGGCTACAGTCCATAGGATTGCAAAAGAGTCAGAAATAAGTTGATGACTGAACAACAGCAAAAACAAGAAACAAAACAGCCAGTAGAAAAACTGTAATGAAGCTTGTGTGTGTGTTTAGTCACTTAGTCTTGTCTGACTCTTTATAATCCTTTATACTGTAGCCCGCCTGGCTCTTCTTTCCATGGGATTTCCCAGGCAAAAGTATTGGTCTGAGTTGCCATTTCCTCCTCCAGAGGCTCTTCCTGACCCAGGGATCAAACCCATGTCTCCTAGGGCACTTGCATTGCAGGCAGATTCTTTATCCAATGATTCATGTTGCTATTTGGCAGAAAAAAAAACCAAAATTCTCAAAAAAAAAAAAAAAAGGAAGAGTTATAGTGTAAAATGTAAAGGATTTTAACAATTAAACTATAAAGCTTAAAATATTTCAAAAATCAACTTCAGTAACTATAATCATTATTTCTCATTGCTTATCTATTTATTTTACAAATCTGAAATACGTAGTTTTTAAAAATGCTGAAACTGATTTCATTTTTTCATCTTACAATTTATGGAGTATTTGTTTTTGACTAAATTGTTTAAATTATGGACAGGCCAAAGCATCAGGGCTATGTCCTGCCATGAAAATGCGAATAGGGCTCCTTATTGTGGCTTAGGGCTTCCCTAGGGGTTCAGTGGTAAAGAATCTGCACTGTGCATTCTCAGCGGTTCTGAGGGTAAAGCCCACACACTGTTACGAAGACTCACTGCAACCGTAAATAAATAAATAGATAAAAGAACATTCAAACGCCAGTGGTAAAATCATAAAATAAAGACGTTTTCGATTATAATGCAATGTATAATTGAATATGCATGTTTTCATTCTGATATAAGTAAATGACTGAAAAAAATCCATAAATGGAACAACAGACAAAGCTGCCATGCAGTAGAATAGCAAATAATTTATGGAAATACTGTATCTTCAAGGAAGAGAAACACAGTCTTCCACTGACCCGCTGGGAGCTGATAGTGCCCATGTTCTATGGAGTATAATAGGAAGAGGAGTGAGGGGAGGAGGAATTCTATACTAGAGAAACTTGGCACATAGAATTTCTCAACCAGGTGGTCAGAGTTGACATCATCAGTGTGTCAACGTGAGAACGTTGTAAGAAGAAGGACAACCATCTGCGAGCCAAGGAAAGTAGTCTCAGAAGAAACCAAACTTGCCAACACCTTGATCTTTTAATCCTAGCTTCCAGAGCTGTAAAGTAATTTGTATTGTTTAAATTTCCCAATCTGTAGTGTTTTTACATAGCCATAGCAAACTAACACATTATTCGAACTAGGAGGAATAACTACCAATGTGGTGTGAAATAGTATGTGTCTTGCTGTAGTCAGATTACTTTCAGGAAAATGATAAAGGTAGCATGTTTTGCATTTTAGTGTCATCTCAAACTTGTGGGACAGAAACATTCAGCGTTCTGTGGAGAGGAGAGAAACTTGACAGAAGTCTGATTAAGACAAAACAGAGGGTAAGGAGTGGGCAGTTGTGAGCACTTGGGCAAGTCAGACATGTGTACCCTTGATAGGATATAGGGAGAACGACGCTTCAGATTTGTTGTCTTTCTCCCCTAAACCCATAACCTCAGTACAATCACGGAAAGGTCAGACAAATTGCAATATTCTCAAATGAGAATATTCTACAAAATACCAGACCAGTATTTCTCAAAACTGGTTGTCTCAGAAGCTGTCATAGTCAAGAAGAGCCTAGGGAGACATGACTAATAGATGAAATGCTGTAGTGAAGACAGGATCCTAGAACAGAAAAAAAGATAGTAGATACAAACTAAGGAATTCTGTCAAGAGGGAGAGGACATATGCCTACCTATGGCTGATTTATGTTGCTATTTGGAAGAAAAAAAAATTCTATGAAGCAATTCTCCTTCAATTAAGAAATAAATTAAAAAGGGGAAGACCAAGTTAAAGAAAAAGGAATTCTGAATAAAATATGGATTTTAATAAGTAGTAACTAATACTGGTTCATTAACTGTGACAAATGAATCTATTCCTAACATCTTATGTTAGTAAAACTGGGTGTGGGATATGTGAGAATTTTGTATACTTTCTTCACAATGTTTCTGGAAGTCTAAATTTATTCTAAAGTAAAAACAAAAAGATTACCGTAGAAAAATACAGTAGCAATAAGTAAAAACAGAATCTCAGTAGTACGTTTCAGACAACAAGATAGCACACATCCATCACTAAAAAGTTCAAATAAGCTTTGAAATACTGCTCTATTATAAAACATGATGCAACTTCTACCTTAGCGAATTTTGTCTTTGGTAGAAAGTTATTTTTGCATTTACCAAATTCTACAAAAGTAATGTTTATTTGCTTTATGCAGAATACCAGTCAATGAAGGGATTAGGATGCTAACTTATGCATTTACTTCTAGAACATCTCTTCCCTGCAAGTCTCCAAACATTTAACTTGCATGGAATCACTCCTACACCCAGACCTTCACAGATTGTTCTCAATCCCATGATTTTCATGGTCTCTCCTTTGGGGTAGATTTCCTCATTGCTGTGAGTGTTATTACCCTCTGTGTATACGAAACTAATGGACTGATGTATTGTTCTACTTATTTCAGACAATTATTTTTGCACTTTTAAAGTATATATGTTGTCAAGTCATGGGCTTACTGCCCAACGTCCAGAGAGGCCAATGCTATGGCATTCAATTTTAGAAAAGAAGAAATTTTATTGTGGGGTCAACCAGCAAGGAGAAAGGAGGCAAGGCTTCAGTCTGTCTCCCGGTCTAGGGCGCAGTCAAGCTTTTGAGTTGGAGGAGGGTGGCTGGTAGGACAAGTGTAGATGGGGCAGCAAGGTTCCACTGCAGGGGTCTGGAACTTGATCATATGTAGTAAGCAGGGGGAAAGAGGCTTCAAGCTCCAGATCTTCCTGGACAACAGACCTTGAGTTTGAAAAGGGTTCAGCATTCAAGCTCTAGTCACATTCCCCTCGTTGGTTTCTTGGGAGGCAGCAAATGTAGAAAGTTCAGTTCCAGGTGTTGTTTGAGATACACATTTTCTATCTCGTGCAGGCTTTGCCTGCATGACTTGCAGTTTTGCTCTATTGTCTCTGAAAAACAACAGTTGCTTGTTAGCAACAGGAAAGGGCCAATTCAAGGCTGATTCTATAGTCACATATATGTTAGTAGCATAAGTAAATTCAGTTCATTTTATAGGTATCCCATCTTTTTCTCTACACAAAGTTCCAGTAACAGCAAGAACAAAGTCTATTCCGCATAAGTACTTTTAGTCTCCTTTACTCACTTTTCTTCCTGCCTCTGGTAGCAGTCCCTCCATATGCAAAGAAATGAATACTCTTTTTTTTTTTTTTTTCATGAATGTCAGGGATCATTGTCTTTTTGCAACATTTCCAATGAAATAAAATACTTTTATGAATGATGGTCAAATCATAACTATCTACCACTTAGGAAATCACCCTGCAAGGATACTGCAAAAATAAGCTTTTGTGAACATAGACTTGAAAATTTTAGCACATTCTTCCTTGGCATTTGTATTAATTCTGCCTTGCCTTGAATTTTTTTAACAAATCATTTCTGCTTTGTTAGGATAATCAAAAAGGGGAATAAGAAGAAACCTGACCAGGCAAAAGATAGTCATTTGATTTTACTAGCTATTTGTCATATTTTTTGCTCACTTCATGATTAAAATCTGATTGCTACAGGAAAAAAATGATCTCTCAAGAAAAATAATGTTATTATTTGATAGGCTTCTTTATTCTTTGAAAAATGGATTAATGCTGGCAAGTTTGAATTATTACACTTATAGAATCTTATTTTTCTTAAATTTAATAATTTACTATGACTCACCTTTTGTAAAATGAATATAATATTTCAGTAATTCAAAAACATGATCTGTATGTGTGTATTATACTTAACAGTAAGTATTATGCATACAGATTAATTAGAAAACTAATGAGGTGAGATTGCGAATCTGATTGGTGAGGAACTGGTACAGTACATTTCTATTAGCAGACTAGAGTATTTCTCTTCCAGCTCTGCATTCATCCAACCTCAGAATATAGGGATTATCACATTGGGCACCCGCCATCCTGGTCTTTGGAAAGCATCCTTCTATAAAACCATCAAATTAATTATAGCTCAGAATAAGGGAGTACTGGAAGATTCAACTACTTGTGAATTTACCTTAGAAGAGCAAACTCTGGAACAGCTTGACTATGGCTATTAATTAGATGTAAGTGAATTAATTAGCAGAAAAAAAACTTGGTAGAGTAATAGTATTTACCTAGAGCTTTTGTAAGAGAGTGTACGTATATGCATATATGTGTCATATATTCTGATGTATTGCTGGTAGTAGGAGAGCACATATTTTCAGTGTCATAACTCTGCTGTTGAAATTAGAAGTATTTGTCACCTTTTTAGGCAATTTACAAACTTGTTGAAGCAGTTATACTCTGACACATCCTTTTTTCTTTCAGTACTAGTCACCTCTCATGATTTATCATAAATTCACATTTTAAATCATTTTCCGCACTTAACATCCACTGTCTGAGTCTCATTCTCACAAACATCATAAATTCTAATGATAATCCTATCAAATGCAGAGCTTGAATTGATGGGATGAATCAGCAGTCTCATTGGTTGTTGCAAATAAAGTCAACATGCCATTGTTAGATTTCATTTTGATATCATTGAGTTAAGTTCCATTATTTATAAAACATTGAATTTTAAATCTAGTCAACAAAAGACCTAAGACAATTTTTACTTTTTTGCTAAAAGCCAGCACACTTACTCAGACAATAAAGACTGAATCAGAAATCCCAGTAAACGCACCAGTGTTTGCTTACTAATGCAGTAAGTAATGACAAAAACAGTATTAATAAACACAGTTACCATGGATCAGGCACTGTGTTAGTAGTTTACCATATTATTGTTGTTTATCCTTTTAGAAGCATCTGTAGATTATTACTGCCACAGTTTTCAGTCATAAAGATTAGAGATCAAGAAGCTTAATAATTTGCCCAAAGATGCAAATAGAGGAAGTGTTGAATTCCGAACTAGGAACTGGTACAGTACATTTCTATTAGCAGACTAGAGTATTTCTCTTCCAGCTCTGCATTCATCCAACCTCAGAATATAGGGATTATCACATTGGGCACCCGCCATCCTGGTCTTTGGAAAGCATCCTTCTATAAAACCATCAAATTAATTATAGCTCAGAATAAGGGAGTACTGGAAGATTCAACTACTTGTGAATTTACCTTAGAAGAGCAAACTCTGGAACAGCTTGACTATGGCTATTAATTAGATGTAAGTGAATTAATTAGCAGAAAAAAAACTTGGTAGAGTAATAGTATTTACCTAGAGCTTTTGTAAGAGAGTGTACGTATATGCATATATGTGTCATATATTCTGATGTATTGCTGGTAGTAGGAGAGGCACATATTTTCAGTGTCATAACTCTGCTGTTGAAATTAGAAGTATTTGTCACCTTTTTAGGCAATTTACAAACTTGTTGAAGCAGTTATACTCTGACACATCCTTTTTTCTTTCAGTACTAGTCACCTCTCATGATTTATCATAAATTCACATTTTAAATCATTTTCCGCACTTAACATCCACTGTCTGAGTCTCATTCTCACAAACATCATAAATTCTAATGATAATCCTATCAAATGCAGAGCTTGAATTGATGGGATGAATCAGCAGTCTCATTGGTTGTTGCAAATAAAGTCAACATGCCATTGTTAGATTTCATTTTGATATCATTGAGTTAAGTTCCATTATTTATAAAACATTGAATTTTAAATCTAGTCAACAAAAGACCTAAGACAATTTTTACTTTTTTGCTAAAAGCCAGCACACTTACTCAGACAATAAAGACTGAATCAGAAATCCCAGTAAACGCACCAGTGTTTGCTTACTAATGCAGTAAGTAATGACAAAAACAGTATTAATAAACACAGTTACCATGGATCAGGCACTGTGTTAGTAGTTTACCATATTATTGTTGTTTATCCTTTTAGAAGCATCTGTAGATTATTACTGCCACAGTTTTCAGTCATAAAGATTAGAGATCAAGAAGCTTAATAATTTGCCCAAAGATGCAAATAGAGGAAGTGTTGAATTCGAACCTAGGGAACCTGACTTCAAAACTATGCCTTACATTATTTTTCTGGACTACAATTTAATTACCTATGACTGAATAGTACTTTCCACCGAAAAAAGGAAAACTGATGAGAAAGGGTATGAAAATTAACTTGAAACAAAATCCAGTGTTAAAGAACCATGTTGATTCACAATTTCTATACTACAAAGTCACCCAATACTGAAGTTATTCCATAATAAACTCCTTTCCTAAAATGACCACTGCTATGGAAAAAGATTGAGGTATAAAATTAAAATGTTAGGAAAAAGTCATTTTTCATATTAGATTCTATATATTATGTTCTGTGTGTGTGAGTGTGTGTGTGTGTGTTTAAGTAGTGGAATTATTTTGTGTAGTGGTTGCTTTTATCACTAGCTGCTTGAGATGGGAGCAGGCAAATTAGAAGAGGAAGTAGCAGAGAAGTTCAATGAAAGGCAGATTGAGCTGACCAAAGATCAATCCACAATGAAAGCTAAGAGCTCTGAGCAGATAATGTGAATCAATAGAAAATATGATTGGACTTTGAAAGGTGTGATTTTTCAAACTGCTTTTCAGGAAACTATCTATTGTGTCAATTAATATCTCTGAATTTATTTCTGAGAAGTGTGCAGGTGGTATACTCTTGAGCTTCTTGTATTATCTTGCTGATGTGGATCCCATGTGTCCCAAACATGTTGTGTAAACTTTCATTCCAAGACCTAGGTTTTAACAAACATTTGAGGTCCTCCTATGGGCAAAGTCAAATGTTAGATGCGGATGATACAATAGTGGAGGGTCATTTAGCACGGTCACCATTAGCCCATAGGTAGCCCACAGACTGGTGTGGAGTGAATGATTCGAAACCTAAAACAGACAGTGTCAGTGTACTAACAGGTGCTACAATAGCCCAGATGTTAGGTGCTATAGAAGTCCTGTGCTCCCTAATCGTGAATGATATATGGATTTGAAGGTACAGACTAAAGATGATAGAGATTAAACACCCTTCATCTCTAACATGTGCCTGGTTCTATTGTCTTATTATTTAGTTGCTATGTCATGCCTGATTCTTCTGCGACCCCATGGACTGTAGCCCATCAGGTTCCTCTGTCCGTGGGAATTCCCAGGCAAGTATACTGAAGTGGGTTGCTATTTCCTTCTGGATTTTAGAATAGACATGTGTTTCTGTATCCATACCTTTTCACTCAATGCCAAGAATCTTCCTGACCCAGGGATCGAACTCATGTCACCTGCATTGGCAGCAGATTCTTTACCACTGAGCCATTTGAGAAGCCTCTGGTTCTCTTAGAGAAATTCATTTCAGAACTAATAGCTGATACTTCTGAATCCTGTCTCTCAGAAGTCCTTTTGGAGAATGAGTCTGGGGTTCTGGGTGTGATGCACTCCATTTCTTTACAGCTGAGTGTTACGCTGGACAGGCTTTCACCTCCTCTACTTGAAAGTGTGGACAATAATTGTGTTTACCTTATAATCTGGTGTGAGAACAAAATGAATATAGATGTATGTATGTCACAAGAATTATTGTTAACTTATACTTGTATACTATGACTAGTTTTCAGTGCTTAATTGAATAGACTGACTAGCTGCTTAGGTAAGTGGTTCAAGAGGAAATGAGAGATAACCTCAGATATATGAGAATCATATACACACATAGAATAATCTTATTTTGAGTGTGAAATCTTAGATACATTAAATAAACTAAAATTCATATGAGACCTCAATCTTTGGCAATCCTTAGAGAAATTGAGATCACCCTGTTTTTCATTAGTTAAAGAAAAACTTCCATATTTCTGTCTTAAAAAGCATTGTAGAGGGCATTGTTCATTGTGTAATATTGTTCTTGGAAAATGAAACAACATCCATCATTTCTTTTTGACCATAGTTAAGACATTGAGTGAAAATGTATGGATACATGAGCACATGTCTATTCTAAAATCTAGGATCCTAAAACAAACTCTAAGTAAATAATGGGAAAATTTGAAAGGTCTGTTTTTTTCTCTCTTTGAAGTCTCTTTGCATGCACTATGGTTTTTTTAATAGCCCCAGAAAAATGTATGTGTTTCCAATTTCACAAAAGAATATTAGTTAGAATGACTCTTCTCTAGCAAGACGTCTTAACCTGAGGCAGATCATTGATTTAGATTCTGTCCATGGATGTGTCAAAGTGTCTGTGCACTATTATAAATCATATTAATACTTGATATGTACACATATATATTTTGTAGGTTTTAACTTTCATCAGATTCTAAGGCAGTATGGCTTTAAATGGCCAAAAACAACTATCAAAAAAGTCAGTTTCATAACTGGATCAAAGTAAATGAAATTGTTTGCTATAATTTTTTTCCTTTTGCCTTCATTTCCTCACATCTATGATATCCTTCATCAATCCTTTTCAAATTTAGAGCTTCAGTATCGTTGAACGTAAAGATTTCACAGACCTCTCTCTCAAGTTCAAGTTCTAAGTCTTCTTTCAAGCATCTAGTGGATAAACATCACCAAGTGGATGGATTAGACTCCATTGTTCTAACACTAAATAGCTCAACTTCTTTTTCAGACATCCAGTCCTCTTATTAACAGGGAAAACTCCTGAATAATTTATCATGGTATTTTTCACACACTTATTGAAATAATTAGTCTTTCTTTAGTTGTGATGACTATTGATTTATCCTCTAATAAAATTATGGCATAAAGATGAAGGTTTCTTGACAATAGTAAAATTACTCAAAATAGATTCTTTCTCAGTTCAGTTCAGTCACTCAGTCATGTTCAACTCTTTGTGACCACATGGACCATGGCATGCTAGGCTTCCCTGTTCTTCATCATCTCCTGGAGCTTGCTCAAACTCATGTCTGTTGGCTCAGTGATGTCATCCAACCATCTCATTCTCTGTCATCCCCTTTTCCTTCTGCCTTCAATCTTTGCCAGCATCAGAGTCTTTTCCAATAAGTTGTCTCTTCAAATCAGGTGACCAAAGTATTGGAGCTTCAGCTTCCGCATCAGTCCTTCCAATGAATATTTGGGGTTGATTCATGATGGGAGCTAAATTGAGGCAAATTTATATTTTAAGGATGCATATTTTATTAACAAAATAAATGTTCTTTGTTACACATTTTCTTAAAGAATTCAAGCAACAGAGGGATGAGTGAGGAGCAAACAGAATGACTTATGTGAGTGAAATAAGAGTTGGTTAATACACTTGTGTGGATGGGCTATATCAGTTACCTCTTGCTGTATTACCAAACAGATAAAACTTAAAAGCCTCTTTTTTTGAAATTTCAAGTCTATAAATTGGTTGCTTATCTGTACTGATCTCCTTTGGTATTGGCTGGGAAATTCGGACTTATTCACATGCCAGTGGTACCTGGTTGGTCAGCTAAGAGCTGACTGGGCTGGGGTGATATCTGACTTGTTTCTTTACACAGTTTCATCTTGAAATGGCCAAAACAACTATCAAAAAAGTCAGTTTCATAACTGGATCAAAGTAAATGAAATTGTTTGCTATAATTTTTTTCCTTTTGCCTTCATTTCCTCACATCTATGATATCCTTCATCAATCCTTTTCAAATTTAGAGCTTCAGTATCGTTGAACGTAAAGATTTCACAGACCTCTCTCTCAAGTTCAAGTTCTAAGTCTTCTTTCAAGCATCTAGTGGATAAACATCACCAAGTGGATGGATTAGACTCCATTGTTCTAACACTAAATAGCTCAACTTCTTTTTCAGACATCCAGTCCTCTTATTAACAGGGAAAACTCCTGAATAATTTATCATGGTATTTTTCACACACTTATTGAAATAATTAGTCTTTCTTTAGTTGTGATGACTATTGATTTATCCTCTAATAAAATTATGGCATAAAGATGAAGGTTTCTTGACAATAGTAAAATTACTCAAAATAGATTCTTTCTCAGTTCAGTTCAGTCACTCAGTCATGTTCAACTCTTTGTGACCACATGGACCATGGCATGCTAGGCTTCCCTGTTCTTCATCATCTCCTGGAGCTTGCTCAAACTCATGTCTGTTGGCTCAGTGATGTCATCCAACCATCTCATTCTCTGTCATCCCCTTTTCCTTCTGCCTTCAATCTTTGCCAGCATCAGAGTCTTTTCCAATAAGTTGTCTCTTCAAATCAGGTGACCAAAGTATTGGAGCTTCAGCTTCCGCATCAGTCCTTCCAATGAATATTTGGGGTTGATTCATGATGGGAGCTAAATTGAGGCAAATTTATATTTTAAGGATGCATATTTTATTAACAAAATAAATGTTCTTTGTTACACATTTTCTTAAAGAATTCAAGCAACAGAGGGATGAGTGAGGAGCAAACAGAATGACTTATGTGAGTGAAATAAGAGTTGGTTAATACACTTGTGTGGATGGGCTATATCAGTTACCTCTTGCTGTATTACCAAACAGATAAAACTTAAAAGCCTCTTTTTTTGAAATTTCAAGTCTATAAATTGGTTGCTTATCTGTACTGATCTCCTTTGGTATTGGCTGGGAAATTCGGACTTATTCACATGCCAGTGGTACCTGGTTGGTCAGCTAAGAGCTGACTGGGCTGGGGTGATATTGACTGGCATGACTTGTTTCTTTACACAGTTTCCCATCTTGTAGCAGTCTAATGTAGATATCATCTCATGGCATAGCAAGTATCCAAAAGAAGTATAATTGTGCGAGTCCTTTGTGAAGCCACTGCTTGTATTAATCTTTTGTTACCTGATTGACCAGAACAACTAAGTAGTCCCCAATGTTATGGCGTAGGACTCTACTAAAGAGCAAGGATGCAGAGAGGACATAAATTGGAACTATCAAGGTAATTAGACCACCAGCACTTCAGTTATGCTGTTGTAGCAGATGACTCCAAATTTCAGAGAATTGGGGCACGTGACAGAGATTTATTTCTCCATGGTAGTAGTCCCTAATGAGTACAACTTAATGGAGGTTCCATCTCAGTTCAAGATGATATGCAGCATTTTTGTTAAAGGAGAATCATGGAAAATAATCCAAATTTCCATCACGATGGGACTGATTAATTGAATTATGACACATGTATTTCACTGGATCTGTTTAGAGAAAAAAATTAATTAGGAAAACTGTGCCAATATGTAAATATATGTGAGACATGTAATTTAGCAAGATGTGTAAAAAGATGAACCTTTGCATAAGAAAGGAAAGGAAAAAAATATACATATATAAACACGTGTATAGAGGCTTCTTGGATGTTCATAAGTGCCTAGAAGTATAAACAGAAAGGGAAAATAGTAGCGTGGGAGTAAGTTGGAAGAAAAGTAGGACTCAAAGAAAGTCTTTGCAGAGAATATCTTTCATGCTTTTTGAAGTTTGAAGTATATCGTTTTATTAGTCAGTGATAAGTGAGTAAACAAAATAAATTACTGAAATAATAAGATATAAAAAGAGAAGACAAAAGAGCATGGATTGAGATATATATATTCCAATCCTAAAGTGCCTTTTACAAGTGAGACTTCACTCAATCTACATAACTTCTGTAAACTAGGGTTTTCCCCTTTAAAAGTAAAGGATAGGGCTTCCCCTGGTGGTCCAGTGGGTAAGGACACCGCCTTGCAGTGCAAGGGGCGCCAGTTCGAGCCCTGGCCTGGGAAGATCCCACGTGCCGCGGAGCGGCTGGACTGATGTGTCCAACCGAGCCGGAGCTCTGGAGCGCATGCGCCTAGAGCCGGCGCTCTGCAACGACAGACGCCACCGCGATGGGAGGCCCGCAGGAGCCAAAGAGCAAAGACCGATGAAAATAGAGAAATGAAAGACCAATAGAAGTGGCCTGCCCACTCCCCTCCCTCCCCAACCCCCGCCCAAAGTAAATAAATAAATAAATCTTTAAAAAAAAAAAAAAAAGTAAAGGATAAAAATACCTTTTCAATAGAATTGCTGTGCCATTTAAATGGAAAAATCCATGCAATGCACTTAGTTGGTATTTGGCACATGTGCTCAGTTATATCCAACTCTGTGACCCCACGGACCCCACCAGTCCCCTCTGCCATTTGAATATTATCATAAGGTCAAAATCAACAATTAAAACATGAAATGCAGTATACAGTAACTGTATTTTCTGGAGGTCCCTAATGAGTACCATTCTCAGTTCAAGATGATTTTTGTTAAAGGAGAATCATGGAAAATAATCCAAATTTCCATCACGATGGGACTGATTAATTGAATTATGACACATGTATTTCACTGGATCTGTTTAGAGAAAAAAATTAATTAGGAAAACTGTGCCAATATGTAAATATATGTGAGACATGTAATTTAGCAAGATGTGTAAAAAGATGAACCTTTGCATAAGAAAGGAAAGGAAAAAAATATACATATATAAACACGTGTATAGAGGCTTCTTGGATGTTCATAAGTGCCTAGAAGTATAAACAGAAAGGGAAAATAGTAGCGTGGGAGTAAGTTGGAAGAAAAGTAGGACTCAAAGAAAGTCTTTGCAGAGAATATCTTTCATGCTTTTTGAAGTTTGAAGTATATCGTTTTATTAGTCAGTGATAAGTGAGTAAACAAAATAAATTACTGAAATAATAAGATATAAAAAGAGAAGACAAAAGAGCATGGATTGAGATATATATATTCCAATCCTAAAGTGCCTTTTACAAGTGAGACTTCACTCAATCTACATAACTTCTGTAAACTAGGGTTTTCCCCTTTAAAAGTAAAGGATAGGGCTTCCCCTGGTGGTCCAGTGGGTAAGGACACCGCCTTGCAGTGCAAGGGGCGCCAGTTCGAGCCCTGGCCTGGGAAGATCCCACGTGCCGCGGAGCGGCTGGACTGATGTGTCCAACCGAGCCGGAGCTCTGGAGCGCATGCGCCTAGAGCCGGCGCTCTGCAACGACAGACGCCACCGCGATGGGAGGCCCGCAGGAGCCAAAGAGCAAAGACCGATGAAAATAGAGAAATGAAAGACCAATAGAAGTGGCCTGCCCACTCCCCTCCCTCCCCAACCCCCGCCCAAAGTAAATAAATAAATAAATCTTTAAAAAAAAAAAAAAAAGTAAAGGATAAAAATACCTTTTCAATAGAATTGCTGTGCCATTTAAATGGAAAAATCCATGCAATGCACTTAGTTGGTATTTGGCACATGTGCTCAGTTATATCCAACTCTGTGACCCCACGGACCCCACCAGTCCCCTCTGCCATTTGAATATTATCATAAGGTCAAAATCAACAATTAAAACATGAAATGCAGTATACAGTAACTGTATTTTCAATATAATGTTAAAAATCTCAGTTACTGCTTCCTTACGTTGGTTGCATGAAAGAAATGAATTCTAGAAACTTCTCCATGTAGAAAAATTATCATGATGATATTAACTTTTCTAGTGAAGGCAGTCTGGGCTTTGGAGTGTATTTGTTTGTTTTGGGATCTCAAATGTTGCAAATGTTAGATAATACTATGATGTTCTTCACTGAATGTAATTAATTTTTTATAAAAAACACCCGCATTGACTTTTTTGTTTGAAAGCTGGTGCTCTGGGGATTTTTAAAAAGTCTGGCAAATTCTTGTTGTTTGTCTGTTGCAAATAGAAGCTTCTTTCCTCCCTAGTCAAAAACTTGAACATAGATCAAGTAATAAATGGTGTCAAGGTATTGACATTAATTTTGTTAATATCAATATGAATATCTGAGACAATATTTCACAAGTTCAGAGAAGCCTTCCAAAGTTTTATCTAGGAGGGGTAGTGATTAGGATTTACTTATACTAAACTATATATACTATATATACTGTACTCCATATACTGTATAAACTCAGCCTCAGAAAAAAGAACAGAAAAATAAGTATGGTAAGTCCTTGATAATTGTTGAATCTGAGTGATATATTTTATGACTTTGAGGAGAAAGTTATTCGTATGGCACCCTTTTGTATTTTTAAGTAGAAAAATTCTGTATTTAGATTACACATACCATTCTAATTCAACTTTCAAAAAACTCAACCTTGAACTTTTACCCAGTGTTCCAGGGCTGTGATTTATTCAAGAAAGCTGTCTTTAGAGCTCCAATGACTAAAATCCACTGAAAGGAAATGCTTGGTTCTATATAAACGTGTTTTCACAAGAGTAAATATGTATATATATACTTATTTACTTTATGTTCAGGCAAAAGGATAAAATAAAGCATAAGCTGAGTTGTAACCTTATTGAACACATTTCAGTTTCTCAGAAAAAATGCCTTTTCTTTATCTTTGCACTGTTTGCCAGAACATGCTCTGTTGGCTGCCTCCTGTGTGTGGTTTGACATGTCCTTCAGCAGGGTTCCCTAGCCACTCCGCCATCCCCAAAATATAGATATTTTCATGTATGTTTCCTATATCAACACTTACAGTATTTCTATGATTATTACCTGTTATGTTTCAAGCATTGACAAATATTTGTTGAATGAATAAGTGGATTAACACAGAGACAAATACTGCTTTTACTATCTGAGAAACCCATGAAACAAAGTTGAGTCTTTGTAGTCTGGTATTCAATGCTTCTAGTAAATAGGCTCACTTAAATTTAATTTTTTTTATTTGGCTGCTCTGGGTCTTAGTTGAGGCATGTGGGATCTAGTTCCCTGACCAGGGATCAAACCCGGGCACCCACTGCATTGGGAACACAGAGTCTTAGCCACTGGACCACCAGGGAAGTCCCTATATGTTCACTTAAAACTTTTAGAGATCAGGGGCTTACCTGGTGGTCCAGTGGATAAAGAGTCTGCCTTGCATTGCAAGGAGCACCGGTTTGATCCCTGGCCTGGGAGAATCCCATGTGCCGAGAAGTGGCTGGGCCGGTGTGTCCAGTTGTGACGTGTCCACATGGGGTGCATGTGCCCAGAGCCGGTGCACAGCAACAAGAGAGGCCACTGCAATGGGAGGCATGCACATGCCAAAGAATAAAGATTGATGAAAAATAAATGATGACTTAGAGGCAAAAATATACTGTTATAATATTATAGGTGAGTTTTTAAAAATATTAGAGAGCACACCTTGACTTCTAAAACATAAACACACTCATCTAAAGCCTGATCTACTGTATGAAGCAGCCATTATCATAATGGAGTCTGCCATGACTAAGAAAACAGTATTCTATTTTTCTTCCCAAGCCTGAGTTTTCTACATAACAGGACAGCTCCACTTAGATACTTTCTGGTCCCCAACACAATCTTATTTCCTGTTGGACTTGTTTTACAAAGGACAACCCTGGGTCAAGTCATGATAATTATTCAGACTTTTCCTTGTTAAACACAGACATAAAGAAAAGATGAAGGCAGTTTTTCAGTACTTTCAGTCTAAGATGTTTCATGAATAAGCATTTCTAGTCTTTTGTTATTTATCTTGTTAAGAGTGAAATGAACATGGATGTGAACAAGGAAGAGTTGTGCACTCTAAAAATGAAAAAAAGTTGCCATGTAGCATGTAAATGAAAAAACTTCAATAAATAGCAAACAGTGCATATCTGTCAAGGAACAATTCATAGCTTATTAATCGCAAACTGGATTTTATAATGGTTTATACTTGTTTCAAAGTCCTCTTTTAGAACCCATGAAACAAAGTTGAGTCTTTGTAGTCTGGTATTCAATGCTTCTAGTAAATAGGCTCACTTAAATTTAATTTTTTATTTGGCTGCTCTGGGTCTTAGTTGAGGCATGTGGGATCTAGTTCCTGACCAGGATCAAACCCGGGCACCCACTGCATTGGGAACACAGAGTCTTAGCCACTGGACCACCAGGGAAGTCCCTATATGTTCACTTAAAACTTTTAGAGATCAGGGGCTTACCTGGTGGTCCAGTGGATAAAGAGTCTGCCTTGCATTGCAAGGAGCACCGGTTTGATCCCTGGCCTGGGAGAATCCCATGTGCCGAGAAGTGGCTGGGCCGGTGTGTCCAGTTGTGACGTGTCCACATGGGGTCCCTGTGCCCAGGCCCGGGTGCACAGCAACAAGAGAGGCCACTGCAATGGGAGGCATGCACATGCCAAAGAATAAAGATTGATGAAAAATAAATGATGACTTAGAGGCAAAAATATACTGTTATAATATTATAGGTGAGTTTTTAAAAATATTAGAGAGCACACCTTGACTTCTAAAACATAAACACACTCATCTAAAGCCTGATCTACTGTATGAAGCAGCCATTATCATAATGGAGTCTGCCATGACTAAGAAAACAGTATTCTATTTTTCTTCCCAAGCCTGAGTTTTCTACATAACAGGACAGCTCCACTTAGATACTTTCTGGTCCCCAACACAATCTTATTTCCTGTTGGACTTGTTTTACAAAGGACAACCCTGGGTCAAGTCATGATAATTATTCAGACTTTTCCTTGTTAAACACAGACATAAAGAAAAGATGAAGGCAGTTTTTCAGTACTTTCAGTCTAAGATGTTTCATGAATAAGCATTTCTAGTCTTTTGTTATTTATCTTGTTAAGAGTGAAATGAACATGGATGTGAACAAGGAAGAGTTGTGCACTCTAAAAATGAAAAAAAGTTGCCATGTAGCATGTAAATGAAAAAACTTCAATAAATAGCAAACAGTGCATATCTGTCAAGGAACAATTCATAGCTTATTAATCGCAAACTGGATTTTATAATGGTTTATACTTGTTTCAAAGTCCTCTTTTTACAACCCCCAAGTTAGCAGTATTTTTCCCTAATTAAATTGGATTTCTTCCAGTATACCTCAGAATAGTGAGCAAGATTTCTTCTTATTTTACATGGCAGAAGTAATATACATAACAAGTATTAATATAAAGGTTTTCCTTCATCCCATCCTTAAAATTTTAACTGATAGTTTCCTTCCTCTATCAGTGTATTCCAACCATTTTACAATATAATGCTCCTCTGATATGTATCTCATCTAACCTTTTTCTTTGTCAGGAAAAGAAAGATTTTTCATGGAGATATCTGAGTAAAAGAATGCAGTTTGTCTCTTTAATAGTAGATTGGGGAGCTGTGGTGTGATATGTGCTATATTTTGGCACAGGCACATGCCACTTAAAGTGAAGTGCTTAATTTATAGTCGTAAGAACATTTTTGTTCCTAACTATGAACAGACAAGTCAAATAAAGGTCTTAATTCGAACATAAATCCCAACCTGTCACATTGTTAGATTTTTGACAGTTGCTGATTTGATTGGCCATCTTTCATTAGTCACAGGAAGAATTAAACCTTTTTGGAATTTAATTTTAATTTCATCAGTGGTAGAGTCAGCTGTTGTTTGTCCTTTAGTATGCTTGACTTGTTCCTCTGATTAGTAATAAATTTTAATATTCTGTTCTTACTGAAGTCTTAATTTAATAGGAAATTAGCTAGCTATAATTTCATTTACTAGTTCCAGATAACCACTTTTATTTCGTTCTTCATGGCTTATGGAAAAAAAAAAAAAAAACACCGTTTTAGAATCAGTGAGAATTAGTGGAACAAACCTATACTCTTAAAGAAATTAATTTTCCCTAAATTAATAAAGATAAAAGCTTTTTTCAAAGTCTATACTGTTTCTGCTATTTGGTTCTTCAATTACCATCAAAGTATCCTTATGTTTCTCTTATTTACTAATCAATCTGTAAAAATATATTTCAGTAACATAAAATTATTTAAAGAGGTACCCATATTTTAAAATATTTTTCGTAAGTTGGTCATCTAGGAAAGTATGATTTAAACATTATCTGTAAATTAGTGTATCATTTACTTTTATAGTAATTAGTCATTTTAAAACTGTCATTGAAAATTAAGGCATTTGACTTTTAATTTTAACAAGCATAGCAATGACTAGACATGGCATATATCCTTTATTCTAGAAAATGTCTACATAATTTTTTAGAACATAAACATATATCAGTCATCAGTATTTATCCTCCATACACACCTGGATAGGTAATAACATGTGGAATTTTAATAATTCTACCTTTGTATCGTTATGCTTGATTTTTAAATGATTATTATTTTACTATTAGTTCTTCCAATGACTTGACTCTTCCACTCTAATTTTACTATCATGGAGGTTAAAGCTTAGAGCCATCAAAAAAGTCATCTTATTATACAAGAAAAATTTTTTTTTTCTTATTCTTTACTGAGGTTATTTTTTAGGAAAGTTTGAACTACTCTCCTCCAATGACAGCATTGTTTGGGTCTAAGTTGAAATGTTGTCATTAAAGGTTAACCACCATAATTAAATCATGTGAACTAACATTTATGAAAGCAGGTTACCTGTAATCTGATTTTGATCATTATATAATCAGCTATAAAGCACATACTATCTTGTAATGTTTTAAGTTCCAAAATATAAATATTGGGAATCTCTTAATAATCACCAACATTCTAAAATAGTAGCAGAATCAGCTAACAATCTAAAATAATAGCAGAAGGGACTTTGTTCATTTGGATCATCTGATTACAGTGCAAATATTATTCTAACTATTAACATAAAATACAAAGTATGCCACATCAGTATTATTTTTCTTTGGTAATCAAAAATAAAAAGATATATACACTATATATTATACATATATAAGATCTATCTTCCTGAGCAGCCTTATCCAAAATTGATGCTGAACAGTTGTTGGTATTCTTGATAAACAGGACATTGATCATGTGAATGATTATTCCATGTATGGTTTCTATGTATATCACTGATGGATATAATACTATGATGTTAGGAAAGATAAAAAACTTGTGGATCATCAAAATCAATTACTACCCTGTTGATATGGCCCATTTAAAATAGCCTCGGTAATCTGACAGTCAACGCTACAACACCTGAAGAGATAGATCTGTATCTCCCAAGGCAGCACAGTTTACCATTGCAGCTCAGGTTACTAGAAGTTTCCTCCTTTTCCTCATGCAAGCAAATTCTTCCTCCTTATAGCTTCCACATAGTAGTCCTTTAACTTCCTTTCCCTAGGGACCACTGCATCATCCTTCACATGGCAGAACTTTCTACATGCCCTTTCATTCATTCTTCTCATCACCCTGGGAGGGAGAGGTGAGTACCACCATTCTCTGGATGAGGATATGGAGCAGCAGAGATACCAGGTTTGTTGATAAGTCATATGGCTGGGTGTTACTCCAGTCAGTTTACCCTCAATCCAATCTTCTTTTCAAATGCTTTACTTATTGCTGTTTGAATAGTTAAGTATTTCCTTAGAGCCATCAAAAAGTCATCTTATTATACAAGAAAATTTTTCTTATTCTTTACTGAGGTTATTTTTTAGGAAAGTTTGAACTACTCTCCTCCAATGACAGCATTGTTTGGGTCTAAGTTGAAATGTTGTCATTAAAGGTTAACCACCATAATTAAATCATGTGAACTAACATTTATGAAAGCAGGTTACCTGTAATCTGATTTTGATCATTATATAATCAGCTATAAAGCACATACTATCTTGTAATGTTTTAAGTTCCAAAATATAAATATTGGGAATCTCTTAATAATCACCAACATTCTAAAATAGTAGCAGAATCAGCTAACAATCTAAAATAATAGCAGAAGGGACTTTGTTCATTTGGATCATCTGATTACAGTGCAAATATTATTCTAACTATTAACATAAAATACAAAGTATGCCACATCAGTATTATTTTTCTTTGGTAATCAAAAATAAAAAGATATATACACTATATATTATACATATATAAGATCTATCTTCCTGAGCAGCCTTATCCAAAATTGATGCTGAACAGTTGTTGGTATTCTTGATAAACAGGACATTGATCATGTGAATGATTATTCCATGTATGGTTTCTATGTATATCACTGATGGATATAATACTATGATGTTAGGAAAGATAAAAAACTTGTGGATCATCAAAATCAATTACTACCCTGTTGATATGGCCCATTTAAAATAGCCTCGGTAATCTGACAGTCAACGCTACAACACCTGAAGAGATAGATCTGTATCTCCCAAGGCAGCACAGTTTACCATTGCAGCTCAGGTTACTAGAAGTTTCCTCCTTTTCCTCATGCAAGCAAATTCTTCCTCCTTATAGCTTCCACATAGTAGTCCTTTAACTTCCTTTCCCTAGGGACCACTGCATCATCCTTCACATGGCAGAACTTTCTACATGCCCTTTCATTCATTCTTCTCATCACCCTGGGAGGGAGAGGTGAGTACCACCATTCTCTGGATGAGGATATGGAGCAGCAGAGATACCAGGTTTGTTGATAAGTCATATGGCTGGGTGTTACTCCAGTCAGTTTACCCTCAATCCAATCTTCTTTTCAAATGCTTTACTTATTGCTGTTTGAATAGTTAAGTATTTCCTAAGGAGATTCTAGTTTTAGGGTTAACTGGGTTTTATGACCTGATTTTAGTTTCTTTAGCCATACATATCTGCATTATAGCTCTGACAAGGGAAATTGAAGATAAATATTGATATATGCGTCTCTAGTAGAATGTAAGTCCCAGGAAGTTTTGGTATGGTAGTCAGCATATAGCATATGCTCAATAAATGTTTTTTTCTGGAGTGAAAAATATTCTTTAGGCAGTCATTGAAATATATCCTGGTGAAACATCTTCTATCTCTGTTTTGCTATCTTTTCATTTATTTGTTCAGTTGATACTTAACTGACCATTTTCAATAAGCCCAGAAGAGCAGTAGACACTAAATAAGGTTGTTAAAGTACCTGTCACTATTGAACTTATTTATTTTCTGTTTCTATCTGAGTCTGCCAGTCTTTAAATATTAGAAAATCCTTTACTTAGGTCATAATCTCCTTGCAATTATTTTATAATGACTGCTCATATTACATTGATCAAAGTTTTACGATTCTTGATTTTGTCCAGGATTTCCCATTGGAACCTCACATTTAAAGTGTGGGTATACATAGTGAGACCAGAAGAAGCATGAGCATGAAAGAGAGGGAGGGGAAGCTTGAGGGTTATAAGCAAATTGTAGCACACACAAAACAGCTGTACTGTTTCTGGTGTTCTTTACTGTAAGCTCATATTTTATGGTAAGGAATATACAGAATAACTAAAGAATGAAGACTTGAATTATTTTCTATGACGTCTCTCCAAAGCTGTACGAAGACTGCCTGTCCAAGTTGGGTCTGAGCTTTCCCGTGCTGAGAACATGACTTTGTTCCCATTAAATATTCCCCACCAGCAGTGCACATGCTAAACGTAACTTTGGAAAATGAATAGAGGAGACTTCTAATGTGGGGTTTTAATCAATGGCCAGTTCATTAGTAAAATATTGTAGTAGCAGTTAGCAATATCAGTCTTCTTGGGCCTGCAGATTTGGTATCCAAGTCTCTGTATTTTGATTCTATGCTTGTATAACCTGTCCCTAGCAGGTCTATCCTGTGTAACGTACAGTTTCTTTCTCTTCACACCCCATTTGGGAAATGGGGTTAGTGTCCCATGGCATTAGGTAGCATGAAATATTGGAAAGAAATGTCATAAAACTCGTGGGACATCAGTGTATAGGGGGTTAGGCCATAGGAAATACACTAAGTCCCCTACAATGTGAATGTGTTCCATTGTGAGACTGGGTTGGCACGTCCCATTTGTTTCAAAGTCCAACAAAGTTAGCCTGGGTACCCAACTGACGGTATTGGTTCTATAGTATTATACTGCAATAGGTTTATAATAGTTTATACACAAATAATACATACATAAAAAGCAAACACAAAAATAAATAAAACATTTTTAATCTGATAGTATAATGCCTTGAAAAGTACAATGGTATAGTTCAACAGCTGTCATACAAGGGTTGGTGTGCACGTTTGCAACTTGAAGATTCATATGTAGTGGCCTCACTGTATACGTCCACAGAAGTGTTTTATGAGAAGTGAAATTCTAACCATAGTTAGGGCTTTTATCCCATACAAGACAAATAATCCTTTATTCATGAAGAGAGCGACATCTAACAAATTATATTTGGTGGAAAAGCTGTCTTATAACCCCATAAATTCTGAAATACTTCTTAGAAAACCCCAAATTTAAGGGAATTAAATAAATTCCCTAAAAACAGAAGAACTGAAATATTGCAAAAGAAAAGTAAGAGTGTTTTATTTGTTTGCTTGCTTGCTTTTTGTTTGGGGATTTTGTATTTGTTTCTGCTTGGTGTATTGGAGAAAAATTCTCAAATGATTATTTAAGTAATAATGTCCAGAGGTGTTTTGTGTGATAAATTGATAAAATATTCATTACTAGGAATAACATTAATGAAAGATTTCTGTGAGTGAGACACTATGTGGTAGAGTTTAATATGTGTAAATTAAATCATCTACTTGGAAATATAGTAATAAAAGCAATGAATTAAACATCAGGGCCAAGAGATTTCAGCTTATTAATATGGTATAACTCTATTTAGCAAACCTTAATTTGCTGAACACTGATACTACTGGTAAAATTAGTAAGTAGAAAAAGTGTACCCAGGAAAATCTGGATGTATAAAATATTAAATTTTAAAATTCAGTAAAGATAGTACAATATTAAAAGTTGGGAGAAAAATAAACTTGATGATTTTAACTAGGTGTCAAGGCATTACTGCTATATGAGTTATAGGAAAACATTCTGCTAACATTCAATTCAGTCATGTTTTTTAAGGCCATACTCAACGCAGTGAATTCTCAAAAGCAAAAGTATCTCATTTATCTCACAAAATTTTAAGATTGTAAGATATTGCATTTCAAATCCATCTAGGGACAAGCCATATGCTGGCATTGACTACCAACAATGAAATGACTGGTCTCACAGTATTTTGAAGACCTAAGAGTGAGATGAATTAGCTTCCTTTTTGCTGTCCAATCAATGCAATAATTCTTCCTTCTACTAGTGGTTTTAGTCAGGTTTAAATAAGATTAATAAGGTATATAATAGAATATTGAATGACTTTTGTCCTAGGTGCTGTTTATACTATAGTGACCAAAACATCCATGTATTCAGTCATTGTGGACCATCTATTCAAGGGAGATAGATGAAGGAAATTAAATAAATGTGATGAAAGAATTAGACTAACAATGATATGATGAAAAATACCATGTAGATGGTGTAGGAGGGCATATATTAAGTCACTATTCTGTGACCTATGAGGCTTTAGATACACAGTAGTAGCAAATCAAACCTGTTAATTATAGTGGATGTGTGTATTTAATTGGCACTTAAGAGGACCATTTTGCAAAGAGTTCCCATGTTTCCCCAATGCAAGATTTATACACCTAAATTTGATATTGACATATTGTTTTTTAAAAATCCCATAAGTCCAATTCTGGAAGAAAAAAACACCAAGGCTACAATGGATATATTGATACGCATAAATCAATGCAGTTGGGCAAGGTAATGAGATAAATTATACAAAAGTGCCTTGAGAAATACAAAGAGTTACAGTTTGTTTTCCAGAATGACCCCATAGGCCTTCTTTTTAGGAACCTACTATTAAACAATTGTATTATAATTATTATTTTTTTAAAGATTTATTTATTTATTTATTTGAGGGGGGTGGGGTGGGAGGGAGGGGAGCAGGCAGGCCACTTCTATTGGTCTTTCATTTGTCCATTTTCATCCATCTTTGTTCTTCAGCCTGTGTGGGCCTCCCATCTCCGGCCGCCTCTGTTGTCGCAGAGCACTGGCTCTGGGCGCATGCACCCTGGAGCTCCGGCTCGGTTATTGGACACATCAGTCCTGCCGCTCCGTGGCACGTGGGATCTTCCCAGGCCAGGGATCGAACTGGCGCCCCTTGCCCTGCAAGGTGGTGTCCTTACCCACTGGACCACCAAGCAAGTCCCGTGTATTATTTTTTAAAAAAATTATCCACTGGGTTCTAAACCAAGTGAAGGAGGATGTTATACCTTTTACAAACTTTATGAGTCAGAAAGGAGTCTTGTTATTTTGATTTCCCATTTTTTGTTGTTATTGAGAGAGAGAGAGAGAGAGAGAGAGAAGGAGAGAGAGAAAGAGAGAATGACCTTAGTTTTAGAAATACTGAGTTTGGAATGAAAGAGACCATTCAAGAAAGTTGAAGAGGTAGTGCAAGATAAAGCAAACAGGGCAAGACAAGGATTCTGAAGTTGTAAGTTTCATTTAGGAAGTTGTGTGTGTGTGTGTGTGTGTGTGTGTGTGTGTGTGAAAAGACTGAGTGTGGCAGAGGAAGGAAATGGTGTATGGTGATCCCTTTTTTGAGAAGCCTGGTGGTAGAATGGCATAACAACTATCCATGTTGCATCTGTGTTGGGCATATTTTTAAACATTTTTACACCTCTGAAATTGGGATATATCATAGGATTGATTATGATATCACCATAACAACAGGGATTTCTTTTTAGTGAAAGATAAAATGATAGCAGATCTTGTGTTGATGTCTTTTTTTTTTTTTTTTTTAGATTTGATTAAAAAACCTTTCCCTCAATGGTTAAGAAGCATAACTCATTGGAAGCTTTGGGCATGATAACTAACTTTCAAATTCTAATATTCTGTGTGGTTAAAATAGAAATCATATAAAAGCAACTCATAGAGTTATGAAGGCCAGAGAAGATAGATTATGTGAAAGTCCTCTGTGAAATGCAAAGGATTATAAACATGTAGCGATACAATCATCATCATTATTAGTCCTTGACTAGATAGGGCTTACTCTTTGGCTAGAGAGCACAGTGTATTCAACTAAGGAAACATGGCTTGAGTTTTCTGGTTTTATGTTAAAGCATCTCTCCACGTCTCATCATATAAAGCACAGCAGAATATAGGCAAAAAGCAAGGTGACACATATCAGTTTTCTTCTAAATATAAAGATACACATTGTGATCTTAATGTTAGCTTTTAAACATTGATAATAGAGTATGCCAAGTCTGAACATGATTAATCATTGGAATATATGATTAGACCCTATTTACCAAATTAAAAAAAAAATTCTTCTCAAAGTTAAACTTTATTTTCCTATGTAGTCCTTCCTGGATATTTGACCATGAATCTAACTGAAACTCCATTTTTTCCCACTTTCCTGCATTATCAAGAGAGCTATCATTTCAAACATAGTCTTGCCACCTGTCAGAATCTCATTCTGCCTGAAGATGTAGTGTAGGGGATAAAGAATCTGATTCTACAGTTTCCGGCATCAAAATGGATTGAATGATTGCAGGCACAAAAGGCAGAATTAAGAAACCTTACTAGGAAACAGCTTCAGCTTCTGACCTTAGGCAATCCACTTAATCTCTTTCCCTTTCTCCCTCTCTTGGACACCCAATCTGTGAAAATAAGATTTATGATTTTTGCCAGCACCTGTGGTTATGAAGCCACAATGCATGTATTTTTGTTGATCAGAACATAATCCACATACACATTTGCATAAAGGATTAAGATTTGGTTAAAATCAAATAATATGAAAAAATAGGTTGAATATTCGTCTGGTCTTACTAGGTTTTCCAGAACAACAGCATTATGGGGACCTGTAACCTGTCATGTTTCAAATAACACCCCATGGACAGAGAAATAGATGCAAAGAAAAGACCAAGTAAATGGATAAGAACTTTTCACATTGATAAATGCTTCCTTCTGGTGATTGAAGCACATGTGAATAAGTACTGGAAATACAGTGAACACTAAGTATATACCAGCTTAGGAAAGCACAAATGTATTTTTGGTTGGGACTCTGACCAATATGAAATTGAAAGGCATGGAAAAGAACCTGCCTGCCAGTGCAGGAGACATAAGAGACTCAGGTTCGATCCTTGAATTGGGAAGATCATATAAAGCACAGCAGAATATAGGCAAAAAGCAAGGTGACAAACTTATATCAACTAAGGAAACATGGCTTGAGTTTTCTGGTTTTATGTTAAAGCATCTCTCCACGTCTCATCATATAAAGCACAGCAGAATATAGGCAAAAAGCAAGGTGACACATATCAGTTTTCTTCTAAATATAAAGATACACATTGTGATCTTAATGTTAGCTTTTAAACATTGATAATAGAGTATGCCAAGTCTGAACATGATTAATCATTGGAATATATGATTAGACCCTATTTACCAAATTAAAAAAAAAATTCTTCTCAAAGTTAAACTTTATTTTCCTATGTAGTCCTTCCTGGATATTTGACCATGAATCTAACTGAAACTCCATTTTTTCCCACTTTCCTGCATTATCAAGAGAGCTATCATTTCAAACATAGTCTTGCCACCTGTCAGAATCTCATTCTGCCTGAAGATGTAGTGTAGGGGATAAAGAATCTGATTCTACAGTTTCCGGCATCAAAATGGATTGAATGATTGCAGGCACAAAAGGCAGAATTAAGAAACCTTACTAGGAAACAGCTTCAGCTTCTGACCTTAGGCAATCCACTTAATCTCTTTCCCTTTCTCCCTCTCTTGGACACCCAATCTGTGAAAATAAGATTTATGATTTTTGCCAGCACCTGTGGTTATGAAGCCACAATGCATGTATTTTTGTTGATCAGAACATAATCCACATACACATTTGCATAAAGGATTAAGATTTGGTTAAAATCAAATAATATGAAAAAATAGGTTGAATATTCGTCTGGTCTTACTAGGTTTTCCAGAACAACAGCATTATGGGGACCTGTAACCTGTCATGTTTCAAATAACACCCCATGGACAGAGAAATAGATGCAAAGAAAAGACCAAGTAAATGGATAAGAACTTTTCACATTGATAAATGCTTCCTTCTGGTGATTGAAGCACATGTGAATAAGTACTGGAAATACAGTGAACACTAAGTATATACCAGCTTAGGAAAGCACAAATGTATTTTTGGTTGGGACTCTGACCAATATGAAATTGAAAGGCATGGAAAAGAACCTGCCTGCCAGTGCAGGAGACATAAGAGACTCAGGTTCGATCCTTGAATTGGGAAGATCACCTGGAGAAGGGCATGGCAGCCCACTCCAATATTCTTGCCTAGAGAATTCCATGGACAGAGGAGCCTGGGAGGCTGCAGTTTATGGGGCTGCAAAGAGTCGGACACGACTGATGCAATTTAGCGTACCATTATAATAGGAGATGATTTTCTGTGTTATGTTTGCTTTCTCTATCTTAGAATTTATAAATACTTTCTGATGTCAAATCTAACATTTTATAACTATATCCATATTTGAAAGAGAGTAATTTTATAATTACTCCTTGCCATTTACAGGATATTCCTAATAGACTTTCCTTTTTGTCATCATTTCCCATTCTCATTGTTCATTTCTTACCGATGCCACTTCAGAGATTCCAATTGTTGCTAATGGAAGGTGAAGGTCACTCAGTTCTTCACTTATTGCCAGGAAATATCTTTCTGCTGCTTTCACTATGTAAAGAGCTGGCATTACTGTCTTTATATTTCACAGAATATTGAGAAATGTCAAATAAAATATATGGGACAGGCTTTTAAAAGAAAGTTCTATTTTCATGATAGACATTTAAAAACATTGATCGTGGAGCTCCTGAACAGAAATATCTTTGTCCAGCTTCTTCGTTGTTCAATTCTTCATGGATTTCTCATTGCCAGAAAGTCTCCCTAAAATATCAATTGCATTATGTCATTTTCCAGGTCAAAAATCTTTCCTTGCTACTCAAATCTGCATAGAATAGATTTGTTTCCTTTTCAAGACAAAGACTTCCTTCCAATTTTAAGGTTAAAATCAAATAATATGAAAAATAGGTTGAATATTCGTCTGGTCTTACTAGGTTTTCCAGAACAACAGCATTATGGGGACCTGTAACCTGTCATGTTTCAAATAACACCCCATGGACAGAGAAATAGATGCAAAGAAAAGACCAAGTAAATGGATAAGAACTTTTCACATTGATAAATGCTTCCTTCTGGTGATTGAAGCACATGTGAATAAGTACTGGAAATACAGTGAACACTAAGTATATACCAGCTTAGGAAAGCACAAATGTATTTTTGGTTGGGACTCTGACCAATATGAAATTGAAAGGCATGGAAAAGAACCTGCCTGCCAGTGCAGGAGACATAAGAGACTCAGGTTCGATCCTTGAATTGGGAAGATCACCTGGAGAAGGGCATGGCAGCCCACTCCAATATTCTTGCCTAGAGAATTCCATGGACAGAGGAGCCTGGGAGGCTGCAGTTTATGGGGCTGCAAAGAGTCGGACACGACTGATGCAATTTAGCGTACCATTATAATAGGAGATGATTTTCTGTGTTATGTTTGCTTTCTCTATCTTAGAATTTATAAATACTTTCTGATGTCAAATCTAACATTTTATAACTATATCCATATTTGAAAGAGAGTAATTTTATAATTACTCCTTGCCATTTACAGGATATTCCTAATAGACTTTCCTTTTTGTCATCATTTCCCATTCTCATTGTTCATTTCTTACCGATGCCACTTCAGAGATTCCAATTGTTGCTAATGGAAGGTGAAGGTCACTCAGTTCTTCACTTATTGCCAGGAAATATCTTTCTGCTGCTTTCACTATGTAAAGAGCTGGCATTACTGTCTTTATATTTCACAGAATATTGAGAAATGTCAAATAAAATATATGGGACAGGCTTTTAAAAGAAAGTTCTATTTTCATGATAGACATTTAAAAACATTGATCGTGGAGCTCCTGAACAGAAATATCTTTGTCCAGCTTCTTCGTTGTTCAATTCTTCATGGATTTCTCATTGCCAGAAAGTCTCCCTAAAATATCAATTGCATTATGTCATTTTCCAGGTCAAAAATCTTTCCTTGCTACTCATATCTGCATAGAATAGAGTCAAAATTTGTTTCCTTTTCAAGACAAAAGACTTCCTTTCCAAGGGCATTTTCTGTGACTCCTTTGAAATGAAACCATGGGTTTCAGTCAGATTTGTGTGATCAGTAGAGACAGTAGCCACCACTTTTGGAACACATAGTGTGCACTTACTCCTCAGATAACCCCTTCAATTAAGTATCTTCATTTGAAGGTAAAGAAATAGAATCTCAGAAAAGACAAAGCAATCCATTCAAATTTATATAACTCTTAATTGCCACAACTGAGAATTTTAAATCCAAAATTGATACAGAAATGGATATTTTTCTCTATGAGGCTAGGCATAGTCAACGGAATGCCTAGTGCCTTTCTGTTATTCATGCTTTGTGCAGTGGAAGTGTTGTTTTCCTTCAGCTCCACTGTCCATCCAAATCTCCCTGTTTATTTTGGTTCCATTTACAACTTTCTCCAGATAGCCAAAGATGGGCATCTCAGCCTTTGATCATTTTTTATACTTTAACACATATCCTGACAACACTGACATAGGAAACCTAATCCAATCCTGTGATGCTCTGGCTTTGTGACCTTTGTATTCCTCTATAAGATTACTCCTTTTTGTCATCCTGCTTTCTATTTCATCCTCATTTTGACCGAAACACCCCAATTTCTTTCTGTCTTTCTTTTTTTTTTTTTAATTGTGGCCTCTTTTATTTGTATTTTTTAAATTTATTTATTTTCATCCATCCTTTATTCCTTGGCCTGTGTGGTCCTCCCATTGCAGTAGCCTCTCCCATTGCAGAGCACCAGATCGGGGCGCATGCACTCCAGAGCACTGGCTTGTAATTGGTCACAGTGGTCTAGCTGCTCCGCAGCACGAGGGATCTTCCCAGGCCAGGGATCGAACCAGTGCCCTTTAAACTGAAAATTGGACTGTTTACCCAGTGGGCCGCCAGGGAATCCTCCCTAATTTCTTTCTGGAAAAGTTAACTGATACCTAAGTCTTAAATATGTGTGCTCAGCTGCAATTACCTTCATCCTCTGGTTCAGGTGTGAAGAGGACGCTGAAAACTATTAGTGTGAGGAGGATGCTGAAAACTTAGTGTGATGATCTATTTTCCCTAGACAGTGATCGATCCAGGGAGAGACATGGCAAAGTTAGAGCCAACAAAACACATGACCCCTCTGTCTGTAGAGAGAAGTTCTCTCACTTCTAATCGGACTATGACAGGAGGAGTGATATAAGCCTGGACGCTGGTCCCCTGCCTGAGACTGAAAATAATGTAGTGGATGATAGAACTGAGATAAATAAGCAAGAATCCAAAAAAGTGCCTTGATACAGAAATGGATATTTTTCTCTATGAGGCTAGGCATAGTCAACGGAATGCCTAGTGCCTTTCTGTTATTCATGCTTTGTGCAGTGGAAGTGTTGTTTTCCTTCAGCTCCACTGTCCATCCAAATCTCCCTGTTTATTTTGGTTCCATTTACAACTTTCTCCAGATAGCCAAAGATGGGCATCTCAGCCTTTGATCATTTTTTATACTTTAACACATATCCTGACAACACTGACATAGGAAACCTAATCCAATCCTGTGATGCTCTGGCTTTGTGACCTTTGTATTCCTCTATAAGATTACTCCTTTTTGTCATCCTGCTTTCTATTTCATCCTCATTTTGACCGAAACACCCCAATTTCTTTCTGTCTTTCTTTTTTTTTTTTTAATTGTGGCCTCTTTTATTTGTATTTTTTAAATTTATTTATTTTCATCCATCCTTTATTCCTTGGCCTGTGTGGTCCTCCCATTGCAGTAGCCTCTCCCATTGCAGAGCACCAGATCGGGGCGCATGCACTCCAGAGCACTGGCTTGTAATTGGTCACAGTGGTCTAGCTGCTCCGCAGCACGAGGGATCTTCCCAGGCCAGGGATCGAACCAGTGCCCTTTAAACTGAAAATTGGACTGTTTACCCAGTGGGCCGCCAGGGAATCCTCCCTAATTTCTTTCTGGAAAAGTTAACTGATACCTAAGTCTTAAATATGTGTGCTCAGCTGCAATTACCTTCATCCTCTGGTTCAGGTGTGAAGAGGACGCTGAAAACTATTAGTGTGAGGAGGATGCTGAAAACTTAGTGTGATGATCTATTTTCCCTAGACAGTGATCGATCCAGGGAGAGACATGGCAAAGTTAGAGCCAACAAAACACATGACCCCTCTGTCTGTAGAGAGAAGTTCTCTCACTTCTAATCGGACTATGACAGGAGGAGTGATATAAGCCTGGACGCTGGTCCCCTGCCTGAGACTGAAAATAATGTAGTGGATGATAGAACTGAGATAAAGAAGAAAACATATCCTGAAAACAGAGTTTGATCTCATGAGTTAATGCTTTGTTTTGTTTATACTAGTTTATGTTGGGTTGCTGATCTGCTATAATTGAAGACATTAAATGCATGAATACCTAGTTTTTCTTGAATACTTATATAAATACTATATATGTTATAGTATATGTGTGTAAAACACATGTGCGTGTTCCCCTTCTGAATTTATTAACAGTAAAATTGCATTCTATCATTCGATTTTTCTCATCATCTATTTCAGTGTCAGCTAGTAAACACTCTATTCTTATTTACTAAATTGAATAAAATTATAGAGCATTTGCAAACTGGAAGGATGGGATTGTGTGTCTGGACTCACCCTCATTTGATACTGTGCTTAAAATGGATCTTTGTCATCCAGCACAAGAGGTATAATTTTCTTTTAGAGATTTGTTCCCTCTTAAAATAGCCTCAGGGTTCACTGGAGGATCTACATCAACCCCAGCAGATTCACATGGTTTGGTGGGACATTATTATCTATTTCATGGGTAGATGATGTAACACAGGGCAACAGCCCTCAGCATATTAATGTTCCTTCTCCATGGTGATTGGTTCAGGGATGAGCTGGTGAATGAAGCCTGTAAATTGCCTATAAATTTGAGTTCTGTTGGTGTTTCTTGAGCTAAAAATCTCAATTCTTTCTTAAACTGTTGGGCATGTTACAGTATCATTTGAATTGCTGAATTCCCAGGAGATGCTAGAGAGTTTTCCTATAACTATGAACAGAGACCATAAGGAAAGGAAAGAAACAGGTGGAGGTGAGGAGGGTTTAGTGAGAGAAACTGAGTCCTGAAACAACTGAACGTCTTAAATATGTGTGCTCAGCTGCAATTACCTTCATCCTCTGGTTCAGGTGTGAAGAGGACGCTGAAAATTTGTGTGAGGAGGATGCTGAAAACTTAGTGTGATGATCTATTTTCCTAGACAGTGATCGATCCAGGGAGAGACATGGCAAAGTTAGAGCCAACAAAACACATGACCCCTCTGTCTGTAGAGAGAAGTTCTCTCACTTCTAATCGGACTATGACAGGAGGAGTGATATAAGCCTGGACGCTGGTCCCCTGCCTGAGACTGAAAATAATGTAGTGGATGATAGAACTGAGATAAAGAAGAAAACATATCCTGAAAACAGAGTTTGATCTCATGAGTTAATGCTTTGTTTTGTTTATACTAGTTTATGTTGGGTTGCTGATCTGCTATAATTGAAGACATTAAATGCATGAATACCTAGTTTTTCTTGAATACTTATATAAATACTATATATGTTATAGTATATGTTTTAAAACACATGTGCGTGTTCCCCTTCTGAATTTATTAACAGTAAAATTGCATTCTATCATTCGATTTTTCTCATCATCTATTTCAGTGTCAGCTAGTAAACACTCTATTCTTATTTACTAAATTGAATAAAATTATAGAGCATTTGCAAACTGGAAGGATGGGATTGTGTGTCTGGACTCACCCTCATTTGATACTGTGCTTAAAATGGATCTTTGTCATCCAGCACAAGAGGTATAATTTTCTTTTAGAGATTTGTTCCCTCTTAAAATAGCCTCAGGGTTCACTGGAGGATCTACATCAACCCCAGCAGATTCACATGGTTTGGTGGGACATTATTATCTATTTCATGGGTAGATGATGTAACACAGGGCAACAGCCCTCAGCATATTAATGTTCCTTCTCCATGGTGATTGGTTCAGGGATGAGCTGGTGAATGAAGCCTGTAAATTGCCTATAAATTTGAGTTCTGTTGGTGTTTCTTGAGCTAAAAATCTCAATTCTTTCTTAAACTGTTGGGCATGTTACAGTATCATTTGAATTGCTGAATTCCCAGGAGATGCTAGAGAGTTTTCCTATAACTATGAACAGAGACCATAAGGAAAGGAAAGAAACAGGTGGAGGTGAGGAGGGTTTAGTGAGAGAAACTGAGTCCTGACAACATTGTCTGAATTCCCTGCATAAAGCTTCACCTGAAGTCTTGCCAGTGACTGTGCTTTCTAAATGTATAAGACAATACGTCCACTTCATATGTTTGTTTCTTTTCCTTGGGTTCTAACGTGTATTAAAATGCTTTCAAGAGAAAACCCTGATACAAATACATAGTTCAATATCACATTCAAACTAGCCTTTTTGTATAAATGAATGTTTTTTCTGAAATGAAATTGAAGCAAGAAACCTAGAACTTTGATCCTTTACATATTGTTGAGTTGTTAAAAGTAAAGGAGTAGAACTTTCATCTCAAAAAGAAAGCTTATATGTAAAAACTTTTTTATAAAACAGAATAAGTTATTTCTTAATTGGTAATATGCACTAAAAAGATCAACTAGACCTCTTCAGTCCTGCTTTTGCCTTTTCTAAACCAGCTACATATTTTTTTTCCAGTTATAATTGATATGTAGTGCTGTGCAAGTTTAAGATATAGAATATACCAAATTGACTTACATACATCATGAAATGATGACCACAATAAATTTAGCCAACGTCAATCATCTCAGGTGCATATATTTTTATTACTCTGGTTAATTCTATTATCTCAAATATCGACATTATCTGAAAACTCAGATTCATGTGTAAAGTCAATGACAACCTCTTCTAATTATTTTGTTTTGGTATTCCACAGAAAGAGCTATGAGAGAGTCAAGAATTCTCATAATAATCAGAGGTGGACATTTATTGAAACTGATTTCATACTAGCTCTTTCTTATTTATTCATTTATCTTGAAAAAAGCAAATAGGAATATATAATTGCCTATGTTTGAGGTGCTCATGTGATTGGGTCAGGGATGAGCTGGTGAATGAAGCCTGTAAATTGCCTATAAATTTGAGTTCTGTTGGTGTTTCTTGAGCTAAAAATCTCAATTCTTTCTTAAACTGTTGGGCATGTTACAGTATCATTTGAATTGCTGAATTCCCAGGAGATGCTAGAGAGTTTTCCTATAACTATGAACAGAGACCATAAGGAAAGGAAAGAAACAGGTGGAGGTGAGGAGGGTTTAGTGAGAGAAACTGAGTCCTGACAACATTGTCTGAATTCCCTGCATAAAGCTTCACCTGAAGTCTTGCCAGTGACTGTGCTTTCTAAATGTATAAGACAATACGTCCACTTCATATGTTTGTTTCTTTTCCTTGGGTTCTAACGTGTATTAAAATGCTTTCAAGAGAGAAAACCCTGATACAAATACATAGTTCAATATCACATTCAAACTAGCCTTTTTGTATAAATGAATGTTTTTTCTGAAATGAAATTGAAGCAAGAAACCTAGAACTTTGATCCTTTACATATTGTTGAGTTGTTAAAAGTAAAGGAGTAGAACTTTCATCTCAAAAAGAAAGCTTATATGTAAAAACTTTTTTATAAAACAGAATAAGTTATTTCTTAATTGGTAATATGCACTAAAAAGATCAACTAGACCTCTTCAGTCCTGCTTTTGCCTTTTCTAAACCAGCTACATATTTTTTTTCCAGTTATAATTGATATGTAGTGCTGTGCAAGTTTAAGATATAGAATATACCAAATTGACTTACATACATCATGAAATGATGACCACAATAAATTTAGCCAACGTCAATCATCTCAGGTGCATATATTTTTATTACTCTGGTTAATTCTATTATCTCAAATATCGACATTATCTGAAAACTCAGATTCATGTGTAAAGTCAATGACAACCTCTTCTAATTATTTTGTTTTGGTATTCCACAGAAAGAGCTATGAGAGAGTCAAGAATTCTCATAATAATCAGAGGTGGACATTTATTGAAACTGATTTCATACTAGCTCTTTCTTATTTATTCATTTATCTTGAAAAAAGCAAATAGGAATATATAATTGCCTATGTTTGAGGTGCTCATCTAAGGTTTTTAAGTAGTTTATAGTCACATATCTATTTATCTGCATGCCTGTAGATAGATCTCATTTAATTTTATGAAAACGCTAAGAAGTGACAACTCTTATTAGACTCCTAATAAAGATGTATAAATGAGGCACAAAAAAGTAACAAGTGAAATATTAAAATCATGAACTAGTATGTAGTCTGAATCCAGTCAATCTGGCTCGCAAGTTCTTTCTTAAGGACCCCACTATCTTGCTTATGCCATTTATATGAAATGAATGACTAATTTTACTTTCATAAAAATAAATGTAGTCAAATTATTTTTGGAGAATCAATCCCTGTTTTCTCACTAGGGAGTATAATTCTACACACTCTAAAGACATGCCTTTTCAGGCTTTCTTCCCAAACTTAATGTTACTTGAAGACAGCAACTTGGTCATACATGTTTTTATATTCCATATTGTGCTAGGTTATGTAGTAGCAGCTATTCAGGAAGTGTTAAGAATCTACTTAAGAATTTTATTATTTATTTGGATGTTTTCAGTATTATTCTTTTTTGATTTTACTGATAGGTACATAACAAAGTTCCATTTGATTGATTTAGATACAGGGAGACTGACTGAAAGACACTTCCAAGATCAATAAACAGTTTGGGAAAATAATGAGTTCCTAGTAGTGATCAGAGTTTCAAGTCAGAATACTCTTTGTGAGCTCTCTTTTGTAAGAATACAAGTCAGTATTGTCCAGTCAAAAAAGTCCCATAGTGCTTAAATAAATTGTGAGACTCCCTTGGAAGATACTACACGATTACTTGGTTGCTGACATTAAAGGTTTTGGTGCATCTGTAGGTTAAGGTACACACACACACACGCGTGTGCGCGCGCATGTGCACACTCATCACACTATTGTTAAATGTCTTCTCTATGCCCCCAGGATATTCTTAGAAGCATAGAGCCAAAACACCAGTCACCCCCACAACTTACTGATCAATGCAAGCAATGCAGTGTCTCTAATGTTGACTAATCGTCTCTGGAAAGCAGCCCTTGTCAGCAATGTTACATTCAAACAGGACAGACAACACAGACTTCTTAAGTCTCCTACAGAAATTTGGCCTAGAGCCCACAATGCAAACTGACAATCTCTTCTAATAGTTTCTAACTGTATAGTGGTTTGGGACTTCATGTTGTAATTGCACTCTAAGCCTCAATTCATTTCTAATATGATCCTCCAGAAGGTTAAAATCCTCATCTTACAGGTGTTTTTATATATTCATTCCAAAGCAAAATTGTTAACTCAGCATTATGACCCAGAACATAAATCTACAAAAGCCAGAGAACTTGACATCACTCCTCCTAGAGCAATTACAGCTTCACCCTTTGCACTTAAACAGCTTTTTATTTGATTAGATTTAGTCTGAGCTGATTTTTTGCCTCAGTATTTACATGAAATAAATTTCAAATGGAAAAAATTGGCCGTTTTAAAATTGTTTTTTATAAATATTTGCTAAAACCTAGTTGGTCAGGAGTGTTTAAAGTCATGTATTTGATGAGGAAGTTTTAAGAAGATTTTAAAGTTGTAAATTCAAGCTCTGGTAAAGAAGGATGAGCAGAAGAAAAAGTGAGACTAAGTGCTTATAGGTTTCCAGGAAATATAAAGTTCATATTTTTCTAAGATCCTGATCCAATAGCAAGTCCACTTTAAGGGTGTTCTTCAAATTGACATAGGCATAAAAATTGAGAAACTTATAAAGATGAAGAATCTCTGATTGTGCTTCCAGAGATTCTGATTCATTTGTTCTATAATGTGGTCATTAGTTTGCATTTTTGCAAGTGGTTTCAACAATTCTGATAAAAGTAGGTTAAGTAATACTTCCATGAGTCTATTTTAGTAGGTACTCATATAATTACTCCTGTACCCAAAATGTGTATTTAATATATGTGAGGGCTTCCCAGGTGGCACAGTGGTAAGGAATCCACCTGCCAATGCAGAAGCTTCAAGATACATGAATTTGGCCGATGGGAAGATCCTCTGGAGTAGAAAATGGCAACCTACTCCAGTATTCATACCTGGTAAATTTCATGGACAGAGGAGCCTGGTGGGCTACAGTCCATGGGAATGCAAAGAGTCATACACAGCTGAGCACACACAGACATATGTGATCACAGCCTAAAAATGCATGTGTTTACAAATGCTGCCTTTATATACATATATAGATACATATACATGTATGTGTGTATTGCTAAGTCACTTCATTCATGTCCAGCTCTTTATGACTCTGAACCATAGCCAGGCACCTCTATCCGTGGAATTCTTCAGTCAAGAATATGTACTCTTAAAGCCTACACAATACAAATGTCATTTCTTATTTTGATAATGGAGATTGTATCAGAGCTATAATTTTTTTTTTCATTTTTTAGGGAGGGAATAAGAAAAGTTCTAGTGAAATAATTCAGAAATAAGTATCACCTCTTGACTTTCTGTGTTTTAAAAACATCAGATTGTTGTTGCTGTTGTTGTTCAGTCACTACATCATTTCCACCTCTCTGTGACCCCATGACTACAGCATGCCAGACTCTTCTGTCTTCCATTATCTCCCAGAGTTTGCTCAGAGTCATGTCCATTGAGGCAGTGATGCTATCTAATCATCTTGTCCTCTGCTGCCTCCTTCTCCTTTTGCTTTCAGTCTTTCCCAGCATCAGTCTTTTCCAATGAGCCAGCTCTTTGCATCAGGTGACCAAATATTGGAGCTTCAGCAGCAGTCTTTCCAATGAATATTCAGGTTGATTTTCTTTAGGATTGACTGATTTGACCTCTTTGCAGTCCAAGGAATTCTCAATAGTTTTCTCCAGTACAAAAATTCAAAAGCAGCAATTCTGCAGCACTAAGCCTTCTTTATTGTCTGACTCTCACATCTGTATATGACTAGTGGAAAAAGCATAGCTCTGACCATATGGATCTTTGTCAGCAAAGTGATATCTCTGCTTTTGAGTACACTGTCTAGGTTTGTCATAGCTTTCCTTCTAAAGAGCATGGCTTTTAATTTCATGGCTGCATTCACCATCTGAAGTGATTTTGAAGTCCAAGAAAATAAAAGCTGTCATTTCTTCTACTTTTTCCTCTTCTACTTGCCATGAAGTGATGGGATCAGATGTTATGATCTTAGTTTTTTGCATGTTGCATTTCAAGTCAGGGTTTGTTTTATTTTTTTTTTAACTCTTTCACCTTCCTTAAGAAGCTCCTTAGTTCCTCTTTGCTTTCTGCCATTAAAGTGGTATCATTAGAGTATCTGAGGTTGTTGACTTTTCTCCCAGCAATGTTGACTCAGCTAGAGATTTGTATAGCCAGCATTGTGCATTGATATACTCTGCGTATAAGTTAGCTAAGCAAGGTGACCAATACATAGCTTTGTTGTACTGCTTTCCCCTTTTTGTACTGTTTATTGTTCCTTGTCCAGTTCTGTTACTTCTTGACCCGCATACTGGTTTCTCAGGAGACATGTAAGGTGGCTGGTCTGACATTCCTCCCATCACTTTATGAAAATTTCCATGGTTTCTTTTGGTCCACACCATCAAAGGGTTTATCACAGTCAATGAAGCAGAAATAGATGTTTTTCTGGAATTCCTTGCTTTCTCCATGATCCCGTGAATGCTAACAATTTGATCCTGGTTGCTCTGTCTTTTAAACCCAGATTGTCCCCACGAAGTTCTCAGTTCAAATATTGCTGAAGCCCAGCCTGAAGGATTTTGAGCATAACCATACGAACATGTGAAATGACCACAATTGTAAGGTAGCTGAAACATTCTTTGGCATTTCTCTCCTTCTCCTTTTGCTTTCAGTCTGATTTTCCGAGCCTCTTTGAAAGGTCCAATTGGAAAAGGTCTTTCCAATGAATATTCAGGGTTGATTTTCTTTAGGATTGACTGATTTGACCTCTTTGCAGTCCAAGGAATTCTCAATAGTTTTCTCCAGTACAAAAATTCAAAAGCAGCAATTCTGCAGCACTAAGCCTTCTTTATTGTCTGACTCTCACATCTGTATATGACTAGTGGAAAAAGCATAGCTCTGACCATATGGATCTTTGTCAGCAAAGTGATATCTCTGCTTTTGAGTACACTGTCTAGGTTTGTCATAGCTTTCCTTCTAAAGAGCATGGCTTTTAATTTCATGGCTGCATTCACCATCTGAAGTGATTTTGAAGTCCAAGAAAATAAAAGCTGTCATTTCTTCTACTTTTTCCTCTTCTACTTGCCATGAAGTGATGGGATCAGATGTTATGATCTTAGTTTTTTGCATGTTGCATTTCAAGTCAGGGTTTGTTTTATTTTTTTTTTAACTCTTTCACCTTCCTTAAGAAGCTCCTTAGTTCCTCTTTGCTTTCTGCCATTAAAGTGGTATCATTAGAGTATCTGAGGTTGTTGACTTTTCTCCCAGCAATGTTGACTCAGCTAGAGATTTGTATAGCCAGCATTGTGCATTGATATACTCTGCGTATAAGTTAGCTAAGCAAGGTGACCAATACATAGCTTTGTTGTACTGCTTTCCCCTTTTTGTACTGTTTATTGTTCCTTGTCCAGTTCTGTTACTTCTTGACCCGCATACTGGTTTCTCAGGAGACATGTAAGGTGGCTGGTCTGACATTCCTCCCATCACTTTATGAAAATTTCCATGGTTTCTTTTGGTCCACACCATCAAAGGGTTTATCACAGTCAATGAAGCAGAAATAGATGTTTTTCTGGAATTCCTTGCTTTCTCCATGATCCCGTGAATGCTAACAATTTGATCCTGGTTGCTCTGTCTTTTTAAACCCAGATTGTACCCACGAAGTTCTCAGTTCAAATATTGCTGAAGCCCAGCCTGAAGGATTTTGAGCATAACCATACGAACATGTGAAATGACCACAATTGTAAGGTAGCTGAAACATTCTTTGGCATTTCTCTCCTTTGGAAATGGAATAAAAACTGAACTTTTCTCTTCTTGTGGCCACTGCTGAGTTTTCCAAATTTGCTGACATATTGAGTGCAGAACTTTAACAGCATCCTCTTTTAGGATTTGAAATAGCACAGCTGGAGTTCCATCATTTCCACTAACTTTGTTTGTAGTAATGCTTCCTGAGGCCCACATAACTTCACATTCCAAGATATCTGGCTCTAGGTGAGTGCCCACATCATCACGATTATCTAGGTCACTAAGACCTTTTTTGTATAGTTCTTTGTATTTTTGCCACCTCTTCTTAATCATTCCTTCTGTTAGGTCATTACTGTTTCATATAGGAGGAAATAATTACATGAATTCTTAAATGCCCATAACTCTCATGAGCAAAATAAAATTTAGGTAGATCTGTGAATGTCTTTTCCAGAAAAGCTAGAGCTTTCTCAGAGAATTATAAGTACTCACAGAATAAGACTTGTCCATGTTTTTGTAAAAGAATGCAGATGGTAGAATTGCACTAATTACCAGCAAAGATTTACAGTTCTTGAAAATGGGGCTGTACAGGCATTATATATGTTGAACAAGAAAAGGAAGTTTAAAGTCAATAATATTCTTTTGGAAATTGCTATATAAATTCTACAAGATTATAGTTTAGCTGATAAGTGCTTAGAGTAATATTTTGCATAAGTATTTCATGATATTGAATGTATATTTCTCTGTAATTAGAGCTCTGATTTTCTCAGAGAAAGACTAACTTTGAAATAATAATTAGAATGTGTTTTTCAAAATTTCCAAAGCATATATCCAGTCCCTTGATTAGAAAAAGAAAATTAAAGAAATTCTCTCACACATACCCACAACCATCCCCCACCTCCTACACCTGTTTGAAAGAAAGGACAAAATATTTTTACATAAAATATTAGCTATACGCATGTGACGTTTATAGCTTTGTTCTGCACATATAACTACTAAATATAACTCTAGGACAGGAAAACTGATTGAAACCAAATTATTGTATGCAAAATTATTTGAATTTTTTAAATTTTATTTTTTTTAGTCTAAGTTAGAAAGGAGCATGTGTTCACTCTTCACTGCTTTACATGTGGAGTGTTGAGACTCATGCTGACTTTTGAATACATTTATGAGTCCTGTAGGAAGTCAGTTTTTCCTAGTGAAACATTTGGGCAGATTTTTAGATTTGCATCCCTGTGTGTATTTCGCATGTTTTTCCTCTTGAGGCAGAAAATGAGCAGATCCAGGGTGAAGTGTCTAATTTAGACCAATTGTAATTTCCTTCAGAATAAATGGATGTTAATGATTTGGTGGCTAAAACTTAAGTGTGTTATGAGAAAATAAAAGATGAGCTGTAAAATGCTTTGTGCCTTTGGGCCATGCAGGATTTTTCTTTGTATCTTTAAACTAATCCCCATGGGGAAGGGGAATCACAAACTATATTTGATATATAATGAAATGTGAAGGTTACTGTGATTTTCTTATTTATAAATCCATCTTTCTGAAAAGAGAAAAGTTAATTTTGGAGTAAAACTACCCATTCCAAGAATTGAGAACATCCTCAAACATTTCTTTATGATTTAGCTCCTTCACTTTATATATGTTCAGTTATTCCTCATATTTACTGCATCACCATTACATAATATTGCATTCTTAATCACTTCTAAGAACATCTACCTCCATCAGATAGTTACCCTAACTAATGATGCATTGGCACTGCATTTTGCAATTTATAGTGTGTAACTTTTTTCTCTCCCAGTATAAAATTAAGACAATTTGAGAAGACTAACTTTGAAATAATAATTAGAATGTGTTTTTCAAAATTTCCAAAGCATATATCCAGTCCCTTGATTAGAAAAAGAAAATTAAAGAAATTCTCTCACACATACCCACAACCATCCCCACCTCCTACACCTGTTTGAAAGAAAGGACAAAATATTTTTACATAAAATATTAGCTATACGCATGTGACGTTTATAGCTTTGTTCTGCACATATAACTACTAAATATAACTCTAGGACAGGAAAACTGATTGAAACCAAATTATTGTATGCAAAATTATTTGAATTTTTTAAATTTTATTTTTTTTAGTCTAAGTTAGAAAGGAGCATGTGTTCACTCTTCACTGCTTTACATGTGGAGTGTTGAGACTCATGCTGACTTTTGAATACATTTATGAGTCCTGTAGGAAGTCAGTTTTTCCTAGTGAAACATTTGGGCAGATTTTTAGATTTGCATCCCTGTGTGTATTTCGCATGTTTTTCCTCTTGAGGCAGAAAATGAGCAGATCCAGGGTGAAGTGTCTAATTTAGACCAATTGTAATTTCCTTCAGAATAAATGGATGTTAATGATTTGGTGGCTAAAACTTAAGTGTGTTATGAGAAAATAAAAGATGAGCTGTAAAATGCTTTGTGCCTTTGGGCCATGCAGGATTTTTCTTTGTATCTTTAAACTAATCCCCAGGGGGAAGGGGAATCACAAACTATATTTGATATATAATGAAATGTGAAGGTTACTGTGATTTTCTTATTTATAAATCCATCTTTCTGAAAAGAGAAAAGTTAATTTTGGAGTAAAACTACCCATTCCAAGAATTGAGAACATCCTCAAACATTTCTTTATGATTTAGCTCCTTCACTTTATATATGTTCAGTTATTCCTCATATTTACTGCATCACCATTACATAATATTGCATTCTTAATCACTTCTAAGAACATCTACCTCCATCAGATAGTTACCCTAACTAATGATGCATTGGCACTGCATTTTGCAATTTATAGTGTGTAACTTTTTTCTCTCCCAGTATAAAATTAAGACAATTTGAGAAGTACCATTAAATACATATGAAAATAAAATCACCCCAGTTTCTACCACATAGCACTCCATAATTTGTGTTTTCTACTATGAGGGCATTGATCTTTCAGTTATCCTATCAAGTATTTATTAAAGTAAATTTGCCACTAGTTGCTAGATGATAAAATGAGTTATGAGATGGCCAAGAACTGTTCAATCAAGAATTTGGCATTTTAAAAAATAAGTCATTCCAAGATCTGAGAACAGTCTCAAATATCTCTGTATGATTTAACTCCTTCACCTTAGATGTGCTCAGCTATTCCTCATATTTACACCATCACCATTTACTTTGGACGGAATTACGATTGGTCTGATTACATGACCAGTAGCTTCTCTGTGATCAGATGGGTCTTTAATTCTGTTTTTGAAGGTTAGATGCTGCTGGGTTACTCCTAGCTATAATGGTGACTATGGGCAGCAAAAACAGTGGTGTGGCTGAAGAGTTACTATGATGTTTAATACTGTAGTTTTTAATCAAGCTATCATCTGATCGGGCAAAGAAAAAGATGAGGTATGTAAGACTGAAGTGGAGGAAGAAGAGAGGATAGAAGAAGGAAAAAATTACAACATTGGGTAAAGAATGATTCTCAAATATTCCATATACCTTATTTAATTCCTATAGGGTTGATTATGCCAACTGGGTATATATGTATCCTCAACTTTGAGATTTTGAACTTGTAATGTCTATAAATGATATTCACCAAATGTAATGAGATAATACTGCCTTATGGGAAATCTGAACTTTTTTGTAATGGACAAAGTGTTAGTCTGTTAGGAAATGTAAAGAGAGACAAAGAATGCAAGTATATTTTTGTGTACATATTAGTATGTGTTAGCAATAATATTAACAATCATTTTTAAATGAGTATTTACCTGCGGCTTAAAAGTAACCACTGAAATACTGCACTGAGCATCCCATGGTAATCACAAACTGGTTTTAGTCATCACGTATAGCCAAATTGCCAACATGTCTGTTTACATAATATAACCTGACGTGTTCCCCCACCACCACCCAGGACAGGGATGAAGGAACTGGAGACCTCATGTTTTGCCAAAAGAAAACAGCAAAGTGCTCAACCTCAGAGACACAAAGGCTCTTTTGATTTAATTCCAAATCAGCTAAGCTCTTTGGCATGAAATAAACCTTTTTCCAGGCATTCTGTAACAACAATCATTTCCCAGGTTTATTGTAATCATAATTCTCCACAAGACCTCAGTAAGCTTAAAAAGTATTTCCAAATCTTTCCTGGAGGAATAGGCCTTTCTCTATATTCATTCTTGGGAGAGGGTACGTGTACTTGTTGTAGATGGCTTTTGCATCTGAAAGTAGTAAAAACAAGCCTATTTGTTTCCTTTTCTTCTTTTTGAAAAAAATCATAACACTCATCTTTCTTGCCATAATTTAAAGAATGCAGGTGCTTTATTTCCAAAGCTGCTCTTTAAACAAGTCCAAATCATGGAATTCTAGAATTTTAAACACCGTTTATATATTTGGAAATATGCAGATTGAGGGAATTGGTGAGCTTGTGTTACTACAAAAGTGAAATAAAGTCACCAGCCATGAAAACACAAGATAAAAAGGACAGCAAAGGGAAGCAGTGGCAGGGAGACAAAAAGAGAAGCCCAAGGAGATGGTAATCATTTACCCTGGCAGAGAGGACAGAGCCACAAGTAATGGGATGGAATGCTGAAATGTGAGCGGGAGAGAGAATCTTGATA